>CM046875.1:483787809-485209422 GCA_025667525.1 Glebionis coronaria | reverse complement strand
AGTCCAGCAGCTTTTATAGAGAAGTTTAAACGAGGAAAATGTATTTTTTTATCAAGGTTATCGGCGTTTATTAAGAAGTTGAAAGACGTTAAGTTTGATTGTCCAAATTCTTCTTTCTAAGATAAAGTGTTTGTGATTTGGAACAACTTTTAACGATAAAACAGTTTTAGTTTAGATTGAGTAGGACTTTTTTTTTGTATTTTTAGATTCAGTAGAAGTTTTTATCATATATGATATGATCTAGTTATCATATTTGATTTTAGTTTGGTTTTATTTGTATTTGGATTATCATATATGATAATATGTTGAAACTCTTCTTTTTAGAAAGTTTTGTTTTGGTTCACCTCTTATGTATCATCATTTTTTTGATACACTGTGTTGTATGATATATTCATGATTAACTAGTAATCCTAGAAGTATTGTTTACTTTTTTATGTTACCCTACCATGTATCAAATATGATACTTTGTATCATATATGATAATATATCAAGACTGTTTGATTTTTGATATATGGTATACTTTGTATCATATATGATTAATTTGTATCATATATGATAATATATGAAGGTTGTTTGATTTTTGAGAACAAGTGACATTATTTTGATATAAAGTTTCTTCATAATACAAGGTTTTTAACCAAGTAGAATATAAATATTCGTTCCAAGTCTTTTCGAATTGATTTCCAGTTAAAAGTGCGACTCAGTCGTTCTTGGTGGAAAAATAAAAGGGTTTGGTTATCTATTTTAAACTAAAAATAAAAATGTCGTTGAAAGGTTGAAAATTTAATCTAAGATAAAATAAGTTAAAACAATGCTAAGTAAAAAGGCGGGAAAAAGTAAAGTATGAAAAATAGAAACAATTCAGAAAACTAAGAATTAAACAAATCTGAAAATAAGATAATTGAAATTTCATAGAAATTGACATTTTCGGAATAATGAACTTTTCAGAAAAATGATGATTTTCGGAATAATGGTCTTTTCAGAAAAATGGAATTTTCGGATAAATGAACTTTTCAGAAAAATGGGATTTTCGGAATAACAAGGTTTTCAGAAAAATGATGGTTTTCGGAATAATGAACTTTTCAGAAAAAAAGGGTTTCTTCGGAAAAATGAAGTTTTCAGAAAAAATGGAATCTTCAGAAAAAAAGACTTTTTCAGAGAAAGGGAATGTTTTCGGAATAATAAGCTTTTCAGAAAAAATGGTGTTTTCAAAAAAGGAGTTTTTCGGAATAAAAGTTTTTTCAGAAAAAATGGTTTTTTCGGAATAAAGAGGTTTTCAGAAAAATGGTATTTTCGGATAAATGAACTTTACAGAAAAAGGAGTTTAATTTTGGAACTTGAAGGATTTCAAAAAAATGGTATGTTTTCAGTATTTAAAACCCTTTTCCGAAAAAGTAAGAAAACATATACAGATAATCAGTTAAATCAAAACTAAAGAAATAAGGTACGAATAAGCACGAACCAAACAAGCAATTAACCAAAACTCTAACAAAATAAATTTTAATAAGAACTAAATAAGCCACAAATTAAAAACTATTAAAACACTAAATAATCAAAACATATAAAATCAACTAATAATCAAATCTATTAATCTATCAAACCAACTTAATCAAAAATAAGCCAAACACTAGAAAATCAATAACCACAATAAGCTCAAAACATCCACCACATCAAAACTAAAAGATCAATCACATGAATAAAACAATCACATAATCAAAGAGATGAAATCAACTACATGATTAATTAAATCACCAAAAGATTAAGAAAGGTAGAATGAGAATTAAGAAAATAAGCTTGATTGATTAAAGATTAATATCAAAAGATTACAAGATTAATGTAAAGATTTAATAAGCTTGAAAGGAAAACTAGAGAGAAATTAAAAACACACTTAAAAACTAAAAATCAACTACAACTCCTAAAAACTAACCACCTAACACCCTCCTAATGACATATTAGGAGGGTATTTATAGGAGGTGGGGAGATTAAGTGCTTAAGCTTTCTTCTTTCTTTCTTCTCGTCTCGACTCGATTTAATTTCTTTGTCTTTCTCGACGTCGTCTCGGGATTTGTCGATATAAATTGAACTTGTATTATAATTTTCTCCTATAATTAGACTTGAGTTCTTCGACTTCATTAAACTTCCGTCTTTAGACTTTTTCTTCGATAAATCTTCAAAATAGGTCTTGGACTTCCGTTCTTTTTGCATTCTCGATCTTTCGACTTCGTCTTTAGTCTTTTTCTTCGATAGAAGCCCATGATAGCCCATGTTTTCTTCCTTTTGCATCTTTTGGTCCTAAAACACAATAAAAACACAAACCACGCATAATTCCGACTTTTACGACATAAAATACACATTTTGGTCTTGTTATTATTGGAAATAAGTGGTAAAAGGATAAGTGTTTTCACACTTATTAAATCCCCTACACTTGACCATTGCAATGTCCTCATGCAATGCATTAATTTCAAAGCACAAATTACATTTCTCATCATAAATAACCCACTTTGGCCTTTATTAAATACTAAACACCAAGAAAACTAAAAGAACAAAAGCAATCAAAGACTTACATTGGGGTTTTAGGTTGTCATGAATGTTCATCATTCTCAAGTTTTACGTTCCCCATACCAAGCTTAAAAACGAGATCATTGTTATTATAAGTTAGCAAACTAACACGAATTCATGTGGCCCAATTATTCACTTAGACTCCCTTATTCCTAGGTGTATCTCTTATATTTTAGTTTTGTCTTGAATGCTCACGAGGATACATTGTTTGACTTATTTTGATAGTTTATTAGGCTGAAAATAAAGTAGGACGATTTAATCAATAGTTAGCTAAAGGACAAAATCTTTTAAAACTGCTTCTCGGGACCTCATAAAGTTCATATCTTGGCATAACTCGCTTCACGATTTGAGACCTTTCTCAGACCGATATTTGGCAGCGACTTCATACTTCAAATCTTTGAGAGACGTTCTTGAAATTATGGTCTTCTCTTCATAATAGGAATTTCTTCACTTGAAATTTTGAGAGATTCTTCATATTTGGACCACGACTTCTTCATTTTTCTCCAATCTTTATTTTGGACTTTGATATATAACGATCTGCCTCCTTTTAGGACTTGGATCTATTTATCCTCATACCTTGTTAGGGCCTTTTTGGATAGACTTCTCCATGATCTTTTGGGGAGTATTTGCTTTTCGTCGTGTGTCTCTATCCTTCATATTGATTTTTGATAAATGATTCTTCACATCACTTTTGGATCTTTAGCAACAAAATGTAGCCCTCATGCCTTGTTAAGGCCTTTTCGGACTCGCCAATCTTCGCATCCCGCTTCAATAAGTTATGCCTTGGCTATGAACTCTAATTAATACCGAGCAACTATTAAACGATCTTGTGCTAGAAGCTAAGTAACTTTTCAAATCGTACAACCTTATTTATTGCAGATAAATTTATTAGCAAGCGATGGGAGAAAAAGCTTATAATCAACTCACATAAATTCACGAAAGAATACCAAACTTATAATTGACTCTATCATCTCTCGTTCTCCACAGTTTAAATCTCAAGGAATGAGACTCGTGGATGCTTGGCCAATTAAATCAAAGTTTTGGGTTTTTGAGTCATCTATAGGATCTTGCAAACTCTTGGACTTTTTCAAGTTTAGAATTCGCATTTTAAAGTTCCCTTGATAAACGACTCTCTAGGATCAATTATAGGAACTTGCCAAAAGTTCTTGTTCTTAACCCGTGAGAGTTAAGACTTTCGCGTTTTAAAGTTCCCTATATAAAAGCCTAGCAAAACTTGACTTAAACACGTTAAGGATACTAGCTAGAGTAAACTTAGATAAGTAAACTTGGATTGAGTCAAAATATTCACGACTTTGAAAAATTTAAAACCACTTTATTAAAAATTTATTCTAGCAAAGAAAGTAAATAACGATAACAAAGGAAAATACTACTATACTACTAAGCCAAAATATATTAAAAATTTTGAAAAATGTCGAAAAATCAAATTTTCTGGTTAAAATGAGGACAAATTCATGGAAGAGCCCACTTACTTCGATAGAAGTCCCCCTACACTTAATATAAACATTGTCCTCAATGTTTAAGCAAGTGGGAGTAAACTCCCCTACACTTATGACATTGTGCACTTTGTTTAAATCTTGCTAAGGAAAGGACAACTATAGTGATTTCAATGTGAACATATAAGATATGAAATATTGAATCACGACAGTTTAGGATAGAACCGGGAAGACGGGTACACGGGATCACGGTTCGTCAAAAGTCATCGAGAATAGATCTTTGAAGCTTTAATCCCTGCATAGAAGAAGAAACAAGACAACAAACACATAAGGGGCTCCCCCTACACTCATTATGAAAACGGTAAAGGATAGATTAACGGGTTGCCTCCCGAGAAGCGCTCATTTTTGTTAACCGAGTCACGAGCCTGACTCGACCCAGAACTTAATTCAAGGGAAACGTGGTGAGGGATGGAATCATCTCATGAGAGATGTCCTCACCAAAGTACAACTTCACGCGCTGGACATTCACCTTAAAGTTGGGCCCATTTGGCTGAGAAAGCTCAATGGTGCCATATGGGAAGACTTTGGCGACGGTGAATGGACCAGACCAGCGGCTCTTCAGCTTTCCCGAGAAGATCTTCAATCGAGAGTTAAAGAGTAAAACTTGATCACCAACGTGGAACTCTCGGTTCTTAATCCTTGAATCATGGATGATCTTCGTCTTCTCTTTGTAGATCAATGAGTTCTCATAAGCTTCATTCCTTAGTTCGTTGAGCTCGTTGAGTTGAATCTTCCGAAGATCGTCGGCTTTGTTGATGTCGAAGTTAGCCCACTTCAAGGCCTAGTATGCCTTATGTTCAAGCTCGATAGGGAGGTGGCATGCTTTCCCGTACACAAGACGATAAGGTGTACAACCAATCGGGGTCTTATAAGCGGTACGGAAAGCCCTTAAAGCATCATCTAACTTATCGGCCCACGAGGCACGATGCTCTCCCACAGTACGCTCAAGAATTCTCTTCAATCCACGGTTAGATATCTCGGCTTGACCATTTGTTTGAGGATGATAAGCGGTGGAAAGACGATGATTGACACCGTACTTAGCCATGACTCTTGCGAATTGATCACTGCAAAAATGAGTCCCACGGTCACTGATTATAGCACGGGGAACACCGAATCGAGCAAAAAACTGCTTCAAAAAGTTCACAACCACCCTCGCATCGTTCGTAGGGAGAGACTTAGCTTCAACCCATTTGGAAACGTAGTCAACGGCTACGAGGATGTATTTGTTCCCTTTAGATGATGGAAATGGCCCCATAAAGTCGATGCCCCATACATCAAAGATTTCACATACTTGTATGAAATTTTCAGGCATCTCATCTTTATGTGTGATCTTGCCTTGTCTTTGGCAAGCATCACAACGTTTAACCATTTCATGAGTGTCATGATAAACGGTGGGCTAATAAAATCCAGAGTCGAATATTTTCTTCGCGGTGTAATTGGGACCAAAGTGACCACCGGTGGGTCCTTTATGGCAAGCATCAAGGATTTGTAAAGCTGTCGGCCCATCAACACATCGACGAATGACAAGATCCGCACATTGTTTGAAAAGGTAAGGGTCGTCCCAAAAATAGTGTTCAATGTCTTTAAAGAACTTTTTCTTTTGTTGGGACGTTAACCCTTCCTTGAGAATTCCACCCGCTAAGTAGTTTGCAATGTCCGCAAACCACGGGGTGTCATCAAGATTGGAATTGATAGACATTAAGGTCTCAAGGGGAAAAGAGCCATTGATCTCTTGATTCGGATGATCCCCTTGATAAGGATCCTCAAGTCTACTTAGATGATCCGCAGCTAGGTTTTCGGCTTCCTTCTTGTCACGAATTTCGATTTTAAATTCTTGAAGGAGCAAAACCCAACGAATATATCTTGGCTTGGAATCTTGCTTAGTCAACAAGTACTTCAACGCGGAATGATCGGTGTACACAATGGTGGTGGAAAGAACAAGATAGGGGCAGAACTTCTCAAATGCATACACTACAGCTAAAAGCTCTTTTTCGGTAGTGGTATAATGCAATTGAGCCCCCGTCATTTTCTTGCTAGCGTAATGGATTGGTTGGAAGTGTTTGTTCACTCTTTGGCCCAAAACCGCTCCAATAGCAAAGTCTCTAGCATCACACATCAATTCAAAAGGTAGCTCCCAATTATGGGTAACCAAGACCGGTGCCTTAGTTAGCTTATCCTTAAGAAGATTGAAGGATTCAAGACACTCTTTAGAAAAGATAAAGGGAGTATCTTTTTCCAATAGGTGGGTCATCGGGCGAGCGATTTTAGAAAAATCATGAATGAATCGATGATAGAAGCCCGCATGACCAAAGAAACTTCTCACACCCTTCACGGTTGAAGGTGGAGGTAATTTAGCTATAACATCAACTTTAGCACGGTCGACTTCAAGATCGGCTTAGGAGATTTTATGTCCAAGAACAATGCCTTCCTTTACCATGAAATGGCATTTTTCCCAATTTAGAACAAGACGAGTGTCTTCACACCGTTTGAACATGCGTTCTAAATTGGCAAGGAAATGAGAGAAAGAATCGCCATAGACCGAGAAATCATCCATGAAGACTTCCATAGTTTCTTCAACCATGTCATGGAAGATAGCCATCATACACCTTTGGAAAGTCCTAGGAGCATTGCATAAGCCGAAAGGCATTCTTTTGTAAGCAAATGTTCTATAAGGACAAGTGAATGTGTTTTTCTCTTGGTCTTTGGGGTCGATGGGAATTTGAAAATACCCGGAGAAACCGTCTAAAAAGCAGTAATAGTCATTACCCGCTAGACGTTCAAGCATTTGGTCCATGAAAGGAAGGGGAAAATGATCCTTTCTCGTAGCATCATTGAGTTTGCGATTGTCTATACAAACTCTCCACCCTGTAACAAGACGAGTAGGAATCAACTCGTTGTTTTTATTGGGCACAACGATGATTCCACCTTTCTTAGGCAAACAATGGACGAGACTAACCCATGGTGAATCCGAGATAGGGTAGATCATTCCCGCATCAAGAAGTATGATAACCTCTTTTTTGATAACGTCATGAATCTTGGGATTCACCCTTCTTTGGCTTTGAATAGTGGGTTTTAAGTCGTCCTCCATGAGAATTTTTTGTGTGCAAAAGTGAGGATCATATCCACGAATATCGAAGATTTTCCATGCAATCGCTTTCTTATGATTCTTCAGCACGACGATAATTCGGGATTTTTCTTCCTCTTTCAATTCATTTGCGATGATGACGGGTGACTTCTTGTTGTCTTCAAGGAAAACGTACTCGAGATGAGACGGTAGGTCCTTAAGCTCTAAATCCGGAGGATTTTCGATGGAAGGCGTAGTCAAATTCGGTTCATCGATAGAGATATCCTTAGGAGATGGTGGAGAAATATGGTCCTCATTGAGAAGTTTCTCAATGGTACGAATGTCTTCATCCCAATTAGAGGGAGAATCGTCATATTGCAAGTCCACATCTCCCAAAGTTGCTTCAAATTCTTTAAAGATGAAATCACTTTCTCCAAATGGCGTTAGTGGTGGAGCAATAGAGGAAACGATCTCAACAATGGGTAGAGAAGAAGAACCACTTTTACAAGCGTCTTTGAAATGTTCTTCACAAGCCTCATCAAGAACGTCAATAAAATTAACACTCTCGTTTTTAGAAGGCTTCTTAGAAAGTTTACCCATGTTGAAGACGATTTTATCGTCACCAACTCTCATGATTAATTCCCTCGCGGCTACATCAATAAGAGTGCGACCGGTCCTCAAGAATGGACGTCCAACGATTAATGGAACACGGGGGTCCATCTCGTAGTCAGCGACAACAAAATCTGCCGAAAAGGTGAATTTGTCGACACCGACGAAGACATCTTCGGCTATCCCCACCGGATAAGCAACCGTACGGTTAGCTAATTCCAAAGTCATTCGTGTGGGGACTAGCTCGGGTAGAGATAATTGTTTCCAAACACTTAATGGCATTAAGTTTATACTAGCACCTAGATCGGCTAGGGCCATACAATTCTCTACCCGGGGAAGTTGCAAGGAATGAGAAAACGACCCGGATCACCAAGTTTGGTGGGTAATTTCCTTAAGAGCACTGCGGAGCAATTCCTATTAAGTTGGGTCTGAGCGATATCAAGAAGTTTCTCCTTATCACTGAGAAGATCTTTAAACATTTTAGCATATTTCGGCATGTGAGCGAGAGCCTCAGCAAAGGAGATATTGAAATTCAGTTGTTTAAACATTTTAAGAAAGTTAGAAACCTGAATATCATCCTTGTTCTTCAATTTCTCTTTCCTCAACCTCGAAGGATAAGGTATATTGGGTTGAGATGAAGGCTTTGGAATGGAATTCTCACTCACATCCTTGGGTGGAGGAGGGGTGGAAGTAGAAGGTGGTGGCATTGGAAAAGTAGAAGTTGGAGGTGTTGGAGAAATAGAAGGTGGAGGAATTGGAGAAGGAGACTCGTTTTCCTTTGTGACAATCACCGGTGTAGGTGTAGGAAGCTCGGGTTCCTTTAAACCTTTTCCACTGCGAGTGGTGATTGCTTTCATCTCCCCTCTTGGATTAGCAACGGTGTTACTCGGAAGAGAACCCGAACCAGAGGCTTGATTACTTGGGAAGAAACTAGCCATCATGTTCCTTAAGTCATTCGTTTGACTTGCCAAAGAGTTTCGCATATCGGCTCGAAGATCATTCCCTTGTTTCACCATATCTACTTTCATGTTGGCCATTTCCCGCTGAAGATTTTGCACTATCGCATCATTAGTCCTCATGTAAGTTTCAACGTCTTGGTGTAAGACGGTGGGTTGGTTGGGAGGAAAAGCATGGTAGGCAGGTGGTTGATAAGCGGGTTGTTGGTAAACTTGGTTGTTTCTTTGAGGTGGATATGGGGTTCTTTGGGTTTGATATTGATTTGGAGCACGAGGTTAGTTTTGATTGTTGCGATTGAGGTTGTTTGCGTTTTGTGGGGGAAAACCGGGTGGTGAAAGAAAGTTGTTTGAGCGATAGCTGAGCAAATTGCGGTCACCTTGAGGACGTGCTTGATAGCCTCCCGTATCAAAGTTACCGTTGGCGGCATACACATTTTCCGAATTGTCATGAGTCGAAGGACAATCGGTGTATGAGTGAGATCCCCCGCATATTTCACATGATTGACTCAAAGCATTAGCTTCGGCATTGATTTGTTTGGCATTGTTGGCGGTTTGTATAGCAAGCGATTTCACAAGCAAAGTAAGCTTATCAATTCTCTTGTCGCTCTCATTAGTGCTAGCACTAGCCACATTAGTCCGAACACTCTTGGTTTGCACTCTAGACTTATTCTCAATAATGTCCCATGCGGCATTAGAAGACTTAACCAAAATGTTACCCCCCGAAGCACTATTTAGTTAATCTTGGTCATTCATGCTTAAACCATTGTAAAAAGTATTAATTTGATGTACTTTTGTGAAACCATGTTGTGGACACTTTCTTAAAAGTTCCTTAAAACGGTCCCAAGATTCACTAAATGTCTCACCGTACTTTTGTTCAAAGGTAATGATTTCATTCCGCAAAGCTGTAGTACGTGAGGGTGGGAAAAAGTAGTTGATGAATTTGGTCTCTAAATCCGTCCACGTAAGAATACTTTGTGGCGGTTCCTTATCAAGCCAATTCCGGGCTTGTCCCTCTAAGGAGAAAGGAAAAAGTTGTAAGTGAATTACCTCTTGTGAAACCCCATTATACTTGACCGTATTAGTAAGTTGAAGAAACCTTTTTATATGGTCATGAGGATCATCAAGCGAACGCCCCAAGAGAGGTTGAGCAGAGACCATTTGAATGAAGCCGGATTTGATCTCAAAGTTGTTGGCTCCAATCTCGGGTATGACAATAGCATCAGTGTCGCCCTCTACGTGCGATTGCAAAAGCTCGATCATTGGTTGATTGTCCATGGTGACAATAGGTGGAGTAATGACTTCGGCTTGAGCTACTTTCTTCTTACGAGCACGAGTACGCATACACACCTACAAAAAGAAAAGAAAATAGACAAGAAATATTTTTGGTTTTTTTTATGTTTTTCTATTTTTTTGTAGTTTTGAAAATTTTATATTTTTTAGGATTTTTTGAAAATTTAAGCAAGAAAATAACGTTAAAAAATGAACGGATCCCAAAATCCAACGCGTCTCTCACTTAAAACCGTTAATCTTAACAAAAAGAGCCGGCAGCGGCGCCATTTTAATACAAGGTTTTTAGCCAAGTATAAAATAAATTTTCGTTCCAAGTCTTTTCGAATTGATTTCCGGTTAAAAGTGCGACTCAGTCGTTCTTGGTGGAAAAATAAAAGGGTTTGGTTATCTATTTTAAACTAAAAATAAAAATGTCGTTGAAAGCTTGAAAATTTAATCTAAGATAAAACAAGTTAAAACAATGCTAAGTAAAAAGGCGGGAAAAAGTAAAGTATGAAAAATAGAAACAATTCAGAAAACTAACAATTAAACTGTGTCTCAAAATAAGATAATTGGAATTTCATAGAAATTGACATTTTCGGAATAATGAACTTTTCAGAAAAATGATGATTTTCGGAATAATGGTCTTTTCAGAAAAATGGAATTTTCGGATAAATGAACTTTTCAGAAAAATGGGATTTTCGGAATAACAAGGTTTTCAGAAAAATGGTGGTTTTCGGAATAATGAACTTTTCAGAAAAAAAGGGTTTCTTCGGAAAAATGAAGTTTTCAGAAAAATGGAATCTTCGGAAAAAAAGACTTTTTCAGAGAAAGGGAATGTTTTCGGAATAATAAGCTTTTCAGAAAAAATGGTGTTTTCAGAAAAAAGAGTTTTTCGGAATAAAAGCTTTTTCAGAAAAATTGGTTTTTTCGGAATAAAGAGGTTTTCAGAAAAATAGTATTTTCGGATAAGTGAACTTTTCAGAAAAGGAGTTTAATTTCGGAACATGAAGGATTTCAGAAAAATGGTATGTTTTCAGTATTTTAAACCCTTTTCCGAAAAAGTAAGAAAACAGATACAGATAATCAGTTAAATCAAAACTAAAGAAATAAGCTACGAATAAGCACGAACCAAACAAGCAATTAACCAAAACTCTAACCAAATAAATTTTAAGAAGAACTAAATAAACCACAAATTAAAAACTATAAAAACACAAAATAATCAAAACATATAAAATCAACTAATAATCAAATCTATTAATCTATTAAACCAACTTAATCAAAAATAAGCCAAACACTAGAAAAGCAATAACCACAATAAGCTCAAAACATCCACTACATTAAAACTAAAAGATCAATCACATGAATAAAACAATCACATAATCAAAAAGATGAAATAAACTACATGATTAATTAAATCACCAAAAGATTAAGAAAGATAGAATGAGAATTAAGAAAATAAGCTTGATTGAATAAAGAATAATATCAAAAGATTACAAGATTAATGTAAAGATTTAATAAGCTTGAAAGAAAAACTAGAGAGAAATTAAAAACACACTTAAAAACTAAAAATTAACTACAACTCCTAAAAACTAACCACCTAACACCCTCCTAATGACATATTAGGAGGGTATTTATAGGAGGTGGGGAGATTAAGTGCTTAAGCTTTCTTCTTTCTTTCTTCTCGTCTCGACTCGATTTAATTTCTTTGTCTTTCTCGACGTCGTCTCGGGATTTGTCGATATAAATTGAACTTGTCTTATAATTTTCTCCTATAATTAGACTTGAGTTCTTCGACTTCATTAAACTTCCGTCTTTAGACTTTTTCTTCGATAAATCTTCAGAATAGGTCTTGGACTTCCGTTCTTTTTGCATTCTCTATCTTTTGACTTCGTCTTTAGTCTTTTTCTTCGATAAAAGCCCATGATAGCCCATGTTTTCTTCCTTTTGCATCTTTTGGTCCTAAAACACAATAAAAACACAAACCACGCATAACTCCGACTTTTATGACATAAAATACACGTTTTGGTCTTGTTATTATTGGAAATAAGTGGTAAAAGGATAAGTGTTTGCACACTTATTACTTCACCAAATCCAAATTCAAATAATTACAAAAGTATCTATTAAAGTCATAATATAAACATAAAATATATTGCATACATGCTTTTTCTATTACAAAAGTATCTAACTTATGCTTTTAGAGCCCTTATCCCAAGAATTACATTGGTTATATTAGTCAAGCTGTATGGTTTCTTTCAGCAATGGACTTCTTTATATTACTCATGTGTTGAAGAAGTGTCACTTTGAACGCTTGAAAATATAGGAGAGTGTATTTGACAAAGTAGGTGCTTGTGAACTTTTGATCATAGTTTGTAGAGACCTTTGAGTCAATTAAATGCTGGAACTGATTTTCGAGAACTAAAAAGGTTGTCATGGATTCATCCTCTTGAAATTCTTCTTTGGCAAGTTGCATGTGAAGTTAATCCATATTTAGTAGAATCGTGCTCATGAATGTCTCAACATCTTGACCAAATAGTAGAATCAATACCCGTTTGTATCCGATTTTGACGCGAGCGCCTTTAAAGTCGTCTTTTGAAAGAATCTAAAGGTGTGACAGAAGTAAGCTTAAATGTTCCATGCATCGCTCTTTTGCTTCCGACACCTTATATTTTATTGCATGAACATCTTTGGTTTCAGAATCCAAGTGACTTTTCTTAGCAGGTTTACTGATTGTAACATTAGTATTTGTCTGAACCTCTAGATTCTGCATCTTTACTTTATTCACCTAATTCATTGACGCAATTGTTGTTGTATCCGTTGTATTAACTTTTGGTAAAGGACTTGAGCTGAGTTGATCAAATATCATAGCAAGGCGTATAATTGGTGCATCAACGATACGCACAACCTTTTTTGTATCAACGGTACTTACAACCTGTTTTGTCAGACAATGATTAGGAGTCTGGTAGTAATTTCATATCTCAACATGTCCATCTGAACGGATGTGAAGAGTAAGGATGGTTTGTTGGATCTTGAAGAAAATATGATGTGAATGGATTACAGATCTAAGTAGATGTGTTGTGATGAGTTGTAGTTAAAAATTGAAATTCTTGAAATTTCCCGCCAAAACCGACAAATTTTCATTTTGGGCCAAAAAATTTCGTTTTTCCAAATATTGAAATCGAAGCCGAGATAGCCTAAATAACATATGGAAACAATGTGATATAAATATGTAAAATTTTTAACTCTTTTTTGGAAATGATGCTTCAAGATCAAGTGTGAGGGTGGCCAACTCTCAAAATGATGGAACAAAATTTTAGTAGAGTTAAATTTCGATACTCCTAGTTTTGGTTTACACTTGCAAATTTCGGTAATCATCGAATTTCGGTATACTCTTGACTTTCGGTAATCTGCAAATTTCGGTAGCACTTGAATTTCGATAAACTGCATATTTCGATAAACCCAAGTTTTGAATTTTGGTAAATATTACAAGTACCAAAATCTTAAATTTCGGTAAAACTGCACATTACCCAGAAAATTCCTAAAAACTTGCAAAACTTCAAAAAACAGGTTTTTTAGGTTTTCCGGCAAAACGAATGGTACAACCAAGTAACATACACCTCGGGGAACCATAAAACTGCAAACTTTTAAAAATTTTGAAGGCGAAAATTTTAAAAACCTGAATAGTACTATGAATTCAAACTCGGACAAAAACCATAAAAATGATGATTTTGATATGAAAATCAAATTTTTTTTTCTTTTGCTTTTAGTCTATTAAAAGGTTAATAAACTAGAAAGTTGTAAGCTTTTCAAATCAATAAGCTTAAAAAAATTCGAGGAACCCTTAGCTTATCAAATAAGCGATAAAATCTACAAAAAAGCTCAATCACCTATCTAGGTTAGGCTCTTGATACCAAATGTTATCCCTATTCAATTTATAACACATGAAATATTGTAGAAACTAAAGAGAGAAAGAGAAGAAAGTAGAGAGAGAAAGAGAGAGAATGGTTAAAATGACTATGTGTAAAGTAGTGAACAACAACCCCTCTTCCACACATGGAAGATGGTATATGTAGTGTCATGAATTCATATAGGACATGGGCTTTGTTCATGGGTCGAGAATGGTTTTTTTAGGCTTAGAGTCCCTAACTTAGACAATATTAGAGTGAGACCCCCAAATTAGACATGCAACAGAAATGTACTTGGGTGTATCACAAAGCAAATCGCATACAAAGAAACGATCATTTAAAATAAAATCTTTTAGTAATTCATTACAAACAATGTCATAGGAAGCTTATTACAAAGTAGTTTGAAATGGTAGATATTAATTCGTCACATTTATCCCAATGAAACAAATCCTCAAATCATTTATTATGCTCTTATATGATGTCCACTCCATGCACAACCAGTCACTTGCTTAGTTACCCGAGAAAAACGTGCTAGAGTCAACATAAACTTGGTGAATTTATAAGTTTAGTAAAATCATAGTTTAGGACCGCAAGATGTACCACGTACTAATGCGATAAACAACCACTACAAATGAAATTACAATTTCTTATGCACGTGAAACGGAAGCTAGAGCGTAGGTGTCCATAAAGTATCAACTAATGGGGACCACCCTTGAACGCCCTCTTAATATCTGACATGGTATACGTTTGTTTGTCCTGGCCTGGACACAGTGAGCGCTACTCACCCAAACGGGGATTGTCAGTCCTGATAGATCTATTTATAACATTCGTGCTTTCATACAGTAATTAATAGTTCACGGTCCATGGGTCGCGGGTTATCATACAATAGGCAAATATAATCGTTAATGCAATCAAATTTCATTTATGTCCATTTTGAATATGTACTGTATGTTTTCTTCCCCAACGTGTACAATCATTTAATATAGTAAAAAACGTGAGGCTATGAACTCACCTTGAATAGTAGTTATTGGAAAAATCCAAAATATCCAAATTAAGAATGCACACGATACGTCAAGTACCTATGTAAATTAATGAGTCTTAGCCTATCATTACTTAATATAATTTAGTATATATCCGGATCACTTATTTGTTTGTACGTTCCTCATAATTTAATTAAATTCTTATTACGCGTATAACCTATATACTGTTATGACTTGTGATAGGTATTCACAAGTTTATTAATTTAAAATAAAGTATGTACCTTTGTTTTTTCATGATTTATGATGACTATACAAGAATTAAAGTAAGAAAAAGTAAGAAAAGAGATGAATTTTAAAGAGAGAAAGTAGTGAGAGAAAAAGAGAGAGAAGTGCGCGAAACTTAGATAGAATTAGATTAGAGAAAAATGAACAACCAACCCTCTCCTAACATGCTAGGAGAGGTATTTATAGTTGTGCCTTACATGTAGGCTTTATGAGCTATTTGATTGGGTCGGGCTTGAATCCATTAACAATATAACCTTAAACATGGACTATAATTTATTTTATCAAGCTCGTGATTCCCAACTATTCTACTTTCTATTACAACGTTCTAAGAATAATACATAATAAACCTATGACCAAACATTCTTGTTTGACTCAATATTTTGAGGCTAACAATATCCCCCAATGAGAGGTCATTCCTCTACGACATTTCGAGATTTATAGAGATTACTAATCTCGCCATATTTGAGTCGGGAACGTATAATAGTACTCTTGTTCCTTCATGCTGTGATCTTTGAACCTTTGTCGTTGTCTTTCGACTTTGTCTTTAATATTGAGATCTTCAAATCTGTGACCGAATCATTCTTGATGACACAATATTATGAGAATAACATCTCACTCACTGAGAGGTCATTCTTCTACGACATGTGAGTATTTATGGAGATTATTAATCTTTAGTATTACGATCTTCAAAATGGCTGCTTCATTCTTGCTGGTCACCATCCTTGACTACTCTTTGCCATCTTGCGATCTTGTGTCATCATCCACATGCTCACATTATGCACCATCTTGAAAGCTTGCTAACAATATCCTTTGAAGTGATGTCATTCCTCTACATTAATAGTTAAGGAAGATTTTGATCATCGGAGTTTTGGAAGACTTTTGCTTTCTTGATTGTTGAATATGTCTTTGGGCATGAGTATGTAGTTTTGAATCTTCAACTTTGCTGAGTACATCGTAACGCCACCTTCTTGAGACAAAACATAGACACGGACTATGGCTTTGACATTCGTCCTAAATCGGT
Organism: Glebionis coronaria; assembly: GCA_025667525.1. Taxonomy (NCBI): domain Eukaryota; kingdom Viridiplantae; phylum Streptophyta; class Magnoliopsida; order Asterales; family Asteraceae; genus Glebionis; species Glebionis coronaria. The sequence goes on along the minus strand of CM046875.1, from coordinate 485,193,260 downwards.
AGTGGTTTACCTCCGGTCGGTGAAGACCGTTATACCATATTAAATACCGTACCTGTGATTAGGTAGATTCAATTAAGAATCTCCTTGACAGGGTTTCGCGACTGTACTAGCCGTTCTCTTTACTCGACTGTCTCAAAGCAAGACTGCGAACATAAAGGGTGAATCAATCGGATAAATATCAGCTTGATTAAAGGCCGTCAATTCAAGTTCCTGGAACAGGTTATTCATAAAGAATCTTACCATTGTTGCTTTCAAGTTGACACAAGTTTGATCCATAAAGAATCTCGCAAGTCACCTACCGTAGCGTTGTTTGAGGTTGACGCTAGAAGGATTTCCATTCGTAACTGTGAATATTAATGAATATCACTCTGAATGTTTTGGCAAGACCATAAAGATATTGCGTAGAAACCTGAAACGAGTTTGAATCAATTCAGAATCAAACCACTGTTGCTTTTCAGTTTACACATGTTCAATTCATAAAGAATCTTACACATGACCTACCACAATGTTGTTTGATGTTAACACTGGAACGATTTCCACTCATCATTATGAATACTAGGTAGTATCACTCTGAGTGTTCTAGCAGTATCGCAAGGATATAGCGTAGGACTCTATTCTTTGTCATTCCGTATGTCCTAAAGAGATTTGATTGATCTCTAGGCTCTAGACTTGATTTGTTCACTTTTAGTGGTCGGAGGCTGGAGCAGATGCCACCTATTCAATATCAACTATCTCGGAGTGAGAGAGTCAATAGAAGTCATGTTGTTCTCCGTGACAATAAAACAAACTTCTTTTGAGAGAAGCCTGAGTCAGCTGGGGAAGGGTTGTGCATTACATCACTAGGTCCATGATGTGTTGTCTTCATGATGTGTTGACCCAGTTTCTTGCTAAGTTCTATGGAGGGCTAATTTCTTTTCACCCTTTATCCTTACATTTTTCTTTCATTCTTCAACCCCTTCAATGCTTACCAAGACATCATTACTAGCACCTTGTTGTGATTTTTCCAGTTCTAGCTTCAGTACTTAGTCTGCATTCAGCTACGTTCACATTCTACTCCATCTTTCCTAAGGACTTCTAATAATCTATTGAATTATCCCTGGGAAGATCCCTCCGGTTCTGGTTGGATCATAGGACTTATGCCTAACCAACCTTTTGACACCAATAACGTCGTGAATTAAAGGTGTTGTGGGTATGAGATCGTAACCATAAAACCACTTGAAAGTCTATCAGAGTGTTTAAAAAACATTTAACACCTTGATAGTTTTGTCGTTTCAGAAATGCTCCCCTTCACATGTGCATCGATAATCGAAAGTATTTCACACATGTGGGTAAGAGTAAAAGTGATTGAGTCTTTAGATCACATTTTAATCAGATTTTCTCCCCTATCTCTAATATATAAAATCGTTTGATATTAGAGATACCAAATTTGATTAAAATATATTGCGAAAAATAGTCTTGAAAATCTGTGGGAGAACAATGTGTCTTACTAGCATGAATTATTTGGAACGCCCCCTCTCAAAAATTGATCCAATTGAATTGTCATTGTGAGGATGTGATCCACATTTCGCTTTTTGAGGATAGGAGTTGTTGAACACACATTTTTTAAAGATTTTGAATAATTATTTCAAAACTCTTGAAAAAATTGTGCTCGACGCTTTTTGAAAACCATTTCTTTTTGGCGACATGGTATTTCTAAAGCATAAACTTGAGTTCATAAACTTTGACTGTCTTGACGAATCCACTCAAGTGTAAGAATATTTCTCTTCTTTTGCTGAGGGTAAGCGCACTAAATCGTACACTCCCTATAACACCCCACTTGGATAAATGGACCGCTACGTTTATATATGGCATGTCATCAAAGCATAAGGTAAATGTCCTAAAACATTAAATGACCATAAAGGAAATACCGGAATAAAAAATCAGTAATCCAAACATAAGCTCAAAACATAAAAGGTAAATACTGAAGGAAAGGACTAAACAATGTCCAAATAAGCAGAATAATGTAAAAACTGCATAAAGTAAGAAGTCTGGATAGCTTCCATCTAAATGCACATGCTCTCGGAATCCTAAGAGCGTCCTGGTGTACCTGCTGTTAGAACATGAAAGGAACTACGGCTGAGCATAACGCCCAGTGAACGGATATAAAACATGATAAGAAATACTAAAATGAAGAAGATGATAAAATACTGAAGTTGTAAGACTGTTAAGTAAAGTTGCAGCAGAAATCTGTGTATAATCTGAAAAGTCTGATTTAAAAATAATAAAGCTGAACTGTTATTTGTTAAATCTGAAAACATGCATTTACTGTATTTTAATTTCCAAGAGCTTATATAGGTCATGTGCTGTAACAACTGTTGCATGAATAACTGGAGGGGTGACCTCGTCATGCTGTAGAGGGGTGACCTCTAAATAATGTGCTGGGTGGAGGAATCAACTCCTATGTGAAGGATGTAGAGCACACACCACATTCACCTGATAACTGTAAACTGATAGCCTAGGATGCACCCGTACGGCCCGCTGATAATACTGATAATGGCCAAGCTGAAATAAATGGGATGTTGCGAGAAATCACACGCTCGCAGAGGAGTCATGACACCGGTGCCTCTAGTGTCATGGTTACGGTACCTCCGTAACTAGTACATAAACTAGTCATGCTTGTATATAAAGCTCAGGCAAATTATTTAATTATTAAAAATGATTATTGATAAGCTTAAAACATATACAGGGGAAAACATTTGGCTGCAGACGGGAAATCCTAATCATGCATAGAAGGAAGTTCTTACTGAAGGACGGAAATCCGTACCTCGTGTCCAGTAATGAAATAAGAATGAAAGTTGAAAGATTGACTCCGACTTCACGGATACTACATAAATAAGGTACGTGAATGAGTTGTCTGATTACTGTCTCTTATTACTGTTTATTACTGTTCTTAATTCATTTTGCGTGTTCTCGTATTAATTTATTGATTGCGTATAAACTGATTAATCTGATTTTCTACTGTATTTCTGATAAATTCGACTGTTCTTTAAATATTTACTGAACAGCGTATATCCTGTATTTCTGATTACCTGTATATTATAATGTATTCTGATATGGTAATATATTGTATTCTGGTATTATAATATTACTATAAATAGTAACCTGACATAAATAGAAAGTTTCTTAAAATATATAATTTCCAAAATGATAAACTTGGTTGATACTTTCGAAGTATAAATAAATTCCATGAGGCTTAAATCGTTATAAATAAAATTATACGTTTTATTTAGAAACTAGTCAAAACTTATTTATTAAATGTCTAATTAAATTAAATTAAATTAATGTTTATAGATGTTAACCAAAATAAGTCTTAATTCATAAAATGATTTTATGCTAGTAACGTTTCTTTTAAATTTCCTTAACGTGTACGTTCTCGACATCTCGAGTCAATCCCTCCCCGAGACCCTCGTTTCGGTCAAACGTGAACAGCAAACACCACAACCCGTTGGTTGTGGTCCCACTGCCAACACCAACAGTGGCCACCGGTCCCCAGCTGGTTTCCACTGTCTTCCAAAAGTTCCCACCGATATGCGACAGTTGCTACTGCCCCGGTCAAAACCCCCACTGTTTTGTCTTAGGTTCCCCCCGTTTGTACCCACTGCTAACACAAACACCCCTGCTCGGCGACCTAAACCCAAACACACCCTGCTATCCCCTTTCTACCTGTTGTATACTAAACCCAAACACCCCCTTTATGTTTCTGGGTTGCGGTTGATCAAACAAGGCACCACCAAGACATTCAAGTCTCGGCTGTACACCCCACCCCCACCGACCAACAACCCGACACCCTTTATTCGTGAACCAAACACCCGTGTTTATGTTTTTGGATTCGGCTGGCCATTAAAACACACTACCGAGAGTTATACACTCTCAGTTTCATGACCAAATCCCCCAAATTCGACTGTCCCAAAACTTCTTTCATGGTTAACGTGCCGATTCGCGAATTCATTAAACAAAAGAGATGGATTCGCGTTCATATAGAATGTTGGGAATCTAAACCTGTTAGATTCCCTGATCATTGATTTAAACATAATTAGGCTGTTAGATAGTCACTTGCCTGTGCCTAGGAGGCAGGCAAGTTTCGCAAGACTCACAGAGATCCAAGTCTCTGTGAGCAACCTCAGAGGAGTCCATGTCAGAGACATTGTCAGGGAAGTCGAAGATTACCTGAAGACATACTTATTGGTTGTGATGGATAACAGCCAAGATGTATCAGGGACTCTGAGGGGTTGAGAGTTAACAGGGGTGGCAATACCCTGATAACTCTCAGCACACTTTGGACATGCCATTTGTGTGTTCGAGACTATGAAGAATAAGGAAACTGTTTTTGACAACTGTTCCTTAAATCATAATGGAAGACTACCAAGAATAGAAGGACATCATGTGACTGATGTGGGAACTTGTAAAAGCTTGTGTAGTCGCCATCAAGTACTGTTTAAGTCAAACTTGTAACACTATAAATAGGATGTGTATCCATGCATTAATGTTCAACACTTTGAGATATTAAGAACATTATTGCATATAACTTAGTGAATCAAACAGCTACGACTGTATTCATAAGTTAGGGTTTATTGTTGTTCAAAGTGTGCACAACACATTGTCATCAAACTGTGTTATCCATAACACTTGTAATTCTTTATTATACAATAATAAGATTACGTTTGAAAAGTAATACCTTGTGTTGATTAGGTTTAAGATTAGGGTTTCTTGCATTGATTAGGGACTTTCATAGAACAACTAGGAAGGTAAATACCTTTTGTGGATTAAGGAGACTGATTTATACACCAATTCGAATAACCAATAAATCAAAACCTATTTTTCTTTGTTCATTGTTTCCAGCCGTCGGCAGCATAGGGAGAATCCCTAGTTCCCGTCCTTTTTTTATTTCTTTACTGTTAGTGAAATGGGAACCCCCGTATACTTTTTGTTTATAAGTGGTAGTGGGCTCAAAGCCTGAACTCCTTTCTCTTTTGTTTCTATAATATCCAGCCCAAAAGCATTAGTACCCATATGCTTTTAATTCGCGTTTTGATTATTTACAAAAATATCTTATTTAAATTCTCATTCTGAAACGTATTTATATTTCTCGTGTTTACGTTTTCTAAAACGTAATAATCTTTTCTATATAATAAAATAATACGTACGTATTTTCTGAAACTTAATAATTATTTTTTAGAATAATTATTTATTTGTAATATTTAAATAAAACTGAGACTGCGTAATTACTGTTAACGTTTAATTATTTTATATATAATAACTAATACGTACGTAATGTTTTCTGAAACTTAATCATTATTTTCTGAATAATTATTTTGTTGTAGTATTTAAATAAACTGAGACTGCGTATTTACTGTTTACTTTTAATTAAGCTTAAAGCTGAGACCTAAATACGGATTTTACAATTCTTCCCCTCTAAAAAAATAATTCATCCTCGAATTAAGGGTGCGATTATGCCGTGGTTTTACAATTCTTCTCCTCTAAAAAGGAGAAATTCGTCCTCGAATTAAAGGTAATAAGCTGGTGGAGTTATAAAAGCTGAAAGGACATATATGCTGAAAGAGCATGAAGGCTGAAAAGACATATAAGCTGAAGGATCATTCGTCCTTGATTTAGAACATGATGCTGCTGAAAGGTATAAACCTGACATGACTGAAGTGGCACGTAACGTGACATGGCTGAAGAGGATATGGAACATAACATGACTGAAAGAACTCAACTGAATCTATTGAAGGAAAAGGATAAGAGGTCCCGATGGACTCCTCCGTTTCGAGTGGCTTCCCGCTCGAAACGATTCCTTCAAAGGTCTAAACATAAAAAAAGTATCTTGGTCCTGTTGACCATGTCCTGATGAATGCTGAATAGTTTCTGGCTCCATACATAAGATGGATTTTCTGAGTCTGATAGAATGAATAAGCTATACGTACAAATATCTAGAAAAGATAACATTTATATCTCTGGGTAAGCTGTTGAAAGTATATAAGGACGAACTACGTGAATAATTTTGAACGTGCTACGTGAGCAATTGTGAACGTGGTTCGCGATCATAAAAGGAATGATGTGCATGAAGTATATCGTGAATGTGATACGTGAAGCATACTATGGACGTGATGCCCGAACATATCATGGACGTATGCTAACTGAGGAAGGAATGCCAAACAATACGACCTGATATGTGAGACGTCTGCCTGGTTATGGAATAGATGTCCTAAACTTGAGTCTGGTTTCTCAAGCTTTCTGTAACCATATTCGGTAATAAACTGTGAAACGTGTATCGTGAAATGGCACAGGCACTTGAACGTGAACAATGTTATGAACACTAACATGAGCTTAAATCATGAGATAGCACAAAACATGAACTGTAACAGCATCATACTGCAAATGAGAAGTAAATGAAAAAGTGAAAATAAACGTGAACGTGAATGTGAACGTACACGTGATCGTGAACATAAACGTGAGCGGGATTCACGAACGCTAGTTCTATCTGACAAGATTGTTGATGGAATACCTTGGAATCATACGATTTATTGTTGAATTTCCTGCAGATTTGTTACTGCGTAATCATTTTGGATAAAAGAAGACGTGTAGGATGGTTAACTGGTTACCAACGACTTAGATAGCATCATGCTTCGTCTGAGTCTGTGGTAACTGACAATAGCCTCCATGAAATCTTATCTCATTTATGTTCAGAAATTTCTAATGGTTGTAATAACTCATTAGCATGTCGGTGTCCTATCTTGAACTTGCGGTATGTCAGACATCTAGATATGAACATAGCTGCATCAGTTGTGTTATACTGCTTCTATCAAAATTCTGCCTGGGATTATGGTACGTTGTGGTGGAATCTAGGTGTATAGTCATGAAAGAATTTTGAGTCTGGGTAAAACAGATCTCTCCTAGCGTAGGATCTTATGTGATACAAATTTTAGTGTAGGTGCTCTCCTTTATGCGTAAGCTTAGCTATGGAAGGTTAATCGTGGGAACTGTCCGCAATTTCTACGGTATCAGTCATCTGAGTTCTAGAACATTTTGTACTTTAGTCACAGGCGTCGATCTTGACCATCTGGTGATGACCTTCATCTTCGCAAGACTGTCTGAATTTCTTTCTACTAAAATAGGGTGGCTCAGAAATGCCACCTTGTTCATCTGTAACTCACATCTCGAAAGTTGCGAATATAATTTTCTCCTATCGAAGAATCTGCGGGGTCGTGAAAAGATGATTCTCATGTTCTTCTCTAGAATTTAGGAGATCATGATATTATCAAGGAACATACTGACGATTTTGTCTGTGAAGTCATTAAAAAAAATTATTCATAAATCTCATACTATAGCTGGGGCATTAGGGAGCTCAGACGTATAAGTCAAAATTTTAGAGAGACTATAACCTGTTCAACAGCAATCTGGAAAAACATCATGTTCTTGTCTCACCACTGTTGGTGGCATGGTCGTGAATTGTTCTGGAAAATATTCAAGACATCGTAGTAGGTCAGGTAACCTTTTATTCGTAGAATGAGTATCGTTTATGAATGGAGATCTTGTAAATTCCCGATGATCGATCCATGATCTCATGTTACCGGCCTTCTTTCTGATAGACAGAAACAGTACACTGCCTGGTGGTTCGCTAGGGAGAATAAAGCCTCGTTCTGGAAACTCTTGCAGCAATTGCTGCAACTCTTTTAACTTAGCTGAAGCCCTGGAATAAAGAGTTTTGAAAACAGGTTCGGTTCTTGATACAAGCTTGATGTTAAATTATGTCTCATGGTTAGGAAGGAATTTCTGGAACACCTTCTCAATTACTTCTGGAAATGTTGAAGAAAGAAAATCTGCTGATCATAAATTTTAAGAACTTCAGAAGTGGATCATAACTGGTGGCTAGAAAGTCTTCGTAGCTATGACTGATAAGTCACGCGCTTGTAAGGCAGAAACAATTTGTATTGATTTTTCTGGCAGAAGTAAATGAATATGTTAAGGAGTTAGTAAGACGGATCTCGTCGTTTATTGAAAATAAAACTTTAATAAATATGATGATACTATTGAGTCCTTTCTGGCTGAGAGGCAGGTAACTACCTGATTTAAGATAAAGCTGACATAGGAACACGTGAAGTAAACATGGCAACTTTTCACTGAATGTGTTCATTTGTAACCTCACAGAATGAATACTGTGTGTTTAACCTAAATAATACTCTAGTGGTGGTGACTGGATTTTTAATGATCTAATTCATGCGTGGCATAATAGAACAGTATACCCCTTTCTGAAGGCTACCCTGAATTACTGAGGGCATGGTTTAGAAACATACTGGAGTTATGAGTTCTGACTCGTATTTTGAGAAAAGATTCGTATGACGTGTACCATGACTGGTATCCTGATATGTGTCTTCCGAAATGATACATGAGACCTATGTCTTGACTGATGTCTTGTCATGTGTTTTAGTGGATGAATCTGGACAAGGCTAAAAATTTTTGGTAACTGCTAGGATTGGCGGACCGGTTAGACTACTGACCTCTGTATTTTTTGTCACGTCCGTTCTGGAGTTCCGATGGTTACTGACTGATTAATTATAAGTATGGTGGTTGTTACTACTGCTTTGTCTGTCAATCTATGACGGTCATTATCATGACCGTGATTCATGTAACTATTTTGCTGAGTGGTCGGCTGGTTCTGGTTCCCACTCTTCTGAATGAAGGTTAGCTGGGTGAAGTGTGACATCTAGATGAGAGAGTAAAATCATGGAATAGAATGGTAGTGTCTGATGATTGAAGTTTATTCTTGTCAAAAATTTTAAATTTATATTTTTCGTCTTTGTTCTACAGAGTCTTCATAGTATAAACAGCCTAAGCATCTTGTGGAATCTCCAACGTATCAGTAGCATCAGCATTCGTGAGGTTTTCTAAGTGTTAGCATCATCAGTATCTGGTAAAATCTTCAATTCACAAGCAGCATCAGCATCTGGTAGCATATTGAAAAGTGGAAACGCCTGAGATGATTAAGGATCGATTAACAGTACCTAAGGAGTAAGGTAATTGGAGTACACCTGAATACTGTACTAGAAGTACACTATGAATACAATACTTGTAGTACTGTTGAAAATTTGCTGTTATGATCGATACTGGTGTCAATCGTCTGACATGATCAACGGAAGATAATTTGATTTAACTGGTTAGTAAACTGAACTGAAACAGGTAACATGATGGGCTGACAATTCCTGTGTAGGCTTAATGCTGGTTGTATAGAGGCTCACAAGTATGATTAAACGGATTTTCATCCATGATTAGCATGAAGACATGATTGATGAAGACCAAACACGATTTATCATGAAACAGAGTTTTGCTGTAATTCTTCTGTATTTTAGCATGAAAACATCATCACTTTGCTAAAAATATAATTCTCATGAGGAGACATGAAACTTTATCAGCATGAAACGACATCCACGTGAGAGTATAAAACTTGACTAATACAAAGAACATAGGAGGATAATCAATTGCGGTTTAACATCAACTGGTGTGGATGGCTATGGTTTAATACAAAGGAGAAAGCATGTGACTAAGCATGGGCGATTCTAGTTCAATCCATACTTGTCAAAATTTTATGTGAACTGTCATGTATAGCAAGTTACAATCTGGGACTAAATATGGTTGACTATAGTTCAATCCATACTTGTCAAAAATTTTAAAATGTCATGATATGACAAAGGTAAACAACTATGGATCGGTTCACAAAATAACATTCGACTAAAAAGCATGAAATTTGACCTGAGAAATGGTGAACGCATATGGGTCAATTCACCTAATAACATTCGACTGAATACATGAACCTATCATGAGTAACGGTAAACGCCTATGGGTCGGTTTACCAATACAAAATCTAAACGGGCAAGGGTGAACGCCTATGGGTCGGTTCACCAAAACAAAATTCGCAGAAAAGCACATGCGACTAAATATGGCCATTCCTGTACCAACCTTTTACTTAGTCAAAATTTTTAAGAAAACTGACTGATAAATGAAGAAAACTAACTGATAAATGCATGAGAAACATAAAAGATAACAACGCCAAAATCTGGGAAGTTCCTGGTGACTACCTACTAGTCACAAGTCAAGTTTTAGAGCCTACAGGTCGAACCTTGCGCTCTGATACCATAATTATAACACCCCACTTGGATAAGTGGACCGTTACGTGTATTTATGGCATGTCATCAAAGCATAAGGTAAATGTCCTAAAACATTAAATGACCATAAAGGATATACCAGAATCAAACATCGGTAATCTAAACATAAGCTCAAAACATAAAAAGTAAATACTGAATGAAAGGACTAAACAATGTCCAAATAAGTAGAATAATGTAAGAAGTGCATAAAGTAAGAAGTCTAGATAGCTTCCATCTAAATGCACATGCTCTCAGAATCCTAAGAGCGTCCTAGTGTACCTGCCGTTAGAACATGAAAGGAACTACGGCTAAGCATAACGCCCAGTGAACGAATATAAAGCATGATAAGAAATACTGAAATGAAGCAGATGATAAAATACAGAAGCTGTAAGACTGTTAAGTAAAGTTGAAGCAGAAATATGTGTATAATCTGAAAAGTCTAATTTAAAAATAATAAAGCTGAACTGTTATTTGTTAAATCTGAAAACATGCATTTTCTGTATTTTAATTTCTAAGAGCTTATATAGGTCATGTGTTGTAACAACTGTTGCATGAATAACTGAAGGGGTGACCTCGTCATGCTGTAGAGGGGTGACCTCTAAATAATGTGCTGGGTGGAGGGATCAACTCCTATTTGAAGGATGTAGAGCACACACCACATTCACCTGATAACTGTAAACTGATAGCCTAGGATGCGCCCATACGACCCGCTGATAATACTGATAAATAGCCAAGTTGAAATAAATGGGACGCTGCGAGAAATCACACCCTCGTAGAGGAGTCATGACACCGGTGCCTCTAGTGTCATGGTTACGGTACCTCCGTAACTAGTACATAAACTAGTCATGCTTGTATATAAAGCTCAGGCAAATTATTTAATTATTAAAAATGATTACTGATAAGCTTAAAACATACACTAGGGAAAACATTTGGCTACAGATGGGAAATCCTAATCATGCATAGAAGGAAGTCCTTACTAAAGGACGGAAATCCGTACCTCGTGTCCAGTAATGAAATAAGAATGAAAGCTGAAAGATTGACTCTGACTTAACGGATACTACATAAATAAGGGATGTGAATGAGTTGTCTGATTACTGTCTCTTATTACTGTTTATTACTGTTCTTAATTCATTTTATGTGTTCTCGTATTAATTTATTGGTTGCGTATAAACTGATTAATCCGATTGTCTACTGTATTTCTGATAAATTCGATTGTTCTTTAAATATTTACTGAACAGCGTATATCCTGTATTTCTGATTACCTGTATATTATACTGTATTTTGATATGGTAATATATTGTATTCTGGTATTATAATATTACTATAAATAGTAACCTGACATAAATAGAAAGTTTCTTAAAATAGATAACTTTCAAAATGATAAGCTTGGTTGATAATTTCTAAGTATAAATAAATCCCATGAGGCTTAAATATTTTAAATAAAATTATACCTTTTATTTAGAAACTAGTCAAAACTTATTAATTAAATGTCTAATTAAATTAAATTAATGTTTATAAAATGTTAACCAAAATAAGTCTTAATTCATAAAATGATTTTATGCTAGTAACGTTTCTTTTAAATTTCCTTAACGTGCGCATTCCCGACATCCCGAGTCAATCCCTCCCCGAGACCCTTGTCTCGGTCAAACGTCATAAGCAAACACCACAGTCGGTTGGTTGTGGTCCCACTGCCAACACCAACAGTGGCCACCGGTCCCCAGCCGGTATCCACTGTCTTCCAAAAGTTCCTACCGATATGCGACAGTTTTTACTGCCCTGGTCAAAACCCCCACTGTTTTGTCTTAGGTTCCCCTTCGTTTGTACCCACTACTAACACAAACACCCCTGTTAGGCGACCAAAACCCAAACACACCCTGCTGTCCCCTTTCTACCTGCTGTATACTAAACCCGAACACCCCCTTTATGTTTCTGGGTTGCGGTTAATCAAACAAGGCACCACCGAGACATTCAAGTATCGGCTGTACACGAAAACCCCACCTACCAACAACCTGACACCCTCTATTCGCGAACCAAACACCCCTGTTTATGTTTTGGATTCGGCTGGCCATTAAAACACACCACCGAGAGTTATACACTCTCAGTTTCATGACCAAATCCCCCAAATTCGACTGTCCCAAAACTTCTTTCATGGTTAACGTGCCGATTCGCGAATTCATTAAACAAAAGAGATGGATTCGCGTTCATATAGAAAAACTGGGAAGGTGAATACCTTTAGTGGATTAAGGAGACTGATTTATACACCAATTCGAATAACCAATAAATCAAAACCTATTCTTTTTTGTTCATTTTTCCAGCCGTCGGCAGCATAGGGAGAAACCCTAGTTCCAGTCCTTTTTTTATTTCTTTACTGTTAGTGACATGGGAACCCCCGTATACTTTTTGTTTATAAGTGGTAGTGGGATCAAAGCCCAAACTCCTTTCTCTTTTGTTTCTATAATATCCGGCCCAAAAGCATTAGTACCCATTTTCTGTTTTTAATTCGCGTTTTGATTATTTATGAAAAGTTCTTATTTAAATTCTCATTCTGGAACGTATTTATATTTCTCGTGTTTACGTTCTCTGAAACGTAATATTCTTTTGTATAATAAAATAATACATACGTATTTTCTGAAACTTAATAATTATTTATTTTTAATATTTAAATAAAACTGAGACTGCGTAATTACTGTTAACGTTTAATTATTTTCTGTATAATAACTAATACGTACGTAATGTTTTCTGAAACTTAATATTTATTTTCTGAATAATTTTTTTGTGTAGTATTTAAATAAACTGAGACTGTGTATTTACTGTTTACGTTTAATTTAGGTTAAATCTGAGGGTTTGTTTTGCATTTCAACCCGGTTGTTTTTTTTATAATCATTAAAAGTTTAATTACATAGTTGTAGAAGGCAAGTGAGCAACAAGCTGCGCCGCAAGCCCTTTTTGAATTGCAAATCTAATTCTAGTAAAAATCACATTTGTGGATTTAGGTGTCATAACGTTGCTATTCATAACGCGCTGAACTCTCTTCATAATCTCCACCGCTTCAGGTGCATGAAAACCGAAGGTATCAAATGCAAAAGGAATAAACACTTGTTGATTTTTAATGCATGCTTTTTCATGTGTTGTCACTTTGCATAAGGCGGCTTTCAAAGCAGCCTGACCCGCTATAAAACCCCGGCTACTCATCCCTCAGATTTAACCATCAACACGTTTAGAAAGTACATTTTTTATTCAAAACAAATTAAGGTTAAAGCTGAGACCACGCGTATTTAATATTCGAGCATTTTAAATACGGGTTTTACACTCCCCCGTGAATATAGATTCGGGTTGCAATCTGAAAGTGATTACAAGCCATAGTGTTTAGCTCAAAACGTTGAATGTTTTGTGACAAGCTCAACCCGAGATAGATTGCTCTATCCGTTTTTAGCATAAGTTATCTTTAAAGATACACTTTCCTTTATTTGAAGTTCGAGTTATAGTCTGACATTTAACTGTAAGTCGTTTACATGAGCTTAAAAACATGGAATGTTTTTATCGATAACTCATGACCGAGAAAGTTTTATTTTCCCGTTGTTAAGGATAAGTTATCATCCGTGATCAACTTTCCTTTCTTTGAGGCACGAGTCACAATCTAAAGTAAGTAAATCATTTCGAGCTTAGTTGTGAAACCCTTGAGACACTTATTTCTCAGATATCTGCTTCTTTAGCAACCAAACTCTGAGTGTGTCTTTTGTTGAATGGTATTCAAGGATTGGACCTTTGGGTGCCCGTTGAGCCTTGACGTTGGTACCTGCACTTTCATCAGTAGTTTGTATGCTTGCATATTGGTTAGTGATATCTTTGTGAGAACCATAGTGAACCTTTGTCGTGCTAGAGGGAAATATTTTTCCAGTAGGAACTCATTTAAGACCAATTGTTTTGAAGATTCTACCCGTTGGTATCCACTTAAGACAAGGTCTAGGAAACATAGTTGTCTCATGCATAGCGGAAGACTTAATTGGAGAAAATCTATTTCCTGTAGGGTTTCGTCTTTGAGATGCTCTAGCTTTTTGGTTCACCTTGTTCAGGAATTTTGTGATGCAATCATCATGAATGGCATTAAACAGGCATTTGTTACATTTCGTGCAAACAAAATGCTTAGCATCTGAGAAGTATCTAGTGTTCCTAGGGTTGGCGGATTTGAGCACATCTAAGAAGGGTATAGAATTCCTAGATTTGTGAATAACGCCCCTAGGTTTAGGTTTGGTCGTATCTCTTTCTTGTGTCTTTATCTTAGCATCCTCTAGATAGCTTTTATAACCCGTGTCATTTGAACTACGCCTAGCCATGGTCTTGGAGATATTTCTAGAGTTGCTTGAAGCATTCATTTGACCGGGTTTTGCATAGGCAGAATTTCTTAAGGAGGATCTAGATTGTGGAGTAATTGTTTTTGGCAAATTGCTACGCACGTCAACTTGGGATGCAAACCTCGGATTTGATGTTTTGGGTTGTTCAGATTTAAACGCAGTCGATTGTCTAGCAATTGAGCGGTTTCTGAATGGTTGAGAAGGAGGTTTCCCCAAGATTGACTGTTTTGCTAACTTAGTATCCACACTATTTCTTTTTAGCTTCCTTAACTCATTTTTCACCACTATCAGTGCAAAAAACATTTTCCTGAATCTGAGCTTTTAATTGCTCATTTTGTAGAAGTAATTGAGCGACACGTTGTGCTAACTTAATGTTCATATTATCAAATATGTTGTTATCGCATTCGTGTCATTACTATCTACAGTGTCGATAGGTTGCACAGATATTTCACTTAATGAAGCAGGCGGGGGACTTGGATATTGAGAAGCCAACTTTGATTCGAACAAATTTATTTGTTTCACAAAATGTTCTTTTTCCGCATTAGAATCTTGAATCTTACGATCCAGGTTTTTTTTAAGAACAACGTTTGCTTTTTCAAGTTTTTCAAAATAAGCCTCAAATTTGTCGATTTTCTTTGAATAATCGAGTTTGGCATCCTCAAAATCTTTTGTCTTTTGAGCTAACATAGTTTCGAGCTCATGAATCTTAGAATCAACATCCTGGGCAGCCTCTCCTCCATCATTACTCACATATGATGAATCAGGTCTGGTATTACTATCAACCTTTTCCAACAGGTCTGTGTCAAAAATTGGTTCAGATTGTTAGTTTGTTGATGATCATCATACACAATAGTTAATTGTACCTCAGCCATTAGCTCATCATCATAACTGGGTTTGATAGCCGCATCATTGTTGGTATGCTGCTTTTCTGATTTTGTCCCGCTGCTTTCTGTGACAATCGAACAAGTATCCAATATTTGAACATCACCGACGTTTTTCTCGTTCGTCTGCATCAGTCTTTTATTCACCCTTCTTTCAACTTTTAGTTTATGACGTGTTCTTTCGGTAATGGACTTCCTTACTTACTCATGTGTTGAAGAAATGTCTCCTTGAATTCTTGAATGTCTAACCGAGTATATTGAAAGAAGTATTTTTTATGAATTCTCGATCATAGTGTACAGAGACCTTTGTATCAATGAATTTTTGAAATTGATTTTCGAGAACCATAACGGCATCCATGGATTCAACCTCTTGAAATTCGTCATTGGCAAGTTGTTGTTCAAGGTGATCTGCATTGAGTAGCATTGTGCTTGTGAATGTCTTAACATCTTGACAAATTAGGGACATGAATACCCGTTTGAATCCAAGTTCGACACGAGTGCCTCTTAAATCGTCATCTGAAAGAATTTGAAGGTGTGACTGGAGTGATCTAAAGTGTTTCATGCATTGTTCTTTTTCTTATGATATCTTCTATTTGAGTGCATGCACATCTTGTGTGACTGAATTCAAGCTGCTTGTCGTGAACGATTTATCGACTATAGACTTGATACTTCTCTAAACTTCGTTAGTCTGCATCATCTTTTCATTAATCGACGTTGTTGAAGAAGCTATTGTAGAGCTTATAGTGACTTGTTTTGTAGTATTCAGAACATCAGCTTTGTATGTGTTTTACTCAGCATGGGTTGCTCCACTGAAATATTCTTCGTAGATCGAATTAAATACGATATCCATATCCATATCCATGATGGGTGTCTCGGTTGATGAATTGACTTTGGATCTTAAGTAGCTGTGCTGTGATAAGGTTGTGGTTCAATTTTCGAAAATTGCGATTTTTTTCTCAGTCCAACAATATATTCTCTAGTCCGATATAACGGTAGACCGAAAAATTTTATAAATCGCCAAATTTTGAAATCGTGTTAGAAATAGCCAAAAACTAGTATGAAAAAATTTGTATAAGAAGACGTAAAAATTTTAACTTTTTTTTCGGTAAACTATGCAACGAATCTAGTCTAGATAGTGGCTAAGTATAAAAAGACATGGAACAAAAACTCACGATTCGGGAAAAATGGTACTAGTGCAGAATCTCGCAATAATAAAATTTCGGGATATAGCAACTTTTGCAAGATTTCGGAATAAACTTTTGCAAGATTTCGGAATATGTGAGTATAATTTCGGAATCTGTAACGAAGATTTCGGAATATGTATTGCGACATCTTTACAGATTTCGGAAAAAACTTGAAGATCTTGAAATATGTATTCCGAAATTATAACAAGATTTCGGAATGTGTATTCCGAAATTATCATAAGATTTCGGAATATATAAAAAATTCGGAATAATTCTCAAGATTTCGGAATATGAAGATTTCGGAATAATTTTTAAGATTTCGGAATATGAAGATTTCGGAATAATTTTCAAGATTTCGGAATATGAAGATCTCGGAATAATTCCTGAAAAGTGGATCTCGGACGAAAAGTGCAGTTTTTCGAGTTTTTTCACCAAAATCGAGCCAAACGCCCAAAATTTTTGTGTTTTAACCAATATAAATATCCCAAATCACTACCACAACTATGTAGATGATATTGGGAAAGATTAAACCATAAAAAAACACGAAATTTTTTTAGATGCGAGTGGTTGATCTTCAAAACCCACGAAATCTATAAAAACCACAAGCTTCAATCACCTATCTACTACAGGCTCTAATACCAATTGTTTTCCCATGATTTATGATGATTATACAAGAATTAAAGTAAGAAAAAGTAAGAAAAGAGATGAATTTTAGAGAGAGAAACTAGAGAGAGAAAGTGGTTGGAACTTGGTGAATATTAGATTAAAAGACAAAAGTGAAATGAGTTAATCGAACCTCTCCTAACATGCTAAGAGAGGTATTTATAGTCGTGCCATACATGTAGGCTTTATGAGCTATTTGATTGGGTCGGACTTAAATCCATTAACTAAATAACCTTAAACATGGACTATTAGCTATTTTATCAAGCCCGTGATTCCCGAATATTCTACTATCTATTACAACATTCTAGAAATAATACATAATAAACCTATGACCGAACATTCTTGTTTGACTCAATATTTTGAGGCTAACAACCTTTTATGGCTATTGGGAACTAATGCACCATATATTATTAATCACGTCTTAATTAAATAATCGTATTTGATTCAGCTTACGTTCCACTTAAGTTTCATTAATAATCCTTAAGTTTTAGTTTGTCCAAAACAGTCCCTAAAGTTTAACAATATATTATTTACGTTTTTAACCCTATAGTTTTGAAATATATACGGTTAGTCCCTCAATTTTGGCAAAGTGTCACATATGACCCCTATAGTTTACAACAGCCTTTTTATGTTTCGAGAAGTCATATTGAGTCCCTAAGGTTTTATAAAACCCTAGATTAAAAGTTTAGGGTTTATATAAGTTTCCAAAATGCCAACTTTAGCCCTTGTACTTCTAAATAAGCGTTTTAAGTCCATATAAGTTCTAAAAGTGTTTTTAGGTTTTATATAAGTTCTAATAAGCCAAATAAGCTGTGGAAGTTAATTCAAAGTCTAGGATAAGTCCAATTGGGCTTAATGGGCTTATTGGGCCAAAATAGTACATGTTTAAGGCCCATTAATCATTTTAGTGATTCAAAAGGATTTTCAAAGTATGAAAAGGTCTCATTAATTTCTTATTAGCTTCTAATCTTATTAAATAAGTTCATGGGTCATTGGGGCTTACTATGAGCTTATGGGTCGATTATTTAGGCCATGGTCTCTCTTCTTTGTCTTGTTATTGGGCCATAAGGCCCGAAAACTCCCAAGTGTTCATACAACACTTCGTGTATGGCCAATCGACTTTAAGGTTGGTTATGGTTCATTTTAAACGTCGAAATCCACATGCTTATAAGTTATTCGCGTGTATAACATGTCCCTAGCCTAACTATCGAGTTTCTTTGTTAACTTTCACATGTACACTTCATAAAATTCAAGATTTAGATCGAAAAGTATAACAATATGAAACCAACTTGTTTTAGGTGTTCAATATATATATTTAAACGAGTTCTAGTAAGCGTCTATGATATATTAACGAGCATAAGAGAGTGGAAATGAGAGTGTAACTTACCCTAGTCCTTAGCACGATGCTATGCGTCACAATGGAAGTGTAACAAGCTCAACGTATAACTCAACCTGTTCGTCCCTCCACTCCAAACGTGCCTGTTACTTGACCCTTTTTCTCCTTAGATGAACTGATGGGAAAGCACATAGGGTAAATTTATGTGTTAGGTTTAGAGGATCATCATTTGTAGTTAGTGTTATAGGGTTTATCTTATAATAGGGTTGTTTGTAGAATGGTTAAGGTGGTGTTGGCTCTCGACAGTAAAGAGAAAGAGGAAGAGAGGATTTAGTGAGAGTTTTAATGAGTGAGGGTGAGTGTATGTTAAGTGTGAACCTAGACCAAGTTTATTATAGCATTGGTGGTATTCGGCTCAAACAAATCCTTCCCATGGTTTAGATGTAAGCTTAATACAATTCCTTAATTTGTTAGCTCAAGTACAAGTAATATTTTTTGGTTTAATGGTAAGATACATATGTATCATAGTATATCTGAAACCCTATGCGATATAGTGTAAGATTTTGGTGTACTTGAGAGTTAGTTAGGAGAGCATAAGTACTTAACCTTAATTGGTTAGTTATGGTACATAGTTCTTTATGTGGTAATCCTTATGTTTGCATCACCCCAATGATCCGAATTTAAATGTTTGTGATGTGTTCGTTAAATATGGTGAAAGGAGTACAAGGCTTTCAAATCTAGTGACAAAGTGCAAGATTTAGCCAAATCTTGGTTTAATCTCATAGACGTGTGCATTAGGGAGCCAAAGAAGGATTTGAAGTTTGAATTTTTTTTGTTTTGCTAAGTATAATTTTAAAAGTGTGAATGACAAGAATCCTTGTGTTATAATGTTGATGGTAACTCGGCTTGGGTAAGAAATATCACATTAAAGGGTTCTAGATACAAAATGTAATTCTATTTTAAATTTAGTGGTTAGGTCGCCACATAAAATCGTGTCTTAGATAATTCGTATGAAAAAGTTTGTGTAAATGTGCTCATAGTAAAACTAAATGAGAAAGAGTGGGGAACCTTAACATTTAAAAGTCTAAACTTTATAGGTGATATATGTATTTAGTGGACATATACTATGTCTTGAATGTGCATGCAAAGGTGGTAGTCAAAATAGATATATAATGACGTACTTAAGATGACATAAAAAGATCAAAATTTCAGAAGTGTTATAGATTGTACTCATTATGAGAGCTTGGTAGCTTAAGATGAAGATAATCGTCTAGTGAACAAATGTGGGTACTTCTTCTTGAACAAGTCTTCTTTTTCCAAGGTGAACTCAGGTCCCCTCCTCGAGTTTCATCGTACTTTGACTAACGGTATGCGACTCCATTTCAATCTCTTGAATTCTCGCTCAATGATCTCAACAGGTTCTTCCACAAACTAGAGCTTGTCATCAAAGGAAACTTCTTCTTGTGGCGTAGCTAGCGGATCATTCGGATAAAACTTCTTTAGGTTAGATACATGGAAAGTAGCACACGACTCAATTGTTGATGCAATTCTAAACGATATGCTACTTCGCCAACCCTTTATAACTCCTTGAAACGTCATACATAACGTGGGTTCTATTTCCCGCGTTTAACGAAATGTAAAACTCCTTTCCATGGTGATACCTTGAGAATCACACATTCACCTACCTCGAACTCCATAGTTTTACGCTTTAAATCCGCGTAACTCTTTTGTCCGTCGCGTGCCACCTACATCCTCTGCTTGATATGGGAGATCTTCTCTGTTGTTTCTTGAATCAACTCTGGTCCAGTAAGTTTATATTTCTCTACTTTTGCCCAGCACACTGGTGATCGACATATTCGACCATAAAGTGCCTCATATAGTGCGGCCTTAATGCTAGCGTGATAGTTGTTATTGTATGAGAATTCAACCAATGATAAGTTTCTTACCCACCCATTTCAAAAATCGATTACACACGCTCGGAGCACATATTCCAATGTTTGGATTGTTCTTTTGATTTTTTTGTCGGTCTGTGGATGATAAGCAGTGCTTATGTCTAGGTTCGTACCCAATGCTCGTTGAAATGCTCTCTAGAAATTTAAGGTGAAACGACCGTCTTGATCACAAATGATTGAGACCGACATTCCATATCTTGTTACAAATTCTTTGAGGTACAACCTTGCTAATCTATCCAGTGGGTCATTTTCTCTAATCAGTATTAAGTGAGAAAACTTGGTGAGACGGTCAACAATTACCCAAATGGTGTCATATCCTTCTGATGATTTTGGAAGTTTGGTGACGAAATCCATGGTGATATTATCCCACATCCATTGTGGTATCTCTGGTTACACCAATAAGCCTGAGGGCCTTTGATGCTCTGCCTTGACTCTGGAACATGTCAAACACTTCTTAACGTAGGTGGCAATGTCAGCCTTCATGTTCGGCCATGATGTTCGTTTCGCAAGTGTTAAATTTATATTACAAGGTTTAGACAAAACAAGGGACTAAAAATACAAACACGGGCAAGTATACCCTTTCGTCCGTAATATAGCTTGTAGTGGTAAGCCAGGATTGTTCGCTGAGACTTAGTTTCGTTTTGGTAATCAATATAATAATTGAAGAAAGAAATGATTGATATGAATAACAATAGTAACAAATATGACTAATATGGGATAGTTCGTATGAGTTTGTGATGATCATAATAATGACCGAGGTATGCTTGCGTAGGTAAAGAGTGATAATCCTTTTTCATAAAAATGGCGTTTGCACAATTTACTTTAGGGCGATTAAAGACTTATGTTTATTCGAGCGACTAAACTCAAAACAAGTTGCCAACATGTTCAATATTTTATCAAGGTTTCTAAGCGGATCTCTCTAACCAAAGATTCAAAACCATAGACAAGTCTTTAAAAACTTATTACAACGATTTGCGTTTCTCAACGCCAAGCCATCGTAACAAATCAACTCTAGATAAAATATGGTTTATAGAACTAGGTGGTAAAATGGTTATATAACATTAGCTTGAAATCAATTTATAAAGGATCATATCATAGCATCATCACTAATCATAGTCACATACCCATATAGCCACAAATAGCTTAGCCTAACATAGTAATCAAAGTAACAAATGGAAAAGAGTAAGAGAACATCATACTTAGATTTGATCGAATGAATGAGTACACAAGTGTCACGATTGTATTGTTCCTCCAAGAATCAAAGAGTGGAATACTCTCGTTACAAGTATTTCCCAAAACTGGATAATACTGAAAATACTACTAAAAAGCTAAGAATACTCGGATTAGAGTAGTAGTTTAAAGATGAGATATGTCAAATGAGTAAAAGTGGCTCCTATTTATAGTGTTGGCTGAGAGCAAATGTGCGCCGCACTTATCCGAAAGTATGCCGCACTTTGGATGTGGGAATGTGCGCCGCACTTCTGACAATGTGCGCCGCACTTTTGTGCGTTCTAGAATCTTCTTTCAATAGTTTGGCTAAATTGCACAATAAGGACCCTTCTTTGTATTTTCTTCACTTTGCTTCTCCATACTTCATACCTGCATATAAAACGCAATATATTAAGTATCGAAAGCTCTTATTTATAATACAAAGTGGCATTATAATAACGGGATGAATATGTATATTTTGGTCGTTATCAAATTCCTCCACACTTAGCTATTGCTTTCCCTCAAGCAATCAAAGCGAGAAAACAAATTAGATTTTAAAAATGCTTTTAAGTGTTATGAAGTATGATAGGAAAATGATTAAATTTTTATAAATAGCAAAAGCAAATGACAAATAACTTCAGCACCTCACATGGATAGTGTTTAGATTTTAAGTTCACACAAATGTCACTCACAAGGGATTAATGTAAGATAACACTCAAATAGCACGGACATAAAATAGATAGCTACCATAGGTTTGTACATGACACATAAACATAACCGTTGCGGCGTGAGCACCAGATAAATTTTCAAAGAGACAAAACGTGATAATGATGAGGGTGTAAGAACAAAATATGCCTTGTCAAAGTCGTAGAACTACTATAATAAAATACTTTATTTTCTTCTCTTTTTTTAAGAGAACATCATAAATACTTTTTTTTCGACTTAACAAGTGGATAGGCATAAGGATAATATCACAAGGTATAATATAGTACATAGGTACGAGTACAACATATATTAGCAAGCTAGTGTAGCTTAACTAAAATTATAATATGGTGATTTAATTTTCCTCTTTTCGAAAATATCTATAAATTAACCTCACTGCGATTTAGTAAATGATGATCAAGAACAAATTCTGAAGCATACTAGATTATCGGCTTTCACATAAAATAGAGAAATATAAAGCTAGGTTTCCTTACATATTTGGTGGATGGTTTTTGTGCTTAGTTATAGTGTCAATCAATGAGATTTTTATGTGGATAATTTTTTTTATTATTATTATTATTTTACCTATTTGTCCCTCCTCCACACTTAAGGTTAACGTCGTCCTCGAGGTAATAGTTGATAAAAACTAAAAATATGAAAAATGCAAAGGGAAACAAGAACTTACAGGGGCTAAGTAGAAATTTGCGGGACTTCAACAGATGAATCCAGCTCAGAGCTCCAAATTTGCTATTTTCATGCATGCTATCATAAAACAGAACAAAACACATGAAATATATACAAGGACTGTTTTATTTATTTACAAGTCCTCCTCCACACTTAAGGTAAAAAGTGGGGGATAAAATACGGATTTCCTTTCGAATAACGCTAAGTTTAGAGTCTTCTACCAGATTCGGCTACTCGGTTTTATTTCAAAAGAAGGGGATTTCTTCATCAACGAATTCATTACAGCTTTCTTCTTCGTGGTAGAGCTTGAGTCTATGTCCATTGACAATAGAAGTGGTATTGTCTCTACCGTAAAGTTTAACATATCCAGACAGATATTGGTGTTTTACTATGTAAGGTCCAGTCCATCTTGATGTAAGCTTAGGTCTCTACCGTAGAGTTTAACATATCCAGACAGATATTGGTGTTTTACTATGTAAGGTCCAGTCCATCTTGATGTAAGCTTAGGTTTCTTGAATTTATATTTCGAGATAAAGAGAAGTACTTTCTCTCCATGTTTGAAATCTTTTCTTTGTCGAAGTTTGCGATCATGCCACACTTAAGTTCGTTCTTTGTATAAACGTGAATTTTCATAAGCTTGATGTCGAAATTCATCTAACTCATGAAGTTGAAATATACGTTTTTCTCCAGCTGTAATAAGATCAGGTTTGCAGTTTTTGAGTGCCCAATATGCACGGTGTTCAATTTCTATTGGTAAGTGGCATGTTTTTCCATACAAGAGCTTATACGGTGTGGTTCCAGTTGGTGTTTTGAAAGCGGTACGAAAGGCCCATAGAGCATCTTCTAATTTTTTAGACCAACAAGCAGGGTTGTTTTGGACGGTCTTTTCAAGGATTCTCTTAAGATCTCTATTAGTGTTTTCAACTTGGCCACTCGTTTGAGGGTGGTAAGATGTGGAAAATCGGTGGTTTACTCCATATCTTTTCATGATTTTTCCATGAGTTAGTTACAGAAATGAGTTCCTTTGTCGATTGTTAGTGCTTTTGGAATTCCAAAACAACAGAATAGTTTCTTTAAGAATGCTATAACAACTCTTGCATCGTTAGTTTGCAAGGCTTGAGCTTCGGCCCATTTCGATACATAGTCGACGGCGACTAAAATGTATTCACATTTATAAGATTTAGGAAATGGTCCCATGAAGTCGATACCCCACATGTCAAATATTTCGCAGACTTGGATATTATTCAGAGGCATTTCATCTCTTTTTGTAAGATTTCCAGTCCTTTGATATGCTTCGCATAATCGTACTAAGGTATGAGCTTCACGAATAATCGTTGGCCAGTAAAAGCCAGCATCGAACACTTTTTTAGCGGTGGTGTTCGGTGCATAATGTCCTCCGGTCGGTCTGTAGTGACATTCATCGAGAATTTTTCTAGATTCGGATCCAGAAATACAATGTCGGATCATTCCATCAAAACAGATTCTAAACAGGTGAGGATCGTCCCAAAAGTATTTTCTAAGTTCAGAAAAGAATCTTTTCTTTTGTTGATAGGTCATTCCCTTTCGTAAAATACCTACAGCCAAATAGTTTGCAAAGTCTGCGAACCATGGTGTAATGTTAGTATTTATTTGCATTATGTGTTCATCGGGAAAATCATCGATTTCATCATCGCTAGAATCATCATTAACTATGCGAGATAAATGATCGGCAACAACATTCTCAGCCCCTTTTTTTTCTTTAATTTCTAAATCAAATTCTTGTAAAAGCAATATACATCGTATGAGAGGAGGTTTGGCATCTTGCTTTTTAAACAAGTACTTTAAGGCTGAGTGATCGGTGTAAACTATTGTTTTTTATAATACGAGGTATGATCGAAATTTGTCAAGCGCATAAACTACAGCCATGAGTTCTTTTCCTATGATGGTGTAATTTTGTTGGGCTGCGTTTAGAGTTCTACTAGCAAAGTAGATGGGGTGAAATTGTTTTCCATATTTTTGTCCAAGGACGGCTCCAAGGGCATGTTCACTTGCATCGGACATAAGCACAAATGAAAGGTTCCAATTGAGGCTTACAATAATTGGTATGCATGTAACTTTGCTTTAAGAGTTTCAAATGCTAAAAGGCATTCATCATTAAAATCGAATGTTCTTTCTTTTTCTAGAAGTTGAGTTAATGGTCTTGCGATCTTCGCAAAGTCTTTGATAAATCGTCGGTAAAATCCGGCATGACCTAAAAAACTTCTAACGCCTTTCACATTAGTAGGTGGTGGGAGTTTTAAAATTACGTTTATATTTTATTTGTCAACTTCTAAACCTGCGCCAGACACTTTATGTCCAAGCACAATTCCTTCTTTAACCATAAAATGACATTTTTCCCAGTTTAGCACAAGATTTGCTTCTTCACATCGTGCTAACATTTTATCAAGATTGCTAAGACATGTGTCGAAAGAATTTCCAAAGACGGAAAAATCGTCCATGAAGACTTCGACTGATTCTTCAATCATATCGTGAAAGATTGCAATCATACACCTCTGAAAAGTAGCAGTGCATTGCATAGGCTAAAAGACATGCGCTTATACGCGTAAGTTCCAAATGGACAAGTAAATGTGGTTTTCTCTTGATCTATTGGGTTGATTGGGATTTTAAAATATCCGGAAAAACCATCGAGGAAACAAAAGTATTCATTCCCAGCGATTCTTTCTAACATTTGATCCATAAAGGGAAAAGGAAAATGATCTTTCGCAGTTGCGTCATTTAATTTTCGATATTCAATACAAACTCTCCATCTGGTGATGGTTCGTGTTGGTACTAATTCATTGTTTTCGTTAGTTACCAAAGTGATACCTCCCTTTTTAGGTACACAATGAATATGACTAACCCAGGGGCTATCGACGATTAGGTAGATTATTCCAGAATCGAGGAGTTTAAGGATCTCTTTTTTAACAATGTCCTTCATGTTAGGATTTAGTCTTCGTTGTTTTTCAACAATCGGTTTCTTGTTTTCCAAAAGTTAGATTTTGTGTTTACAAAATGATGGACATATGCCAGGAATATCAGAAGTTTTCCAAGCAAAAGCTTGTTTATGCTTCTTGAGAACATCAATTAGATCGTTTTTGTGTTCTTCCAAAAGTTGGGATGAAATAATTACAGGTAGTAATTTTTTTCGTGAAGAAACGCATATTCCAAATGTTCAGGAAGAGGTTTAAGTTCTAAATCTGTAGGGAGCTCTTCCACAGATTTCTTAACTTTGAAATCGGTTTAAAAAGTTATGGTTCCAAATGGTGTTTCTTTTTCTTCTTCGGGTGTTTCTATAGGTTCGTCGGTATTAACGGCTATGAAGGCGTCAAATTCAGCAAAAAGTTCTTCTTCGAGGATGGTTCCTTTGATAGAATATAAAATTCCGCTTCCTTCATCAAGAAGAGCGTCGAAATCGGCTTCAACGACTTCGTCAATGACATCAATACTAAAGCAAGTATCGTCATTAGAATAAGAGTGTTTCATTGCTTCATCGATAGAAAAGGAAATTCTATCTTCTCCAACTCCAAGGTTGAGTTGTTTTTGTTTCACACGAATCACAGCGTCAGCTGTATGCAAGAAAGGTCTACCAAGGATAAGTGGTACCTTTCAATCTTCTTCCATCTCTAGGATTACAAAGTCGACAAGAAAAATGAATTTTCCAACTCCAACGAGCATGTTTTCGGCTATTCCTGATGACGTATAGTCCCCAACCGGGTCATGAACCCGGTCCATGGGTATTAGTCGCATCCGGCCCATCACGAATGGGTTGGATTAATGACGTTTGATCTTATGGGCTTGAATGAACAGTGGCTGCATAAGATGTGTGCGGCCCACGGCCCGGAACGCCCGGTACAGGGTTAAACAGAATCATAATCTTATTAGGATTGGGATTTACCTCAAAGTATAGGATATACACTCACCATAATTAGAAGATAACAATCAAACTAATTATGGTGATTATACTTTGCTTGGGGCCGAAGCATCGGTGACAGTCCATCAGGGTTTCACCGCCTATATAAGGAACCCCCAAGGGTTCCACAAAGGTATCATATTCTCTTTACTCTCAACCTACAACCAATTACCTAACCCTAAACCGATTGCTTACTCTCACGCCAGAGTCTAATCGTGGGATACGTTCCCACGGTAAGTCTAACGCGTGTTGCTTTAGTGTGCAGGATCTCAACAAGTTATTCACTTGGTGAAAGAGTCGGAGCCCAGCCTACCTGGATTAAGCCTAATTTGGCTCAAGCAAGGATCATCCAACTTTTGTATCAACAAGTTGGCGCCATCTGTGGGACCCATACACTAAACTAAACTCAATCTTCATCTCAATCGCTCCCAATGTCGAAGGGACACTTTTAGGGAACCCGAGGAACACGAATCCTGGGAACCAGAAGTCAGCATGTGATGGGATAATCACCTCCGCTCAACCTCAGGGTGGCCAAGCAGGAAGGCCTAATAACCGAAACATCTTTCATTCTCTTGGTGGGGCAGGCACGTCCGATAATACCCCACCACCAACCATCACTTTGGATAACCCCGACCTGGGGGCTGCGCTAAAGACCCCTACCAAGGAGCCGCAAAGGCCACCCGTGGTCGAGGCAGAATTAGAAGTTGGCTCACTCGAAGATGAGGACCTTGAGCGTGTTCTCACGTAAAACCTTGATAGATCGTCCCGGGCATCTCGTCAAGGATAAACCTAGGAAGGAACCTCTAATCCAGGCTTAACTTTGGCAGCCCCGCGCCTGGTACTTCCCCTCGAACTCGGAAGAGGAGAAGGAGGGTGCAAACCCAGGAACAACCTCCCTTCGAGGAAACCCCTCAACCTCGGAACGTATTCGAATGCATATGGGATCGCATCATGCAGGAATTGCAACAACCCCGTGAGGATGGGGATAGGTCCGACGGCTCTACTGGACGCCCGGTGTTGGAAACTCCCCAATTGCCCCACTAGTGTGTGGGATAGGGTGAACTCTGGTGGGGAGAAAGCTTCTAACCCTTCTCATAGAAGTGGTCATCGTATCCAACCAAGAGGTGGGGTACCGCCTCCCTCTCACGACCCTTCGGGGTCTGATTCGGATGGCTATCCTCCCAAACGTCGCCGACCTAGGTATTCCCCCCACCACCATCAGACGATGAAGGATACTACGATGATCCCTACTATCATGAGGAAGAAGAGGAAGATCTTTCCCTTCCATGGGGCGACGACAGACAGGACGCCTTCACTCTTCACATACGTAACTACTCTGAGGAAAAGAAGCGCCGTATGCCGGCGTGCGTTAAAACCTATGATGGGTCTGGTGATCCGGATGATCACCTAAAAAAATTTGATACGCAGGCTAAAATTTAACGATGGTTGATTCCTATATGGTGCCAGATGTTTAATTCAACCTTAATTGGCAATGCCCGTGATTGGTTTGAAAAGCTCCCTCATCGAAGTATTGATAGCTTCGGCGAGCTACGCACCGCATTCAAAAACAATTATACTCAGCGAAAGAAGCATAATAGGGATCCGGTCTCGTTAGCAACCGTCAAGCAAAGGCCTGGAGAGTCTACAGAATACTTCACGGAACGTTTCAATAATGAGTGCACGCGCACAAAAACGTGCCCAGAACTCCTAAAAATTTATGATTACATGCATGTCATAACTGATAAGGAGTTAATTAGACGTCTCAATGACAAAAGACCGGAAAGGTACGACGAACTCATGTAAAGGGTCAAGAACTTTGTAGAAGGAGAGACCGCGGTAGCTGCGGCGTACCCTACAAAGGGGAATCATAACTATCGGTCGAACGACCAGCCCAAGAGGCAATCAGGTGGTCAAAACACCCACAGCAACGGGAGGAACTCGGATTACAAGAGCCAGAATAAAGGAGGGTGGCCGGATGATAAATTCACCCCTCTCAAGATGACTTATCGAGATATCTTGTGGACGAAAGGGGCAAACTTCCCAATGCCTCCCCCAGTGACAACCCTAGTTGACCGTTGTCACACTCCCAAAATATCAGAGTATAATGGCTACAAGGGAGTGGTGACGTCATGATTATCATACACACATAGTCACAAAGAACGACCTCTAAATGGGACGTTCGGAAAAATAGATCACTTGTAATTAATAAAAACAAATAGTTTTAACAAAGTGCGGAAGCATAAACTGAATATGGTTACAAAACATAGTTTTCTCAAATGGTACAAATGATCGTTGTTTCAAAGAAATGACGGCAATGCATGAGACCTCATTTAGCATCTTCCTTCTTAATACCTGAGAAAAACATTGCTAAAGTGTCAACATAAAGTTGGTGAGTTCATAGGTTTAGTTAGTTTGAAATGTTTAATGAACCACAAGATTTTCCCAAATGTGATGACAATATAACAGATACAAAGTCATCCCAAAAGTATTTATTACAGTCTAAGCTCGTGACACCGAAGCGTTAACAACACCGGCAGTATAATCATATAAATGTAGCCCAAACTAGATGCCTAAACCCACGACATCCTATATCAGATTCAAATGAAACTGTGCCCGCTTGTCCCCTTGTTGGACAAGACAGACAGGGACGTCAATCCCGATAGATCTATCCATTACATTCGCGCTTACACAAAGTAATTAACGGTTCACGATTCACGGGCCAAAGCAACTGGGTTTTTAGTGGGACTTAGACTAATATATAAATCAGTAAATGCACTTGTGTTCAAACGTTAAGATCAAGCAATGTCTCACCCCAAAAGCAGTGAAAATAGTAAAGTATGGGGCTATAAACTCACCTCGTAAATTCAGCAAAGAGAACGAAGATAAAATAGCTCGAGAGTACGGTTACGCTAGCCGCGACCTAATTAATTTGAGAATCGAGTTACGATACGAATAATGGTATTATTAAATGACTCGACACCCTAGTTGTGCTTGACGAAACCATACGTTTATAAAAAGTACGATTTTACGGAAAAGTACGATAAATAAAATCGGTTTATTAAATGGTCGGGTTTTACGGTTCAAATTATAACTTAAATTTACCAAAATTCGTTTTTGGGCTTTAATTAAACCAAATAAACTTATAAGGCCCAAACTGGGTCCAAAACATTACACACCAACCGGCCCAAGGTCATTAGACCCGGCCCGGCCCGCTTGGCGGAATAAACAAGAACGGAGGGAGTACATTACGTGTGTTTATCACACACAACTTCCCATATCTGAGAGATAACTCTCTCTCCTCTCTCGATATTACCTCCACCGTCCCAAAACTCTCTCTCTCTTAACCTAGATCGGTTCAAACCCTTTCTATGTCTATCATCTATTCATTTGGGGATATAACAATCATGTGTGGTGGTCTGAGGTGTTCTAGATCGTGTGAGATGTGGGGTTTAATCCCCACATCAAACCGATTTGGTTTTATGATGTGTTCTCCCTTGCGGTTTCGTGAATCATAACCAAAATCAAAGATAAGTTTGTTTTCCTTTATTTCTTTTAAAAGCTTTAATTGATTTTCGATTTAATGTATATCAGTGGGTTCAATTGATTCGTATATACTTGTTGTAAATCATATGGTTCTCGGATTGAAGATAAACAAAATTAGGGTTTTGAAATATTTGGGGGTTTTCATTAAAATCGGGTTTAAACATAATTAATTGATGTTTTCATTTATAAAATCAAACTAATTTTAATATAAAATCGATTCATAAAAATTAGGGTTTCGGTTAATTTGGGGGTTTTTGCATCTCACGTTTTTAATTAAATTAAATAAGGGGTTTGGGTTTAGATTAGGTTTAATTAACGTTCTAATTAATAAAAATTTGATCTAGGGTTTTATGAAATTGGGGGTTTTTATATATTCGACTGAATCTCATATTTATGTGATGTTTCTGAATTGAAAAGTACTAATTTACTGTTTAAAAAGATGTTTAAATAATTAGGGTTTCGATTTGAATTGGGGGTTTCTATACCCGCGGCATGATTAATGATTTTCTGTAAAATAAAACTTGATTAAGACATTTGGATTGGTTGGTAATAATGGTTAATAATTTTGGCAGTAAGAACTTTGGTTGGTTTGCTTGAGGTCTTGATTTGGTTGAACATGGGTCTCGGTTTGGTTCTAAGTTCGAGTCTCGGTTTGGTCTCAATCGGGTCTCGGTTTGGTCTGAAATGGGTCTCGGTTTGGTTGACAGAAAAGCAATAACATAAACATGTTTGTATTTAAAAGTTTAACCATTTTTCAGTTTTTAGTTAAAAGCATAAGTCCATTACAATGACTAACCACGGTTTCGTTTATTCGTAGGTTCGTACAAAACAAGCACATCTAGACTTCGAAAGGAAAGACGAAAAGACAAAAGACTCACAATGGGGATGCTACGTTCGGTTTTGCAGGTTCGGACGGGATGAAGACTCTTGGTTGTGCAGGTTCGGACGGGACGTGTGGGTTGGCTGGACCAAATCTTCTACCCAGGAGTTGTATTGTGAAGACTTGTGCAGATTTTTGATGTTTGTATTTTGGACTGAGATAACTTGTATTTGGACATTGGATAATACTTTGGGTTTGTATATAAACTTGTATTGTTAGTCTAGGGTTAGTGTAAATCTGGAAATGTTAACTTGTGATATACCCAAAAGGGGTAAACTAGGCAAGTGTGCTGTCCTTTAGTGGGGCAAATAAACTATAAAGTTTATGTGTAGGTTTAGACATGTGACTGATTTTTGAGACCCTTGTATGACAAGCTTGGTAATATAAATGAGGGTTTTATATTCAGTATATGTACACATGCTGTGATAGCTTATATACTCGACTCGGTCCACAATGGTTAAGTTTAAACGCGACTGGATAATCACGACAGCAAAACCGTTTAGCATACGATCCCAAAACAAACAATTGTGCGAGACGTCACGAAAACTTAATAACTAAAACAAATAAACGTACGTCAAAACATAAGACGCTCACAAACTTGTGTATTGCATTCAACTTAATAATCGCGAAACATTGAGATGTTACATATGCTCTCCCTAAAAAGGGCTTTGTCCGCAAAGCAAAACAATTAACACGTTCATGACGACAACTAGTCGGTAAACAGTTAAAATACTCGTACTACATGAATAAATAAATGATGGAAATTTGACGAATGTCACAGTATTCCCATGTTTTAGAGATTTCGTCACGAAATCAAGACGTTGTTGTAGTAGGTTGGTTAACGAAAAGATGAGGATACTTGCTCTTGAACTGATCTTCACGTTCCCACGTGTATTCTGGACCTCTACGCGCGTTCCATCGGATTTTCACAATTGGTATACGGCTTTGCTTGAGTTGTTTAACTTGACGGTCCATAACTTCTACCGGTTCTTCTACGAAGTTGAGTTTGTCGTCGAGTTGAATCTCCTCCAAAGGGATAACGAGTGCTTCGTCGGCTAAGCATTTCTTCAGATTGCAAATGTGGAACACATTATGCACTCGGCTAAGTTCTTGAGGTAATTCCGAACGATAGGCTACGGGGCCAATCCTCTCTATAATCTTGAAGGGTCCAATGTAACGAGGGTTTAACTTTCCACGCTTTCCAAAGCGAATCACACCTTTCCAAGGTGAGACCTTCAACATGACTTTGTCACCAACTTCAAACTCAAGGGGTTTGCGTCGCATATCAGCATAACTCTTCTGTCGATCTCTTGCGGCTTGCATACGGCTCTTAATCTTAAAGATCTTCTCAGTAGTCTCGTGTATGATCTCGGGTCCAGTGAGTTGTGCTTCACCGACCTCTGCCCAACACACGGGTGAACGACACTTCCTACCATACAGTGCCTCGAACGGCGCTGCCTTAATGCTAGTGTGATAACTATTGTTGTATGAGAATTCCACCAGAGGTAGGTGTCTATCCCATTTATTTCCAAAGTCAATCACACAGGCTCTCAGCATATCTTCTAGGGTTTGAATGGTCCGTTCACTTTGACCGTCGGTCTGGGGATGATACGCAGTGCTCATATCCAACTGCGTTCCCAACGCCTTTTGCAGTGACTTCCAAAACTGCGAAGTAAATCGGCTGTCTCGGTCGGAGATTATAGACACAGGCACACCGTGCTTCGTGACTACTTCCTCCAAGTACGTCCTTGCTAACTTATCCATTCCATCAGTCTCCTTGATGGGTAGGAAATGAGCCGATTTGGTGAGTCGGTCGACGATTACCCAAATCGTGTCGAATCCGGCTGCTGTCTTTGGTAGCTTGGTAATGAAATCCATAGTGATCCTTTCCCACTTCCATTCTGGCAGTTCGGGTTGGACCAATAATCCTGATGGTTTCATATGTTCGGCTTTGACTTTGGCACAAGTCAAACACTTGCTAACGTATGTAGCAATATCCGCCTTCATGTTCGGCCACCAATACAACATCTTCAGATCATGATACATTTTATCAGATCCCGGATGTATGGAGTACTTTGACTTATGCGACTCATGCATAATCAAGGATCGTAGGTCACCATGGCATGGTAACCAACTCCTATTATCAAGGCATAACGTTCCATCCGAACGTGCTTCCAACTTCTTTATCATTCCGCCAACATCTTCAGTCTTAAGAATTTCTTCCTCGACTGCTTCTTTCTGAGCCTTGAGAATTAAGGATGGAAGGTCTAAGTCAATGGTCATCATTAACGCCTTCACCCTAAGAACTCTCTCCTTTCGACTCAAAGCGTCGGCCACGACATTTGCCTTGCCTGGGTGATAACGGATCTCGCAATCGTAATCACTGAGCAACTCTAGCCAACGTCGTTGTCTCATGTTGAGTTCCTTTTGGTTCAAAATATGTTGTAGACTCTTATGGTCAGTGAATACAACACACTTAGTACCATAAAGGTAGTGTCTCCAAATCTTCAAGGCAAACACCACTGCTCCCAACTCTAGGTCATGAGTTGTGTAGTTCTTCTCGTGCACTTTTAGTTGTCTTGATGCGTAAGCTATGACCTTAGTCCTTTGCATCAGTACTGCACCTAACCCTTTTATGGATGCATCACAATACACCACAAAGTCTTCATTACCCTCGGGTAGGGCTAGTATCGGTGCTTCACACAACATCTGCTTCAACGTCTGGAATGCCAAATCTTGCTCTTCCTTCCACTCAAACTTCTTATCCTTTTGAGTCAATTCCGTCATTGGTTTAGCTATCTTGGAGAAACCTTCAATGAATCTCCTATAGTAACCAGCAAGACCTAAAAATTGACGGATCTCCGTGGGTGTTGTTGGAGTCGCCCAATCCTTTACAGCCTCGATCTTAGCAGGGTCAACGTGAATACCACTGCTGTCGATCACATGCCCAAGGAATTGCACTGCGTTTATCCAAAACTCGCATTTGGAAAACTTTGCATATAACTTCTCCTTCCTTAGCAGCTCTAATATAGTCTTCAAATGTTCCTTGTGCTCTTCTTCGTTACGAGAATAGATGAGAATGTCATCGATAAATACAATCACAAACTTGTCCAAGTATGGTTTGCAAACTCGGTTCATGAGATCCATGAATACCGCAGGTGCGTTTGTCAAACCGAAAGGCATAACTTGGAACTCGTAGTGTCCGTACCGGGTTCTAAAAGCCGTTTTATGAACGTCTTCCTCTCTAACCCTTAGTTGATGATATCCTGACCTTAAATCGATCTTCGAGTATATGCTAGATCCTTGCAATTGGTCGAAAAGATCGTCAATCCTCGGCAATGGGTAGCGGTTCTTTATCGTCAGCTTATTCAATTCTCGGTAATCGATACACATTCTAAAGGATCCATCTTTCTTTTTGACAAATAAGACCGGCGCTCCCCAAGGTGAGGAACTTGGTCTAATGAAACCTTTGTCAGAAAGTTCCTTTATCTGTTCAGCTAACTCTGTCATCTCGGCCGGTGCTAGACGGTATGGGGCTCTAGCAACAGGCGCGGCTCCTGGTGTAAGCTCGATGTGAAACTCCACTTGCCGTGCTGGTGGTAGTCCGGGTAAATCCTCTGGGAATACGTCCGGAAAGTCTCTAACGATCGGTACATCTTCCACCTTCTTCTCGTGATCTTCTTCTCCTTCCTTTTGTGTTACTTGAACCAAGAATACCGGACATCCTTTCTCAATGTATCTTTGAGTCCTGATACATGAGATGACTTCCAATCTTGATCCATTCTTCACACCACTTCTTTCGCCTTGTATGATGAGTACGTCGTTTCCATAAGGAACACGGACACACTTCTCATGACATACAATCTCCGCGTGATGCTTCGACATCCAATCCATTCCAATGATGACGTCAAAACTTCCCAATTCTATAGGGAGTAGGTCGATACTAAACGAACGACCTTGTAGCCTTACGCTACATCCTTTCAGAATAACGTCGGTGGTTACTGACTTCCCATCGGCTAATTCTACATTATACTTAACGTCTAACGCAGTAGGGGTAACATTTAGGCGTTCACTAAATATAGACGACACAAAACTCCTATCCGCACCAGAATCAAATAGTACTGAAGCATAGTTGTTATTGACTAGAAACGTACCAGTCACAACATTGTTGTCTTGCACAGCAGCTTCAGCACAGAGATGATACACTTTGCTAGGTGCCGTGAATCCTCCAGGAGTACTAGTTGTGGCTCGGTTATTCCCTCCTCGGTTCCCTTGATTCTGCTTCTGGTTCCCTTGGTTCTGATTTTGATTCCCTCGAATCTGGTTACTACGACCTTGGTTTTTTACCGCTCGGACATTTGTTCTTGTAGTGACCTTTCTCTCCACATCCAAAGCAAGTGACATTTGCTCCTTGGCCACCTTGCGTTCCAGGTCCTCTTTGATTAGTAGAACGAGGTGGTGCTCGGCATTCCTTTGCCTTATGTCCCGCCTTCCCACAATTGTAGCACGTAGGGGGACATGCTCCTTCGTGGTGTCGACCACATTTTCCGCAGAAAGGTAGTCTCCCAGCGTAGTTCCCAGTATTTCCTTGTCCAGCAGTGAACACTCTTGCTACTTCTTGTCGCTTGTTCTGGTTGTAGTTGCTTGGGTTGTTGTTGTTGTTGGTATTGTTGTTGTAGTGGTTGCCAGACCACTTTCTTTTATCCCCAGTATTTTCTCCCAACTCCTGTACCACTTGGTACATCAGACTCTGAGCCATGTCGATTGCCTCGTGCGAATCAGTCGGCTTGGATGAAGTCACATTCCCTTTGATGCTCAAAGGTAGTCCTTCAATGTAGCGCTCCAACAATCGGTCATCGTTGGGCACCATTTCAGGACATAACAAAATCAGCTCTTGAAAGCGCTGATTGTAAGCAGTAAGAGCAGTACCCTTGACCTTCAGGTTCCACAGCTCAACTTCCATCTGCTTGACTTCATTTCGGGGACAGTATTTCCTCACAAACATAGCTTTAAATTCACTCCAGGGCGTCGCTTGGGCAACGTCGATGGTCACTGCACGAGCATAGACGTTCCACCAAGTCAAAGCACCATCCACTAACGTGCTTGACGCAAACTTCACCTTGTCGGCTTCAGCGACATTGCTAATCCCAAATTGGGATTCTAGCTTCTCAAACCATCTGGTTAATCCTACTGCCCCTTCAGTACCTCGGAAACTTACTTGCGTAACTGCACGAAATTCCTTGTAGGTACAAGTTCGTGCAATAGCATTAGTAGCTCCTTGGTTGGTCTCCTCCTGTGTGCTAGCTGTACGATTTGCTTCAGCGGTCGCGAGTGCCTCGGCCACTCGTTCGGCTATCATTTGGCTTAACAGGGCGGTGTCAATTCCACCGGTAGCGGCTGGCGGATTCTGCGTTTCGGATCTTCTAACTGGCGCCATAATCTAACAAGGTAATAGGATAATAAGTTCTTGCCAGACATAATATGCATGGCACACACAACACAATTTTGAAATGCTCCAGAATATAATACCCAATATATAATGATCTCACAATTTTTGTAACCCATAATATCATTCATAGAATCGTTTGATAGTACATCATAGTTTGTCATAACATAATAAGAGAAAATAAAATACCAACTAGCTAAGACAAACTTTAAAGCTTAGTGGTCATACAGGGATAGGTCGATGGTACGAGATAAATCTAACTAGTGCCCTCACGGCGCTGATGAAGCTCCTTCTCCAACTCTGCTAACCTCCTCTCAACCACTAGCTCACGAGCCTGGGAATCTCTCAATCTAACATCGGTGTCATGACAAGCGGCTCTAAACCTCTTATCCAAGTCTGCAACAGGGTCATCCACTGGTGCCTCTAGTCCGCCTGTCTCCACCAATGGCTCTACTCCCCAACGGGTCATCAGGCTCTCAATCTCCTCAAGACGAGCGTTCGGCATGGATTCCATCTGATCAAGAACAGTAAGAAGCTGTCCTCGTAGACGGGTCACACATACTGTCAACACTGTCTCATCCCTGACTGGACTCTTCTTCGCCAGTGCCTCTAACTTATCCTGCACTTCATTATACTCTTCACCTAAAGCCTCTACAGCATCCTCCAACCTGTTCAACCGTGTCGTCACACATCCATCTGCCGCCCCAAGCATCACCACCGTCGACGTAGCTCTCCTAGGAAGAGGAGTAGTAACTCTCGGTCCTGTAGAGATACCAGCGTCAGTAAGCATCTCCTGGTATACTGCAGGTACAGTCTCTGGTGGTGGTAGTAGTAATGGTATCTCTGGGACAGAACTGGCAGGTGTGCGGGTTGCATGCCTGTCAGTGGCAGTGAAAGGTATGAGGGGTCTGTAAGGTGAAAGTGGTGGTCGAGCAGCTCTCCCCCGAAGACGTCGTCTCACATAGTAGAAAGGTAGAGTACCAGGTGCTGGAGCAGGAATAGCAGTCCTTTCTCCTTCGTCTTCAGATGAAGATGAGGAGATGTGTGCTAGGGAAACCTCAGGAGTAGCGGCATATGCAGTAAGAGGGTCCTCAGTGTCTGTGACCTCCATAGGCTCTCCTTCCCCATCTGTAAACTCCATCTCATCATCCTCTGTCTCCTCTACAGTCTCATCTCCAGTCACTGATGTCTGACCTGGTGACTGCACCACGTCAGTGTCTAAGTCATCCTCTCCCCCGCCTTCTAGGCTAAGCACATCGTCAGCTGATGCATCAGGAATACGGATCGGTGAATGACGAACCTCCTCAGCCTCTCTCTCTATACCGTCATCTAAAACCATCCGGTACCACGGATATCCTGACGGCGATCCTCTAGGTAGTCCTACTGATGAACTGATGGTCGACTGCGAACTACGGTTGTAGTACGCTCCTGTAGACGTGGAATCATCGGATGAAGACATCGCTGTAATCATAAACAAAATAAAGGTGTGTAAATATCTCATAAAATTAGTCCGTAAAAAGGACATTAACATAGCATAGCAATCATTGTTGAATCCACATGTATCCCATATAACATAATTCAGATTTTGTTGTTGCACATGTAACCCATGTAAATATACCTCGTAATTGTTAATTCACTGTATCCCATTTATTACTTATGTATCTACATATACTTAATACTTACAATCTGTATGATAATCGATTAAACATAGAGCAGTTATAGTCTAGAATTACTAAATGCAACCTAGTTCTCTATAACTAGTGCTCTGATACCAATCTGTCACACTCCCAAAATATCAGAGTATAATGGCGACAAGGGAGTGGTGACGTCATGATTATCATACACACATAGTCACAAAGAACGACCTCTAAATGGGACGTTCGGAAAAATAGATCACTTGTAATTAATAAAAACAAATAGTTTTAACAAAGTGCGGAAGCATAAACTGAATATGGTTACAAAACATAGTTTTCTCAAATGGTACAAATGATCGTTGTTTCAAAGAAATGACGGCAATACATGAGACCTCATTTAGCATCTTCCTTCTTAATACCTGAGAAAAACATTGCTAAAGTGTCAACATAAAGTTGGTGAGTTCATAGGTTTAGTTAGTTTGAAATGTTTAATGAACCACAAGATTTTCCCAAATGTGATGACAATATAACAGATACAAAGTCATCCCAAAAGTATTTATTACAGTCTAAGCTCGTGACACCGAAGCGTTAACAACACCGGCAGTATAATCATATAAATGTAGCCCAAACTAGATGCCTAAACCCACGACATCCTATATCAAATTCAAATGAAACTGTGCCTGCTTGTCCCCTTGTTGGACAAGACAGACAGGGACGTCAATCCCGATAGATCTATCCATTACATTCGCGCTTACACAAAGTAATTAACGGTTCACGATTCACGGGCCAAAGCAACTGGGTTTTTAGTGGGACTTAGACTAATATATAAATCAGTAAATGCACTTGTGTTCAAACGTTAAGATCAAGCAATGTCTCACCCCAAAA
Source organism: Glebionis coronaria (assembly GCA_025667525.1). Taxonomy (NCBI): domain Eukaryota; kingdom Viridiplantae; phylum Streptophyta; class Magnoliopsida; order Asterales; family Asteraceae; genus Glebionis; species Glebionis coronaria. The sequence goes on along the minus strand of CM046875.1, from coordinate 485,153,803 downwards.
GCAGTGAAAATAGTAAAGTATGGGGCTATAAACTCACCTCGTAAATTCAGCAAAGAGAACGAAGATAAAATAGCTCGAGAGTACGGTTACGCTAGCCGCGACCTAATTAATTTGAGAATCGAGTTACGATACGAATAATGGTATTATTAAATGACTCGACACCCTAGTTGTGCTTGACGAAACCATACGTTTATAAAAAGTACGATTTTACGGAAAAGTACGATAAATAAAATCGGTTTATTAAATGGTCGGGTTTTACGGTTCAAATTATAACTTAAATTTACCAAAATTCGTTTTTGGGCTTTAATTAAACCAAATAAACTTATAAGGCCCAAACTGGGTCCAAAACATTACACACCAACCGGCCCAAGGTCATTAGACCCGGCCCGGCCCGCTTGGCGGAATAAACAAGAACAGAGGGAGTACATTACGTGTGTTTATCACACACAACTTCCCATATCTGAGAGATAACTCTCTCTCCTCTCTCGATATTACCTCCACCGTCCCAAAACTCTCTCTCTCTCTTAACCTAGATCGGTTCAAACCCTTTCTATGGCTATCATCTATTCATTTGGGGATATAACAATCATGTGTGGTGGTCTGAGGTGTTCTAGATCGTGTGAGATGTGGGGTTTAATCCCCACATCAAACCGATTTGGTTTTATGATGTGTTCTCCCTTGCGGTTTCGTGAATCATAACCAAAATCAAAGATAAGTTTGTTTTCCTTTATTTCTTTTAAAAGCTTTAATTGATTTTCGATTTAATGTATATCAGTGGGTTCAATTGATTCGTATATACTTGTTGTAAATCATATGGTTCTCGGATTGAAGATAAACAAAATTAGGGTTTTGAAATATTTGGGGGTTTTCATTAAAATCGGGTTTAAACATAATTAATTGATGTTTTCATTTATAAAATCAAACTAATTTTAATATAAAATCGATTCATAAAAATTAGGGTTTCGGTTAATTTGGGGGTTTTTGCATCTCACGTTTTTAATTAAATTAAATAAGGGGTTTGGGTTTAGATTAGGTTTAATTAACGTTCTAATTAATAAAAATTTGATCTAGGGTTTTATGAAATTGGGGGTTTTTATATATTCGACTGAATCTCATATTTATGTGATGTTTCTGAATTGAAAAGTACTAATTTACTGTTTAAAAAGATGTTTAAATAATTAGGGTTTCGATTTGAATTGGGGGTTTCTATACCCGCGGCATGATTAATGATTTTCTGTAAAATAAAACTTGATTAAGACATTTGGATTGGTTGGTAATAATGGTTAATAATTTTGGCAGTAAGAACTTTGGTTGGTTTGCTTGAGGTCTTGATTTGGTTGAACATGGGTCTCGGTTTGGTTCTAAGTTCGAGTCTCGGTTTGGTCTCAATCGGGTCTCGGTTTGGTCTGAAATGGGTCTCGGTTTGGTTGACAGAAAAGCAATAACATAAACATGTTTGTATTTAAAAGTTTAACCATTTTTCAGTTTTTAGTTAAAAGCATAAGTCCATTACAATGACTAACCACGGTTTCGTTTATTCGTAGGTTCGTACAAAACAAGCACATCTAGACTTCGAAAGGAAAGACGAAAAGACAAAAGACTCACAATGGGGATGCTACGTTCGGTTTTGCAGGTTCGCACGGGATGAAGACTCTTGGTTGTGCAGGTTCGGACGGGACGTGTGGGTTGGTTGGACCAAATCTTCTACCCAGGAGTTGTATTGTGAAGACTTGTGCAGATTTTTGATGTTTGTATTTTGGACTGAGATAACTTGTATTTGGACATTGGATAATACTTTGGGTTTGTATATAAACTTGTATTGTTAGTCTAGGGTTAGTGTAAATCTGGAAATGTTAACTTGTGATATACCCAAAAGGGGTAAACTAGGCAAGTGTGCTGTCCTTTAGTGGGGCAAATAAACTATAAAGTTTATGTGTAGGTTTAGACATGTGACTGATTTTTGAGACCCTTGTATGACAAGCTTGGTAATATAAATGAGGGTTTTATATTCAGTATATGTACACATGTTGTGATAGCTTATATACTCGACTCGGTTCACAATGGTTAAGTTTAAAAGCGACTGGATAATCACGACAGCAAAACCGTTTAGCATACGATCCCAAAACAAACAATTGTGCGAGACGTCACGAAAACTTAATAACTAAAACAAATAAACGTACGTCAAAACATAAGACGCTCACAAACTTGTGTATTGCATTCAACTTAATAATCGCGAAACATTGAGATGTTACACATGCTCTCCCTAAAAAGGGCTTTGTCCGCAAAGCAAAACAATTAACACGTTCATGACGACAACTAGTCGGTAAACAGTTAAAATACTCGTACTACATGAATAAATAAATGATGGAAATTTGACGAATGTCACAACCGTCGTCAAGGAAATCGCTTTTGCGAATTCCACAATGACAAGGGTCACGGCACGGAAGAGTGCATCCAGCTCAAGAAGCACATAGAGTCACTGATTAAATAAGGCAAACTCAAACACCTGGTCAAGGATTGGAAGGATGGGAAGGATAACAAAAATTTTGACAAGAAGGACTCCCAAAAGGACGAACCTTCAACCATATATATGATCCAATCATGGCAGCACCGCACAAAGCAGAAAGTTAGTCAAAAAATTTCACGCGACAGAGAGATTTCATTCCCTCCTATCACGGCGAGCAACGTGGCCGATGCACCTCTCACGATTGAGGTAAGCATTGGAACCCACAACGTTCGTCGCATGTATGTAGATGGAGGATCATCGACGAAAGTACTCTACGAACATTGCTTCGTACAGCTACGACCAGAGATTAAAAGCCAATTAGTGTCGGCCACATCGCCGCTCATTGGCTTTAGTGGAGACACTATCTGGCCAATAGGACAACTGCGTCTACTGGTAACCATTAGGGATGAAGAGCATTCCACCACGGTGTGGATGAACTTCATGGTGATACGTTCACACTCTCCATACAATGGTATTATTGGAAGACCAGGCATCCTAGCAATAAGGGCAGTCCCGTCCACGGCACACGGCATGCTTAAGTTTTCGGTTGAAGGAGAAATTGTTACTATTTACAATACGATCGCACCAGCATCTGAGTGTCACGCCGTGACAACACCAGTTCAGCCGGTTACCATAAAGGAAGGATCACCACCTCCCAATTGGAAGGTGGTAATCCACCCTGACTACCCGGAGCAAGAGGTAGCCATAGGGGGGACGCTATCAGAAAAAGGAAATAAGGCCATGTGATCTCTCCTAAAGGCAAACCTCGATATATTCGCATGGGAGCCAAAACATATGATAGGCGTGTCGCGTTCGATAGCAGAACATAAGCTTCAGATCCGCCCGGGATATCCCCCTGTCAAGAAAAAGAAGAATGGTCAAGCACCAGAACGCAGCCAGGTAATACTGGAAGAGGTACGAAAGTTGGTGGACCCATGAATTATGCGCGAGGTCTATTACCATGAGTGGTTATCTAATCCGGTCATGGTCAAGAAACATGACGGAAGCTGGCGCATGTGTGTGGACTTCATAGACTTATACAAAGCTTGTCCACAAGACTGCTATCCGTTACCAGAAATTGATTGGAAGGTGAAATCCTTATACAGATATCCTTTTAAATGTTTTTTAGACGCATACAAAGGATACCATCAGATCCAGATGGCGGAGGAAGACGAGGAGAAGACGGTGTTCCACACTAGTCAGGGCGTGTATTGTTACACAAAGATGCCGTTCGGACTAACGAATGCCGGTGCGACATATCAACGACTTGTTGATAAAGCCTTCGACTCGCAGATAGGCCGTAACCTTGAAGTCTGTGTTGACGACTTGGTGATCAAGAGCCATACGGAGGAAGAGCTCCTCCGTGACGTCCAGGAAACGTTCGACACGTTGAGGAATATCAACATGAAACTGAATCCAAAAATGTGCACATTTGGAGCAACCGAAGGAATGTTCCTTGGGTATATGATTAATCCAAACTACATCAAACCCTGTCCGGAGAAAGCGGACGCCGTGATACAGCTACCATCCCCTCGGACAATCAAGGAGGTACAATCACTCAATGGTAAACTGGCAGGGCTTAATAGGTTCTTATCATACTCCGCGGAGAAGTCACTTCCTTTATTTGAAACACTCAAGAAGTTCTTAAAGAAATGAGACTTTCGCTGGACAAAAGAAGCAGAGGAAGCCCCTTTGGGCAGCTCAAACAACACCTCGCGGCTCTTCCCATTTTAGTTGCACCCCGACCTAAGGAGAAGCTAATTATGTATTTATCCGCTACGTACGGAGCAATCAGCGCAGTCCTTATGACTGACCGGGATACAGTCTAGACCCCGATTTACTTCATAGGTAGAGTGTTGCAAGGGCCGGAGTTGAATTATTCATCAATTGAGAAGTTGGTTTTGTCATTGGTTTACGCTACGAAAAGGCTGCGCTGGTACTTCCAGGCGCACCCAATTGTGGTTATCACTGATCAGCCAATAAAACAGATCATATCCCAACCGGACGTAGCCGGGAGATTGCTGAAGTGGAGCGTCCTACTAGGAGAACATAACATCTCTTATAGACCAAGTACCGCTGTCAAGGGCCAAATTCTGGCAGATTTCCTAATTGAGAAACCTGAGGAGGACGAACCTATGGTGCAAAAAGAAAAAATTCCAACGGAACCATGGGTTTTGTTTACTGATGGATCTTCTTGCACGGATGGATCTGGAGCCGGCCTCATTCTCACGAATACGGAAGGAATGAAATTTACCTATGCCTTGCACTTTGAGTTCACAGCCACAAATAATGAGGCAAAATATGAAGCATTGATTGCGGGTTTAAAAGTCACCGCTAGGATGGGAGTCCGCAACCTTGAAGCCTACATGGACTCACGGCTTGTCGCGAATCACATCCTATGAGGGTACGTAGCTAAGGAGGATAACATGATCCAATATTTGGAGAAAGTCAAGTCACTCATCGCCGGTTTTGGTAAGTTATCCATCAAGCAGGTACCAAGAGGCGAGAACAAGAAAGCGGATGCTCTTAGCAAGATCGCGTCTACAAGCTTTGCCCCCATCTGTCCAAACAGGTGTTGGTTGAGATACTCAAGGAAAAGTCCATTATAGGAGGAGAGGTAACGACCATAGTTGATGAGGAGGGGCCTACATAGATGACCCCGATCATGAACTATCTCGCTGATGAGACCCTTCCTGAGGACGAAAAGGCAGCGAGACGTGTCAAAAGGAAGTCGCAACATTTCGAACTCCGCGATAATGTTCTATATAAGCGTTCCTTCTTACAGTCGTGGCTGGGATGTGTCGGGCCGCGCCAGGCTAACTATGTGATTAGTGAGATACATGAAGGGTTGTGCGACATGCACACGGGCCCCAGATCAGTAGTAGCGTGAGCTCTACGCACAGGGTACTATTGGCCAACTATGCATCGGGATGCGCGAGACATGATTCTTAAATACAGCGATTTCCAAGTACACAGGCCAGTACCGCGACATCCACAGCAAGAACTAACACCCATCACATCCCCATGGCCATTCAACAAGTGGGGGATTGATATCGCATGTCCTTTTCCTGTTGCCGCAGGGGGCTTTAAGTTCTTGATTGTAGCTATGGACTATTTCACTCGCTGGATAGAAGCTAAGGCGGTCAAAACGATCACGGGTAAACAGGTCAAGAAGTTCGTTTGGGAAAATATTGTGTGCCGCTTTGGTTTGCAAGGTGAGATCATTTCGGATAACGGAAAGCAGTTCGTGGATAATCTATTCAAGGATTGGTGCCATTTATTAGTTTTGTTATCAAGTTATTTGGTGTATTAGCCCAGACAAAGAAATGGTCCTTTAGACTCAATATGTTTATGAATTATAAAAATTTAAACCTCAAAGAAAATAAATTTGCAATATTAGATAGGGCCATTTATTAGTTTTGTTATCAAGTTATTTGGTGTATTATAAAACTGGACCGAAATTTTTAATTTTTGTATGGTTTGGTTTGAGACTGAACCGAAATATTTAATTGGTGTATGCTTTGATTTTGATTTTGAAAAATAATAAAACAAACCAAATCGAAAAAACGGAATAGCTTTATATCATTAAGAAAAATTAGTTATATATATATATATATATATATATATATAGAGAGAGAGAGAGAGAGAGAGTAGGGATCCAGTAAGAAGAAAAATTAAAATGAGAAGAATAAGAAGAAATCCTGACCACAAATTCCACAAAGGAAGGAGAACTTTAAGGGGAGATGCATCTGACTTTGTAGGTGCATCTGAAATGTGTGGCTGTGGTTTTTTCTCATTCTTCTCATTTTACTTAATCTTCTTATTTGATCCCAACTCTCTCTCTCTCTCTCTCTCTCTCTCTCTCTATATATATATATATATATATATATATATATATATATATATATATATATATATATATATCTTTATCTTTATATTATATATAGGTATTACTATGACTTGATACCACACCTCTAAGCCCAGTCATATGTGACATGACACTTCTAAACCAATTGTATTTGTTTGTTGGCTAAGAAATCTCAAAAATCCCCGAAAATCAGTGTATGAAAACGCAATTTTCTAAAAGGCAGCGTTTTGATACCGGAGCTATATATAGTAGGTTTAAACTCAATTTTTTTTATTTTTCACAACCAACAGACTGGCAAAACACACACACCAACGACTTCATATCTATTTTTTTATCCCACATCCATGAAAACCCTTTCAATCATTGAATCAAATAACTAATCCCACATCCATCAAAGAATTCGGTATGTGATCAATGGTTTGTAAACATACATCAATTTCACATCCATTTTCTGGATCCCACATCCATGATAACCCTTTTAAATCTTGAATCAAATAACTGATCCATCATCAAAGAATTTGTTATGTCAAAAATAATTTTTAAACATAAACCCTAATTCGTTACGTCATCAATGATTTATAAACATAAACCCTAATATGATTGAATTTTTTTTATTGTTGTAGGTTTAATTGAGTCTCAAAACATGAATTAATCAGGTAATTGTGTTTATTTTTTCTATTATTTAATTTGTTGCGGGTTAGGTTAAAACCTAATAGTTTTAGAAAATCCCCAAAAAATGATTATCTCATCAATGATTTAGAAATTAAAAAATATAATTGTAAAATAAATTAGAACTATAGATTTGGATTAGCATAGTAATACATTCATCTGTTAGCTCACGTTTCCTTTATCCGCCTGAAGCGGCTTTAGCACTTCTTCGGGTGGTGGTCTGTTAGTAGTGGGTCTACATTCTCCATTTAGAATTTAGTGTTGCCTTGAGAATAAAATCATAACCAGCTACTTGATTTGCATTGTTTGTTATTCGAATTAGCTGCTTAGGAATTTGCTTATGTGAGATTAGTTTTTTTATTAGTGCTCTCCACACGTTGTTGTACACGTTGTTGCCCATACATACACGATCATATGGGCAGACCTGGACTAATGAGTCGCTGACATGTGACGTCACCCATGTCTACTCATTGGACGATCGTGTCAATTATGATGATATATTATATATGATCTCAAAATAGTAATCCAATATTTTTTTGCAGATTGTTGTTGACGATGTGTGGAAACTATGCCCTAAAACTGGTGGACCAGTCCAATTTCCTGGCTTTAACGTGGAAATATTTTGAAGCACAAATTGTTATTTTTCTTATTTACTTTATTGGTGATAATTTTTGTTTATTCGCCTGTTCTATAAGGTTTTTAGTCACTGATGTATCAGGTTTAATGGTCAGCATACAGTATCAACAGAGAACTTCTATCAAACCTTCATTTTTTAAGCTATACGGTGTCCTATCTGGGTTTTTTCCTTGAGATGGTTTCAAATGTGATTAGGTATCCGCAAAATGATTCTTCATATGATTCAGCTTGATCCTGATTCCCGCTGTTCTGCTGAGAGCTACCTGCAGAGCTATGTTGGTGTTGTGCTTCCTTCCTACTCTTCACAATTCCTTCATAATTTATATTCAAAGCTGAATCAAATCAGTCCTGATTCTAAGGTAATTTTTGTAACAAAAAATAGTTTGCACAACTTATATGTCTATTAGAGCAATGTCTTCAGGATCTTTAACTGTCAAGGTTAGAAAGTCCGGATAACTATAATGTTACAAAAGGACTACAGACTACACAGAAGATAGTATCTCCAAAAATAATGTAGAAGTGCATAACAACAAAGTACAAACTCCTCTCAAGTTTGAGTTGCAAAAATCAGTGCTAATGATAGAACTGCCTTCACTTTCCCTTGATGAACTAAAAGAACGATAATTTTGATCGAAGGCATTGATCAATGAAGGTTCATATGAAAGGGTTTATTTTGCAAACTTTGTTCCTTACATCATCATTTTCAGTTCTTTATTATTTTCTTCTTCCTTTTTTACAAGCGTTTTCTATTCTATTCTCTTCTTGAAATATTTATTGGGTTTTCAACATGCTGGTTAAAGGGGTCGTTTGTAAAAAAAACGTGGCTAATCGGCGTATGACATCAAGAATAAAGAAGCCACATATCTTAATTTTCAGAGGGGCTCTTGAGTATCAGCGAATTTTTAATCTCTTATCATGTTTTGATATTTTATTTCAAAAGGTTGGAGATTTATCCTTGCCTTGATTTAATTTCTTACCACTTTGTTTGTTAACATGGATATTCATTGTTAACCTTTTGCTCATGTGTTGTTATCTCTGTTAGGAAATTGATCATCTAAAGGTCCTTCTCGTAGAAAATTCAGTTTCATGATATGAACAGGAATACCTTCTGGGAAAAGACATATCACTTGTCTTTAACATTAAAAGGCTACTTTTGGAATGAATAGCCTAATGTATTGGTGCTCATATAGCTCCTTCAGCTGATTATATTTCGTCTCGGACATTGGGGATATATTCCATGTTGAAAAGTTTCTAGAAGAGCTTAGAACTGCGGGGCCAAGATGGCAAGAAGTTGGTCAAGATATTGATGTACTTTGAAGGGTGTCCAAAGCCACTTGATTGCACCGTAATTCACTGCCATTCAATACCAACAGATAACAAAATAAACTGTTTTCTAACAATTAGTAACTTTGATTTTGATAGATATTGTTGAGGTCATTTTCGTAAATTAGTCATTTTAACATCATACATTTCCAATGCCACCAAGAGGCTAAGAGAGCATATGCTGCACTTATATAAGTCGTAACAAACACCCCCTAAATTACATGTTTTTTGAAAATGGAGATTTGTATTTGATTTTGGATTTCCGCAGATATGAGTCCAACAGAACCTTTTTAGGAAAATTTAGCACTAAAAGACGATATTATGGCTGAGTTTGATGTTCTCTGTGTGGTAAAGGTCGTATCTAGAGGGAAATTTTCGAAGATATTACATATTTTATAGTTCTGAGTTCTGACTCTTACATTTGTGAACCCTCCAATTTGAATGACGTGTAGTTTCATCCTTATGTCGACCCTCGAAATCACGGCTGATGATTCATCTACTGCTTCTCCCTATGACGTTTTTAGATTTTTCTGTCTGGTGTTATATAATATGTGCAAGTGATTTATTATTTGTCGTGTAGAAAAACGCAAGGTGAGTCCAGAGGAGTTGGAACAACAACCTCCCCCCCCCCCCCCAAAAAAAGGATTACAGATGGACCTGTGGGCTCACCATTAAATATCAACGATATGGTCGTAGATGTTCAAGGTGAAACTGCTGCTCATGCTGGTGAAACTACTGCTCATATGGGTGGAACGACTGCTGATGCCGGAGAAATTGTTGTTGATGCTGGTGAATCTGCTACTAACAACAATATGGCAATAGATGTTCAAGGTGAATCTGCTGCAAATGTAAGTTGACAGCCTGTTAAAAGTTTAAGGGTAAGAAAGGTAAATATTTCCTTTTATATTATTTGTTTTGGATATTTTGGTTTGCTTTTGACAGGTTGGTTAAAGGTGGAGGACTTAATATAGCAAGCAGAGAAAACTCACGTCAACCCTAGTCAAGATCCTATATATTCATCGCTTTCTTGTTTTAGTTTATTCATTCACTCTGTTAGTTTGTTATCTCTCTCTCTCATTGTTTGTTCCGCCATTGTTGAAACTTGGAGTTTTGTTCTTGGTTTTGTTTGTGTATATTGATCTTGGTTTGTAAGATCATTAATACACTTGTTTCTTTCTTTCTGCTTTGTAAGTACGATAAAAAAGCTAGGTATCACATTTGAAGTGATAGGCTAATGCAGTTTAATAAAAAATAAAAGGGGAGGTTGGTTGAATCAGCTTGATTTGTGTTTTTTTGTTAAAGTTTTATAAAATCGAATATGGTATCAGAGCCTACGGTTATTGATACTTGTTTTTAAACTCGTTCTTAACTCTGGATTTCAATTAGCAGCTGGTTAATTGAGTTTTTGATTAAATCTCAAAAATTAGGGTTTCTTAATTTTTGGGGGTTTTCTGATTTCTGGTGTTCCTTTGGGTTTAATTATGTTCTTGATTGGTTAATTGGGTTTAATTTCACTCCTGGTAAGGTTAATTGAAGAAACCCTAAATTTCAGACATTAGGGTTTCATTCAATTTTTTTGGGTTTTGTTATTATTTGTTGGTTATCTGTTATAACTAACATTTCAGGTTGTTTTTCCGCTGTGCTTTATCTGATTGTGGTGGGATCTTCTTGATCTCCTTGGATCTTGGCTGTTTTTGCTTGTAGCTGCGCGTTTAGTAACACCTCTCTTGCTCTCTCTTTAGTTTTGTTCTTGTTGTTTTTTAGAGGGTGATTTAGGTGTCGAAGGGATTAGGTAGTCTTGGAGGATTGATTCAGTTTTCTTGTGTGTTTCTTGGTAGCTGTGTGTAGAGGAGATATAAGGGGTTTCTTTGCGTTTGTTGTGTGATTATTTCTTTGCTTTGTCCTCATGTCTAATCCCAAGAAGGGTGATAAACCTGTTAGTGATACTGAAACAGAAGAAAATAATGAGACTGTCATTCATACTAATGACCCATTATATTTAAACCCAACTGATACTAATGGGCAGCCTATTGTGAGTGTTAAACTAACTGGACCAGAAAACAATAAAGTTTAGGCTGCTGCATTTAAGCTTGCTTTGCATACTAAGAATACATTGGGCTTTATTGATGGTACTTGTGAAAAAGATAATGATGATGAAGTTCATTCTGATCAGTGGGATAGATGTAATGCAGTAGTTTTATCATAGATTATTGGATGTATCTCTTTTGAGTTATATCAAGGACAAATCTTTTCTAAAAACGCTAAAGATGTGTGGGATGAGTTTAATGAAACTTATGATAAAATTGATGGGTCTGTTATCTATAATCTGCATTATAAAATTTGCTCTCTTACTCAATCTGGGTCTTCTTTGTCTGAGTATTATCATAACTACAACAGCTTATAGAGGCAGTTTGACTCCCTTGTCCATCTTCCCTCTTGTAGTTGTGACGGTGCTCCTCAAATGAAGAGTCATAATGCTCTTTTAAGGCTTATGCAGTTTCTTATGGGTCTTGATGACACTTTCAGTGTTGTTAGGAGTCAATTGTTAACTGCCGACCCTTTGCCTGATGTTAAATATGCTTTTGCTACTCTTTTTAGGGTTGAATCCCACAAGAACAATTTGGTTCATGCTGTTAATGATAAGAGTATTGCTTCTGCTTTTGTGGTTAAACCTAATAATTGGTCTGGTAATAGAAGTACTCAAAACAATCAAAATAATCAACACAGAGGTTCTAATAGAAACAACAATAAATTTGTTTGTACTCATAGTAATATGAATGGCCATACCATAGATAGATGTTTTGAGCTGAATGGTTATCCTCCTGGTTTCAAGAAAAAGAACTCTGTAGGATCTAATGTGTCTAATAATGCATCTAGTTCTCATGGTAATAGTGTTGGTCAAAGATATGGGAATTCTCTTCCCTTTACTGCTGATCAGATTAATAGGCTTATGGCCTTAATTGGATCTAAGACTAATGCTGGTGATGTGCAGTCATGTGCTGCTGGTATTAGATTTGAGTCTAATCATGTTATAAGTTTTTTTACTTGTATATTTTTTAACTATAACACTAATATAAGTACTTATAGTACATATATTGGGTGGATCTTTGATTCTGGAGCATCCCAACATATGACTTTTTCTATAGATCATTTATATGATGTTATAGATGTTTCCAAGCTAAATATATCTGTGTCACATCCTAATGGAACTATTGAAAAGGTTAAACATGTTGGGAATTTTAAACTTTCTGATCACATTGTGTTAAAAAATGTGTTGGTTGTTCCAGGCTATAAGGTGAGCCTTATATCTGTTCATAAGTTGGCCAAGGATGATAAATTTGTTGTTTCATTTACTGAGTCAAAATGTTTTGTTCAGGATTCTCTTCAAAAGTCCCTTCTGGGGACTGGTAGTGAGAACAATGGTCTTTATTTGTTTGATTCAGGTAGGAAATACATTAATAGCTCTATAACTAAATGTTGTTTGTCTAAGTGCATTTGGCATAACAGACTTGGTCATCCTTCTGACCAAGTCTTAGCCATTTTAAAAAATGATATTCAAACTGATTCTACTGATAATGTTCAGCCTTGTGATGTTTGTCATAAGGCTAAACAGACTAGGGATCCTTTTCCTTTAAGTGAACATAAGACCAAGTTTTTGTTAGATATTGTTCATTTAGATGTTTGGGGTCCTTATAAAATTAAAAGTAGATATGGATATAGATTTTTCCTTACTGTGGTTGATGACTATACTAGGGCTGTGTGGTTGTATATGCTTAAAGGAAAAGATGAAGTTTTGAATAAAATTGTTGAATTTTATAATTTGGTAAAAACTCAGTTTGATATGTCTATTAAAATATTCAGAAGTGACAATGGTTCTGAATTTATTAATCATAAATTTGAAGAGTTTGTTCAAACTAAAGGAATTGTTCATCAAACCACTTGTGTATATACACCACAGCAGAATGGTATAGCAGAAAGGAAACATAGGCACTTGCTTAATGTTGCTAGAGCCCTTATGTTTCAGGGGGGATTACCTTTGAATATGTGGCCTAAATGTGTTCTTACTGCTGTCTATCTTATTAACAGGATTCCTAGCTCTGTTCTCTCTGGAAAAAGTCCTTATGAAATGATATATAAAATTAAACCTAATATCTCTCATTTGAAATCTTTTAGTTGTCTATGCTTTAGTACTGTGCTTAATAATATGGATAAGTTTACTGCTAGGTCTGAAAAATGTGTTTTTATTGGTTATTCTTTTACTAAAAAAGGGTATAAGCTTTTTAGTCTTGAGTCCAAAACTGTATTATTTTCTAGGGATGTCAAATTTTATGAAACAGTTTTTCTTTTCAAAAATGATGTTTGCAAAGGTGATTTAATTTTTGAAGAACAAGGTACAAATAGTTTAAAATTTTTTGACCTGGCAGTAGACAAGTCTGATGATCCCTATAATGATGTGAGAGATGTAAGCTTAGAGAATAAAGGTAGCATTTCTAAGAGGTCTGACTTAGCTGATAAAGTGTCTACTGACACTTCTACCATTGTTACCAGTCACTCTCAGGGGTCGATTACTATGGATAATAAAGATCCTAGTGTTGGAAACCAGAGTGATCTAGGCAGTAGTGAGGCTAGTCCTATAGACAAAAATGTTGTCCTAAATGATGATGATTATGAATCTGAGGGTGAAGAGTTTATAGAATTTAATTAATTGTTTCAAAATAATCTAGAGAGATCTGAGCTAAGAAAGTCTACTAGACAACACAAAGTTCCTGCTAAGTTTGATAACTATGTACTTGATAAAAGAGTTAAGTATGATATTAATACTGTGATGAGCTACACTAGTTTGTCTATGCATAATTTTGTGTTTTCTAATAATCTTAACAAAATTCATGAGCCTAAATCCTATGATGAGGCTGCCAAAGACCCTAGATGGGTTGAGGCAATGAATGAAGAAATGGAAGCCCTTAATAGAAATAACACTTGGGTTATTGTTGACTTACCTCATGGTAGGAAACCTGTTGCTTGTAAATGGTTGTGGAAAGTGAAATACAAGTCTAGTGGTGATGTTGAGAGATTTAAAGCTAGAGTTGTTGCCAAAGGATTTAGTCAAAAAGAATGTGTAGACTATGAAGAAACATTTTCTCTAGTTGTGAAAATTATGACTGTTAGGTGTCTTCTTTCTGTTGCTGTGCACAATAATTGGCATGTTTATCAGTTAGATGTGAATAATGCCTTTATGTATGGAGATTTAGATGAAGAAATTTATATGAATCTTCCTAAAGGATATGGTTCTAACTCAAACAAGGTGTGCAAGCTAACTAAGTATTTATATGGGTTAAAACAGGCACCTAGAAAATGGAACGAAAAATTGACAAGTGTTCTAACTGAAAATGGTTTTTGTCAAAGTAAAAGTGATGTTTCTTTGTTTACTAAGACTGAGAATGAGTCTTTTGTTTCCCTGCTTATTTATGTTGATGATATTATTATAACAGGGAACAATGAAAGTATTATCAATGACTTCAAAGATTATTTGAGTTCTAAATTTAAAATAAAAGACCCTGGGAAACTCAAATATTTTTTGGGCATTGAAGTACTTGATACAGACTCAGGGTTATGTCTTAATCAAAGAAAATATTGTCTTGAATTACTATCTGAGTATGGAATGTTGGCTTGTAAGCCAGCTAAAGCTCCTATACCAGATCCTTCAAAGAAAAAGAAGAATCTTGTTGAAAATGAGGCTGATACTATTCTTGATAATAAAACATGTGATCAAAAGATTGTTGGCAAATTGATATATCTAACTTTAACAAGACCATATATTGCTTATGTTGTTCACTGTTTAAGTCAGTTTATGCATGCTCCTTATAAGTCTCATCTGAAGCTGGCTTTCCATGTGCTTAGATATCTTAAAAGTTCTCCTGGACTGGTATATCTTTTGAAAAACATAGCAATCTGAATCTTAATGCTTTTGTAGATTCAGATTGGGCTAAGTGTAAGATAACTAGAAAGTCTGTTACTGGATATACTGTATATCTGGGTGATAATTTTGTGTCTTGGAAAAGTAAGAAACAATCTGTTATAGCTAAATCTTCAGCTGAAGCTGAATATAGGGCTATGAACAGTGTTACTTGTGAAATCATGTGGATACTTAAGATTATGAAAGATCTTAAGATGAATATTACCTTACCTGTGCCAATCAGTTGTGATAGTAGTTCTGCAATTCAAATTGCTGCCAATCATGTATTTCATGAGAGGACAAAACACTTTGAAATTGACTTATATTTCTTAAGAGAAAAGGTGTCTGCAGGTTTGATCAAAACTATTAAGATCAAATCTGAAGATAATGTTGCAGACTTGTTTACCAAAGGTTTGTCTATTAAAGATCACAATTCCTTTTGTGAAATGTAGAAGCTTGTTGATCTCTACCACAAGTCAACTTAAGAGGGGGTATTAAAATATAAGTTGACAGCCTGTTAAAAGTTAAGGGTAAGAAAGGTAAATATTTCCTTTTATATTATTTGTTTTGGATATTTTGGTTTGCTTTTGACAGGTTGGTTAAAGGTGGAGGACTTAATATAGCAAGCAGAGAAAACTCACGTCAACCCTAGTCAAGATCCTATATATTCATCGCTTTCTTGTTTTAGTTTATTCATTCATTCTGTTAGTTTGTTATCTCTCTCTCACATTGTTTGTTCCGCCATTGTTGAAACTTGGAGTTCTGGTTTTGTTTGTGTACATTGATCTTGGTTTGTAAGATCATTAATACACTTGTTTCTTTCTTTCTGCTTTGTAAGTACGATCAAAAAGCTAGGTATCACATTTGAAGTGATAGCCTAACGCAGTTTAATAAAAAATAAAATGGGAGGTTGGTTGAATCAACTTGATTTGTGTTTTTTTGTTAAAGTTTTATAAAATCGAATACGCTGGTGAAACTGCTTCTAATGCTGGTAAACCAGAGAGTGAAACTTCACCCGATCCTAAGAAAATGTCTGATAATAGTTGCAGAAGCAGTGCATTGCGGACACCTACATATCTTAAGCAAGTTTGGAAAGACGATCTAAACTCAGATTAGTTAAGGTAAGAATTTGGTTTTGACAACTCTAAACCGTTAGACTCATTTGACCATTCCCCCTTTAGTCACGTATTAATTTGAACTATTTTCAATGAACACAACGAAAAAAGACCCATTAATAAATAAAATGGATCAAGATTTCTACCTATATAATACAGGGAAAAAGACCAATTTGGTCATTTTGATCACTTCATAACCTTATCATGACCAAGTTTTCAACTAAAGATAAATATAGTCATCACCATTCATAATGTGCCAAGTGCCCCACTAAAGATACTTTTTAAATGATCAACCGACGGCGCTCAACCCTCAATTGCACAACTTCTGTGTTTCACTTTCATTGGAAATTAAAAAAATTTGTACTATTGTCATAATCTTGATATCCGGATTAATTTTCACTTTTACCCCCTTATAGTATGCCTTTTTTTAACAAAAAAATAAATGTTCGTTTGCATTAAAAAGGACTTCAATGCATTTCTTTCATTAGAGACATAAACATTCAGGTAAACAAATTAGAAAAAACTGAAGATACTAAACAAATTATTTACCAAATTTTTCAGGGAGTATAGCCACCAACTACGCAAGAGTTGTCCTTATCACGTGGCTCTGTATGATATTCATAGTACTGCAGATTTTTACTGCTACTCTGTCCTCGTGGTTGACACTAGATCAAATGCGCCCCAGATTGCCTTCTAACTTCGAAAATATTGGATATCAAAATGGTTCCTGTATTTAAAGATTTTATAACGCAAGAATACAACTATTCTGGAGAGAATCTAGTGCCTCTCAACAGCATTGAAGAATTTAAAAGTGCTTTATCTAATGGCAGTATAAATGTTATTTTTGATGAGCTCCCTTACATTGAACTCTTTCTTGCTAAGTATGGATCTGAATACACTAAATTCGGACCAATAAATCAGTATCTTCCAAATCAATATCAGTAAGTCTCCATTTGGTTTCTTATTTCACAAGATGAAATACTCTATTGATCGAAATTAAAAGATACTACGTATTTAAAAAGCAACGGTCTTTTTATGTTATTATTTACATAGTCGGAGAAGAAAAACGAGGTGAGATACAATCACAAAGAGTTGAGATACAATCAGATGTGATACATTTGCAACGTAATATAAACCTAAATACGTTGTAAAATGATGAGGACATGGAGCGTGTGAAAGCATTGGCTGAAGCTTATTTGAAGCAACAAGACCACACGAAGAAGCACAAGATGAAACAACAAATTAACTTTGTCCCCTTTGAATGCCAAATGCGCCGCAACAGGTCTTGATGTGCAGGTCTTGATGCGAAGTATTTGGTGGTTGAGTTTGTGGGCATTTGTATGAAATGGTAAGAAAGAAATAAGTTGTATTTGGGTATAATGTGCAATGTTTATTAATTTGTAAGGGTTTATTTTGATAATTTAAGAACGGATATCGAGAAAAAAAAATATTGTTAAGGTTGAGCATTTGCAAGTTGAACGCCGTCAGTTGTGCATTTGATAACATAATAAGACAAATATTGTCATAGTAAATGGGAACATATGTGGGTCCAGTCCCTTCATAAAATCTGTACTTGGATGGACACGTGGCGTTTATTGGATGGAGTTGTGCATTTGTGCAATTGTGTATGACCAAATTTGTCACAATGAAAAAACTTGACCATGGTTTAACTTTGGAGAGGTGATTTTGACCAAATTGGTCTTTTTCCCTATAATACACAAGTAAGATCTATCATTGTCTCACCCTAAAAACACTAAGTTTTCATATAATATATATATTGTGCAATTTGCTGCTTAGCTTACATTTGTTGGATTGCGGATTGCAGAGTTCCATATTCTGTTAAGTAAAAAAATGGTTTTTATTTTGGTCCAATTTGTTCAGTTATTCGAGTGTCTGCTAATGATATGGGTGATATGTGTGTTGACCATATTCTACAAAGAAAATGTCATGCTTCTTATCATTGAAGCTACTATAAACTTGATAACAAGCCAGGATGCACATGATTCCAGTTGCGACTTACTGTAAGTTTATTATATTTAATTACAAACTTTTATTTATCACTAAAAATGTAATAAGATTTTCAATTGATATGCAAGTTTAGTTTTAATCAATGAGATACCAGATTTATTAAGATCTTTAGAGACACGTAGCTTCACTATTTGACTGATAATGGTTACACCATACGATGTACAGCTCTAGGATAAGTGATTTTAATAGAATCGTGATACTATCTCTATTGGCTCTGATTCTAACGTCGGCGACACCAATACCAACTTAAAGAAACATCCCAATTACGATTGAGTTATGTATGGAGTGGCTTCAAGAATGTCTGCAACTCTTATTAAGCCATTAGCCTGTAGGTACTAAATTGAATCTTTCATTCAAGAATTTAAAATTAAAATCTGTCATCTCAGCATAAAACAAATTTAAATACCATCCACCTGTCACTCTCCTCGGTCTACGCTTGAAGTTCTTTAAAGTGTATATTTTCACGAGCTTAACCTTAGTGCACGTCATTACAAGGTTCGTTCAACAATAAAGATACATTTGCATTTTCCTTTACAGTGCACATAACTACTTTTTAACGCCAAATCATCATTCACAATCAAATTACAGTGGAGACAACCCAGTCGTGAGTCGATCGACCTCCCACTGTGCAGAACTTTAAAAAAGTCACTCATTATGCGATTTTCATGATATTATCAATTTGGGCATAGTTCTTTCTTTACGCACGTTTAACCCAAATATAAATTCAATAACAGTTTCTTAGTCCTTAAAAGTTTATTGTCAAAAGCATGGGAACTCGAAAAGGCTCCCACTTTCAATAACACCCCACTCACATATCCACCGGTATTGTTCATTTAGAATATTTGTATTTTTACTATTTATCAGTTAAATCCAATTTTCTTTGAACCTGCAGCTCTCGTGAACTTTGCCTGATCAAAATTTCCAGAAATGATTATTTTTTTTAGTTTCATGTATGCAATGATCTGGTGAGTTTTCCATAATGCCATTTCAGCTCAAGGTTCTTAGATTATCAGCAACTGTCAAGGTAGTAGGTGATCATCAATTCGTAATAGAGGGTGACAATGAGCCCAGTTCCGGTGATTATTGAGGTACTCGCCATCCTTCTGTTTTTCTTACAACACTCTTGAAGATCAATGTATGCTAGAAAGACACAATCATACGCTCTAAACAAGTTACTGCAGTTGTTAAATCATTTTTGAACTTTAATGAGAATTTAGCTAATTTATACATGGCATGTGTTACCTGGTCATTGACTTTACCACATGTCAAAATGATTCAGATTGGGTTGAGCCGGCATACTTTCATGATATGCTTCATCTTAGTATCTTAGCTTTTGCCCAGTTCCTCCCCTATTGAAAGGTTTTTTTATTTTCATAAAACAGGCTTCCATCTTCGTGCTTAATTTCAGTCGCAAATGAAAAACCATGCCTGTACGTGTTGCATATGCATCTATGTAAATGTCTGATTTGATTAAACTTTTGTCATCGGTATCATAAAAGAGAATTGTCTTGCCAACATTCCAGTTTTTTGGTTGCTGGCGTATTATTGCTGATATAACAGTTCGTACATATATATTTTCATGCTAATTTTCTGGCAAACTGCTGCAA
Organism: Glebionis coronaria; assembly: GCA_025667525.1. Lineage (NCBI taxonomy): Eukaryota > Viridiplantae > Streptophyta > Magnoliopsida > Asterales > Asteraceae > Glebionis > Glebionis coronaria. The sequence continues at coordinate 485,134,098 of CM046875.1, read as the reverse complement.
GGTACTCAAAAATAGTCCTATTCATAATATTTGGGCCCAATTTTGCGTCAACATTTTGCTTTTGTATTGCGAGTATATCACGTGCTTTTTTTAACTATTAGCGGCATGTTTGGGTGTGCTGGATGTGTTAGCCGATATGCTAAGTTTGTATTATATTGAGCTTAAGCCCAAGCTTCACTTTATATGTATTCGTTGACATATTTATGGAATACATTAACCTACATGGTATGTTGACTAAACAACACGTCGATCCATTCTAAACCTTGAATACAAAAACTACATATTCTTTTTTTCAATCATTGTGATTTTTGTTGATTTTTGGTGCATATGGTTACCAGTCAATGTGTATGAAGCTTACTTTAACGGGTAAACATAAACCACAACTAAAATTCTAACACACAACCTACGACATGAACCAAATAGTAAGAATTAGGGGCTTTGTGATTTTTTTTACTAGAAATAAAACATTGCAATGCATGTAACTAATACTAAAACCAGAGACGGAGCCAGGATTTAATGTTAGAGGGGGCTCGAAAAAACTTTAGCAAACTGTAGCGATGGAGCCAAAAATTCGAATTTTAAACGACCAATTCAAACATGTTTGTGTAAATTGAGATTATACATGTTGCAAATGATTCTTCATCAGAAATACTATAAGAACAAAGCTTACAACGTCAGACTCTTATAAAATTTGTAATACAGGTTTATACTACTTTATTGTCCAGTAATATACTAATATGTTTTTCACTTATGGGCTAAATTTGTCAACATTGTAAACCTTTTTATACCAGTTTGAAAGTATAACTAAACAATTGGGACATAAAGTATACAAAGTGTATACTCTAAGGAGTGAAGTGCAAATGACAAAAACTTATCTTCATCTTCATTATTACTAGTTTTAATACCCGTGTACGCACGTGCTTAAAAATTAAACTTTCATTTTTTGTCGTGTGTGTTGAAAATGTTTTTGGAACTCTTATTCGAAAGTAACAATTGTTGACTGGCGCACAAGTTGTGAAAGTTACAGCACTTGGAATATTTTTAAAATGACCTAAAATGTCACCCTTTTTTCTTTTTGCACCTATCAAATGAGAATTTCTCAAAATGTCTTATGCAAATTATATAACCTGTTCAAAAATAGGAAATTTATACTTTATTAAAAGTATTAGAACTTTTTTAAAAAGAAATTATTAAACTTTTTTCTTATTTTTGGATAAATTGTATAAGTACATAAGACATTTTGAGAAATTTTCATTTAATGGATGAAAAAAAGGAAAAAAAGTTGACATCTTGCAATTGGAGCATTTCAAGAATTTTCTCACTTATAAATACGATGTTACATGATTTATCCAGTTGTAGAACATATATCAACAAAATTTTGACCTATCTTCTAATGTCTCTTGGTGATATCTTTTGGTTGTTTTTGATTTGGTTAATGAATGGTGAGTGAATGCTAACCAATGCGATTGAAAGATGAGTTTGAGCAAGTTGGAAAAAAAACTTGAAGTGACGCTAATATGAACGGTGAGTGGTATTCCGGCCTAAGTCCCTAATATTCCCATTTACATTTGTATTCGTTTCTACTTCATAAGTCGATGAAAGGAAGTAATGCTAACGTGCCGATAAATTGTGGCATAAGGCTAATGAAAGGTTGTAAGAACCTTAAAACTTATTATTTATACTATTTTATAAAACATTCGGAACCTTCCTAAAATAGCAAGGCTAGAAATTCAGACTTTTTTTACCTTCCAAATAAAGCAAGTTGTTGATATTTTCATCAACATTATATATTATAACCTTTTTTTCAAACAACCTTTTGTAAAAACCTTTTAAAATAACATTTTTTTCTTTTTAATTGAAAAATCTTTTTATTTATTTATTATTTTTATAATCTAATTTCACTATATTTTTTTTAAATTTGTGCTTTTTAATTCGATATCTATGTTGATATATTTTTATTAATTTTTAGTCTTTTTCAATTTTAGTTTTTAGTTCGATTTTTTATAACTTTACAATGAGTAAGAGATTAATATTTGTTAGTCTTAAAATTAATGATTAACTATTCGCCGTCGCATTGCGCGAGTACATTCTAAGTTCTAACGAAGATTGGCATCAATTTCAGCTATAACATCGTGGTGCCCCATCCACCATTGAGCCGATCAATTAAGTAAATATGTTTATGTTGAAGAATAAGCAATCTACATGTCATAATTTCAATTATCAACAAACGAATAGAAGAAGTATACTTTAAAAATATGATTCAAGCCATAACGGAAATATTGTTATTGAAATTTTAACTAATAAGTACATTTGATAATACTTACACTACCAAGCCTAAGAAACCCTTGTACAGTTTTTCCGAAGCTTGTAGAAGCTCACTACTAACAACTGTGGGTTATACTTATATGAATTAGAATATCATACCATGCAAAATTCTCTTGTCCACGTCATATAAGTATGTCGTATGATAATTATATAATTTCGTTGAGGTTAATGCAAGCATTTAAGATAAGCAAATAAAGTATTTATGTTATCAATGTAAGATTATATTCAAAAGCGTATTCGTCTATTGTGCACTATGGGAGCTCCAATTTTCATAAATAACAGCCAGGGCCACTAATGATATATTATTACTCCATAATTAACTCGATAAAAGGTCACCATAAAACTTAGTTAATAAAGCTATCTATGAAAGCTTAAAGACGGAACTAAGAAGAGTTTTTTCGTTCCATTAGATATGCTTGTTGTTCTGTTTTTACAACAAAACCATGAAACCTTTTTGAACATCCATGTAGGCATCTGTTTTTCATGTAACTCATGCTTTAATTAAAAGGAAAAAGGCAAGCCTAGCTTCGTAATCAACTCTTGACAATATACAGATGATATGATGATGTAGGCTTCCAATAAAGTTTAACATAGATACGAATTAAATTAATAAGTAAATAAAACATACCCTTGGCCTTGATGTTGAAATAGGATTTTTTTTTTTTTTGTGCGTGAATAGTGGCGATAGCCAGTTGGGCAAATATCATAAAAAGGTACTCATCTTATGTTAAAATTCAATTAAAGGTACTCAACTTTTTTTTTCTCAATTTAAGGTACCGATCTTTTTTCTTGTTGCAATGTTGGGACAATGACAAATTTAAAGGTTATATATTAACGATCATTTACTTTATTATTGCATCGTTAGTCCGTTATATTAACGACACTTTATAATAACCTCAAAATTCGTTTTTTTTACAGTTTTAGGCCGTTTTCTATCTTTTTCGTTTGATTTTTACCGTTTTCACTCGGTTTTTAATCGTTGTAGTCCGTTTTTTTCGTTTGATTAAAAACAAACGAAAACGGTAAAAATTAGACGAAAAATGTGAAAAACGGTCTAAAACTAAAAAAACAAATTTTAAGTTTATTATAAAGTGTTATTAATGTAAAGGACTAACGATGCAATAATAAAGTAAACGGTCGTTAATATATAACCTTTAAGTTTGTTATTGTCCCAACATTGCAACAAGAAAAAAGATTGGTACCTTAAATTGAGAAAAAAAAAGTTGAGTACCTTTAATTGAATTTTAACATAAGATAAGTACCTTTTTATGCTATTTACCCATAGCCAGTTAGGGTTGGAGATGGAGGTTGGCCGTGTAGTTGTCTTTAGTATCATGTAGACTTGCAGTACTATAATTACAAAACTTTTCATGATTACACCAGCTCTTTTTAAGTTTTAGTATTTACAATTTTGCCACATATAATTTTCAACATATTTGTTCATTATATACGATTTTTTTGGCAATTTTGACCAAATGGGTTTAATTTTGACTTTTTATTAGTCAATCAAATTGCAAGATTGTGCCTACGTGGCAAAATCAAGTAACCTGATTGGTTTAATTTTTTTTCTTTCAACCTCCACTTTTCTTAAAAACTCTCTAAAAATCTAATTCTTTTATTATATAAAAGATAACATACCGTCTCTGTTTTCACAGCATCTTTTACAGTCGCTCAAAACCCAAAAAAGTTCGTTCTACCTTTTTTAATTAAATTAGTTTGTGCTTAGAGCACATACTTATCAAGGTTGTGCTAAAAACATGTATTAAATCATTACTCAAATAAAATACATGGTGCTCTTATAGAGGCTATAGTGGTTGAGTACCCTAGATACGCTTGAATCGAACCTGCTAGTTCGGCCAGTTGGGGGTGGCCGAGCACCCTCCAGCCCTCCCACTGGCTCCGTCTCTGACTAGAACGGTACCCGCGCAATGCGACGGTGGGTACCTAATAACGAATTTTGAGACTAACAAATATTAGTCTCTTACTCATTGTAAAGTTCTAAAAAATCAAATTAAAAAACCCACTAAAATTGAAAAAGATTAAAAGTTAATAAAAATATATCAAAATGAATATCGAATTAAAAAACACAAAATTTTAAAAAATTTAGTGAAATTAGATTATAAAAATAATAAATAAATAAAAAGATTTTTCAATTTAAAAGGAAAAATGTTGTTACAAAAAGTTGTTATAAAAGTTTGTTATAAAAGGTTGTTAGAAAATGTTATTAGTATATAATGTTGATGAAAATATCAACAACTTACTTTATTTAGTAGATAAAAAGTGTAAATTTTCAGCCTTACTATTTTAATAAGGACCCAAATGCTTTATATAATAGTATAGATACGACTTTGTTCAATTTGATTCATCTTAAATGTACTAAATAAGTTAAATATCTAACCAAATAAAACTCATCCATTTATCTTTTTTTAATTATTATTTTTTTGGTAGTACTAAGGCTAAAGGGAGTGGGTCTCATTCCACGAGCGAGTTTGATTAACTCACGCGTGACTACCTTCCTCTTCAATACTCACTCACGCGCGACTAAGAGGCTGAGATCAAAATCAAAGGGCAAACTCACCAGTGTGAGTTTATTTTTTGTGGGCTCGGTGTGTTTTATTTTTTAGGTTAAGTTTATTTTTGGGTGTTTTTTGTGAGTGAGATGTGTTTAAATAATAGAAAATAGGTATTAAAAGTGAGTGTGAGTGAGTTTGACATTACCCTCGTGAATGAGTTGTAATGAGTTTGTTAAAAGCTGATGTAACGCTGATGTGAAAATGAGTGAATTTGCCCCCACTCCCTTTACCCTAAAATCTACACAACTTTTTGACTAGTTGCATTAGAAAATAAGATACATAATTATTCAAATTATATAATTTTATTTTTGTTTATACTATCATTTTTTTAACGGTAAGTTAGTAGTTAGTGATTCGAGCTTACAGTGACATCTAATTAGGCAGTATGCAAGCCTCAAACATTTTCTTTAAGGGATAAATCCCACTTCTGCTTCTATTTTATTCAAGCCCTTAAAGGTACTTGATAAGACTTGAACTCAAGACTTATTCAAAAATACTTCCTTAAAGTTACCTTGATGATCAACTGAGCTGTTTTTATACTATCACTTTTGGTTGTTGAGGTAATCATAAATGTTGAACCTACTAAATTTAAAGAGTTAATGTACATTATTATTTAATATATCTACGACTCCTTAAAACGTAAATTTTGGTTGCCACTTGTAATAAATTAGTCGTATATACATGGGATGCATGATCATGGGCATATAAGTGTTGCTGGTTTATATTTCCATAATATTACAATTTTTTTTTTTAGAACGGTATCTCAATTTTACTGAAATTTGACCCGCGAGTTATACCATCCATAATGGGCAGGCCCCGGGACTCGAACCACTAGGGGAAACCCCTAGAACTCACGGCTTCGCACTAAGGAAAAAAAATCATGAATTCTTATTATTTGCAAGACTTGAACCCATGACCAAACCCCCTCCCAAGCTCCAGAAAGAGCCCAGGTGGCCAACTGCTCTAGAGCAGTTGGTTCATAATATTACAATAACTTCGATATAGAAATTAGCATATTTAGAGTCGTTAATAATGTGAATTTGTGTACACGTAAAAACAAGTAACCAAAAATTAACGTGTATTATTGTTTATTTAGTAACGACCAAAATCTTTAGGCAAATTGCTTACTTTTAGTTTTTTTATAAGATATTTGATATATGTAGTTAGTCGTTATTGAAAGTTTATGGACTTAAAATCGATAGTCGTGTGATAGGATCGAACTCGAAATAACGGGATTGCACACATTACGTAAAGGGTTAATTTATTTATTAAATATATTTATTATATTTATTAAATCAAAGCGTAGCTTAAACTAACGATCGTTAAGTAATTAAAAGTCAAGAATTAAACGACCGTTATAGAATCTAATAGAAGTTAAAAGAAGGAGTCGGAAAAGTTCCGGAAACCCCCTTGTGGGCTTGTGAATATCCGGCCAAAGAGAGAGACAAAAGGAAAGGGAAAAGATTTTGTTACCTTAATTTGTTTAACTTTGGAGGAAAAGTTTTTCCAAGGTGTATATAAACAAACCAAGGCTTTCATAATTTTTTCACTCTTCCTCTCTCTCTTGCTCTTAAACCGCCGGCCAAAACACCCCAATTTAGGGTTCTTCTTTGTTCTTCAATTAAGCTATTGTAGATCTAGTCCTAGCCTCTCTCTAAGGTTGTTGGGTAGATCCTCCATAGACTTGGAAGCTCGGTTTTGTTCGTGCTAGACTCACGATTAACTCGCCGCATTACGTGTGTACAAGATCGTGGTATAGTCTTGCTTTAGACTATATCCTGGTGGTGTTCGTGATCTATCTCTACCGGTGACCGTTCCGTTATCTTGTAGATCTTGCAAGGATAAAGGTATGTAACCCTAATCTTGATTAATTATAATTGTGTTAAATTATGATCTTGTTAATTTGCTTCCGCTGTATGTGCTTTGATCCATATTAGGGTTTTTAATAATTGTTATGATATATATAAACCATCAGTGGCATCGAGAGCCGTTTTAACATGATTATAATTATCAAGATTTAAAGTTTTTAACTAATACTGATTTGTGTTAAAAAAATTACATGTTGTTTTTTAGGTTTTATAAAAATTAGGGTTTTGTTTTTTATTGTTTTTAAATTCGGATCTGCCGAATTTTTTTTTATAAATTTTTTTTTTGTAAACTCTAAAATTACATGGTATTTAAACTTTAGATGTTTTTGCATGAATTAATTGTTATGTCATGTGTGGTTACGATCCGTAGTTTTTTAATTGTTAAGAGAATGTGGGAGATCCGTAATAAACATGCATGTTTTCTACGGATCATATAATTTTGATTGCTATTTGCTTTATTTGATTCAAAGTTTAAAAATTAGGGAAGACTTTTTATGTTTAATAAAAACCCTAGATTTGATGTTCTTTGAATAAATTGTTATACATGTGGCTATTTGTTTTAGTTTTTTTTTGTACTACTTGTTTTCATGCGTTTTAATATTGTATGTTGTAAACAAGGGTAGTTTTTTTTAAGAAAAAAATTATGGACTAAATCTTATCAAAATTAATGAATTATTTTGAGATCTAAATTACATATGATTTGCGTTGATTAGAATTACAATAACAACTTAACGGCCACTCAATTTTGGCAAACTATAAAGTGGGTATAATGCATCGCTGGTCATGTACGTAGTTAAGGAAGGAGGTATTATGCTTCAGTGCTGACCAAATTCCCGTCTCGCCTGTGCGTCAAAATTGGAATTACCTACAGTTGTTATTTGTTTAATTCTTTAAGGTTGATTTAACTGCATTAATTCACATCCGAAACACAATGAATAAGGTTATTGCTTTGTGCTTTAGCTAAGTTCTAGAAAAAGTACGGTGTGAATTTAGTTGTGTGTAAAATCTTTAATTGGTTTAACCAATACCTCAACTTGCAAATATATGATGAAATTTTAGTCTCACCAAAAAGTTTACTAAACGTTTTATTAAACTTATGTTATGGAGATGTATGCATGCTTCTCCATACATGATTTTGACACCAAAATCTATACCCTAAAATTTAAGTCATATGCCATCTAATTGACGAACACTTGAAGTTACAATTGTCGTCATATAAGATATTGGACGATGTTGTAATGGAGAGAAAACTTCATGACTGAATAAGATTGCACATGAAGGTTTTACGTTCTTTAGATTAGTCGACTTAATTGAGTTACTTAGTAAGAACTGGAAACTTAAGGCGTAAAGTAGGGATGAAACATGTTTACAATGCAAATGATTTTGGCAATGTAAATCCCTAACGTATCTAGAAATTGCAAATTTGTTTGTCAATTATTGTTCGACAAGTTACTGTGTTGAATACATTTGTCACTAGCAGATCAACTGATGTGATAAGTCAATGTCAATATGGATTCTAGTTTTTCAAGGAAAATACTATGGTTTTATTACCGGGGTAATTTTATTTTCTTGAATTGTATTATCAAAAATACTAATGTTTGAACTTATTTTGTAGAAATGGCTCAACCCGAAAGCAATCTGACAATAAGCTCGGCGTTCAAAGCTTTCTTTGAACGGCCTGAACTTACTGGCCCTAATTTCAATGACTGGTATCGCTCACTAAGAATTGTTCTGAGAGCAGCCGGTACTATTGATATCTTGACTACTCCTTTTCCGGAGGATCTTGCTGAAGGAGCATCTGATGCGAAAAGGCTTTAACACGCTGCTAACGTTAAGAAGCACCATGAGGTGGCTGCTGTAATGTTAGGGAGAATGGCTTCATCACTTCAAAGGAAGTATGAGCTATTTTCACCTCAGCGAATGCTTGATGAACTCAAGGCTGTGTATGAAACGCTGCAAGCTGTAGAGATCTATGATTTGGTTGATGCTCTACATAGTTGCAAGCAAGCTCTTGGAAAGTCCGTAAGTGCCCATTATATGGAAATGAGGGGTTATATGGAACAACTCATCGCACTAGGACAGCCCTATGATCATAATATGACTATCAACTTGATCAATAGGTCCCTTAATAAGGACTTCAATAATTTCGTTCGTTACTATAATATGCATTGCACGGGGAAGACGGTTAATGATCTGCATGCAATGCTCATTGACTTTGAAAATGGGTTGAAAGATAAGGCATCCGCTGCTACTCCTCAAGTACTTTATGTGCAAAAGGGTAGAGTGACTAAACCAAAACCGCAAGTGAATAAGAAGCAGAAAGGCAAAGGCAAGGTTGATAAGAGCAACCAAGTTGCGACTCCATCAAAACCAAAGCAGAACTTTGTCAAGAAGAGTCAATCTCAGAAAGATGAGACTTGTCACCACTGCAAAATGACTGGACACTGGAAGAGAAATTGCTCCTTCTACCTCTATGAGTTGCAAGAACATAAAAAGAAGGTCGAGCTAGCTGCTACAGCATCTTCAGGTAACTTATTTATGATAGAGTTATTTAATCTTACATACAAATCAAACTCCTGGGTATATGATACGGGATGTGGTATTAACATTTGTAATACCCTGCAGGGATTTGAGTTGAAGAGGAAGCTTACCTATGGGGAACAATTTCTGCAAGTGGGCAATGGCGCACAAGCAGCGGTTGAAGCTATAGGAATATTTAAATTAGTTTTACCTTCGGGTTTAGTACTGTTTTTAAATAATTGTCATTATGCATCTTCAATTGTTAGGGGTGTCATTTCTTTTTCTTGTATGTTGGATATTTTTGGATTTAATCACACGATTGATAATAATAGAATTTCTGTTTTCAAAGATGGTTTATTCTATTTTGATGCAATTTCTGTGAATGGTGTTTTTGAAATTAACATGCATGATAATAATTCCAAGAGGAAAAATAATTTTGTTTTTAGCATGAATAAGAAGAGAAATTTAGACAAAAACTCTTCTTATCTTTGGCATTGTAGACTTGCCCATATTGGGAAGACTCGCATACAAAAGCTTCAACGTGATGGTCTTTTGGAAAATATCAATGATGAATCATTTGATAAATGTGAGTCTTGTATCTCTGGAAAGATGACCAAGAAACCTTTTAATAACAATATTGAAAGGGCTACTGGACTACTTGGTTTGATACATACTGATGTGTGTGGACCACTTAGACATGTGTCAAAGAAAGGTGCTAGCTACTTCTTAACGTTTACGGATGATTATAGCCGTTATGGTTATGTTTATTTACTTAAACATAAACATGAGTGTGTTTGAAACATTCAAAACGTTTAAAGCAGAAGTAGAGTTACAACTAGGAAAGAAGATTAAAGCTCTTCGTTCTGACCGAGGTGGTGAATATTTAAATTAAGAGTTTAAAGATTATTTAAGTAAGAACGAAATTGTTCAGAAACTTACTTCTCCGTATACTCCACAACAAAATGGTATATCTGAAAGGATAAATCGTACATTATTAGATATGGTGCGATCTATGTTTAATCTTACAACTTTACCATTATCCTTTTGGGATTATGCTCTTGAATCTGCTGTTCGTATTCTGAATATGGTTCTCACAAAGAAGGTTGATAAGACACCATATGAACTATGGCATGGCAAGAAGCCATATTTGAAAATCTGGGATTGTGAGGCGTATGTGAAACGTGACTCTGGAGATAAACTCCAACAACGCTCAGTAAAATGTATCTTTGTAGGTTACCCTAAGGAAACTGTTAATGCAAGTGATGCCTAAAAACATTATTAGTGTTAACTAATCTTTCTTAGTTTTGATCACAACAAACCATACAACACATTTAGTGTAAAACACAAAATGAATTATTTAACTAACACTATCATCAAGGTAATAATCATATCACTAACCTTTCTTAATCATACTTAGTGATCATCAAAATGATTATCCTTAAAACTCACTTTTGTTAATATGACAAAAGACTTTTTAATAAACTTTCTTTTTTAGAAAATGTTTTATTAAAATGGAAAATGAAAATTTGAAAATAGCATATTCCAAATGCTGTTAGAATATCATTTGAAGGCTTTAAATACCTTAGATATTCCTACCCCACTAAAAGACAAAAAACGGAGCGTACTCTAGTGGCGGTACCTTAAGTACCTACGCGGTTCCTTAGCGATATGGAACCGCCGGGCTAGATAAGGTACCACGCACAGTAGCCGTTATATATCCGTTATACTTTGTCTCCTTTAAATAGTGGGTCAAATCTCATTTTCCAACAAGCCTCTTGGACGTTTTTCTCAGCCCCCTTTCTATTTTATATAGCATAATCATTAGTAAATGATCACTTAAAGTGTTAAGGATGTTTACATATGATTATCCTCTTGATCCCCTCCTTTACCATGTCCAATGAGAAGATCACTCACTCATTAGTGTTGTGATAAAGATGAATCTATGAGCTAGTCATATTCATCATGATACCCTTTTTGTTTTAGGTCAATCCATTGTATTTATGAATACTTGGACTAGTTGTGTTCATCCAAGTTATTTGTGGATACTTGGATTTGTTGTGTACATCCATTGCATATGTGTTTGCTTGGATTTGTGTTGTGTAAATCCAAGCTACATGTGTGTACTTGGATAAGTCTAGTTGAGTTGTAATAGATTTGATTAGTAGTTCTCACTAAACTATAAAGTGATGTGGTTGTGTCTTGTGAGTTCTCACTAAACTTGAAAGTGATTAGTAGTTGTGTTGTGTGAAGTTCTCACTTAGCTTCAAAGTGAAGAGTCGTGAAGATTGGTTCTAGCTTTCGATTAGAACTCGACATCTAGCCTTGTGTCGTAAAATGGTGAAGTAGGCAACGTCGTGAAGATTGGTTCTACCTTAAGATTAGAACTCGACATCTAGCCTTGTGTCGTTAAATTGTGAAGTAGGCAACGTTGTGTAGATTGGTCCTAGCTAAAGATTAGGTCTCGACATTTAGCTTAGTGTCGGAAAATAATGTAAGCAACGATGTAAGGTTTTCTCCGCCAAGAAGGGAGCTTGTGGATATAGTGGAAATCTCGAGTAGGTGTACTCGAGGAGTGGAGTAGAAACGAGGATAGAGCCTCGTTGTCGAACCACTATAAATCTTGGTGTCTTCCCACTAGGTTGTCTCCTTCCTTACTCTTTATTTATTTCATTATCATTACACTTGCCTATTATCTTTGCTAGTGCATTTGAATTGAACCTAATCATTATGCAACTTAGCTTCAAACAAAAGATAGTTTTGATACAAACCAAATTGAAAGTAATTTTAATTTGGTCACCAATCGAAGAGAAACTATTCAACCCCCCCCCCCCCCCCCTTCTAGTTTCTACAATTGGTATCAGAGCGATGGTCACTCAAGATCTTTGAAGTATATTGTACTTTGAAACTTGGATCGATCCATTGTCTCCTCAAATTAGAAGGTCAAGTTGTACTAAAGTTTCTCTTTGGTCAAAACTATTTTGTTTTTGAAAAATAGGTCTTTTAATTGATAATATTGCATCCCACTTAAGATTAGTAGCCTTTATGCATTTTAGATATACTCTTGAAATGTATCTACTAGTTTGCATCTTGCTTTGTGTAGGTACTCATGAAGATCAATCACTTAATTGGTTGTGGATTGAGTTACTTGCACTTTTAGAAGACTCATCTTCATTGATCTTCAATATCTTTGAATGATGATACCAAGATGATTGGGAATGATACTAGTTCTTGAAGACTTAGTACTCATCATAGTCATTGATTGGGCATAGCATTGACTCCTTGATGGATTGCTCTTTGTGGCCAAGGTACGCTTTCGTTCTTCCACACGCCCTTTGATCATTCTTTTGATCATTACTTGACTATGTGCTTGCTCTTGGCATCCTTGCCTTGACATTTGTTTGTGGTTTGTGATTCTTTCCTTTTATCCTCTCAAACCTTCATTGCTTGGATACTTGACTCACTATGGTGATGTAGAGTGAGTTAGTAGTAGCTTAAAGTATCAAGCATGATTTCCATGGTTTGCACCCATACGGTTTGTAGGCCCTTTGTGGGAGAGAAAGTGAATTAATACCTTGCTCATATTTCTGTTTAGACTAAGACTATTATTGAAAGTGATCTTAGTCTATACATGAATAATCGCTTTGTGTTTATTCATTACCAAAGCCGTTTAACGTTTCGCCGGAAAGGCACGTCTTAAACCACTATATATGACACAAGCTCTTTGTTACCACTATTTGAAGATTGTCATTAATCCCTTGAGCATTGGTCCTAGTCTTGATTCACTTTCCTTGACTTCTCTCCACTTTGCCGTTTTGCTACGAGTAGTAGTTTGTCCGTTTCGGTTCTTTTCGATCTTGATTTAACTCGTAATCCTTCGTAAAGGCATATTGCTTAGTGTTATGATGATCCAATGATATTCTAAAAGGCTCATGATATAATTTTAAGTATTTTAGAAAAACTTGGTTTTCAAAATTTGGCGTTTTTCATTGATAAAAACCTGCCTCTGTAGGCGGTTCTTTATCTAGGCGGCTCAAACCCGCGGTACCTTATCGATAAGGAACCGCGGGCAGTAACTTTTGTCAGAGCGCAGTTTGATTATTTTATTCTTTTTCAAACCAAACCCTCTCTCTCCCAAAAACACACAGCCGACGGTTTACCCTTTTTCCACCATTGTTGAAGCTTCCAAAACCTTCAATCACTCAAATTAATTGATTCCAAGTGGTGAGTTTCACTCATCCTTCATCTAACATCAATTAATTGTAAGTATTTTCTTTCAATTTCATATATTTTGTTCTAGGGTTCATCCTTTCATAATTGGGGATTTTTAAAATTGAAATTGAATTAAAACCTTAATAGGAATGTGGGTTGACATGGTTATTTTACTATGATTCCTTAGGTTCATATTCATTAAGATTTCACTAAAACCCACTTGTAGAAGAAATCCGAATTTAGGCTAAATGATTTTGGTTAAAAGTTGGATTTGAGATGAACCCATGAACAAGTAGGTAATGACATTGTTAATGCTTACCTAAAAACCTTGTTTTGAAAAACCAATGTTCTAATCCATTGTTGATCCAACATAGATCATGTGTTCTTGGTTAATGATGGAATAGACACATTGTGAACATGAGAATGATATGGGTTCAATCCTATGTTTGTCAAGAAATTGATATAACACATTCTCATATTTTTTGTTTGTTGATTTTAATTTTTCATATGAGTGATTAGAAAGATATTTTTGTGTTTAGGTACTTGTCATGTCTTCAAGATATCAAAAAGATCATGAACGAACACGAGCATACATGCCCTCTTCTCCTTACCCTCATTTGATTCACTCTCACAAAAAATCGTCTAAGTCTCTTGAACATAGTTGTTTCCATGAAGGACGCATCGTTTGTTCCAATTTCGCAAATGAGTTTATTCGCTTCATGTTTAAGTCTATTGGGTTTGATTGTCTTCTTGATATTGATGAGCCAATATTTCCTTCGTTTCTTATGTAGTTCTTTAGCTCATTCACATTGATAGGCATCAATAATGGTTTATCTATACGATTTTCCATAATGAGGAAAATCATTATTTACACTCTTGAAGAATTCGGTAATATTCTTGGAGTGCCATCTAATGGTCAATGTCGATTCACTGATGCTTGGAGTATTGACTCTTTAGAATCGGCCCCTATTGATGCTCGTTATGTGACTGTGCTTCCATCATCTTCGGGCATCATTCATGTCATTTCTAAACCTCGTGAACATCCTATTCTTGGTAAATCTCAAGGAGTCGTTCGAACTCTCTCCCCTTGGGAATTACTTACTAGCGATCTTAATGATTTCATGATTCCTTGGGCCGAAATCATTAGGGAAAATGCAATGTGTCTAGATGGGAATCGGGACTTAGTACCCGCTTGTCTTGCACATATGTTGTATTGTGTTGCTACTACAACTCCTTACAATCTCGCATTTTTCATAGCTAGAAGAATTAAATTTGTTCTTCTTGAGTCTAAGTCAAGTCTTCCCTTCGGAATGCTTCTTTCTCGTCTTCTTAGAAGAGTTCTTTTTGACTTTCCGTCTTTTCTTTCCTCTCCTTATCACTCCGTTGATCGTGTCATGGCTCCCATTCAAGGGAAAATTTCTCCCGAGATCAATGTGAACTCGTGTCAAGTCGAAAATACTTCTCAAGAAGATTCTTCTAGCAACCCTCCCTCCAATTTCAATAACTTCATGTCCTCTTTAATCTCCATTTTGTCCTCCCATGAATTTGATTCCGACTATCAATTTTATCTCAATCATCTTCTTCGAGAACGTCTCAGAAGTGAATCAAGGAATTAGATGTTATGCTCATGGTTACTTGCAACACTCATCTAGGATGATTTCCTGACTTTCTTCCCTTCATTTGGTTGTGTATTAACTTATGTTTGGATTATTATTTACTTTGATCCTAAATGTTGCTTATGCAATGATGTTTGTGTTTTACATAGCTTTGTGCATACCTTATGATAGTTAGCTTATTAGATTATGATCTGTAGTTAACTTTGGCTTGTAAATCTTTTGGTAAAAATCTGGGTTTATCAAAAAAACTGGGATTAAAATTTTTAAAAGGCCTCTGGTCGCGGTTCCATATCGACCCGCGGATCCTTATCGATAAGGAACCGCCGGTCTTAGATAAGGAACCGCCGACCACTGTGCACGACAGCATCTTTTGCTTTACATTGTTTTCTTAATTTTGTGTAAACACTGCATGATTTTCTGTAATAAACTGCACATTTCCTAAACTAGCTTACCTAAATTCATTATTCACCTAAAATGATTTTAACCCATTACTAGTTTGGATCATCCCCTCACCCATTTAAACCCACCTTGTTAGTCATGTTCTTCACACATCAAAACATTCTTCCCTAACCCTTAAACCATCCTTGTCAACCATGGTTTCTACAAAAACCTCAAACACCCCAAGGAAAACACGTAAGATTAGGATTAAGGTACCCACGCCTAACTCCTCACCCTTCCACACACCTAAGTATGAGATGGTTCCTATCCTTATTTCCTCATCACCTTCACCACCCCTTGCACCATGCAAGACATCATCCACCCATGGTACTAACCACTCCATTGGTTCTACCTCCTCTTCATTCAACTCAAGAATGAATGAGATCTCTTCACCCTTCACTCTAAGTGCACCCTTGGATGTGACCACACAACCCCAACCAATCTAAAGCATTCCTTTTATGAACGACTTTGATGACACCTTGGTGACTTCACCATTTACCCCTCCAAATTCACCCATTTCACCAACCTTGGAGAACATACCTCCACACTCACCCATTTCCCGTTTAGGGAACATGCCTCCACTCTCACCCACATCACCCTTGGAGAACATGCCTCCTCCACCTCCACCCAACTCAAACATTCTAATTTTGGGTGTTCCCCTTTCCCTCCTTTTGGGTGATCCATATTATGGGTTTCAACAAACACATGGTCCTAGTTGTCCATGTTGTCTTTACAACCACTACATCATCCATAACCTTAGGATGGATATGTTTGGACTACATAGGAGGTTGCAAGAGTTCTTGCTTGCCTTGTTCTCCATGCCTCCTCCTAGGAGATGAATGGTGAAGTTTTCTAAATAAATGGTTTTCAACAAAACCAAGTCAAATAAGACTACTTATCTAGATTTAATGTTAAGCTAGCTTTGTATTCGTTAGTTTTTTCATTTGTCATTGTATTTGCTTCCCTCATGAGTGTTTCATGATGTTGTTCTATGGATTTGGCATTATGTGTTTTTACTCTTGTGTGCACATTAATCAACTTTAATTTGAAATTAAAATTGAACCTAAATCTATCACAACCTCTAAAAACTTGACTAAAATTGGTTCAAAATGATATCTAAATTATTTTGTCACCCTTTGTCAAGACATTTTTTGTGAATGTATTGCTTTATGCAACCCTAGCATAATTTGGTGCTAATAGAGGTAAAATTCCAAGATTTGCAACTTTTTTTGAAAAAGTCTTAGTTTTTCCCAAAACCCTGGAAAAACTTGGTTTCAAGTCCACTGGACGCGGTTCCTTAAAGTCCCGCGGTTCCTTAAGTGGTAAGGAACCGCCGGTCCCTATAAGGTACCGCGGACAGTAACTGTCTTTTGATACGTTTTTGGTCAAAATAATCTAAACCCTATACCCTGTCAAGATTCCTTGTTTACTCAAATTGACTAAACATTCCTTGACACTTCACATTTTGTATTCAAATTCTTACCTTGATTACATTTTACTTATACCCCAACCTTGAGATTTCATTCTCACACCTTCCCAACCTTGAGAATTCATTCTCACACAACCTTGAGATTTCATTCTCACACAACCTTGAGATTTCATTCTCACACTCTCACAATGCCTAACTCCTCCATTCCTAACCTTGACATTTCTTTGTCACAACCCCACTCACCCAAAGCTTCCTCATCCAAGATTTCAAAGAAACCGAAAATCTCAGTTCGACCTATTTGGGTTAAGAAGAATGAACCATCTTCCTCCAAACCACCCAAAAACCCTACATTCTCTCCAATCAAGTATTGGAATGAGACTTATACCATAAACCCCATCACCGGAGCAAAAGAAAATGTTCCCCCACCACCACAATCCTTCAATACCCCTCAACTCAATGACCTTTCAACCTTCCCAAACCTCACAAGTCATTGTGAAAACATTCCCAAACCCATTACCCCTCCACCACCAAACCCTAAGTTTGATGCCATACCCCCATCAAACGATTTTGTGTTGCATCATGGATCCTCGTGTGCTTGTTGTCGATTTCAACAAATTGAACTTGCTCATGTATATGAGAAGTTAAATTTCCTTGAATTCCTCCTCACTCGACCTCCTATCTAAGTTTTCGTCCCAGTGGACAAAACTTCGAATGATGCATCGTCGTCTTATTAGAGTCTTTTACTTTTTTAAGCAATCTTGGAAAATTATCACTATTAGAATAGCTTATGCTTAGTGGTTTATTTTCCATATCTTTTGCTTTAGATACTCATATTCTGTGTATGACTATCTACTTTGTTGTGTCTTTTCTATTATGTAACCTTTGTGTGTTATCCCTTTAATCCTATTTTGAGTTGATCATGGTTAATCTTTACAATTGCTTTTGGGTGATTCCATCAGTTCTAAACTTTAACCCATTGACAAGCTTATCATCTTCATTGGATTGAAGTTTGATTTTGTCAATTACCTCTTTGGACAAACTTAGCAAATACTTGCTTCTAATTTGAGATTTCTTCTCTCTCTCCCTCTCAAGTTACTTAGTAGGTAGTGATCATATATACATTGGTGTTTCTTTCCTTTCTACTAACCTTTGTGTAGCATGTCACCTTAGCTCATATACTTGGTGCCCCAAGCAAGGGGGAGCAACCACCAAGGGGGAGCTACTAGCAAAGTTCGATGTTCTTCGAAGACTTGTGCTAACCTTTTTGCTACGACAAAGGGGGAGAAATGATAGTGATAAACTCGTTAATAATTCTATATTTTGTGCTTTTACGTAAATGAGTTTATCGTTTGCCGTAATCAAAAAGGGGGAGATTGTTAATGCAAGTGATGCCTGAAAACATTATTAGTGTCAACTAATCTTTCTTAGTTTTGATCACAACAAACCATACAACACATTTAGTGTAAAACACAAAATGAATTATTTAGCTAACACTATCATCAAGGTAATAATCATATCACTAACCTTTCTTAATCATACTTAGTGATCATCAAAATGATTATCCTTAAAACTCACTTTGTTAATATGACAAAAGACTTTTTAATAAACTTTCTTTTTTAGAAAATGTTTTATTAAAATGGAAAATGAAAATTTGAAAATAGCATATTCCAAATGCTGTTAGAATATCATTTGAAGGCTTTAAATACCTTAGATATTCCTACCCCACTAAAAGACAAAAAACGGAGCGTACTCTAGTGGCGGTACCTTAAGTACCTGTGCGGTTCCTTAGCGATATGGAACCGCCAGGCTAGATAAGTTACCGCACACAGTAGCCGTTATATATCCGTTATACTTTGTCTCCTTTAAATAGTGAGTCAAATCTCATTTTCCCACAAGCCTCTTGGACGTTTTTCTCAGCCCCCTTTCTATTTTCTATAACAAAATTGATGTGTCGTTGATAGTATATGTGATAATTTGAGATACGTTATAGGGTAAATTAGAAAATTACCTTTAGGAAAAAGTAATAGACTAATGTTACCAATGACGGATTCAATTAAACACGTGATGAACCAAGTTCGTTGTACACGAAGATCGAGTGAATTTGAGACGTTTCGTATTGATTTGGACAATTGATTTGAATTGTTTGTCGGTTTTTAAACTAATATTAATCCCACAAATTTTAAAACTAAAGTGCAAAAATCGTAACCCGACTTAAAATCTAAAAGACATTTGTTTAAAAATTTAACTTTTAAACTATTTAAAATAACTCCATTTAATTAAAAACTATTTTTTAAAAAAAAACTATTAAAAATTATAAACTAATTAATCCATTAAAAATCTATTTTTAAAACTATTTTAATTTAAAACAAAATTTATTTAAAACTTATTTATCTAATAACAATTTGAATTTCTAAAGATAATAAAATACTTTTTATTTATTTATTTGTATTATTTAATTATTATATTCAAACTAATTATTAATGACAAATTAAACTATTTAGTTAAAAGTAACAAAATTAATGTTAAGCTACGTTTTAACAAATGACAGTTAAAAAAACGATGTATATTAATAACACAATGAAGAACTTAAACAAATATCGTGGCCAGCCCAGTTGGTTGAGGCGCTGGCCAACTGATAGAGAGGTCTCGAGGTCGAGACATGAAAGTAGCAAATTTTTTTGCTATTATTTTTTTTAGAGGACAGACTTGATTATTTCCACCAAATATCCCCATACACTAAACAGTAACTTAGCATAATTAACAAATTAGAGTAAGAATTAACAAATAACTATAGAAAGAAAGAAACAGCTTAAAACAAACTAGAAAAATCATCCAATTACAGTATCCAATCAATTCTTATAAAACTTTACCTTAGTCCTCAAAAAGGAAATTAGATTAACAAAAGCATAAATCACATCTACACTACACAGAAGGCTCATCATTACAGCAAACATTAATCTTACCTACATCGAACTAGAAACAATGGTAGCAGATTGCTATGGGGAATACAAAAGTCACTGATTATTCAGCAACTCAATCTTACAAGCGGGTAATATAAGAGTAACAATCATAAGCCATCGCAGCAACAATACCATACATAATCAAGTAACGACACAACAACTATAATATCTATAACAGAATAATCAAAGGATTTAGCAATGACAAAGTGATAACAGTAGTCCTATAGATCAACGATTTCAGCAACTCAATTTAACAAACTCGAATTCCAACATATTAAACATGGCATCATTATAAAATTTTGTTAAAGCTCTACGACAGAAATTACAACCACAACAAATATATACTCAGCAGTAAAATCAGATAAATTCAAACAGTTAGGTTACAGAAACTAAGATTCATTTAAATGATAACATAAACATATCAGAAAGTGACCGAAAACAATAAAATCAAATATTTCAGTGTTGGTTTAATTCCATAGATAAGGCATACTCAGCAGAATAAAAATCAGTTCACAAATGATTCAAACTAACAACTTAAAAAAATAAAATAAAAATAAAGTAAGATTAACCTATTGGAGAACCCTTTGACGAAGAAGGTAGGGCGCTGAGCCACCTTAAACACGACGCCGGTCTAACCAATCTCCGCTAATAAACATCTCGAACTAAGACCACCATAAAGCACTGATATAACTCGAACAATCACCAAGTAAATTACGAACCTTCCTTCATAGAATCAGCAGTTTACGTTTTTAACATCTACCAGTAGATAGATGATTCATCCCTATCTCTAACTTTACTTATTCAAATAAACTATAGCACGAGTTTATTTAAACAACCAAAATTATAACTTTAGTTTATCATAGAATAAAACTGCATAAATTTATGAAAGCTTGAAAACGCAAGATAAAAATTAAGATTAAGCTAAAGATTACTTTTATTAAATCCAGAAAATCATTACAATACTTTAGAAAATAAAAATACAATTTCCTACAACTAAATTAACATTATAACTAAAAAAGAAAGAAAAAGGGATACCCATACTGAATAAAAATAGGGTTTTTATAGATGAATGAAGGGGTGGTTTGCTGATTAAAGGCGATAATCTTGACCCTTGATTTTTTCTCTTTCCCTTCTGTTTTGATCTGATGGCTGTGATTATCCCTTGTGCACACGGATTGACATCGTGGCACAAGGTGTGCTTCTTTGGTGCTGACTTGTCTCTCTCCTATTGGTGGAGTGGAGATTCTTTGCTGTCACAACTAATAAGATGATGCCACGTACCCAAGCTTCTCCACTCCTGCCTTCCGAAATTAAGGGGGTTTTATTCCCACTCGTGTGAATCAACCGTGGGAGTAAAACCCCCCAAATTATATCAACTATTTATTTAACTAGGGTTTTGGAACAGTGCTTATGTTCGTCTGGTTTTCTTTGGGAGTAAGGTGAGAGAGAAAGAGGGTGCATAGGATATATCGAAACTTATTATGAAAGTAAGTAGGTGAGGAGTAGTCGGTTTTATTTATTGTGGAGTAAATGTGTGAAAGAAAATAATGACGTAAATGAATTTTGTACAAGTTTATAAACGTTTTACTGACAAAAAAAACCTAGGCCCATATAATCTTTTAATTCGTTCCATAGTCATTTTGGGCCTGGCCCTTCCATCCGTTTTCTTTATTTAAGATATATGGGCTTTCCATCATTTGGGCCATTGTTACTCCATCCGTATCAAATACTTTGTCATATGGGCTAGAAATTGGGCTTTGACCCAAAAGTAAATAAACACTTTCTAACATTGGGCTTTTAGGCCCAATAAACTTATATGGGACCCACTTGACCTCAAACTTGAGTCCGTAAATAGAATCGACTTGACTTTTGGCTCCCTCGATCTTTTTCATCAATCTCGTGTCGGTTTTTGTCGGTTTTCACGATCTTGGTACTTACACACACGAAACAGACAAAACATGCATATACAAGGTCTTTTTGATACATTTCATGCATTTTAAGTTCATTAATCGATACAATTGATATGAGTAAAATCACTCATATCAAACTCCCCCTTGCTAAGCAATTGCCGTGTCCTCACGCAATGATAAAATTAAACACTAACTACACCATTATCCAACTTATGACATTTTATTATGCAAAGACATAATGTATTACTTTCATTATTGAAAAATAACTTTAAGGATCATAAAACTCAATTAGATTCATCGTCCTCGACTTTTCACTTTTCCATGCCAAGTGCAAAAACAAGATCATTGTTATTATAAGTTGGCAAACTAACACGAACTCATGTGGGCTAATTATTCACTTAGACTCCCTTATTCTTAGGTGTATCTCTTATATTTTATTGTTGTCTTGAATGATCACGAGGATGCATTGTTGACTTATTTCGATAATTTATTAAGCCGAAAATAAAGTAAACGATTTAATCAATAGTTAGCTAAAGGACAAAATCTTTTAAAACTGTTTCTCGGGACTTCATAAAGTTCATATCTTAGCATAACTTGCTTCGCGATTTGAGACCTTTCTCGGACCGATATTTGGCAGCGACTTAATACTTCAAACCTTGAGAGACGTAGATGAAATAATGGTCTTCTCTTCATATAGGAATTTCTTCACTTGAATTTTTGAGAGATTCATACTTGGACCACGAGTTCTTCATTTTTCTCCAATCTTTATTTGGGATTTTGATATACAACGATCCGCCTCCTTTTTGGACTTGGCTTCATTTATCCTCATACCTTGTTATGGTCTTTTTGGATAGACTTCTCCATGACTTTTTGGGAGTATTTTGCTTTTCGTCGTGTGTCTCGATCCTTCATATTGATTTTTGATAAATGATTCTTCACATCACTTGAGATCTTTAGCAATAAAATATAGCCCTCATGTCTTGTTAGGACCTTTTTGGACTCGCCAATCTTCGCATCCCGCTTCAATAAGTTATGCCTTGGCTATGAACTCTAATCCGTACCGAGCAACTTTTAAACGATCTTGGGCTAGAAGCTAAGTAACTTTTCAAATCGTTCAACCTTATTTATTGCAATTAAATTTATTAAAAAGCGATGGGAGAATAGGCTCATAATTAACTCACATAAATTTCCGAAAGAATACCAAACTTATAATTGACTCTATCATCTCTTGTTCTCCATATTATAAAATTTCAAAAATGTGAAATCAATGGATACTTAGCCTATTAAATCAAAGTTTTGGGTTTTCAAGTCATCTATAGGATCTTGCATCTTCTTATACTTTTTCAAGTTTTAGAATTTGTGTTTTAAAGTTCCCTTGATAGACGACTTTCTAGGATCAATTATAGGAGCTTGCAAAAAGTTCTTGTTCTTAACTCGTATGAATTAAGACTTTCGCGTTTTAAAGCTCCCTATATAATAGCCTAGCAAAACTTAATTCAAATACGTTAAGGAAAAGCTAAGGTTAAAAGCTGAGTCGAGTCAAAAACTATTCTTATTGAAAGCCTACATTCGTGTCAAAAACACTTATTTTATTTATTAAAACTTAAAAATAACACTAAAAATTTAATTTTTTTATGAAAAATGAGAAAAACAATACGTTTGGACACGACAAAAGCAATTGCAAGCGATTATATCGATTGACTCCCCCATGCTAAAACCAAACATTGTCCTCAATGTTTCTTAGCTCAAGAGTAACACCCCCTTGCTAAGACACGAAGAGTCTTATGCAAACTCCTAGCATGGAAAGAGCACGCAAATCTATAAGCCGTTTATTAATTATGCCTCAAGATAAAACGTTAGTCAATAAAAATCAAGGGATAGAAAGTGTGCCCCTTTTTGGCATTCAAAGAATGGAAGATCAAGTGGACCGGCAAAAACCGAACACGAGAGTCTTCAAAAATTAGGGTCATACCTAAGATCACAACACAACAAAACACGAGCACAAGATTGAAAGATCAAGCCTTATTAGGTGTTAGAAAATAGAAAGAAGATAGAAAGTACTCGTTTTTGTTAACTGAGTCATGAGCTCGACTCGATCCCCGCATTCATTGGTCCTTAGGGAAAATGGTGAAAACCGGCATAATAGGATAAAATCCAAAATAAAGCACGATGTCGGGGTCAAAGATTACATCCTCGTTGTCGGATGACAAACGAAAGGATAAAACTCCAACACAAATCTCTAAAAAGAGATAGTAGTCACAAATCAAGGAATGGATATAGCATGCTCCCCGAGATAAACTCGCACCAAGATGATCGAAAAATCTTTCAATTTTTACATCGGTGAAAGGCCGAGATTTCCCTAAATCAACGATTCCAGGGTCGAATACCTCGTCCTCGGTGGAGAAAGGAAAGGATAACACGGTGTCGTCCCCCCATGCTAATTCAAGATCATAGAAAGCACATGGAAATGGTGGGATAAAAATCTCATCCATAATGGAATCAACATTATTAGCTTTAACGACCATTTCACCCTTAGAAATGTGATCAATCGAGTCATGATACTTAATATGAGTCATATGAAAAACCCACACATTAAGGTCAAAGTGGGTGGGAGGAGGACTTGGGACGAAATCATCATCAAGTAAATTCTCTAAAAAGAGAGCGTCCCCCTCCGGGTTGATATCATCAACACCCGGTGGTATCGAATCATTAGAAGCAAGAAAAGTATCAATCTCCTCCATAAGCGGATCACTATCCTCAACGGGAATAGGAGATGGAGAGAAAGATTTGGCATTAGGCTTAGAATTCAAGGCCTCGATCCTAGAAATGAGAAGATAGACGTTAGATAACTTCTCACGAAGAACCACGTCTTCCACATCTAAATGAGTAAGTTCATCGGTGAACTTCTCAAGGATCGGAATAGTCAAATCAACCTCATTTCCCGGTGGAAATGGGTCTAAATGAGCAAGTTCAAAAGTGAACCTCTCATAAAACGGATCACTATCATCCTCATTTCCCGGTGGAAATGGGTGAAGAAGAGTAGGGTCATTGGTAAACCCCTCAAAATCCGAATCGTGAATATCATCTTTATAAGAAAGTTCATCGGAGAACTCCTCATTAGAAAATTCACTAGAAGTAGAATCATCCTCAAAATCTTCATTTCCATCACAATTTTCATCATTAGAATTGGAGAAAATATCAAAGTGAATGGAAGAAATCGAGTCATCAAAATGTGGCAAATCACACATCTCATTGGAAATACCGTCGAACTCTCTCGGGTTTTGGACAAGAATAGTGCTAATATGCTCGTCCCCCTTGCTTAGAGAATTTTCGGGTTCTACGATGGAAGAATCATGAATAGGAGTGGTGATGTCATGAGAGATTTCCTCATCATCTAGGATGGGAGAATCCTCAGGCTCAATAGCCGGCAAGATACGAATAGGAAATACGATAGCACTAGACGAAGGATGAAGAGCCATAATATCTCGCAAAGAAATAGTACTATCCTCATCATCATCCAAAAGAAGAGAACGCTTGATTTCACGATTAGCAAGATATTTTTCTTCCTCTTGAATTTTTTCTTTCTTTCGAATTTCAATGCTTAAACCATTATAATCTTGCGAAAGTTGTCTAATCTTAAGTTCACAATCTCGTCTAAATCCCTCATCAATTATTTCTCCATGAAATCGTCGACTTCCTAATTCATTTGTAATGTCATTAATCTCTTGATTAATTTGTCTCTTTTCAAGCAACAAGTCTTCAATACTTTTTTCAACAACTTCAACATTTCTTTGATTCGTTGTTTCAAATCGTTCAATATCGAAAGAATATTGTGGAGATTGGTCAAAACAGGAAGGAATCGAATTATAGCAAGGATTAGGCTCATAAAAATTTTGATCTCTCGGTTGACAACAAAAACTCTCGTGAGGACCTCCACAATACTCACAACAAAGATGTTGTTGTGATAAACTCGTCGAATCTTGTGGATAACAATTATCATTAAAGTTTTGATTGTAGCTCGGTTCTTGCTCATAATTAAGCGAGAATCGATGCGAACAATCATTACCAAAATGAGAATCATTTCCACAAAACTCACTCGAGGGTGTCTCGTATGTAGGGTGTGGAGGTGGATAGAAATCGAGAGAATTATTCGAAAAATTTGGATTTCCACATGAAGTAATCTCATTACAATAAGGACAAAATCCAACACGTATATCGTGACGTAAATCATTTCCACAACGCTCACACGTGCACCACCGACATGGTGAAAAACCATATAACGGTTCTCCACACCCTTCACAATTGACGAAGGAAGAATTAAAATTTAGAGGGTGAGGAGAAAAAGAATTAAACATGATAGAGGATTAAGAAGATTATTTTTGGTATTTTTCATAAAAACGAGAATTTAGAGGATTGAAGAAAAGAATTTAGACAAGAAGAAGATTATTTTTGGTATTTTATTTGGTATTGCTCAATAAAAAATGATCGATAAAAACAAGGAATAAGGATAACTACTATGGAAGTAAATTACCCTCGGTCGACTTTGAAACGATAGGTGAAAACCTAAACGTCTCGAGGTTCAATAAGTAAACAACAAAAATAAGATTTATTAATACTTGAGTCGGCAAACCAATAATAGGTTGTCCCTCTCAATATATGCACAAGCAAGCGGGGAAACGAGGTGGCACTAAGCACTTAAAAACCTTTTTCCTTAGACGGCCTTTTATAGCACGTCGCCTTATACCCACCTTATAGTTTGTATAAATCGAGTTCAAACTTCTTATTAGTATTTATCTATTTTTCCTTTTATTTGTGTTTTGGATTCGACTACAATAGCTAGGTGATGAAATCCCAACTAAGGCCTTATTTGAAAGATATGTAAAATTATTGTTCTACGTAATACAATATATTATTCACAAAAAACGAGAAAAACGATACATACTATATAATAGAAAAATAACAAAACTTTTTGAGGATGGAAAGGGTCTTCAAATCAACGATCAACAAATCTCCACAAAAGCGAATCGTACACAAGATCCCCGACAGCGGCGCCAAAATTTTTGATGTGTCGTCGATAGTATATGTGATAATTTGAGATACGTTATAGGGTAAATTAGAAAATTACCTTTAGGAAAAAGTAATAGACTAATGTTACCAATGACGGATTCAATTAAACACGTGATGAACCAAGTTCGTTGTACACGAAGATCGAGTGAATTTGAGACGTTTCGTATTAATTTGGACAATTGATTTGAATTGTTTGTCGGTTTTTAAACTAATATTAATCCCACAAATTTTAAATCTAAAGTGCAAAAATCGTAACCCGACTTAAAATCTAAAAGACATTTGTTTAAAAATTTAACTTTTAAACTATTTAAAATAACTCCATTTAATTAAAAACTATTTTTTTTAAAAAAAAACTATTAAAAATTATAAACTAATTAATCCATTAAAAATCTATTTTTAAAACTATTTTAATTTAAAACAAAATTTATTTAAAACTTATTTATCTAATAACAATTTGAATTTCTAAAGATAATAAAATACTTTTTTTATTTATTTGTATTATTTAATTATTATATTCAAACTAATTATTAATGACAAATTAAACTATTTAGTTAAAAGTAACAAAATTAATGTTAAGCTACGTTTTAACAAATGACATTAAAAAAAATGATGTATATTAATAACACAATGAAGAACTTAAACAAATATGGTGGCCAGCCTAGTTGGTTGAGGCGCTGGCCAACTGATCGAGAGGTCTCGAGGTCGAGACATGAAAGTAGCAAATTTTTTTGCTATTATTTTTTGAGAGGAAAGACTTGATTATTTCCACCAAATATCCCCATACACTAAACAGTAACTTAGCATAATTAACAAATTAGAGTAAGAATTAACAAATAACTATAGAAAGAATGAAACTGCTTAAAACAAACTAGAAAAATCATCCAATTACAGTATCCAATCAATTCTTATAAAACTTTACCTTAATCCTCAAAAAGGAAATTAGATTAACAAAAGCATAAATCATATCTACACTACACAGAAGGCTCATCATTACAGCAAACACTAATCTTACCTACATCGAACTAGAAACAATGGTAGCAGATTGCTATGGGGAATACAAAAGTCACTGATTATTCAGCAACTCAATCTTACAAGCGGGTAATATAAGAGTAACAATCCTAAGCCATCGCAGCAACAATACCATACATAATCAAGTGACGACACAACAACTATAATATCTATAACAGAATAATCAAAGGATTTAGCAATGACAAAGTGATAACAGTAGTCCTATAGATCAACGATTTCAGCAACTCAATTTAACAAACTCGAATTCCAACATATTAAACATGGCATCATTATAAAATTCTGTTAAAGCTCTACGACAGAAACTACAACCACAGCAAATATATACTCAACAGTAAAATCAGATAAATTCAAACAGTTAGGTTACAGAAACTAAGATTCATTTAAATGATAACATAAACATATCAGAAAGTGACCGAAAACAATAAACTCAAATATTTTAGTGTTGGTTAAATTCCATAGATAAGGCATACTCAGCAGAATAAAAATCAGTTCACAAATTATTCAAACTAACAACTTAAAAAAATAAAATAAAAATAAAGTGAGATTAACCTATTGGAGAACCCTTTGACGAAGAAGGTAGGGCGCTGAGCCACCTTAAACACGACGCCGATCTAACCAATCTCCGCTAATAAACATCTCGAACTAAGACCACCATAAAGCACTGATATAACTCGAACAATCACCAAGTAAATTACGAACCTTCCTTCATAGAATCAGCAGTTTACGTTTTTAACATCTACCAGTGGATAGATGATTCATCCCTATCTCTAACTTCACTTATTCAAATAAACTATAGCACGAGTTTATTTAAACAACCAAAATTATAACTTTAATTTATCATAGAATAAAACTGCATAAATTTATGAAAGCTTAAAAACGCAAGATAAAAATTAAGATTAAGCTAAAGATTACTTTTATTAAATCCAGAAAATCATTACAATACTTTAGAAAATAAAAATACAATTTCCTACAACTAAATTAACATTATAACTAAAAAAGAAAGAAAAAGGGATACCCATACTGAATAAAAATGGGGTTTTTATAGATGAATGAAGGGGTGGTTTGCTGATGAGAGGCGATAATCTTGACCCTTGATTTTTTCTCTTTCCCTTCTGTTTTGATCTGATGGTTGTGATTATCCCTTGTGCACACGGATTGACACCGTGGCACAAGGTGTGCTTCTTTGGTGCTGACTTGTCTCTCTCCTATTGGTGGAGTGGAGATTCTTTGCTGTCACAACTAATAAGATGATGCCACGTACCCAAGCTTCTCCACTCCTGCCTTCCGAAATTAAGGGGGTTTTATTCCCACTCGTGTGAATCAATCGTGGGAGTAAAAACCCCCAAACTATATCAACTATTTATTTAACTAGGGTTTTGGAACAGTGCTTATGTTCGTCTGGTTTTCTTTGGGAGTAAGGTGAGAGAGAAAGAGGGTACATAGGATATATCGAAACTTATTATGAAAGTAAGTGGGTGAGGAGTAGTCGGTTTTATTTATTGTGGAGTAAATGTGTGAAAGAAAATAATGACGTAAATGAATTTTGTACAAGTTTATAAACGTTTTACTGACAAAAAAAAACCTAGGCCCATATAATCTTTTAATTCGTTCCATAGTCATTTTAGGCCTGGCCCTTCCATCCGTTTTCTTTATTTAAGATATATGGGCTTTCCATCATTTGGGCCATTGTTAGTCCATCCGTATCAAATACTTTGTCATATGGGCTAGAAATTGGGCTTTGACCCAAAAGTAAATAAACACTTTCTAACATTGGGCTTTTAGGCCCAATAAACTTATGTGGGACCCACTTAACCTCAAACTTGAGTCCGTAAATAGAATCGACTTGACTTTTGGCTCCCTCGATCTTTTTCATCAATCTCGTGTCGGTTTTTGTCGGTTTTCACGATCTTGGTACCTACACACACGAAACAAACAAAACATGCATATACAAGGTCTTTTTGATACATTTCATGCATTTTAAGGTCATTAATCGATACAATTGATATGAGTAAAATCACTCATATCAATAATCATTAGTACATGATCACTTAAAGTGTTAAGGATGTTTACATATGATTATCCTCTTGATCCCCTCCTTTACCATGTCTAATGAGAAGATCACTCACTCATTAGTGTTGTGATAAAGATGAATCTATGAGCTAGTCATATTCATCATGATACCCTTTTTGTTTTAGGTCAATCCATTGTATTTATGAATACTTGGACTAGTTGTGTTCATCCAAGTTATTTGTGGATACTTAGATTTGTTGTGTACATCCATTGCATATGTGTTTGCTTGGATTTGTGTTGTGTAAATCCAAGCTACATGTGTGTACTTGGATAAGTCTAGTTGAGTTGTAATAGATTTGATTAGTAGTTCTCACTAAACTATAAAGTGATGTGGTTGTGTCTTGTGAGTTCTCACTAAACTTGAAAGTGATTAGTAGTTGTGTTGTGTGAAGTTCTCACTTAGCTTCAAAGTGAAGAGTCGTGAAGATTGGTTCTAGCTTTCGATTAGAACTCGACATCTAGCCTTGTGTCGTAAAATGGTGAAGTAGGCAACGTCGTGAAGATTGGTTCTACCTTAAGATTAGAACTCGACATCTAGCCTTGTGTCGTTAAATTGTGAAGTAGGCAACGTTGTGTAGATTGGTCCTAGCTAAAGATTAGGTCTCGACATTTATCTTAGTGTCGGAAAATAATGTAAGCAACGATATAAGGTTTTCTCCACCGAGAAGGGAGCTTGTGGATATAGTGTAAATCTCGAGTAGGTGTACTCGAGGAGTGGAGTAGAAACGAGGATAGAGCCTCGTTGTCGAACCACTATAAATCTTGGTGTCTTCCCACTAGGTTGTCTCCTTCCTTACTCTTTATTTATTTCATTATCATTACACTTACCTATTATCTTTGCTAGTGCATTTGAATTAAACCTAATCATTATGCAACTTAGCTTCAAACAAAAGATAGTTTTGATACAAACCAAATTGAAAGTAATTTTAATTTGGTCACCAATCGAAGAGAAACTATTCAACCCCCCCCCCCCCCCTTCTAGTTTCTATAGAAAATATGGGTTACTACTTTTATTATCCGGCTGAGAACAAAGTAGTTGTGCCTCGGTATGGAGACTTCCTTGAAAATGATCTTGTAAATCAAGAATTCAGTGGGAGAGATTATGATCTTGAAGAAATTCAAGAAGATACATTGCCTTCTGAAAATACTAGCGAAGAAATTCTTGTAGAACCACAAAGTTTGGTAGTTCCACCGGAATTAATTCCTCCACGTAGGTCTCAAAGAACCATATGTGCGCCAGACAAACTATGTCTTTACATAGAGGATGATGAGGAGGAAGTAGGGGATCTTGGTGAACCTGCTAACTATCGATCCGCAATGTCTGATCCAGAAAAGTCAAAATGGATAGTTGCGATGAATGTGGAAATGAAATCCATGGAAATCACCAATGTTTGGATTCTTGTGGATGCACCTAAAAATGCTAAAGTAGTGAAAAATAGGTAGATCTACAAGAAGAAAACCGACATGGATGGTGAAATACAATTCTATAAAGCACGTTTAGTATCTAAAGGTTTTACTCAAACTTTTGGCGTAGACTACGAGGAGTGATGAGATGGCATTTATACATGATCTCATCGTTCTTTTCGGGCTTTAAATGCATAAAAATGTCATAAAATACCATATATATGCTTGTGTTTGTTTACTTGTGTATTTTAGGTATGGATATCATGAAAAAGACAAAAGATCACAAGTTACAAGGAAAAACGGACACGAGAAACAAAGCCGTACAAAGAACCGGGCCCTAATCATGGAATTCTCAACAAATACCCTTGAAGCCTTGAAGACAAACAAGATTGATCCTCATTTATTGAAGAAATGACACTTAAAACCCTTGTATATTAATAATTACAAGCTTGGTCCCTTAAGTTTGTCAAAATTACACAAAAGGTCCTTCAACTTTGAAGAAATGGCAAGAATAGTCCCTCAACAAATCAAAATTGCCAATAATGGTCCCTCATGAAGTCAAAGATACATTGAAGACCTTTGAAGATCAAGAATGTCCAAAATCAGCCCTTGAAATATCTCAAAATGGCAAAAATAACCCTTGAAATCCTTTTTCCAAAGTTTTGTGCCAAAACTGCCAATGTGTGAAACTTATTAACAAAGCAAAACACGTTTTAGGGCTGAAAGACTTTGTTTACCAAAAATACCAAAGAAGAAGGTCTAAACTTGTGCATTGGAAACATTTGAAACGAAAATGCGCCAAACAAACACATTTCCCCCAATTTCGGATCAAAAAGCTTACTGTTCATCTTTTACCCCACCCAGAATTACCACCACTTAAACTTAAGGTAAAATACAATTACCTTTGCACATGAGTGATTCACATGTGCAGGAACTTATCCAAACCATAAAACCCTTAATCCCACTCACTATGGACCCCACCCCCAATTCCCGTTTAGCCAATCACATTGCAACTTACTCTCCAAGTTATGTGACGTGTCAAGATCAACAGCCCACATCATTTGCTTCATTCCAAAGCTAAAATGAACAGCCTTGATCAAATTGGACAGCTCAAAATCAGAAAACGTCTAGAAGACTCAAGGGCATTTTAGAGAAATCACTTCTAGGGTTTGTGAATAGTGTTTAGCCAGGCATTTGCCTATAAAAGGAGACCTCAACATGTGAGAGTCCCTTTGTTCCAGATTTTAGCTTTTAATCTTTGTAATTCCTTTTTATGAAATAAAGTTTAAATTTCTTAAAATTTTGAGTTTTAATCTGTTATTTATAAAAGTTTGGTGTTTGAGAAGCTAAAATCTGAGTTCCATTTATATGTTTGAAGGTTTTTGAGGCAAGGTTTTAAGTGATAAAGCTTGTGCATCAAAAATCAGAAAGTTGGCATTATTTTTTATCTCACTTTGTGTTTGTTCATCTTAGCAGCGTTGGAAGCTGGTACTTGTTTTGCTAGTACCTCAGCTCAAACAATCTAGGGCCTGGATGTAGGTTTTGGAGGTTTGCACCTTCTTCCCTTTTCATTTTCTCTTTAAGTTTCTGAATATTTGTGATTTTTGTGGATTTATGCTTGAATCTGTGTTATTGTGGTTGTTTATTGTTGATTTGGCTTTTTTTGATGTTAATGAGGTGTTACTGATCTGATTTGTAGGTTGAATCTTCATAAGTCTTTGAAAATTTGTGAAATCAAGTTTTTAAGGGGTGTTTGGGATTACTGCATAAGTTGGATTTGAGGATTGTTAAGTGCTTGTGTGTTGTATGCAAGTATTGGTATCTGTTATTTGGGAGCATATGTTCATCTGTTTGCAGGTTTTGAGGCTTTGAACACTTTGATTCATAGATTGGCTATAAAATCTTCACAACTTGGTAAAATTGGCTAGGATTTTGAGGACACCTAGATCTAAGCATAGGTTAAGGGTAACAAGTGCTAAATCATAGTTAATCACACCAGGGTAGAAGGATTTGAGGCTTGAAATTGGATTAAGTGTCAAGTATATCAGCAAACTGTTTCTGCATATTGTTCTTTGTTCATCAGTAACTTTTTGTGCTTTGATCTTGCTATTTACTTTGATTCAGTGTTTGATTCTTGTTGCTTTGCGTTCATTGTTAGTTTATATAGCTTGTGTATGCATCTGGTTAAGTTTGGTTGGCTTATTTTGCTTAAATCTGCTTATTAAGTGCTTAACTGCTTATTTGCATATCTGGAGCATATCTGTGGACTGTTTGGCTTATTGTGGCTTATTGTGTGGATCATTTTGTGATTTTATTGTTGCTATTGACTCCTTGTGGTTCACTGATCACAAGGGTGCCTTTGTCTCCAATTGAATCAAACCAGAACTCTCAAATAAGCTTGGTCAATTAGTCAAAGCAGTGGGAACTCCTTTCCCCTGCTGGTTGCCACTGCTAGTGCAATTTTGGTGTCAGCTTATCAATAAGCTATAATAGCTTATTTTAACCAGCAACAACTTTGTTTTTGTAATAGGTGCTCATATTTTGACCCATTTGTTCATCCTGGAGCAATTGGGTGGTTGACTTTTAGGTTTGACTAGAAAACCAAGTCCTTTGACTTTTACATAAGTTCATTTGTGCTTATTCTGGCTTATTTCTTGAGCTTATTGAATTTTTGTTGATTGATATTGCTTATTGAGTCCATTTGAAAGCTTTTGCAAGTTGAATCAGCCTTTGAGGTGCATTATTTCTCAAAAACGACTATTTTGTCGTTTTGTGAATTTTTGCTTTTCTATTTTCTGGCTTATTGAGTTAGCTTATTGGAAATTTCTTTTGACAGATCTCTTAAGCATCTAAAAAGAGGGTTGTGTGTCAAATTAGAGCTTATGGCATTAGCTTATGGCTTAATGGGCTGAAAAGCCCAATAAGAATAAGCTTGGTGTTCAATAAGATGTGATAAGCACATTTTCAGCTTTTGGGCCTTTAGAGTTTTGTTCTTAGAATTAAATTTTAAGTCAGATAGGGCTTTTCCAAGTCAATTGGGCCAAGTTTGACTTTTTGGGCCCAAAAGCCCATTTTGGTTGACTGTTTTTGGATTTGGCCCATTTGAGGGCCCATTAGGGGTATTTTGGTAATTTTACTTTCATTTTCTGATTATTTAGGTTAAAATAAACTAGTTTGCAAGTTTTTAGAATTTTTTATAATTTTTGGATTTTTAATATTATTTTATTATTATTTTATTATTATTTTTAAAATTTCACATTTTCCAACTTTTTACATTTTTCTTAGGTTAATTACATTAAAATAGGAATTTAGCAACTTTTTGAATAATTTTATCACTTATAGATTAATTTTTATAATTATTTTAAGTTTTAATAGTTTTTAAATCATTTTAAATAGTTTTTATTAGTTTTAAAATTTTCAAAAATAGTTTTTAATCTTTTTAGGTCATTTTAGAGGTTTATCAATTGAAAAATCTTTATTTAGGCTTTTTGATAATTTATTTGATTTTTAGGGCTTTAATTAGCATTTAAAAATTGAATATTTTATTATTTAAAAGGTTTGAAAAAGTTTTGATCATTGGTAAACTCTTAGTTTATTATTTTTTATTTTTGGTGAATTTTTGGTAATTTTTAGACTTTATTTTTATTTTTTTGGTTTTTAAGCTTCTACGTTTTAACTTTCTAGTAGTGATTTTGTGTTAATTTTTATTTTTACGTCTTCGTCATTTTCTCTTCTAATCCCCTTCTAAACCAATCATTAATCACAAACATTTGACAAGTTTATCACACACATATACCTCCTTGGGAAACGAACTTTCACACCATTAAGGGTCATTAACACTTGATTTTTCCTAAAGTCATTTATTCGATACTTACCGCTTTTACGCCTTTTTCCTAAGAGGTGTATTTTACCTACAATCACTTTGGCGCCGCTGCCGGGGAGGTGTGTCGTGATTAATTTGCATTGTTGTTTTTAATATTAACCAAATAGTATTTGTATTAGTAGAACTCTACTAATACGTATTATCGGTTTTCTTGGTTTTTCTTGTACAAATATTATTACTATATTGTATTAAGTATCACAATCAATATACAATATCTCCAAAAGTGTGAAAACACAACCTTAATTGGGATTTGATCTCCTAATTATTGTATTCGAATCTCAAACAAAAAGAAAAGGCAAAAATAGATAAATACTTTCGTGAAGCTCGATTTTGAAAGATACAAACTATAAGGTGGGTATAAGGCGGGTATTATAAAATATACCCTAAGAAAAAAGGCTCTTAAGTGCTTCGCGCCGCCTCGTTTTCCCGCTTGCTTGTGAGTATTTTGAGATTGAAGGCCAATCGAGGGTTTTGCCGCCCAAAGTATTATTACGTATAATATATTTGCTTGGTTTTCTTTGTGATTAAACCCTCTTGAACAATTTGGTTTTCACCAAAGTTCTAAAGTCATTCGAAGGCGTTCACTCCACGTGATCGTTTTCATTCCTTTGAGGCTTCTTTAATCAAGAGTTTGATTCGAGGAGAGATTTTGTAGATTGTTGTCTACGAAGATACACCAAAATCCAAAAAAAATTGAAAATTCACAAAACACCCAAAAAGAATCTTCTTTGCTCACCTCCCATTCTTCGTGAAGATTATGATCACTCGTAATCAAGCAAAACGAGCTCGTAAACGACTTCAAAAGCAAGCCAATCAAGAGACGTTGATTATTGAAGAACCTCCAATTGTTGAACCTATTGTAGAACAATAAGTCGTCATGGCTAATCGTACTATGATGGAGTTGCTACAAGCACCCACCGAGGGTTTTGGAGAGGCTATTGTGATTCCCGCCATCCTTGCGGAGAATTTCGAAATTAAGACGGGTTTAATGTCAATGTTGCAAGCAAATAAGTTTAGAGGTCATGAGAAAGACAACCCGCATTACCACATTAGGAATTTCAACCGTCTCACCGCCACTAGCAAATTTAAGGATGTTCCACATGACGCCATTAAGATGATGTTGTTTCCATACTCGTTGGATGGACCCGCAAAAATTTGGCTCGAGAAAGAACCGCCAAATTCGATTTTGACATGGGCCGATCTCGTTTCTAAGTTTGTGAACAAGTTTTTTCCACCATCTAAAACAACACACTTGAAAAACGAGATTTCACGATTTGTGCAAAGAAATAATGAAAGTTTTTCAATGGCATGGGAACGCTTTAAAGAGATGTTACACGAATGTCCACACAATGATTTTACGGAATTGCATCAAGTAGATACTTTTTATAATGGGCTTAATGATCATGAACGAGATTATTTGAATGCCGCCGCGGGTGGTAATTTTTTGTGCAAGACGACAAATGAGGCTTTACAAATCATTGAAAATAGATCTAAGGTTTATAACCCTCGTAACACACCGAGTGTTGCCAATATGGGTTCGTCATCTTCGTCACAATCGTCTCGTAGCATTAATGCCTTACATGATGAGGCTAATGAGGAAAATCGGTTTTTTGATAGATTTGCTAATCTTATGTCCCATTGGAAGGCTCAAGAAGCTTCCAATTCCGCTTCGGTTAAAGCGGTTGCTAAGAGTTGTTTATCTTGTGGGGGAGCTCATGATCTTTCCGAGTGCATTACCGCGGATGGTAACACTTCGAGTGCTTATGTAGCAACGGGAACTTACAACCAAAACGGTCAAGGTTCCCGTCCAAATCAAGCTCCACCAAACCAAAATGTTAACAATTATCGAAACAACAACCAAGGTAATTACCAAGGCAACACACGCAATTACAACAAGGGGAATTATCAAAGTGGGAATGGACAAATCTCTAATCAAAACCAAAACCGTGATTTTCAAAACACTACACAAGGTTTTCAAAATGCTCACACTAAAAATTTGCAAGGAGAATTTTTGGATTATGCAAAAGCAAATGATGCTAAATTTGATAATATGCAACGTGAGATGATTAGCTTAAGATCCGAGTTGAAAAACGGGCTAAAAATAAACTTGCTAATGAACTTAAAACTCATGCAAACAAAATGGAAGGAAATGTCCAACGTCTACAACAAAATCAACAAAAGATGGAATTAGGACAACATGAGATTAAGCAAGAGTTATTAAAAGCGGATGCTAGGCAATCAAAATTTGAGGACCGAATAGCTAAGATGTTTGAAGGAATCATGTGTAAGCCCTCTTCCTCGGGTGGTCTTCCTAGTGATACCATTAATAACCCGAGAGGAGAAATGAAGGTTATTACTACACGAAGTGGTAAAACTTTCAAGGAACCAATCTCTCGTCCAAGTACTTCTAAGGAGAAGGAAATCGAGAAAGAACCCGAGGTGATGGTCGAAAAGGAGCACATTACAATCCCACGAAGTACCGCTCAAACCACACCTATGGTTGAACCAATGCCAATTGTGGAACCCGAGTTTCCAAGGCCGTTGCCTAATGACCAACCCACACCACCTTTACCCTACCCTTCGAGACGAAACAAAGAGAAAGCACAAGAACGGAACAATTATCAATTTGAGCTATTTATGAAAATGTTTCGTGATCTACATTTTAACATAAGTTTTGCCGACGCTCTTATCATGATGCCTCGATTCGCCGCAAACTTCAAAAGTATGCTAAACAACAAAGAGAAGTTACAACAATCGTCTAGTTGTTCATCGGTTTTTCTTAGCCGCATACCACAAAAAGTCGGTGATCCCGGTAAATTTTTGATTCCGTGTGCAATTCAAGATATGGAGGAATGCTACGCCTTGGCCGATCTTGGCGCTAGTATTAATTTAATGCCTCTTGAGATTTTCAAATCGCTTTCGCTTCCGGCTCTTACTCCTTCGAACATGTCTATCGAGATGGCCGATCATTCTACGATTTTAGCATGTGGAGTAGCCGAGGACGTTTTCGTTAAAGTCAGAAAGTTTTACTATCCCGTTGAATTTATCGTTGTAGACATTCCTATCGATCGAAAAGTTCCTCTCATTTTGGGTCGTTCACTTTTGGATACATCAAGAGCACTTATCGATGTTCATGCTCGAAAAATCACCCTTCGTTTCAATGAGGAAGAACTTGTCATCAATGCAACACAAAACTCCAATCTTTCTCATGTCTATTCTATTGCAACTTTAAACCATAGTGATTCAACCAATGTCGTTTGCAAAGAATTTTCACCAAGAGTTTTAGGAAATGTCGCCAAAAACAAATTACCATTTCCTCCGCCGGTGGAGGTTATGAGTATGAAGCCTACAAAGAAGAAACCGTCAATACTTGAATCGAAAAATCCTTCGCCTAACCTCGAACACTCATTCTTGAAAAGTGTTGATAAGTTACCGGTTTCTACGGAAGATCTTTCGGATAATGAATATGTTGACCCCGATGGGGAGGTTTTCTTCGTCGATAAACGTTTTGAGAACTTGCCACCACCAAAACCAAAACGGTTTCAAAATGTGAGAATTTTTAGTGTAACTAACATCGTTTTAGAAACACCAAATATTTTCGACATAATCAAAAAGGGTTTTCAAAAGGAGAGTTTAAAAGATAAAAAAAGAGAAGATCTTAAATGTGATTTAATTGATTTTCTACAAATCTAACTCCGTCATCACCACGTGTTTTGAGTGCTACAAGCTCGTCTACCCCTTTTGACGATGCTTTGTGTGGTTCTAGTATGGGGGAAGCCCCTTATGTTCCCTCATCCTTGTCCACCGAGGACGAGATATTCGATCCCGGAATTTCATGTAAAGGAAAATCTCGGTCTTCCACCGATGCAATAAATGGAAAATCTTTCTATTTGCTTGGTGCGAGTCTACCTCGAGTAGCTCAAAAGTTTGTCTTACCAATTGTCCCACCCTTCTACTTCTCATTTCTTTTCTTCAAACTCTTTGAGTTTATGGCACATGTTGAAGTGGCGTTGATTAGTGTTTCCAATAAAAACGAGAACGCCATCTTCGATCCCGGTATTTTGCATCATATAAGGACTTAGTCCTTAATACCGGTTGCTTTTTGGGCCTTGTTTATCATGTAAGCCCCATCAAAAATTGACCATACCATGTTTTTCCCTAAATCTTCACATTTTGAGGGGGTCGAGTCGAGCTCATGACTCGGTAATCAAAAACGAGGTGCCTCGTGGGGGAGATCCCATGCTTATCTTTATGCTCACTATTCACTAATAAGGGGACTTGTACCCTTTCAACTCGTTGTCTCGTGGTTGTTTGTGATTGTGTTATCTAGATCATCATCATCATCTACGATTGAAGACTCTCGTGTTCGTTTATGTGAGCCTCCATCGTTCGTTTGAAGAAGTTTTTCACGATTCCATGACATATCCTTTATTGTTCTAACAATTATCTTTTAGCATACTTAATAAACGGCTTTAGATATATTGTTAATCATCCTTTCCATGCTAGATCCTAAGCATTCGATTCTTCGTCTCTAGTATGGGGGTGATCCACCTTTAGACTCGAAACATTGAGGACAATGTTTACTTTTAGTATGGGGGGGTGAATAGGTACTTGCTTTGCTACGCCCTCACGCTTTCCAATTTTCAATGTTTTGTTTCAATGTTTTGTTTTTCTAATAAGGCTAAAAATGGCCAAATTTTAAAATTTTTCTTAGTTTTAATAAGTGTTTTAAAGACACGAATGTATATTTTCCGTTGGGTAGAATAAGAGTTAATTTTTGACTTGATGGGCATTTGGAGCCATTTACATTCCTTAACCCGCTCAATTCAAGTTTTGCTAGACTTTTATATAGGGAGCTTTAAAACGCGAAAGTCTTAATTCATACGGGTTAAGAACAAGAACTTTTCGCAAGTTCCTATAATTGATTCTAGAAAGTCACTTATCAAGGGAACTTTAAAACGCATTCTCTAAACTTGAAAAAGTCCAAGAAAGTGCAAGATCCTATAGGTGGCTTAAAAACCGAAAACTTTGATTTGATATAGTCTTAATGAAAGCTAATCCAAATTTGGCTTAATTTTGACTTGCATGGCTAAGTATTCACGAGTCTCTTTAATTAGAGGTCTTTATATAGTGAAGAACGAGAAATGATAGAGTTAGACAAGTGATCATGCTAAACGTAGAACATGAAAATGTTCTTTCAAAAACTCATATGTTTTTAATTGTGGCTTTTTCTTCCCATAAGATCAATGCATTAGGAATAAATCATAATTGCAATAAGTAAGGTCGTACGATTTGAAAGGTTACTTAGCCTCTAGCGCAAGATCGTTTAAAAGTTGCTCGGGGTTGAATAGAGTTCATAGCCAAGACATAACTTATTTAAGCGGGACGCGAAGATTGGCGATTATCCAAAAAGGCCCTAACAAGGCATGAGGAGCTCTATTTTTGCTAAAGATCCAAAGATGATGTGAAGTATCATTATTCCTAAATCAATATGAAGGATCAAGACACACGACGAGAAGCTATTACTCCCCTAAAGAATGGAGAAAGTCTATCCAAAAAGACCCTAACAAGGTATGAGGATAAATATATCCAAGTCCGAAAAGGAGGCGGATCGTTGTATATCAAAATCCAAAGTAAAGATTGAAGAAAAATGATGAAGTCGTGGTCGAATATGAAGAATCTCTCAAAAACGTCAAGAGAAGAAATTCCAAATATATGAAGAGAAGACCATAATTTCAAGAACGTCTTCCCAAGATTTGAAGTATGAAGTACATGCCAAATATCGGTCCGAGAAAGGTCTCAAATCGTGAAACGAGTTATGCCAAGATATGAACTTAAGGGGATACACGAGAAGCCGTTTTAAAAGATTTTGTCCTTCGGCTAACTATTGATCAAATCGTGCTACTTTGCTTTCGGACTAATAACTACTCAAATAAGTCAATATGAATCACTTGTGATCCATGACAAATAGATAAAAAATGCTAGTAACCCTTTTCCTTTTATAATAACTAGGATTGCGGGGAGAAAAAGTATTACACAATTTGGACGTATGAGTAGTGTTAGCATTGTGACTTGTACCAACAATGATCTTGTTTTTGCACTTAGCATGGAATGTATGATGATCAAGGATGACGAAGTTTACTCTAAGGGACATTTACTTGTTTCTATTCTTTGACCCTAAAAGTCACTTTTTGTGATGAAAATCATACATTATGTCTTTTCACATCATCGTAGTATGTTGCAAGTCTTTTTACTCTTCAATAAAGGTTAATAAAAATTGAACTTTGGTGATGCTTAGATACTTTATTCTAGCATTGCGTGAGGACACGGCAATGGCTTAGTATGGGGGAGTGATGAGATGGCATTTATACATGATCTCATCGTTCTTTTCGGGCTTTAAATGCATAAAAATGTCTTAAAATACCATATATATACTTGTGTTTGTTTACTTGTGTATTTTAGGTATGGATATCGTGAAAAAGACAAAAGATCACAAGTTACAAGGAAAAACGGACACGAGAAACAAAGCCGTACAAAGAACCGGGCCCTAATCATGGAATTCTCAACAAATACCCTTGAAGACTTGAAGACAAACAAGATTGATCCTCATTTATTGAAGAAATGATACTTAAAACCCTTGTATAT
The DNA here is from genome assembly GCA_025667525.1 of Glebionis coronaria. NCBI lineage: Eukaryota > Viridiplantae > Streptophyta > Magnoliopsida > Asterales > Asteraceae > Glebionis > Glebionis coronaria. The sequence continues at coordinate 485,092,152 of CM046875.1, read as the reverse complement.
TAATAGTTACAAGTTTGGTCCCTTAAGTTTGTCAAAATTACACAAAAGGTCCTTCAACTTTGAAGAAATGGCAAGAATAGTCCCTCAACAAATCAAAATTGCCAATAATGGTCCCTCATGAAGTCAAAGATACATTGAAGACCTTTGAAGATCAAGAATGTCCAAAATCAGCCCTTGAAATATCTCAAAATGGCAAAAATAACCCTTGAAATCCTTTTTCCAAAGTTTTGTGCCAAAACTGCCAATGTGTGAAACTTATTAACAAAGCAAAACACGTTTTAGGGCTGAAAGACTTTGTTTACCAAAAATACCAAAGAAGAAGGGCTAAACTTGTGCATTAGAAACATTTGAAACAAAAATGCGCCAAACAAACACATTTCCCCCAATTTCGGATCAAAAAGCTTACTGTTCATCTTTTACCCCACCCAGAATTACCACCACTTAAACCTAAGGTAAAATACAATTACCTTTGCATATGAGTGATTCACATGTGCAGGAACTCATCCAAACCATAAAACCCTTAATCCCACTCACTATGGACCCCACCCCCAATTCCCGTTTAGCCAATCACATTGCAACTTACTCTCCAAGTTATGTGACGTGTCAAGATCAACAGCCCACATCATTTGCTTCATTCCAAAGCTAAAATGAACAGCCTTGATCAAATTGGACAGTTCAAAATCAGAAAACGTCTAGAAGACTTAAGGGCATTTTAGAGAAATCACTTTTAGGGTTTGTGAATAGTGTTTAGCCAGGCATTTGCCTATAAAAGGAGACCTCAACATGTGAGAGTCCCTTTGTTCCAGATTTTAGCTTTTAATCTTTGTAATTCCTTTTTATGAAATAAAGTTTAAATTTCTTAAAATTTTGAGTTTTAATCTGTTATTTATAAAAGTTTGGTGTTTGAGAAGCTAAAATCTGAGTTCCATTTATATGTTTGAAGGTTTTTGAGGCAAGGTTTTAAGTGATAAAGCTTGTGCATCAAAAATCAGAAAGTTGGCATTATTTTTTATCTCACTTTGTGTTTGTTCATCTTAGCAGCGTTGGAAGCTGGTACTTGTTTTGCTAGTACCTCAGCTCAAACAATCCAGGGCCTGGATGTAGGTCTTGGAGGTTTGCACCTTCTTCCCTTTTCATTTTCTCTTTAAGTTTCTGAATATTTGTGATTTTTGTGGATTTATGCTTGAATATGTGTTATTGTGGTTGTTTATTGTTGATTTGGCTTTGTTTGATGTTAATGAGGTGTTACCGATCTGATTTGTGGGTTGAATCTTCATAAGTCTTTGAAAATTTGTGAAATCAAGTTTTTAAGGGGTGTTTGGGATTACTGCATAAGTTGGATTTGAGGATTGTTAAGTGCTTGTGTGTTGTATGCAAGTATTGGTATTTGTTATTTGGGAGCATATGTTCATCTGTTTGCAGGTTTTGAGGCTTTGAACACTTTGATTCATAGATTGGCTATAAAATCTTCACAACTTGGTAAAATTGGCTAGGATTTTGAGGACACCTAGATCTAAGCATAGGTTAAGGGTAACAAGTGCTAAATCATAGTTAATCACACCAGGGTAGAAGGATTTGAGGCTTGAAATTGGATTAAGTGTCAAGTATATCAGCAAACTGTTTCTACATATTGTTCTTTGTTCATCAGTAACTTTTTGTGCTTTGATCTTGCTATTTACTTTGATTCAGTGTTTGATTCTTGTTGCTTTGTGTTCATTGTTAGTTTATATAGCTTGTGTATGCATCTGGTTAAGTTTGGTTGGCTTATTTTGCTTAAATCTGCTTATTAAGTGCTTAACTGCTTATTTGCATATCTAGAGCATATCTGTGGACTGTTTGGCTTATTGTGGCTTATTGTGTGGATCATTTTGTGATTTTATTGTTGCTATTGACTCCTTGTGGTTCACTGATCACAAGGGTGCTTTTGTCTCAAATTGAATCAAACCAGAACTCTCAAATAAGCTTGGTCAATTAGTCAAAGCAGTGGGAACTCCTTTCCCCTGCTGGTTGCCACTGCTAGTGCAATTTTGGTGTCAGCTTATCAATAAGCTATAATAGCTTATTTTAACCAGCAACAACTTTGTTTTTGTAATAGGTGCTCATATTTTGACCCATTTGTTCATCCTGGAGCAATTGGGTGGTTGACTTTTAGGTTTGACTAGAAAACCAAGTCCTTTGACTTTTACATAAGTTCATTTGTGCTTATTCTGGCTTATTTCTTGAGCTTATTGGATTTTTGTTGATTGATATTGCTTATTGAGTCCATTTGAAAGCTTTTGCAAGTTGAATCAGCCTTTGAGGTGCATTATTTCTCAAAAACGACTATTTTGTCGTTTTGTGAATTTTTGCTTTTCTATTTTCTGGCTTATTGAGTTAGCTTATTGGAAATTTCTTTTGACAGATCTCTTAAGCATCCAAAAAGAGGGTTGTGTGTCAAATTAGAGCTTATGGCATTAGCTTATGGCTTAATGGGCTGAAAAGCCCAATAAGAATAAGCTGTGTAAGCACATTTTCAGCTTTTGGGCCTTTAGAGTTTTGTTCTTAGAATTAAATTTTAAGTCAGATAGGGCTTTTCCAAGTCAATTGGGCCAAGTTTGACTTTTTGGGCCCAAAAGCCCATTTTGGTTGACTGTTTTTGGATTTGACCCATTTGAGGGCCCATTAGGGGTATTTTGGTAATTTTACTTTCATTTTCTGATTATTTAGGTTAAAATAAACTAGTTTGCAAGTTTTTAGAATTTTTTATAATTTTTGGGTTTTTAATATTATTTTATTATTATTTTATTATTATTTTTAAAATTTCACATTTTCCAACTTTTTACATTTTTCTTAGGTTAATTACATTAAAATAGGAATTTAGCAAATTTAAGAATAATTTTATTACTTATAGATTAATTTTTATAATTATTTTAAGTTTTAATAGTTTTTAAATCATATTAAATAGTTTTTATTAGTTTTAAAATTTCTAAAAATAGTTTTTAATCTTTTTAGGTCATTTTAGAGGTTTATCAATTGAAAAATCTTTATTTGGGCTTTTTGATAATTTATTTGATTTTTAGGGCTTTAATTAGCATTTAAAAATTGAATATTTAATTATTTAAAAGGTTTGAAAAAGTTTTGATCATTGGTAAACTCTTAGTTTATTATTTTTTATTTTTGGTGAATTTTTGGTAATTTTTAGACTTTATTTTTATTTTTGTGGTTTTTAAGCTTCTACGTTTTAACTTTCTAGTAGTGATTTTGTGTTAATTTTTATTTTTACGTCTTCGTCATTTTCTCTTCTAATCCCCTTCTAAACCAATCATTAATCACAAACATTTGACAAGTTTATCACACACATATACCTCCTTGGGAAACGAACTTTCACACCATTAAGGGTCATTAACACTTGATTTTTCCTAAAGTCATTTGTTCGATACTTACCGCTTTTACGCCTTTTTCCTAAGAGGTGTATTTTACCTACAATCAAGGAGACATTTTCTCATGTAGAAGACTTACGAGCTATTAGGATTCTCATAGCTATAGCAGCATACTATGACTATGAGATATGGCAAATGGATGTTAAAACTGCCTTCTTGAAGGGTCTCTTAGATGTAGACATCTATATGCAACAACCGGAAGGGTACGTTGATCCTAAATACCCAAAGCGCGTGCGCAAACTTCAAAGATCTATTTATGGTTTGAAGCAAGCATCACGTCAATGGAATAAGCGATTTGATGAAGAAATCAAAAAGTTCGGATTTATTCAAAATCGTGATGAGCCACGTGTATATCGCAAAGCTAGTGGGAGTAATGTAGTGTTCCTAATTTTATATGTCGATGACATATTGATCATGGGAAGTAACATTACAAGACTTAAGGAAGTTAAGGAATATCTTGGTAAATGTTTTTCTATGAAGGATTTGGGAGATGTTGCATATATTATGGGAATTAAAATCTATCGAGATAGGAGTAGACGGTTAATTGGTCTTAGTCAAGATGCTTATATTGATAAGATATTGAAGAAGTATAACATGCATAACTCTAAGAAAGGTTTTCAACCGATGTAGGTTAAGCTTGAGTTAAGTCATGAGAAAGATGCATCAACACCCGAAGAGGTGGCTTACATGCAGAAGGTGCCTTATGCTTCGGTTGTAGGATCTATTATGTATGATGTGAGATGCACAAGGCCTAATGTGGCGTTTGCTCAGAACTTGGTCAGTAGATACCAACATAATCCAGGAAAGTTCCACTGGACTGCTGTTAAGCATATTCTAAAGTATTTGAGAAGTACGAAAGATATGTTTTTGGTATTCGGGGGTAAACCAGACACAGAATTGAATGTAACAGGGTTCTGTGATGCGTCCTGGTAATTTGATAAAGACGATACAAAGTCTCAGACGGGTTACGTGTTTGTCAACAATGGAGGAGCAGTTGACTGGAAGAGCAGTAAGCAGAAAACCATTGCTATGCATGCGACTCAATCAGAGTACATGGCCGCTTCAAAAGCTACAATAGAAGCTATTTGGATTAGGAAGTTTATTGGAGATCTTGGAGTGATGCCTTCAATTAAAGAACCTATTGATATATATTGTGACAATTCTGCTGCAATAATATTCGCCAATGACCCTGGAGTTATGAAAGCCGCCAGACACTTTAAACGTAGATATCACTACGTTCGAGAACAAGTGGAAGCTCGAGAAATAAAATTAATAAAAGTTCACACAGATAATAACGTAGCTGATCCTTTTACTAAGGCTTTATCTAGGCCAAAGGTAGTTAAGCATGCCAAAGCTATTGGGCTGCAACTAGCTAGCGAATTCATGCAATAAACCTGTTGATTAGTTTTGGATAAATGATGTAAGACATTATTGAATTGATGAAATAAAGATTGGATTTCTTTTATTTTTCTGTTATTTGATTTTGTATCCTATTTTACATGTTTTAATCCATGAGCATTATGATGTTTCTAAATGTCCGTTGTCGATTAATAATATGGGAGTATTATTAAACTAAGACAATTCAAAATAGTGACAGAGTATACTTGAAAGTATATTGGTCAATTTTGGATGATATTTGATTGATCAAATATTGGACTTATCTAAACTATATGATTTACTTTATGGATCTTTGTCATTAAGTAAATCATAAATAGTTATCCTTAGATCTGAGATACCAGAAAACTGCATTGAATGTAGTGCATTTCTGTAAGGTAACCTAACGCTAAACGTAACTGGTAGTTATAAGGGTTATTTTCAGAAGTGTTGCAAAGTTCATGTGTTTTGCTTGTAGTCAAAATGGGATTTGTTTCCTTCAAATTATTTTTGAAGTATAAATACAGCTGGGCCCCTCGAGGGAGTAGTGAGATGTTTGTGTGGCCACACCCAAATGTGTTTTAGTAATCTTGCTATATCCGTAAACGAGAAACAGAATAGTTAATGAAAGGAATGACTGAGATCCATATCCTTATTAACGATGTATTTGAAATGAAAGGATAATAATAATGATTATATATCATTAAAAGGTTCTTGTCCAGGAAACCTTACTCGAGTTGTACTAGTGACATTGTTAGTGTAACTAGACGCTAATCAATGTGATCACGATATTCGAATTTTGTCCAAGTGGGAGCTGAAAGTTTATGGACTTAAAATCGATATTCGTGTGATAGGATCGAACTCGAGATCACGGGATTGCACACATTACGTAAAGGGTTAATTTATTTATTAAATATATTTATTATATTTATTAAATCAAACCGTAGCTTAAACTAACGATCGTTAAGTAATTAAAAGTTAAGTATTAAACGACCGTTATAGAATCTGATAGAAGCTAAAAGAAGGAGTCGGAAAAGTTCTGGAAACCCCTTGTGGGCTTGTGAATATCCGGCCAAAGAGAGAGACAAAAGGGAAGGGAAAAGATTTGGTTACCTTAATTTGTTTAACCTTGGAGGAAAAGTTTTTCCAAGGTGTATATAAACAAACCAAGGCTTTCATTATTTTTTCACTCTTCCTCTCTCTCTTGCTCTTAAACCGCCGGCCAAAACACCCCAATTTAGGGTTCTTCTTTGTTCTTCAATTAAGCTATTGTAGATCTAGTCCTAGCCCCTCTCTAGGGTTGTTGGGTAGATCCTCCATAGACTTTGAAGCTCGGTTTTGTTCGTGCTAGACTCACGATTAACTCGCCGCATTACGTGTGTACAAGATTGTGGTATAGTCTTGCTTTAGACTATATCCTAGTGGTGTTCGTGATCTATCTCTACCGGTGACCGTTCCGTTATCTTGTAGATCTTGCTAGGATAAAGGTATGTAATCCTAATCTTGATTAATTATAATTGTGTTAAATTATGATCTTGTTAATTTGCTTCCGCTGTATGTGCTTTGATCCATATTAGGGTTTTTAATAATTGTTATGATATATATAAACCATCAGTTATTGTTATCGTTTAAAAAATCCGGCACCTCTTAACTCAAAATCGTGACTTCGCCTCTGATAAGAATTAAAAAATCTAACAAAGTTTGACTATGGTTCCAAACCGGACCCAAGAAAAAATGGAGCCGATCGAGACGAGACTGATTTAGCTTAAAATTTTGGACCGACGATTAAGCCAAACGTGTTTGATCCGGCCAAGTTTTTTTTCGGTTCTTCGGTTGGTTCGGCCCTTAAATGGCTTGAAAATTGAAAACAAAATTGGCACATTCCCAACAAATCAAGTATGCATTAAAAAATAACTCATAAACGCTGTTTTTTCCAAGTTTCAACAAATCATATATCCTCATATGCATTAAAAGACTACTCGAACAATAAAAGAAAACATAATTGCAAGAGAGAATGAGGAATTAGCCATATGGGCAAGTACGCATCTACTTATTTGATCTTATCTCAAAGTTTAACGATATCAAGGAATCAACAATTCAAGTATGGTAATATTACATAAAAAATAAACAACAAAATAGTAGCGGTGCATGTTGCAATATTTGATAGTAATGTCCTATCGACAAATGAAACGTCTGATGCTTTGTAAAGAAAATTATATCCGTGAAAATGATTGTTTTGGTCATTATTGTTCGATTTTCCTGTATTAGATCAAATATTAACCCTCCATATAAATTATTACATCAAATACACAAACACACGTGCCAAAACACTCGGTATCTGTTTTGATTACTTAATTCAACAACTTTACTACATATAATCACAAACACAAAAAATGACAAACATATAACATCTCAAAACAAGAAATAAGAAGGTAAACAAAAACGTTTATGAATTAAGTCTGTCAATTGGATGAGCTAAGGTCAACCATAACCAAAGGTACTATCAATATACAAAATTACTTTAAAAAATACAAATCGATATTTGTACAACCAATGTTCACATATAACAACACGTCCGTTGAGTTGACCAAAGCCTAAAAATATCAAAAATTAGTTTCTTTTAAGTTTTATTTTAACAAAAAATGTGCCCCACTGCCAACAGATGTAATATTCCTTTCACAAAAAGACGGCTGTTGAACCCACAAGGACGATTTGTTAATTTTGTTTCTCTACAACAAACCATAAAGTATGACGCTGTTAATAAAGATATGGCGCTTGGTATTTTTTTTTCTTATAGCTTTTGCATGAGTAGAATATTTTAGAAGAAGTAGTGGAAGAGCACTTGCAAGATGCGATTCAGTAAATTTTCACTATTTGTCGGGTGTTTTCTAGAAACCGACGGCTACCCTAGAATTTCCACCACCAAAACTTGATTTTTACTTTTAGTTGCTTAATCATGATTTATCGAATGAGAATTTCTAAGAAAAAGAAGAGTTATTTTCTTCTTTTCTTCGTAATTCTCATTCTTATTTGTTTATTATGTACTTTAGCTAGATATTTTTATAATGTAGGCGAGCATGCCAACATTAGGATGTGTTGACTTTGATTTTATCTACGGACTAAGTTAATTGTAACATTTAGTAATTTAAACGAAGTTTTAAAGCTAAGATAATTTTAGTGTAGGGTTAATATTGTAACTTTACATCCTCAAAATTATTGACAGCTATATTGGTTGCTTTTAATTTATATTGTTTTAAAAAACTCTCCTTCACAAATTATATTATTCAGACTTTGAATAAATAGAAGTATTAAGAAATTTTTATATAAAAGCAGATTAAATTTAAAATCAAAAAATTTATTTTTAACAAGAATTTAACGTTACTTAAGTGTAAACTATAACTAAAATATATTAAATGTTAAATTAAAAAAATAATAAACTAAAAATGCACCAACAATAAACCCTCCGAAAAACAACAAAAAGCGACCCTACCCATTGGGCGGGTTACGATGCTAGTGTATATATATATATATATATATATATATATATATATATATATATATATATATATATATATATATATATATATATATATATACATATATATATATATATATATATATATATATATATATATATATATATATATATATATATATATATATATATATATATATATATATATATATATATATATATATATATATATATATATATATATATATATATATATATATATATATATATATATATATATATATATATATATATATATATATATATATATATATATATATATATAATGGTTTAGGTGTTTAAAGTGGTTAAAATGAGAAGTAATAGAAAATGGGCAAATATCATATTTATTGATTAGTTTCGGTTCGTTTATGATTTTTTAGTTCGTGTACGAGTGTTTTGGAAGTTTTAGTTCGTGTACGAGTAGCTAGTTCAAAATTTTTAATATTATTAGTTTTTCGTGTATCAGTTGTGTATCATTGTTTATCAATTATTTTGTTATATCGAATGCAACATGTGATAATGTATCACTGAATTTGCGAATAATTATTTTTGCTAATAATATTTTTTGAAGTAAAACTATGTATCATATGTATCAGCTATAAATTTTTACATATCAAATTTTAAGTGTTTTTATACCAATTGTTATGTATAAGATTTATTGTTTTGTGTTTAATATTAAATAAATCACATGTTAATTGATAAAATGAATGGTTAAGATGACTTTTCATTTTAACAACTTTAAGTTATTACACTACAATAACCTAACTATATATATATATATATATATATATATATATACATATAGATTTCGGTTCAAATGAGAACTTTTTAAAGTTGAAAAAATAAGAACCAGCTAAAATCTCACAAATGACACTCTACTTCAAATAATTTTTAAACGAGATTAACTAAAACCGAGTTTTTTAATAATTTGATGGGCTTTCTTTTGAAAATTAACGAATTCTAGGTGATACATCTTGATTTAAGGTGTGATTTGTATCATGTCTTGGTATCGTGTATCATGTTATTTAGTGGTGGTTGTGTATCAAATGTACCATTTTATGTATAAGATATTATCTTGTTGAGATTTTGATGTATGTGTGTCACATTTTAAATTGTGTATCAGTAATACGTTACACACTAAGTCGTCGTTTATTACTCAATAGAATGTTAATTTGTATAAATAATGTATATTTTGGTGTATTATTGATAATATGATTATGTATCAATGTTTTATTGGTGCTTTAGATTAGTTCTCATTTTTACAACTTTAAAAAAGCTCTCACATTAACCTTCCTATATATATATATATATATATATATATATATATATATATATATATATATATATATATATATATATATATATATATATAGGTAAGAGTTATATGCAGAACTCATTTTAAATGTAGAACTATACAGAACTATTTAAATAAATATGAGCCATTAGATGAGTTTAATTAAAGGTTAAGATCAAATGTGCAAAAAGTGTAACTAAACAAAAAATAAAGGTTACTTTTAAACTAAATAAAATGCTGAAAAGGGTATAATGGGCATTAGATCTAAAACTTTATCTCTACTTACTCAAACCCTGACACTCGTCACCCTCCGCCATTCTCATTTTCTTTCCCAAAAACATAGATTTATCACTCACCCCCTCTCTTTCTCAGCCGTCATGAATAAACTAACAAAATCCAGTTTCAGTATTTCCAAAAAAAAAAAAAAGATTTGAGCGAATGTCGTGATGGATCTGGATCAGAAAAATTAAAAAATAGGTAAAAGTGTGTGGAAACCACCAAACCACTACCATCGCCATCTATGGTTTGATTTGATCGCATTTTTGTTATTTGCGGTTGCGGCTGGGCTAGATCCATGTTCGGATCTAAACATATTGGTGTACTTCATCCTTCTCTCAAACTATAACCTCCACACAAATGATCATCTCCTCTATTTTCTGGATCTGAAACAAAAATGAAATATCATTAAACCTTTTCTTCGTGGACATAAATACGGACCAACACTCTATCTTCATGCGTTCAATCGGAAGAAAAGCATATACCATTTGGTTACGAATCAGTTGAAAACCTTTTCTTCTTCTAACCCTGAAAACCCTATGACGACAAACATGTCTTCGCGAATAAATTTAATATATCAATCTTTTGATTCTTGTAATTTCTTATTTATTTTTTTAATCTTGATATGATATTGATTTCTTGTTTTTTTTGCAGTAATGATCGGGGGAGAAGAAACAGTGGTAAATGTGAAGACAAAGTAGGTCACTTGCTGGTATTTTTTTTAACCTTTATTACTAATATTTTTAGAATTATTCTTTTATGTGGTTATATAGTGCTTGTTTTATTTGTTTAGTTTGTACGCATTTAATGTTCCAAGATTAAAGATGTAACAAATTTGATAAAAAAAAAATTCCTTTATGTCGTAAAAAGTGGGCTAATATGTGTATTGTAGTGAAATAACTACATTTGCAAACAAGGCAAATAATGAATACTCTAATTACCATGTACGCATGTCAAATCAGAAGGTGTTAACTATCAATTACTAGCATTAATTAATAAATTCAGTTATTAAAGATACTTATGAATTGCGATGTTTTATTTTAAATTAGATTGGATGATTTTTGTTCGCTACTTAGTTAAGGCTTATTTTTTTAGTTGTACTTAATTATTAGTCATTTATATGCTATTTGGTAAGTTACGTTAATGGTATAAAATTAGTGAAAAGGTTCATACTCCGTATGTCTTTTATGATTGGTATGTGTTTGCTACCAGGTTGATTATGATAAAACAATAATAAATGTTTGTATTTTCAGGTACTGAACATGTATGATAAAGATGAAGATCATGATTAATATAAATTGTTCGCATGAATGTTTTTGGAAGAGGACATTCATGTTTTTTGATGAGTGCATTCATGTTATTAGAAGAGTGCACTTATGTTTTTGGAAGAGTACATTAATGTTCTTTGAGGAATGCATTCTTTGATGAGTGCACCTATGTTCTTAGAAGAATACATTCATGTTCTTTCGAAGAATTTTCATGTTTTTTGAGGAATTTTTCATCCATGTTTTTGAAATAGTGCATGCATGTTTTGGAAGACCTGACATAAGTGTTTGAATGAAGTGCACATTTAGTATATACATTTGTATTTGACTTGTGTATATTTGATTTTGTTATGAATTCTAAGGTTACATGTATATTATAATGTTTTTTGGTTATAGTTTGTCAAGATTAAACCAAAAATGTATGTTCAATTATCATTGTTAAAATAACAAATTTATTCTTTATAGAATTACGGGCAAAAACTTTAAGTAAAATCACAATATTAAGAATAACACATATGCACAATGAAAGGAACATATACGTTGAAAAAAGTGTAAATTCAATATTTTTTTATTAATTTCGAAAATTAAAGGGTGTAAAAATGTTTTTTGATAAAAAAAAATATGTTTTTACCATTATACCCTTTTGAGTTAAATAAAATTATTTAATATTAGTAAATTTTGATTGGTTTAGAATAGTTCTGCAGAGTTCTGCACCTTAAATGAGTTCTGCATATATCTCACCCATATATATATATATATATATATATATATATATATATATATATATATATATATATATATATATATATATATATATATATATATATATATATATATATATATATATATATATATATATATATATATATATATATATATATATATATATATATATATATATATATATATATATATATATATATATATTTGCGTTCATGTAAGAACCAATCTTAAAATAAAACAATAAGAACCAATGAAAGCATGACATGTGGCGTTCTTAATTAAAATAGAAAAAACTAGTTTTTATATATTTAAGGGTAGTTTCGGTATTGTATCACCTCAAAGATATTTACTTGTATGTCTCTCTCTCTCGTTTTTGAAACTGTCACCATCAAAAACATTCATTTCCAAATATTAGCATCTAATATAAATGTCCATCATCATCTCACGAGACTATGTTCATATTCGATAATTTACATGGAGACAAAATTAACTGATCCATCTTCTTGTTTCTTCGGCCTAAACTGCCGCTTTCCACTTGTTTTCCGTTCATATTATCGAATCCGCCTATCAAACGGTAGTAACAATTTTCCATCGATTTGTTTGGCTCGTGACCCATTTATTTGTTTAGGCGCAAAAAAGTATTAAAACCCTATTCGCTTGAAATCCGTCTATCAAACGGTAGTAACAATTTTCCGTCGACGGTTCTCAGATCCATTACAACCGTTTTTAGTTGTTTCGGTTGTGTATTTCTATCACTATATACTAGGTAATATTTTATAGCAAGATTTGAGACTTTTATTTTAGTTGTTTTGGCTATGTAGTTGTCTTTTAGTCACAGATTAATGACACATTTTTAGTCACGAATTAATGACACATTTTTAGTCACAAATTAACTTTGTTGACACATTAAATTTTATAAGCATATATTATTAGTGACATAATAAGTTTTTTGGCACATATTTTGTGTGACACATAATCTTTTAATATATTTATTAATAAAAATGAAACACATTTTAAAAGTAAAAAAATTAAATTTGATGTCTCTAAAATGTATTTTGTAACTAAGTGTGTCACAAGACGTTTTTTGTCAATCAAAATATGTGAATAAAAATAATGTGTTACTAAAATGTTTATTCTGTTACTACATGGTACGTGAATGAAATTAGTGTGTCACAAGACTATACATGTGTAAAGAACTTTAGTGTGACTATTAATGTATCAAAACAAAACTGTGTCACTAATCCTCGAATGTGCAAAAAATTGGTACATAAACAAATACTAGCATTTATTATGCATTACAAACTCAAATATTATAAACTTCAAACGTCACTTAGAAAAGTTTGCATGTCAATAAATACTAATAAACGTTTCAAGTTATAATCAATGCCTAAATTATCTTTTTTTTTGTTGCCAATTACCATTAATATTAACATTTTATTACAAATATGCCATTATCAGTTAATTAATTAATAAAAATCAGATCTCATCTATGATACTTGATCTAATGGTTCATATTGGTTCATATTTTTTTTATTTTAAGTCCGGTCACTACAATAACGCTCATCTCTCTCTCTCTCTCTCTCTCTCTCTCTCTCTATATATATATATATATATATATATATATATATATATATATATATATATATATATATATATATATATATATATATATATATATATATATATATATATATATATATATATATATATATATATATATATATATATATATATATATATATATATATATATATATATATATATATATATATATATCTTAATATATATATAAGAGGAGGGATTTGCCACGTCATCTATCAGGGTTCTAATCCCAGTCAGCACATGGGCTTACGTTTTGGGCTTACAAATTCCCGAAAGTTATCACTTGCTTAAAATAAAACTCTACAGACATATAATCATTATTATAATCATGCCTACATCCATGAAAACAACCCAACCCAACCCCGATGGATTATCAAGTCTCGTGATTAATGAAAAAACAGAGTTCCATGAAAACAACCCAACCCAACCCTGATCGATTATCAGGTATCGTGATTACCGATGTTCTCAAAATCGGAAGTGTGTTTTATTGTGTAGATTTTTTGTATGTCTAAATTTGTGCGTTATTATACAGATCATATAATGGTTGTTTGGGATTGCTCATTGTAGCTTTTATCAGCTTTTGCTGGATCACAAGGTGTAGGTACAATGGTATGATTTCAATATTATAATACTCCTTATGTTTGCTTTGCAAGTGTGTAGCTTCAGGGTGCATGATGTTTCTGTTTGTTTAAACAAGAAAACTTGCAAACCCAAAACAATGGTATAACTCACAATAGGGAATGATTAGCCCTACTCAAGCTACTGATGGAGACAGGTGAGTGTCCCTGTTTGTTTAAGATTATAAGGATATTTAAAAAAAAATCGGAAAGAAGGGTCTTATAGGCAAGAAGAATCTTAACCAAAAAGTTAAGCAAAGCAGTCAGTTTTATTTTTATAGCTTCACCCTTTGCTGTTCATCGTGCTCGGTGCTTCTACTATTATCTTGCTAATCATTATCCTAATCCAGGCAAGACTTGGATAGGGTATGAATCCATTATGTAACATCCATATACAATCCAATTAAAAGTCTTACTACTTTGATAATTTGTAAGTATCACACTTCTGACAGATTGGGCAGAGTTATCCAAGGGAATTTAAGAATAATCTAATAAAGCTATTCGAGTTGTGGTCTTTGTTCGAGTTGTGAATAATAATACACATGTATCTATTATTGTTTTGTTGTTTTACAATGATCTTTTCCTCTTATGTTTGTTGATGCATATTATACTAAAAAATCTAATTCTGCTTCCATTGTTTACATTTGGAAGGACAGTTCAATTTGTTTAACCTGCTAATGATATAATTTCAAAACAGCCACCCGATAGACCTTTTAAAGCAACAACCAAACACACCTTTACAGCAGCCATCCAAACGTACCCTTACAAGAGGCATCCAAATAGACCCTGAAAACAACCCCACCACCCTTTTAGAAGCCATCTAAACACCCAATGACATCAAAACACCATCTCTTTAAAGCATCCATCTAAACACCTCATGGCAACAAGGTATGTTGTTTTGCATCTTTTGGGAAGCTGTGATGGTAGTTGTTAGGGCCCTTACCATATTCCAAAATAGAATCATGTATCTAATTTCACTCATATAATACTTCTAAGGGCATGAGTTAATAGTAGTAGGTTCTTATATTATGAAATAGAGGTTTGTTCTTGATGCATCATGTGTATATGTATATGAATGGGTTTTATTGAGTTGGAATAGAGTTAATATAATAACATATAAAGTGAATTTTTAGACACACCCAAAGTTTGGAACCAAATGACTTAAACAAATACCACATTTAACAGTATTGACAAAAACCTATATGTGGATCCCAAAATAGATAAAATTATATAGAAAATATCAAGATAGTGTGAAACGTGTTTTTTATCTTCGCCTATTCATTAATGTAATCAAAATCTGTTTACTCAGGTGTGTAATCTTTTGTTTGCTACTTTCTTATTCTATTGCAGTTATTAGCCTAGACTTGAATGATGTCGCAAGAGCCTGAGTGCTAAGCAAGCAATGAGGGAAGCTGCTATATCGTATGGGAAGCAATGAGGGGAGCTTCTTTTTATTAGTGAGTGTGCTTCTATTGCCTTTTGATATACTAAGATTCTTTAATAACTTTGAATAAAACATGACTGCTAGAGATTCTTTGGATGTGCTTCAAAGATTTAAAATTCGAAGCCTTTAAGAATCATTGGGGAAAATTGTATAATATCTTCGATAATAAGTTTGCATTCTCTGCTATTTAATTCAAAGCCTTTAAGAATCATTGGTGGAAATTGTAAGTTCAGTAACGGGTGAATCTTGCCACATGTAGTAGAAATCAGTACCTTATGGCCATAAGTCTTTAACCCAATAACTTACAATTTCAGGATCTCCCGCAGGTTTTTGACAAGTGTTCATACTCATAGAGTTTGATAAGCTGGTTTTGAACCTTTTTCCAAGACCACTACTGAAGCCGCTGGAAATAATGCAGAATAGGTCAAGCCATGGGTTGATTTCCCATATCAGAAATCTTCTTGATATTCCCGTGGAAGAATTTGTAAGAAGGTCCTTTGACGTTGTTAAAAGATATCTTCTTGATATTGCCATGCAGCATGGATGGTCTATGTAAGTCATGTGGACATCTTTTTGGGTCTCGGGTTAAAAGAACTGATTGAATAACTTAAAGTAAATTATCATAGACAGGGTACACCTCCAGCAACCAGATCAGTTTTCGACTATATCCCCACTATTAAATTTACAAACAGACACCTTAATACTGATTCTCATTCCCCTATACGAGTACAAATACAAGGACTTTTCTGTTTGTCTGCGAAGAAGTTATGTCTGGATTGTTTCCTGGTTCAGGTACTTTTTCTCTGAGAAGTTTATACCATATTATAGTGATCTGAGTTGCATAGGTATAAAGCCTTACATCCCTTGAGCTTATTTATTAACGAGTAGGTTTTATACATTAGTTTAGCTATTAAAAATCGGGTATGTGTGCAGGTATCTATAATAATAAAGCATAGAATTGAATTCAAATGCATAACTCTTATATCACTTAATTAAACAAAGTTGGCTTCTTTTTTATGATCTAGAACAACGTGTTTTACACATTAATGATCTAAAACAATGTGTTTTACACAGTAATGTGTCTAATTTGGCGGGTTATATAACCTGCTGATCTATAGATATCATGGGAAGGGAACTAGCTTAATTATACCAATTGTTGGATATTCAAATGACCCTTCTGAAGTTGTCAATGGGTTTTCTAATACGTTGTAGACGTAGAGATGAATGTACTGCTTTCTGTATGCTGCATTATTTTTATTCTCATATATAAGTTGGAATATGGTGTATATGTTGTAGCATATTCATAATAAGGAATTTTCCACTAGGAGTGAAATCACTATGTCAAGATGTCCAATTAGCCACCAGGAGTGAAATCACTATGTCAAGATGTCCAATCATTTTCAGACTGTCAACTGGTGCAAGCCGTGTTTGGGACACGACAACCGTAGCGGCATTCATACATTCCGAAGAGAGCATGACTTATTTTGATGCCCCTATCTTTACTCAATTGATAAGTTGAATTTGATTCTTTTATCACCTTTAAATGCAGATCCAAAAACCATATTAGATTTTCTAATGGTACACTCAGTGTCATATGTTTAAAAAAGGTAATGAGTATCTGTTAATTAGTACACAAGTTTTTATTGACGAAAATCTGAGTAAACCCATGCTTATCTCAAGGCTGTTAATTGTGTGTGAGAAAATGACACTCCTCATATTGCAGATTGAGCATGAAGCTTGGAAAGAGTCAAAGCTGTAAAAATCACGAATCAAGAAGAACATATGAGTTGTAACTGAACTTGGTAAGTTCTATCAAAGTATTAATTCGCATTTAGTTTCTGATCATACAACAAATGAATGGATGAAAATACACACTAGACAAACAGAATGGTTTGGTCTTTATCCTATTAATTCGTGATTGTAGGAGAAACTTATCCTACACATTCTCCTGGTTGTGAGATCTATTGGAGTGATCTAGAATATCAATGTCTAAGGTACATTCTTGACATTCCAACATAGAATGCACTGACGAAACCTAAATTTGTACACTCTGATAATGAGTGGATTCCATCATCATATGTTGAACGCCAGGAACAAGCATCCCAATATGATGATGATTGGATGCTTGAACATGACCATGAAGATCTTGACCAACAGAGTGTGTTTGAGAATGATGATCTCAGTCAGGCTGTTCAGAGTACAGAAGGTGCACACTTTTAGCCACCAACCATCCCACAACACTCTCGGAACTATGAGTTTTTAAAAAAGTAAATGTACCCAATTGTTAAGAGTGTTTTATAATTTGTTTGAACTTAGTCTCACTATTGATCTGTAGGAATGGGAGATGTAAATGGCCCGCGTATTCATATGGTTGTATTCAAAATGAATAGTATGCATAGCACATTTTATATTTGCATGAAGATGCAACATGAGTTGCGACTCTCAATGCAATAAGAGGTTTCGTCAGCTGAGAATTCATAGTGAATCTTATCCGTAATAGTATTGAGTATTGAATTAAACCTGAACGACCTGTTTGACCAATTCTCCTTTTGGACAAGTTGACCCATACTCATAAGTCAAGAATACCTTTTGATTCACGAACGACCCGTTTGACCATTTCTCCTTTTGGCCAAGTTGACCCATACTCATAAGTCAATAATACCTTTTGATTGTAACCACTTCTGAAACGGCAAGTACAACGCTGGTAGCTACAAACAGATCCCTTGAATGTTGTATATCAGAAACATTCATGAGTATTGCTGTCACTATCACATGACCTTTAACAAATAGGATAAAGCATATTTAGGAAACTTTCAACATATGGGATCTCTTTTAAGGTGACGATCATAATCTGGTTTTAGTGGTCCAAAGTTGAAAATGCTCTTCAGGACTTTTGGTGAAAGTGACATACAACATGTGGTCATATTACATGAGGGGTAAATATTATTTTCAGCGTTAAGCGATGTTTGGCTATCGCGCTGTCGCTGCTGCAATATGGAAGCTGGTTTTATAATATTTTGATAGCGAATGACAAAATTACTTCCTTATCGAGCAGGGATGCTACATGGAAGCTGAAGTTTTTACTTGAGAAGTGT
The DNA here is from genome assembly GCA_025667525.1 of Glebionis coronaria. Taxonomy (NCBI): domain Eukaryota; kingdom Viridiplantae; phylum Streptophyta; class Magnoliopsida; order Asterales; family Asteraceae; genus Glebionis; species Glebionis coronaria. The sequence goes on along the minus strand of CM046875.1, from coordinate 485,073,526 downwards.
ACATAATCAAATTATCTCAAGGGTATATCTAGGTAATTAACGTAAATAGTTTGGTTGCAGGTTGCCTCTAAATGTATTTTTATAAGTTTTCTTACACTATATTAAACTGTTTTTGATGCTCTATAGAAGATTGTTGCTGATCTGCCTATCTTGGTTGGTCACAAGATATATAATATCAACTGGTAAGTTACCTTTCATTTGGCGAGCTCATCATGCTCCTGTAGCTACATTTAATTCTCATCAATTACACGTTAATAATATATGTTTCCTATATATCGATTTTAGAATACGATTAATGCACGTGTCGCCGAAATTCAATACCCTGCTATTTAGTAAAGAAAGTGTACCCATATCTTATGATAAATCACTGTAAGTTTCCAGCTTTCAAATGCACTTATAATATCTGCATACACCTTGAAAATATAGGCTCTATGGAAGGTAGCATGTGGATAAGATGAAAAGTGTAGATTAGGAAGTGAATTATTTTATTTAAACTTGCCTGATTTTAACTTATAAACCTTCAGGAGCAAAAGAATGAGTTATAGGTGGCAAGCAAGCTGATGCGAGTGTTTTGTTAGAATTTTTAATAATGACCTCAAGTTATATATGAGCCTAAATGGTTGAGTTAGGCCCGTCGATCTACAGTCTACACAATGTAATGCGTTTTATCCAAACTTTGGTGATTTTTGACTCAGAGCCAAACTTAATTGAAGGGAAATCATTATGTGCCTTATCCGAAGCTCGAAAATTTCATATTACACCAGTCTTAACAAACATATTTTATGTTTGTAATGCAAGATTTATTATATATTGTTGTTGCTAGGCTTCATGACGGTACATTCAAGATCCTCAAAGGCACTACAAACACCACAAGTAGGAAGATCTCAGAATCATCATTCTTCACCCACGTGGTACACTCTAGGAGCACAAGCGGATAGAATTTAAAGACAATATTGTTATCCCTACCAAGTGGACATCAAATAAGGTATTGACGTGTTTTTTGTAGTTGTAGAACAATGTAGCACCAAAACGTGAACGGCACGGGGATACGGGAACGATACGGGAAAGGGAAACGACAAAACTAAAAAAATCAAGATACGGGAACGGCATGGATATGACAATAAAAATATATAAAAAATAATAAATATATTAAAGAAAATTCAAAATAAATATTTATTGATGTAAATTCTAAACTTCAAAGTACATTTTCTCAAATTCCGGCTCGATTTTTTTCCGATTCTACTTTAGGCGTGCTTAATGTGTTTGACATTAAATCATTGTATCAGACATACATCATTGATTCTTATTATCTATTCACAAATAAAAAAAATTACATTTAAGAATGATAAATTTAAAATTAATTATCCTTGATAATTAAAATACTAAGTAGTACTAACTTTTAGTTAACTATTGACCACTCATTCATATGCTCACTTCCCCATATATGTATTTCCCTATTACTCCTTCTTCATTTTACTACAAAATATTCACACTTCCCCATAATCTGATTCCTTCCGTAGTTTTTAACAGAAAATCAATACTTTCCGACGATAAAAAACTGGTCGGAAAACTGCTTTTCACCAATAAAACACTAAAAAAGCAAGACACGGACTAAATACGAGCTTAGAATACCAAAACGGCTCCAGAATCGGTCAAGAAACGATTCTCTGTATTAGGAACCGGTAAAGAAACGGTTCCACGTCGTTTCACAGGCGAATCCTCTCCCGAGCTGATCCCAAACGGGCACGCCATCCTAAATGGCGATTCCGTGCATCATGTTGTAGAATGTATCTGTTGACATCATGACATGCCTTGAATTAGTAATTCCAAACACCATATTCATGTTTTTTTCGAACTACTTAGTTTGGAATAATCAAAGTTGAAACTACTTAGACAAGATGCTGACTGGGATTGCTGATGTAAGCTTTCTATAAATGCATGAAATGTGCAAAAATGATGTACACAACTTCAATAACTGTGTTGCAGGTGATTTAGATAGCGGGTTGCTTGATGGGTTTCTTAAATCGCCTGTTGGTGTTTGGTTTAACAGTGTTGCTGTTTGAGTTAACCCTTTGTATATTGTCAAATATGGAATGATAATTAAACATAAACCAGTTACCGAAATATATGTTTTAAATGTAAGCTGGCCGATCCATTCTATCTGCTTGAGTATCAAGAACATGATTTATATAAAAAGAAAGAAGTAAATAGTTGCTTGTGTGACTTCGATTCAACGAGTATCTGATTACAGACATTTGGATGATTACCTTTTAAACATGTCCCTTCGTGCCAGACTTAGGTTTCACGCAGACTTATTACTAAAAAACATGGGTGGTGGAGAAATTCACACTTGAAAGTAAAATATATTCTTTATTGAAATGAAATTCTTATGCAAAAGTTTCTTTTTGTTGAATATTCAATTGGATAAAATGTGAGTGGAATTAGATGTTAAAACCTCTCATGATAAAATAATAATCATTAAAAGTAAGTGAAATCATTAACTAAAATAGTTCTTTATGTTCTCAACTTGTCAACGATCTTCAAAAATTTATATCTCTAATCTCATAAATAGTATCAAGATTAGCGACCCATGAATAACATGGTCCATAAAAATCAAATTGATAATACCTACTATTTTTATAAGAGGTGTCATAAGTGATGTAAAGGAAGACACACCCGTACGTGATGTAAAATAAGGTTTATAAAGAAGATACATCCGTAAGTTCAATAATATTATTTTTAATATAGAGCACATATATCATATAACCAAATTTGCTAAGTTGTAATATTATTTTGAGACATATGATTTTTTCTTAATAGTATGTTTCAATTAAAAACCAAGATGGTTGATAAAGAAACTTTGTGCAATGGGTTACAAAAATTTATTAGAAAGTACTTTTGAAAATTAGAGAATAATTTGTCTCATTTTATCTCCAAAAAATTCATAAGAAAATCTTAATCCATTTAACCAATTTGAGCTTCATTGAATCATAATCAAATTTCGTATACTAAAATACATTTTTATGCAACGAAAAACACAATAACATGGTGGAGCTAAGTTAAAAAACAATAAAAAGTCATACCCGTCAACAGGACACTAGAAACAAATATTTTCAAAATAAAAAAAACTAAACGACAATCAGAAGACATACCGGTCCATCGGACGGGTTTTGCCACTAGTATATATATATATATATATATATATATATATATATATATATATATATATATATATATATATATATATATAACTATCCATTCTAGGTTTTTTAAAATATCTTTAAAATTAATAATCTTTAAATCAAATATCGAATGTATATTTAAAAAGAAAAAATAATCCAATTTTTTTTAACAAAAGTGAATGTTAACTATCTCATTTATGCATTCCCCATAACTTATATATTGATCTTTTTACTATAATTTAAAATGGTGTCTAGTTAATGACAGAATGATTGTTTTATATTATGGTTTACAATAAATATGTAAAAATAAATTAGGTTTTGCATTTATAAAGCGTCTAAAGCTATTGAAATGAAAAAAGACATTATTTTTGTTTGTCATGGTGAATAAAGTATATCAGTAGGTAGAAATAAATATGGTTTACATTTCTAAATGATGTAAAGCTAATAGGCTATTGAAATAAAAAAATAGATTACTTTTGATTGTAAATAATTTGGACTCTGGTGTAATATCACTTGCAATTTTTATGTAAAATTATTTTATTTTGTTTCATTAATTTTTATTAAGATTTGTAAGTTTTTGTTTCTTAAACTTGTGATTTCTTGATATACTTAAGCATTTTGTGATACCGTTTTTTTTATTAATTTATTTGAAATTTTAGGTTTTTCATGTGACGTTTTGATAGTATTTTGAAGTTCATTTGAATTTGATTTTTTTTTATTTTAACCGAAACCAAATCAATTTTTTTTTTGGTTTATGATTTGGTTTTACTTGCTCTATAATTGCTTCGGTTTGGTTATAGTTTTGATTTCAAAAAATTTCAAAATCGAGAAACCCGAATCTTACAACCCGTAAACCTAAAAACCGAACCGATAAACACATCTAGTCTATTAGGTTCAATGAATTTGTTAACTTATTTTTTAAATTCATTTTACGGATCAATCCCCTTTACACAAAAACTTAGTTTTTAAATACAACCGAACCAAGTTTAAATTCTACCCTACTTAATCAATCAAAAATCCAATTTGACTTTTGCTCCATTTCGGGTCAAAGAATTGAAAAACGATTTTGATATCGTTCGTTTTCGAGTTAACCGCAACATTAGAGATGACAGTGGGTGTAAACAAATTCACAACCCACGGGTATCCGTACAGAAATGAGTCGGTAATTTCGTCGATTTGTACCCACGGGTATGGGTATGGGTGAAAACTTATACTCATTGGTGCGTAGCGGGTGGGTGACGGGTAAAGTATATCCATCATGGATAAACTCATGATACCCATTTAAAATACCCACGAGTATACTCGTTAATATACCTGTAGGTATACTCACTAAAATATCCTATGTGTACCCATTAATCTATCTAAAATTAAATAATATTTATGATATTATAAATGTATATTTAATAATTTTTAATTTTCAATGAGAAACACAAGACATGAAAAATTTGTTGGTGTCTCTATACTAAAAAGAGAATATATGAATGCTACAACAATCAAATATATATTTTTGTCTAATCCATACTTCCCAGTTCCTCCTTTGTGTTAAGAAATAGCATTTTTTTTTCATAGTTATACACGATTTACATATACTTGTTAAGTCTTTTGTGAACTTGAGACACATGTTTAAGTTTTTTGTGAACTTGATACTTGAAGAAATGATTGGTGTCTTATTACTCATTCTAATAGCTAGTTTATATACATATCACGGTTTTATGATTTTTTTAATGCATTAACCTATGGGTTTACCCACGGGTAACAAATACCCACAAGCATGGGTATGGGTAAAACTTTATACCCACTAGTAGGTGACGGGTGGGTAATGAGTTTTAAAAAATCTATGTGGGTGGGTGACGAGTTTGATATACCCGTACCTATTACCCATGAGTGTCATCCCTATGCAACATCAACATTAATAGTCTTACTTATAAATAAAGGGTTTTGCTAATGACAGCCCTTAGGATTGTCGTTAAGAGAAGAAATTTATTACAATGGTATCAATGAATTATTCTGATTGGATGTCAATTCCAAAAAACATGGACACAATCCCTAAAAATGGGGATGCATAACAACTATTTGGTTATGATTGGTTGATTTCATTTCATACCTTCACTTGTAATAAAAAGATCCCTTTTAAAAACAACCCTAAGGGCTGCCATTAGCAAAACCCATAAATAAAGGCAAGTGATTTAGTTTGAAAATCACTAGCCTTATTTATGGCTAATGATTTGCATACCCTCAAAAGTTATTTGCACACTACAAATATTGGATGTTTTGCCATTTATACCTTTGGGGTACCCCTATTGGTACCCCCTACCCCACAAAAAAGGTAAAAAAAGTACACTATTTGTGTACTTTTTGTCTCCCAGTTTTTTTCTGGACAGTTTTTTATCATTTTTTGTTCCGTATTTTTTACTGTTTAACAGTTTTAACCTGTTAAACTTTATTTTTGTGATTCCGTATTTTCCGATTCACGGTTTTATAACAATACCAAAATTATAAAAATAAAAAAAAATTAAAAAAAAATTAAAAATCAGGGGGTATAAATAGGGGTTTTGGGGGGTCTTTATAACATGACCCTATACCTTTACATCATTTAATAGAGTATGTAATTATTAAAGGTATCTATATCATAACACACATAATTTGATTGTGCAAATAAATTTGTGCAAATCACTTCTAATAAATAAATATATAGATTTTTAGAAAGAAAAAAATATTGTAAGTTTAAAAGATTTTTTATGCAAAAATAAAACATTAGTTTTGTGTGTGTAAGTATATAAAAAATATGAAAAGAGTTATTTTGGATACCATATTTTTTCTTGGTTATGAGGGGACTCATCCCTACCATCCATCTAATTTTCATCTTTTAAATATATCTTTTAAACCGTTTAATATTACACGAAAATATTTATACCATCGCGACGAGCGTTTAATTATCTTCCTACCAATATGCACTATGATATAGTTTCGAAAAAAAAATTTCATTTTTTTTCTTCTTGTTAAAATTTACGTAGAATATCATATATTATAATACTGTTTCATCATATATGATATTGGTTCTATCATATATAATAGGTTATATCATATATGATACTAGTTTTACATCATATATGATATTAGTATCATATATGATAATTTTCGAAAACATGAAAGAAATTTAAAAAAAATTGTCGAAAGTATATCATATAGCATATCTATAAAAAGATAATTAATGTTAATCGTAACGGTATGTTTTTTTTTCGTATAACGGTTAACGGTTTAAGAGATATTAATGTTTGAAAAAAGAGATGAAAAAATATTTTTTGTTTAATCTTATCCATTGGATTAAAATAAATATAAAAGGTGGAGATTAGTCTTTGATATCCAAATAAAGTTTAATATCCAAATGAACTTAAATAAAAAAAATATATATTTATATGGGTTTGATTTTCGGTTTAGGTCGCCAAAACCACGTCCAAAGTAAAAAAAGCATACATTTAGGGGTGTTTGTTTTAGTTTATATAGTGGGCTTATAAGCTTATTAGCTTATATAAGCTTATAAGCCAAAACCAAGTGTTTGGTTAAGCTTATATAACTGGGCTTATAAGCTTATATAAGGAGGTTTTGGTAAGCCAAGAATTTATGCCTTATGTAAGGTTAGTTGGGCTTATATAAAAATATTACATAAAAAGATTTTTATACCCTTATTTAATAATTACTATTCTTTTTATTTTTATGTACTTTTTTGTCATTTTACCATATTAGTTATATAAGCTAAACCAAACACTTAATAAAGGCTTAAAGCTTTTTATATAAAAGCTATAAGTTGCTTATATAATATAAGCCTAAGCTCACTCGTAAGCTTAACCAAACACCCTCTTAATTAGGTTCAGGGTTTTTTCAATTCGATTTGAATCGATTTCCAATTCTTATGGATACTTACCCGAATTGTGAACACAATTATCACTCCAGTATGATTATCTGGACACAGGGGATGTTGGACAAAGAAAGCGGGGAGAAACCTAGATCAAGAACAGCATACCACCAACTTGGCTTCTCCATATTTAGCCCAAAACAAAATCATTTTTTATGACATAACACATACTAGGTAGTAGGTACGTTTTTTTATTACAACTTTAGTTATGCATTTTCTTCATGTTTGAAAAACTGAAAATAATTACTTCGTTAAACAATAGCATTCTATGACGATTCGTGATGGCATCAAAGGAAATCGAATAACGATGACGCGGATACTACTTGAACAAGGTATGATTCATTTCCACAAACGAATGGGAGAAACATGATTATAAGTTCACAGACGGAAATATCATATGAAGAGTTGCACCATTTCTATATACGCACACCAATCTCACCTAGTGTTTGGTGAGGCGTCACTACTACCACCAGCGTTATGTTATTATATTCTCTCGCTACATCACGGTACAAATGTGATATCTATACTTACATGACGCTGATGTGATAGTAGCAAATGATGCTCACTGGTCAACACACTTGATAATATTAGAGTGCGTATATGTCGCTGAATCACGGTGAAAATGATTTATACGTACAAGTTATATTGACATGATGATGTTTTGGTTGATGACAGACTCGTCCTTTTGTATTTATTGACATTCTTGTAGTTTTTAGTTCTCAATGATCTGTGTATTTGATTGACAAGATTAGTAGCACAAGTGCCAACAACACAACTATACATTAAAAGCTCGATGATCGACATGGTGAGTTGCGTCTATACAAGATATAGTTAATTCAACTCGCATTTACTATTCATCAAACAGATACAGTTAAAAACGTACCAAGTATTTGTTATGGGTCATAAAAATTGCTATTGTTTTGGGCTAAACATGGACCTGAGTGTGAACACGAGTGAACCGAGTTAAAATTTGAACTCAAGTAACTCGATCCAAATATACTCGAGTTGGGTTCGGGTTGAATCGGGTCGATTTTTGACGCCCATGTACTACAATGAATGTTTTGAGTTTTATTCAACTTGAATTCATTATTTTTGTTAATTACTAAATACTACTCCCGCCATTCTATATTAATAGTCCACCGAATAAAACACACAGTTTAATAAAAAATTATTTTTTCAGCTTTCTCTCTCTTACATTTTACATAATGACTCTTTTATCTTTAACCAATTAATTTACGACTTCTTTATTGTTTGTAATAATATCCTCAAGTGAGAATGATATGGTAAACTTAATTTACATTTCTTATTTATTTTTGGAGTGGATTATTAATTTAGGACATCTAAAAATAGTAACTTGGACTATTAATACGGAACAGATGAGTATAAATTTGCCGCTATAAAATTCATCAGATAATTGTTAAAATAATAGAAGAGGGAAAAAAAAAAGTATTTCAACTTTTGTGTTGTCAGTGTAAAACTCACGTACTCATACTGAAGATATACAATATTTTCTTAAAAAAATTGTAAGACGCGAATAAATTATATTTTTGTGACATTTTTGTACTTATATTGTCATTTTTTTTTACTTAGGCTAGGCACAACAGTTTAGTCATACACTAGGTTAATTGGTTGTCGAATCCGGTCGCATCATTACGACGACCGATTTATAAGTCGGTCGTAAAAAGGAAGTGATCGTTCTTGCGAATTAGTTGTGTAAGTGTTTGTGTGAGGTATTTTTTTTAAAGTGTAAGCCGTTTTGTTGTGGAAAAATGACGTTTTAGATCGTCGGAGAAAAAAAACTTATACAACGAATATTTTTGTGAGTCGAATCCCATCACTATTGCCACCAACCTTAACCTTAAGTGACATTTATTTTATGTAACATTAGACGCAATTTTTTTATGTAAACCATAGAATTCATCTCTATGAATTTGAGAAAATACTTAGCAGTTGTTTTTTAGTCAAAAACAAGCCAAATCTTCTTTTGTCAAGGCCAAGAGTATATGCACTTAGGGGCGGAACTAGTAGGGGATTAGTGGGTCTCAATTAACTTATTTCGCTTACTATTTATGTGTATTACAAGTCATTTTTCTACTATTTTCTACGTCAATCCTCCCAACACTATGAATTTTTTAACTATGGTTAACTTTCTCTAACTAAAAATTATGGCTCCGCCCCTGCATGCACTAACATTTAAATTATGGTGCTTAACCTGTTGTGGTCAAGCGTCACACGAACTCGTTCAATATGACAATCATATATGTTCAACGGAATGAATAGTGTTTTACTGTTTTCGCTATCGAATGAAATAAAATAAATCAATGTTAATCATTGTGCTTGCATAGTGGCTTAATTATATGCACTAAGTGAAGAATTAAACTATTGCTATCCTCTTATTTGTGTCGTAGTGTGAAATGCATCATCCGGAAATACAAATTTATTCCCTTAACAAAATTAAGAAAAAATCTCATGTTTGGTCTTTATCGTTTACCCCAAACATCAAGTTTGGTCCCTATCTCAAACTAAGTGTACAGATCGTCCCTATCGTTTACACTTTGGATCAAAATTGGTCCCTATCTTGGATGAGCGTTAGTTTTCTCCGTTAAGTTCAATGGAGAGAGAGGTATTTTGGTCTTTTACTTGTTTTTCTACATATACTTCAAATACACCCCACTTACCTTTTTCTTTTAATTTTTTTTCATACTTATCTCTTTATCTCGCTCTCACACACATCTCTCAGCCTCTCTCTCTCTCCTGCAACACCCTGCTCCTCCATATGAATAACAAATCTAACTACCAAAACAATTCACCACGTATAAATAAAAACCATCAACAACAAACAAACATTAGCCTCTTGTTCATCAGCCATCTTCTTATCATTAACTCTCAACCAAACACACCACAATAAAACTCAAAACCAAGTTCAACAAAAACATATAAAAACATCCTTAAAAAAAACTCTGTTTTCATCAATGGCCAGAACATCATTATCATCACCCATGTTCATAGACGGAGCAACAATCCAAACACTCCTCCCATACAAATCCCTAATCACCCACTTAAAAATCTCACTCCCATTCGCCACGTCATCCATCCAGTCTCCCTTACGTCACTCTCACCCTACTTTCTCATCATCCACCCTCCTTCTGATGCCATCATGGTCCATGATCCGTGTTGTTCTAATTGATTTCGTACTCAAAAAGTTAATCTTTTGATCATTTCATAAGTTTTCATTTGATTAAGCTTTAAGACTTTTGTGCTTATTGGCTTATTTTTATGATTAGCTTATTTGTTTATAAAAGTTTTCTTTGAAAAGTTTATGATTTTATCGTTTGATCCAAAAAGTTTGCTTATTTTGAGGTTAGATAAGTTGACAAAAGTGCTTATTTGATTTCGTTTAAGTTGATTCGTTCTAGTTTTGGGAATAAGCTCTCCATTATAGCTTATTTCTTGCTTTTTAACCGAATCCCACAAAAATCGGAAAGGGATTAAACCCCTTTCCGATCGAGACTTTCCGATCAGCCCACCCCTCTTTCCGATTGAGTCCAATCGGAAAAGGGTTTGTAGATTCCGACGGTGGCCAACTTTAATATTCCGATTGGTAGCCTTTATTTTGTAGATTCCGACGGTGGCCAACTTTAATATTCCGATTGGTAGCCTTTATTTTGTAGATTCCGACGGTAGCCTTTGTAACATTCTGATTGCCCCTTTCCTTGTTATTCCGATTGGGCAGCTTTGTTGTATTCCGATTGAGTAAGGATTGTGAACATTCCGATCGGTTTCGGTTGCTGGATATTCCGATCAGTACACTCCCATATGCCGATTGTGTGCATTTTTCCATATTCCGACCACCAGATCGGATTACATTCCGATCTGGGTTTGTTTTTGCCTATTCCGATTGAGTTGTTTTGGTGCATTCCGATCTTACTTTCTTTTAGTGCTTTTCAACTAAGCCCTTATTTTTAGAGAATTTTCTAAGTGTTAGTTTTATTTAGTGTGCTCATTTTGTCTTAAGTTTACTTGCATTCATTTTTACTCGTCATTCTAGCTTTAATCTTTATTCTCCCATTTTACTCAACGACACTTTAATTTCTTGCCATTAATTTAAAATAGACAAACAAACCAAACCATTCTCTTGATTCACCAAAAGACGATTGAGTCGCACTTGAGACCGCTTTTCAATTCGAAAAGATTCGGAACAACGAATTTTCATACGAGGACTAAAAACCGAGTATTAAAAGCTTAAAATAGAACTTGATTAATGAAAAGGGAAAATCACCTAAAAATGTAGTAAACTTACCACTTTTTATGGTTGTATGTAGCCTACTATTTTTTTTCTCATTCTATCATTAAACTTTTGAATTTCGATCTTTGTATGTATCAGGTGACCTGCTAGACCAGTTAATCCTACGTGGAGCAGGTTACACCAACGATCGTTTATATTTATTTCAAAATTAGTCCTTTTTACAAACGATCATTTGTAATTAAAAAAGATATTAAAAAAACTCTTTTGTTATAATTCAAGACACAAAAAGAAATTACAAATCACATCAATTAGTACTTTTTACAAACTTGCAGAAAAGGATTCAGTGACAGCAGATTTAAGCTTATCTGGAGTCATAACAAGATAACCTCTTCCACCAAAAGCTTCGTTTAGATCATGTATTTAATATTTAGCACCAGGGACCAACGAAGTGCGAGCTGGGTCATCTTTGTGGAGCCCCGTAATATCTTCAGGGTTTCTTCTTTCGCCACCATTGTTGAACACGTGCAGAGTCACCTTCAACAACAACCACAAGCCGGTCAAGTGAAGCAACAACTGCAGCAATACAATAACCCAAACCAACTCCCATAATCCCCCCGGTCAAGTTAAGCTAAGGATGATTTCTCCCCAATCAAAACCTTAAGCACCTTCTTTGCATCACCAAACAACCCAAATACATCAAAATCTGATCTTTATCAAATTAACCAAAACCCATATGAGAAATAGATTCAGATTCTTTTTATGACATTCACACAAACCCAAACACATTGGAATCCTAACAAATAAACGAGAACCCGGATGAGAATTTAAACAATCTTTGATTATCTTGAAAAATTTATAAAACCCAAATGCAAAATTAATCAATATTTGGTTTTAGGTCAAATTAAACTGAATCAATATGAAAAATGTATAAAGATAGGATTTTTGAGGTTAAAAATGTTGATAAAGTTGTATTTGTGATTGCAGATAGAGATGGTGTAGTGGGTTTTATATAACGATCGTGTTTGTATCTTTAGTTAGTGAAAAGAAGGGTTTGATTTTAAAAAAATATGGTGAATTGTAAGATGGCATGGTGTTGGTAGAGTGATGAGTTGACGGAGGATTTGTTGATGGAATAGTGGTAGTTGAGTGGCCGGCGGCGTGACTGTGTCAAGTAGTCAGCGGTAAGTTTGGTGGTGGAGATATAGTTGGTGAAAGATTATAGAAATATAAACTATTTTTTATATTTAATGTTAGAAAGATGATAAACCAAATCGTGTTCTCAGGTAAAAAAAAAAATAAACCCTTTTTCAATTCAATAAAGTGAATAAACAAGTAGAAAATATATATCCCCTTTTAAGAAATAATTTTTAGTTATTTACAAATTATCGTTAATATATAGGACTAACGATGCAAATGTCTATTGGATAGGTAACCGGTCAAGGATATAGCAGGTCACCTGATACATTCAAAGATCGAAATTCAAAAGTTTAATGATAGAATGAGAAAAAAATAGTAGGTTACATACAACCATAAAAAGTGGTAAGTTTATTACATTTTTAGGTGATTTTCCCTAATGAAAATAAGCAATACAAGGTGTTTAATCTTGAAAGATTAAAAGAAAAAGATGAAACTTAGTGAGAGAAAGTTTAAGACTTTCTCTCTCTAAAAAGTGAAAAACTAAAATTAAAGACTAACTAGCTAACCCCCTCCTAATGACTATTAGGAGGGTATTTATAGGGAAGGTGGAAGGAGTGCATGTGTTGCATCTTCTTTCTTCCTTTCTTCACGTTTTCTCGACTCGACTTTAATTCTTTGTCTTTGTCGTCTCGGGATTTAAACTTGTCTTTTAATTTTCTTCTTCTATTAGACTTAAATTCTTCGACTTCGTTAAACTTCCGTCTTTGGACTTTTTCTTCGATAAATCTTCAGAATAGGCCTTGGACTTCCGTTCTTTTTGCACTCTTGATCTTTTGACTTCGTCTTTTCCCGTTTTCTTCGATAAAAGCCCGTGAAAACCCGTGTTTTCTTCCTTTTTCATATTTTGGTCCTAAAACACAATAAAAACACAAACCACGCATAATTCCGACTTTTACGACATAAATCACACGTTATGGTCATGTTATTATTGGAAATAAGTGGTAAAAGGATAAGTGTTTTCACACTTATTAAATCCCCTACACTTGACCATTGCAATACCCTCATGCAATGCATTAATTTTAAAACACGATTTACATTTTCCATCATAAATAACCCACCTTGGCCTTTATTAACTACTAAACATAAAAAGAAAGAAACTAGTAAAGAAATTAAAAACTTACATTGGTTTTTGGCTGCCACGAACGTTTATCATCCTCAAGTTTCACGTTCCCCATACCAAGCTTAAAAACGAGATCATTGTTATTATAAGTTAGCAAACTATCACGAACTCATGTGGGCCAATTATTCACTTAGACTCCCTTATTCCTAAGTGTATCTCTTATATTTTATTTTTGTCTTGAATGATCACGAGGATGCATTGTTTGACTTATTTCGATAGTTATTTAGGCCGAAAATAAGGTGAATGATTTAATCAATAGTTAGCTAAAGGACCAAATCTTTTAAAACTGCTTCTCGGAACCTCATAAAGTTCATATCTTGGCATAACTCGCTTCATGATTTGAGACCTTTCTCGGACCGATATTTGGCAGCGACTTCATACTTCGAATCTTTGAGAGACGTTCTTGAAATTATGGTCTTCTCTTTATAATAGGAATTTCTTCACTTGAAGTTTTGAGAGATTCTTCATCTTTGGAACACGACTTCTTCATTTTTCTCCAATCTTTATTTTGGACTTCGATATACAACGATCCGCCTCCTTTTAGGACTTGGATCTATTTATCCTCATACCTTGTTAGGGTCTTTTCGGATAGACTTCTCCATGACTTTTGGGGAGTATTTGCTTTTCGTCGTGAATCTCGATCCTTCATATAGATTTTCGATAAATGATTCTTCACATCACTTTTGGATCTTTAGCAACAAAATATAGCCCTCATGCCTTGTTAGGGCCTTTTCGGACTCGCCAATCTTCGCATCCCGCTTCAATAAGTTATGCCTTGGCTATGAACTCTAATCCATACCGAGCAATTTTTAAACGATCCGGGGCTAGAAGCTAAGTAACATTTTAAATCGTACAACCTTATTTATTGCAGATAAATTTACTAACAAGCGGAGGGAGAATAGGCTTATAATTAACTCACATAATTTCACGAAAGAATACCGAACTTATAATTGACTCTATCATCTCTCGTTCTCCACAGTTTAAAATCTCAAGGAATGAGACTCGTGGATGCTTAGCCTATTAAATCAAAGTTTTGGGTTTTCGAGTCGCCTATAGGATCTTGCAAATTCTTAGACTTTTTCAAGTTTAGAAATCGCGTTTTAAAGTTCCCTTGATAAACGATTCTCTAGGATCAATTATAGGAACTTGCGAAAGAGTTCTTGTTCTTAACCCGTGAGAGTTAAGACTTTCGCGTTTTATAGCTCCCTATATAAAAGCCTAGCAAAACTTGACTTAAACACGTTAAGGATACTAGCTAGAGTAAACTTAGGTAAGTAAACTCGGGTTGAGTCAAAATGTTCACGACTAAGAAAAATCTAAAATCACCTTATTGAAGAATTATTCTAGCAATGGAAAGAAAATAATCATAACAAAGGCAAATACAACTATACAACTAGGCCAAAATAGATTAAAAATTTTGAAAAATGTCGAAAAATCAAATTTTCCGGTTAAAATGAGGGCAAATTCATGGAAAAGACCACTTACTTCGATAGAAGTCCCCCTACACTTGAGATAAACATTGTCCTCAATGTTTAAGCATGTGGGAGTAAACTCCCCTACACTTAGGACATTGTGCACTTTGTTTAAATCTTGCTAAGGAAAGGACAACTAAAGTGAATTCAATGTGAACATATAAAATATGAAATATTGAACCACAAGAATTTAGGATAGAATCGGGAAGATGGGAACCCGGTATCACGGCTCGTCAAAAGTCATCAAGATGCTCTCTGAAGCTTTAATCCCTGTTCAGCACAAGAAACAAGACAACAAACATATGCGGGGCTCCCCCTACACTTATTAAGAAAGCAGTAAAGGATAGAACACGGGTTGCCTCCCGAGAAGCGCTTGTTTTTGTTCACCGAGTCACGAGCCTGACTCGACCCAAGTTTAGTTCATGGGGAACGTGGTGAGGGATGGAATCATCTCATGAGATATGTCCTCACCAAAGTACAGCTTCAGACTCTGGCCATTCACCTTGAAATTGGGCCCATTTGGCTGAGAAAGCTCAACGGTCCCATACGGAAAGACTTTGGCGACGGTGAATGGACCAGACCAGCGGCTCTTCAACTTGCTAGAGAAGATCTTCAACCGAGAGTTAAAGAGTAAGACTTGATCACCAACGTGGAACTCTCGGTTCTTGATTTTTGCGTCATGAATGATCTTCGTCTTCTCCTTATAGACCAGCGAGTTCTCATAAGCTTCATTCCTCAGTTCATTTAGCTCGTTGAGTTGAACCTTGCGATGATCACCGGCTTTGTTGATGTCGAAGTTAGCCCACTTCAAGGCCCAGTGCGCCTTATGTTCCAGCTCGATGGGTAGGTGGCAGGCTTTCCCGTACACAAGACGATAAGGTGTACAACCGATCGGTGTCTTGTAAGCAGTACGGAAAGCCCACAGAGCATCATCTAACTTATCGGCCCACGCGGCACGATGCTCTCCTATAGTACGCTCCAAAATTCTCTTCAAGCCACGGTTGGATATCTCGGCTTGCCCATTGGTTTGGGGATGATAAGCGGTGGAAAGACGATGATTGACACCATACTTAGCCATGACTCTTGCAAATTGATCGTTGCAAAAATGAGTCACGCGGTCACTGATAATAGCACGAGGAACGCCAAATCGAGCGAAAAGCTGCTTCAAAAAGTTCACAACCACCCTCGCATCATTCGTAGGAAGAGCCTTAGCTTCAACCCATTTAGAAACGTAGTCGACGGCGACGAGGATGTACTTGTTCCCTTTGGATGATGGAAATGGCCCCATAAAGTCGATGCCCCATACGTCAAAGATTTCACATTCCTGTATGAAAATTTGAGGCATCTCATCCTTATGTGTGATCTTGCCTTGGCGTTGGCAAGCATCACAATGCTTAACCATTTCGTGAGCATCACGATAAATGGTGGGCCAGTAGAATCCAAAATCAAACACTTTCTTAGCGGTGTAGTTGGGACCAAAGTGACCACCGGTGGGTCCTTTGTGGCAAGCTTGGAGGATGTCAAAAGCTGTCGGTCCGTCAACACATCGACGAATGATCAGATCAGCACATTGTTTGAATAGATAAGGGTCATCCCAAAAGTAAGTCTTAACATCATTCAAGAACTTCTTCTTTTGTTGGGATGTTAACCCTTTGATGAGAATTCCACCCGCTAAGTAGTTTGCAATGTCCGCAAACCACGGGGTGTCATCAAGATTGAGATTTATAGACATTAAAGTCTCAAGGGGGAAGAGTCATTGATCTCTTTGTTCGGATGATCCCCTTGATATGGATCCTCAAGTCTGCTCAGATGATCCGCGGCCAGGTTTTCAGCTCCCTTCTTGTCACGAATTACAATGTTGAATTCTTGAAGGAGTAAAACCCAGCGAAGAAGTCTTGGCTTAGAATCCTGCTTTGTCATCAAGTACTTCAACGCGGAATGGTCCGTGTATACGATGGTGGGGGATAAAACAAGATAGGGGCAAAATTTCTCAAACGCATAGACAACAGCTAAAAGCTCTTTTTCGGTTGTCGTATAATGCAATTGAGCCCCCGTCATTGTTTTTCTAGGATAGTGGATTGGTTGGAAGTGTTTATTCACTCGTTGGCCCAAAACCGCACCAATAGCAAAGTCGCTAGCATCGCACATCAATTCAAAAGGGAGCTCCCAATTAGGGGTAACCAAGACCGGTGCCTTAGTGAGCTTATCCTTAAGAAGATTGAAGGCTTCGAGACACTCTTAGTGAGCTTATACTTTAGCACGGTCGACTTCAAGACCGGCTTTTGAAATTTTGTGTCCTAGCACAATGCCTTCTTTTACCATAAAATGGCTTTTTTCCCAATTCAGAACAAGGCGAGTGTCTTCGCACCGCTTAAGCATACGTTCCAAATTGGAAAGGCAAGAAGAGAAGGAATCCCCGAAGACCGAGAAATCATCCATGAAGACTTCCATGGTTTGCTCAACCATGTCATGGAAGATAGCCAACATGCACCTTTGGAAAGTCCCGGGGGCATTGCATAAGCCAAAAGGCATTCGTTTATAAGCAAATGTGCCATAGGGACAGGTGAATGTTGTCTTCTCTTGATCTTGGGGATCGATGGGTATTTGAAAATAACCCGAGAAACCATCAAGAAAGCAGTAATATTCATTACCCGCTAAACGTTTAAGCATTTGGTCCATAAAAGGTAGAGGGAAATGATCCTTTCTCGTGGCATCATTGAGTTTGCGGTAGTCTATACAAACTCTCCACCCAGTAACGAGACGGGTAGGAATCAACTCGTTGTTTGCATTGGGCACAACGGTGATACCGCCTTTCTTAGGCACACAATGGACTGGACTAACCCATGGTGAATCCGAAATAGGGTAAATCATACCCGCATCAAGAAGTTTGATAACCTCTTTTTTGATGACTTCATGGATTTTAGGATTCACCCTTCGTTGGCTTTGAATTGTGGGCTTAAAGTCGTCCTCCATGAGAATTTTATGTGTGCAGAAGTGAGGATCAATTCCGCGGATGTCGGAGATTTTCCAAGCGATAGCTCTTTTATGCTTCTTCAACACAGCGACAAGTCGGGCTTTTTCGTCTTCTTTCAGATCCTTTGCGATGATGACCGGTAACTTTTCGTTGTCTTCCAGGAAAACGTACTCAAGATGAGGAGGTATGTCCTTAAGCTCGAGAGTGGGAGGATCCTCAATAGATGGTGAAACTAACGATGGATCATCATTAATCACCTCTTTAGGAGAAGGAGGAGAAAGTGGGTCCTCATTGAGAAGTCTCTCAATAGTACGAATGTCTTCATCCCAATTGGTGGACAAATTATCATACTTAATATCGAGAGGACCCAAGCTAGCTTCGAAATCATCCAAGTCACTTTCTCCAAAAGGAGTCAATGCTGGAGCAATTGAGGCAACGGTCTCAACATTGGGTAGAGACGAAAGAGTACTTTTGCAAGCATCATGAAAATGTTCTTCACAAGCCTCATCGAGAACATCAATAGCATTAACACTCTCATATGAATAAAGTTGCTTAGAAATCTTACCCATGTTGAAGACAATTTTATCGTCACCAACTCTCATGATTATTTCGCCTGCGGCTACATCAATGAGAGTGCGACCGGTCCTCAGGAATGGACGTCCAACGATTAATGGAACACGGGGATCCATCTCGTAGTCAACGACGACAAAATCCGCCGGGAAGGTGAATTTATCAACGCTAACAAAGACATCTTCGGCTATCCCCACTGGATAAGCAACCGTACGGTTGGCTAATTCCAAGGTCATTTTGGTGGGGACTAGCTCGGGGAGAGATAATTGCTTCCAAACACTTAATGGCATTAAGTTTATACTGGCACCTAGATCGGCTAAGGCCATGCAATTCTCTACTCCCGGGAAATTGCAAGGAATCAAGAAGCGACCCGGATCACCAAGTTTGGTGGGCAATTTCCTTAAGAGCACTGCGGAGCAGTTCTCATTAAGTTGAGTCTGAGCGATGTCAAGAAGCTTTTCCTTATCACTTAGAAGATCTTTAAACATCTTAGCGTATTTGGGCATGTGAGCGAGAGCCTCGGCAAAGGAGATGTTAAAATTCAATTGTTTAAACATTTTTAGAAAGTTTGAAACCTGAATATCATCCTTGCTATTTTGCTTCTCTTTCCTCAACCTTGAAGGATAAGGTATATTAGATGAAGAAGAAGGCTTTAAGGGAGTAGGATCACTCATAGCCACGGGTGGTGGGGAAATGGGGATAGAAGGTGAAGGAGGTGGGGAAAGTTGCTCTTTTTCCTTGTTCACAATCACGGGTGGAGGTGTAGGAAGCTCGGGTTCCATATAACCTTTTCCACTACGAGTGGTGATTGCTTTCATCTCCCCTCTTGGATTTGCAACGGTATTACTCGGAAGAGTACCCGAAGAAAAGGGTTGATTACCTTGGATGAGCGAACCAATCATATCACGAAGGTGAACCGCTTGATTATTAAAAGAGTTTTGCATGTTTGCATTAATTTCATTGCTGTGTTTGGCCATATCATTCCTTAGCTCGGCTCGAATATCGCTCCCTTGTTTCACCATGTCATTCTTCAAGTTGACAAATTGATTCTGAAGATTCGTCACCATCTCACGATTAGTCTTCATGAACGTCTCGACGTCTTGGTTTACTGCCATCGGTTGATTGAGAGGTGGAGCTTGGTAAGCTTGAGAATTTCCTTGAGTTGGGTATGGGTTTCGTTGGGATTGATATTGATTGTTTGCACGAGGTTGGGATTGGTTGTTTCGGTTATAGCTTTGTTGTTGGTTTTGGTTTGCAGGAGGGAAACCGGGAGGAGCAAGATAATTGTTGGAACGATAACTTAGCAAGCCACGGTCTCCTTGCGGGCGAGCTTGATAGCCTCCCGTGGGATAAGTGCCGTAAGGTGCGTTAACGTTTTCAGAATAATTGCCTTGAGTAGAAGGACAATCATTATAAGAATGAGGACCACCACATGTGTCATAAGAAATAGCAACGGCTTTAGCTTGTTGAAAGTTGTTTGTGGCTATGGACATGAAATCTTTGTGCATCATTGCGATTTGTCGGGTAAGTTCGGATATCTCGGGATTAGAAGTAGTAGAAGAAACATTGACTCTCGAGTTAGATCTTGAGGATGCGGATGAATCCCAATTCTTGTGGTGAGTAGTCATGTTTTCGATCAACTCTCGGCACTCCTCCGGTCTCCTTTTCATAAAGGTACCACCGGCG
The DNA here is from genome assembly GCA_025667525.1 of Glebionis coronaria. NCBI lineage: Eukaryota > Viridiplantae > Streptophyta > Magnoliopsida > Asterales > Asteraceae > Glebionis > Glebionis coronaria. Next base: position 485,053,166 of record CM046875.1, on the reverse strand, counting down.
GCGGCATTGATCGTGTCACGATCACGAAAAGTGAGACCATTGTAGAAGGTGTCAATGAGAGTGACGGGGAGCATATTGTGATTAGGACAGCGGTCGATCAAATCATTGTATCGTTCCCAAGCATCGAAAAGCGATTCATCATTCTCTTGCATGAATCCACTGATTTGGTTACGAAGGCTCGTGACCATGGATGGGGGAAAGTAGCGCGATAAAAAGCGTTGAGTCATGTCATTCCACGTATGAATAGAATTCTTAGGAAGACGGTCAAACCATTTTTCGGCGTGGTGTGAAAGCGAGTGGGGAAAGAGTTGAAGGCGAAGGTCATCCATAGAAACACCGGAGCCTTCATGCTTTGGGTCATGGTAATGAATTTGTCGAGGTGTTTGTTGGCATCATCATCCGGAATTCCACGAAATGGGTTCGTTTGCACTTGCTGGATCATGTGATGCTTCAACGAAAACTCCTGGGCCGTGACGTGCATTGGCGCAATCGGGCCTCCGCGTCCGTTCATGGTGGGTTGGCACAATTCCTCCATGGTTCGTAAATCAGGTAGGAGGACATTGTTGTTGTTGTTGTTGTTGTGATTATTCAAATTGGGTTGAGGTGGGTGATTATTGTTGTTATTAACACCAGCCATATCTAAATCTTCATGAGTCTCGGGCTCAGAATAGTTCAAAGATCTAGTACGCATACACCTGCAGAAGAAAAATATACACAAAGAATATCTATATAATCTTTTTGGTGCAAAAACTTTTGAAAAGAATTGCTTTTGATGCTTTTTTAATGTTTTTGTATTTTTGAAGAGTTTTATATTTTTTAGGATTTTTGAAATTTTTTAAAGCAATGAAAATAACGTTCAAAGAACGGATCCCAAAATTCAATGCGTCTCTCACTAAAAACCGTTTATCGTAACGAAAAGAGCCGGCAGCGGCGCCATTTAATACTCGGTTTTTAGGCCTCGTATGAAAATTCGTTGTTCAGAATCTTTTCGAATTGAAAACTGGTCTCAAGTGCGACTCAATCGTCTTTTGGTGAATCAAGAGAATGGTTTGGTTTGTTTGTCTATTTTAAATTAATGGCAAGAAATTAAAGTGTCGTTGAGTAAAATGGGAGAATAAAGATTAAAGCTAGAATGACGAGTAAAAATGAATGCAAGTAAACTTAAGACAAAATGAGCACACTAAATAAAACTAACACTTAGAAAATTCTCTAAAAATAAGGGCTTAGTTGAAAAGCACTAAAAGAAAGTAAGATCGGAATGCACCAAAACAACTCAATCGGAATAGGCAAAAACAAACCCAGATCGGAATGTAATCCGATCTGGTGGTCGGAATATGGAAAAATGCACACAATCGGAATATGGGAGTGTACTGATCGGAATATCCAGCAACCGAAACCGATCGGAATGTTCACAATCCTTACTCAATCGGAATACAACAAAGCTGCCCAATCGGAATAACAAGGAAAGGGGCAATCGGAATGTTACAAAGGCTACCGTCGGAATCTACAAAATAAAGGCTACCAATCGGAATATTAAAGTTGGCCACCGTCGGAATCTACAAAATAAAGGCTACCAATCGGAATATTAAAGTTGGCCACCGTCGGAATCTACAAACCCTTTTCCGATTGGACTCAATCGGAAAGAGGGGTGGGCTGATCGGAAAGTCTCGATCGGAAAGGGGTTTAACCCCTTTCCGATTTTTGTGGGATTCGGTTAAAAAGCAAGAAATAAGCTATAATGGAGATCTTATTCCCAAAACTAGAACGAATCAACTTAAACGAAATCAAATAAGCACTTTTGTCAACTTATCTAACCTCAAAATAAGCAAACTGTTTGGATCAAACGATAAAATCATAAACTTTTTAAAGAAAACTTTTATAAACAAATAAGCTAATCATAAAAATAAGCCAATAAGCACAAAAGTCTTAAAGCTTAATCAAATGAAAACTTATGAAATGATCAAAAGATTAACTTTTTGAGTACGAAATCAATTAAAACAACACAGATCATATGATAATCGCACCAAAATCAATCTAAAATCAAAGAAAAGTAGAATGAGAATAAGGATTAAAAGCTTAAAATAGAACTTGATTAATGAAAATAAGCAATACAAGGTGTTTAATCTTGAAAGATTAAAAGAAAAAGATGAAACTTAGTGAGAGAAAGTTTAAGACTTTCTCTCTCTAAAAAGTGAAAAACTAAAATTAAAGACTAACTAGCTAACCCCCCTCCTAATGACTATTAGGAGGGTATTTATAGGGAAGGTGGAAGGAGTGCATGTGTTGCATCTTCTTTCTTCCTTTCTTCACGTTTTCTAGACTCGACTTTAATTCTTTGTCTTTGTCGTCTCGGGATTTGAACTTGTCTTTTAATTTTCTTCTTCTATTAGACTTAAATTCTTCGACTTCGTTAAACTTCCGTCTTTGGACTTTTTCTTCGATAAATCTTCAGAATAGGCCTTGGACTTCCGTTCTTTTTGCACTCTTGATCTTTTGACTTCGTCTTTTCCCGTTTTCTTCGATAAAAGCCCGTGAAAACCCGTGTTTTCTTCCTTTTTCATATTTTGGTCCTAAAACACAATAAAAACACAAACCACGCATAATTCCGACTTTTACGACATAAATCACATGTTATGGTCATGTTATTATTGGAAATAAGTGGTAAAAGGATAAGTGTTTTCACACTTATTAGTCCACGTCATTATCTTCGTCATCACCTTACATAGGTGTCAAGCTAGTCACTAGTCACCCCGACAACAACCTTGTCAACTTATATGAGGTCCACGCTACTTATGTTTTGTTCAGTTCTATTACTGGTCAGAATCTGGCTTCTATGGATGGGACTGAGTTGACTCTTCGTCGTACGGCTTCTGTTTCGGCTTTGGCTTCGAGTTATTTATCGAATGAGGAGTTGAAAGTGCTGATGATATGGAATCGGAATTTAGGGAAAGCGAAAGATTTGGTGGAGAGGATGGGGAGTGGAGAGATGATGGAGGGGGTGAGGTTTGAGGTGTGTGAGGATTTGGAGACGGGTGTGAGGGGTGCGGATATTGTGAGCTGTGCGACGAATAGTGAGTAAGCGTTGGTTTTGGGGGTCTGGTTGAAGGACGGGGCGCATTTGGATTTGGTTGGCTCGTATAAGCCGTCTATGAGGGAGTGTGACGATGGGGCGATTAGGAGAGGGAGGGTTTTTGTGGATAATGAAGTAGCCAAGGTCGAGGCAGGGGAGTTGGTTGGGGCATTTGAACAAGGGGTGATCAAGGAAGAGGATGGAGTGGAAGGGGATCTTGTCAAGCTGATTAAAGGAGTCAAGAGTGGGAGGAAAGATAGGAACGAGATCCTCAAGGAAAGATTTTGTTACAGATCTTGATTTGTTTTTTTAAAGATCTTGGAATTTTTTTTTTGGAGATTAAGATACTAGATCTGCAGGAGAGAAAGAGAGATTAGAGATGATGATGATTGATGATAGTGTTTGCAGGAGAGAGAGAGAGAGAGAGATGTGAGAGAGAGGGTGGGAGAGATAAGAAAGAAAAAAAAAGAATATAATAAAATTAATAAAAAAATTAATGTAAGTTTATGGGTCCCACTTGATAATATGGAAAAGACCAAAATACCCCTCTCTCCATTGAACTTAACGGAGAAAACTAACGCTCATCCAAGATAGGGACCAATTTTGATCCAAAGTGTAAACGATAGGGACGACCTGTGGACTTAGTTTGAGATAGGGACCAAACTTGATGTTTGGGGTAAACGATAGGGACCAAACGTGAATTTTTTTCTAAAATTAATAAGAAAGAAAATCCATATCTTTTACGTGTTCGGAATCTTATGAGATGACTCCCTAAACCACTCCATTACTATCCTCCTATATTAAGTGTCTACTATATAATATTCAAATTTTTTGTTTTTAACTTTGAATATAAATATTTGTTTTGTGTTATTTAATACTTGATGAAAGTTATATGAATAGATTCAGTATTAAAATATATTCTAATTAAAATAATTTTTATCAAGTATTATAAAACACAAATACAAATATTCACAGTCAAAATAAAATATAAAAAACTTAAAGTCAAACTGGACATATATTATGGGACGGATGAAGTACTTTACATAATTTTCCACTAATTCTTGTTTCGTGTTATTATGATGAAATTGTATTTTTTTTAAATAACAAAGAGCTAGACAATTATAATAAAATCAAATTAGAATGTCGAAACCAACTATCTTAAGATAAAGAAATTTACATCTAGCATTACACCAAGCAAAAGAACGAGCAACAATTATTGAACAATAAAATGACCCAAGCCCGACTTGTGGGTTTAAGGTTTCTATCATATTATGTGTATTAGTATAAATACACATTAATAATACAATACCTATTCATGTGGTTTAATCATTCTTACATAATATCAGCAGTCATGGTAGATCCACAATAAAATCCTCACTACACTAAACTTTCGCTACTTTCATCTCTTTCAGATTCATAATAAATCTGGTGTGCCTTAAATTCACCGTTTAAAAAAAACTCATACTTAAACACAACCCGCTGTTCTTAAACATATTACTTCCTCCTCAATAAGGAGTTCATGTTAGATCTCAATACCAAGCCAATATAGATTGGAGCAACATATATGATCCATTATGTCATCCCAAAATAAAACCGCAACACCATTCTTCTTTTAATTAATTTGTGTTATGACTTGTGCTAGGTCATAAATCCGTTATTTGGTGTTCGTGATCAAAGTTCCTGAATTTTTTTCTTCTGTTTGCTCCTTGCTGTGTTTCTACCCCACGTTACAAGTACATGAGTGAAGCCCTAATCATCTACATCATCATTCACAAACCTACAAAATAACTAAAATCATTCGTTATATCTTCTTGTGTTGATGATTTGTGCTAAGGTTACAAATCCACATAATTTTCTATTTGGTTGGATGTTTGTGCTAAGGTTACAATCTACAATTGGAGTTTAGGAAGAGAAACCGAATGTTGTGCAGTGCTTTGTTATGCTTTGGCCATGTTGGTGTGGAGGTTGGAGCTTTGGTTCGATTGTAGTGGATTATTATGTTTTATTTAAATTTTATTTTATATTTCAGTTCGTGCTTTTGTGATTTTGTCGCTCGAACTACGGCGGAGTGTTAGATAGATAAAGGCCCAAGCTCGTTTGTGGGTTTAGGTCTCTAGAGTTTTCATATTATAAATTGTCAATTAATGTAATTGAAACGGGTTTCAATGTAGCGTTATGTGTTTATTGATACTTACAATTATAAGATAGGTAATGTAAGATGTGACAAAGTTGCCTTACATAAAATCTAAACCCGTTTATAACATTAGATTACAAAAATAAGTTGAATGAATGTCATAATATAAGCATGAAATCAAGAATAAACTTCCAAAACTAAAGTAGTGCTTTTTGAGCAAGTAGGGAAACCGTAAAGCAAAAGAAAAAGATAGAAAGAAAACAATCCTTGTTTCGAGCACTAATGGTAGTTTGGTCATTACATACTCAATTCTAATCCATGCACTATTATTGCAATATCACAATCTTTTCATATAAATACAACCATAAATTGAACCTTTTTTTCTTGCACTCCAAAACAAACAACCACAAAAACACGAAAATGACATCACCGACAAATAATACACCACCCATGTCTGCCACTGCACCCGCCACCGGATTCCGGTGGCACTCTCCTATACCGTACCTATTCGGAGGCCTTGCTTTGATGCTAACCCTCATAGCATTTGCATTAATCATCTTAGTATGCTCTTACAAAAAGCCTTATTCTTCTTCTTCTACAGATTCATCCCAAAATAGCAACCGAGATCAAGAAAAGACATCCGTGCCTGAGTTTCGTATGGAATTATCGCGCGAAATGGAGCCTAAAATCGTCATAGTCATGCCTGGTGACCCCAATCCCACCTACCTTGCTAAACCTACTCCACCGGCCACCAGCAGTACTGGTGCTGATCATTTTCAGCAAGTTTGAACTATATATATATATATATATATATATATATATTTTTTACTTTGTTAGATAGATTTTTATTTTAGTTTTTATTGTCGTACTTCAAGTTTTGCTCTGGTTGTTGATTATACATGAGACTGTACTTTTGATAGAACTATGAATATATAAGAGGTTGTTCAATTCATATCATTTGTCTCAGTGTCGTCATAATAACTTTTACATCTTGGATCGTTTAATAAAACTAATTTCCACTTTACCATGAGACATTTGAGGATGGGTAAATAAGTGAGGCTTTAAGTTCACGTCAATACAAAAAAGCAACGTGTGTTTTGCATTAAGAGTTTTGAAATGATGATCTTATAAAGTTACGAATATGATGAGGTATAAGTAACTCAAGGGAAAGTTTTTTGATGACATAATGTGTGAACTTGTTTACGGTAGTAGTTGTAGTGCATGACAAGTATACCAAATGACATGTGTTATTTTTGGTTGTTAATAAGATATGTGTCACGTTACGGCTCTATCAAGCCATAACCTCACGGTTCTACTTGGATAAAAAAGTACAAGTTATGACGTAACATCAGTACTAACTCGATTATAATTTGTAAACTCATCATCTTGTTTTTGCAATATAACTTTACACATGCCGTTAGTCACATTCTTTTTTTTTTTGAACATGTCGTTTAGTCACATTCTGCTAGACAAATATACCAATCAGTTCTATCATCTATGTAAGACTTGTTTAAAAGCTAATAAGCCAGAAAACAATATACAACGACAAAAATTCAATTAAGAATGGATATAGGAAAAACGATTCAAAAATGAACTGTTAATGGATAAATGTGTAAAAATCAATGTTATGAAACTAGGTTTTGAAATTGATTCGTTCGAGTTATCGGGTGTGAGTCAACCCTAGTCGATCCAGGACCATCCGGTTTAAAAAAAATAATTTTTTCTTAAATTTTTAATAACTAACAAATATTATATAAAAAATCATGAAAACTTTCGTATATTGAACATATAAATTATTTACCAACTAATATAATATATAAAATTAAAACATCGTCGGAAATACGTAAAACTTACATATATTTAAAAAAAAACCCAAACATATCAAAACCCGGTCTGGTATCGAGAACCGGGTTGACCCTAGTCACCTCAAACCCAGCGGATCAAGCCGGGTTTTGAAAATATGAAAACTGGTTCAATATGACCCTTTTTACCGGAACCGGTTCAACTCGAGTTTGAAAACCTTGATGAAAATGACAAAGGAAGGGCCTACAAAAATTTAGAGAGAGACAATTACAAGTTTATAGCTAAATTAAAGTGATAAAATGAATAAAAGAGCTTTTTATAGGTTGAAGATGAGTTTTGGGAGACTTTGGCCGGTTAATTTTAACAACTTCCAGTTAGAGGTGTCATAAAAGCCAACCAGACCTGAACCCGAATGTATAAAATTATTTGAGTTGGGTCACTCGGGTCATTGTCAACCCGACTAACATGATTTCTAAATAAGGACGGGTTCAGGTTTACTATTTGTGTCTTACTCTGGTTCGGGTCAACCCAAGTGACCCGAGTTTGATATCTTTTATTTCTAATTCTTATGTCCTTGTTCGTTGGTATCTTTGTTTCTTTTTCAATTGGTTTGATATCCGAACAAATAACATGGATAAAATTTTTTAGCCATTCATAGCATTGAATATCTTGGATTTATTCGAACCGAAGTGATCCGAATCTGAGTGACCTGAGCTTTAAGAAAGTTCGAGTTCAGGTATGATCTTTTTTAGCCTTGACCCTAATTGACCCGACCCGATTGACTTGAACCCGAGCGACCATACCCGATTTCCACCCCTATTTCCAGTCCTCCATCGTCAAGGAATATTCATAATTGGTCTGTTGACTCGTATTGACACATAACAATCCATTTCTTATAAAGGTTTCTTGTCCTCAAGAATCAAACTCAGTTCAAGTATGGTAACTCAAATTGAACTTTAGGCTTTCATGTTGCAATGTTCATGACATGTGACCAGCAACTCTACAAAAGAACCTCACCATCTTAGTCATTCAACAACTTAGGCTTCTAGCCCATCAGCTTCGCATACACTAAGCCACACTTTATCAACACACTGAATCCCAATAATTCCCTTATGACAACCTTTCACTTCATCATTTAGGAAACACATTAGGAACTTCAACAACCTCTAACACTAACAATCAAACTTGGGTACACTTTAATGTTGTTATGTGTTCAGCAAATCGGTAATCATATCAGCAGGTAGCACTCCAAAAACAACCAATCACACTCCAAAGATACCGAATAATTCCTTATTGAGATTTAAGTGCTTCTCAAGTGTCCCCAAACACCGACTAAATTGATCCCATTTTGGCTTCATCAAACTGATCACCATTACTTTTTTCAGCATTTTGATCCACTTTGAACATAACAAGGTTTCTTTTTCTAGTATCATTACCATGGACATTCTCTTTACCTCTAATACCATAATGATAACACCCAATTTATACCTATTCAAACCGTTACTGTTATTCTATTTTCTATGTTAAATAAGGACTTTCAGTATTTAAACATGGCGTTTTGAATGCAGGTTGAAAGATTGAAGGCCCTAAGTGAAAGAAAGCAAATAAAGTCCTTAGATGCACTAAAAAGAAGAATAGGAGAGAAGAACATTTTGGACGCACTTGTCCGTAAGTGCGGCGCACAAATGCCACCTCTGATGTGCGGCGCACATTGACCCCCAGACTGCACTATAAATTGAGGACCTCGCCTCTCATGTTATGCATCCCACTTTTCTCTCCAGTCCGAGTATTTGAGCCCTCTTAGCAGCTTTTTGGTATATTTCCACTTTTGGAAAATATTTGTAATAAGAGTTTCTTACTCTTTTGGTTAGCGGAAAGTCGATACAATCGTAACACTTGTGTACTCGTCATTCCTTCTAATCTAAGTATGATTTTCTTTACTCTTTTCCATTTTGTTGTCCCATATTCTTAGATGATTAAACAAGAAAGGTAGATAAAAGATGGAAGATTTCTAGAGAGAGAAAGTAGTGAGAGAAAGTAGAGAGAATGGTTGGAACTTTTGAAGGATTAGATTAGAGAAAGAAATAACAAATGACCAACACCCTTCCTAACATGCTAGGAAGGGTATATATAGTCTACCCACATGCGGGCTTGTTTATGGACTATAGTCTAATGGGTCGGGCTTTTCTTTCGGGCTTTAGTTACTTATGAATGAACTTTAGCCTAAAGTTAAGCCCGTATAACACGACTAATCTACTACCTATTATGTAGGATCGTGTTTTTCTAAGGATTAGGCATTGTTGGATTAACTATTGATATGGATGGGAAATGGAGGAACTTAGAGAGAGAAAGAAGAGAGAGAAAGGAGATAATGAATAGAAAGATGGAATGTTATCAAATGGAAGTGTGCAACCCCTCCTAACATGCTAGGAGGGGGGTTTATATAGCCACCCTACATGTGGGCTATATGGGCTATATTGGATCACGAGCCCAATATCATTGGAGTGACCGATCCTTTCTAAATACGTAAAAACGTATTTCCAACAATCTCCCCCAAAGGGAGGTCACTCCAAGTTACAATGTCCTAACTAGTCTATAGCTCGTGATCTATGCTAATAATGATGTGACCGAAAATTTCCTTGGAAAAACGTATTTCCAACAATCTCCCCCAAAGGAAGGTCACACCATTTTACAAAATCTTAAACCTAACATACTATGCTTGAGTCTTCGATCTTGTTCTTGTGAATATGCTGATGAGATCTTTGACTTTGGTCTTGAGCATGTGTCCTTGCTTTGACCTTGTGCATTCATCACTTGTGATATTTGCCTCCTCGTGACTTCATGTTCCACATACTTATACTTTTATAATTCTTGAAAGCTTCAAAGTTTGATACAACGGAAGAGTTGACCTTCATACTTTCTTGAATTCATTGAAGTACTGAGTGTATGCAGTATAAGCATGTGGTGACGACTTCTTCTGGACTGTACACCGCAATGCCACCTTCTTGTTACGCTGCATAAGACAGTTAGCAACAAACCATATACACGGATGAAATGGCCTTGAACATTTCATTCTAATTCGATAGCATTTTACCTCCGGTCGGTGAAGACCGTTGGACGATATTAAATATCGTACTTGTGGCAGGTAGTTTCAATAAAGATCCTCCTTGACAAGATTTCGCGGGTAAACCCATTCTCTTTACTCGACCGTCCAAAGCTGTCTGCGAACGTAAAGAGTGAATCATTTGGATAATAATATCCGCATGATTTGAAGCCGTCAATTCATGTTCCTGGAACAAGTGAAATACAATTAAGAACCGCACCATCATTGCTTTCCAGTTGTCACGAGCTTGATTCGTATAGAATTTTGCAAGTTACCTACCAAGTGCTGTTTGAGGTTAACACTAGAAGCATTTCCACTCATCACCGTGAACACTAAGGTATCACTCTGAGTGTTCTGGCAAGATCACTAAGATATTGCGTAGAGGCCTGGAACGTGTTTAAATTCATTTAAGAATTAAACCACTGTTGCTTTCCAGTTATCACAAGTTTGCTTCATAAAGAATCACAAGTCACCTACCATGAGCTTTTTGATATTCGCTCAAGAAGGATTTCCATCTTCATTGTAAATACTTTCGTATTACTCGGATGTTCAGGCAAGATCATGAAGATTTTGCGTAGGACTCTTAAGATCTTTCTTACTATTCATAGTGTGTGAAGAAGAAAGGAAATATGAAAGTGTGTCCTAATGAGATATTTGATGATCTCAAATGGCTCTAGACTCAATCGTGCATTTTGGATTTTTAGTGATCGGAGGCTGGAGAGGAGTGCCACCATTTCAATACCAATTTATTCCGAGTGAATAAATTAATAGATAATGTGTTGTCTCCGTGTGATTAAAACAAATAACTTTTAAGAGATATCTGAGTTAGCTGGGATGGGTTGTGCCTTGCATCACTGGGTCCATGATGTCTATCTTCAATATCAAGAATCATTAAATAATGATCTTAATAGCATATGTATTGACCCGGTTTCTGCCTAAGTTGTAAGGAGGGCTTCTTTCTTTACACCCTTTATCTTTACAATTCTTTTTCATTTTTCAACCCCTTCAATGCTTACCAATACGTCATCACTAGCACCTTGTTTTGATTGTTCCAATGCTAACTTAAGTAATTGGTCGACATTAAGCTACGTTCACAATCTTTCTCCATCTTTCCTAAGGACTACTATTTCTAGCTATGGAATGTCCTTGGGAAGATTCCTCCGGTTCTAGAGGAATCATTGGACTTTAACCTATCCTACCATCCTTATGTCACCACAATATTCACCGTCGTGAATAGAGATGTTTTGGGTAAGTATATGTCACCATGAAATCCATTTTGAAGTGCAAATCCATTTTTCTCCCCCTTAACATATGCCACGATATCCGAAAACATTTCGCACATGTCGGGATGAGCTATCACGTTAAGTCAAACCATTTATGATTAATCATATCCCATATTAAATCACATTTTCTCCCCCATATTAAAAATATTAACCCAATCGATGTTTTTAATATCAATTGATTTAATAGCATTTTAAGAAAATTTGGGAAGAAAAATGCAAATCCAATTATCTTCATGAATTACTCAAGCTCCCCCTCAAATTAATGAGGGTGTGCGGAAACGTAAATTAAATACCTTTTAAACACAAGTGTAAGGTATTTATCACGTGCAAAGATCATATATGATAATGTAATCACAAGATTAGCAATTTACGAGGTTGGACCTGAATGATGGAGAACATCATATGAAAGATTCACATGGTTCTTGTTCACGAATGTTGGTCACCTCTTCACGTCTGAAGTTATCTCTTGACTCCATGTGTATGATTGATATCGTTTTCTTGACACCAATATGTGAACTTGGCACTCTCGGCATCAAGGATTCTGAATGCTGGACAATTTCTCCCCCTCAAGTGTTGACCCGTGTTCTATTGAAAGAGCTGTAGTCACCGTTTGAGTAGTCGCATCGTCGAGTATGTAGATATCAATTGTAAATTGCTACGGTTGGTGGAGATGATAACTTCATAAAAACAAGATTTCTATTGTTTTAACAAATAAATGCACTAACACGTACATAAATTTGTGTTAGATTGTGTTATTACGTAAACACAATCCCTTACATGGTTATAAAGTAAACCATGCCCGAGAAATTAATTCCCGTTGTTGAGTCAAAGCTTTCCGGTGAAAAGCTTGACTTTAAAGTGAAAAGCGGGTTACTATCGGAAATAATAGCAAGCCATTTTGATCATGTTTTAAAACATTTGAACTTCTGTTCGAACTTTATTTACAACCCCGTGTCATTATTAAATGACATTTCTAGTATCGTAAATATTATCGATTCCAGAAGACATGCTCTTTTTATCAAAACATTTTTGAACACACAATTTTGAAAGATTTAGAAAAAACCTTTTGAGAAATTCTCGAAAAATTGTGTTCAAAGTTTTGAAAACCAATTACTTGAGCTTAAGATGTTGAATATCTTACAAAACGAGCTCAAGTCCGAGAAGTTGTAAACTTCCCGTTGTTAAGGATAAGTTTATCATCGGCGATAAACTTTCCTTTTAACTGAGAACGAGTCCTAAGTTGACATTTACTTAGAAGTCGTTTTCATGAGCTTGAAAAACTTTGAATGTTTTAACATAAAGCTCATGACCGAGAAAGGTGAATTTCTCGTTATGAGGAAAAGTTATCTTATTTAAAAGATTCACTTTCCTTTCTGAGCTTAAAACCTGGAATGTTTTAATACAAGCTCATGACCGAGAAAATTTAATTTCCCGTTACCAGGATAAGCTATCTTTAAAGATAAGCTTTCCTAAAATTGAAGTTCGAGTTACAGTCTGATATTTAACTGTAAGTCATTGTGCATGAGCTTAAAAAACTTCGAATGTTTTTAACATAAGCTCATGCCCGAGAAAAAATAATTTCTCGTTGTGAGGATAAGTTTATCATCGGTGATAGACTTTCCTTTCTCTGAAGATCGGGTCATCGTCTGATATTTAACCATGAAACATTTTTACACGAGCTTAAAACCATTGAATAGTTTTAAAGTAAGCTCGTGTCCGAGAAAATTTAATTTCTCGTTTTTGAGGATAAGTTTATCATCGGCGATAGACGTTCCTTTATTTGAAAATCGGGTCATCATCTGATATTTAATGATGAACCATATACACGAGCTTAAAGCCTTTGAATGGTTTTAAGATAAGCTCGTGTCCGAGAAAACTTAATTTCTCGTTTTGAGGGTAAGTTATCGTTGCGTGGATAAACTTCCCTGTCTCTGAAGTCCGGGTCATCGTCTGTCATTTAGCGAGGAGCCATTTACACGAGCTTAAAACCTTTGAATAGTTTAAATCTAAGCTCGTGTCCGAGAAAATTTAATTTCTCGTTTTGAGGGTAAGTTATCGTTGCGTAGATAAACTTCCCTTTCTCTGAAGTCCGGGTCACAGACTGTGATTTGAATGTGAGCCATTGTGCATGAGCTTAAAAACTTGGAATGTTTTTGATATAAGCTCATGCCCGAGAAAAATTAATTTCTCGTTGTTAGGATAAGTTTATCATCGGCGATAAACTTTCCTTTCTTTGATGAACGAGTTACAGTCTGTGATGTGACTATAAATCCTTATGCACTGTAAGCTTAACTGGAAATCCCCTGAGACAGTTATTTCTTAGATATCAGCTTCTTTAGCAACCAAACTCTGAGAGTGTCCTTAATTGAATGGTATACAATGATTGGACCGCTTCGTTCTTTTGGAACATCCTCTTTGGTACCTGCATTTTCATTAAGAATTTGCATGCTTGGATATGGGTTAGCGATATCTATCTTAGAAGCAAGTGGGGGTTCACAGTTGGCCTTACTTGTGCCAGAGGTGACCTGAGGAGATGAATCACTTGTCTTAGTTGGCAAACGTTTCCTTTTATAGAAAACCTTAAGTTCAGGCTTAAGTGACGTATCATCCTTTTCAATTTCCTCCCTAGAAGTCTTAGTAGAATCTGAGATTATCCTAGTTAAAGGGCACTCGTTTGCTACAAGAGTGAAAGTTCTACCAGTGGGGCGCCACATTTTACCAATGGGTTTGATTTTAGCAACCCACTGGGATTTAAGTCTAGCACGGGAGTTGATTGTAGTGTTTTTGCTACCCTTTAGGAAAAGAGCAACAAAAGTGGCAAGTATTAAGTGTCGGTTTAGGAAAACCAAGCACTAATGACCAATTAAGTTCAAGTTCGTTTCCCAAGGAGGCAATTGCGTTGTGTTAAGAGATGATTAACTTTTTGTGATTATATGATTGAGAGAAAAGGAAATAGAAATGAGATTAGAAGAGAATGACGATTACGAAGACGTATTACAATAGGACGAAAAAGGCGTACACGTAAAACCGTAAAAACTACCAAAATTAAAATTTTACCCTAAAAATTCCTAAAAATTTCTAAAAATCCACAATAGTATTCTAAGAGTTTACAAAAAATCCAAACTTGCTAAAACCTTTTAATTAATTAGATAATGACTTTTTAATGCTAATTAAAGCCCTAAAAATCAAAATTAATTATTAAAAAGCCCTAAACAAGATTTTTAAGTTTGTAAATCTCAAAAATACTCTAATTAAGCTAAAAAGTATTTTTTAAAATTTTAAAACCAAGTAAAACTATTTTTAAACACTTAAAAACTATTAAAATCAATTAAAACTTAAATTAATTCTAGAAAATAATTGAAAAGCCCTAAAAATATTTGGAAAGTTACAAAATTTCCAATTAAGTGTTTACAAACTAGGAAAAATGTAAAAACTTAAAAACCAGACTTTAATTTTTAATATTACCAAAAATCTAGAATAATGTAACTAAGACAGAAATGCAATCAAAAGTTTCCAAAACCTTTTTAATAATTTTATATTAAATTCCAAAGTTGGTTAAAAACCCTAAAATCATATAAAATCAAAAATAAGTTAAATTGAAAACTTAAATGGCTATAAACCTCAAAAATATTGTTAAAAACCTAAAAACTATTTTTCCAGATTTTTAAAATACACTTTCCTATTTTTAATTTACTTTTCAAAATTAAAACTTAAAATAATCCTAGAAAATTAAATAAACACGTGAAAAATAAACTTTTTGAACCAAAAAGTCCTAAACCTAACTAAGAACAAAAGAAAAATGCCAAGTTGTAAAAACCTAAAAGGAATAAGCTGAAATCAGCTTATAAGTAAGCTGTTAAGTTAAATAAGCCAAAAACAAACACTACTTAAATATTAAAAGTTCCAAGTGATAACCAGTCAAGGACCCTAGGGCAACTGGTTATCACGTTGGAGTGTGAGAGGAGTGGCGCAGGTTCGAGTCCTGGCCACGTCCTTTTTACAAAAACTTTTTTTTTCTTTTTTAAACCTTAAATACTCAAATCAGTAACCTTTACTTAATCTAAATCACAAACCTTATAACAAATAGGCTAGAATCTATGCCTTGGAAAGCAAAAACGTGCCCAGATTGCAAGTTAACTGAAGAACAAAAAGTGTATATCTTCACTTGTGAAGATATTAACAAGAGGGCTTGTTCCTGGATTCTTGTTGGTTTTTGATGGATAATGGGGGCACTCCCACAACCAGTTGGGTTGTGGGAAGTCAAGAGCAACAAAAAAAAAACACAGTCACTTCACAAAATCGCACACAAATCACCAAAGAAAGTTACTGATATAGCCTAAGGTTTCTGATGAATACTTGACTGATCTATTTGGCACAAAGATGAAATTCAAATGCTCAAATCTTGCATACACCCCTACCAACTAGCCTAAAACTGATTTCAATCCCTAAATGAACCTATGATCTAACAGATACCAAGATTTGATGAGCAAATTCAAAGAAAACAGGCAGAAAAGTGGATTACTGAATTCATGCTATTTTTCCAAATATTTTATCATGCAACTTGTTTTAAACTCACCCAAACTGAAAACCTATGACTAACATATAACCTATTACAACCTAAAGAGTGATTCTAGACTGACTTAAACACAAAAATCCCCCAAGGAGTTCAGTTAACATGCAAATCCAAACACCCCCTTATAATCTGAAACTAAAAATTTGCACACCAAATTCAATCACAAATCCACCAAATTGATCCTAATCAACTCTAACATGCATAATAACCCTAAATGAGCATAATCCAACAGCGTTAACAAACACATAAACAATTTCTCACAAATTTCATGAAAAATCACATAGAACTGAAATATTGAAAACTAAGAACAAAGTATAAGAGATTTACCTTGTGGGACCCACATCTAGGTCCCACAATGGCTGCATAGCCATCTCCTTCAGGCTAGGGCCTGAGCTGAACCTCTTGGAAATTTGAAGGCAAAATGGTTATGATGATGATGATGATGTTCTTAGTTCTTGTTTTTAACCTGCCAAAAACAGACAACCAAAAACAAGAAGAACCTGGTACAAGAGCTTATAGGCTATAAGATTAACTTATTGACAAGTCAACTTATAGCTTATAGCTTTAAAAAAAATGAAGCAGAAATAAAAAAAATTGATTTTTGTTTCATTTTAACTTAACTTTCCTTTTTATCTTGCTTAACTTCCAAACTACACAAACATTTTCCCAGGATTCACAACTCACAAGCTATTGACCCACAATATTTTTCACCCAAACTTGGACATCCACACTTCCTTGATATAACTTATATTAGTGAAGCATGGTCATGACCAAATACAAATGATAAACCTGTTTGGTCATATGTGCTTATGATAAATCCAACATGCTAAAAAAAATAAGAGGATATTAATAGCTTGGTTACAACCTTCTTAACAGACCACCATAATAAACTTTCAAAACAGATTTAACTAAAGAAAATTTGAGAAACCTTCAACACTTAAACAAAACATTTGCTTCCTTAAAAAAAACTGGTAAATTCAACCACACAATCAAACAGCAGTAAGTAAAATAGAGCCTGGATTTTTCATCATCAATACTTTACCAAGTTTCATTCATTAACAAAACGGGTTTTACAAGATTGTGACCAAAGGAAAAATCAGGAACAAGTGAAATGAAATGCTAAGTTGCCTTATATAATGGCTACAAGAAGAGTCTAGAATACTGAAAAATAAAAACCCTAGTTGCTACTGATTTTCCTAAACTACCCTTGAGTCTTATGAGGAATCTTGGTCAATTTTGTTCTTCACGTGATGATTGTGATGTGCAAGCTGGCTTGGAGTGATCCTGGTTGTTAAAGGAGTCCTTTGGGAGCACGAAATCATTGTGGGACGTTGATTTTGCTGTACACTCTTGGACTCTTGCAAAAACTTGAGCAGGGAGCATGTGGGTAGGCCATAGGAGTGAGGGTGACTTGTTTTTGGGGAGTGGGAATTGGTTAGGAGGAGATGAATTACTATTCTGGAAGTTATGGGGAGAAAACCCTTTGAATTTGGGTAATTAGGATTTAGGGTTCTTTGTGATTAAAGGGGAAGCAGGTGGTGGTTTAATCTGATTATCCATTTGAATATGTGTTTACCTCCAAAAATTAAGTTAATCAGACTTAATAAATAATGTGGGTGAGTGGGATCTGACGTGTGAGGTGGAGGGTGAGGTGGTGTGTTGCTATTGGTTGGTGGAGGTGATGTGGCTGGATGATTGGTGGTGGTGAGTTTGATTGTCTGGCAAAAACAGTCCCCCCACTCCTTTGTTTTGTTCACTTTGAAATAAACAGATAACAACTTCAAATCCTTTGTAAATAAGTTTGCCACACTTGTCAAATATGGCACAAGAGTTGTCACAACTTTAAACAAGGGCTTTAAATGCAATTTCTTCATTCTCCAAGGACTTCTCTTGTAAATTCTTGATAATTTAGGGACCCAAATGCAATAATTGAGATTTGCAAGGGTATAAATTGACAAGTCTTCAATTCTTCAGGGACCAAACTTGTACAATCTTCAAACTTCAAGGTCATTTTTGGAAATTCCATTCTTAGGCCCGGTTCATTGTGTGGTTTCGTTTCCCGTGTTCGTTATTGATTGATTCTTGTGATCTTTTTGTCTTTTCCTCAATATCCGTACCTAAAATACACAAGCAACAAACACGAGCATATATTTGGTAGTTTTAATGATATTTTATGCATTTTAAGCCCGATTTGGACGATGAGACTATGTATAAAAGTAGTCTCATCACTCCCCCATACTAAACCATTGCCGTGCCCTCACGCAATGCTAGAATTAAGTATCATAGCACCTCCAAAATTCATTTTTATTCACTTTATTGAACGATAAACTAGCTACACTACTACTATTGCTACTACTTGTGTTTTAGACATAATGTATGATTTTCATCGCAAAATGGGAGTTTTAGGTTCATAGAATAAGAACACGTGAATGCTTCGTTAGAAATAATTTCATCGTCCTCGATTTTCACCCTAATTCCATGCCAAGCGTGCAACGAGATCGTTGTCATTATAAGTTAGTAATGCTAACACTACTCATATGCCCTAATCACGTACTTATCCTCCCATTATTCCTAAGTTGTATCTCTTATATTTTATTTTGTCTTGAATGTTTCACGAGGATACATTGTTTGACTTATGCGATAATAGAGATTTAGGTCTAAAAATAGAGTCCTAACGGTGTAACTAAGACCATCAAATCAATAACCCCTCCTAATAGACAACGATGTTAAAAAATTAAGTTGACAAGAAGAATCGATAAACACGGTTTTATAACGGTTTTGAACATGAGACTTATTACCAAGACTTTTATACGCCCCCTAACGGAAGGGCCTTATTATCTTTGGTTTACCTCCATCTTTTATTCAACTTCGCCACGAAGCTTTTATTATGACTTCGGTCTTGCCTTGCCTTTTATTATCCGCCTCATCGGTGGTTTTATTTGCCAAAGACGTATATCTTCACGCTAAAGCGAATTTTGGATCTTTAAAGCTTCGAAGATTAAGGCTTGATTCACTTTCAATTTTGCATAGATTTTTCGGCCTTGTGGGGCTTCAAATTGTTTGCTAGATTTAGGTGAGCCCTTGAAATCTTATTATTGGGTGAAGCTTTTGATTATTCGGGTGCCAATACTTCAAAACCATGACGCTGGCGATACCTTAATGTCTTCCCAATTTAATTACACGGAAGCTACTAGAAAAGACTAGAAACCCAACAATCCCAACTAAACCGCTAAGTCAATATTTATTAAGCAAAAAATATATACATGCGAAGGGAGAATAAGCAAACAACGAGAACACATGAGTTTTTGAAAGAATACGAGTACTCTATGTTTAGCATAGTAACTTATAATTAACCCTATCATTTCTCGTCCTCATTTAAGAGACTTAGCCTAATGTGTAGTTAAGGAATCAAAGCTAAGTGCTCAACACGCACGGTCGAGTCAAAAATTACTCTTATTCTCGCCATCGGAAAATCTACATTCGTGTCTTCAAACACTTATAAAACATGAGAAAATTTTTAAAATTTGGCCATTTTTAGCCTTATTTGCAACAAAAACGATAAACAAAAAGATAAACTTTGGAAAGCGTAAAGGTTTGGCAAGGAAAGTATCTATTCACCCCCCATACTAAAGTTAAACATTGTCCTCAATGTTTCGAGTCTAGGGGTGCAAACCCCCATACTAGAGACGTAGTCGAATGCCTAATCTAGCATGGAAGGGGTGTAACCAATAAATTTAAAGCCGTTTATGAAGTGTTCTATAAACCTAAGGTTAGAACATATAAGGATATATCATGGATATTGAGAAAGTCTTCAAAGCAAACGATCGAGTGCTCCCATAAAACGAACACGAGAGGCTCCAATCGTGAAGATCATGATCTAAAAACCACAATTCACAAACAACCACGGAACAAAGGTTGGAAGGGCACAAATCCCCTCACATTAGGATTAACTAAAAAGCAATAATATTTACATAGGATAAGCATGGGACTCCCCCACGAGGTACCTCGTTTTTGATTACCGAGTCATGAGCGCGACTCGATCCCCTCAATACTAATTATCATTGGGGAAGGTGACTTGGTCGAGGTAGTTCAAGGATGGAACTTCCCCGCCAAAGTAGTGCTTCAACCTATGTCCATTCACCTTGAAGTTAGGACCATCATCTTGAGCTAGCTCGATGGTCCCATACGGAAACACTTGAGTCACGGTGAATGGACCGGACCAACGGGATTTCAACTTACCGGAAAAGATTTTCAAGCGAGAATTAAAAAGCAAAACTTGATCCCCAATGTTAAAAACCCGGTTTTTAATTTTAGAATCATGCAACTTTTTAGTTTTTTTCTTTATAAATCAATGAATTTTCATAAGCAATGTCCCACAATTCATCCAATTCATTTAATTGCATTTTCCGGTGTTTTCCCGCGGTCTCCATATCATCATTACAATGCTTTAGGGCTCAATAAGCCTTGTGTTCTAACTCGATAGGCAAATGACAATTCTTTCCATACACAAGCTTATAGGGAGTGCACCCAATGGGCGTCTTATGAGCGGTCCTAAAGGCCCATAAAGCATCGTTCAACTTATCCGACCAAGTTTGTCGGTTTTCCCCAACGGATCTCTCCAAGATCCTCTTCAAAGCTCGGTTTGAAACCTCGACTTGCCCACTCGTTTGAGGGTGATAAGCCGTAGAAAGCCGATGTGTAACCCCATATTTCCTTAGGACCCTTTCGAATTGGTCGTTACAAAAATGGGTTCCACGATCGCTTATGATAGCACGAGGGGTTCCAAACCGAGAAAACAAGCTTTTCAAAAACTTGACTACCACACGAGCATCATTGGTGGGCAAGGCCTTGCCCTCCACCCACTTAGATAGGTAGTCAACCGCAACGAGAATGTACTTATTACCACGAGATGATGGGAACGGCCCCATAAAGTCTATACCCCAAACGTCAAAGATCTCACACACTTGGATGATATTTTGTGGCATTTCATCTTTTTGTGAGGCTTTTCCTTGTCGTTGGAATGCATCACATGACTTCACAAGATCTTGTGCATCTCGGTAAATAGTAGGCCAAAAGAAGCCGGCATCAAACACCTTTTTATCCGTGAGATTAGCACCGTGGTGACCACCCGTGGGTCCCTCATGGCAAGCTCTAAGGATGTTAGAAGCTTCGGTGCCAAATACACAACGTCGGATGATTTGATCCGCACAAGTTCGAAACAAGTAAGGGTCGTTCCAAAAGTAGAACTTGACGTCACGAAAGAATTTCCGTTTTTCTTGAGTCGTCATACCCTTAACGATGAAGTTACCCGCATGGTAATTTGCAAAATCCGCAAACCATGGGGTGGAAGAATCAAGCTTAGAATTCACTACACCAAGTGTCTCGAGCGGAAATGTTTCGGTGATTTCCTTGGGCTCGTAAACACTTTGGTGAGGATCTTCCAAACGAGAAAGATGATCGGCCGCTAGATTCTCGGCTCCTTTTTTGTCAACGATTTTGTGATCAAATTCTTGAAGGAGGAGAATCCAACGAAGTAATATAGGCTTAGCATCTTGCTTTGCCATGAGATACTTAATAGCCGAATGATCCGTATACACTATGCATTTAGTCAAGACGAGATAAGGTCGAAATTTCTCAAATGCATACACCACGGCAAGGAACTCCTTCTCCGTTGTAGTGTATTTTAGTTGAGCCTCGGTCATCGTCTTGCTAGCATAGTGAATAGGCAAGAAGTGCTTTTCATGACGTTGCCCCAATACGGCCCCAATAGCGTAATCACTAGCATCACACATGAGCTCAAAGGGGAGGTTCCAATTGGGAGCAACAAGAATGGGAGCTTCGGTAAGTTTCCTCTTAAGGATTTCAAAGGCTCGTACACAATC
Organism: Glebionis coronaria; assembly: GCA_025667525.1. Taxonomy (NCBI): domain Eukaryota; kingdom Viridiplantae; phylum Streptophyta; class Magnoliopsida; order Asterales; family Asteraceae; genus Glebionis; species Glebionis coronaria. The sequence continues at coordinate 485,031,318 of CM046875.1, read as the reverse complement.
TTCGTCAAAGACAAAACGTGCCTCTTTTTCAAGAAGATGTGTAATGGGTCGAGAAATCTTCGAAAAATCCTTGATGAATCGTCGATAAAAGCCCGCGTGGCCTAGGAAACTCCTAACTCCCTTAACGGTTTTGGGATGAGGTAATTTAGCGATGACGTCTACCTTAGCTTGATCTACCTCAATCCCCGCTTTCGAGACCTTGTGCCCTAAGACGATTCCACTTCTAACCATAACATGTCATTTTTCCCAATTGAGCACAAGGTTGGTTTCCTCACAACGTTTTAACATTCTCTCAAGGTTCGATAAACATGAAGTGAACGAATTACCAAACACGGAAAAGTCATCCATGAAGACTTCCATCGTCTTCTCGATCATGTCATGAAAAATAGCCATCATGCACCTTTGGAGGGTTCTCGGTGCATTGCAAAGTCCGAATGGCATTCTACGATAGGCAAACGTTCCATATGGACACGTAAACATAGTTTTTTCTTGATCACGAGGATCAATGGGAATTTGGAAGTAACCGGAAAAACCATCTAAAAAGAAATAGAAATCGTTTCCCGTAAGACGCTCCAACATTTGGTCCATGAAGGGTAAGGGAAAATGGTCTTTTCGAGTGGCTTCATTCAACTTACGATAGTCAATGCACACTCTCCATCCAGTCACGAGTCTAGTGGGAATCAACTCGTTGGCATCGTTTGGCACAACGGTCATCCCTCCTTTTTTAGGGACACAATTAATAGGACTCACCCAAGGGCTATCGGAAATAGGGTAAATCATTCCCGCGTCAAGGAGTTTAAGGACCTCCTTTTTGATGACGTCGTGAATTTTAGGGTTCACCCTCCTTTGACTTTGGATTGCGGGCTTGTAATCCTCATCCATTAATATTTTGTGGGTACAAAACTTGGGATCGATTCCATTAATGTCGGATAACTTCCACGTAATTGCCCCTTTGTGGTCCTTTAGAACATCGACAAGTGCGGTTTTTTCATCATTCGAAAGTTCCTTCGCAATAATAACCGGCAACTTGTCGTCCTCCTCCAAATAGACATATTCGAGATGAGGAGGTAAATCTTTCAACTCGAGGATAGGTGGTTCCTCGAGTGAAGATTTGGGCTCGATACTCATAACCTCCTCGGGTGGAGGAAATGGGAAATCGTTAAGAAAATCCTTGATAATCGAGAAGTCCTCATCGTTGTCGAGGTCTTCGTTACAAGTATGTGGAACATTGCATTCTTCCAACGTAAAACCACCACCTTCAAATGGGGTGAAGGTTGGTGTCGAATTATTAAGAATTGGATCTAACTTAGTGGGATTGCCACTAGTTTCTTCATCACCAAACCCTAGAACTTCTTGTGAAAATTCCTCGCAAACCACGTCGATCATATCAACGAGGTTTATGGTAGAAACGGAATAAACATGAGAAAGTTGAGAATTTTGAGTAGCGTTTATAACAAGTTCCTCGTCGTTGAAACATAAGGTGATCTTTCTAGCATGAACATCAATTAAATCCATAGACGTATCTAAAAACGAACGACCTAAAATGAGAGGAACTTGAGGATCCGTTGGGATATCGACAACGATAAAGTCTACGGGATAGTAGAACTTCCCCACTTTCACAAAAACGTCTTCCGCCAATCCACATGCACGAATCGTGGAATGGTCGGCCATCTCGATAGACATTAGTGAAGGAGTAAGATTAGGAAGATTGAGCGACTTGAAGATTGCAAGTGGCATCAAGTTAATGCTAGCACCAAGATCGGCCAAGGCGTAGCATTCTTCCATATCTTGGATTGCACAAGGGATAAAAAATTTACCGGGATCACCGACTTTTTGAGGTATGCGATTAAGATAAACCGACGAACAACTAGACAATTGATGCAATTTCTCCTTGTTGTTCAACATACTCTTAAAGTTAGCGGCAAATCAAGGCATCATGACTAAAGCATCGGCTAAACTCACATTAAGGTGCAACTCACGAAACATTTTCATAAAAAGCTCAAATTGATAATTGTCGCGCTCTTGTCGTTTCTCCTTCCTAAGTCTCGATGGGTAAGGTAAGGGTGGTGTGGGTTGGGGCATAGGCATAGCCTTTGGAATCTCGGGTTCCAATGTTGGTAAAGGGTCGACCGTAGGTGTGGCATGAGCGGTACTTTGTGGGCTTGAGATATTCTCCTTTTCGACCACCACCTCGGGTTCTTCCTCAATTTCCTCCATCGTTGGAGTAATTGGTTGAGGAGTCGGTTCTTTAATTGCCTTACCACTTCGTGTGGTAATCACTTTCATCTCTCCCTTCGGGTTTGACACGGTGTTACTAGGCAAACTACCCGAAGTAGAGGCTTTGTTCCCCATGACGGCTTCTAAAATAGCATTAAGCTTAACATCTTGACTAGCGGCTTTTTGGTCAATCCTTTGTTCAAGCCTAGCATGACTTTGTTCAATTTTATTGTTTTGACCTCTAATTTGATTAGCAAAGTCATTTTTCAACTCATTTCTCATGTTAAGATTTTCCTTCACAAAATTAGCTAACTCCTTGGTGTTTTTATCCGTGTCCCTAGCTTGACTAGCCAATTGCTCTTGAATGTTTTCCAAAATCTTATCATTTGCCGTAGCGTAATTCAAAAATTCCATTGGAAGTTCTTTAGTGTAAACATTTTGAAGACCTTGACTTGTGTTTTGAAAGTTACGGTTTTGGTTTTGATTTTGCAATTGGCTACTACTTCCTTGATTCCCATAGTTGTTATTCCCCTTGTAATTGTTTCTTTGATTGTTTTGGTAACCAACTTGATTGTTTCGATAATTGTTAGCATTTTGATTTGGTGGAAAACCCGGTGGAGTCAATTGATTAGTGCGGGGAACTTGACCATTTTGGTTATAAGTTCCCGCGGCCGCGTAGGCACTCGAAGTGTTACCACCGTTGGTAATGCACTCGGAGTAATCGTGAGCTCCACCACAATACATACAAGAAACCTCAACCGCTTTAGCCGTAGCGGGAGTGGGTTGTTCACCAACTTTAAACTCAATTAAAAATCCTTTAAGCTTATCAAAAATCTTGTTCTCCAAATTAGCCTCGATTTGGGAAGCATCAACGGTATGTGACAATGAAGGCGAAGGCGAAGACGAAGTCTTACGAACACTCGACGTGCTACGAGGACTATAGACCTTAGACCTATTCTCAATGATTAATAATGCTTCCTCGACCGTTTTACACAAAAAATTACCACCCGCGGCGGCATTAAGATAATCACGCTCAATATCATTCAAGCCATTGTAAAACGTGTCAATTTGATGCAAGTCGGAAAAACCATGATGAGGACATTCGTGCAACATTTCCTTAAACCTATTCCAAGCTATTGAAAAACTCTCATTATACTCTTGTGAAAACTTTGAAATCTCGTTTTTCAAATGCGTAGTCTTAGAGGGCGGAAAAAATTGGTTCACGAATTTTGAAACGAGATCCTTCCACGTCAATATAGAATTGGGTGGCTCTTTCTCTAACCAAATTTTTGCGGGCCCCGCTAAGGAATACGGAAAAAGCATCATCTTAATCGAGTCGTTAGAGACGTCCTTAAACTTGCAAGTGGCGGTAAGACGATTAAATTGGCGAATGTGGTTATGAGGGTTGTCCTTTTCGTCACCTCGAAACTTGTTGTTTTGAATCATAGACAACAAACCCGTCTTAACCTCAAAATTCTCCGCAAGGATAGCGGGAATCACAATCGCTTCTCCATAACCCTCGATGGGTGCTTGAAGCAACTCTATCATAGTTCGATTAGCCATGGGTGCTTCTTTCACTACGATGGGTTCGTCAATAGGAGACTCCTCACTAGAAGGAGTGGTTGATTTGTTTCTTTGTTTACGTGCACGTCTTGCTTTGGAGCGAGTTTGCATAAACGTTACGTACAACGAGAGGGTGAGCAAAGAAGATTCTTTTTGGTGTTTTTACTTTTTCAATTTTTTTTGTAGTTTTTGATTGTTTTTACTTTTTTTTTTTGGATTTTGTGGAATGTATTAGGTAGACAAAAATCTACAAATCTCCTCCTTAATCAAATCTCTCGATTAAAGAAGCCTCAAGGAATGAAAACGATCACGTGAAGTGAACGCCTTGGATGACTTTAGAACGTTGGTGGAACACCAAAACGTTCAAGAGGGTTTAATCAAATGAAACCAAGAAAATATATAGGATACTTAGTAATACTTGGGCGGCAAAACCCTCGATTAGCTCTCAAAATCAAATACTCACAAGCAAGCGCGGAAACGAGGCGGCGCGAAGCACTTAAGAGCCTTTTTCCTTAGGATATATTTTATAATATCCGCCTTATACCCACCTTATAGTTTGTATTTTCAAAATCGAGCTTCACGAAAGTATTTATCTATTTTTGCCTTTTTTTCTTTGGTTTGAGATTCGAATACAATGATTGGGTAATGACCTCCCAAGTCAAGGTTGTGATTTCTCACGTATTTGGAGTACTTGTGAGTTTATTGTTCTACGTATACAATACAGTAATAGTATTCACAAAAAACAAAAAACCGATAATACGTATTAGTAGAGTGCTACTAATACAATTAGCTATTATGGCTATATATAAAAACAACAATGTCCAAATCAAAACACAACACGCCTCCCCGGCAGCGGCGCCAAAATGATTGTAGTGTTTTTGCTACCCTTTAGGAAAAGAGCAACAAAAGTGGCAAGTATTAAGTGTCGGTTTAGGAAAACCAAGCACTAATGACCAATTAAGTTCAAGTTCGTTTCCCAAGGAGGCAAGTGCGTTGTGTTAAGAGATGATTAACTTTTTGTGATTATATGATTGAGAGAAAAGGAAATAGAAATGAGATTAGAAGAGAATGACGATTACGAAGACGTATTACAATAGGACGAAAAAGGCGTACACGTAAAACCGTAAAAACTACCAAAATTAAAATTTTGCCCTAAAAATTCCTAAAAATCCACAATAATATTCTAAGAGTTTACAAAAAATCCAAACTTGCTAAAACCTTTTAATTAATTAGATAATGACTTTTTAATGCTAATTAAAGCCCTAAAAATCAAAATTAATTATTAAAAAGCCATAAACAAGATTTTTAAGTTTGTAAACCTCAAAAATACTCTAATTAAGCTAAAAAGTATTTTTTAAAATTTTAAAACCAACTAAATTTATTTTTAAACACTTAAAAACTATTAAAATCAATTAAAACTTAAATTAATTCTAGAAAATAATTGAAAAGCCCTAAAAATATTTGGAAAGTTACAAAATTCCTAATTAAGTGTCTACAAACTAGGAAAAATGTAAAAACTTAAAAAATCAGACTTTTAATTTTTAATAATAAAATAATATATAAAATATTCAAAAAAATTCAAAGTTTATAAAAAAATTCTAAAAAATTAACAAAAATCTAGAATAATGAAACTAAGACAGAAATGCAATCAAAAGTTTCCAAAACATTTTTAATAATTTTATATTAAATTCCAAAGTTGGTTAAAAACCCTAAAATCATATAAAATAAAAAATAAGTTAAATTGAAAACTTAAATGGCTGTAAACCTCAAAAATATTGTTAAAAACCTAAAAATTATTTTTCCAGATTTTTAAAATACCCTTTCCTATATTTAATTTACTTTTCAAAATTAAAACTTAAAATAATCCTAGAAAATTAAATAAACACGTGAAAAATAAACTTTTTAAACCAAAAAATCCTAAACCTAACTAAGAACAAAAGAAAAATGCCAAGTTGTAAAAACCTAAAAGGAATAAGCTGAAATCAGCTTATAAGTAAGCTGTTAAGTTAAATAAGCCAAAAACAAACACTACTTAAATATTAAAAGTTCCAAGTGATAACCAGTCAAAGACCCTAGGGCAACTGGTTATCACGTTAGAGTGTGAGAGGAGTGGCGCAGGTTCGAGTCCTGACCACGTCCTTTTTACAAAAACTTTTTTTTTGTTTTTTAAACCTTAAATACTCAAATCAGTAACCTTTACTTAATCTAAATCACAAACCTTATAACAAATAGGCTAGAATCTATGCCTTGGAAAGCAAAAACATGCCCAGATTGCAAGTGAACTGAAGAACAAAAAGTGTATATCTTCACTTGTGAAGATATGAACAAGAGGGCTTGTTCCTGGATTCTTGTTGGTTTTTGATGGATAATGGGGGCACTCCCACAACCAGTTGGGTTGTGGGAAGTCAAGAGCAACAAAAAAAAACACAATCACTTCATAAAATCACACACAAATCACCAAAGAAAGTTACTGATATAGCCTAAGGTTTCTGATGAATACTTGACTGATCTATTTGGCACAAAGATGAAATTCAAATGCTCAAATCTTGCATACACCCCTACCAACTAGCCTAAAACTGATTTCAATCCCTAAATGAACCTATGATCTAATAGATACCAAGATTTGATGAGCAAATTCAAAGAAAACAGGCAGAAAAGTGGATTACTGAATTCATGCTATTTTTCCAAATATTTTATCATGCAACTTGTTTTAAACTCACCCAAACTGAAAACCTATGACTAACATATAACCTATTACAACCTAAAGAGTGATTCTAGACTGACTTAAACACAAAAATCCCCCAAGGAGTTCAGTTAACATGCAAATCCAAACACCCCCTTATAATCTGAAACTAAAAATTTGCACACCAAATTCAATCACAAATCCACCAAATTGATCCTAATCAACTCTAACATGCATAATAACCCTAAATGAGCATAATCCAACAGCTTTAACAAACACATAAACAATTTCTCACAAATTTCATGAAAAATCACATAGAACTGAAATATTGAAAACTAAGAACAAAGTACAAGAGATTTACCTTGTGGGACCCACATCCAGGTCCCACAATGGCTGCATAGCCATCTCCTTCAGGCTGGGGCCTGAGCTGAACCTCTTGGCAATTTGAAGGCAAAATGGTTATGATGATGATGATGATGTTCTTAGTTCTTGTTTTTAACCTGCCAAAAACAAACAACCAAAAACAAGAAGAACCTGGTACAAGAGCTTATAGGATATAAGATTAACTTATTGACAAGTCAACTTATAGCTTATAGCTTTAAAAAAAATGAAGCAGAAATAAAAAAAACTGATTTTTGTTTCCTTTTAACTTAACTTTCCTTTTTATCTTGCTAAACTTCCAAACTACACAAACAATTTCCCAGGATTCACAACTCACAAGCTATTGACCCACAATATTTTTCACCCAAACTTGGACATCCACACTTCCTTGATATAACTTATATCAGTGAAGCATGGTCATGACCAAATACAAATGATAAACCTGTTTGGTCATATGTGCTTATGATAAATCCAACGTGCTAAAAAATAAGAGGATATTAATAGCTTGGTTACAACCTTCTTAACAGACCACCATAATAAACTTTCAAAACAGATTTAACTCAAGAAAATTTGAGAAACCTTCAACACTTAAACAAAACATTTGCTTCCTTAAAAAAAACTGGTAAATTCAACCACACAATCAAACAGCAGTAAGTAAAATGGAGCCTGGATTTTTCATCATCAATACTTTACCAAGTTTCATTCATTAACAAAACGGGTTTTACAAGATTGTGACCAAAGGAAAAATCAGGAACAAGTGAAATGAAATGCTAAGTTGCCTTATATAATGGCTACAAGAAGAGTCTTGAATACTGAAAACTAAAAACCCTAGTTGCTACTGATTTTCCTAAACTACCCTTGAGTCTTGTGAGGAATCTTGGTCAATTTTGTTCTTCACGTGATGATTGTGATGTGCAAGCTGGCTTGGAGTGATCCTGGTTGTTAAAGGAGTCCTCTGGGAGCACGAAATCATTAAGGGACGTTGATTTTGCTGTACACTCTTGGACTCTTGCAAAAACTTGAGCAGGGAGCATGTGGGTAGGCCATATGAGTAAGGGTGACTTGTTTTTGGGGAGTGGGAATTGGTTACGAGTAGATGAATTACTATTCTGGAAGTTATGGGGAGAAAACCCTTTGAATTTGGGTAATTAGGATTTAGGGTTCTTTGTGATTAAAGGGGAAGCAGGTGGTGGTTTAATCTGATTATCCATTTGAATATGTGTTTACCTCCAAAAATTAAGTTAATCAGACTTAATAAATAATGTGGGTGAGTGGGATCTGACGTGTGAGGTGGAGGGTGAGGTGGTGTGTTGCTATTGGTTGGTGGAGGTGATGTGGCTGGATGATTGGTGGTGGTGAGTTTGATTGTCTGGCAAAAATAGTCCCCCCACTCCTTTGTTTTGTTCACTTTGAAATAAACAGCTAACAACTTCAAATCCTTTGTAAATAAGTTTGCCACACTTGTCAAATATGGCACAAGAGTTGTCACAACTTTAAACAAGGGCTTTAAATGCAATTTCTTCATTCTCCAAGGACTTCTCTTGTAAATTCTTGATAATTTAGGGACCCAAATGCAATAATTGAGATTTGAAAGGGTATAAATTGACAAGTCTTCAATTCTTCAGGGACCAAACTTGTACAATCTTCAAACTTCAAGGTCATTTTTGGAAATTCCATTCTTGGGCCCGGTTCATTGTGCGGCTTCGTTTCCCGTGTTCGTTATTGATTGATTCTTGTGATCTTTTTGTCTTTTCCTCAATATCCGTACCTAAAATACACAAGCAACAAACACGAGCATATATTTGGCAGTTTTAATGATATTTTATGCATTTTAAGCCCGATTTAGACGATGAGACTATGTATAAAAGTAGTCTCATCAGGAGTTCACCTCATTAAGTAGTTTCTTGATACAAGAATCATGATTAGCCGTAAAGACACATTTTCTACATGTTTTACAAGTAGCATATTTAATGTCCGAGTAAGATCTAGAATTCCTGGACGATTGATTGATGCTCCTAGGATTTGACATGCTACGGTTAGCAGTGTTGGGTAATCTAGAAGGCATCTGACTAGGTTTGAAATTCCTATCTCTTACTTGTGTCTTTTGCTTAGCTTCCCTTAGACCAATTGTATGGCGAACGTCATTTGAACTAGTTCGAGACATATTCTTTGGACTATGTCTAGGGAGACTAGATGCAATCATGTGATTAGGTCTTGCAAAAGCTGTTTTAGTCACATTGGCCCTAGTTGGTGGCGTGATTGTTCTAGAAATATGAGCCATATCAACTTGGGAGGCAAACCGCGGTCTCGAGGATTGTGATCGCTCGGATCTAAATGCAGTCGGTTGTCGAATGAACTGATTTGTAGGCGGTTTCCCCAAGATTGATGATTTTTCAAGCTTAGTGTCCACACTAGTTCCTTTATTTTTCCTCAATTCGTTTTTCAATGCAGCTATAGCAAAGACCTTTTCCTGAACTTGAGCCTTTAAAGTCTCATTCTCTTTGAGCAATTCATCTTGGGATGCCAACTTAGATTCAAGCAACTGAATTTGTTTCAAAAGATTATCCTTTTCAGCTTTAGAATCTAGAACTGTTTGATCCAATTTTCATTCAAGAACAACGTTTGACTTTTCAAGTTTTTCAAAATATGTTTCAAATTTCTCCGTTTTATTCGAAAATTCAATTTTGGCATCCTCAAGATCTTTTAATTGTTGAGCTACAATCGTTTCGAGCTCTCTAATCTTGGAATCAGAAGTAGTTAATGAAGAAGTTATAAGACAAGTATCATGATTTTTAGCATTTTGAACACTTTCTCCCCCATTATGACTCACATCGGATGAATCAGAAGTGGTATTTCTATCACTCTTTTCCATCCCATGTTTGTCATAGTTAGGTTCAGAATGCTCAATATGCGGTATTTCATCAGCATATACATCATCAACATTACATTATACCATGTCCGCAGGCTCTTCGTCATTAACGGGTAAGGTGTCATCAAAAGAGATCTCGTGAACATTGCCTGACGTGCCACTGGTATCATGTTGTCCTCCTGATTCCGTGCTATTGCCATCGTTAGGCTCCAAGTTGTCAACCGTATGACCATTCTCCTCTTGCATCTGCATCATAGATTCTTGCACTCCATTATCATACACTTGCTGAAGTCTGGATCTTTCATAAATCGAAGACGAAACCGATGTCATAAATTTCAACAGTTTATCACGGAAATCTTTAACATCGTTCTCTGTGTATTGAAAAAATAACCGGCATATCCATGAATTGTCAGACTTGATGATATTGAATTGGAGGAAAGGCGTGAGTTGTGTCACAAGAGCCTGATATGCAGTTTCTGATGCAGAGTGATTAAAGTCTTCTTTGTGAAGTTGCTCAGCTAGGTGGTACAAGTTGAGAAATAGTGAATCGATGAATGTATAATGATGTTGACCAAAGAGTGTCACAAATTCGCTTCCTCCTTGAACCCATGCAATAGTCCTAAGATGTGACTGAAGTAGTCGACATGAAATTATACCAGTTTCTCTAGCTGTGTCTTGCATGTGATGCAAGTCTCCCTCTTGAAATTTCGAATTCACAGACTCCATTGAATTATGATGAAAAATGATCGTGATTGTAGTTGTATTCGGAATCTTACAATTCGTGAAGAAATTTCGAAAGATCCGTAAATAACTTTTTAAAAATCCACGATAGATGAGATCACACTATTCTCAACGATGATATATCTCGTTTGAGATGAAATTTCTTGGCTCAATAAATTTCTTGGACGGCTAAAAGTTTGATAAAACAAACCCGATCAAAAATCCATAACCACTAAAAATAAAGCCCGTCACTTTGGCTCGTCACTTTTGACTTTAAATCCGGCCACGAAAACTTTTAACCCGTCAAATATTTTACCACGTTGGTTCTCTCGAAATACCCGCCTCAACAACGATGTACCAAATCCAAATATATCGATTGACAAAAATACAAAATTAAATATAAAAAGTTAACTTAAAAAAAACTTAACTAAAAATAGAAAAATCTGATATTTAAAAAAAATTGATATTAAAAAATAACTTAACTCAAAATAGAAAATAAAAATAAAATTAGAAAAAGCTGATTATGTTTTGTAAATAAAATTTGGAAGTTAAATACTTTGGGAATTAAAAAAAAACGTTCAAACAAATAATAATGTTAAAAAAGAAGGTAAGATGGCAGGTAAAAGATACGTGGCCCAAAACTCTCAACTATTACCAAAACTTGGCAGGTAAACGATACGTGGCCTATTCTCTCAAATATTGCCAAAACTTGATTCTTGTTTCCTTCGCCTGGTTAGAATATAAAACACTTTCCCAAAAATATTAAAGCCTAAACAATCTCACAAACTTTGTGATATCCGCCCCCTTATCTTCTCCAAATAATCTTAGCCTCTCAAACCTAATGTCACTCACTTCTCTTTCTCAAACTCAGAATAAATTGTAACGAGGACAACTGAAAAACTCTATATGATTATCTTCTTACAAACCTTAAATCTTATTAAACAAAAACCTTTTTCTGTGTCATTCATCGAAACCGGTCCATCAATCAACAGGACAATCAACCATCTTTTTGTTACCTGAATAAATGAATCAGCTTCAAGATCCTGAATGGATCTCAGGTAGGTTTCTCTATTTTCTTTATGTGTCCTTGATCGATGAGGGTTTTTAAAGACTGAGATCTTTAATAATTGAGTGGTTCGAGTCTTGTGTTGGTTAAGAGGTTCGAGTTGAGTGAGTCGAGAATGTGAGGGTCGATGGTTTGATTTTGTGTATGTGTTGTACTGTTGGGTTTGTGTATGTGTTGGGTTTGTGTATGTGTTGTGGTCGAGTTTGAGTGTGTTAGTGTGTTGTCGAGAGTCAGAGTACTGTTGAGTTTGAGTGTTGTGGTCGATGAGTCAGATTGGCTGTGGAGGTTGTGAGTGGTGAGTTTAGAAGTTGCGGTTTGAGTGTTTGAGTCGTGGTGAGACGAGGGTGTTGAGGGAATGAGTACGAGAGAGTCAAGGGAATGAGTTCGAGGGAGTCGAGGTTGTGGGTCGATGTTAAGACTAGGTGTGAGTCGAGAGTTAAGAGTGAGACCCGTCCGTATTGGTTGTCGAGTGGGGTGATTATGAGATGAGTCTGTTTAGGTTTTGAGAGTCTGATGTCAGTCGATGATTTGGCTTGTTCGAGTCAAGTTTGTTGGTCTAAGGTTTGTTTGGGTCGGGGGCAATAAGTCTGTTTGGTCGAGAGTGTGATGGGTTCGAGTCGAGTGTGTCGTTTGTTTTAAGACAAGGTTGAGGTCAAAAACTGTTTAAGTCTCGGTTTTTGTTTCGAGTCAAGTATTTAAAGAACCATCGCAATGACAAACTACTTTTTTCATCGCAATATTCACAAATTTCATCGCAATCTCTAGTATTCCATCGCAATATCAGTTAGAGCTTTCCATCGCAATATCAACCATAAACCATCAGAATGTATAAAAAATTTGGGCAGAGTTTTGTCTCAAAGATCCTTGATCCAGTCGCAATCACAAACGCAAAGTGCTATCGCAATCAACGTCGGAATAAGGCATCGGAATAACTTGATCGCAAAGTAGAACCCTCGGGTTATTGCGATCGATGTACAAACCTGGTGACTTTCCGATGGATGTGTATAAGGCAAAGTACAATCCTGGATTCTTGATATACTAAAAAAAAATACAACTCTAGAACTGATATACTAGATCCAAAAGTTGATGATTTTGATAAAGACAAAATGACACATTAAAACTGTTTACTCTTTATCAAATTTTAAGACAGATACGATAGAAAAAGGAGAAAGAAAAAAAAATAGATAAATAACTAAAAAAACATAATTGTTTAAAATAGATACACTTTTTAAGACAAAAGTGGATAGAACAAATATAAGGAAAAAAATTTTGTGAATTTGAAAGAAAAGCGTTATATTGTCAAACCATTTTTCCCTTTAAAAAACGTAAATTGAAAGTATAGATAGACGAAATTAAAGAAAAAAATAAAAAATTGAGAAAGAATGAAATTGTACCACCAAATCAATAGATGAAAACACACAAATCCGAAGAATCAACCATGCTCTTGATACCAATTGTAGGATCGTGTTTTTCTAAGGATTAGGCATTGTTGGATTAACTATTGAGTTGGATGGGAAATGGAGGAACTTAGAGAGAGAAAGAAGAGAGAGAAAGGAGAGAATGAATAGAAAGATGGAATGTTATCAAATGGAAGTGTTCAACCCCTCCTAACATGCTAGGAGGGGGGTTTATATAGCCCACCCTACATGTGGGCTATATGGGCTATATTGGATCACGAGCCCAATATCATTGGAGTGACCGATCCTTTCTAAATACGTAAAAAAGTATTTCCAACATATTACAACGTTCTATTATACGATACATAATAAATATATGACCGAGCATTCTTGTTTGACTCATTATTTTGAGGCTAACAATCTCCCCCAATGAGAGGTCATTACCCTTTGTCATTTGGAGATTTGTAGAGATTACTAATCTCGCCATAAATGAGTCTCGAACGTGTAATAGTAGTCTTGTTTCTTCATGCTGTGATCTTTGAGCCTTAGTCGTTATCTTTCGACTTTGTCTTTAAATCTTGAGATCTACAAATCATCCTTGACTAGTCTTTGCCATCTTGCAATCTTGTGTCTTCATCCACATGCTCACACTATTAATTGTTGAATATGTCTTTAGGCATGAGTATGTGGTTTTAAATATTTGACTTTACTGAGTACACCATGACACCACCTTCTTGAGACAAAACATAGACACAGACTAAATGGCTTTGACGTTCTACCTAAATCGGTAGCGTTTTACCTCCGGTCGGTGAAGACCGTTATACAATATTAAATACCGTACCTGTGATTAGGTAGATTCAATTAAGAATCTCCTTGACAGGGTTTCACAGCTGTACTAGCCGTTCTCTTTACTCGACCGTCTCAAAGCAAGACTGCGAACATAAAGAGTGAATTAATTGGATAGATATCAGCTTGATTAAAGTCGTCAATTCAAATTCCTGGAACAAGTTTGATTCATAAAGAATCTTACCATTGTTGCTTTCCAGTTGACACAAGCTTGATTCATAAGAATCTCACAAGTCACCTACGGTAGCGCTGTTTGATGTTGACGCTAGAAGGATTTCCATTCGCCACTGTGAATATTAATGAATATCACTCTGAATATTCTGGCAAGACTATAAAGATATTGCGTAGAAACCTGAAACGAGTTTGAATCAATTCAGAATCAAACCACTGTTTCTTTTCAGTTTTACACATGTTCAATTCATAAAGAATCTTACATATGACCTATCGCAGTGCTGTTTGATGTTAACACTGGAAGGATTTCTACCCATCATTGTGAATACTGAGTAGTATCACTCTGAGTGTTCTAGCAATATCGCAAGGATATAGCGTAGGACTCTCTTGTTCGTCATCCATGTCTCCTAATGAGATTTGATTGATCTCTTGGCTCTAGACTTGATTTGTGCACTTTTAGTGGTCGGAGGCTGGAGCAGATTGCCACCTATTCAATATCAACTATATCGTAGTGAGAAAGCTAATAGAAGTCATGTTGTTCTCCGTGACAATGAAACAAACTTCTTTTGAGAGAAGCCTGAGTAGCTAGGAAAGGGTTGTGCACTTCATCACTGGGTCCATGATGAGTTTGTCTTCATGATGTGTTAACCCGGTTTCTGTCTAAGTTGTATGAAGGGCTTCTTTCTTTACACCCTTTATCCTTACATTTCTCTTTCATTCTTCAACCCCTTCAATGCTTACCAAGACATCATTAATAGCACCTTGTTGTGATTGTTCCAGTGCTATCATCAGTACTTAGTCGGCATTCAGCTACGTTCACATTCTACTCCATCTTTCCTAAGGACTTCTAATAATCTATTGGATTGTCCTTGGGAAGATCCCTCCAGTTCTGGTTGGATCATATGACCTAAACCTAACCACCCTCTTGACACCAATAACGTCGTGAATTAAAGATGTTGTGGGTATGAGATCGTAACCATAAAACCACTAGAAATTCTATTAAAGTGTTTGAAAAACATTTAAGACCTTGATAGTTTTTGTCGTTTCAGAAATGCTCCCCCTTCACATGTGCATTGATTATCGAAAGTGTTTTGCACATGTAGGTAAGAGTTAAAGTGCTTGAGTCTTATATAAGATCACATTTTAATCACATTTTCTCCCCTATCTCTAATATATAAAATCTTTTGATATTAGAGATACCAAATTTGATTAAAATATATCGTGAAAAAATAGTCTTGAAAAACTTTGGGAGAAAGATGTGTCAAATTTAGCATGAAGTTGAAATGCTCTCCCTCAAAAATTGATCAATTGAATTGTCATTGTGAGGATGTGATCCACATTTCGCTTTTTGAGGATGGGAGTTGTTGAACACGCAATTTTAAAAGATTTTGAATAATCATTGAAAAATTCTTGAAAAAATTGTGTTCAACGCTTTTTGAAAAATCCTATTTCTTTTTGGCGAAGAGGTTTTTATAAAGCATAAACTTGAGTTCATAGACTTTAAATGTCTTGACGAATCCACTCAAGTGTAAGAAGATCTCTCTTCTTTTGCTGGGGGTAAGAGCATAAACTCGCACACTCCCCCGTGAATATAGATTCAGGTTACAATCTGAAAGTGATTACAAGCCATTGTGTTGAGCTCAAAACGTTGAATGTTTTGTGACAAGCTCAACCCAAGATAGATTGCTCTACCCGTTGTTTGAAAATATTGTCCAAAATAGAAAATTTCCTTTATTCAATGAAGAAATGACATGTTTTGAAAAATATTTACAACTTTCATTCGAGCTTTATGTACACACCCGTGTCGTTATTGAGCGACATTTCTAGGCACGTCCATATTATCGATACTGAAAGACATGTCGAGAAGAATACTTTTGGATTTTAAAAGATTTTTAATTTTGTTTTGTTTTTATATGATTTATATTTTTGTATTTTGCTTTTTCAAAGATATTTACAAGATGTTTGATAGATAAATCAAGCAGGCATCTTTGCCAGAATCTCTAGGTCTGCTGGAGTCAAACATCTCATACCAATTTGCCTAACAAGGTACTCAAACATATCTTTTGAAAGAGCTTTCGTAAACAAGTCGGCTAATTCGTAATCCATTCCAACAAAATATAGTTCAATGATACCTCTTTCAACTTGTTCCTTTATGAAGTGGTATCTGACATCAATGTGCTTCGTGCTGGAATGCTGTACCGGATTGCAGGAGATGGCTATGGCCGACTTTGAGTCACATTACATAGGTACTTTATCAAAGTGGAAGCCATAATCAATGAGTTGTGTTCTCATCCAAAGAACTTGAGCACAACACGCAGATAGAGACACATACTCCGCTTCGGCTGATGAAAGTTACGTGCAATCCTGCTTCTTGGAAGACCATCCCACAAGCTTATCTTGATCTAGAAATTGTGCACCACCAGAAGTACTTTTTCGTGTATCAAGACACCCTGCATGATCAAAATCTAAATAGGCCGTTAGAAAGAAACCGGTTTCCCTCGGATACCAGAGTCCCAAATGAATGGTATTCTTGAGGTACCGAAAGATCCGTTTAACCTCCTTGAGGTGCTTTTCAGTGGGTCGTGCTTGATAACATGCACAATAACACGTAGCATATGATATATCGGGTCTACTTGCTATCAAGTACATGAGGGAGCCGATCATTGAACGATATCTCGTTTGATCTATGGCATTTCCCTCCAAGTCAGCATCTAGTGATGTGGTTGATAATGATGTCCCAACGGGGTCACATGAAGTCATACCATGCTTTTTGATTATCTCTTGAAAATACTTAGCTTGGTTTATAAAGATACCACTTGGGGATTGGTGAACTTGAATTCCTAGAAAGAATTTTAGTTCGCCCATCATAGACATTTCAAATTTGTTGTACATGAATTTTTCAAACCATTTTGAAAGTTTTGGGTTTGTAGACCCAAAAATAATGTCATCAACATAAATTTGCACAAGCAAAATGTCATCCCCATATTTATAAGTGAACAAAGTTAGATCAATGGAACCTTTTGAAAAGCCTTTGGATACCAGAAATTTTGAGAGCTCATCGTACCACGCCCTTGGAGCTTGCTTGAGTCCATAAAGTGCTTTGTGTAGACGATACACCTTGACAAGATAATGAGGATTAACGAATCATTCGGCTGCGTGACATAGAATTCTTCCTTCAAAGGACCGTTAAGAAATGCTGTCTCCACGTCCATTTGATAAACAATGAATCCCTTATGTGCAACATAAGCAAGGAAAATCCTGACCGCTTCCATGCGAGCAACTGGTGCAAATGATTCGTCAAAATCAATTCCCTCTTTCTGGCCATACCCTTTAGCCACTAGCCTAGCTTTGTTCTTGATGATCGTGTTTCTTAATCTATCTTGTTTTTCTAGATCCAACGAAGATTTAACGGTGTTACATCGTATGGTCTGTCAACAAGTTCCCAGACTTTAAGTCTTTCAAATTGTTAAAGTACATCCGTCATCAACTCAATCCAAGCATGATCAGCCATGGCTTCTTTGATGCTTTTCGGTTCAGCTGTACTCACGGCGAGTGCGAACATACAAACATCGCCATCGGTGTCTAGTTGTCGTCTTGTACGAACAGGCTGTGAAGGGTTTCCTATTACTTGAACCAAAGGATGTTCTCGGGTCCAATGATGTGTTGAAGGATGTCGTTGGTAGAACGTATGCATATTCGATGGATCAACATGGCGAGTAGAAGACTCTCCAATTTCGTGTACCGGTGTACCGAATGGGTTGTGAAAATCGTCATCGTCAGATAATGCATCGTCTGCTTGATTTTTGTTTTCTGGAGCAATGACAGTAGTTGTGGATGTTGTAGGATTGATTGTTGAAGTGATATTCCGAGGAGGTAAATCTGCAGCAACACGTGTTGAACTAGATGAAGTTGTATCATTTTGTTGACGATGATCGGTATCATCATTCTTATCATGAGTAAGAGCGAAAGACTTTGATACAACATGTTTCTCCCCCGTGAAATATTCATCAAACATTGGTCTATATAACATTTCCAACTCTTCTAGTGTCGTGTCTACTGTCATATCTGCTCTAGGAACATGTTCAGGAACCAGCTTTGAACTTGACGGTTCATTGTTGTGGTCTTGAGTTCCGAGTTCCGTGGGATTGTGCACAGAAGTCGTATGTCGTTGTGGATCGAGACTTAAAATGTTTTGTTCAAGTGCCATTTTTTGTAATTCATCAAATCTGTTATGAATAGTCTCGACTATCAATTTTGTTCTCTTGTTGTACACTATGTATCTCTTAGACTGAGTTGCATATCCCACTAGAATGCATGCATCACCTTTCTCTTTCATCTTGTCCAGATTTTCACCATCTCAAATAATATAACACGTACATCCAAAAACATAAAGGTGTTTGAGTGAAGGTTTGCGATCATTAATTATGTGATATGGTGTATTTTCGTGTCTTGGAATAGTTAAGGAACAGTTTTGTGTGTAACATACGGTTGATACGGCTTCGGCCCAGAAGAATAGTGGTAGTTTTGAAGCAGATAATAATGTTCGAGCAGCCTCAACTAAAGTGCGATTTCGTCTTTAAACGACTCCGTTTTGTTTAGGTGTTCGAGCAATAGATGTTTCATGTTCAATGCCTTCGGCTTCAAAATATTTCTTCAGAGTTGAATTCAAGAATTATGTGCCTCTATCAGTACGTACCACTTTAACTTGAGCTTGAAGACCACGTTGTATCAGCTTAAGGAAGTTAATGAGAAGCTCAGGTGTTTCATCCTTGGACCTTAAGAAGAGGGTCCACGTGTACCTTGAGTAGTCATCGATAATTACCATAACATATTTCTTCCCATTGATATTTTGAACACGCATGGGGCCACACGATCTATATGAAGAAGATCTAACCGTCCTTTAGAGCTTGGAGTAGTCTTTGTCTTGAAGCTACTTCGTTTAGCTTTACAAAGCTCACAAGAAGAATAAATATGATCTTTGATGAATTTCAAGTTTGGAAGGCCTCGCACAATATCTTTCTTGGAAAGCAAGTTGATGGTATTAAAGTTAAGATGAGATAATCGTTGATGCCATAACCAAGCTTGAGTCGTTGAAGCTTTAGCCATGAAACAGATTGGAGTTGAAGATGTGGAGTCTTGTAGTGAAATAGTGTAGAGATCAGTACCCCGTGAACCGGTAAGTAAGTCATTCCCATCATAATCACGAACAAAACATGTCTTCTTTCTAAAAGCAACCTCCAAATCCGCATCACAGAATTGACCAACCGAGAAAAGATTGTGATTGAGACCTTCGACGTAGTAAACCATTTTGATAGTGATGTTTCCCTGAACCAAGTCTCCATATCCTAGGATCGGTGCAAATTGATCATTTCCGAATCGGACCGCACCCAGGAACTTCTCTACGAAGTTAATTAGAAGCTTGAGATTCCCCGTCATGTGCTTCGTGCATCCAGAGTCCAGTATGAATAGAATTATCTCGATCACCTGTAGAATAATTAGAGAACGATGGAGCATTTGCTAAATTGGATTCCATGTTAGTTGTGATATCTGAATCATTAGTTTCACTTAAAGACACACTAACGCTCGTTGTCACATTTTCAGTCCTAACCTTAGGCATCCATTTATATCCTGGAGGACATTGATTAGCAAACCACCATTTCCAAGACTTGCTTGCAGACTCATATAGTTCCCTAATTCTGATTCTAGGGTTCTTAGTGGTGGAGTCTGATGTAATACTTTTCTCAGGGGGGGGGGTTGCACCAGAATGGTTCACTTTGCATTTGGGTTTTCTAGCACTAATAGGCATCGCAGTTTGCTTCTTTGTTCTAGTAGCTACGCTTTTGACATTATTCGAAACACACATAGCATGATTGGCATTAGCACACTTTCCACATTTCACACAAGCAAACTTAACATTCAAAGAATTCAAAGTCGAATCATTTAAATCGTCATTACACGCGATTACAGACGTTTTATTCTTAAAAACAATAAAAATCCTAGGGTGGTCTTCTACTTCCTTCATCTTCCCTTGACTTTTGTTTTGCCAGACCTTTTCATTCATTCGAGTGCTCTTAAGCTGAGGTCGGCTAACAATAGTAGTGGCGACTACTCCTGTAGTAAAAGACACACGTCTATTAGTGTTTTTAGAAGTCTGAGGTGATTGACTTTCTTTGTTGTGTGTGGGTTTAGTGGCCAATCTATACATCCCTGGTTTAATCACGTTTGTGTTCTTGATGCTTTGTGATTGAATATGTGTTTCGGGAGTGTTTTGTGGTAACCTTTCCTTCACATCCGTCTTGGAGGCAAACCCAGGTTTTACAAATGCAGAATTAGAGAAAACAGATGGTTTTCCCAAGATAGAGGGTCTAGTCACTTTGTGTGCATTGGGTTGTCTTACAACAGGTTTCTTAACACTAGGTTCCACAATTTTCCCACCCATCTTAGCAACGAGTTTCTTCAACTCTACTATCGCTTTTTCCCTGTCTTGTAACTGAGCTTTCAACTCTATAATTTCCAAATTCTTTTCATTCATTTCTCGACACATTTGGGAAAGTTTTTCTTGTAATTTATTATCATGTGGAAAACTTCCGATGTCTTTTTGCAAAGCAAGTTCAAGAGAATGACAATGTTTTTGAAGAAAATCAGTTTTGTGTTGAAGTAACTCAATAGCCTTTTTATCAACATTTTCTTTACGTTTCGAAAGCTCAATTTCAAGACGCTCACATTATTTGATCATATCAAGATATTTGCATGTAAAATCAGAATATTCATCGATATCAGCACAAGATTGAAGCGTAACACACAAAATATCTTTGGAGAGACATTCTTCTAAGAGTAGATCATATTCGTTTGAAAAATCGGATTTGTCATTTTGAAGCTCATCAATTTCTTTTTCAAGAGACTCAACATATTTCAAATCATCGAACATTTCAGACCGAATTAATTTTTCAAACTCAAGAATATTTTCTTTGATTATCTTCGTATTTGGTATTAAAAGTTCTTTCACAAGCACAGTTATGTCGTGAGGAATCTCTGTTTTCCACTTATCCTTTTGACGTTTTTCCCAATCGCTTTCAACAATTGATTGAACATTATCAATGTACTGTTTAACAATACCAAGTATTTTTTGACTTTTTCTTTTAGAAGCATCAAGAGGCAAATAGTTAATATATTTAAAAACATTAGTTTTCCTCTTAACGGCAAAAGCGTTCTTCCATTGAATTCTTCTTTGTTTGCATTCTAAAAACAATTCCTCACGAGACTTCTGTTTTTGTGGAGTGAAAAGACCGTAAAGACTGTTTTCATAAGCATATTTATATGATGTCACAAAATCTTTATTAACCGGTGATCTACTCTCCTCATCCTAAAGGGACGTCTCTTCATTATCAAGGCTAGCTACTGGGCAATCATGATCGGTCCATTCGGAATCATCAAGATATAAGTGAGTGTTAGCAACTTGAGATTTTTCGAGGTACTTGGGGGTGGCAAAGCTAGGTTGAACCTTGAAAAACAACCGAGGTGCTATCATTCTAACGGTTTGAATAGAGTCATGTGTTTTATAAACAACCTTTTTCAAAAAATCGACTTGTTCTTCGAGATCCTTTACTTTTTCATTATCTTTGCCTTGTCTATTTTTGAACTCTTGTTTTAATGTTTCAACCTCTTGTTTCTTTTCGTCAATAATTTTAGCAAAATCGATGGTATTCATAGAAAGCCTCTGTTCAAGTTCATTAACTTTTGTTGTGGCAAGGTACGTTTTTTGACGTTCATCACTTAATAAAACATTGAATTGATGTTTTTCTTTGGTTAACAAAGCAAGAGCTTCATTGTATTTATTTTCAAAATCGTCCTTTTTAACGTTGATGACACGACTTTTGTACCCCTCAAGCTCTTTGGTCTTTTGAAGAAGCTCAGCCCTATAACTATCAATAGTCTCACTAGATTTTATAAGAGCGGCTTTGCATTCTTCAAAGTTTTGAGTGAGCGTTGCGTTTGCCTTCTTTAATTGCTTTTGACTCTTTTCTATTTTCATTGACATCTTTTTGTAAACTAGCAATTAAATTAGTAAGCGTGAAACGCTCCTCGTCATCATACTCATTTGCATGTTGATCATCCTCAAACTCATTATTTCACATGTCTGATGAATCGGGTGTGGTATTGCTATCAACCGTTTCCATCATACACGTGTGAGTAATTGTTGTTGGTAGATCATTATGCTAAAGTGTATCACCAAATACATTATATTCATCATCATGTTGTACCTTATCCATTGGCTCGGTATCAAAGATAGGACCATTGTCATCTTCAGTGACTTTAAGGACCTCATGAATCTTTGCCATGTATGAATAAT
Source organism: Glebionis coronaria (assembly GCA_025667525.1). Classification (NCBI taxonomy): domain Eukaryota; kingdom Viridiplantae; phylum Streptophyta; class Magnoliopsida; order Asterales; family Asteraceae; genus Glebionis; species Glebionis coronaria. The sequence continues at coordinate 485,009,055 of CM046875.1, read as the reverse complement.
GTGCCTCGAGTTCTTGGTCGGAGAGTTCATCATTTGTGTCGTCAAGCATTTCTCCTTCCTCAGCTGATAACTTTATCCCAGCTTCCATTTTCTTGCATAGCAACATATTTTCCTTATGATAACCATAATCTTTGACCCTCTTTGGTTGTCTGTATTCCCTAGCCAAATGCCCATAACCTCGGCAGTTAAAACACTGAATCCCATTTTGTTTCACAACTTGAGTACCAACAGTGTCTCTATTTCCAACAACAGTAGCAACCCTCTGATTATCATACTTTGCAGGTTGTCGATCATACTTTGGAGGACTCTCAGCACGTCTTCGTGTGTCATACCTTGGAGGACTATGAGCATAGTTGTTCCTCGTGTTAGATGATGTTTGTAGGTTGTTGTTGGTAGGTTTGTAGATTTTCCTGTATTGTTTCATAATAAAAGCCATTTGTTGCTTGAATTCCCTATCCTTTTGAGCAAGTTCTTCATCACTGTCTTCTTCAGATGATTGCTCAGGTGTGGGTGATGGTGCTCTTGCAACTTCTTTGCCTCGGGATCTTGTTGGAGCATGTGACTTAGACACAGTGGATGATCATGGTGATGATGATTGAGTGTAGTAGGTCTTTGGAGCACGAGAATGATAATCTGGGTAATGTTGAGTGGTAGACACCAAAGCAAGTGGATTTGAAACCTTTGCAGCACGTTTAGCTCGAAGTTCATTTGCTTCATTTTGAAATTGTTTCAAAACATCATAGAGTGTGTGATATGAAACTTCATCTAACTTTTTTTGTTGTTTCACTAAGGTAACAAACCGTGTCCACTCTCGTTGAAGTTGCTGTAGAAATTGGACATTGACTTGCATGGTGGAAACTTGCAAGTTGTTTTGGGTCATGTCATTCATCAGTTTGTAGAATCGGGAGTAATAAGAATCAATTGATTCCCCATACTTTGAGGTAAACTTGCCAAAGTCCCAAAACATCTTAGTTTTCATGTCTTGTTTGTTAAGTGATTCACCTTGTTGCAATCTTTCAATAGCCGTCCACATTTCTTTAGCAGTAGAACATGCATCAACCGTGGAATAAATATCATCTCCAATGCCACTGAGAATTAAGTAAATTGCTTCCTTCTCTGCATTAAACCAAGCACGGTTCTCTGGAGTGAGGTCGGTTCTCTTTTCATCACGTTCATATGCGAGTTGTGCATCAGTTGTGGCTGGTACTGCAGGAACTTGAATCCTTGAGAGTTTATAGGGTCCATAAAAATGCATTGCCTTAAAGCATCACCGTTAGGTTTTGTATCAAGATAACATAGAAACGCCATTGATCATATCGACCCGACACAAGCATTGGCGGTCTTTCTTTGTTACCTGCCACCATAATGTTGTTGTTCGTGACACGATACTCTACAGTAGAATCCATCTCGATAATCTCTGAAGTGTAGAAGTGAATAGGATCTTAAGTAGATGAGGTGTGATTGGTGATGTCGATGAAAAATGTTGAAATCCCCTAAAAATTGTCTTCTTAATAAACCAAAAATTCTAAGGCAAAAAATCACACGTAAAAAATTTCAAAAACACATTTTTTGAAAATTTACAAAGATTTCGCAATGTAGATATTCAATTTCTCAATATTGGTTCAAGGTGACACAATTCCGCAAAGTAAAATGACACAATTCCGCAAAGTGGGAAAATGTCACAATTCCGCAATGTATGAAGTGAATTAATTCCGCAATACCTTAGAGTATAATTCCGCAATCCTTTTGTTTTTAACACAATTCCGCAATACTGACTATGTTATAATTTCGCAATGAACACAAGATACAATTCCGCAATCCTTAATCTGTTATAATTTCGCAATGAACACAAGATTCAATTCCGCAATCCTTAATATGTTATAATTTCGCAATGAACACAAGATTTAATTCCGCAATCAATGAATCAATTCCGCAATTGCAAGAAATTGAATAATTCCCCAATATTTTCAAATTCCGCAATACCAAAAATCTTATAATTTCGCAATACGTAAGTATTCAATTTCGCAATGTGAAAGGATATTGCGAAATTATGGCACACTTTCCTAAAAAATAGGATCTTGGAAGAACTTTATGAATTTCAAGATTTCAAGCCTAAAAAGAAGCCAAACACCACAAAATTTCGCGTTTTTAATCAATCTAAGTAACCCAAATCACTACCACGCCTATGTAGTTGATTTGTCTACTCACTAACACCACGAAAACGCAAAATTTTTGATGATTCGAGCTATATATAAAGAAAAACCACACGAATTCAATAAGGAAACCAAAACCAATCGCGTATCTACCCGGTGGCGATTGATACCAATTGTTGTCCCATATTCTTAGATGATTAAACAAGAAAGGTAGATAAAAGATGTAAGATTTCTAGAGAGAGAAAGTAGTGAGTGAAAGTAGAGAGAATGGTTGGAACTTTTGGAGGATTAGATTAGAGAGAGAAATAACAAATGACCAACACCCTTCCTAACATGCTAGGAAGGGTATATATAGTCCACCCACATGCTGGCTTGTTTATGGACTATAGTCTAATGGGCCGGGCTTTTCTTTTGGGCTTTAGTTACTTATGAATGAACTTTAGCCTAAAGTTAAGCCCGTATAACACGAATAATCTACTACCTATTACAACGTTCTTTTATACGATACATAATAAACATATGACCGAGCATTCTTGTTTGACTCATTATTTTGAGGCTAACACATTTGATATTTTATACTTGATTGTTATGTTAGGCTAAGCTATTCGTGACTACATGGGTATGTAAGTATAATTAGTGATGATGATATGATATGATCTTTTACAAATTGATTTCAAGCTAGGGATGAGCTCGGGACCAATCTCGTCCCGAACCCGTACCTATTTAGTTCTCCCAATTTTTCCTGATCTAAAAAGTTACGTATCGATCCCGTACCGAACGGGATTCGGGTATCGGTACCGGTACCGAGAGAACGGGATTTTCCCGTATTATTCCGGAATTTCCCGATTTGGTACCGATCCCGTACCTAATTAGTGGTCCCGAATTTTTTTCACTTTATTTGGTAGTGCCGGTCCCGTACCGAACGAGATTCGGGTATCGAGAATCGGTACGGTTCGGGTTCGGATTCGGGATTCGTGTCAAAATGCTCATCCCTATTTCAAGCTAATGTCATAGAACCACGTTGCCACTAAGTTCTATCACGTTGTTTTATCAAACTAGACTTTTTACAATAATTTGAGGTTCGAAATGGTCAAGTCGTTATAGTAAGTTTTTAAAGAACATGTCTATGATTTTTGAATCTTTGGTTGGAGAGGTCCGCTTAAGTAATTTGATTAGACATTGAGTGTTTTGGAAACGTGTGTAATCTTAGTCGCTTATAAGACATAAGTCTTATATCGAACCAAGTTAATTGTAAAACGCCATTTCGAAGAAAAAGGTTTATTACTCTTTACCTACATTATCGAATCACGATCATTATTATCATCATCACGAAGTTATATGAGCTATCCTATTTGTAGTCATATTTTTCATCATATTATTTCAATACCAGTTACGTTTATCTTCTATTGTTATTTTGGTTATCAAAACAAAACTAAGTCCTTGCGAACGTACCTGACTTACCTATATAAAACTATACTACAACCAAAAGGGTCTACTTGCCCGTGTTTGTGTTCTAGTCCCTAATCTAGTTAATCCTTGTTATAAATTTAAGACTTGTGAACGCATCATCAAGTTTTTGGCGCCACTGCCGGTGACTTATCATCCTGTTTTATAACCAAGTCTTTCATAATTCTTGAAGATTGAATCATTTCACCACCAAAACAAACTCAAAATTTTCTGTCAGTACAAAAAGTACGACGCACAATTAGTTTTGTGGGCCACACTTCCTGTAGCGTTTCAAAGTACACCGCATGTTTAGCTAACTGTGCCGCACAAACCCTACTGTAAAGCCAAATCATTGTTGGATGCACCCACATTCATCAGGAACCACCCCCGTATCACCATTATCTAAACCTGAACGTACCCATAACTGAAGGTTACATAGACTTCATCAATGTGTACCTTTCGATAGGAGACATGAGCAACCTCAACAACCTCGTGTGGTTTATCCACCATTTGATAACCTATCCCAATCCTTATTCTTCACTAGACTCATCGAACGTCACAACCCGATGTCGGACACCAATGATGAACCTATGTGGTCATTCGAAAGAGTTGTCGTACAAACTCCTGGCTCCGCAATCGTTTTCCTGAAGTTGCAAACGAATTTTCCATCAAAGGAAACCACTTGACCCTTGTCACGAACAATCAATTTGATGGGCGAATCAAAACCGATCCTCACAAACCCATCCACGAATTCAACAACATTTGCAAGATGTTCAACTATAAAGAAGGACAACCCGAAACCGTCCAACTCATGATATTTCCATCATCCCTCACTAGAGAAGCCAAATCATGGATAGAAGAACTTAGCGAAGGAACCATTAGAACATGGGAAGATATTAGAACCGCTTTTATTAGCCGATTCTTTCCTTCTACCCTATTTGAAAAACTCCTTAGATAAATCCGAAGCTTTTCTCAACAAGATCGAGAAACTCTTACCGACGCATGGTTAAGAATGGAAAAACTACTCAGAAACTGCCATGGTCATGGACTCAAGAAAGAAAGTGTAATCAAGATCTTTTTTCATGGTCTCGATGATACCACTCAAGATGCTTGAACGTCGTAATGGGCGGTATATTCCATTAAAAAACACCAAACCAAGCTTATCAACTTTTGGACGACAAAGTCTTACTTAAGCTTGATTGCTCAAAGAACCACAAAACAAAATCCACTCGAAAGACTGTAGCTTTTTTGAGGAAAGCAACAGCTAATCTGACACTGAAACAATTATGGCTCGTATGGATGCCATGTCTGTTAAAATGGATACACAATACAAAGAGATGAAAAACAAATCTCGCGAACATTAACCACTCTGGAGGAAACCATCCTTCTAGTGAATGTGATAACGATGACACACCAATGACGAAAGAGGAAGAAGCAAATTTCATGCAAACCTTTTGCCGTACTCGCTTCTATAATAATTATCGCAATCGTGATCGCGATAATTGGAGATCGAACGATAAACCAAGTTACAACCGAGATGAAAAGAAACTACCCAAAGCGAAGACAAACCCAATCTCGAGACAACTTCATTTAATCTCAAAGGAAAACCAATATTTTCGTAAGAGATAGATTCACTGATCTTAAGACGAAATTCGAAACCTCAAACAAGAACCACCAAGCATCCATTCAAAACATTGAAGCTAAGTTTGATCGCTTTGCCGACAAACAATCCAATCGTGTTTCTGGCTCACTACCAAGCAACACCAACCCAAACCCCAAGAACAACAAATACCAACCACCGCAAGCTCACAAATCATGTGAATGCCATATTCACGCGGAGTGGTTTATCTTACGAATAACCATCTAAACTAAATCAAGACACACCTGATGAAACCCAACTTAGTAGTGACAATAAAGAAGAACCACAATGAAAGAAAACCAGTTCCACTGAAAATGATACACCAACCCCAACACCAAAGCCATACAAACCAAAATTACCATACCCCCAACGCTTACGCAAGCTAAGTATGGTAAATTTCTCGACATAATTCAAGAAGTTCGAATCATCATGCCCTGAGTCGATCTTCTGGCTGGAATGCCAAATTATGGAAAATTCCTCAAATAGCTTATCAAGAACAAAGTTTGAAGAGATTTCTTTAGCTTTTCTCAATGATGAATGCTCTGCCATCGTATAATACAAAGTTCCACCCAAACTTGCAGATCTTAGGAGTTTCCTAATTCCTTCTACTTTATGTAGAAACTAGAAGGGGGGGGGGGGGTTGAATAGTTTCTTAAATTTACTTGTTAAATGATGATTTTCAAAAATTCGTTTTCAAAAACTTAGACTTAAGGAAATATGTGAAATCTTCTTATGCACAATATGAACAATGATAGTGTAACTAAACTAATACTAACTAATGTATATGCACAAAGAATAAAGAATGTAAAGAGTTAAGGGTAAAGAAAGATCAAACCAAACACCAAGGATTTATAGTGGTTCGGCAACGAAGCTCACTCCTCGTTCTTACTCCACTCCTCGAGTACTCTATACTCGAGAGTTTACTACACAACAAGCTCCTTATGGTGGAGAAAACCGTACACGTCGCTTAACCAATTTCCGACTCTAAGCTAAAAGTCGAGCCCTAATCGTAGCTAGGACCAATCTACACAAATATACTTAGTACATACACAACTATCAAATAGACACAACTACTTGGATATTCACAACTATTACACAACAACAAATGTATAAGATTTGATCTTCAAAGGATCTTTGGTGGTGGACTCAACACTTCACAATGATAGTGTTCTTCTCTTTGCACTTGAAGAGGAAGGGATGGATGAGATAGATTCACTTCTAAACAAGTAGTAATCAGTCAAATGATCAAGGATTTGAGTGATTTAAGAAGTATGTTTGAATCTGGAAATTTGTGTGCAAAAGAGGTGGATTGAAAATCTAAGAAAGGTCCACTATTTATAGGACAAAGGACCAACGGCTATATCTGCCCGCGGTTCCTTATCTCAGCCGGTGGTACCTTATCGATAAGGAACCGCCTAGGCGCTAGGGAACCGCCAGAGTAGACTCTGATCCCTTTTTGTCCTTTAGTGGTGGAGGTCTTATCTGATTATAAAATATCCTGAAAGGATATTCCAAATCAAAAAGGAATATGCCATTTTCAATTTTTCAAACATTTAATTTAATAAAGCATTTTCCTAAAAAGAAAGTTTAATTAAAAACTTGTCACACTTAATAAAAGGTGAGTTTTAAGAAAAGATTAAATCACTTGATCACTTGATTAAGGTTAGTACTTGTTTATTCATACCTTAAGCGAAGATGGGTAAAATGAAAAATACTTGAACTCAAGAATTCGTTTTTTTTTTGTTTTTGTAAATGCTTGTTTTTACATATTGTCTTAATCAAAACCAAGCGAGACCGAAAAATGCAAGTAACGTTTTTAGGCATTATTGCATTAACAATCTACCCCTTTTTGATTTCGACAATACATAAACTCAATCTCACAAAAACAAGATTTTTGAAGACGAGTTTATTCATTTCTCCCCCTTTGTCGAAGCAAAAAGGTTGCACAAGCCGGTGTTGAAGAGACGGACTTTACAAAGACTCACCCTTGGTGCTTACTTCCCCTTGCTTGGGGCACCTAGGAATAGAGATATGGTGACAAGCTACATAGAAGGGTTAGTTGAACAAAAGAGACAACAACCAAGAAATAGCTATAGGTCACAAAAAAATAAAAAGAGAAAAAAACACAAAGGCTAAGATCCAAGTGAAGTCATATAAAATAAAAAGATTCATACAAAGATGTATGAAAGAGGAAACAAGCCAAAAGCATGAATCTAATCCTAGTTAATCTAGATTTCTAAGATTTGCTTGAATAAGGTGTCTTGTGGAGAATCAACCAATGCTTATAATAAAGACAAGGTAGTGGCGGAAGGAGGTGGTGGTGGCTTGGTGGAGATCTCCTAATCAAAGTGAAGAGGAGGCTTGAATAAGAGACTCTTGATGTAGCTCAACTCCTCATAGATGTGTACCATAGCGAGATGTTGATATTGACAACAATGACAATATGTTCCATGGTGCATGAAATTATCATGAGAAGGAGGAAGAACACTAAAGGGTGGTGGAGGAAGAAAAGATGTTCCACAATCAACATTCTTGGTAGGAGAAATGTGATTAAGAGTGTTCTTGGGTGAATATGGATTGGAAGTGTTCTTGGGTGAGTTGGGATTGAAAGCAATTGCAGAAAATGGAGGAGAATCAAGGCTTTCATAGGGAGAATAAGACATTTTGGGATGTGAAGTATGGCAAAATGCTTATGGTTAAATAGGGAAGGCTCAAGGTATTTTTAGGGTGGTCAAAGGGTTGAAGCAAAGATTCCTAAAAGTGTTGGAAGAAATTTGGAATTTCAGTAATACCTGAAAAAGGAAGCACTGTACGCGGTTCCTTATTGCTTCTAGCGGTTCCTTATTGATAAGAGACCGTGATTCATATATGGAACCGCCTACAGAGGCTGTGTTTTGGTGGTGAAGGATGATTTTTCAGTAAATCTTATTTTTCTAGTCTAACTTATCATAGGGATATGCTTAAAAGCAGAGATAGATAAAGTGAACACATACTAACTCACCAAATAGGGATTTGACCAAAATACATGGATTTTAAAATAAAAATCGATGTAGGAGGTGTGTAAGACAAGACCTTAAGTCATGACACAATGGTCCTCCATGATTCTATCTTGTTCTTGCTATGTTTGAGAGAGAACATATGAATTATGTAAGCTCGAGATTAATAGAAAGAATTTATGAGAAACGTTTTTAGATTGAATTAACAATGTCAAAACATTTCTTGACCATTTTCGAAAGAGACTTTGAGGATTTTGAAAAGAAGAAGAGATGATTTTCAAGAAGATTTTAGGAGACTCAATGACTCAAAGTGATAAAAGACTCCAAAGAAATAAGAAACTCAATAAAGAGAAAGCAATTAAGGAATATGTTCCATTAATCGTAGACCTAGACGCAAGTAATTAAAAGGTTCCCTCTTAAGTGGTTTAGTGAAGATGTCGGCTAAGTTATCCTCGGAGGGTACCTTCTCAATTGAAATGTTCCCCTTTTGAACATCATCCCTAAGGAAATGGTGACGAATTTCTATGTGCTTGGTTCGCGAATGTTGTACGAGATTCTTGCTAAGGTCTATAGCACCTTTATTGTCACACATGATGGGAACATCATCAAGACAAATCACGTAATCAACAAGCGCTTCCTTCATCCATAGAGCTTGTTGGCATGCTTTTCTGGCACTCACATACTCGGCTTCCATGGTGGATATCGCAAGAGCAGTTTGTTTCTTGGAGAACCAAGAAGTTAAACAACAACCCATGAAGGTACAAACACCACTAGTGCTTTTCCGGTCCACATAGTCTCTCGCATGATCCGAGACCGCGCAGACAATGGTTTCTACGCCGGTCCCTTTAGGATACCATAATCCTAAACGTATAGTGCCCTTAATGTATCGGAAGATACGCTTAACCGCTTCAAGGTGAGAGGTTTTGGGAGCCTCTTGGAAGCGAGCACAAAGGCAAACACTAAACATGATATCCGGTTGACTTGCCGTTAGGTACAACAAACTACCAATCATACCTCTATATTTGGTGTTGTCTATCGACTCACAATCATCATCTACGGTGAGTTTAGTATCCGAGGCCATTGGGGTATTCATTGGTCTAGATTCTTCTAATCTAAATTTCTTTAGCATTTCTTTAGCATACTTAGATTGACTAAAGAAAATACCATCGTCCATTTGTTTAATTTGGAGTCCTAAAAAGAAGTTGAGTTTTCCCATCATACTCATTTCAAAATCATCATGCATGATTTTGGCAAAGTCATCACATAATTCTTGACAAGTTGAGCCAAATATAATGTCATCAACATATATTTGCACGATTATGAGGTGAGAACCTTTCTTCTTTGTAAAGAGCGTGTTTTCTACCATCCCCATGGTATACTCATGTTTAACAAGAATCGCTTTAAGTCTATCATACCAAGCTTTGGGTGCTTGTTTAAGACCATAAAATGCCTTCTTAAGCTTGTAAACATGATCCATTTTCTCAAAATCAATGAAGCCGGGAGGTTGAGCCACATATACCTCCTCATTGATCAAACCGTTAAGAAACTCACCCTTTACATCAATTTGTTGAAGCTTAATATCTAAGGCACAAGCGTAGGCTAAAAGGATTCTAATGGATTCTAATCTTGCTATCGGTGCATATGTCTCATCATAATCAATCCCTTCTTGTTGATTATAGCCTTGAGCTACAAGTCTAGCTTTGTTACGAGACACAACACCATTCTCATCTATCTTATTCCTATATACCCATTTGGTTCCTATAATGGTAGAACTTCTAGGTGGAGGAACAAGTTCCCAAACATCATTAGCAACGAATTGATTTAATTCTTCTTGCATCGCAATGACCCAACTCTTATCCGTCAAAGCTTATTTAACATTCTTTGGTTCAATCAAGGAGACGAAACAAAAGAAGTTGCTTTGGTTTTTGACTTGAGATCTTAGGGTCCTTTGATTTAAGTCACCAATGATATTATTGAGAGTATGATCCTTAGACTCCTTAATGTTTACTTCCTTTTCAACACTAAGGTCTTCGACTCCTATTTTTCTAACCTCTTTGGCTTTAACTACTTCTACTTCATCCAAGTCATCATCAACCAATGGTGGTGTCTTGGTTAAAGGATGGGTTTCATCAAAAGTCACGTTAAGCGATTCTTCAATTACGCCCGAGGTTCTATTGAGGACTATGTAGGCTTTGCTAGTTTGGGAATAACCTAAAAAGATACCTTCGTAAGACTTTGGGTCGAACTTGGTAAGGTAGTCTTTGGTGTTTAGGATAAAGCACTTGCTTCCAAACACCCTAAAGTATTCCAATGAGGGTTTCTTACCTTTAATAATCTCATAGGGGGTCTTTCCTAAGAAAGGTCGAATAAGAATTCTATTGAGAATATAAGTCGATGTGTCCACGGCATTGCACCAAAACTTTTGAGGCAGATATTGCTCGTTTAACATCGTCCTACTCATCTCTTGGATGGTCCTATTCTTTCTTTCAACTACCCCATTTGATTGTGGAGTGCGAGGAGCCGAGAAGTTATGGGTAATACCATGAGCTTTACAAAAGGCACCAAATTGCACCTCATTATCAAATTCCCTACCATGATCCGTCCTAATAGAGACAATTGTACATCCTAGTTGATTTTGAATTCTTCGACTAAAGATTTCGAAATGATCGAAAGCTTCATTCTTAGATGCCAAAAATCTAGTCCAAGTGAATCTAGAGTAGTCGTCAACTATAACTAGGGTATAAAGGTTACCTCCATAACTCTGTATGGCGGAAGGTCCAAAGAGATCCATATGTAGGAGTTCTAAGCACCGAGAGGTTGAAATCAAATTCTTGGCTTTGTGACTTGAGTGAACTTGCTTTCCAACTTTGCAAGCATAACAAAAGTGACTATCAAACTTCATCTTGGGGAGGTGTCTTACCAACTCCTTAGAGACTAAAGATTGAATTAGACGCATATTAGCGTGACCTAATCTCCTATGCCAAAGAGTAGAACTATCATCTATAGTTGCAAGACATATGTTATCTTTTGACTTCTTAGTGACCTTCATGACATAAAGCCCATGCTTTCTAACACCTTTTCCAATGACCTTTCCATCTTTTACGATTTCACTGTCATTTTCCGAAAAGATGACCTTACACTTATTGTCACAAATTTGACCTATGCTTAAAAGGTTAAACCCTAAATTATCTACGTGCTCAACATTTTCAATAGTCATGGAGTCAAGAGAAACCGTACCTTTTCCAATTATATTACCACGTAGACTACTAGCGAATGTGACGTTACCTCCATCATATGCTTTGTAGCGCGAGAACAAACTTCGATTACCCGTCATGTGTTTAGAACAACCACTATCCTTAATCCACTCGTCGGGTTCCAAATCAATTCCCAAGCATATCTAGGTAACAACACACACGATCAAACATTTGGTCCCCAATATCTCATGGGTTCAAAATTGTTAGTTCCAAACATCCCTTGCATTTGGTTGGGATGCATGAATGGAGGAGGGTTTCCCCATGGGGAACAAAAGGGAGGAGGATAGTAATTCATATAACCATTTTGTTGTACATTATTTCTCCTAGGTGTATTTGATCTTGGTTTAGAGTTGTGGTCATTCCTTCTAGGTGTTGGAGTTTTACTTCTAGGTCGTGAATTGTTTTGACTATCTCTTCTAGGTGTTGTCGTTCTACTTCTAGGCCTAGACTCATTCCGTACTCTTAGTGGAGTAGAAGATGGTCTTGATAAACTTTTATTTACCATTAGAGGTTTACTCAAAGGCTTATAGAACTTATCAACGACATTGTCGTCAAGTATGGGTAATTTGACTTTGTTAACAATAAGATGCTTAGGATGTTCACCTAAATTTGACTTTTAGAAAGTTTAAGATTTTCATCAAAAATACATTATGTCAGCGGTTCCTTATCTATGGCGGCGTTTCCATAGTGATAAGGAACCGCCCCAAACAATCTGGGACCGCGTACAACAGACAGTTTTTTCTGAAAATCTGACTTGTTTAGGTTCACTGGTTGATGCTTCATTTGAGTTAAAACCTACACCAAGTCTTTCCTTAGAATGAATTTGTTTGTTTACCATATCATCAAGAGCACTATTACCTTTCATGAACTTTTCTAGTTTAATGAAGGTGCTCTTGAGATCTTCATTCTCCAATCTAAGTTTCTCACAACTTACGCAACCTACATCAACTTCTTTATTTTCCCCAAGCTTGGCTAATTTTTCGCTAAGTTCATTTATCTCATTTTCAAGCTTAGTTTTAGTTTATTTTAAGGTTTTGTTCTTTTCCATGAATTTAAGACTAAGTTTGTGTAAATTATCATATTGGCCTTCTAATTCAATATCATCTAAGGTGGATATATCATTGCTATAATATTCGGTTTCGGAATGTACCTCTTTAGAAGTGTGAGCCATAAGACATTTCTCCTCTTTGGGGTTGTCATCAACATCTTCACCGCTATCACTCCAAGAACCGCTAACGAATGTCGTGTGATTCTTATCGCGTGAAGGCTTTGGACACTTACTAATGAAATGATTTGGATCACCACATCTAAAGCAATTCCTATCACCTTTTTCGTTCTTGGCAAACCGATTCTTTGAGAATGGTTTCTTGTCATTGTTGGGTTGCCTCACGTGTTGACCTCGTCTTTTGAAGAACCTCTTGAAATCTCTCACGGCCAATGCATACTCCTCGTCATCGCTATCCGAGGAACTATCATGATCGCTTTGTGCCTTCTTGGCTTTGAGTGCAAGAGACTTCCTTTCACTCTTGGTTTTCACCAATTCCGAGTCCTTCAAAATTATCATCTCATGAACCTTCAAGTTTCCTATGAGTTCATCAAGTGATAAAGTTGAGAGATCTTTTGATTCTTCGATCGCTGTGACTTTTGCTCTCCACTTTGGATGTAAGGCCCTTAGAAACTTCCTAACATTTTTCTTGCTAGAAAAACCTTCATCAAGTGCCTTTTGACTAGTAATAATAGTGTTAAATCTAGCAAAATCACTATCAATAGCTTCATCTTCTAAGATGACAAATTGTTCATATTGTTGGACAAGAAGATCGATTTTGCTTTCTTTGACTTGGCTATTACCTTGGTGGGTTACTAAAAGAGTGTTCCAAATATCCTTAGCGGTTTCACACATAAAAATCCTTTCATACTCTTTCCTAGGTAAGTCATTATAAATCACCATTTTAGCCTCATTATTTTTTGAAAGCTTCTTTTTAGTATCGTCATTAGCTTTGTCAAAAGTGACCAATTCCTTTGTTTTTGAAACTTCATTAAATTGATAAGGTAAAAAATCACCATTGGTAATAACATGCCAAAGATCTAAATCTTTTGATTTGACATAAGTCTCAAATCTATTTTTCCAATAAATAAAACTATCGGTTTCAAAAAGTGGTGGTCTTTGCATAGATTGCCCTTCTAGGTACTTGTTGGAATCCATAGATCGATTCAAGTTTTAATATACAATATACTTTAAAAATACTTTAGCAACCCTCTCTGATACCAATTGTAGAAACTAGAGGGGGGGGGGGTTGAATATTTCTTATATTTACTTGTTAAATGATGTTTTTCAAAAATTCTTTTTCAAAAACTTAGACTTAAGGAAATATGTGAAATCTTCTTATGCACAATATGAACAATGATAATGTAACTAAACTAATACTAACTAATGTATATGCACAAAGAATAAAGAATTTAAAGAGTTAAGGGAAAAGAAATATCAAACCAAACACCAAGGATTTATAGTGGTTCGAAAACGAAGCTCACTCCTCGTTCCTACTCCACTCCTCGAGTACTCCTTACTCAAGAGTTCACTACACAACAATCTCCTTATGGTGGAGAAAACCGCACACGTCGCTTAACCAATTTCCGACTCTAAGCTAAAAGTCGAGCCCTAATCGTAGGTAGGACCAATCTACACAACTATACTTAGTACATACACAACTACCAAATAGACACAACTACTTGGATCTTCACAACTATTACACAACAACAAATGTATAAGATTTGATCTTCAAAGGATCTTTGGTGGTGGACTCAACACTTCACAATGATAGTGTTCTTCTCTTTGCACTTGAAGAGGAAGGGATGGATGAGATAGATTCACTTCTAAACAAGTAGTAATCAATCAAATGATCAAGGATTTGAGTGATTTAAGAAGTATGTTTGAATCTGGAAATTTGTGTGTAAAAGAGGTGGATTGAAAATCTGAGAAAGGTCCACTATTTATAGGAAAAAGGACCAACGGCTATATCTGCCCGCGGTTCCTTATCTCAGCCGGCGGTACCTTATCGATAAGGAACCGCCTAGGCGCTAGGGAACCGCCGGAGTAGACTCCGCTCCCTTTTTGTCCTTTAGTGGTGGAGGTCTTATCTGATTATAAAATATCCTGAAAGGATATTCCAAATCAAAAAGGAATATGTCATTTTCAAATTTTCAAATATTTAATTTAATAAAACATTTTCTTAAAAAGAAAGTTTAATTAAAAACTTGTCACACTTAATAAAAGTTGAGTTTTAAGAAAAGATTAAATCACTTGATCACTTGATTAAGGTTAGTACTTGTTTATTCATACCTTAAGTGAAAATGGGTAAAATGAAAAATACTTGAACTCAAGAATTAATTTTTCGTTGTTTTCGTAAATGCTTGTTTTTACATATTGTCGTAATCAAAACCAAGCGAGACCGAAAAATGCAAGTAACGTTTTTAGGCATTATTGCATTAACACTTTCTATCACTCGTACTCGTGCAACGCGTTGGCCAATCTTGGCGCTAGTATAAATGTCATGCCATATTCCTTGTACGCAAAACTATCAAAAGATGTTCTCAAACCCACCAAAATGAGTGTTCTCCTTGTCGATCGATCTTTTCAATACCCTACGGGTATAGCCGAAAACATGCTAGTAGAAGTTTGAAAATTATTTTTCCCATCTACTTTGTTATTTTAGAAATGGAAGAAGATAGCAAAATTCCACTCATTTTTTGTATACTTTTCTTGCATACAGCCGATGATGTAATCCGAATAAAACAAAAACAACTCAACGTTGGAGTTGGAGATGATAGAATCACGTTTTCTATTGACAAAGCAATGAAACACTCGTACTCTAATGACGATACTTGCTTTAGTATCGATGTCATTCACGAAGTCGTTGAAGTCGATTTAGACGCTCTTCTTGATGAAGGAATCCAAATTCTTTATTCTATCGAAGGAACCGTCCTCGAAGAAGAACTATTTACCGAATTTGACGCTTTCATAGCCGTACATACCACCAAACCAATCAAAACCCCTGAGGAAGAAAAAGAAATACCATTCGAACACATAACTTTCGAAACCGATTTCAACGTCAAGAAAACTGTGGAAGAACCTCCTACGGATTTAGAACTTAAACCTCTTCCCGAACAAGTGGAATATGCATTTCTTCACGAAGAGAAATTACTCCTAGTGATTATCTCATCTTAGCTTTTGGAAGAAAACATAACTGACCTAATCAAAGTTTTCAAGAAGCATAAACAAGCTTTTGCTTGGAAAACTTCAGATATTCCTAGAACACGTCCATCGTTTTGTAAACACAAATTATAACTTTTGGAAGAAAAGAAGAAAATCGTACAAAAATAACAAAGACTAAATCCTAACATGAAAGATGTTGTCAAAAAGGAACTCTAGAATAATCTACCTAATCGCTGATAGCCAATGGGTTAGTCCTATACATTGTGTACCTAAAAGGAAGGTATCAATTAGTGACTAACAGAAACAACGAGTTAGTACCAACCAAAACCATCACCAGATGGAGAGTTTGTATTGACTATCAAAAGTTAAATGATGCAACCGGAAGAATCACTTATCTTTGTCATTCATGGACCAAATGTTAGAAATACTCGCAAGGAATAAATACTTTTGTCCCATCGATGGTTTTTCTGGATACTTTCAAATCCCAATCAACCCTATGGATCAAGAGAAAACTACGTTTACTTGTCCGTTTGGAACTTACTCGTATATGTGCATGCCATTTGGCCTATGCAATGCACCTGCTACTTTTCAGAGGTCTATGCCTGCTATTTTTCACGATATGATCAAAGAATCAGACTAAGTTTTTATGGACGATTTCTCCATCTTTGGAAACTCTTTCAAAAAATTTCTGAATAATCTCGACAAAATGTTAGCACGTTGTGAAGAAGCAAATCTTGTGCTAAATGGGAAAAATGTCACTTCATGGTAAAAGAAGGAATTGTGCTTGGACACAAAGTGTCTGGCACAGGCCTTGACGTAGACAAAACAAAAATAAGCGTAATCTCAAAAACCACCACTTACTAAAGTTAAAGGCACTAGAAGCTCTTTAGGTCAAGCCGGTTTTTACCATCGATTCATTAAAGATTTCGCGAAGATTACGAGACCTCTGACCCAACTTCTAGAAAAAGAAAGAACATTCGATTTTAATGGCGAATGCCTTCTAGCATTTGAAACTCTCAAAGCAAAGCTTACATGCACAATGATAATTCAAGCCCTAATTGGAACCTTTCATTTGTGCTTATGTGTTATGCAAGTGAATACGCCCTTGGATCCGTCATTGGACAAAAAGATGGAAAACAATTTCACCCCATCTACTTTGCGAAAATAACTCTAAACGTAGCTCAACAAAATTACACAATCACGGAAAAAGAACTCGTGGTTGCAGTTTTTGACAAATTGTGAGTGTACCTCATTTTGTCAAAAATAATTGATTACACCGATCACTCAGCTCTAAACACTTGTTCAAAAAGCAAGACGCCAAGCCTCGTCTCTTACATTGGATATTGCTTTTACAAGAATTTGATTTGGAAATAAAAGATAAAAAGGAACAGAAAATGTTGTTGCCGATCATTTATCTCGTCTTGTGAATGATGATCCAATCGATGATGATATCGATGATTTTCCCGACGAACATATCATGCAAGTATGTACTAATGAAACACCATGGTTCACAGACTTTGCAAACTATTTCGCTGTAGGTATCTTACAAAAGGGGATAACATACCGAGAGAAAAAGAAATTATTTTCCGAACTCAAGAAATACGTTTAGGGTGAAACCCATCTCTTGAAAGTATGTCCCGATGGAATGATTTGACGTTGTATTTCCAGATCTGAAACTCGTAAAATTCTCGATGAATGTCACTATGGACCGACCGGAGGACATTACGCCACTAATAACTGGATTTTACTAAGAAAAATTGTTCTCGACTCAATTCGAATTGACAATAGTTTAACGTGCGACTCAATCGTCTTTTGGTGAAAATAAATATTTTTGGTCGTTGTTTAAAATTAAATTGCAAAACTTTAATGTAAATGACAGGTAAATAAAACTAAAACTGATTAAAACGTAAACGGTGCAAACTTAAAACTTTAAAAGTAATTAATTAATTGACTAAAAATTAAAGCTCGACGAAAAGTAAAATTGACAATTTTAATAAAAATGTAAACTTGAAATTTAAAATAAAGTAAAACAATTAAAATAAAACTTTAAGAAAAATGGCGGGAAAATAAAATTTGAAAACTAAAACAAGAATCAAGAAATAAAATATAAGTAGGAATCCCAAAATACCTGACCTAATTCGGAATCCGTGTCAAGAAACTAGTTCGGAATGTGTATCACTCACATAATTCGGAATACAAGTTCTAAACACAGTTCGGAATCCACAACGTTGACCTAATTTGGAATCGTGGTTCTCTTCATAGTTCGGAATACAACATCATCACTCAGTTCGGAATACCTGGTTTCAGACCTAATTCGGAATGTAAAACAACCACCTAATTCGGGATCCACATCTCACACATAACTCGGAATGCCTGTCACGCACTTAATCCAGAATGTTTGGATGATGTAGTTCGGAATACTAGGTTTTCTGTCCTAGTTCGAAATGTTGATAACAGACGTAGTTCGGAATCCAGGCACCTTTCTAATTCTGAATAATTAAGTTGGACGTAACTCGGAATATAGGCTGAGAACTAGTTCGGAATAGGCAGATCTGATACACAAATCGGGAAAAGCTATCCTAGACCTAATGAGGGAAACTAGGGTTTACAAACCCAAACTAGAAACAAAATAAGCAGAAATTAAAAATAAGCTATAAACCAAATAAGAACTAATCTAAAAGTTTAACCAAATCAAGTTTAAGAAAAAGCAAATAAGCCAAAATCTAAAAACTTTTAAAAACTCTAAATAATAAAAATATTTAAAATCAACTTCCTATAAAATAACTTTTAAGAACACTTAATTAAATTTAAGAAAAGCAAATAATAAGCTATAAAATCAATAAGCTAACACAATCAAAAACATAAAAACATAACAATTAATCAAATAAGCATAACAATAAGCACATAAACATAAAGATTAGGCAAAACAAGAAAGGTAGAATGAGAGATTAATTAAAACTTGATTAAAATTAAAGATTCAACAACACAAAATTAAACTTACTTGAAATTAAAGGCAAAAATTTAAATGACAATTAAGTAAATGACAATATGAAAGTGCAAGTAATTAAATGGAAGAACTATGTGTCAAATAGCCAAAACCTCCTAATGTGTCATTAGGAGGGTATTTATAGGGAGATTAGCAAGTGTTGATCTTTTCCTCCTTTTCTCGTCTTTTTGTCTTCTAAATTCTTCGACTTTTTCGACTTTGTCTCGGGATTATTTGAACTCGTCTTATAATTTATTCATTTATTAGACTTCTGTTCTTCGACTTCATTAAACTTCCGCCTTTAGACTTTTTCTTTGATAAATCTTTAGAGTAGGCCTTGGACTTCCGTTCTTTTTGCACTCTTGATCTTTTGACTTTGTCTTTTGTCTTTTTCTTCGATAAAAGCCCGTGAAAGCCCATGTTTTCTTCGCTTTTCACATTTTGGTCCTAAAACACAATAAAAACACAAACCACGCATAATTCTGACATTTACGACATAAAATACACGTTTTGGCTTGGTTATTATTATAATTAAGTGGTAAAAGGATAAGTGTTTTCACACTTATTAAATCCACTACACTTGACCATTGCAATGCCCTCATGCAATGCTTTAGTTACAAAGCAAGTTTTACATTTTCCATCATAATCAATCCACCTTGGCCTTTTTATTAAACACAAGACAAGTAAAAAGATCAAAAAATTACCTTAGGGTTTTGGAATGTCATGAAAGTTTATCACCCTCAGGTTTCACGTTCCCTATACCAAGCTTAAAAACGAGATCATTGTTATTATAAGTTAGCAAACTAACACAAACTCATGTGGCCCAATTATTCACTTAGACTCCCTTATTCCTAGGTGTATCTCCTATATTTTATGGATGTCTTGAATGATCACGAGGATGCATTGTTGACTTATTTCGATAGTTATTTAGGCTGAAAATAAAGTAGGACGATTTAATCAATAGTTAGCTAAAGGACAAAATCTTTTAAAACTGCTTCTCGGGACCTCATAAAGTTCATATCTTGGCATAACTCGCTTCACGATTTGAGACTTTCTCGGATCGATATTTGTCATTGACTTCATACTTCAAATCTTGAGAGACGTTCATGAAATAATGGTCTTCTATTTATAATAGGAATTTCTTCACTTGAACTTTTTGAGAGATTCTTCATATTTGGACCACGACTTCTTCATTTTTCTCCAATATTCATTTGGGATTTTGATATACAACGATCCGCCTCCTTTTAGGACTTGGATCTATTTATCCTCATACCTTGCTAGGGTCTTTTCGGATAGACTTCTCCATGATCTTTACGGGAGTATTTGCTTTTCGTCGTGTGTCTCGATCCTTCATATTGATTTTTGATAAATGATTCTTCACATCACTTTTGGATATTTAGCAACAAAATGTAGCCCTCGTGTCTTGTTAGGACCTTTTCGGACTCGCCAATCTTCGCATCCCGCTTCAATAAGTTATGCCTTGGCTATGATCTCTAATTAATACCGAGCAACTTTTAAACGATGTGCTAGAAGCTAAGTAACTTTTCAAATCGTACAACCTTACTTATTGCAAATATATTTATTAGCAAGCGATGGGAGAAAAAGCTCATAATTAACTCACACAAATTTATGAAAGAATACCAAACTTATAATTGACTCTATCATCTCTCGTTCTCCACAATTTAAAATCTCAAGGAATAAGACGCGTGGATGCTTAGCCTATTAAATCAAAGTTTTGGGTTTTCAAGTCATCTATAGGATCTTGCAACTTCTTAGACTTTTTCAAGTTTAGAATTCGCATTTTAAAGTTCCCTGGATAAGCGACTTTCTAGGATCAATTATAGGAACTTGCGAAAAGTTCTTGTTCTTAACCCGTAAGAGATAAGACTTTCGCGTTTTAAAGTTTCCTATATAAAAGCCTAGCAAAACTTGACTTAAACACGTTAAGGATACTAGCTAGAGTAAACTTAGATAAGTAAACTCGGGTAGAATGAAAAGATTCATAATTTTTTGAAGAATTAAAAACCACTTTATTAAAGTTTATTCTAGCTAAGAAAGTAAATAACTATAACAAAGGAAAAACTACAAGGCCAAAATAGATCAAAAATTTTGAAAAATGTCGAAAAATCAATTTTCCGGTTAAAATGAGGACAAATACAAGGAAAAACCCACTTAACTTCGATAGAAGTCCCCCCTACACTTGATATAAACATTTTCCGCAATGTTTAAGTATGTGGGAGTAAACTCCCCTACACTTAGGACATTGTGCACGTTGTTTAAATCTTGCTAAGGAAGAGACAACTAAAGTGATTCCTATTATAATATTGAAGAATATAAAATAGAGAATCCAAAAGAGTTTAGGATAGAACCGAGAAGACGGATACACGGAATCACGGTTCGTCAAAAGTTATCAAGAATGGATCTTTGAAAGCTCGAATCCCTGCACATCATAAGAAAGAAAACAACAAACACATATGAGGGTCTCCCCCTACACTTATTATAAAAACAGATAAAAAGGATAGATACTGCGGGTTGCCTCCCGAGAAGCGCTTGTTATTGTTAACCGAGTCGTGAGCCTGACTCGACCTTGATTAGCACGGAAAGAAGCTTGAAACACATCCACCGGGATCAAATACATGGTTTTCATCCATCAAGTAGCACAAGATTAAGGCGAACAAGTCAAGCCAAAGAAGAGTAGGCAAGGTTCCCTTAAGCAAAGATTGAGCACGGTGGTAGAAAGTAGGATGAAGTGCAAGCATATCTCCACAAGTTCCAAAAATCTTTCCATTTATTTCATCAGATGGATACTGAGATGGCTTAAAAATTACAATACCGGGGTCGAACACCTTTTCCTTTAGGGGAAAATAACACTCAGGCTCAGTAGATCTTGAAGAATATCCGCTCATAAATCGTTCAATCTCATCTGTCGAAGGTGGATAGAGAGGTGTTAAAACATAGGTACTACGGACATCGGTGTCTTCTGGCTTCTTCTCCTTTGAAACGGTTTTCTTCATATCCGAAGGAGGATAAAGAGCATCATCAAAGTCCAAACGAAGAGAATCATTCTCATTGGGGAAGTATGTATTGAGAAAAGTAGCAAAGTCTTCCTCAAATGAGTAGTCATCCAAAGTAGGATCAAGCATTGTTGGTGGAGGATCATCATCAAAAGTAGGTGCAAGGTCATCATGTGAAGAATCACTCGAAAGAGTATCGACATCATCAAAATCATCATATGTTGGCATGTGATATTATGATTTTGATAGGGTTCTAACTCTCTCTCGATATCCTCTCGAATTGATCTCGGTCTTTAGTGGAATGATTGTTCTTGGTTACTAAATAAAAGGGTTTGGTTTTCTAAACTAATAAATAGTGGAAATGAAAGTTTAAATTAAAGACAGTTACTTAAATTATGATTAACAAAGACTTGGATTGAAATTAAAATCAAAATTAAAATTAAAATTAAAATTTAAAATTAAAGTTCAAATTAAAGTTAGAATAAAAGCAAAGAAACAGTAAAACAGTAACTTTAAAAGAGAATTTGATTCGGAACTTTAACCTTGGTTCGGAACTTTCATTCATCCGGAACTTAAGAACTCATTCGGAACTTTCTGATTCGGAAGTTACTGTTCATTCATCCGGAACTTTTGAAAAGCAATTGGTTCGGAAGTCTTGCTTGGTTCGGAACCTTCCGAATGAAGGTTTGATTCGGAAGTATTGTCTTGATCCGGAACTTACTGGTTGATTCGGAACTTTCCGAATGAAGGTTGTTGATTCGGAAGTTTTGAGACTTCCGAATGAAGGTGGTTGGTTCGGAAGTTTTAGACTTCCGAATGAAGTGTCTTGATTCGAAACTTCTGGAAACCCAGAACAGTAGCAGATAACGAAGAACACGGAGACTATTTTTAATCCAAAATTCACCAAGTTTTTCACCAAAAACTAAAATAAATCAATCACAGAGCATTTACTAATCATAAACTACTAATCCCATCAATAAAAACACAAATCCCAACAACTTTTGAAGATCAAATCAAGAAAAATAAACACTTAAGAACTTGAAGATAAAGTGATGATGAACAAAATAAAAAGATTAAACAAGGACTTTGTATTGAATGATTAATGTTTTGACAAGATTAAACAAGAATTAAAATAACAAGATTTGGAAAACAAAGATTAAAATCACCAATCACCCTAGTGGTGATGGTGATGAAACGGAGCAGAGAGAAAGAAAAATAGGGGAGAAGAAAAAAACTAAAAACTAGCTCCTAAATGTGTGAGGGGAGGGCTATTTATAGCCTTGTCTTGTGGTTGGTGAGTGGGCTTTCTCCCGTTCTTCTTGTCTTTTCGTCTTTTCAGAAAAGTTTCCGTTTTCGATTCTGATTCGGGATTTGTCGTCGATTAAATTCAACTCGTCTTTTAATTTCTTCGTTTAATAGACTTGAGTTTCTTCGACTTATATAAATCTTCCATCTTTGGTCCTTTTCTTTGATAAATCTTCGAATAGGCCCAGTGACTTCAAATCTTTTGCATCTCTTGGACAATAGACTTTATCTTGAGTCTTTTTCTTCAGTAATACCCGTGCAATCCCATGTTTTCTTCAATATTCATCCGATTGTCTCTGAAAACACAATAAACACAAAAACCACGCATAATTCCAAACAAATGATATTAAATACGTGTTTTGGTCTCGTTTTAGCCCGAATTAAGTGGTAAAAGGATGGGTGTTTACACACCTATCAAATCCCCTACACTTAACCATTGCCATGCCCTCATGCAATGCTTAGTGATAAAGCAATTTTACATTTTTCTCATAATTAATCAACCTTGGCCTTATTTAAAATACTACTAAACAGAAATTAAAGTACTAAAGGAAATTAAGACTTTGAAGGAAACAAAAGGATAGAAAACCATTTTCACTTGAAAATAGCTATATGGAAATAACTTGCAAAGAAATCGATGACTTACATTAGGGCTTTGGTGCTGCGAAGATTTATCACCCTCAAGTTTCGCGTTCCCCAAACTAAGCTTAAAAACGAGATCATTGTTATTATAAGTTAGCAATTCAAACACTTACACACATGGTTTAATTAAATGCTTAAACTCCCTTATTCCTAAGTGTATCTCTTATATTTTATTTTTGTCTTAGAATGATCATGAAGATGCATTTTTGGACTTATTTCGATAGTTTATTAGGGCTGAAAGCAAAGTAGGACGATTTGATCAATAGTTAGCTAAAGGACAAAATCTCTTAAAACTGCTTCTCGGGATATCAAAAAGTTCATATCTTGGCATAACTTGGTTCACGATTTGAGACCTTTCTCGGGCCGATATTTGGCATGTACTTCATACTTCATATCTTCGAGAGACGTTCTTGAGATAATGGTCTTCTCATCATAATAGAGTTTCTTCACTTGGAGACTTTTGAGGGGTACTCCAACTTTGTTGACCACGACTTCATGATTATTTCTTCAATCTCTAATTGGGATTTTGAGATACAACGATCCGCCTCCTTTTCGGACTTGGATCTATTTATCCTCATACCTTGTTAGTGTCTTTTCAGATAGACTTCTCCATGATCTTTATGGGAGTTGATTGCTTTTCGTCGTGAGTCTTGATCCTTCATATTGATTTTAGGAATAATGATTTTCACATCACTTTGGATCTTCAGCAATAAAATTGAATCCTCATGCCTTGTTAGGGCCTTTTCGGACTCGCCAATCTTCGCGCCCCGCTTCATAAGTTATGCCTTGGCTATGAACTCTTATCATTACCGAGCAACTTTTAAACGATCTTGGGCTAGAAGCTAAGTAACTTTTCAAATCGTACGACCTTACTTATTGCAGATAAATTATTAGCAAGTGATGGGAGAATAGGCAAATAATTACACCAAGTGAGCTTGCGCAAGAATACCGACTTATAATTGACTCTATCATTTCTCGTCCTCCACAATTTAAAATCTCAAGTAATGAGACTCGTGGACACTTAGCCTAATAAACCCATTAAGGTCTACATGGTTAAGGATACTAGCTAGAATAAACTTGGATAAGTTTATTCGGGTTGAGTCAAAATAAACGCAACGGGCCTAATATGTCAAAGACTTCTAAACTAGCTACACCACTTTATTAATATTTTTGACTTTATTGCGGGATATGTACATATGAAAGCAACGATAAAAATTTAAAAATTACAACTAATTGGCCAAAGTTAATAAAAAATTTGAAAAATGTTGAAAAATAGGATTTTCTGGTTAATTGAAGGCATTTTCATGGAAAAGTCCACTTAAAACTTCGATAGAAGTCCCCCCTACACTTAAGATAAACATTGTCCTCAATGTTTAAGCATGTGGGAAAAGTCTCCCCTACACTTATGACATTGTGCACGTTGGTTAACTCAAGTTAAGGGAGAGACGACTAAAGTGATCAATTTCAAATGTGAGTATGAAGAAAATTGAATCACGATAGTTGAGAGATAGAACCGGATTTCGGATAACACGGGAGCACGGTTCTTCAAAAAAATTCCAAGAGTGCACTTAGCCCTGTAATCACACCACACAAAGACAAACACATATAGAAGTCCCCCTACACTTAGGGGATTGGAACATAAAAGGATAGATACTCGGGCTGCCTCCCGAGGAGCGCTTGTTTTTGATAACCGAGTCACGAGCCTGACTCGACCCAAAATTAGTTCATGGGGAACGTGGTGAGGGATGGAATCACCTCCTTAGAGGTGTCCTCACCAAAGTACAACTTCACTCGTTGGCCATTCACCTTAAAATTTGGTCCATAAGGTTGAGCGAGCTCGAGAGTACCATATGGAAAAATTTGGGCAATGGTGAATGGGCCGGACCAACGAGATTTGAGCTTTCCCGAGAAGAGTTTCAACCGAGAGTTAAAAAGTAAGACTTTGTCTCCAACATGGAACTCTCGGTTTTTGATCTTGGAGTCGTGAATGAGCTTAGTTCTTTCCTTATAGATCAAAGAATTTTCATAAGCCTCATTACGGAGTTCATTCAGCTCATTGAGTTGGATCTTGCGTAGGTCACCGGCTTTGTTTATATCAAAATTAGCCCACTTCAAGGCCCAATAAGCCTTGTGCTCCAACTCAATGGGGAGGTGGCACGCTTTCCCGTACACAAGACGATAAGGCGTACAGCCGATCGGGGTCTTGTAAGCAGTACGGAAAGCCCACAAAGCATCATCAAGTTTATCAGCCCATGAGGCACGATGCTCTCCCACGGTCCTTTCAAGAATTCGCTTCAGCCCTCGGTTGGATATTTCAGCCTGGCCATTAGTTTGTGGGTGGTAGGCTGTGGAAAGACGATGATTTACACCGTACTTAGCCATGACTCGAGCAAATTGGTCATTGCAGAAATGAGTCCCACGATCACTAATAATGGCGCGAGGCACACCGAATCTAGCGAATAGAGCCTTCAAAAAGTTACAAACCACCCTTGCGTCATTAGTAGGCAAAGCTTTGGCTTCAACCCACTTTGAAACGTAGTCAACGGCTACAAGGATGTATTTGTTTCCTTTAGACGAAGGGAATGGCCCCATAAAGTCGATACCCCAAACATAAAAAATTTCACACTCTTGAATGAAATTCTGAGGCATCTCGTCTTTATGTGTGATTTTGCCTTGCTTTTGGCAAACATCACATCGTTTGACCATATCGTGAGCGTCACGGTATATGGAGGGCCAATAAAATCCGGAATCAAACACTTTTTTAGCGGTGTAGTTGGGACCAAAGTGACCACCGGTGGGTCCTTTGTGGCAAGCATTAAGGATTTCAGACGCTGCCGGTCCATCAACACATCGGTGAATAATCAGGTCAGCACATTGTTTGAATAGGTAAGGGTCGTCCCAAAAGTAAGTCTTGATGTCGGTGAAGAACTTCTTCTTTTGTTGGGACGTCAACCCTTCCTTGAGAATTCCACCCGCCAAGTAGTTTGCAAAGTCCGCAAACCACGGGGTTTCATTTGGCTTCGAGTTTATAGACATTAAGGTCTCCAAGGGAAAAGAATTATTGATTTCTTTGGTCGGATGATCCCCTTGGTAAGGATCCTCAAGTCTGCTGAGATGATCCGCGGCTAAGTTTTCAGCTCCTTTTTTATCGCGAATTTCGATTTTAAATTCCTGGAGCAGCAAAACCCAGCGAAGAAGTCTTGGTTTGGAATCTTGCTTTGTCAACAAGTACTTCAGCGCGGAATGATCGGTGTACACAATAGTGGTAGAAAGGACAAGATAGGGGCGGAATTTTTCAAAAGCATAGACAACAGCTAAAAGCTCTTTTTCGGTTGTCGTATAATGCAATTGTGCCCCAGTCATTGTCTTGCTAGCGTAATGGATTGGTTGGAAGTGTTTGTTCACTCTTTGTCCAAGAACTGCTCCAATAGCAAAATCGCTAGCATCGCACATCAACTCAAAGGGAAGCTCCCAATTAGGGGTAACCAAGACGGGTGCCTTAGTTAGCTTATCCTTAAGCGAGTTGAAGGCTTCAAGGCACTCTTTGGAAAAGATAAAAGGAGTATCTTTTTCCAAGAGGTGGGTCATCGGGCGAGCGATTTGAGAAAAATCTTTGATGAATCGACGGTAGAAGCCCGCATGACCCAGAAAACTTCTCACGCCCTTCACGGTGGAAGGTGGAGGCAAGTTTGCGATAACATCGACTTTAGCACGGTCTACTTCAAGACCGGCTTTCGAGATCTTATGTCCAAGCACGACGCCTTCTTTTACCATAAAATGGCATTTTTCCCAATTCAGAACTAGGCGAGTGTCTTCGCACCGCTTTAGCATACGTTCCAAATTGGCAAGGCATGAAGAGAAGGAATCCCCGAAGACCGAGAAATCATCCATGAAGACTTCCATGGTTTGTTCAACCATGTCATGGAAGATAGCTAACATGCACCTTTGGAAAGTCCCGGGCGCATTACATAAGCCAAAAGGCATTCTTTTGTAAGCAAATGTGCCATAGGGACAAGTGAATGTCGTCTTCTCTTGATCTTGGGGATCGATGGGTATTTGAAAATAACCCGAGAAACCATCAAGAAAGCAGTAATATTCATTACCGGCTAATCGTTCAAGCATTTGGTCCATGAAAGGTAGAGGGAAATGATCCTTTCTCGTGGCGTCATTGAGTTTGCGATAGTCTATACAAACTCTCCACCCAGTAACGAGACGAGTGGGAATCAACTCGTTGTGTTCATTGGGAACAACGGTTATTCCGCCCTTCTTGGGCACACAATGGATTGGACTAACCCACGGTGAATCCGAAATAGGGTAAATCATACCCGCATCAAGAAGTTTGATAACCTCTGTTTTGATGACTTCATGTATTTTTGGATTCACCCTTCGTTGGCTTTGAATAGTGGGCTTGAAGTCGTCCTCCATGAGAATTTTGTGTGTGCAGAAGTGAGGATCAATTCCACGAATATCCGAAATCTTCCAAGCAATAGCCTTCTTATGATCTTTCAATACAGCGACAAGTCGGGCTTTCTCTTCATCCTTCAAATCCTTAGCAATGATGACTGGCGACTTCTTCTCTTCTTCGAGGAATACATACTCAAGATGGGGCGGCAACTCCTTAAGTTCTAAATCCGGAGGATTTTCGACGGGAGGGTTATTCGAAGTCGGAGTCTCGATAGCAATAACAGTGGGAGATGGAGGGGAAGGATTGTCTTCTCTGAGGAGGTTTGCAATGAAACTGAGATCGTCATCCCAAGTGGCAGTAGAATCGTCATTGTCTTGCTTCACATCTTCCAAGGTGGCTTCCAAATCTTTCCAAAGGAAATCACTTTCTCCAAATAGAGATAGTGAGGAGTCGATAGAGGAAACGGTCTCAACATTGGGAAGAGAGGTAGGAATGTTTTTACAAGCATCCTTGAAGTGTTCTTCACAAGCCTCATCAAGAACGTCAATACAATTAACACTCTCGTAAGAATAAGGCTGTTTAGAAAGCTTTCCCATGTTGAAGACTACTTTATCGTCACCCACTCTCATGATAAGCTCACCGGCTTCAACATCAATGAGAGTGCGACCGGTCCTCAAGAATGGACGACCAACAATGAGTGGCACACGTGGGTCCATCTCGAAGTCGACAACAACAAAATCGGCAGGGAAGGTGAATTTGTCGACTCCTACGATGACATCTTCGGCTATCCCCACTGGATAAGCAACCGTACGGTTAGCTAATTCCAAAGTCATTTTGGTGGGGACTAGCTCGGAGAGAGATAATTGCTTCCAAACACTTAGAGGCATGAGATTAATACTGGCACCTAGATCGGCTAGGGCCATGCAATTCTCTACTCCCGGGAAATTGCAAGGGATAAGAAAACGACCCGGATCACCAAGCTTGATTGGCAATTTCCTTAAAAGCACTGCAGAGCAGTTCTCATTAAGTTGGGTGTTGGCGAGATCGAGGAGCTTTTCCTTGTCGCTTAGAAGATCTTTAAACATTTTGGCGTATTTGGGCATGTGAGCGAGAGCCTCAGCGAAGGAGATATTGAAATTCAGTTGTTTGAACATTTTAAGGAAATTCGAAACCTGAATATCATCCTTGCTCTTTTGCTTCTCTTTCCTCAACCTTGAAGGATAAGGTATATTGGAAGAAGAGGAAGGCTTTAGAGGAATAGGATCACTCACAACCACGGGTGGAGGAGGGGTAGAAAGAAGAGGTGGAGAAAATGGGGAAGGAGAAGGATGAGGAATAGGAGCAGGTGACTCGTTCTCCTTAGTCACAACCACCGGTGGAGGTATAGGAAGCTCGGGTTCCTTGGTACCTTTACCACTTCGAGTAGTGATTGCTTTCATCTCCCCTCTTGGGTTCGCAACGGTGTTACTCGGAAGAGTACCCGAAGAAGAGGGTTGATTACCTTGGAAGAAACTAGCCATCATGTTCCTCAGATCATTTGTTTGGGTATCCAACGTATTTCTCATATCGGCTCTTAAATCATTTCCTTGCTTGACCAAGTCTGCCTTCAAATTGCGCACTTCCTCTTGGAGATTTCCCACTATCACATCATTGGTCCTCATATAGGTTGCAACCTCTTGGTGTAATGCAGTGGTGGTTTGGTTGGGAGGAGCATTGTATGCAGGTGGTTGGTAAGCAGGTTGTTGGTAGACTTGATTGTTACGTTGAGGTGGTTGTTGTTGCTTGTGAGGTGGGATGTATGGTTGTCGAGGTTGTTGTTGTTGTTGAGGAGGGCGGTTAAGGTTTTGTTGTTGGTTTGGGTTGGTAGGAGGGAAACCAGGTGGTGAAAGATAGTTGTTGGATCGATAGCTAAGCAAGTTACGGTCACCTTGAGGTCTGGCGTGATAAGCAGGTGGAGGATAGGTGCCATATGCCGCATTTACATTCTCAGCAAGGTAATCTTGGGTGGCGGTACAAGTTGTGTAAGAGTGGGGACTACCGCATATCTCACAAGGTTGGCTGACAGCGTTCACTTGTGCGTTTTTGGCGTTGTTGCTGTTGTTGTTGCTGACGGTGTGGGTGACAAGCGATTCAAGAAGCGTGGTGATTTTGTCAAGTCGCTTGTCGCTGTCATTAGTGCTAGCACTAGCAACATTGGTCCTAACACTCTTGGTTTGCACACGAGATTTGTTCTCAATGATATCCCAAGCAGCATTGGAAGTCTTAGCCAATAGATTACCCCCCGAGGCACTGTTCAGTGAATCTTGGTCACTCATGCTTAAACCATTGTAAAAAGTATTGATTTGATGTACTTTGGTAAAACCATGTTGTGGGCATTTTCTTAAAACATCTTTAAAGCGATCCCAAGATTCACTGAATGACTCATCGTACTTTTGTTCAAAATTTATGATCTCATTCCGCAAAGCGGTAGTACGAGAGGGTGGAAAAAAGTAGTTGATAAACTTTGTTTCCAAATCCGTCCACGAGAGAATACTCTGTGGCGGTTCCTTAGCAAGCCAATGCCGGGCTTGTCCCTCTAAAGAAATGGGAAAAAGTTGTAACCTTATAACCTCTTGTGGAACTCCATTGAACTTGACCGTGTTGGTGAGTTGTAAAAATCTCTTGATATGGTCGTGTGGGTCATCAATGGTTCGTCCCAAGAATGGTTGAGCTGAGACCATCTGGATAAAGCCTGATTTAAGCTCGAAATTGTTGGCGGCAATTGGTGGTATAACAATTGGATCCGTGTTGCCATCGACATGAGCTTGTAGCAATTCAATCATCGGGCGATTATCCGGAAGGTGCTCATTGTTGTTGTTATTGTTCATGTTGTTGTTGTTATTATTGTTTGGACGTGGATCGAGTGCGCATACACCTGCAAAAGAACGAACAAACAAAAGCAAAGCACGAATATTTTTGGTTTTTATGTTTTTTTTTTTTAATTTTTTTTTTTTTTTGAAAATTTTATATTTTTTAGTGTTTTTGAATATTTTTATGAAAAAATAACGTTCACGGGGAACGGATCCCAAAATCCAAGTTCTCACAAAAAACTTTTGATCTTAACGAGAAGAGCCGGCAGCGGCGCCATTTGATATTATGATTTTGATAGGGTTCTAATTCTCTCTCGATATCCTCTCGAATTGATCTCGGTCTTTAGTGGAATGATTGTTCTTGGTTACTAAATAAAAGGGTTTGGTTTTCTAAACTAATAAATAGTGGAAATGAAAGTTTAAATTAAAGACAGTTACTTAAATTATGATTAACAAAGACTTGGATTGAAATTAAAATCAAAATTAAAATTAAAATTAAAATTTAAAATTAAAGTTCAAATTAAAGTTAGAATAAAAGCAAAGAAACAGTAAAACAGTAACTTTAAAAGAGAATTTGATTCGGAACTTTAACCTTGGTTCGGAACTTTCATTCATCCGGAACTTAAGAACTCATTCGGAACTTTCTGATTCGGAAGTTACTGTTCATTCATCCGGAACTTTTGAAAAGCAATTGGTTCGGAAGTCTTGCTTGGTTCGGAACCTTCCGAATGAAGGTTTGATTCGGAAGTATTGTCTTGATCCGGAACTTACTGGTTGATTCGGAACTTTCCGAATGAAGGTTGTTGATTCGGAAGTTTTGAGACTTCCGAATGAAGGTGGTTGGTTCGGAAGTTTTAGACTTCCGAATGAAGTGTCTTGATTCGGAACTTCTGGAAACCCAGAACAGTAGCAGATAACGAAGAACACGGAGACTATTTTTAATCCAAAATTCACCAAGTTTTTCACCAAAAACTAAAATAAATCAATCACAGAGCATTTACTAATCATAAACTACTAATCCCATCAATAAAAACACAAATCCCAACAACTTTTGAAGATCAAATCAAGAAAAATAAACACTTAAGAACTTGAAGATAAAGATGATGATGAACAAAATAAAAAGATTAAACAAGGACTTTGTATTGAATGATTAATGTTTTGACAAGATTAAACAAGAATTAAAATAACAAGATTTGGAAAACAAAGATTAAAATCACCAATCACCCTAGTGGTGATGGTGATGAAACGGAGCAGAGAGAAAGAAAAATAGGGGAGAAGAAAAAAACTAAAAACTAGCTCCTAAATGTGTGAGGGGAGGGCTATTTATAGCCTTGTCTTGTGGTTGGTGAGTGGGCTTTCTCCCGTTCTTCTTGTCTTTTCGTCTTTTCAGAAAAGTTTCCGTTTTCGATTCTGATTCGGGATTTGTCGTCGATTAAATTCAACTCGTCTTTTAATTTCTTCGTTTAATAGACTTAGTTTCTTCGACTTATATAAATCTTCCATCTTTGGTCCTTTTCTTCGATAAATCTTCGAATAGGCCCAGTGACTTCAAATCTTTTGCATCTCTTGGACAATAGACTTTATCTTGAGTCTTTTTCTTCAGTAATACCCGTGCAATCCCATGTTTTCTTCAATATTCATCCGATTGTCTCTGAAAACACAATAAACACAAAAACCACGCATAATTCCAAACAAATGATATTAAATACGTGTTTTGGTCTCGTTTTAGCCTGAATTAAGTGGTAAAAGGATGGGTGTTTACACACCTATCAGCATGTCTTTATACTCTGAAGTAAACTCATTAGAATCATCCATATCAGAACTAGAATCATCATCATAATCATCATAAATGGACGGAGACTCATGAATTGGTGGGGCAGCTAAATTGGATAGAGAATTATCCACATCATCTTAGAAAAGTGGATTATCATAGCAAGAATCAAAAAGAAGATTGTTGTAGACGACAAATCATCAAGCACATTAATCATATTCGTTGATTCTCTTCCATTGGGTTTGGTTGTGATCTTCCCCATTTTAAAAACTTGTGCATCATTCCCGACCCTTAAGATTAGCTCACCTTCGGCAAAATCGAC
The DNA here is from genome assembly GCA_025667525.1 of Glebionis coronaria. Taxonomy (NCBI): domain Eukaryota; kingdom Viridiplantae; phylum Streptophyta; class Magnoliopsida; order Asterales; family Asteraceae; genus Glebionis; species Glebionis coronaria. The sequence goes on along the minus strand of CM046875.1, from coordinate 484,976,066 downwards.
TAATGCTTTTCCGGTTCTCAAGAATGGCCGACCAAGTATTAACGGAATACGAGGGTCCATTTCATAATAAACAACAAAAGTCGACCGGAAAAGTGAAGGTACCAACTTTAATAAACACATCTTCGGCAATACCAACGGGGTAAGCGAGAGTGCAATTTGCTAGCTCAAGAGTCATCTTTGTTGGTGTAATATCGGGTAATGATAGTGTTTTCCAAACACTTAAAGGCATCAAACTTATACTTGTCCCGAGATCAACTAAGGTAATAAATTCTTAGGTTTTGTTAAAAATGCAAGGCAATACAAAACGACCAGGATCTCCAAGTTTTTCCGGAAGTTCTTTAAGAATGACTGCAGAACAGTTTTCATTTAAGCGTGTGTTGACAAACTCAGCCATCTTTTCCTTCTTGTTAAGCAATTCCTTGAATACTTTGACGAATTTTGGCATTTGGACAAGTGCTTTAACGAGGCTAATGTTGAAGGTCATTTGTGATATCATCTTCAGAAAAGAAGTGATTTGAGCATCCTCTTTAGTAAGCAATTTGCTCTTGTCTAATCGAGAAGGATACGGGATGTTGGGTTTAAAGTTGGAAGGTGGGGTTGGTGAAGGTTGTTTCTTGGGTACTTCTGCTTGTAGAGGTGGAGACGGTAATAGAGAACTAATACTAGGCGTGGAAGTAGGCGGGATAAATGGTGGTGGAGGAGGTGTAGATGGAGTAATTAAGGAAGGGATAGATGGTCCTACTAAGGTTGCTCCACTGCGTGTAGTAATAGCACTCACATTCGCTCTTGGGTTTGGTGACAGTATTTGAAGGAAGAGAGCCCGAAGTAGAGGGTTGAGTACTTGGGAAGAAACTAGCCAGCATATTCTTCAAATCATTTGTTTGATTGCTAAAAAAGGTTTGCATATCATGTCGAAGCTCGGTTCTAATATCATTCCCTTCCTTAGTGATATCTCCTTTCAAGTTGATGATTTGGCTTTGAAGATTCTTAACTAGCTCTCCTTGGGTCCTCATGAAAGTTTCAACATCTTGATTAATGGGTGGTGCTTGTTGAGCGGGTGGGTGATAAGGATTAGAAGCTCGAGGTGGGTTTGGATTGCTACTATAGTAGTTGTTGGGGTTGTAGTTTTGAGGAGAAAAACCGGGTGAAAGAAAGTTGTTGGAATGGTAACTTAGCAAGTTACGATCACCTTGAGGTCGGGCTTGATAGCTTTCCGTTGAATAGTTACCATGAGCCGCATACACGTTTTCCGGATTGTCATGAGTAGAAGGACAATCAGTGTATGAATGAGGACCGCCGCAGATCTCACAAGAAAGTGCTACAACTTTAACTTGTTGTTGTTGATTGTAGCCAACAGTTGGATACTTTTGTTCATTTCGGCCATCATGCGGTTGAATTTGGTCATCTCGGTGTGTGATAAAGTAGAAGAAACATTGACTCTCGGGTTATTCCTTGAAGATGCGGATGAATCCTAGTTTTTGTGATGAGTAGTCATGTTCTCTATAAGCTCTCTACACTCCTCGGGTCTTCTTTTCATGAATATGCCACCGGCGGCTACATTAATCGTATCGCGATCACGAAAAGTTTAACCGTTGTAGAAAGTATCAATTAAGGTGACGGGGAGCATGTAGTGGTTTGGACAACGTTCGATCAAAACATTATAACGTTCCCAAGCATCAAAAAGTGATTCATCAGGTTCTTGTGTAAATCCACTGATTTGATTCCGAAGGCTCGTGACCATGGATGGTGGAAAGTAGCGCGACAAAAATCGTTGAGTCATCTCGTCCCATGTATGAATTGAATTCTTAGGAAGACGATCAAACCATTTTTCGGCATGGTGGGATAAGGTGTGTGGAAATAGGTGAAGGCGAAGAAAATCCATAGTAACCCCGGGCAACTTCATGCTTTGAGTAACAGTAATAAATTTGTCGAGATGTTTGTTGGCATCATCATCCGGTAATCCGCGAAATGGACAAGTTTTTTGAACTTGTTGGATCATGTGATACTTCAACGAAAACTCTGGAGCCGTGATTTGCATCGGTGCAATCGGTCCCCCTCGTCCGTTCATGGTTGGTTGACACAGCTCCTCCATCGTTCGAAGGTCTGGTTGAGGGCCATTTTTGTTATTATTCATGTTGAGGTAAGGTGGGTTATTGTTGTTGTGCACACCAGCCATACTTCACGAGTCTCGGGCTCAGAATAAGTTGAAGATCTAGTACGCATACACCTGCAAAAGAAAAAGAAAAAGACACCAAAGAAATATAGAATATATTTGTACTTGGAAAAATAAAATCTTTTTGGTGTAAAACTTTTGAAAAAGAATTACTTTTTATGAGTTTTTTTAATGTTTTTGTATTTTTGAAATTTTTTAATTTTTATGAAGTTTTTGAAAATTTTTGACACGAAAAATAACGTTCACGAGTGAACGGATCCCAAAATTCAACGCGTCTCTCATAGAAAACCGTTAATCTTTACAAAGAGAGCCGGCAGCGGCGCCATTTTAATAACTGGATTTTACTAAGAAAAATTGTTCTCGACTCAATTCGAATTGACAATAGTTTAACGTGCGACTCGATCGTCTTTTGGTGAAAAGAAATATTTTTTGCCGTTGTTTAAAATTAAATTGCAGAACTTTAATGTAAATGACAGGTAAATAAAACTAAAACTGATTAGAACGTAAATGGTGCAAAATTAAAACTTTAAAAGTAATTAATTATTTGACTAAAAATTAAAGCTCGACAAAAAGTAAATTTGACAATTTTAATAAAAATGTAAACTTGAAATTTAAAATAAAGTAAAACAATTAAAATAAAACTTTAAGAAAAATGGCGGGAAAATAAAATTTGAAAACTAAAACAAGAAACAAGAAATAAAATATAAGTAGGAATCCCAAAATACCTGACCTAATTCGGAATCCGTGTCAAGAAACTAGTTCGGAATTTGTGTCACTCACATAATTCGGAATACAAGTTCTAAACACAGTTCGGAATCCACAACGTTGCCCTAATTCGGAATCGTGGTTCTCTTCATAGTTCGGAACACAACATCATCACTCAGTTCGGAATACCTGGTTTCAGACCTAATTCGGAATGTAAAACAACCACCTAATTCGGATCCACATCCCACACATAACTCGGAATGCCTGTCACGCACTTAATCCAGAATGTTTGGATGATGTAGTTCGGAATACTAGGTTTTCTGTCCTAGTTCGGAATGTTGATAACAGACGTAGTTCGGAATCCATGCACCTTTCTAATTCTGAATAATGAAGTTGGACGTAACTCGGAATATAGGCTGAGAACTAGTTCGGAATAGGCAGATCTGATACACAATTCGGGAAAAGCTATCCTAGACCTAATGAGGGAAACTAGGGTTTACAAAGAACCCGAAGTAGAAACAAAATTAACAGAAATTAAAAATAAGCTATAAACTAAATAATCACTTATCTAAAAGTTTAACCAAATCAAGTTTAAGAAAAAGCAAATAAGCCAAAATCTAAAAACTTTTAAAAACTCTAAATAATAAAATATTTAAAATCAACTTTTTATAAAATAACTTTTAAGAACACTTAATTAAATTTAAGAAAAGAAAATAATAAGCTATAAAATCAATAAGTTAACACAATCAAAAACATAAAAACATAACAATTAATCAAATAAGCATAACAATAAGCACATAAACATAAAGATTAAGCAAAACAAGAAAGATAGAATGAGAGATTAATTAAAATGTGATTAAAATTAAAGATTCAACAACACAAAATTAAACTTACTTGAAATTAAAGGCAATAATTTAAATGACAATTAAGTAAATGATAATATGAAAGTGTAAGTAATTAATGGAAGAACTATGTGTTAAATAGCCAACACCTCCTAATGTATCACTAGGAGGGTATTTATAGGGAGATTAGCAAGTGTTGATCTTTTCCTCCTTTTCTCGTCTTTTCGTCTTCTAAATTCTTCGACTTTTTCGACTTTGTCTCGGGATTATTTGAACTCGTCTTATAATTTCTTCATCTATTAGACTTGAGTTCTTCGACTTCATTAAACTTCCGTCTTTGGACTTTTTCTTCGATAAATCTTCCGAATAGGCCTTGGACTTCCGTTCTTTTTGCACTCTTGATCTTTTGACTTTGTCTTTTGTCTTTTTTTCGATAAAAGCCCGTGAAAGCCCATGTTTTCTTCCCTTTTCACATTTTGGTCCTAAAACACAATAAAAACACAAACCACGCATAATTCCGACATAAAATACACGTTTTGGCTTGGTTTTTATTAGAATTAAGTGGTAAAAGGATAAGTTTTTTCACACTTATTAGCCACGAACAAAACCACTAAAAAGTGTTCGACGCAGGTTTTATTGGCCTACAATCGTTAGTGAAGCTCATACCTTAGTCCGCCTTCTGCGAAGCATGTCAAAAGACTGGAAAAACTTTCAAGAGAGATGAAATGCCTCTCAACAACATCCAAGTCTACGAAATATTTGATGTGTGGGGTATCGACTTCTTGGGACCATTTCCTAAATCGTACAAATGTTAATAAATTTTAGTCGCCGTCGACTATGTGTCAAGATGGGCAGAAGCTCAAGCCTTGTAAACCAATTATGCAAGAGTTGTGATAACGCCCAAATCCAACATGTTTTTGGGAGCGTTATCCGTACTATTGTACATGTATATTGGTTATTTCTATAATACTTTTGTGCATATTTGTGCCAAAATATGTTTGGAAGTCTTTGTGTAGCCAATTGCAAGAATGAAGTATAAAGCAATGCAAATGTGAAGATTAGTACGAGTACGAAGAATGCTAGTCAAGTTCAAGACCCGTGTACGAGTTACAAGCCTTTGAAGATCTACTTCGGGTGCAAGAACAAGTGTTTTCAAGAAGTGTACAAGTCACTTATCATGGAAGTTGCCACCGGAAGAATCCAAAGTTGCCACCAACATTTCTGAAACTTTGAGGCTTCTAAATGATCATACAAGAATATACATGAAGGTTCTATACTTTCTTTGGCTCGAAGCATAAGCCTTTGCCACCAAGCCATGCATTCACTCCTAGCCTTCAATTTTGTCAATAAATAAGACCCATGGGGTCACAACTTTCATATGTCATTCATAACCATCACTTTGATTATTATACCATCACATAAACTCTCTCAACATTGTCCAAAACACCATTCCCTGATTTGAGCAAAGTGGTGCAATAAAGTCACTTTTTTTAGTCCGAAAAGCAAAGTTGACATCAAGAAACTCTTAGGGATCATTACCATAATCATTACCACTATATTTTCACTTTGTAAGACTCTTGATTATGACTTGTAACACTATTACTTCTGAGTTTATTTCATTGTTCATTATGAGTAGCTAAACCTCATTCTACACTTGTTAGGATGATGTTTGTGGTATGAAGTAGTGGTTGTGATTGTGATTTATGTTTATTTCAATTTCAAGCTTTCCTATGAACCATTGGTACTTATGTTTCATGTGAAATTGTTATTAAAACTAAATTTGCTGATAAAGATTTCTTAGGTCGAAGGGTTATTTTCTATCAACAAGTCATAGCCGGTTTGTCTATGATTGGCTATCTTTTGTATTGATCATTTCTTAAGAAGTTTGGGTTATCAAGAAACATAATTCTGAGTGTTATCAAATTCGTGAAACGACCGTGATCGAATGAGTTGAAATTGGATTAAGTCTTGAATTGAGTGATTGAGTCTAATGCTTGTTTTCTTTAACCAAAGTCTTGACGAAGATTGAAGCTTTTGAAAACAATAGATTGGATTAACCATCTCATTATCATAATCATACAAAATTTAAATGTGTCATCACAATCATACCACAATTGATGCCCAAACTAGTCTTTACCAAGTGTTGCTTTTAATCTTATTGTTAATCTCATCATATTACTTGTTATTAGTTGTCTACAATTGCGACAATCAAAGATTATAGTAGATTTTTGAATGATCATAGGTTTTCCAAATCCCCGTGAACGATCTCGGTATTACCACATAAAAGCTATACATAAAAGAAAGGGTCATACTTGCCCGTGCGTTTTTAGTCAATCCGGTAATTCGTGTTTATAAATTTAAAACTTGTTTCAATCCAACCACACTGGACACATCAAGTTTTTGGCGTCGCTGCCGGGGATTCGATTGTGTTCTTAGTTCCACAATCATGCTATAATCAAACCCATTGTAGTATTTCTTGTAGCCAAAATCCAAAAGTAAAAAAAAAATTCTCAGCAAAAAATGATTTTGCCGCCGGCGAAGTCATCACAGAATCAATTCTGACGCCCGACAAGTCATTTTGCCAACCAGCAGAGTCACCGAATTCCCCATTTTCGGCAGAACCAAAATCTCCGCCGACGACTTTTCCAACTTTTTCACAGACTCTCTTTTGCCGCCCGGCAAGTCGTTTTGCCGCCCAGCAAAACATAATCTGTTTAAAAAAAATTATTGATTTTGTTTAGTTTATTTAATTTCTTATCTACTTATTTTACTATTAGTAATATTTTGTTTGTTTTTATTTTTGTTACTTGTGATCTTTTTCGAAAGTGTTTCAAGACTTAAATGAACACACTTTCTTTCGGTCAAGAACCACTTAGTCCATACACCGATCCCGAACGTTTTATTCATCAATCTCGAAAGAAAAACCGCAAGAAGCAATCTTTTGTTTCTCCCGAAAACCAAATTCCCATAACTAAAAACCCACCATTTGATAATCTCTTAGACGCATTTGTTGTCTATGACCCATTTAACGATCTACCATTTCCAATGGTCGACGATCAATCCATGTGGGCCGCCAACCGAGTAGTAGCACCTACCCCCGAGGTTGCTATTGTTCAAGTTGAGCTCGGATAAAACTTCACCGTGAAAGGTCATCACCTTTCAATGATCAAAGACCGCCAATTTGACAGCCGTGCGCGGGCCGATCCTCATAAGCACATAGCCGAATTCGTAGAGATATGTGGCATGTTTTGATATGGAGCCGATACCAATGTAGATGCTATCAAACTCAAACTCTTCCCATCATCTCTATCTAGAGATGCGAGAGTTTGGTATAATGAGTTGACACCCAGTACCATAGAAACATGGGAACAAATGAGAACCGTTTTTGTTAGTCGTTTCTTTCCACCCGCCATGTACGAAAGACTCATGGGAGAAATCCGAGGTTTCGCCCAAATTCCAAATGAGACACTCATTGATGCATGGAACCGAATGAAAGACCTACTTCGTAGTTGCCATGGACATGGTTTATTAAAAGGAACCATCATCCAAATCTTTTATCATGGTCTCAATGAACCGACACAAGTAATCCTTGACGCCGGTGGACTCTTTCTTTATAAGACTCCCAACGAAGCATACCAATTGCTTGATGACCGAGTTCTCTTGAAACTCGATTTGTCCAAAGATAACCGTTCCAAACCCTTCAAGAAAACCATTGCTTTCAATGAAAGTAACAAAACTTCCAAACTCATGAAAAAGATGGACACTCTCACATCTAAATTCGACTCGCAATTCAAAACTATCAAAGATTAAATGAAAGAGATACGAGGCGAATGTACTCTTTGTGGAGGACCACACCCATCTACGGAGTGTGATGACACACCGTTAAGGAAACCACCACAAGAAGCAAAATACGCCCAAGGAGGATACCGAGGAGGTGGTTATCGAGGTAACTACTACGGTAGAAACTCCGACATTTGGCGTGAGTACCCCAAAAACAAAAATCGCAACTCACAACCTCATGAGAACAATAATTATGGTCCATCAAACGAAAAGAAACCCGAAGAATCAAGCTTAGAGAAAACGTTGCTAGCTTTCATAGAATCTCAAAGGCAACAAACACGTTTATCAAGAACCAATTCTTTGATCTTAAAACCAACGTTGAAAGAGGACAAAGACACCATACCGCCTCTATCAATGATCTCGAAACCAAGTTTGGTCGAATCTCCGACCAACTAGCCAATCGACCGAGTGGTTCGCTGCCAAGCAACACTCAAACAAACACAAAACCATCCATGGATAAACCATACCGTCCACCCTCCTCCCGTAATGAACATGTGAATACTGTATTCACAAGGAGTGGGTTGAGTTATGATCCACCACCAAAACCAAACGCCAATACTTCCACTTTTATCGATGAAAGTGAAGATGAAGCTGATGAGCTCGAGAAGGAAGAAGACGTTTCTCCTTCCAAAACCAAACCAAAACAAACCACATCCATACCAACACCAACACCAAAGGCGTATATACCCAAAATTCCATATCCTCAACGCCTAAGAAAAGAAAAGATGGAGGCTCGTAATGCCAAATTCTTAAAGATGGTCAAAGAAGTTAAGATCAACGTGCCCCTTGTTGATATCTTAACCGACATGCCCAACTATGGGAAATTCCTTAAATATCTTGTGAGCAATCATAGTAAAATAGAGCTAATCTCTACTGCATTCCTAAATGAAGAATGTTCTGCAGCCTTGCAAAGCAAACTTCCACCAAAGCTCATAGATCCGGGAAGCTTTATCATACCATGCACGCTAGCCAACAATGTTTAATGTCACGCCTTGGTCGATCTAGGCGCGAGTATCAATCTTATGCCATACTCATTATACAAGAATCTTTCAAATAATACTTTGAAATCTACAAGTATGAGCATACGTTTGGCTAACCATACATACCAATATCCTATTGGGATATTTGAGAACATGCTTGTTCAAGTTGACAAATTCATATTTCCTGCCAACTTCGTAATCCTTGAAATGGAGGAAGACTGTCAAGTCCCTCTCATTTTAGGATGACCATTCTTGTACACCGCCTATGCTATCATTCGTGTGAAGAATAAAGAACTCAACGTTGGAGTTGGTGACGATCGAGTCACATTCTTAGTCGACAAATCTATGCAACATTCCCATTTTAATGATGACACATGCTTCCGCGTGGATGTTATCGATGAAGTAACGGGAGAAGAATTGGATGCATTGATTGATGACGACGCACCATTCCAAACAACTTCTGGAATTATTAGCGATACCGATCGTGATCGTGAATTCGAAGAATTCATGGCCCCTGATTCTAAAGTAACTCTCGAAGAAGAGGAATATACGAACAAAACCTTCGAAGTATTGCCTTCGAAATCGAACTTTGTAGTTCCTAAATCTATTCAAGACCCACCGACGGATCTTGAATTGAAACCTATTTCTAAACATCTCGAGTACGCTTATCTAGAGAAGGATTCACTCCTTCCAGTGATTATCTCAGCCTCACTCGAGGAAGATGAGAAGAAACACCTTGTTTCTATGCTCAAAAACCACAAAGAAGCGTTTTCTTGGAAAACATCCGATATACCGGGTATTAGCCATTATTTTTGCAAACACAAAATCAATATTGAATACGATGCCAAGCTCGTTATTGAGAGGCAAGGTCGACTTAACCCAATCATGAAGGAGGTTGTAAGAACCGAAATACTCAAACTTCTTGAGGAAGGAATCATCTATGCCATAGAAGATAGTCCTTGGGTTACTCCTATCCATTGGGTTCCTAAGAAAGGAGGAATGACTGTTATGACCAACGAACATAACGAACTTGTTCCTACAAGAACCGTTACCGGTTGGCGTGTTGTATTGATTACCGTAAATTAAATGATGCCTTACGAAAAGATCATTTTCCTCTACCCTTCATGGACCAGATGTTGGAAAGACTTGCGGGGAACAAATTCTTTTGTTTTCTCGATGGTTTTTCCGGATATTTCCAAATACCTATCGAACCATCCAATCAAGACAAGACCACCTTTACGTGTCCTTTTGGAACGTTTGCTTATAAGCGTATGCCATTTGGTCTTTGCAATAAACCTGCGATTTTTCAAAGGTGTATGATCGCGATCATTCAAGACATGCTTGAACTATCCATAGAAGTTTTTATGGATGATTTCTCAGTCTTTAGAAACTCATTTGAGTCTTGCCTTTTTAATGTAGAGTGCATGCTCATCCAATGCAAACAAGCTCATCTCGTGCTCAACTGGGAGATATGTCACTTTATGGTGACTGAAGGAATTTTGCCTGAACACAAAGTCTCCGGAGCCGGATTAGGAGTAGAAAAGGCCAAGATCGATGTGATATCCAAATTATCACTGCCCACTAACGTTAAAGCCGTTAGAAGTTTTCTAGGTCATGCGGGATTCTACCGCCGATTTATAAAAGACTTTTCCAAAATCGCTAGACCGATGGCAAAACTCCTTGAAAAAGACATAGTCTTTGATTTCGAAGAAGAATTCATAAAGGCATTCGACAAGCTTAAATAAAAGTTAACGAATGCACCGATCATGGTTTCACCAGATTGGTCGCGACAGTTTGAAATTATGTATGATGCAAGCGATTTCGCTGTAGGAGCTTTATAAGGACAACGCAAAGGAAAGCATTTCCGTCCTATACACTTTGCGAGAAAAACTCTAAATAGCGCGCAACTCAACTACACAATCACCGAGAAAGAACTACTTGCCGTAGTTTTTGCTTTCGACAATTTTCGATCCTATCTCGTGTTGTCAAAAACGATTATATTCACCGATCATTCTGTGTTGAAATACTTATTCTCTAAACAAAATGCTAAGTCGGATATTATTAGATGGATTTTACTACTCCAAGAATTTGACATTGAAATTCAAAATAAGAAAGGAGAAGTAAACGTCGCAGCCGATCATTTGTCGCGACTTGAAAATCCAAACATGGAAGAGTTAAGGGATGAAGATATCGATGATTATTTTCCCGATGAAACTCTTACGAAAATATATACGGATGAATCTCCGTGGTTTGTAGATTTTTCAAATTACCTCGTTGGAAGAATTCTAAGAAAAGGTTTAACCTATCACAAACGATGTAAATTCTTTTCCGATCTTAAACACTATTTCTGGGAAGATCCCTATCTTTTCAAGGTATGCCCCGATGGCATGATTAGGAGATGTGTTTATGGTGCGGAAACAAGAAAGATCCTTGATGAATGTCATCATGGCCCTACTGGGGGACATTATGGTCCTTCCACCACCGTGAAAAAAGTCTTTGATGTTGGTTTCTATTGGCCAACAATTTTTAAGGAGGCTCATACTCTAGTAAAAAATTGTGATGCTTGCAAACATACTGGTAGCCTCTCACGAAGAGATGAGATGCCTCAAAACAACATCCAAGTTAGCGAAATATTTGACGTATGGGAATTGATTTCATGGGACCCTTTCCCAAATACCATAAGTTCGAATATATCTTAGTCGCTATTGATTACGTGTCCAAATGGGCAGAAGCCGAGGCTTTACCCAAGAATGATGCACGAGCCGTAATCAATTTTCTGAAAAAGCTTTTCTCTCGTTATGGAGTGCCGAAAGCTTTAATTAGCGATCGAGGTTCCCATTTTTGTAACAAACAAATGGAGAAAATCTTAAAGCGTTATGGAGTCACACATCGCTTTGCCACCACGTATAATCCACAAACGAGTGGTGTAACACCCCCATTTTTACCTTAACGCAATGGAACATTGATATGGGATATTACTTCATAGAACATAAGTCATAATAATAGAAAACAACTCAAAAGAGTGACAAAATCAACTTTCTTTATATCATTGAAAAATCAAAGTTTTACAATGTGAGGTACCTAAAATCTAAGATAATAATTTCAAGCTTGTGCCTCTTCATGCCATCCTTATGTTGCTCTATGCTATCAGTCACAATTTCCTGAAATATATGCTTATAAGTCAACACAAAGGTTGAGTGAATTTATAGGTTTGTAATAACAGTTTTGAATACATGTTTACCAATGAAACAATAATTTTATTTCACAAAATTCATTATATCATAACTATCGGAATTCACCGATGTGACCGTCATGACATGAACTCATGACAAGTAACCTACATGTCCTAGGTTACCCATCAATTGTAATAAAGTATGCTCGATTACCCCATGTATAGGTAACACGAACAAGATTCGTTAAACCCAATAGATCTATTTACCCCATTAGCGACACAGATGTGTTTAATGATTCATGAAATTTGGGAAAAAAATAACATTTTGGACACTCGTACAATAACATATTTCAGTAAAATCATATAGTTTAAAAACACATGTATTCCAGTTTTAGCATATATCCCCTCACGGGTTTTCAAAACATTTACAAAACTTTAAAAGTGTGGCTATGAACTCACCCTATGTCCATAGAACTCGAGCTATAACCAGATATATTTCTTTCATAGACAAACAAATTGATCATACAAACCACAACTTGGTTTCACAAACAACAGTTTGATCTCACACAAACCTGGATTAATACATTGTGTATAGTATCAAGTCATTAATATTTTGTTCAATCTTCTTAAGCATTGGTTATATATTCTTTAATTAGTATTTGGTTGTAATTCTAGCACCATTTTTTGGGCCATCATAGTCAGAAGCCATTCTATAAACGTTTGAGGAGCGAGGGCACTTTAAATCGTAAACCTAACCACTCAGTCAGAACGTAATATCGAGATGGAACATCTTTGTACAAAGCTCCCTACTAACATGATGCTTTAATTACTTCCTCATATTTACAATTAATCTTCTTTAGTTTCAAACTTGGCAAAAATAGCTCTTTTTGTTATACTTTGGTATAATTACACTGTTAACCCCTAAAGTATATAGTTTTAGTATTTGCATTTTAAACCCTCAATATTTAACCTTAGGACCTCAAACTTTACAATATTTATTTTTATATATTTAACTTTCACAAAATGACACTTTTGGTTAAAAATGTTAAATAGTTTCCAAAATGACAGTTTTAGTCCCTATACTTATAAAAATCACATAACAACCTCAAAAATGGACCAAATGATCTAGTATTTTTAAAAAAGTTTCAAAACACATTTATAATCATAATAACAACATTTTACCAGAATTATAGCTTTTTAAGTGGGTTTTTACTTATTATTTTATGTAAATTATAAAATTAAGGACTTAAGACATATTTAACTTATAACTTTCATTTAAAATGATCAAATGCTCTAATTTCTTTTAGATTATCTTTATAACATTATTTTGGCATTATAAAAACTCTAAGAGTTCATTATAACAAGATAAAAGCATAGCTAACATAGAAATTACCTAGGATGCTCCAAAATGGCTCCTAATGGCTTCCTATGAGCACAACTTGCTATCAAAGCTCCAAGAGCTTAAATGGCTACCTTATTGACCTGGTTTATGGTCTTGGGACATGTCCTAGGACGTATATAGAAGTGGAAATGTAGAATGGTTAGGAGGTTTAAGGAAAACGGGGTGCAAGTTGAAATGTAAGGTTTACATGCCTATTTATACTTGTTTTCACCCTTAGCCTCCAAGGAATGCTATGAAACGTGTAAGGACCAAATATTAGTGACTAAGAAAGCCTAGGAAAGATTTATGCAAGTCTTAGGAGTAACTTTACAATCTAGTTCATTTCAATCTTTAACATATGGCTAGAAATGGCTCACGGCTAGAAAAGATAGAAACAATGATGTGTAGCACACAATTAGGTGCATCACCTACTTGTAACATATCTCATAAATATCTGTTAGTACTGATCTTAAGTTTAAAAATGGGAGGGAAATTGTTTGAATGCATTTTTGGAGGGAAAAACCTAGGCGGATACAAAACTAGGGCTTGTAACTTTAGACTTTGTGATTTTGGTGATTAAGGGATTAGAAAGGTGATTAGTGAAGTATTAGGGTTTCATTAGGGTATATACATTGTGTTTAAGAAGTTTGGGTCTTTGGTTTGATGTTTAACAAATGTTTGAAGTGAAATTGGGAAGAAAACTTAGGCGGGTTAGGGTTTCTAATGATTTATGGTTAAGTCTTAGTAAAGGTGATTATCCTTCAATTATCTTCTGATGTAAACTTAATTTATACATCCTACATTGTACTCAATGTGTTCATGAAGTCCCTACATTGGTTTTATTAAGTTATTCTTAGTAAACATGTCTAAAGGGTGAAAATACCCATTTTGACCTAATTTACAAGCCATGCATTGAAATCTTGTACCTTGTGCATTAGGGTACTTGTAAATTGTCTTAACATAATCTTATAACCTTAGTTAAGTCTTATAAATATTTATAGACTTGTCCAAAAAGAACTAGGTAATGATTCCATGTAGATTTCTTAATATAAGGGTTTTAATATCATTAAGACTAATGACTTTTTATCTTGGGGTAATTAGTGTTTGTACCTTTATAAACACTTATTCTAGGGCTTATATATTATGTTTATGACTTCTAGGGATTATATATTCTTAGTGTAAGGGTTTGTGTAGGTTGATCATATTCTAGGGATAATTATGGGAGCTTAAGATCATATACTTTGATAACTTGTACCTTATGCTTTACCAACTTGTAACTTAACTTGAAATAAATGTATAATATTAATATGATATATAGTTTAGTTTATAATTTGTGGAAAAAGATTAGACTCTAAATTCAATATGAAATGGATTTTATATGCTAATCTTTGTTACTAGGTCTTAATTTGTAATTAGCTTTGGATTAGTGAATATTAGTATTTTGTGATCAATAAAGTTTCCTTTATATGATAGATTATAATTTGTATATTATTTTTTATACTTGTACATAGATATTAGGTAGTTATATTGCTTGAAACATTGTTTATCAAGGGTTTCTAGGTGGTGATCTAGACTATTATGTACATTTACTTGTACTTAGCTTTTGTATAGTTTGTTCTTACCATTCTTAGGTATTATTATGTCTTACAAGTATATTTTATAAATTGTTTATGACTTATTCATATGTATTCTCCATTCATAGTCAACCATTCTTTAGTTTACAGCTCATTTAAAGGGATTCTAGGGTTTCTAAGGGAATTTAGGGCATCATAGTTATTTTGAGATGTTCATATTTATAATGTACTTATTAGATTAATTTTAGAACTTAGACTTGATATATACATTGTGTTTACAACATATAGGCATATGTTGTAGTGGCAGTTTAGGTTGGGAGAACGCATTCATCTTAGCAAGTAAGGTAAAAAAGCAAAAATTTCTAGTCAAATTTTCATATTAAGACAAATATAGCACATAATACATATGTGACATTTGAGGATTGTCACACTCTCTCCCCTTAAAGAAATCTCATCCCGAGATTTAGATAAAGAGTAATGTCATAAAACAGAGATGAGCAAAATCTTCACGTTTCCAATATACTATATAGTAATATATGTATTATCTTAGTTTTATTTGGTCTATACTTGTCTTATATCGAATATTCTTATGTCCATTTATAAATTCTTACTAGCATAAAGATGCGTCCAACTTTTTGTGAGGAAGAAATCATAAATTTGGAGATTTAGATTTATTCATTTGACTGAAGAAGCTTCCTAATTCAAACAAATAAACAGAATGTAAATCATTGACTTAGAAATTTTCGACATAACACGAATATAAACAAATATTCTAGCATTTAATATTTTTATTATATTCTTAAATTTCCTTCTTACGTCGGTGTATGTAAGACGCCCTGTATAATATCTAAGAATACGACTTTCTAGAGACGAGCGATGCTTAAATAGAATATGGTATTTTATTCCCTATAAAATACAGAAAAATCCTACCAAACATATGGTTTATAAGGCCACTTGCCCATACCAATCCTAGTCCAATGATCTACTATGTTGAAAATCTGACACCGGACGGTGCATAGTTCTGTGTGATGCAGAGTACATTTCTTACACAGAGGAAAATATTCACTAGTAAGTGTTAAAACACTTATCCTTTTACTAGTTAATTATAAAAAACGAGATCAAAACGTGTATTTTATGTCGTAAAAGTCGGAATTATACGTGGTTTGTGTTTTTATTGTGTTTTAGGACAAAAATATGAAAAAGGAAGAAAACACGGGCTGTCACGGGCTAAGATCGAAGAAAAAGACAAAAGACGAAGTCAAAAGATCAAAAGTGCAAGAAGAACGGAAGTCAAAGGCCTATTCTGGAGATTTATCGAAGAAAAAGTCTAAAGACGGAAGTTTGACGAAGTCGAAGAATCAAGTCTACTAAAAGAAGAAAATTAGAAGACGAGTTCATTTTATCATTCGACTAATCCCGACACAAAGTCGAGAAACACGAGTTATTTAAAAAGACGAGAAGACAAAAGGAAGAAAGAAGGAAGCATCCTACCAACTCTCCTCTCCTATAAATACTCCCCTAAAACTTCATTTTAGGGAGTTAGTCAGTTTTTAGTAGTTTTTATCTTTTAGAGAGAAGTAGGAGTAGGTGCTTCTACTTTCTCTCTCTAGATTTCTTCCATTTTTCTTTCAAGTTTTAAGCTTTTCACTTTAATATTGTATTTGAATCTTTAATCTTCAAGTTTGAATAAAAGCTTTTCATAATCTATCTTATTCTACCTTTCTTGTTTAATCTTGATTTTGATTCGGTTTAAAGTATGTATCTTGTTTCATCTTGATGCTTATTTGATTAAAAAGTGCTCTTCTTGTTGTTCTTATCATTTTCATATGATTGGTAATTTCAACTTATTGTGCTTTTTGTTTATTTCATGTTTAACTTATTTTCTTTTAAGTGTTTTTAAAAGTTTAATCTTTTTAAAGTTTAGCTTATAAATCTTGCTTATTTAGTATTATGAAAGTTTTTCATTCGTGGCTTATTTTGTTCTTCTTAATATTGATTTAGTTAAGTTTGGTAGGTGCTTATTACAAAAGTGCTTATTTGGTTTTTGCTTATTTGCCTCTTGTATCCCATCGTAAAGTTCTAAGGGTTTTACTTGTTCCGATCGAGTTTCGTAATCGCATAAACCCAAGGGTTTCTACTTGCGATTAGAAACTGCGATCAAAGACTGCGATCTCAGTTGCGATTAGTGACTACGATCACTCATTGCGATCGTTGTTGCGATCGCAAGTTGCGGTCCCTGACTGCGACACCCAGTTGCGATCCAGTCTACGATCGCTTGTTGCGATCGTTGGCTGCGATCACGTGTTGCGATCGTGGGCTACGATAGTGGGTTGCGATCGTTGTTACGATCCAGGCTGCGATCGTAGGGTGCGATATAGGTTGCGATCTGATCACAGTTCTTTGTTTATTTTATTTAGTTGTTTTTAGAAGTGTATTTCCTTCCCAACATTTTTGTCAAGTTTAATTTTAAATTGTCTTATCTCATTTTATTTTCGAATTTACTTTTAATTAAGTTTTTAGTTACTTTCATTCCCTTGTTATTTCGTTTTAGTCTTCCATCCTAGTTTTGTTATTTTGTCATTTACTTTAAAGCTCTCTTGTTTACTTTAAAATAGATAATCAAAAGCTCCCCCTTTTAGTGACCAAATACGATAAATCCACCTTAAATCGTGATCAATTCGATTAGAAACCGAGAACGAACGAGTACACATATGCAAAAGAAGTCAAATTAAAATGGCGCCGTTGCCGGCTCTTTTCGTAAAGATTAACGGTTTTTTGTGAGAAAAATTGGATTTTGGGATCCGTTCTTTTGGGAACATTATTTTCAAGCATAAAAATTTTCAAAAGAATCCTAAAAAATATAAAATTTTCAAAAATCCAAAAAAATAAAAAATATAAAAAAATCAAAAATATTATTTCATTTTTAGTGTATGCGTACTCGATATTCGTCTTATCTTGAGCCCGAGACTCGTAGAGACCTAGATATGGCCAGTGTGCATAATAATAATAATCCACCTCACCCCGTTGTGAACAATAATAACAACCATGACCCTCAACCCGACCTTCGTACGATGGAGGAGCTATGCCACCCGATTATGAATGGACGTGGAGGACCGATTGTGCCGATGCAAATTACGGCTCCCAAATTTTCGTTGAAACATCACATGATCCAACAAGTTCCAAATGCTTGTCCATTTCACGGATTACCGGGTGATGATGCCAACAAACACCTCGATAAATTCATAACCGTCACTCAAAGCATGAAATTGCCCGGTGTTTCCATGGATTTTCTTCGCCTTCATCTTTTTCCACACACTTTATCCTACCATGCTGAAAAATGGTTTGATCGTCTTCCTAAAAACTCAATTCATACCTGGGACGAGATGACTCAAATGTTTTTGTCAAGATACTTTCCACAATCCATGGTCACTAGTCTTCGGAATCAAATCAGTGGTTTCACTCAAGAACCCAATGAGTCTCTTTTCGATGCTTGGGAACGTTATAATGTTTTGATCTATCGTTGTCCTAACCATAAAATGCTTCCCGTCACTCTAATTGATACTTTCTACAATGGTTTAACTTTTCGTGATCGTGATACAATTAATGCCGCCGCCGGTGGTACATTTATGAAGAGAAGACCCGAGGAGTGTAGAGAGCTTATAGAGAACATGACCACTCATCACAAAAATTGTGATTCATCCGCATCTTCAAGAAATAATCCGAGGGTCAATGTTTCTGCTACTTCATCAAACCCCGAGTTAACCGAACTCATCCGCCAAATAGCCGAGATGAACAAAAATTTCTTAACCATGGCTACGAACCAATTTCCACAAGTTAAAGCAGTAACACCTTCTTGGGAGACTTGCGGTGGTTCTCATTCATACACCGATTGTCCTTCTACTCATGACAATCTGAAAAACGTGTATGCGGCTAACGGTAATTTTTCCACGGGAGGCTATCAAGCACGTCCTCAAGGTGACCGCAATTTGCTAAGTTATCGTTCAAACAACTTTCTTTCACCACCCGGTTTTCCTCCTCAAAACCAAAACAACTTCAATCGCAACAATCAAAACCAACCTCGAGCTCCTAATCAATATCAAACCCAAAGAAACCCATATCCACCTCAAGGAAATAATCAAGTTTACCAACAACCCGCCTATCAACCACCGCTTACCAACCTCCCCCTCCCAACCAACCCACGACATTTAATCACGAGGTTGAAACTTACAAGAGGACTAATGACGCGCTGGTGAAGAATCTTTAGAGCCAAATTATTAACTTGAAAGGTGACATGGCTAAACAAGGGAACGATCTTCGAGCCGAGCTTAGGAATGACATGCGAAACTCTTTAAGCAGTCAAACGAATTATTTAAGGGATATGACGGCTAGTTTCTTCCAAAGTAATCAATCCTCTGCTTCGGGTTCTCTTCCGAGTAACACCGTTGCTAATCTGTTGGGTCTAATAAATATAGATCTTGCAGCCTGTCAGGACCGGTGAATGACTTCTGTAATCACAAGTCAAATCACAAAGAGACTCTATACACAATATGAATGTAGAATATAAATATAAACAAGAGAAACAGAATAACTATGAAGACTTGATCCTTTCTAAGGATTTCTAATATTAATAAAGACTAGAACTATGTTTTGTGAAGGTGTGTATAACCCTTCTGCCTAAGGTTCCTTTTATACTACAAGGAAACCCTAATACAGCATACAAGAAAACGTGTAAAACTGATATGCATATCTTCTCCTAATATAACTCATGCATATCCTAACAGAATATTAAGTAACTAATAATGTTTGACTTTGACTAGGACCAGGAGCAGGACTTGCTCCTACTACGACTAGGACCAGGAGGAACTACATACCTCCTAGTCTACCTATTACATATAACTATTACAATGGTCCTAACAATCCTCCCCTAAACTTGAATTTGACCTGTTGAGTTCAAGTTTCCTGGAAAACGCGCAAATAAAACCCGAGGATTGTAGCAGCAAAACAAACAGCAGCATCAATAAGATAAGAATCAGAAGAACAACCGCACGAACCACTAGAAGCTTCTCCAAAGCTTGGAACAAATCAGCCTCGTGTTGAATCTTTTCAGCAACATGAGCAGATTTGATGAGCCTTTACCAAGTAGCTGCTCGCTCTTGGGCTAGCTAGTCATTCTGGTGGAATAAGCATCACCCTGGGAGACTAGAACCCAGCCCAACTCTTAGAACGTGAATCAATGGTGAGTGGGAGTACCCTGATGATTTTAGGCAAACCATCACAGCCGTCAACGGATTTGATGCGTCTTTACCAGAAGCCGTACCCCTCTGGACTCGCCAACTCTTAGCAATTAAGCATCGGTGAGTTGAACACCCTATAGCTTTAAGCAAGCCATTACAGCTATCAACGGATTTGATAAGATCTTTACCAAGAGCCGTACCCCCTTGGATTAGCCACTCTTCAGTCCAATACTATGGCAAGTGAAAACCATCCAGTTTTAGGTAACCTGGCAACCATCAACGGATTTGATAATCGCACCAGGAGCCGTACCCTCAAGGTGAATCAACTTTTTCTTGTCGATGAGACATGGTAAGTTGAGAACCATTTGTTGTGTGGACCACGTCCAACACCAAGTGAAACCAAGTACCAGAACAATCTCAAACCAAGAACCATATTTCAAACCAGCCAAGGGATATTATGTACATGTATAAAAGCTAAACTGTGTTAAAGTATAAGCAGATATTATATAAAAAGAGTTTTTTTTTTTTTTTTTTTTTAAAAAGTTTTTTTTTATCTATGAAGAATAAAAGTCACCAATCACTATACATATTGGTGAAAAGAATCAAAAGAAAAACAAAAAATCAAAGTATAACAACTTACAACCCATTCACCTTACACACCAGAAGCTGCCTTCTTATCTGCTAACAACCGTGCTTGAATACCCTCGACCAAAGATGTGGACATACTCGACTCATTCCCAGAAGGAGCAGTAGAGATCTGCAAATGACTTGCCAACATTGCTTCCATGGAAGAAATAGTCAAAGGATACACAACATCCGTCAACATAAACGCTACATGACCAGAACCTAACTCCAACACATGGACTCCACATCCAGCATAGAGCTTCCAGCGAACAATCTCCCATTGCATTTGATCTTGCCATACACCCAAAGGAGTAGCAGATGGAGGAGGATCCAACATAAGCTTGAGATCGGCCCAAAGACGAATACCAGGCCAGGAAGACACCGCCATCGGGTCAAATGGCATACTAGAATCAACAAGCCCAAACAACGCCATAAGATCCATTCGGTCAGCCCATGATAACACACCCTGCAAACCCGTGACCAATCGCACAGTCCCATCACTCAAAGTAATCCGATGGGAGACGCCACCAGGAAGTGTTGTAGACCTCTCAACCGTATAACCCGTAATGCTTCCATTGCCTAAAGGTAAGTCAGAATCGCTATCCGTAGCTGCATCAATCAAGTTTTCAGGGTCACGCTTCTCAAACGGAACTGATTTACCGCGGCGAACACGACGAGTAAGTTTCTGACGAGTGGAACGTCGAGGCATGGGAGCCGAAGGAGTGGATTCAACCTTCACCTGAACTTCAGCAACAGCAGGAGAAGCAGTAGGAGTAGACTCAGGAACATGTCCACCCAAAGAACCACTAGGAGCTGCATCAGAAGTGGGAGTAGGTTGTGGTGCAGAAACTTGTGGTGATGAAGATGGCACATCAGATGGAGCAGCAGCAGGTATGGTGGAATCAACAAAAGTGCTTGCAAGAACAGGAGTGGTGGAAGTACCAGGTGGGGTGGGGGAAGCATGAGTGGTGGTGGTTGTCACAAAGATAGTAGCAGCAGGACCAGTAGTAGAACCAATAGGCGCAACCAAGGGTGTAGTAGAAGGACCAACAGAAACAGCACCAGAACCAGAAGAACTACCAGTGGAACCAGGAATGGGCATGGATGAAGAAACAGTAGAAGTAGCAGGCATCGAAGCAGTCACACCACGAGGATGGTAAACAAATTTTTCCGGTATTGGTTGACTCGCACGCCTCACCATATTCTCATAAAGTTTCTTGAGCTCATCAAAAGTCAAAGCCCGCACCCGAGCCCAAGTCCAAGGAGCATTGAAATGAGCAGCAGATTGAAATTTGACATAACGTTGCATCTGCTGGCGCTGCTCAGCCTGAGAGAGAGGTCTGTTCCTACGCTGTTTCTTGAGTTCCTCAGCAAGACTCAACTGATGCTTACGCATCATTACCATAGCACGCGGAATGCAGTTGTGTTCATCAACATCATCACCCAACAAATCTTTAAACTGAGCATAATCCCGAGTAAGAACAGTTAACACTTGCATCCATTCGCCATCAGTCCAGTGTATAGCATCATGCTGAATTTGCGCACGCCTTCGCTCACGGAGTTCTTCCTCAGCAGCAATGTCTTCCGCATCAAGCTCAGCCTGAACCCTACGAGCAGCCTCTTCACCAAGTCTGTCTTCTTCAAGCTGGCGACGAGAGCGCTTGCAGATGGGAGATGGAGGATCAGTCATTGGAGCTTTGCCCTTTGGATCATGTGAGGGATCAGCATGAGAACTAGCAGCAGCATCAGAAGCACCACCCATAGAAGGGGGAACAGTACTGGAAGACGGAGCATTGGAGGACACTGGAGGACCAGGCAGATCATCATAAACTTTATCAGCAAAGGCAGCCTTTGCCAGCAACGTCAAGCCATCCTCAACATTCTCCGAACCCTCATCCTCAGACTCGGAAAGAACCACATGCTTCTTTCGACGACGCTGTTGATTCTCCAATACCTTAATACGATCGGCCAGAGGAAGAACAAATTCCCGCGTGAGCTTCCGATGTTGGTTCAAGTCAGCTTCCAAGCAAATCATCCTCTCATGGTACCTGTGCATAAGATCTAGCAAAGATGTCAGAGTAGTAGGCTCCTCTGCCTGCCCACCAAGAGAACTTGGATCAGGGAAAGCATCACGGGAGCCCGAAGCAACATTGGGGTCAACATGTGGAGAACTAGAAGCAAAAGGGATATCAGTTGAGTGTGGGGCAGGGCTAGGAGGTGGAGTCTCCACAAAAGGAGACCGTTGTGGAGCCGAGGAAGGACCAGCCTTGGGAGGGGATGGTTGTTCAACCACCACCTCCTCAACTAGCTCCTCCTCTACCACAGGAGTAGCATCACCAGCAGGAGCCTCCTCCTCCTCCATGGGATCATCATCTAACACAACCAACTCAGGAGCCTCCTCCTCCTGACCTATAGGACCCTGAGCCAAACCCATCATGGCTTCAGTCAGGGGCCTCCAATCCCCAGTAAACCCATGCATCATGTTGTAATACACTTTTGCTGTCAGTTTAGATGGTACATGCTCAGCCCTATCACGTGGAATGCAAACAAGTATTTCTTGAATAAACCTAGGATACATAAGAAATTTCTTCCTAGAACCCGCAGTGGACAAATTACTAGCCATCCCATCAAATAAATAATGTGAAAAGTTAAACACTCTACCCTGGGCTAAACATATAAGACCAGTAGCCAACGGAGTAGGAAACGCATCCCAACTTCCCGACTTGGGACTCAAACAATGGATTAAATAGTGAACCAGAAGCTTCCACTGAGGGGAAAACCTATTCTTTTGGAAGTTAAACTTCCCCCCATGTTCATAACCTATGGCAGCCATACCCTCTAATACTTCTGAATTTGGAAGTGATACCACCCCCCCCCCCCCCTCATCCTGAAGATGAAGAGAAGATCGAATAGATGCTTCAGTGACCACATAAGCACGTCCATCTATGGTAGCATGGATTGCTCGTGGACGTCCAACCACATTTACAAGTTCAGCAGACGCCCAAAATTGACGTACCACAGTATCATATATGGTAGGACAAACAGTAAATGCATACCTTAAGTTTGAAGCTTCAATAAACTCCAAGATATCAGCAAAATGTTCACTATTAGGACCATCCCCCAGATAAGCAACACGATTATGAGCAGGTTGATAAGCAAGAGTAGCCATGGATCTTGATGAATGGATTGAAGAAGGATTTAGATTGGGATGAGAGGAGTAGAAGCGGTTTTTGTGTGTGTTTTAATTGTAATGAGTGTATGTTGACCATATAGGAAGAAAATAGTAACTGTTCATTGACCCCTATTAATGGGGGGTTGCCCTTTCAAATTATGCCATAATGGCATACTAACCACTTGCCCTTTTTAACATGATAACTTACCCCCAATTGATTTGGTGAATTCAAACTTGTAAATATCAGTATTGGAAGCGTTGACCAAAAGTCAAAGTGCACAATAATCGGACCAGGAGCAAAACGTGATGAATAAAGGACAAAAGGAATGAACAGTAGCCAGACCAGTACCAGTACCCATAGCCAAACACCACTATACTGGGAAGGATTTGAGACCACCAGAAGGCATCCAATCATAACTAGAAGCTGACCAAATATGACCAGAAGCCAGTCATGTAAGGCCATATCCATCAGAAGAGAGCAAAAATCCTTCATCAGAAACACCACAACCACCAGAACCAAGAAAGTATATTGTTAAATACTACGAATACGTTAGACGGACCTAATATGTACACAAAGCCTCCCCTTAGGCTTTGCCTCCCCTCAATCCTAGACTTCAAGGATTGACCATCCCAATATGAACCACCAGGTGGTTAAACCGAGGACCATCAAAAGCTTTAGTCAGCAGATCAGCAACATTGTCATCCGTATGAACTTTAAGAACCTGTATCAGCTTCTTCTCATTGGCATCGCGTATAAAATGATGCCGAATCTCAATATGTTTCGTCCGCTGATGAAATACAGGATTCTTCACAATACAAATAGTGCTTTGATTGTCAATAAAAATTTTGGTATTCATAAAATTGAACCCATAGTCCAACATCTGATTTTGGATCCATAAAACTTGACCACAGCAACTAGCAGCAGCCACATATTCAGCTTCTGTTGAAGAAGTAGCTACTATTGTCTGTTTCTTACATTGCCATGAAATAAGCCGACGACCCAAAAATTGACAACCACCAGTAGTTGACTTCCTATCATTATTAGCACCAGCATAATCACTATCACTGTATGCTTTAAGTACAAATGGGGATTCTCTAGGATACCATAGACCCAATTTAGGTTGAGCCTTGATATACTTGAAAATCTTCTTAACTGCATTTAAGTTCGAAACCGTTGGAGTCACCTGGTGTCTAGAACAAGCACTTACTGCAAACATAATATCTGGACGTGATGCAGTCAAGTACATGAGGGAGCCAATCATAGACCTGTACATATGAACATTTACGGGTGGATCTGGCTCATTCTTTAGTTTGATTTTAGCAACTTCATAAGGAGTTGCTGCTGGTCGAAGAGGATCCATGCCAAACTTTTGAAGAATCTCATGAACATACTTATCTTGACTGATGAAAATCCCATCCGATTGTTGCTTGACCTGAAGACCAAGGAAAAATGACAGTTCTCCCATGGCACTCATCTGAAATTCGCCTTTCATCAAGTGTTCAAACTCATCACACCACTCCTTCCTAGTAGAACCAAAGATAATGTCGTCCACATAAACCTGAACAAGGATAATATCCTTGGAATTCCGCCAAAGAAATAGTGTTTTGTCAATAGTACCTCTTCTATAGCCATTCTTTAACAAGAAAGTGGAGAGACGCTCATACCAAGCTCTAGGAGCCTGATGTAACCCATAAAGAGCCTTGACCACCTTGTAGACTTTCTTTGGATGAAGTGGATCAACAAACCCCTTAGGTTGAGTAACATACACTTCTTCATCAATTTTTCCATAGAGAAATGCACTCTTGACATCCATCTGGAACACTGTAAAGCCAACATACGAAGCAAAAGCCAAAAACAGACGAATGGCCTCAATCCTTGCAACAGGCGCAAAGACTTCAGTATAATCAATGCCCTCAATTTGAGTGTGTCCTTGTGCGACAAGCCTAGCTTTATTCCTGACCACAATTCCCCGTGCATCCTTCTTGTTTTTGAGAATCCATTTGGTATTGATAGCTGTCTTCCCATTCGGTAAGTCAACCAGAACCCAAACATTCTGAAACAAGAATTGCTGCATTTCCTCCTGCATAGCCTCCACCCAACTTTGATCCTCAAGAGCATGAGAAACAGACCTAGGTTCCACCTGTGAAAGAAAACAAGCAAACAAACAGTGTTGAAAGTCCGTATGATTATTACGCTTTTGATCCTCAATATAACCCACAAGAGCGTGATGATCGGACGAGGCCTTTTGCTGCATTCTGCGTGTTTTGATGGTAGAAGCAGGATCTCCAATAATTTGAGTGGTAGGATGGTCTTTATGTGATTGCAAGACTGGATTGGAAGAAACCTCCACTTCTGGTGCCAAGTTATTGAGATCACCAATAAAATCAGCATCATATGAAGCGTTTTGGAAAATCCCGTCTACTGGTTGTTTATGAATATCATCCAGCTTGGTAGAAGACTTCTTTTCATGATTCCCCAAATCAGAAGGACTGGAGAAGCGTGTATTTGAAGCAGACTCACTAGCCGGAGTACCAGTAGGTGAGAGACTAGCACTAGGAGCAGAAGCTGGAGTACTAGGAGCAGCTTTGTCAGTAGGCTCAACCAAGGGAAACTCAAAACTACCTTGAGCCGCCGCTTTAGTAGCTTCTTGTTGTTGCTTTAGAAGAGTATCAAGAGCTGCTTGGGAATCTTGTACTTCCAATGGAGTTGCATCACTAGGAGGAGTAGGAGAAACCGTGGTGGAATAGGATGGGACCACAAAAATGTCATCCTCATCATCTGAATCAGAAAGACTAGAAGGAACATCAGACCTAGAAGTTGCAAACACTTGTGGTCCTGCATCATGGTTAGTTTTGAAACGAAAATATCCTAACGAATCACTAAGATAATCAAGATCAAAATACCATTCTGGACCTGTTCCTTGAATGTTTGTCCTCTCCTCAAAATACCTGAGATTAATAGTTTCAACTATTCGTTTGGCTTGAAGATTGTAGACACGATACGCCCGAGAATGAGCTGAATATCCCACAATATATCCTTCATCAGCCTTACCATCAAACTTCCCCAAATAGTCACTAGTATTCAGAATGGTGACTGGACACCCAAACGGCTTCAAATGAGCAATATTGGGAACTTTGCCCGTGAGCAGCTCATAAGGTGTTTTCTTGTGTGGATTGGTAATAGACACCCTATTCAAAACATAACTGGCCGTATTAACAGCTTCTGTCCAGAACATGGTCGGAAGCTTGGAATCGGCAAGCATAGTCCTTGCTGCTTCTATTAGAGTCCGGTTCTTTCTTTCTGCCACACCATTCTGTTGAGGAGTCCGAGCAGCACTATAATCTCTTTTGATGCCCTTAGCATTGCAAAGTGCGATGAGGTCTCTATTTTTAAACTCGGTTCCATTGTCGCAGCGAATACCTTTAACTTTCTTGGACAACTGATTCTCCATTAAGGTAAGAAAATCTCGAAGAATTGAGTAGGTCTCACTTTTGGTAGCCATGAAAAACACCCACGCAAACCTGCTATAGCCATCAGTTACCACCAAACAGAATTGCTTGTGGTCTATGCTTCTGATGGAAGTAGGACCAAATAAGTCCATATGTAGAAGCTGCAATGGTTCAGTAATGAGACTTAAAGCAGTAATGGCCTTGAAGGATGCTTTGTGTTGTTTGCCTTTGCTGCAAGCAACACAATTTATGTCATTTCTAAACGTCTTGGGAGGTAAACCAGAGACCAGATTCAAATTGGCAAGTTTGTGAATGGTCTTTAAGTTCACATGTCCCATTCTTCGGTGCCATTTTGTGGCTTCATCTTCCGAGGCTTTTGCAACCAGACATGCTAGTTGACCAGTAGGGTTGACTTCATTCAACTTGATGCTATAGAGATTGTGTCTTCTAGGGATTCTGAGTAAAACTTGTGAGTCATCCGGAAGCTTAAAATCTTTGGAGAGCACAAGTGCATCAGTATCGGTGAAGAGTACAAACTGCTTCTTGTCACAAATCTGAGAGACCGAAATCAAGTTGAAGTGTTGAAGTGCTTCCACATAGTAGACCTGCTCAAAATTGAGATTTGGTGTCTTTATCGTTCCCTTGCCAGTGATTCTGCCTTCACCTCCACCAAAATAGACCTTGCCTCCATAAAAGGGTACAAAGTTAGAAAGAAGGCCTTTATTGCCAGTCATGCTCCTGGAGCAGCCACTATCAACAATGCCTAGCCTAGGATCTTGGTATGGAGTAACCTACAACAACAAGATAATCACAATGCAAAAGTTAGTGTCTTAAGGGGACCCTAACCTTTTCAGGTTTGAGCCTGCCTTGTGGATCATTAGAAGAATGCCAAGAAGATTGATGAGATCCACCATTGTTCCTTGGTTGCCTATTCATCATAAGGGTATTATTATATGACCAGGAACAACCTGCTGAGGGCTTAACAGCAGTTCCCAAATTTCCCAAACCAAAATACGTGTGGTCAAAATGATGCGCATAGTTTGGATTATAATTTGGAAAATGATTACTAGTTGTCTGGAATCCATTTTCTCTCCAATAATCAGACATGAAAGGAGAGGATAATCTAGAAGTATGAAACATTGGAGCACTAGGATTAAGTCTTCTAGTAGCATATGGAGCAGCTCCTGGTGATCCAGGAGCAAGTAAAGCATGATTAACAGATGCATGTGTGTCATAATAATCACAATCTTTAATTAAATGAAAGGGACTGCCACAAACAAAACATGTTTTGAAAGACCTTTTATTAGAATGAGACTGTTTCATACTGCCTACTTTATTACACACAGTTCTAGAAAAAACATTCTTCCTAGGACTCAACAAACAAGGACTAGACACACTTGACTTGACAGCGACTTTCTCTTCACACTTCCTAGCACCAGTAGCAGTATGAGCATTCGACTTGGAACTCGTAGGTCTTGACTCTTCACTTGAACCAGTAGATGCAGAGTCACCGGCTTTGTCACTGAAAGTACATGAGACAAAGTCGTTAGTATTAGTAGAACTGGTTGGGGACTCAAGCATCTGTGATCCATCCGAGTCATTATGCCATGAGGTGGGCATGAAAGTTCCAGTAAGAGGAGGAGGAACATCATGCATTTCTGCTGCTGGTTTAAACCTATTGTAACTAGGTTTGCCCTCATCCTCTTTGTCGGCATCAAAGACGCTTGAGAAAGATAAATCAAATACATCTTCAGAATCAATATATTTTTCAAATCCTAAGCCTCTTTTTGTTCTGCCAGACATGCTACTATCAATTAATTTTGAAAGATTTTTAGGTGCCTTTTGCCATTTGTCAAATCTTAACATTGTAGCATCTAATTTAGCTTGCATCTCCTCTTTTTCTTTGATACTAGCATCTCTTTCAGTTTCTGTATATTTAAGCATATTTGTAGTGTTTTCTAAATCAATGCTTAGAATCCTGATTTTATCCTCATATGCACGTTGTGTATCTTGTAACCACTTCTTTTGTTGTTCCAATGTGTTTAATGAAGCTTTATAGGCTTGTACCTCTAAGTAATACTTATCATTTTGTTCATTTACTTCATTAAACTGGGACAACAGTTCTGTGTATTTATCATGACAACCAAGAGGACAATGTTGTACCTGAGGTGAGATGCCCATAAGAGCAAACTCTTCTGCTTCTTCTGCATCAGAGAGATTCCCAGCAATCATTGCCAACACATCAGTCGTTGATTCCGCTGATTCCAGAGTAGAAGCCTGATGATCATTCCAGTTGACCATGGAGTCAACAGATACCAATGCTTTCTTGTCATCTTTAACCTCCTGAACTTTGAAAGCGGAGTACCTGCTCTTCTCCTGATCATTCTTGCTAGGGCACTCTCTAGCAAAGTGACCCTGTTGCTGGCAGTTATAGCACCGTACCTTGCTTCTATCGAATCTTGCTGGCTCCCGAGGGTTGTAATTAAACTTCCTTCCTGCTTTCTTCTCAAACTTGTGAACCCTCAGAGTAAGCATGGCCATCTGCCATTTAAGATCTATCTCATCCAGATCCAGCTTATCGATCTGTTTGAAGTCATCAAACGCAAGTTGTTGTTCAGCAGTAACATCAGCAACAAAAGAATGAAGAATAGCTTCTACCATACTACCAGACTTGGCAGGAGGATCAGAAGCAGAAGACATGGGACTTGATGCATATGTCATGGGACCCGTATGCTGAATAGTATGCTGGATAGTATGCTGGGGAGACACATTATTGCTCTGGCTACTTGCATATGACATGGGACTAGATGCCATAGAGCTCACAAAGGCTGAATTAGCAGGAGTGGGAAAAGAGTCACTCGTATATCCTCTCACATGAGGTTCGAATGTTCTGAGCCTATGAAACAAATCATCAAAACTGAGATAATCAAGCCCACCTTTGGCTTTAAGAGAGATTACCACCTGGTTCCAAGAGTAGGGTAGGGCTTTAAGAAATCTTGCATTAACATCACCATCATCAGGCTTGGACCGAAGTTGATTCAACTGGCTCAATATCTTCTGGAACCTATCATACCCTTGATTCAGGCCTTCAGTTTCTGAGATTTTGAACTCTGTGAATTCATCTCTCAGCATGGACCTTCGCATTTTCTTTGACTCCTCATTCCCGCCAAACCTTGCTTTTATGCCATTCCAGATTTCTCTGGCATCATCTAAATGGTAGAAGTCACCCATGTGATCTTCAGGAAGAGATTGAAGCAAAATTGTTTTTGCTTTTACCTCCTTCTGAATAGCAATGATTTCCTCATGAGTCTTAGGGTCAAGAAGAGTAATATTACCGTTCTTGTCTCGTCCAGTAAGCTTTCTGCTGTTTCCATCTAGAATGATCTTCCAAAGATCTTGATCAGTGTTAGTGATCCACCATTCCATCTTCATTGCCCAGTTATCATATTCACCTTTCTTCAGAAGAGGGAATTTTCCATTTGTGTTGGAAACCGTAGCCAGGATCTGCTGAGGTTGCACAATTTTAGGAGTGCCTTCTTCTCCTGTTTGAGTAGAAGTTGAGGCAGACATGATAAACAGATTGTCAGAAATAAGAGAACTTGATTCTTGTTGTATAGAGACCCTCCCAGGCTCTGATACCACTTGTTGGGTCTAATAAATATAGATCTTGCAGCCTGTCAGGACCGGTGAATGACTTCTGTAATCACAAGTCAAATCACAAAGAGACTCTATACACAATATGAATGTAGAATATAAATATAAACAAGAGAAACAGAATAACTATGAAGACTTGATCCTTTCTAAGGATTTCTAATATTAATAAAGACTAGAACTATGTTTTGTGAAGGTGTGTATAACCCTTCTGCCTAAGGTTCCTTTTATACTACAAGGAAACCCTAATACAGCATACAAGAAAACGTGTAAAACTGATATGCATATCTTCTCCTAATATAACTCATGCATATCCTAACAGAATATTAAGTAACTAATAATGTTTGACTTTGACTAGGACCAGGAGCAGGACTTGCTCCTACTACGACTAGGACCAGGAGGAACTACATACCTCCTAGTCTACCTATTACATATAACTATTACAATGGTCCTAACATAATCCAAGAGGGGAGATTAAAGCAATCACCACCCGAAGTGGAAAAGGTTATAAGGAACCCGAGATTCCTAAACCTACTCCGGTGATTGTGACAAAGGATAACGAGCCCCCTTCACCAATTCCTCCACCTTCTACTTCTACCCCTCCTCCACCCAAAGACGTGAGTGAGAATTCCATTCCAAAGCCTTCCTATCAACCCCACATACCTTATCCTTCAAGGTTGAGGAAAGAGAAGTTGA
The DNA here is from genome assembly GCA_025667525.1 of Glebionis coronaria. Lineage (NCBI taxonomy): Eukaryota > Viridiplantae > Streptophyta > Magnoliopsida > Asterales > Asteraceae > Glebionis > Glebionis coronaria. The sequence goes on along the minus strand of CM046875.1, from coordinate 484,944,572 downwards.
AGAACAAGGATGATATTCAAGTTTCAAACTTTCTTAAAATGTTTAAACAATTGAATTTCAACATCTCCTTTGCCGAGGCTCTCGCTCACATGCCTAAATATGCTAAAATGTTCAAAGATCTTCTAAGTGATAAGGAAAAACTACTTGATATTACTCAAACCCAACTTAATGAGAATTGCTCCGCGGTTCTTTTAAGGAAATTACCAACCATACTTGGTGATCCGAGTCGCTTTCTCATTCCTTGCAACTTTCCAGGGGTAGAGAATTGTATGGCCCTAGCCGATCTAGGTGAAAGTATCAACTTAATGCCATTAAGCATTTGGAAACAATTATCTCTACCCGAGCTAGTCCCCACACGAATGACATTGGAGTTAGCTAACCGTACGGTTGCTTATCTGGTGGGGATAGCCGAAGATGTCTTCGTCGGTGTCGACAAATTCACCTTTTCGGTGGATTTTTTTGTCGTTGACTACGAGATGGATCCCCTTGTTCCATTAATCGTTGGACGTCCATTCTTGAGGACCGGTCGCACTCTCATTGATGTGGTCGCAGGCGAATTAATCATGAGAGTTGGTGACGATAAAATCGTCTTCAACATGGGTAAACTTTCTAAGCAACCTTATGAACACTTCAAAGAAGCTTGTAAAAGTGGTTTTTCTTCTCTACCCATTGTTGAGACCGTTGCCTCTATTGCTCTATCATTGACTCCATTTGGAGAAAGTGATTTTCTTTTGAAAGAATTTGAAGCAAATTTAGGGGATGTGGACTTATAATATGACGATTCTCCCTCCGATTGGGATGAAGACATTCGTACCCTTGAGAAACTTCTCAATGAGGACCATATTTCTCCACCTTCTCCTATGGAAATTACAAACGATGATCCGAATTTGATTAAGCCTTCCATCAAAAATCCCCCGGATTTAGAGCTTAAGGAATTACCGTCTCATCTCGAATACGTTTTCCTAGAAGACAATAAGAAGTTACCCGTCATCATTGCAAAGGACTTAAAAGAGGATGAAAAATCTCGACTTATCGATGTGCTCAAAAATCATAAGAAAGCAATTGCTTGGAAAATTTACGACATCCGCGGAATTGATCCTAACTTTTGCACTCATAAAATTCTCATGGAAGATGACTTTAAACCCTCAATCCAAAGCAAAAGAAGGGTTAATCCAAAAATTCATGACGCCATCAATAAAGAAGTTATCAAACTTCTAGATGCCGGAATGATTTATGATAGGTGTGAAAACACCCATCCTTTTACCACTTATTTCTGGCTAAAACAAGACCAAAACACGTGTTTAATATCATTTGTTTGGAATTATGCGTGGTTTTTGTGTTTATTATGTTTTCAGAGTCAACCGGGAGAATATCGAAGAAAACATGGGATTGCACGGGTTTTATCGAAGAAAAAAGACTCAAGACGAAGTCTATTGTCCAAGAGATGCAAAAGATTTGAAGTCATTGTGCCTATTTGAAGATTTATCGATGGAAAATTCATATATGTCGAAGAACTCGAGTCTATTAAACAAAAGATTATTAGACGAGTTGGAATTATTCACCAACACTTCTAAAAAGTCCAAAGTCGAAAACGGTTATTTAAAAGAAGCGTTAAGACCAAGGAAGAAAGAAGAAAAGAAGCCCGATACCAAAGCCCATACACAAGCCCATACATACACGCCTATATAAAGGCCTTACCTCACAAATTTTCACACACTTAGCTAGACTTAGTCTTTAGTTTTTCATTTCTCTAGTTTTAGAGAGAGAAAGTTCCAAACTTTCTCTCACTAAACTTTTTCTTTGTTTTTTATCTTTTAATTTAAGCTTTCCTTAATCTTTGTACCTTGAATTTCATTAATCTCAATCAAGTTAAGCTTTTAATCTCTTTAATTTTCTTCTACTTTTCTTAGTTTATCCAAAATCTTTAATCCGATTATCATTTCATACGGTTTGTATTTGGCGAATGAGCTCGTGTTTAAAGTTTGATCTTTCTTGTTTCTCTTTAAGCTCTCACACGAATAGGTTATAAGCTCTCCATGCTTATTAGCCTATTCATTGTTTAAGCTTATTATTTTCGAGTCCCATATAAGTTTTAGTCATTGAAAAGTTTTGTTTATTAAGTTTAAGGTTTCTTGTTCTCAAAAGTTGTCAAATTTAAGGGTTTTGAGTTATTAAAAGTTTCGGTTTGGTTAGCTTATTCCCTTTGCTTATTGAAATTTTTGCTTCCCACCAATCTCGGAACATATCTGCTTCCATCGCAACAAGAGGGTTTTTAACACATTCCGACGGATCTCTTGCTTGGTTTCGCAATAACCCTTAAGGGTTTTACTTTGGGATAGGGTGTAATTCCCCCTATTCCGATCTGGGATTGCGATCGCGTATTGCGATCGCACATTCCGACGGGGTTTAGGTCCCTTTTCTAGTCGAAACTCTGGCCAATTTTTATTTACAACATTCCGATCAGGAACTTTCCGATAGCTACATTCCGCCGACTTCATTCCGATAGGACATCATTCCGACAGTTTTAATTTTGTGTATTCCGATGGTACCAAACATGGACATTCCGATGGGCATGATTTTGATATTCCGACAGCTTTGCAATTCTATATTCCGATAGACTAAGTTTTAAAGTTTTACAAAATTTAAAGTGTTAGTTTAATTAAGTTTTCAAGTAATTTTCTAATCTTTCCTTCACATTTTCAAGCATTCATTTTTAACTTGTCAATTTAGTTTAATCTCCCCAAGCTTTAATTTACTCAACGTCATTTACATTTAATTGTTTTTAGTTTAAAAATAGACAAACAAACCAACTCCTTTTTATTAACCAAGAACAAATCATTCCACTTAGAACCGAGATCAATTCGAGAGGATTCCGAGAATTGAAATTTCAATCTAGTAAAATCTCTAATATCAAATGGCGCCGCTGCCGGCTCTTCTCGTTAAGATCAAAAGTTTTTTGTGAGAACTTGGATTTTGGGATCCATTCCCCGTGAACGTTACTTTTTCATAAAAATTTTCAAAAACACTAAAAAATATAAAATTTTCAAAAATACAAAAAAATTAAAAAACATAAAAACCAAAAATATTTTTGCTTTGTTTTTCTTTGTTCGTTCTTTTGTAGGTGTATGCGCACTCGATCCACGTCTTATCAAGAGCCCGAGCCTCTCGATCACTTAGACATGGCCGGTGTACCACCTCCAAACAACAATAATAACAACAACAACCCACCTTTCAACAACATGAACAATAACAACAACAATGAGCCTCAACCGGATAATCGCCCAATGATTGAATTGCTGCAAGCTCATGTCGATGGCAACACTGATCCAATTGTTATACCACCAATTGCCGCCAACAATTTCGAGCTCAAGTCAGGCTTTATTCAGATGGTCTCCGCTCAACCATTCTTGGGACGTACCATTGATGACCCACATGACCATATCAAGAGATTCTTGCAACTCACTAACACGGTCAAGTTCAATGGTGTTCCACAAGAGGTTATAAGGTTAAAACTTTTTCCCTTTTCTTTAGAGGGACAAGCCCGGCATTGGCTTGCTAAGGAACCACCACAGAGTATTCTCTCATGGACGGATTTGGAAACAAAGTTCATCAATTACTTTTTCCCACCCTGTCGTACTACCGCTTTGCGGAATGAAATCATAAATTTTGAACAAAAGTACGATGAGTCGTTAAGTGAATCTTGGGATCGCTTTAAAGATCTTTTAAGAAAATGCCCACAACATGGTTTTACCAAAGTACATCAAATTAATACTTTTTACAATGGTTTAAGCATGAGTGACCAAGATTCACTAAACAGTGCCTCGGGGGGTAATCTTTTGGCTAAGACTTCCAATGCTGCTTGGGACATCATTGAGAATAAATCTCGTGTGCAAACCAAGAGTGTTCGGACCAATGTCGCTAGTGCTAGCACTAGTGACAGCGACAAGCGACTAGACAAAATCACTACGCTTCTTGAATCGCTTGTCACCCACACCGTCAGCAACAACAACAGCAACAACGCTAAAAATGCTCAAGTCAATGCTGTTAGCCAACCTTGTGAGATATGCGGTGGTCCTCACTCTTACACCACTTGTACTGCCACCCAAGACTACCCTTCTGAGAATGTGAATGCGGCATATGGCACCTATCCTCAACCTGCTTATCAAGCTAGACCTCAAGGTGACCGTAATTTGCTTAGCTACCGCTCCAACAATTATCTGTCACCACCTGGTTTTCCCCAAAACAACCCAAACCAATAAAAAAACCTTAACCGCCCTCCTCAACAACAACAACAACCTCGTACACCATACATCCCTCCTCACAAGCAGCAACAACCGCCTCAACGTAACAACCAAGTTTACCAACAACCTGCTTATCAACCACCCGCATACAATGCTCCTCCAAACCAACCCACTGCATTACACCAAGAGGTTGCAACCTACATGAGGACCAATGATGTGATCGTGGAAAATCTCCAACAGGAAGTGCGAAACTTGAAAGCAGACTTGGTCAAGCAAGGAAACGATTTGAGAGCCGACATGAGAAACACGTTGGATAGCCAAACTAATGACTTAAGGAACATGATGGCTAGTTTTTTCCAAGGTAATCAACCCTCTTCTTCGGGTACTCTTCCGAGTAACACCGTTGCGAATCCAAGAGGGGAGATGAAAGCAATCACCACTCGAAGTGGTAAAGGTACCAAGGAACCCGAGCTTCCTATACCTCCACCGGTGGTTGTGACTAAGGAGAACGAGTCACCTGCTCCTATTCCTCATCCTTCTCCTTCCCCAATTTCTCCACCTCTTCCTTCTATCCCTCCTCCACCCAAGGATGTGAGTGATCCTATTCTCCCAAAGCCTTCCTCTTCTTCCAATATACCTTATCCATCTAGGTTGAGGAAAGAGAAGCTCAAAAGCAAGGACGATATTCAGGTTTCGAACATCCTTAAAATGTTCAAACAATTGAATTTTAACATCTCCTTCGCTGAGGCTCTCGCTCACATGCCCAAGTATGCGAAAATGTTTAAAGATCTTCTAAGCAACAAGGAAAAGCTACTCGATATTGCCAACACCCAACTTAATGAGAACTGTTCTGAAGTGCTCTTAAGGAAATTGCCAACCAAACTTGGTGATCCGGTTCGTTTCTTAATCCCTTGCAATTTCCCGGGAGTAGAGAACTGCATGGCCCTAGCCGATCTAGGTGCCAGTATCAATCTTATGCCTCTAAGCGTTTGGAAGCAATTATCTCTCCCAGAGCTAGTCCCCACCAAAATGACTTTGGAATTGGCCAACCGTACGGTTGCTTATCCAGTGGGGATAGCCGAAGACGTCATTGTAGGAGTCGACAAATTCACCTTCCCTGCTGATTTCGTTGTCGTCAACTACGAGATGGACCCCCGTGTGCCACTAATTGTTGGTCGTCCATTCTTGAGGACCGGTCGCACTCTCATTGATGTTGAAGCCGGTGAGCTTATCATGAGAGTGGGTGATGATAAAGTAGTCTTCAACATGGGAAAGCTTTCTAAGCAGCCTTATTAATACGAAAGTGTTAATTGTATTGACGTTATTGATGAGGCTTGTGAAGAACACTTCAAAGATGCTTGTAAAAGTATTCCTACCTCTCTTCCCAATGTTGAGACCGTTTCCTCTATCGACTCATCACTATCTCTATTTGGAGAAAGTGCTTTTCCTTTGGAAAGATTTGGAAGCCACCATGGGAGATGTGAATTTAGACAATGACGATTCTACTACCAATTGGGATGAAGATCTCCGCCTCATTGAAAACCTTCTCAAATAAGACAATCCTTCTCCTCCATCTCCCACGGTCATTGCTATCGATACTCCGACTTCGAATACGCCTCCCGTCGAAAATCCTCCGGATTTAGAACTTAAGGAGTTGCCGCCCCATCTCGAGTATGTATTCCTTGATGAAGAGAAGAAGTCGCCCGTCATCATCGCAAAGGACCTAAAAGACGAAGAAAAAGCCCGACTTGTCGCCGTGTTGAAAGATCATAAGAAGGCTATTGCTTGGAAGATTTCGGATATTCGTGGAATTGATCCTCACTTCTGCACACACAAAATTCTCATGGAGGACGACTTTAAGCCCACAATTCAAAGCCAACGAAGGGTGAATCCAAAAATACATGAAGTCATCAAAACAGAGGTTATCAAACTTCTTGATGCGGGTATGATTTACCCTATTTCGAATTCACCATGGGTTAGTCCAATCCATTGTGTGCCCAAGAAGGGCGGAATAACCGTTGTTCCCAATGAACACAACGAGTTGATTTCCACTCGTCTCGTTACTGGGTGGAGAGTTTGTATAGACTACCGCAAACTCAATGATGCCACAAGAAAGGATCATTTCCCTCTACCTTTTATGGACCAAATGCTTGAACGTTTAGCGGGTAATGAATATTACTGCTTTCTTGATGGTTTCTCGGGTTATTTCTAAATACCCATCGATCCCCAAGATCAAGAGAAGACAACATTCACTTGTCCCTATGGCACATTTGCTTACAAAAGGATGCCTTTTGGCTTATGTAATGCGCCTGGGACTTTCCAACGGTGCATGTTAGCTATCTTCCATGACATGGTTGAACAAACCATGGAAGTATTCATGGATGATTTCTCGGTCTTCGGGGATTCCTTCTCTTCTTGCCTTGCCAATTTGGAACGTATGCTTAAGCGGTGCGAAGACACTCGCCTTGTTCTGAATTGGGAAAAATGCCATTTTATGGTAAAAGAAGGCATCGTGCTTGGACATAAGATCTTGAAAGCCGGTCTTGAAGTAGACCGTGCTAAAGTCGATGTTATCGCAAAGTTGCCTCCACCTTCAACCGTGAAGGGTGTGAGAAGTTTTCTGGGTCATGCGGGCTTTTACCGTCGATTCATCAAAGATTTTTCTCAAATCGCTCGTCCGATGACCCACCTCTTGGAAAAAGATACTCCTTTTATCTTTTCCAAAGAGTGCCTTGAAGCCTTCAACTTGCTTAAGGATAAGCTTACTAAGGAACCTGTCTTGGTTACCCCTAATTGGGAGCTTCCCTTTGAGTTGATGTGCGATGCTAGTGATTTTGCTATTGGAGCGGTTCTGGGACAAAGAGTGAACAAACACTTCCAACCAATCCATTACACTAGCAAGACGATGACGGGGGCACAATTGCATTATACAGCGACCAAAAAAGAGCTTTTAACTATTGTTTATGCCTTTGAAAAATTTCGCCCCTATCTTGTCCTTTCTACAACAATCGTTTACACCGATCATTCCGCGTTGAAGTACTTGTTGACAAAGCAAGATTCCAAACCAAGACTTCTTCGCTGGGTTTTGCTGCTCCAGGAATTTAAAATCGAAATTCGCGATAAAAAAGGAGCTGAAAACCTAGCCGCGGACCATCTCAGCAGACTTGAGGATCCTTACCAAGGGGATCATCCGAATAAAGAAATCAATGATTCTTTTCCCTTGGAGACCTTAATGTCTATAACCTCGAAGTCGAATGAAACCCCGTGGTTTGCGGACTTTGCAAACTACTTGGCGGGTGGAATTCTCAAGGAAGGGTTGACGTCCCAACAAAAGAAAAATTTCTTCACCGACATCAAGACTTACTTTTGGGACGAACCTTACCTATTCAAACAATGTGCCGACCTGATTATCCGCCGATGTGTTGATGGACCGGCAGCTTCGGAAATCCTTGATGCTTGCCACAAAGGACCCACCGGTGGTCACTTTGGTCCCAACTACACCGCCAAAAAAGTGTTTGATTCGGGATTTTATTGGCCCTCCATATATCGTGACGCTCACGATATGGTTAAACGATGTGATGTATGCCAAAAACAAGGCACGATCACACATAAAGACGAGATGCCTCAGAATTTCATTCTAGAGTGTGAAATCTTTGATGTTTGGGGTATCGACTTTATGGGGCCATTCCCTTCTTCTAAAGGAAACAAATACATCCTTGTAGCCGTTGACTACCTCTCCAAATGGGGTGAAGCCAAAGCTTTACCCACTAATGACGCAAGGGTGGTTTGTAACTTTTTAAAAGCTCTATTCGCTAGATTCGGTGTGCCTCGCGCCATTATTAGTGATCGTGGGACTCATTTTTGCAATGACCAATTTGCTAGAGTCATGGCTAAGTACGGTGTAAATCGTCGTCTTTCCACAGCCTACCACCCACAAACTAATGGCCTGGCTGAAATATCCAACCGAGGACTAAAGCGAATTATGGAAAGAACCGTGGGAGAGCATCGTGCCTCATGGGCTGATAAACTCGATGATGCTTTGTGGGCTTTCCGTACTGCTTACAAGACCCCGATCGGCTGTACGCCTTATCGTCTTGTGTACGGGAAAGCATGCCACCTCCCCATTGAGTTGGAGCACAAGGCTTATTGGGCCTTGAAGTGGGCTAATTTTGATATTAACAAAGCCGGTGACCTATGCAAGATCCAACTCAATGAGCTGAATGAACTTCGGAATGAGGCTTACGAAAATTCTTTGATCTATAAGGAAAGAACTAAGCTCATTCACGACTCCAAGATCAAAAACCGAGAGTTACATGTTGGAGACAAAGTCTTACTTTTTAACTCTCGGTTGAAAATCTTTTCGGGCAAGCTCAAATCTCGTTGGTCCGGCCCATTCACCATTGCCCAAATTTTTCCATATGGTACTCTCGAGCTCGCTCAACCTAATGGACCGAATTTTAAGGTGAATGGCCAACGAGTGAAGTTGTACTTTGGTGAGGAAACCTCTTAGGAGGTGATTCCATCCCTCACCACGTTCCCCATGAACTAATTTTGGGTCGAGTCAGGCTCGTGACTCGGTTATCAAAAACAAGCGCTCCTCGGGAGGCAGCCCGAGTATCTATCCTTTTATGTTTTAACCTCCTAAGTGTAGGGGGACCTCTATAGGGTGTTTGTCTTTGTGTGGTGATGTGATTACAGGGATGAATGCACTCTTGGAACCTTTGAAGAACCGTGCTCCCGTGTTATCCGAAATCCGGTTCTATCTCTCAACTATCGTGATTCAATTTTCTTCATACTCAAATTTGAAATTGATCACTTTAGTCGTCTCTTCCTTAACTTGAGTTAACCAACGTGCACAATGTCATAAGTGTAGGGGAGACTTTTCCCACATGCTTAAACATTGAGGACAATGTTTATCTTAAGTGTAGGGGGACTTCTATCGAAGTTTTAGGTGGACTTTTCCATGAGAATGCCTTCATTTAACCGGAAAATCATATTTTTCAACATTTTTCAAATTTTTAATTAACTTTGGCCACTTAGTAGTAATTTTTAAAATTTTATCGTTTCTTTCATATGTATATATCCCGCAATAAAGTCGAAAATATTAATAAAGTGGTGTAGCTGGTTTAGAAACCTTTGACATATTAGGCCCGTTGCGTTTATTTTGACTCAACCCGAATAGACTTATCCAAGTATATTCTAGCTAGTATCCTTAACCATGTAGACCTTAATTGGTTTATTAGGCTAAGTATCCACGAGTCTCATTACTTGAGATTTTAAATTGTGGAGAACGAGAAATGATAGAGTCAATTATAAGTCGGTATTCTTGCACAAGCTCACTTGGTGTAATTATTTGCCTATTCTCCCATCACTTGCTAATAATTTATCTGCAATAAGTAAGGTCGTACGATTTGAAAAGTTACTTAGCTTCTAGCCCAAGATCGTTTAAAAGTTGCTCGGTAATGATAAGAGTTCATAGCCAAGGCATAACTTATGAAGCGGGGCGCGAAGATTGGCGAGTCCGAAAAGGCCCTAACAAGGCATGAGGATTCCATTTTATTGCTAAAGATCCAAGGTGATGTGAAAAGCATTATTCCCAAAGTCAATATGAAGGATCAAGACTCACGACGAATAGCAATCAACTCCCGTAAAGATCATGGAGAAGTCTATCCGAAAAGACCCTAACAAGGTATGAGGATAAATAGATCCAAGTCCGAAAAGGAGGTGGATCGTTGTAGAAATAATCATGAAGTCGTGGTCAACAAAATTGGAGTACCTCTCAAAAGTCTCCAAGTGAAGAAACTCTATGAACGATGAGAAGACCATTATCTCAAGCACGTCTCTCAAGATATGAAGTATGAAGTACATGCCAAATATCGGCCAGAGAAAGGTCTCAAATCGTGAACCGAGTTATGCCAAGATATGAACTTTTTGATATCCCGAGAAGCAGTTTTAAGAGATTTTGTCCTTTAGCTAACTATTGATCAAATCGTCCTATTTTGCTTTCAGCCTAAATAAACTATCGAAATAAGTCCAAAAATGCATCTTCATGATCATTCTAAGACAAAAATAAAATATAAGAGATACACCTAGGAATAAGGGAGTTTAAGCATTTAATTAAGCCATGTGTGTGAGTGTTTGAATTGCTAACTTATAATAACAATGATCTCCTTTTTAAGCTTAGTTTGGGGAACGTGAAACTTGAGGGTGATAAATCTTCGCAGCACCGAAGCCCTAATGTAAGTCCTCGATCTCTTTGCAAGTTATTTCCATCCTTCTGTTTATTTTAAAAGTTTTAAATTCTCTTAGTATTTTCATTTTCGTTTAGTAGTATATTAATAAGGCCAAGGTTGATTGATTATGTGAAAAGTGTAAATGTGCTTTGTCACTAAGCATTGCATGAGGGCATGGCAATGGTTAAGTGTAGGGGATTTGATAGGTGTGAAAACACCCATCCTTTTACCACTTATTTCTGGCTAAAACAAGACCAAAACACGTGTTTAATATCATTTGTTTGGAATTATGCGTGGTTTTTGTGTTTATTGTGTTTTCAGAGTCAACCGGGAGAATATCGAAGAAAACATGGGATTGCACGGGTTTTATCGAAGAAAAAAGACTCAAGACGAAGTCTATTGTCCAAGAGATGCAAAAGATTTGAAGTCATTGTGCCTATTTGAAGATTTATCGATGGAAAATTCATATATGTCGAAGAACTCGAGTCTATTAAACAAAAGATTATTAGACAAGTTGGAATTATTCACCGACACTTCTAAAAAGTCCAAAGTCGAAAACGGTTATTTAAAAGAAGCGTGAAGACCAAGGAAGAAAGAAGAAAAGAAGCCCGATACCAAAGCCCATACACAAGCCCATACATACACGCCTATATAAAGGCCTTACCTCACAAATTTTCACACACTTAGCTAGACTTAATCTTTAGTTTTTCATTTCTCTAGTTTTAGAGAGAGAAAGTTCCAAACTTTCTCTCACTAAACTTTTTCTTTGTTTTTTATCTTTTAATTTAAGCTTTCCTTAATCTTTGTACCTTGAATTTCATTAATCTCAATCAAGTTAAGCTTTTAATCTCTTTAATTTTCTTCTACTTTTCTTAGTTTATCCAAAATCTTTAATCCGATTATCATTTCATACGGTTTGTATTTGGCGAATGAGCTCGTGTTTAAAGTTTGATCTTTCTTGTTTCTCTTTAAGCTCTAACACGAATAGGTTATAAGCTCTCCATGCTTATTAGCCTATTCATTGTTTAAGCTTATTATTTTCGGGTCCCATATAAGTTTTAGTCATTGAAAAGTTTTGTTTATTAAGTTTAAGGTTTCTTGTTCTCAAAATTTGTCAAATTTAAGGGTTTTGAGTTATTAAAAGTTTCGGTTTGGTTAGCTTATTCCCTTTGCTTATTGAAATTTTTGCTTCCCACCAATCTCGGAACATATCTGCTTCCATCGCAACAAGAGGATTTTTAACACATTCCGACGGATCTCTTGCTTGGTATCGCAATAACCCTTAAGGGTTTTACTTTGCGATAGGGTGTAATTCCCCCTATTCCGATCTGGGATTGCGATCGCGTATTGCGATCGCACATTCCGACGGGGTTTAGATCCCTTTTCTAGTCGAAACGCTGGCCAATTTTTATTTACAACATTCCGATCAGGAACTTTCCGATAGCTACATTTCGACCGACTTCATTCCGATAGGACATCATTCCGACAGTTTTAATTTTGTGTATTCCGATGGTACCAAACATGGACATTCCGATGGGCATGATTTTGATATTCCGACAGCTTTGCAATTCTATATTCCGATAGACTAAGTTTTAAAGTTTTACAAAATTTAAAGTGTTAGTTTAATTAAGTTTTCAAGTAATTTTCTAATCTTTCCTTCACATTTTCAAGCATTCATTTTTAACTTGTCAATTTAGTTTAATCTCCCCAAGCTTTAATTTACTCAACGTCATTTACATTTAATTGTTTTTAGTTTAAAAATAGACAAACAAACCAACTCCTTTTTATTAACCAAGAACAAATCATTCCACTTAGAACCGAGATCAATTCGAGAGGATTCCGAGAATTGAACTTTCAATCTAGTAAAATCTCTAATATCAATTTACCCTATTTCGGATTCACCATGGGTTAGTCCCGTCCATTGTGTGCCTAAGAAAGGTGGAATAACCGTTGTTCACAATGAAAATAATGAGTTGATTCCTACTCGACTTGTCATGGGTTGGCGAGTTTGCAGAGACTATCGCAAGCTCAATGATGGCACTCGTAAGGATCATTTTCCTCTTCCTTTCATGGATCAAATGCTCGAGAGTTTAGCGGGTAATGACTACTATTGCTTCTTAGACGGTTTTTCCGGGTATTTTCAAATTCCTATCAATCCAAATGACCAAGAGAAAACAACATTCACTTATCCTTATGGAACATTTTCTTACAAAACAATGCTTTTCGGCTTATGCAATGCTCCTAGGACTTTCCAAAGGTGTATGATGGCTATATTTCATGACATGGTTGAAGAAACTATGGAAGTCTTAATGGACGATTTCTCGGTCTATGGTGATTCTTTCTCATCTTGCCTTGCCAATTTAGAACGTATGCTTAAACGGTGTGAAGACACTCGTCTTGTTCTTAATTGGGAAAATGTCATTTCATGGTAAAAGAAGGCATTGTTCTAGGTCACAAAATTTCTAAAGCCGGTATCGAAGTCGACCGTGCTAAAGTTGACGTCGTTGCTAAGTTGCCTCCACCTACCACCGTCAAAGGAGTTAGAAGTTTTTAGGTCATGCGGGATTTTATCGTCGTTTCATCCAAGATTTCTCTAAGATAGCTCGACCAATGACTCACCTCTTAGAAAAGGATGCTCCTTTCATCTTTTCTCAAGAATGTCTCGATTCTTTCGAACTTCTTAAAGGTAAATTAACTAAGGCACCGGTCTTAGTCTCTCCAAATTGGGAGTTACCTTTCGAGCTCATGTGCGATGCTAGTGATTTCGCGGTAGGAGCGGTTTTAGGTCAACGAGTTAACAAACACTTCCAACCAATCCATTATGCTAGCAAGACAATGTCGGGGGCTCAATTGAATTATACCACTACCGAAAAAGAGCTTTTAGCTGTAGTGTATGCTTTTGAGAAATTCTGCCCCTATCTTGTGCTTACCACCACCATCGTTTACACCGATCATTCCGCCTTAAAATACTTGTTGACCAGGCAAGATGCTAAACCGAGACTCCTTCGTTGGGTTTTGCTCCTACAAGAATTTAAAATCGAAATTCGTGATAAAAAGGGAGCGGAAAACCTAGCCTCGGATCATCTTAGTAGACTCGAGGATCCTTATCAAGGGGAACTTCCAAATCAAGAGATTAATGAATCTTTCCCCTTGAGGCCTTAATGTCTATTAACTCCAATCTTGACGATACCCCATGGTTTGTGGACATTGCAAAATATTTAGCGGGTGGTGTTCTTATGGAAGGGTTAACGTCCCAACAAAAGATTTTTTTTTAAGGATATTAAACACTATTATTGGGACGACCCTTACCTTTTCAAGCAATCTGCGGATCTTGTCATTCGTAGGTGTGTTGATGGGCCGGCAGCTTTACTAACCCTTGAAGCTTGCCACAAAGGACCCACCGGTGGTCACTTTGGTCCTAACTATACCGCGAAGAAAGTTTTCGACTCCGGATTTTATTGGCCCACCATTTATTATGACGCTCATGAAATGGTTAAGCATTGTGATGCTTGCCAAAGAAAATGCAAGATCACATATAAAGATGAGATGCCTCAAAAATTCATCCAAGAATGTAAAATCTTTGACGTATGGGGCATCGACTTTATGGGGCCATTTCCATCATCTAAAGGGAACAAGTACATACTCATAGTCATTGACTACGTATCTAAATGGGTTGAAGAAAAAGCTTTACCTACGAACGATGCGAGGGTGGTGGTGAACTTTCTAAAACAATTATTTGCTCGATTCGGTGTTCCTCGTGCTATCATTAGTGATCGCATGACTCATTTTTGCAATGATCAATTTGCTCGAGTCATTGCTAAGTATGGTGTCAATCACCGACTTTCCACCGTGTATCATCCACAAACTAATGGCCAAGCCGAGATCTCTAACCGTGGACTTAAGCGAATCTTAGAGCGTACTATGGGAGAGCATCGTGCCTCATGGGCCGATAAGTTAGATGATGCTTTGTAGGCTTTCCGTACCGCATATAAGACGCCTATTGGTTGTACTCCATATCGTCTTGTGTACGGAAAGGCTTGCCACCTCCCCATTGAGTTGGAGCATAAGGCTTATTGGGCCTTGAAATGGGCTAATTTTGATATCAACAAAGCCGGTGATCTTAGGAAAATCCAACTCAATGAACTTAATGAACTTAGGAATGATGTTAATCCCACTTCAATCCATAACACAATATAAGATGATATTTAGAGAGATAAAGAGTAGAAAAGTATAGAGATAAATAAGAGAGATTATGGATGATTAAACACTTTTAGAGAGAGAAACAAATGTTAACCAACACCCTCTTCCACACATGGAAGAGGGTATTTAAATGCCACAGCCATAAGGCCTTAGTGGGCTTGTTCATGGGCCTGGCTTGGCTTTGCTTAGGCTTACGCCCCTAACTTATACAATATTAGCTTAAATACCAAGCCCGGTTTTCCCGACTAACCTATTACAATACAAGACCAATAACGACTAAGATGACCTATTACATTCTTGTTCGACTATATAAAATATAGGGCTAACAATCTCCCCCAATGTATCGGTCATCTTAAAAAGCTTAAAAATCATAAGATGATTGAGTAAATACATTCTTGTAGAGGAGATCTTCCTGCTTTGGTCTTGTATCTTGGTCTTGACCTTGTTTGTAACGGCTTTGTTCCTTCATGCTTTCGTGATCTTTATCTTGAGCCTTTGTCGTTTGACTTTGAGTGCTTGAGATCTTCATCTGTGCTCCTTGTGACTAAGATGACCTATTACATTCTTAAATTCTTAGGTATCTATATTATCGCCATCTTGTGCTCTTGCGACTTCTGAATCGACATCGTTACACAGCTACGCCACCTTTTTGATATGCAGCAACATATATAGACACGGATAAAATGGATTTGAACATTTCATCCTAACTCGGTAGCGTTTTACCTCCGGTCGGTGAAGACCGTTAGACGGTATCATATATCGTACCTGTGATCGGTTAGATTCAATTAAGAACCTCCTTGACAGGGTTTCCCGGCGGTATTAGCCAGTTCTCTTTACTCGACCGTCTAAAAGTTGACTGCGAACGTAAAGAGTGAATCATAAGGATAAATTATCCGTCTGATTAGGGTCTTCAATTCAGAATTCCTGGAACAAGTTTGACTCTAAAAGAATCGCACCATTGTTGCTTTCTAGTTTGTCACAAGCTTGATTCATAGAGAATCTTGCGAGTCACCTACCGCAGTGCTGTTTGATGTTGACACTGGAAGGATTTCCATTCGTCACTGTGAACACTAATGAGTGTCACTCTGAATGTTCTGGCAAGATCACACGGATTTTGCGAAGAAACCTGGAATCAATTTTGAATCAATTAAGAATCGAAACTTAGTTTCTTTCCAGTTCTCACAAGTTTGATTCGTGTAGATACGCACAAGTTACCTACCATGAGCTTGTTTAATGCTGGCTCAAGCAGGATTTCCATCTTCATTGTGAATCGTATCACTCAGATGTTCTGGTAATATCACAAGGATAATGCGTAGGACTCGATTGTGTCCTAATGAGATGATAGATGGATCTCTTTTTGGCTCTTGACTCAATAAGTGCATTTTGGTAATCGGAGGCTGGAGCAGACTTCCACCTTTTCAATATTAACTATCTCGGAGTGAGAAAGTCAATAGATACGTGTTGATCTCTGTGACAATGAGACATGTTTCTTTTGAGAGAAACTCGAATGGATGGGGAAGGGTTGTGCATCGCATCATTGGGTCCATGACACTTGTCTTCAAGATATGTGTTAACCCAGTTTCTGCCTAAGTTGCATAGAATATTCAACTCCTTCAATGCTTACCAATACGTCATCACTAGCACCTTGTTGTGATTGTTCCAGTGCTAACTTAAGTAATTGGTCCGCATTCAGCTTCATTCAACTCCATCTTTCCTAAAGACAACTATTTCTAGCTTTGGAATGTCCTTGGGTAGATCCCTCGGGTTCTGGTTGGATCATAGGACTTAGTTTCCTATCCAAAACCACCTTTTGACTCCATCGTTCCGTCGTGGATAATAGGTTGTTTTTGGTATAGATCATAACCATTAAACCATTGAAAACCATTCAAAATGCTTGATAAAAATCAAAACTTTTAACACTTTGAAAGTTTTACATTTCCAAAAAAAGCTCCCCCTACACACATGCATTGATATACGAAATAGTTTGGCATGTGAAGGAAAGAGTTGCACTTGAGTCTTTAAGATCACATGTTGCGATATATTACATTTTAATCACATTTTCTCCCCCTATCTCTAATATGGAAATATAATATTAGAGATACCAATTGATTAAAATATGACAATTTCCAAAAAATCGACGGGAGAGAAACATGTGTGCACGCATGAATCATGGAACATTTTCAGTCGGGTTGCTCCCCCTCAACAATATATGTGTGTCTTCAGACAAAATTTGACAAAAGTTTAGTAAAACTACACCACAATATATGTTGAGGTACGGAGTTGAGATGCCTTTACCGATAATATATGACAGATTTAATATCATTTTCGGAATGTGTTGGATACATAAAATATGACAATTTTACAGATGTATCCAACAACATTAAAAGGCTTGATTTTAAAACGCCCCCCCTCAAAAATTGATCAAAATAACATATGACAATTTTGAGATATGAAAACCACATATGAGGAAGGGAGTGTTGAACACACAATTTTGAAAGATTTAGAAAAATCTTTTGAGAAATTCTTGAAAAATTGTGTTCAACGGTTTTAAAATAAAATATGATTTACATGAGCTCAAAACTTTGAATGTGTTGTTACTAGCTCATGACCGAGAAAATTTAATTTCCCGTTGTGAAGGATAAGTTATCATCCGTGATAAACTTTCCTTAAGTGGAAGTACGAGTTCTAAGTTGACATTTACTTAGAAGTCGTTTTTCATGAACTTAAAAACTTTGAATGTTTTTATAGGAAGCTCATGACCGAGAAATATTAATTTCTCGTTGAGAAGGATAAGTTATCGTACGAGATTAACTTTCCTTATTTGAGGTCCGAGTCCTAAGCTGTGATGTGCTTAGAAGTCATATACACGAGCTTAAAACTTTAGAATAGTTTTGATGGAAGCTCGTGTCAAAGAAAATTGAATTTCTCGTTTTGAGGGTAACTTATCATTGAAGAGATAAAGTTCCCTTTCTTTGACATTCGAGTTACATTCTGATATGTGGCTGTAAGTCATTGTGAAGTTTTACTTGTGAAACCCCCGAGACACGTATTTCTCTGATATCTGCTTCTTGAGTAACCAAACTCTGAGAGTGTCTTTTGTTGAACGGTATGAATATGGAAAGCCTTGGTGTTCTTGTTGAACCGTCACTTTATTACCTACACTTTTATCAGTAGTTTGTATGCTGACATGTAGGTTAGTGATATCCTTCTGAGAACCATGTGGGGGTACACCTTGAACCTTTGTCGAGTTAGAGGGAAATAACTTTCCAGTAGGAACCCACCTAAGACCTATTGTTTTAAAGGTTCTACCCGTTGGTATCCACCTACGACAGGGTCTAGGAGTCATAGATTTCTCATGCACAGCGGAAGGCTTAGTTGGAGAAAACCTATCTGCTGTAGGGTTCCGTCTTTGAGATGCTCTAGCTTTGTGGTTCACCTTGTTCAGGACTTGCGTTATACAATCATCATGAATGTCATTAAACACGCATTTATTACATTTCTTGCAAACAAAGTGCTTAGCATCTGAGAAGGCTCTAGAATTCCTAGGGTTGGCAGAATTGTGCACATCATAGAAGAGTATAGAATTCCTAGATGTGTGAACAACGCTCCTAGGTTGTGGTAAGGTCCTATCTCTTGCTTGTGTATTTTTCTGAGCATCCTCTAGATAGCTTTGATGACCCGTGTCATTTGAACTACGCCTAGGCATGTTCTTGGAGCTAGATCTAGAGTTTCTTGAAGCATTCATGTGATCGTGTTTTGCAGATGCAGTCTGTCTTAATGAGGGTCTAGATTGTGGAGTGACTGGTTTTGAAAAATTGCTATGCATGTCAGCTTGGGAGGCAAACCTCGGGTTCGACATTTTGGGTCGTTCAGACTAAAATGCATTCAGTTGTCTAGCAACTGAGCAAGGTCTGATTGGTTGAGAAGGAGGTTTCCCCAAGACAGACTGTTTTACAAACTTAGTATCCACACTATTTCCTTTCAACTTCCTTAATTCATTTTTAGCAGCTGTAAGTGCAAAAACCTTTTCCTGAACCTGAGCTTTTAATTGCTCATTTTGTAGAAGTAATTGAGCGACACGTTGTTCTAACTTAATGTTCATATTATCAAATATGTCGTTATCAACAGTCGCGTCATTACTGTCTATAGTGTCGATAGGTTGCACAGATATTTCACTTCGTGAAGAAGGCGGAGGACTTGGATTTTGAGATGCCAACTTTGATTCTAACAAATTTATTTGTTTCACAAAATGTTCTTTTTCCGCGTTGAAATCTTGAATCTTACGATCCAATTTTTGTTCAAGAACAACATTTTCTTTTTCAAGTTTTTCAAAATAAGCCTCAAATTTGTTATTTTTCTTTGAAAAATCGAGTTTGGCATCCTCAAAATCTTTTGTCTTCTGAGCTAAGAGAGTTTCAAGCTCATGAATCTTAGTATCAACATCATATACAACATTTAATTGTACCTTATCCATTGGTTCATCATCAAAAATGGGTCTGATATCCGCATCATTGGTTGTTTGATCATTCCCTGAGCTGGTACTGATATGTTGCATTTCTGATTCTGTCCCGCTGCTCTCTGTATCAACCGAAGAAGCATCCAATGCTTGATCTATATCGACAGTGCTATCTTTCGTCTACATCAGTCTTTGATTCACCCTTCTTTGAAAGTACCTTTGATGGCGTGTTCTTTCAGCAATTGACTTCTTTATATTGCTCATATGTTAAAGAAGTGTCTCTTTGAACGCTTGAAGATCTACGAGATTATATTTGGTAAAGTATGTGCTTGTGAACTCTCGATCATTTTTGGATAAGCCACTTGAGTCAATGAATTGCTGGAACTGATTGTTGAGAGCTAAAAGGACCTCCATGGATATATTCTCGTGAAAATCGTCTCTGTCAAGTTCTTGTTGAAGATGGTCCACATTAAGTAGCATCGTTCTGTTGGATGTCTCAATATCTTGACCAAATAGTAGAGAGAATACCCGTTTGAATCCAATTTCAAGACGAGTGCCTTTTAGGTCTTCTCTTGAAAGAACCTGAAGGTGTGACTGCAGCAACTTTAAGTGTTCCATGCATCTTTCTTTGGCTTTCAACATATTGTATTTGATTGCATGAACGGTTTTGGTTGTAGAATCCTTGTTAGAAGGTTTACTGATTGTAGTCTCAGTATTTTTCTAAACCTTTGGATTCTGCATCTTTTCTTGATGCATCTCAGTCATGGACGTTGTCGTTGTTGTTGTTGAATCCGCGAAGATGTCCATTGAACGGATGTCTCGAAGAGGATATGATGTGTATGGATTACGGATCTTAGTGGATGTGTTGTGATTTGATTGTGGTTGAAATTCCGAAAATTCCAATTATTTTTTTTTCAGTCCGACAATAAATTCCTCAGTCCGACAAAACGGTAAGCCGAAAAAATTTTGAATCACCAAATTTTGAAATCGAGTTAGAAATAGCAAAAAACTAGTAGGGAAAAAATTTAAAAAGTGAAAAATTTGACAAAAATAAAACCTAAAATTGGCCTAAAAATTTGAATTTTGGTCCGAAAATTCGAATTTTTGGTCGAAAATTTTTTCGCTTCGCCAAAATTTGACATTGAAGCTTAAATGGCCTAAAAATGGTCTAGGAAAAAATTGAAGGTTTTTTTTTTTTTTTTTTTTTTTTTTTTTTTTTTTTGGAAATGATGTTCCGAACCTAGTCTAGATAGTGGCTAAGTCTAAAAATGCTTCAGTGAAAAATACCATCATACATTTTCAGAAAAGTTGGGGTTTTTCGGAATAAATGATGTTTTCAGAGAAATGAGCTTCTTCGGAATACTTGAGTTTTCAGAAAAATGACCTTCTTCGGAATAATCATTTCTTCGGAATGAGCACTTTTTCAGAATTATCACTTCTTCGGAATAATCATTTCTTCGGAATAAGCACTTTTTCGGAATAATCACTTCTTCGGAATAAAGTTCGGAAAACACTCTTCTTCGGAAAAATCTTCGGAATAACACCTTTTTCGGAATAATCTTCGGAATAACACCTTTTTCGGAATAAATGTTTTTCAGAGAAAACCACTTCTTCGGAATAATTTTCGGAACAACACCTTTTTCGGAATAAATGTTTCAGAGAAAACCACTTTTTCGGAATAACACCTTTTTCGGAAAAATCTTCGGAAAACACACTTTTTCGGAATAAAGTTTTTCAGAGAAAACCACTTTTTCGGAATAAATTTCGGAAAACACAACTTTTTCAGGAAATTAAACCCTTTTCCGAAAAAATTTCTTCGGAATAAACTTTGGAAAACACACTTCTTCGGAAAAATCTTCGGAAAATCCTTTCTTCGGAATAATCTTCGGAAAAGGCTCTTTTTTCGGAATTTTCACTTCTTCGGAATTTTCTTCGGAATATTGAGGTTTTCAGAAAAAAAAACAACTTCTTCGTAATTTTCTTCGGAATATGGATGTTTTCAGAAAACCAACTTCTTCGGAATAATGATGTTTTTCAGAAAATTCACTTTTTCGGAATATTCACCTTTTCAGAATTAACACTTCTTCGGAAAAAATTTCGGAAAAACACAACTTTTTCAGAGAAATAAACCCTTTTCCGAAAAAAAATTTCTTCGGAATAAGCCCACAATTTCGGAAAAACTAAACCCATTTCCGAAATTCTTACAGTTGATCGATATCCCGTGTTTCTCGGAGCAAACTTATAAAAAACGTAACTTTAAGCCAAAATTTGATCCAAAAACCCAAAAATTTTGTGTTTTTACCCAAATAAACAATACCAAATCTCTACCACAACTATGTAGATGATTTGTATCAATAATAAACCATAAAAACACAAAAAAATAATTTTGGATCAAGGATTATGGATCAAATACCTTATGAAATCAATAATAACATGAACCACGAATCTTCAATCACCTATCCACTATAGGCTCTTGATACCAAATGTAAAATCCCACTTCAATCCATAACACAATATAAAATGATATTTAGAGAGATAAAGAGTAGAAAAGTAGAAAGAGAAATAAGAGAGATTATGGATGATTAAACACTTTTAGAGAGAGAAACAAATGTTAACCAACACCCTCTTCCACACATGGAAGAGGGCATTTAAATGCCACGGCCATAAGGCCTTAGTGGGCTTGTTCATGGGCTGGACTTGGCTTTGCTTGGGCTTACGCCCCTAACTTATACAATATTAGCTTAAATACCAAGCCCGGTTTTCCCGACTAACCTATTACAATACAAGACCAATAACGACTAAGATGACCTATTACATTCTTGTTTGACTATATAAAATATAGGGCTAACAAATGAGGCTTATGAGAATTTATTGATCTACAAGGAGAAAACCAAGCTCATTCATGATTCTAGGATTAAGAACCGAGAGTTTCACATAGGTGATCAAGTTTTACTTTTTAACTCTCAGTTGAAAATCTTTTCGGGCAAGATTAAGAGTCGTTGGTCCGACCCATTCACCGTTGCTAAAGTCTTTCCTTATGACATCATTGAGTTATCGCAACCAAATGGGCCAAACTTTAAGGTGAATGGCCAACGTGTGAAGTTGTACTTTGGTGAGGACATCTCTCATGAGATGATTCCATCCCTCACTATATTTCCCTTGAATTAGTTCTGGGTCGAGTCAGGCTCGTGACTCGGTTAACAAAAACAAGCGTTTCTCGAGAGGCAACCAGTTGATCTATCCTTTACCCGTTTTTCATAATAAGTGTAGGGGAGCTATGTAGGTGTTTGTTGTCTTGTTTCTTATTATGTGTAGGGATTAAAGCTTCAAATATCACTTTTGATGATATTTGACGACCCGTGATCCTGTGTTCTCGTCTTCCCGGTTCTATCCTAAACTTTTGTGATTCAATATTTCATATCTTATATGTTGACATTGAAATCAATATAGTTGTATCTTCCTTAGCAAGATTTAAACAACGTGTACAATGTCCTAAGTGTAGGGGAGTTTACTCCCACATGCTTAAACATTGAGGACAATGTTTATATCAAGTGTGGGAGGGGGGGGGGGACTTCTATCGAAATTGAGTGGGCTTTTCCATGAATTTTCCTCATTTTAACCGGAAAATTTAATTTTTCGACGTTTTTCAAAATTTTTAATCTATTTTGGTCTAGTAATATTTTTCATTTATTCACTTTTATGTTCTTTCCTTTTGTTATCGCATCGTATGTATATATTTCATTCCAAGAATAAAAGTCAAAAGAGAAAAATAAAGTTAAATAAAATGGTTTTAGCAAGTTTATATGTCCTTGATATATTAGGCCCGTCATGAATCTTTTGACTCAACCCGAGTTTACTTATTTGAGTTCACTCTAGCTAGTATCCTTAACGTGTTTAAGTCAAGTTTTGCTAGGCTTTTATATAGGTAACTTTAAAACGCGAAAGACTTAACTCTTACGGGTTAAGAACAAGAACTTTTCGCAAGTTCCTATAATTGATCCTAGAAAGTCGTTTATCAAGGGAACTTTAAAATGCAAATTCTAAACTTGAAAAAGTCTAAGAAGATGCAAGATCCTATAGATGACTTGAAAACCTAAAACTTTGATTTAATTGGCGAATCATCCACGAGTCTCATTCCTTGAGATTTTAAATTATGGAGAACGAGAGATGATATAGTGAATTATAAGTTTGGTATTCTTTCATGAATTTATGTGAGTTAATTATGAGATTTTTCTCCCATCGCTTGTTAATAAATATATTTGCAATAAGTAAGGTTGTACGATTTAAAAAGTTACTTAGCTTCTAGAACAAGATCGTTTAAAAGTTGCTCGGTATTAATTAGAGTTCATAGCCAAGGCATAACTTATTGAAGCGGGATGCGAAGATTGGCGAGTCCGAAAAGGCCCTAACAAGGCACGAGGGCTACATTTTGTTGCTAAAGATCCAAAGTGATGTGAAGAATCATTTATCAAAAATCAATATGAAGGATCAAGACACACGACGAAAAGCTTATACTCCCCTAAAGATCATGGAGAAGTCTATCCGAAAAGACCCTAGCAAGGTATGAGAATAAATAGATCCAAGTCCTAAAGGAGGTGAATCGTTGTATATCAAAATCGCAAATAAAGATTGGAGAAAAAAAATGAAGAAGTCGTGGTATAAGTATGAAGAATCTCTCAAAAACTTCAAGTGAAGAAATTCCTATTATGAAGAGAAGACCATTATTTCAAGAACGTCTCTCAAGTTTTGAAGTATGAAGTCAATGCTAAATATCGGTCCGAGAAAGGTCTCAAATAGTGAAGCGAGTTATGCCAAGATATGAACTTTATGAGG
The DNA here is from genome assembly GCA_025667525.1 of Glebionis coronaria. Lineage (NCBI taxonomy): Eukaryota > Viridiplantae > Streptophyta > Magnoliopsida > Asterales > Asteraceae > Glebionis > Glebionis coronaria. Next base: position 484,920,609 of record CM046875.1, on the reverse strand, counting down.
TCTCGAGAAGCAGTTTTAAAAGATTTTGTCCTTTAGCTAGCTATTGATTAAATCATCCTACTTTATTTTCAGCCTAAATAAACTATCGAAATAAGTCAACAATGCATCCTCGTGATCATTCAAGACAACAATAAAATATAAGAGATACACCTAGGAATAAGGGAGTCTAAGCGAATAATTGAGCCACATGAGTGAGTGTTAGCTTACTAACTTATAATAACAATGATCTCGTTTTTAAGCTTGGTTTGGGGAACGTGAAACTTGAGGGTGATAAATATTCATGACAACCAAAGCCCTAATGTAAGTCTTCGATCTCTTTACTTGTTCCTCCTTTAAATATTTTATACATTTCTATCTTTTAAGTCTCGTTAATGTCTTGTGTTTAATAAAGGTCAAAGTAGGTTAATTATGATAGAAAATATAAATCGTTCTTTGAAATTAATGCATTGCATGAGGGCATTGCAATGGTCAAGTGTAGGGGATTTAATAAGTGTGAAAACACTTATCCTTTTACCACTTAATTATAATAAAAACGAGACCAAAACGTGTATTTTATGTCGTAAAAGTCGGAATTATGCGTGGTTTATGTTTTTATTGTGTTTTAGGACAAAAATATGAAAAAGGAAGAAAACACGGGCTTTCACGGGCTTTTATTGAAGAAAAAGACAAAAGACGAAGTCAAAAGATCAAAAGTGCAAGAAGAACGGAAGTCAAAGGCCTATTTTGAAGATATCGAAGAAAAAAATCTAAAGACGGAAGTTTGACGAAGTCGAAGAATCAAGTCTACTAAAAGAAGAAAATCAGAAGACGAGTTCATTTTTTCATTCGACTAATCCCGAGACAAAGTCGAGAAAGACGAGTTATTTAAAAAGACGAGAAGAAAAAAGGAAGAAAGAAGGAAGCATCCTACCAACTCTCTTCCCCTATAAATACTCCCCTAAAACTTCATTTTAGGGAGTTAGTCGTTTTTTAGTAGTTTTTATCTTTTAGAGAGAAGTAGGAGTAGGTGCTTCTACTTTCTCTCTCTAGATTTCTTCCATTTTTCTTTCAAGTTTTAAGCTTTTCACTTTAATTTTGTATTTTAATCTTTATTCTCCAAGTTTGAATAAAAGTTTTTCATAATCTATCTTATTCTACCTTTCTTGTTTAATCTTGATTTTGATTCGGTTTAAAGTATGTATCTTGTTTCATCTTGATGCTTATTTGATTAAAAAGTGCTCTTCTTGTTGTTCTTATCAATTTCATACGATTGGTAATTTCAACTTATTGTGCTTTTTGTTTATTTCATGTTTAGATTATTTTCTTTTAAGTGTTTTTGAAAGTTTAATCTTTTTAAAGTTTAGTTTATAAATCTTGCTTATTTAGTATTATGAAAGTTTTTCATTCGTGGCTTATTTTGTTCTTCTTAATATTGATTTAGTTAAGTTTGGTAAGTGCTTATTACAAAAGTGCTTATTTGGTTTTTGCTTATTTGCATCTTGTATCCCATCGTAAAGTTCTAAGGGTTTTACTTGATCCGATCGAGTTTCGTAATTGCATAAACCCAAGGGTTTCTACTTGCTATTAGAAACTGCGATCAAAGACTGCGATCTCAGTTGCGATTAGTGACTACGATTGTGACTATGATCACTCATTGCGATCGTTGTTGCGATCCCTGACTGTGACACCCAGTTGCGATCCAGGATACGATCGCTTGTTGCAATCGTTGGCTGCGATCACGTGTTGCGAATCGTGGGCTACGATAGTGGGTTGCGGTCGTTGTTACGATACAGGCTGCGATCGTAGGGTGCGATCTGATCACAGTTCTTTGTTTATTTTACTTAGTTGTTTTTCGAGGTGTATTTCCTTCCCATCATTTTTTTCAAGTTTAATTTTAAATTGTCTTATCTCATTTTATTTTCGAATTTACTTTTAATTAAGTTTTTAGTTAGTTTAATTCCGTTGTTATTTCGTTTAAGTCTTTCATCCTAGTTTTGTTATTTTGTCATTTACTTTAAAGCTCTCTTGTTTACTTTAAAATAGATAATCAAAAGCTCCCCCTTTTAGTGACCAAATACGATAAATCCACCTTAAACCGTGATCAATTCGATTAGATACCGACAAGGAACGAGTACACATATGAAAAAGAAGTCATATTATTCACCGTAGATTGGATTAGTAATTCGAGTTATGGTAGTTTCTTGTTCATTATAGTTTATGGACGTTCTTTCCTTGCTGAATTTATGCTTAAGATTTTTCTGATTTTTGCATAGGATTGTGCTTAATTACCTTGTTCATCAACTTTTGGGATATGTTAATGACTTCTTCCAATAATTTGGGATTTTTGGAAGTGGTAATCTTTCTTCAAAATCTTCGATAAAATTCCTTAATAAATTTTTCTAACAAAATATTCTGATGGAGTCCTCCTTAATAGAATTTCAGATGAAATTCCATGACATAATTCCATGATAAAATCTTTTGATGAAGGCTTTTGTCATTCTATGGAATAGGATTTAACTCTACTAACTATTGAAATTTCCTCGTGTATGTCACGAGGATAATTCCTTTTATCATGAGATAGCGGAGTTCTTTTTTCATCCTCTCGATTATCTTTCTAGGAAATATTTGAAATTTAATCAAGTGATCTTATGTACTTCTTTTATCTCAATAGGTTGAGCATAAAGAATTTACCAAGATAACTGACGAAGTGCTATCTTCTTATAGCAAGCTTCACTTTATAATTTCAAAAATGATTAATAAGATAGGAAACTAAATTGGCTCTTTCAATCCAACAGGTGATACTAATAGCATCTTTTCTTCCTTGGATATTAAGTAAATAACTAGTCATCGAGTCTTCTTTCGGATAATACTTTTTATAGACAATTTGCACTTGTAGGATTGCAGCCACATCATCTTCTTTTCTTCGTTAAATACTTTTAGGGTTTAGAATGAAGGGAAAGAATCGAAATAATTCAGAATCTAAGGTATACTCGTATTAGAAAACATTTGTCACATATGTATATGGATACATATAAATGCTTATCGAACACAAAGTATATCTTTTAGGTTTATATAGGAAACTTACTATGTTGATTATCATTCATATCCGAGGATAATAAATCCAACTATTAAATTGGATTTCAAAGTTTACAATGAGTTTATAGGGATATGACTCATACATCATCGTAACACAATTTTATCCATGATACGGAATGTGGAATATGTAAAAACTCGTCTTATAGAACAAGCTTCTCTTTTACATTTCATATATTCTATAAAAAGAACCTTTTGGTAGACAAAACCCGATAATAGAATATTTCTAGAAAACTTGGGAAGTTTCCTTACTCTTTCTTCAAATTTGCGGGTTATATTCAACTTGATAATTATCATTATCATAGAAGATAACAGAAATTCGAAAAATATATACTTTATCAAGTATATGCTTTTCTTAGAATTAACGTACTTTCATTCATAATCATTTGTGAGAACAACAAGAAATAAGGGTTTCTTATTCCTAAAAAATAAATATGAAATGACAAGATGAGAAACACAACTTTTATTTATTAACAACTTGTCTTGTTTATACTTACAAGACAAGCTTCTTTGTTAACATAAAAGTAAAGACATAAAGTTGAAAGTATTTACAACTTAGTAGTCTGACGTCTTCATCTCTCCCTCTTAAATTCTTTGATGGCATCAAAAAGACTTCGTATATCGGCTCGATGTCTAATTTGAATGTCCTCAATGACTAATTTAAGAGTAGAAATCTTCAGTCTAGCTTGAACAATTTCTTCATCGTGTATCATTTGTCTTCTCTGCAACTTGGCCTTAATTTCTACAAAATCTTCTTCTAACTTCTCAAAATCTCGTTGTATAATTCTTCGGCCTTTCTGAAGTCCTTCAACTTTATCTTCAGGATCTTCAATTCGGGAGGAAATTCTTTCATATAGGGTAGGATATCTTTAATTTGTTGTTCATAAGTATTTTTTGGTAAGTTTTCGGATATAGGCGATGGTACATTAATAGGGTAAGGTGATGGAAAATTTTGGTGTTGAGGTGTAAAATCTATTTCTTCATTATATGCTCGTATAACTTACATATAGGGGTCGTCATCAAAAGGTAAAATGGCTTTTGAGATTTTCTAATCTTTGGGTGTATTTTCTGAAGTATCATAAGGGGTATTCATTGGAAGATTGGAAATATACTTCGGGAAATTATCAGGAATACTTGCAGAACGCTCATCTTGAGAATCCGATAAGATGATAATAGGAGGAAGCTAGGGATATATATTTCTGGAGACGTCAATAAATTCTAATTTTTTATAAATATTAGTGATTTATATTACATATACTTAAACATATGTACTTATAAGTATAAGATTTATACTTACACTTAATCATGGTATTACACCTTGTTCTAAAGGGTAGTAGTACTAGTATTGGAATAATATTACCTCATTCTTGTAGCAGCACTAACATGGGCACGGAGGACTTTCTTGAAATTATTTTAAAAGTAGTTATAGTCAAGATTTTATTTCTTGTTCTCTATAACCATGGCTCTGAATACCAATCTGTAACACCCCCATTTTTACCTTAACGCAGCAGAACATTGATCTAGGATATTACTTCATAGAACACAAGTCATAATAATAGAAAACAACTCAAAAGAGTGACAAAATCAACTTTCTTTATATATCATTGAAAAATCAGAGTTTTATAATATGAGGTTCCCAAAATCTAAGATAATAATTTCAAGCTTGTGCCTCTTCATGCCATCCTTATGCTGCTCCATGCTATAAGTCACAATTTCCTGAAATATATGCTCAAGTCAACACAAAGGTTGAGTGAATTTATAGGTTTGTAATAACAATTTTGAATACATTTTTACCAATGAAACAATAATTTATTTCACAAAATTCATTATATCAAAACTAACGGAATTCACCGAATTGACCGTCATGACATGCACTCATGACAAGTAAACTACATGTCCTAGGTTACCCATTAATTCTAATAAAGTATGCTCGATTACCCCATGTATAGGTAACACAAACAAGATTTGTTAAACCCAAGAGATCTATTTACCCCATTAGCGCACACGGATGTGTTTAATGATTTATGAAATTTGGGAAACAAGTAACAGCTTGGACACTCATACAATAACATATTTCAGTAAAATCATATAGTTTAAAAACACATGTATTCCAGTTTTAGCATATATCCCCCTCACGGGTTTTCAAAACATTTACCAAACTTTAAAAGTGAGACTATGAACTCACCTTATGTCCATAGGATCCGAGCTATAACCAGATATATTTCATTCACAGACAAACATCTTGATCATATAAACCAGAACTTGGTTTCATAAACAACAGTTTGATCTCACACAAACCTGGATTTATATCTTGTGTATAGTATCAAGTCTTTAATCTTTTGTTCAATCTTCTTAAGTATTGGTTATGTATTCTTTAATTAATATTTTGTTGTAATTCTAGCACCATTTTTCGGGCCATCATACTCAGAAGCCATTCTATAAACGTTTGAGGAACGAGGGCACTTTAAATCGTAAACCCAACCACTCAGTCAGAACGTAATATCGAGATGGAACATCTTTGTATAAAGCTCCCTACTAACATGATGATTTCATTACTTCCTCATACTTATAATTAATCTTCTTTAGTTTCAAAATTGGCAAAAATAGCCCTTTTTGTTATACTTTGGTATAATTACACTTTTAACCCCTAAAGTATATAGTTTTAGTATTTGCATTTTAAACCCTCAATATTTAACCTTTGGAACTTAAACTTTCCAATATTTATTTTATATATTTAACTTTCACAAAATGACACTTTTTGTTCAAAATGTTATATAGTTCCCAAAATGACATTTTTAGTCGCTATACTTGTAAAAATAACATAAAAACCTCAAAAATGGACCAAATGATCTAGGATTTTAAAACAAAGTTTCAAAAAACATTTTTAATCTTAATAAAAACATTTTACCAGAATTATAGCTTTTGAAATGGGTTTTTGCTTATTATTTTATGTAAATTACAAAATTAAGGTTTTAAGACATCTTTAACTTATAACTTTCATTTAAAATGATCAAATGCTCTATTTTCTTTTATATTATATTTCTAACACTATTTTGGAATTATAAAAACTCTAAGAATTTATTATAACAAGATCAAAGCATATCTAACATAGAAATTACCTAGGATGCTCTAAAATGGCTCCTAATGGCTTCCTATGAGCACAACTTCTATCAAAGCTTCAAGAGCTTCAATGGCTACCTTATAGACCTGGTTTCTGTTCTTCGGAAATGTCCTAGGACTTATACAGAAGTGGAAATGGAGAATGGGTAGGAGGTTTAAGGAAAACGGGTGCAAGTTGAAATGGCTCACGGCTAGAAAAGATAGGAACAATGATGTGTAGCACACAAGTAGGTGCATCACCTACTTGTAAAATATCTCCTAAATGTCAACTAGTACTGATATTAAGTTTAAAAATGGGAGGGAAAGTGTTTGAATGCATTTTTGGAGGGAAAAACATAGGAGGATACAAAACTAGGGCTTGTAACTTTATACTTTGTAATTTTGGTGATTAAAGGTTTAGAAATGTGATTAGTGATGTATTAGGTTTCATTAGGGTATATACATTGTGTTTAAGAAGTTTGGGTCTTTGGTTTGAAGTTTAACAAAGGTTTGAAGTGAATTTGGGAAGAAAACTTAGGCGGGTTAGGGTTTCTAATGATTTACGGTTAAGTCTTAGTAAAAATGATATACTTCAATTAGATACTTATTTAAACTTAACTTATACATCCTACATTGTACTAAATGTGTTCATGAAGTCCCTACATTGGTTTTATTAAGTTATTCTAAGTAAACATGTCTAAAGGGTGAAAATACCCATTTTGACCTAATTTATAAGCCATGCATTAAAATATAGTACCTTGTGCATTAGGGTACTTGTACATTGTCTTAACATAATATTATAACCTTAATGAAGTCCTATAAATTTCTATAGACTTGTCCAAAAAGAACTAGGTAATGATTCCATGTAAATTTCTTAATATAAGGGTTTCTATATGATTAAGCTTAATGACGTTTTATCTTCGGGTAATTAGTGTTTGTACCTTTATAAACACTTATTCTAGGGCTTATATAGTATGTTTATAACTTCTAGGGATTCTATATTCTTAGTTTAAGGGTTTGTATAGGTTGATCATATTCTAGGGATAATTATAGGAGCTTAAGATCCTATGCTTTGATAACTTATACCTCATGATTTACCAATTTGTAACTTAACTTGAAATAAATGTATAATCTTAATATAATATATAGTTGAGTTTTATAGTTTGTGGCAAAATATTAGACTTTAATTCAATATGAAATGGATTTTATTTGTTAATCTTGGTTACTAGGTCTTAATTTATCATTTGCTTTGGATTAGTGAATATTAGTATTTTGTGATCAATAAACTTTCCTTCATATTATAGATTATAATTTGTATACTATTTTTGATACTTGTACATAGATATTAGGTAGTTATATTGCTTGAAACATTGTTTACCAAGGGTTTCTAGGTGGTGATCTAGACTATTATGTACATTTATTGTACTTAGCTTTTGTATAGTTTGTTCTTAACATTCTTAGGTATTATTATGTCTTCAAAGTATATTTTATAACTTTTTTATGACTTATTCATATGTATTCTCCATTCATAGTTTACCATTCTTTAGTTTACAACTCATTTAAAGGGATTTTAGGGTTTCTAAGGGAATTTAGGGCATCATAGTTATATTTGAGATGTTCATATTTATAATGTACTTATTAGATTAATTTTAGAACTTTGACTTTATCTATACATTGTGTTTACAACATATAGGAATATGTTGTAGTGGTAGTTTAGGTTGGGAGAACACATTCATCTTAGCAAGTAAGGTACAAAAGTAAAAAATTCTAGTCAAATTTTCATATTAAGACAAATATAACACATAATACATATGTGAAATTTGAGGATTGTCACAAGTGAACAAGTTGAAAATACCAACAGAGCTTTAATACGAATATACAAAAAAACGGTGAAGGACAATCCTTCCATTTGGTCAAAAAAACTTGACGACGCTCTATGGGAATTCCGAACAACTTATAAAACACCAATTGGCACAACACCTTATTGTTTGTTGTACGGTAAAACGGGCCATTTGCCCTTCGAAATTGAGCACCGTGCTTATTGGGCATTGAGAAATTGTAATCCCGATCTCAAAGTCGCCGGAGAAAACCGATTCTTGTAATTGCACGAACTCGATGAATTAAGACTCCAAGCTTATGAGAATTCAACATTGTACAAAGCACGTACCAAAGCTTATCATGACAAGAAACTTAGAATTCGAAAAGAATTGAAGAAAGGTGACAAAGTTCTCTTGTTTAACATGCGATATAAATTCAAAGCCCCAAAGCTTAAACAAATGTGGTACGGTCTTTTTATAGTTAAACATGGATACCCATCCGGTTATGTTGAATTATATGTCAAGAATGGAGGAAGCTTCATTGTTAATGGACACCGTGTTAAACTATATCATAATGAGTGGAGTGAACTTTTTCCACTCGATAAAAAAAGAAAACTATAAGAAGTATGAGTTAGGCTGATGACTCAATAATAAAATAAGCGCTTCTCGAGAGGCAACCCGTGTGTTTTAAATTTTCATTTTAAGTGTGGTTTTCCTTTTTAAATCAATTCATGCTTACACCCCACAATTTTTAACCAATGTTTTGCTTACGTTTGAGGGGGTGTAGCATGTGTCGCTTTTATAAAAACCTATAAAAACAAAAAATAGAGTGTTTTTGTATTTTTGTGTATTTTATATTTTGTAGGTACAACAAGTTGAAGGCGAAGACAAGACTCATGTGTATTCTTAATGAAGCATGATATGCCCGTGATTCTTGTTTTTCTCTTATTCTCTATACTTTTGTTCAGTTTCATCACATTGAGGACAATGCTAAACTTAAATGTGAGGGGGTTGTAGGGAAATCGAGAAAAAAAATGCTTAATTGCCATATTTTTGGCTATTAAAATTTTTGTTCTTGTTTACCCTCGTAAATAAAAAGTTTCAAGAAATATGTATATAAATAATTAAGAAATTATCCAATCGGTAATTTTTGAAGATTTGAGATGTTTTTTTGTGTCAAACTTACCCAAGTCAAAGTCTCATATAATAGTAGAAGAAAAATTCAAAAATTAGGAGAAGGTTGCAAGCTCAATGTTTGTCAATACAACTTGAACTTTTCAAGTATGTTGATCCATGGCTAGGAGTTTTAGCCAAGAAAAAGAAAAAAAGAGAAAAAGAAAGAAAAAGTCAAAGAGACAAATAAATAGCTAATGAGCTATAACGTTATGAAGTTGAAGGAAGAAGAAGGAATAAAAGGTATCGATTAGCCAATGTGCTAAGTCGTGATACATGTTGCTTCAATTCATATGTTGCTAGTGTAGTATAGTTAGAAATAAAAGACTTTCTAGACATTTATGGGTGTTGACTTTATATCTCAATTTCTCAACCGTAAAAATTTAAGTCGATGAGTTTTATCTTGTACTTGTACTTGGTAGACTTGCATCGAATTTTTATAAGATACATGTACCTTTAGATTTAATTTTCTTTTGCTTGAGGGCAAGCAAAACTTAAGTGTGAGGGGATTCGATAACGCCCAAATCCAACATGTTTTTGGGAGCATTATCCATATTATTATACATGTATATTGGTTATTTCTATAATACTTTTGTGCATATTTGTGCCAAAATGTGTCTACAAGTCTTTGTGTAGCCAATTGCAGGAATGAAGTATAAAGCAATGCAAATGTGAAGATTAGTACGAGTACGAAGAATCCTAGTCAAGTTCAAGACCCGTGTACGAGTTAGAAGCCTTTGAAGATCTATTTCGGGTGCAAGAACAAGTGTTTTCAAAAAGTGTACAAGTCACTTATCATGGAAGTTGCCACCGGTAGAATCCAAAGTAGCCACCAACATTTCTGAAAGTTGCCACTGACAGAATCCAAAGTTGCCACCTACTTTCATGTTGGTAGAATTTTGACTACATGCATGAAACTTTGAGGCTTCTAAATGATCATACAAGAATATACATGAAGGTTCTAGACTTCCTTCGGCTCCAAGCATAAGCCTTTGCCACCAAGCCATGCATTCACTCCTAGCCTTCAATTTTTTTCAATAAATAAGACCCATGGGGTCACAAATTTCATATCTCATTCATAACCATCACTTTGATTATTATACCATCACATAAACTCTCTCAACCTTGTCCAAAACACCATTCCCGGATTTGAGCAAGGTTGTGCAAGAAAAGTCACTTTTTGAATCCGAAAAGCAAAGTTGACATCACGAAACTCTTAGGTATCATTACCCTAATCATTATCACTATATTTTCACTTTGTAAGACTCTTGATTATGACTTGTAAGACTATTATTTCTGAGTTTATTTCATTGTTCATTATAAGTAGCTAAATCTCATTCTACACTTGGTAGGATGATGTTTGTGGTATGAAGTAGTGTTTGTGATTGTGATTTATGTTTATTTCAATTTCAAGCTTTCCAATGAACCATTGGTACTTACGTTTCATGTGATAATTGTTATCAAAACTTAATTTGTTGATAAATATCTCATAGGTCGAAAGGGTTATTTTCTATCAACAAGTCATAGCCGGTTTGTCTATGATTGGCTATCTTTTGTATTGATCATTTCTTAAGAAGTTTTGTTTATCAAGAAACATAATAATAAGTTCTAGAAAATTCGTGAAATGACAGTAAATCGAATGAGTTGAAATTGGATTAAGTCTTGAATTGAGTAAGAGTCTAATGGTTGTTTTCTTTAACCAAAGTCTTGACGAAAATTGAAGCTTTTAAAAACAATAGATTGGATTAACCATCTAATTATCATAATCATATATATGTTAAATTTGTCATCACAATCTTACCACAACGGATGCCCAAACTAGTCTTTACCAACTGTTGCTTTTAATCTTATTGTTAATCTCATCATATTACTTGTTATTAGTTGTCTATAATTGCTACAATCAAAGATTATAGTAGATTTTTGAATGATCATAGGTTATCCAGATCCCCGTGAACGATCTCGGTATTACCACATAAAAGCTATACACAAACGAAAGGTTCATACTTGCACGTGCGTTTTTAGACAATTCGGTAATTCGTGTTTATAAATATAAAACTTGTTTCAATCCAACCACACCGGACGCATCAAGTTGTTATAGTATTCATAAAGAAACTATTCTATCGTTTTGGAATTCCAAAAGCTCTTATAAGTGACAAAGGTAACAAGCTCATGGATAAAGTCATGAAAAGATATAGAGTTAACAATCATTTTTCCACATCTTACCACCCTCAAATGAGTGGCCAAGTTGAAAATACTAAGAGAGCTCTTAAGCGAATCTTCAAAAAGACCGTAAAAAACAATCCCGCTTGTTGGTCTAAGAAATTACAAGATGCTCTATGGGCCTTTCTCACCGCATTCAAGACACCCACTAGAACCACTCCGTATAAACTTTTGTATGGAAAGACATGTCATCTACCGATCAAAATCGAACACCGTGCTATTGGGCACTAAGAAACTACAACCCAGATCTTATCGCAATTGGCGAAAAGAGAATATTCCAATTTCATGAGTTAGATGAATTCCGACATCAGGCTTATAAGAGTTCTCTGTTGGAAATACGTTTTATGTATTAGAAAGGATCAATCACTCCAACAATAGATTAAGTAGTAGCTCGTAGTCTAGTTAACTTAATCTTAAATAAACAAGGACAAGCCAAGCCTACAACATGTGTAGGCCTGCGACCCATTGTAAGCCCAAGCCCATTGATACAAGGCTTTTGCCTGTATAAAAATTAAAGTTCGAAATAAACCCTCTCCTTAGTTGGTGAGGGTGGTGGTTCACTTCATAATTTCACATAGTTAAAGTGTGTTTTTCATACTTTCTCTCTCTATGTGTGTGTGTTCTCACCATCTTTCTATCTCTTTCTCTCTCTAGAATATAAGCAAGATTTACAATATCCTACAAATGGTATCAAGAGCCATAGATGATTGTATTGTTTATGTGTTTGTGTTCTTGATTTTTGTGTCCTTTTTGATTCAAATAGTTCGATCCAATTTTGTTTTGTGTTTTTTTATGGTTTTTTCTTGATACAAATCTTCTACATAGTTGTGGTAGAGATTTGGTATATTTACTATGGCTAAAAACACAAAAATTTTTGGGTGTTTGGATCATTTTTGGCTCAAAATCTCGAATTGGTTGGGTTTTATCCGAGAAAAGTGGAAGTTGGGATCCCTTTTGTACTATTGCGACACAATTTCCTGTTATTCCATCACAAAGGCTAGGGTTTTGATATTGCGACGCATATTGCGACAGTGTTGTGATATTGCGACAACTTTGTGGTATTGCGACATAATTGTGACATTGCGATAGTGTTGTTATATTGCGACAGCTTTGTAGTATTGCGACAGAATTGTAACATTGCGATAGCTTTGTGATATTGCGACAGCTTTGTGATATTGCGACATGGTTGTGACATTGCGACAGATTTGTGTTATTGCGATAGTTTGGTGATATTGTGACAGGCTTAGTGATATTGCGATAGGTTTTGTGCTATTGCGATAGATTTGTGATATTGCGACAAGTTGTGATATGCGACAAGAATTATTACGACAGACCTTTGCAAAATTATTCCTTAAAAATTTCGAACAATCGTGAGTTTTTGTTTGTCTTGGAATTTTTTGGTTTATCGAGAACCTATTATCGAAATGGATAATCGAAATGGAGTTTACTTCACTTACGGATAAGTCCATCCTCTCGGGTATGGATAATCGTCTATCAATGTTGGTGAAGACTATGTACGAGGATTGGGCTTCCCGAATGGAACTTTATATGTTGAACAAAGAGAACAGACATCTCATTTGGGCATCGGTGCTCAATGGACCATTGGTATATGGTACTGTGACGGAAGGTACTGTTACTCGTCCTCGCATAATGGGTGAATTAACTAGAGAAGCTAAGATTCAAGACAAGTGTGATAAACAAGCTACAAACATCATTCTCCAAATCGTTCCTCCAGATGTCTACAAACTCGACAGTAAACATAAAGTTTCCAAAGAATTATTGGATAGAATTCGTATTCTAATGGAAGGCGCCTCGTTAACTAAACAAGAACGAGAGTGTAAGCTATATGATACGTTTGATAAGTTTGCCTATGTCCCCGGGGATACTCTTAATGATTACTTTTTGAGATTTACTCTTTTGATGAATGAGCTCAACATTTATGGCCTGTCAATTCCTACGTTTCAATTAAACACCAAGTATTTGAACACTCTTCCTTCTGAATGGAGCGAGTACGTGACGACTGTTAAATTGGCTAAGGATTTGCATCAAACCAACGTAGATCAACTTCAAGCTTTTCTTCAACAACACGAATGCCACGTGATCGAGGCTCGGTTGTCAACACCTAAAGTTCATGATCTACTTGCCATGTATGCTTCTCAACAAATGACTCCCCAACAGAACATGGCTTACACTTATCAACAACCATCATACTTGCAGCAGCCACCACAACATACCTATCAGCAACCACATCAACCATCTTATCAATCACTAATGATGCCACAACAAGCATTTCAACAAAGTGTTCTTCAATAGCCTTATCCACAGCAACCAACACATCAGGTGATGACGTATAGTCCCTAGTCCGGCTAGATAGTCCGCCTCATGGGTACTACCCGCATCCATCAGGAATGGATTGGATACTTGTGTGATGTGCGCACATAGCCCATAAAGCCCGATAAGCTGTTGTCGCACAGATGGCTGATTACTTAGCCAAGTCCTCGTCTCAGTGCGACAGGATCAAACAGAATATAACTTATATTCTAGTTATATTCGTCTAAGGAAAAGGGATATACACTTGCCTTAATTGGATAACGAAGATCAAGCTATTTCGAGTCATTATCTCTTCCTTAGGCTGCAAGAACAGTGAGCCCAGCCTAGACTCTCTCGAGTATAAAAGGAACCCCTTTGGTTCCACAAAGGTATGATACACACAATACCCTAAACACTAATATACTCAAACCGATTACTTACTCTCACGTTGGAGTCTAATCGTGGGTCACAAACCCACGGTAAGCCTAACGGTGTCTATTTAGTGCGCAGGGTCCTAAAGCAAGTTTCACTTGGTGCGAGAGCCGGAGTCTACAAGACCCCAAATTAAGCCTAATTTGGGTCGAGCTCGGTCCACCCTAACTTTTGCATCAACAAGTTGGCGCCATCCGTGGGACCCACACTAAGCTCTAACTAATGACGAAAAGCGGTAAGAATGAAGTCCGTCAAGGATCCTTGACGGTAGATGGCCATATCATATCAGTAAATGCTACCCCTAGATCTTCCAGTGAGGCAAACACTCGGGACGTGAACAATCCCCCAATTTTAAGAACAGGAGGACTGTTCTCAACTCCCCTACTCGCCGCGGGGGAAAAAGGCATCGAACGAGAATCAACTCAGCCTCCTCCTAATAAGCAAAAAAGAAAGACGCCCCAAGAGGAAAGAGGGGAAGTCGTTGCTACAAAGGCACGCATGATGGAGGAGTATGTAGCTCATAACCTACAAGCACTCATCCCTTTGGTTGCTAACATGAAAAGATGGTAGAGGAAACAAAGCGCGCGAAGCATGACTCATCCTCAGAAGGCAATCTGTCAGGATCAAGTGATAATCCGCCAGAAAAACATATACGCGTAAGTTATTCCTCAGAGGACCCAATCTTTTCACAACCTTGGAGGAGAGCCAGGAAAAAACGCTTTTACGAGGCGCATACAACATTATGGAGACACCAGAAAGCGCCACATGCCATCAAACGTGAAAACTTATGATGGTACGACGGATCCAGAAGACCATTTGAAAGTCTTTGAATCCCAGGAAGGTATCGAACAATGGCCAGAACCCGTATGGTGTAATATGTTTAACTCTACACTTATAGGGAATGCGCGGACGTGGTTCGATAGGCTTCCGCTGCAAACAATCAACGGGTACGAAGTGTTGCGAAAAGAGTTCAAAAGAAATTATGTGCAACAAAAAAGACTTGATAGGAGTGCTGTGTTGCTCGCCAGGGTAAAGCAGAACCAGGGCGAATACTTAGATGACTTTCTGGAGCGTTTCAAGAGTGAGTGTCTTCAAAATAAAAGATTACCCAGAAATTTTGAAAGTATCCTTCTTCATGGCGGGCATACGAAACAACGATCTAATAAAGAATCTTAATGAAAGAACGCCCGAAACCTTCGATGGAGTGCTAAGGCGGGTAAGGTCTTTCATACAAAGAGAAACGGCTGCTTCAGAAGTAACACAAAGCACTTATGATCATAGATCTATCCGCATACCCAATGAAGGACCCAACAAGCACGACAGATCTCTAGGCCTTGATTACGTAGGGAGGAGAAGAGAAGGGCGAGCTTATAACTCAAGGTTTACCCCCTTAAGTTAACCCCAAGAGAAATCCTCGTATCAGAAGGTGCGAGTTTCACAAGGCCAACACCAATGACCACCCCGGTTGAAAAACGCGCCAGTAATAGATACTGTGAATACCACAATGAGAGGGGGCACGCTACGAACGAATGTATTCATCTGCAAAAATATATCGAGAATAGGGTAAAGAAAGGTGAGCTAAAACACCTTGTCAAGGAAACCATAAAGGATGACAAACAAAAGGTTGCTAGCACAAATATTTACATGGTGGAATCGTGGCAACGAAGGATAAGACAGAAGGTGAGCCAAAAATTCTCAAAGGGAAAAGACATTTCCTTCCCCCCACTCAATGCAAGGAACATCGCAGATGTCCCGCTAGTTATAGAAATAAGAATTGGTCAGTACGGCATACATCGCATGTATGTGGATGGAGGTTCATCAGCAGAAATAATGTACGAGCACTGCTTTCTAAAGCTTAGTGCAGAAATAAAGAGCCAAATGATGCCCGCGACTTCCCCGCTCATTGGATTCAGCGGAGAAGCGGTGTGGCCCTTGGTCCAACTGAAGTTAGCAGTAAGAGTGGGAAATGATGAGCACTCGACGGAAGTCCCAATGAACTTTTTGATCATACGGTCGCCATCACAATATAACAGGATCATAGGGCGACCAGCTATACTAGCAATGCGAGCGGTACCTTCCACGACTCATGGTATGATGAAATTCCTAGTTGATGGAGGGGTCGTAACGATATTCAACACGACAGTAACACCCCCAGAATGCAACGCGATCATATAACCGCCTAGGATCATGATGGAACCAAAGGTGAACTCACCACCAAACTTAAAGGTAGCCGTGCATCCGCAGTACCCGGATCAGGAGATAACGATCAGAGGGACATTATCTGACAAAGGAAAGACAGACATGTGTCGCCTTTTGAAGGATAATCTGGACGTCTTCGCATGGGAACCCAAAGATATGACAGGGGTGCCAAGGTCGATAGCCGAACACAAGCTTCAAATCCGCGAAGGATACCCTCCGGTTAGGCAAAAGAAAAGAGGACAGGCCCCAGAGCACAACAAAGTAATACTAAATAAGGTAAAAAAATTGTGGACGCAAGAATCATGAGAGAAGTTTACTTTCACGACTGGCTCGCTAACCCGATAATGGTAAAGAAACATGATGGCAGCTGGCGCATGTGCGTTGATTTCACATACCTAAATAAAGCTTGTCCCCAAGATTGCTACCCACTCCCGGAAATAGATTGGAAGGTCGAATCGTTGTGCGGATACCCCTTCAAATGTTTCCTGGACGCATACAAGGGATACCATCAGATACAAATGGCAGAAGAAGATGAGGAAAAGACAACATTCCATACCAGCCAAGGCGTGTACGGTTACACAAAAATGCCGTTTGGACTAGAGAACGCAGGGGCCAAGTATCAACGACTGGTTGATAAGGCATTTGAAGGCCAGGGCGAAATATGGAAGTGTATGTCGATGACTTGGTAATAAAAAGCCATACTGAGAGCGAGCTTATTCGGGATATAAAGGAAACATTCTCTACCCTCAGAAGGATAATCATGAACTTAAATCCAAAGAAGTGCACTTTTGGGGCGACAGAAGGCATGTTCCTAGGATACATGATTGACCCTAATGGAATTAAACCTTGTCCGGAAAAAATAGACGCGGTCATTCAACTCTAGAGCCCAAAAACGAAAAAGGAAGTGCAGTCACTAAATGGGAAGCTTGCAGGATTGAACGGGTTCCTGTCCAAATCAGCAGAGAAGTCTTTCCCCTTATTTAAAACCCTTAAAAAGTGCATTAAGAAAGGGGACTTCAATTGGACGAAGGAATCAGGAGAGGCCTTCGAGGAATTAAAAGCGCATTTAGCTTTGCTCCCTATGTTAGTCGCGCCACGACCTAAAGAAGAGCTGATAATATATTTGTCCGTAACGCATAGAGCGATCAACGCGGTGCTAATGACGGACAGAGAAAATGTGCAAACACCAGTGTACTTCATAAGTAGAGCGTTACAAAGCTCGGAGCTAAATTATACCCCAATGGAGAAATTAGTGCTTGCGCTAGTGTTTGCAGCAAAGAGGTTGCGTAGATATTTCCAAGTGCACCCAATAGTGGTGATAACGGATCAACCCATCAAGCATGTGATCTCAAAACCAGATGTCGCAGGCAGGTTCCAAAAGTAGAGTGTTCTACTAGGGGCACACAATATTACCTACAGACCGCGTAATGCCGTGAAGGGACAAATTCTTGTGGATTTTATCATTGAAAAGCCAGAAGAAGGCACTCATGGGCTAGGTGAAAAGGAATAAGACCAAGCCCCATGGGTCTTGTTTACAGATGGTTCATCTTGCACTGATGGATCGGGCGCGGGACTCATACTCACCAATCCAGAAGGAATGAAGTTCACATATGCATTGCGTTTTGAATTCACAGCCACAAATAATGAGGCAGAGTATGAGGCGCTGATAGCAGGGCTAAGAATTGCAGCAAGAATGGGCGTACGCAATCTCGAAGTGAATGTAGATTCTCGACTGGTAGCAAACCATATACTTGGCGATTATGAAGCCAAAGAAGATAATATGGTGCAGTACTTACAAAAAGCCAAAGCACTGATCGAGGGGTTCAATAAGTTCCAAATACGCCAAGTACCCAGGGGAGAACAAGAAAGTAGACGCACCTAGCAAGATAGCTTCCACCAGTTTTGCGCACTTATCAAAACAAGTCCTGGTGGAAATCCTCAAGGACAAGTCAATCAAAGAGCAAGAGGCCACGTCGGTCGTAGATGAAGAAGGCCCTACATGGATGACACCGATTATGGATTATTTGACGAATGACTCACTCCTGCATGATGAAAATGAGTCACGGCGAGTGCGAAGACGTTCAAGGCAATTTGAAGTCAGAGATGGGGCCCTTTACAAGCGATCCTTTCTCCAGCCATGGTTAAGATGCGTAGGGCCACGACAGGCGCAATACATCATTAACGAAATCCACGAGGGGTCATGTGGAATGCACGCAGGACCAAGGTCCGTGGTGGCAACAGCGTTGTGCAGCGGGTACTACTGGACAACTATGCATATAGACGCGCGGATACTCATTAATAAATGCAATGACTTCTAGGTGCACAGGCCAGTACCTAGGCAGCCTCAGGAGGTGCTCACGTCGATTACCTCCCCTTGGCCATTCATTAAATAGGGAATCGATATCGCGGGACCCTCTCCCGTAGTTGCGGGGGAGTTAAGTTCCTCATAGTCGCGATGGATTACTTCACAAGATGGATTGAGGCAAAGGCAGTCGCAACGATCACGGGGAATCAGGTGAAAAGGTTCGTATGGGACAATATAGTGTGTCGTTTCGGACTGCCCAGTGAAATAGTATTTGATAATGGAAAGCAGTTCGCAGAGAACCCATTCAAGGACTGGTGCGCGGAGAATGGGATACATCAACGGTTCGCATCGGTCGCCCTCCCACAAACGAATGGACATGTGGAGAGAGCAAACAGGAGTTTGGAGGATGGCATAAAATCACGGTTGGGGGAGCATAATAAGAAGTGGGTCGATGAGTTGTCGCATGTTTTGTGGGCACATCGCACGATTATCAAGACAACCACAGGTGATACACCCTTCGCCCTAACAAATGGTATAGAGGCAGTCATTCCAGCTGAGATCGGACTGCAAACACTTCGCACAGCGGAGGTAGACATGGTTACTAACGACGATGAGCTGCGGTTGAACCTGGACATAATCGAGGAGCAATGAGAGTTAGCAGCAATCCACGAAGCTAAGTCAAAAGCAAAGATGAAAGGCTACTATGATGCTAGGGTGCGCAAGACCTCCTTCAGACCAGGTGACTTTGTGTATCGCTCAAACGCGGCTAGTCGCACTGAGAATACAGAGAAACTTAGACCAAAATGGGAGGGACCCTACATAGTGACAGATGCACTTGGAAATGGTGCGTAGCGACTACGCGATATGGATGGTCGCGACCTACAGAGACCTTGGAACATATGTCATCTAAAGAAGTGCTACCTTTAAGGGAAAACTTCCTAGGTGAATGTATTGTTTTTCCTTTTATTTTATGTGTTTAAAAACTTGCAAGTATTAATAAAACAGTCGTGGTCCCTAGCTAGTTCCACGACGCTTTCTAAAAAAAATTCTTTATGTCATACATACTTTTTTTCTTATCATATATTTCCTATTGGCGCACGTGTGCACAACGTTTCCAGGAGAAATAAGAGGAATGAGGCTACCCTACTAATTAGACTCGTCGAGTAAGTGGGATGCACCCCCTTCGACCATGGATCGTGTATCCTTGTTAGGCCCCTTGCTATTAATGACGTCGTAGCAAGTTATGTAGCCAGTAAACTCTGAGACTGTTAAGACACACTTGTGCACACCTAACAATGGGTCAGCCTCACCTGACCGTCCTTATGGTAGTAGCGGTATACCACACATAATGAGATTCTCAAACCCATATGGACCATTTATAAGTTTACATTAGCTTATTATGCGAAATTGCGCTATAAACATTAAATAGACTTTTCATAACAAAAAGGGATAGTGTTTATTACAAAAGAAAACATTCGTGGATAACAAATACAACATATATTTACAAATCTCTAAGGCGATTGGAGAGCAGATAGGTCTCAGAGGAGGATCTCTTTAGTTTTAACAAAGGAGGGCAGTAAGCAGTAGTGCGGTGCTCCTTCAGACCTTTTCCATCCGGTCCAGCAGACGCGGATCCCTCTCCAGTAATGGAAATGGCAATACAGGGATGGAAGGAGCAAGATGGGCCGCACCAACTGAAGGCGCTGCTTCTATGTTCAGTAGGGCTTTCTTGGCAGCAGCACGACTCTCGTGCACTACAAAGACCTCAGATAGTTGCACTTACATCTCAACCTTGAAGGGATCAAGAACATCCTTGGGATGAGTGAATACTGGTACGGTCAACTGCTCCATGGATGGTTTTAGGTGGAAGTCTGCCAATGCTTCTGCGCCCTCTGCCTTGTGGCGCGCTAAGGTGAGGCCCTCCATTACCACTTCAAAGGGAACTTCATGATCCTTGTCCTCCAGGCCAAAAGAGGGCAACATACATACGCTCATTTCTTTCATGGTTGTGGTGAGCTTTGCATCGGCCTTCGGATCATAAAAAGACACCTCCGATAATTCTTTGTTCAGTAACTTCTCCTTGTGCGCTGTCACCAGACCTCTTGAAGTGCCCTCATTGATGGCGGCTATGACAGACTTGGAGAATGAGGCTCGCATGGTGGGGTCTTCCAAAGCAACCATTACGGCTAGGCGCATACCATGGCGCACTAACCACCGCTTCTCGACTATCTCTTTCATCGGGCGAGGGTACATTTCCTCATCCAGTTCGATACTCAGCCTCTTCAATTGACAGCTAAGATCGTTGACATCTTCCTTTACCTTAGCACCCAGAGCGTCAACATCAGCAACGAACCTATTCTTTCCCTCCTCAAAGGTCCCCATAGCAACTAGATTGGAGGCCTTTATTTGGTGGAGTTGGGCGCGCTCTTCATCAAGGGCGGCAAATAGCTTGTTCCTTTCTTCTGTTAAGGAATGGAGGAGGGCGGCATCTTTTCTTCCTCTCTCGGCCTCATGGTCTATTTTTTCTTGCATATCGCCGAGAGAAGAGGATTTCTCTTCAGTGACCTGCCTCAGTTTTTCCTCTGTAGTGTGAAGTTTGGCAGACAACCCCAGGTATCTCTTCTTGAGGTGCGATGTCAATGTAACTTGCTGTGCTACCAGATAACTTGCCTCATCGGCCAGGACAGAATCACTCATCCCTTCAGGCACTACCTCTCGGACAGGGGGCACGATGTTGTCTGAACGCACTCGTTAGGTCGGAGGATGCAGGGCGCTTCCAGTCAGGGGCAAAGGTAGGATCCTGGGCGAACGTATCTCCTCCCGCTGATGAAGTCTCTTTGTAGGGGGAGGGTGTGGTCTTTGCCTTTGCAGAAGATTTTTCATGTTCGTCGCTGCTGTATAAGAGTAATGGTTAGGCGGACGCATAAAGTATAATTACATAGGGATGCAGTAAATAATGTATAGTTTATGCTACCGTATATAAGAGGATGGTTACCTAAGGTTGATGGTAGCGGGAGGAGTGCGTGAGGGGTCTTTGCGAGGTTCTCCTCGAACTCTTCCTCGGATGCGTGCGGATTTGTGTGGAGATGCGGGGGGGGGGGGGGGGGGGGGGGGGGCTTATGTGTCTTTTCCCCAAAGATGTAATGTACTCTTCCTCAAACCCAGCCGCGCCTTTTTTCGGCGTCTGAGGACAGCGAGGAGCTGAGAAAGGGTGGTTGTTGTTGTTGTATTGGTGACTGCTGTTCCAACTCTCTTGGGTGGTTGGTCTGCGCCTGTGTCTTCACTCTCTTGGGCGGTAGATGGATCCCCAATCTCTAGGTCCATGGTATTTTTCTATGCACGGTCATGGAGTGACTCTTCATTTTCCTACTGAGGACGAGAATACACCAGCAAATCTTCGGGGAACCCACCACGGACAAGGTCAAGAACGTCCATAGCTGTGAAAGGAAGCAAACAGAAAACAGGGAAATATATTTTAGTCTTTTGATATGCGATGGTACTTACAGAATATTATGATGAAGGCGGGAAGGACCACTAACCCTGGCCACTCTCTCTACGGAACGTTAGTACCATGTGCTCGCTGCAGATGACTGCACGACTTAGGCCAAGAGTGACTAAAAGACTCTCCGAATAGGGTTGCATGGGAATGCGATTGTTGCTCAAGGTTTTCGCATCTGCAGTGTTGTAGGAGTTGGGGCCAGGTAGGGGGTCCTTCCTCATAGTGTCAGGGGTCATGAACGGAAAATGGAAGGGAAAGGCAGCATCATCGATCCAGAAGAATCTGTCGGTCCAATTCCTTAAGGAATCTACCTTTCCATCAAAACATTGCATACCACCCTTTCGCTTAGCGAAGGATACCCAGCCATTGGCTAATTGCCGTTGGTAGAAGATGCAGAAGAGATCTACTGTGGGTTCTATGTCTAGGGTGCGGTAGTTTATTTTGAAATTCGAAATTTTCGCTACCCCTATGCAATGTAGTTGGGATACGTGGGTCTCGTAATGTATTAATACGCTCAGAAGGAAGCGCGACATAGGTATACACTAGTTTGCGTAATCGAAGTAACGGGTGTACAACTCTATCTTTCCTGCGGGGAACTGACTTATATTATGTTGCGGGTTAGGAACTTCTGGGTGCAGGTAGTCGGGTATGTGGAACTCAGAGGTAAATTCGTCTAGCTGTTCAATGGTCAAGATTGGCGTGATGTCAGTTAGCTGTTTCACCATGGTGTTGTGTATACAAAACAGTGGTCACACGGATTACCTTAATAAGAGATTTGGTGATGATGGTCAATGATAGAGGCGTAAATGGTGATCTGAAGGTTTTGTAGATGGTAAACGGTTAAAAGGAGGCGTGATGGGTTTATATAGACTTCCTAGTTTTACTGTTCATGGTCAGATGAGTGCCACGTGTTCCCCACCTGCTAGATCTAACGGTAGAATATGAAGGGGGTAACTATGACGTGGCAAGCGCTTTTCCCAGGTACCAAGGATGTTAGGTAAAAGGGGAGGTGTATGTCTTCTTGGCGGGAATATTTCAAATCTGTGTTTGTGCATGGACTATGCCGTTGTTTGGTTTAATTATAGTCTAGTAGCCGCGGATTGAACCTGCGACCACTAGACTGGGGGGACATGATGACGTATAGTCCCTAGTCGGGCTGGATAGTCTGACTCACAGGTACTACCCGCATCCATCATAAATGGATCGGATACTTGTGCGATGTGCGCACATAGACCATAAAGCCCGATAAGCTGCTGTCGCACAAGAGGCTGATTACTTAGCCAAGTCCTGGTCGCAGCGCGACAGGATCAGACAAAATATAACTTATATTCTAGTTATATTCGCCTAAGGAAAAGGGATATACACTTGCCTTAGTTGGATAATGAAGATCAAGCTATCTCGAGTCATTATCTCTTCCTTAGGCCGCAAGAACAGGGAGCCTAGCCTGGACTCTCTCGAGTATAAAAGGAACCCCTTCGGTTCCACAAAGGTACTATACACACAATACCCTAAACACTAATATACTCAAACCAATTACTTACTCTCATGTCAGAGCCTAATCGTGGGTCACAAATCCACGGTAAGCCTAACGGTGTCTGTTTAGTGCGCATGGTCCTAAAGCAAGTTTCACTTGGTGCGAGAGCCGGAGTCCAAAAGACCCCAGAGCCTAGTTTGGGTCAAGCTCAGTCCACCCCAACTTTTGCATCAACATCAGGCATCACCATCACAAGCTATCACTTCTCCAATGGGCTATACTCCTCAGCAAGGATATTTTCCAATTGAAGCACCACAAGCACAAGCCTTCTACTCCAATGAACTTTCACCAATTTAAGCATCAGTCTTTACTCCAAATGATACACCTACTGATGTCTTAAACCATCTCACTGCCTACTTGTCAAAACTTGTTGAAACTAGAGGTTTTCCACCAATGAACAATCAGCTCCGTAGTTCTTCAAATCCTTGACAACAAGCCACTATTCAAGATGGTCAATGTAACACCCCCAAGTTGGTTAAATGCATCGAAATAGTAATTGGGGTGTTACTTGGTTGGATCGATGACACATAGTATATAGAGCAATGATGATAAAAGTCATTTAATACAAATTACATCAATCAATTGTACACACTTAGTATCTTGTTTGTAAACCACATTTATTATTAAAACTGAAGTAAATATCCCAGCCCAATGGTAGACATGATGCTCCTAAAATGCTGGAATCCAATGCATGAACCTGCTTTATTTTCCTGAGAAAACATATAGAGTAAAATGTGGGGGTCAACACGAAGTTGGTGAATTCACAAGTTTAATTAAATAATAAGTTAATAATATGCCAAAACATCACAAGGATAGTAGAGCACTAAGCTACATACTATAATAGTTCCTATTGCCCTGTAATAGAAGCTAGACAAAATAAGTTGTTCGGTACGCCCATTTGGATCTGTCCCGATGTTGTTCCCTCAGTTCGACAATGATGTAAACCTGTTGCTTGGCCTAAGCGTTTCATGATAGCAAGTCACGTAGGACGGGTATTGTCAATACCCAAATAGATCTATTCACATATTTCGCGCTACACTATTAGCTATTACAGTCCACGGGTATGGGCAAACAATAGGGAATAAGTTGTTGTTGTTGTCACTACATGTTTTGCATATTAAAATAAATATAGTTTTTGTATGTTTTCTCCCCCAGTTATAAAATAGTAAAGATGGGGCCATGAACTCACCTTAGTGGTAATGATGTGATGATGATGATGTCACTGAACAAACTGACACAGTATGATCACGAACTGGAGTAATTACCTAAGTAATTTTAAATGCCTTAGTAAATGCATAATTTACAATGCATGATAGATGTATGATTTTCAAAGAATACATGATCACAATTTAATACGTTATAACGATTGGCTAAATGTTTATACTTATAAAGAGTTGTGATAAACGTATATTTTTAGTGTCTAAAAAAATATAAGTTGACTTAGTAAACGGGCTTAAATTAAATAAATGGATTTTAATTAAATAAACCGTAAGGTAATATTATATTATTTTCTTAAGTCTCAAAAATATAATTAACGGGATTCGTCAGTTTATAAAGTCTCGTAAATAAACTTAGTGATTTATTTAATTATTCCAATAGCTAAATTTAATAAAATATTTTATTAATACTTTTAATTATATTAAGATTACTAGTAAACCCTTGTAACTATGACAAATTACAAAAATAACCTTTAAGTTTTCATTCGTTAAGTTTATTACGCCGTTAATCCTTTTCCGTTTAGTTTATTTATAAAAACGCCCCTAGGGCTTTTAAAACTTTGGGGAAATGACAAAACACCCCCCTAAGTCTCGGAATTAAATATTACAAAGGGTTAGGGCTTGTTTTACTTTTCCAAAATGACACAATTAGTCCCCTAAGTTACAGAAATGTTTTATAGGGTTTCTAGGGTTTAAGTTAAGTTTCAAAAATGGCAGGAATGGCCCTTTAAGTCTCGAATATTAATAAAGTAAAGCTAGGGCTTGTAAAACTTTACCTAAATGGCAAAAGTGACCCCTTAAGGTCTCGGTTTGTTTATTAAGGCAACTTAGGCTCCATTTTAGTTTAGGTTTTGGCAACTATGGCCCTTGTGGTTTCATATAACACACGGTTTGAATTAACCGCCCCCTATACTTTGGGAAATGACATGTTTGGCCCTTGTACTTAGAAAAAGTCACGAAAACAATTATATAGGTTTTATTAACTTATGAATTTGGACCTAACTTTCACCAATTGGCAACAATGGCCCAAAAAGTCTCCATAATTTAGAAGTTGGGCTTGACTAGCCCATTCGGGTCTCGGCTTATTAATGTGGGCCTAATGGGCTTACATAAATTTCACTAGGTAAATTTAATAAGTAACTAGTAACTTTTAGTTTTACTAAATGGGCCATGTTTTTACTATAGGATTTTATTAATTTTACTTACTCCTTAAAATAAGTTAGACTTATATTCAATGGGCTTATTTAAGGCTTATATTAAGCTTATATGTTTCGGCTTATTTTTTATAATCCTAAGGCCTATATTAAATTTAATGCTTAATCACTTATGGGCTTACATAGCTACGACTTATTTTATTAATGGGCTTAAACAAGCTAGGTTAAGTCTTGGCTTATATAAGCTTTTAGGGTTTCATGTTAAGTTTTATTTAGGGTTTCATGTTTCGGCTTAAATATGTTTTTAGGCTTAACTGACGTGGCTTAAATAAGTTTAGTCCTTGGCTTATATTAGGTCTTATGAGATTAAATATCCCACTTAGACATGACTAGGCTTAAATGAATCATGGGCTTATATTAGCTTAATTTTTTCAGCTTATATTAAGTTTCTTATACATTTTAAGGCAAGTGATTACTCTAGGGCTTAAATAAGTTTGTATAAGCTTAAATGTACATTTTTTAGGGTTTTTAGGCAAGAACACCCATAAACATCATATAAGCCGTGGGCTTATATGTTGTTTAGGGTTTGTTCATAAGTTTCCAATGTGTGCATGCATCACTATCTCCATTTTCATAACATGAACATGCATGATACATGAAGTGAGTAAGGAAAAGCTTAAAGGAGGTTTATACTTACTTGCTTTCAAGAAAACGAGATGATGACTATGGCTTAAGGATTCTAGACGTCGGGTTCCACTAGAATGGTCTTAGATTCGTCATAAATGTGAAATATCTTGAATGAGAAGCACTAAATGCTTGGAGAGGACCAAGAACTAGTTGAAGTAAATGCTTAGAGATGTCTAGGCGTTTTGTTTGAGAGAGAGAACCGAATATGGGTGTGTGAGTGATGTGTGAAGCTTAGTGCTTGTTAAATATCTAGGAGTGTAAGTTTGTGGGATGTGGCTTGGGGTATGCCACGGCAAGAAAGAGAGTTATGTAGATTTAGGGGATTTTGAATGTGTACCTTGAGAGTACATGGTTTAAATGCAAGCAAATGTACAATGTCATAAACATTCCTCTTTGTCGTCGCATGTATGGTCTCCAAGGGAACAAAGACTAGCTTGCATAGTGTTCTAATTAAATGGGAAGTTGTACACAAGTATTTGGTGAATGGAGGAGGGTTACTACACGTCTAAGGGTGTAAGGAGTATGTTAGGTGGCTTGGTCATGTGGTATAAGCATAGTAACCCTTAGTACATGTTAAATGCTAAATTTGTACATGGTCTCATGGTTTTTAAATAAAACCGGTGGTATGTGTTAGTCAAAGGAAAGGAAATGTTTTCCTTATAGTGTAGAACTTAAATAACTAGGTTGTACAAGTTAAAAAGTCAAGAGTGTAAATGGTATGGGTTTTGGTATTAAATGTTATGTGTGTATGTATATATTCGGCTATAATTTAGTCTAGGGTATTTTTATGTTTAATTTTGTGTCTAGGTAAAGTCACTAGGAGTATAGGTATAATATTGTGTGAGTATGTTTGAGTCTAGGTTAATTTTGGTTAAGTTTGGGACCTTTGGTGAAAGTATGGTCACTTCTAGATGAGAAAGGATTTTACTATATTAAAAGTATGACAACTTAGTTTAAAAAGGTAAAAATGGTTAAAGGTAATGCTTAAATACAAAAATAGTTGGTGTCGTTACGTAAAGTCAATTATAGTGTAAGAAATATATATATATCAATATATTTAAAGCTTAAGAATTTATACTTAAGTAATTGTGTATTAACTGTGATCATGAGTTTGGATTTATGAATCCATGTGATGAATGCTTATGAGTGTATGTTCAAGTGACTAAAATGTTTAAAAAAAAAGGAGTGATTGGTTATAGTCCTGCATGTTTATAAAATGTAGTCATCAAAATGTGACTGTTCTTGTGATTAAGTGATGAAAATCACAATGTATGCTATGAGATTTAAATGTCCCCATGTTTTGATGATTAAAAAATGTATGATGTGTATGATGCATATGATTGCTCAAAAGATTTCATGCAAAGATGGTACTATTTATTCAGATATCATAAGGTGACGTATACAATGATGACATAGTCAAAACCTAAATTTACATGTTTTACAGCATTAACCCGTTATTTTAGCTTTGTCCTCAAAGTTTAAGATGACGTCACTGCTCAGGTGAACAGGTGTGGGTACTTAGCTCTAAATGAGTCCTCACGTTCCCATGTGAACTCAGGACCTTTCCTAGAGTTCCATCGTATCTTAACTAACGGGATTTGGCTTCGCTTTAGTTTCTTGACTACTCTCTCCATGACTTCAACCGGTTCTTCTATGAATTGGAGTTTGTCATCGAAGTGGACTCCCTCCAATGGCATGGCTAGCGGCTCATCAGCGTAGCACTTCTTCAAGTTTGAAACATGGAAATTAGATTGTACCCGGCTCAACTGCTGGGGCAACTCTAGACGATAGGCGACTTCACCTATTCTTGCAATCACCTTGAAGGGTCCTACATAACGTGGATTAAGTTTCCCACGTTTCCCAAATCGGACGCCCTTCCAAGGTGATACCTTCAGCATAACACGGTCACCTACCTCAAACTCCATAGGCTTCCGTTTCCTGTCTGCATAGCTCTTCAGTCATTTGAAACTCCCCCACCTCTGCCCAACATACTGGTGATCTACACTTGCGGCCATACAGGGCCTCAAATGGTGCTGCTTTAATACTGGCATGGTAGCTGTTGTTGTATGAGAATTAAACTAATGGTATATGCTCGACCCATCCTTTTCCAAAGTCGATCACACATGCTCTCAACATGTCTTCTAAGGTTTGGATTGTTCGTTCACTTTGGCCGTCAGTTTGCGGGTGGTATGCGGTGCTCATGTCCAAGTTTGTTCCTAAACTTCGTTGGAATGCTCTCCAAAAGTTTGACGTAAATCTACCATCTCGATCACAAATGATTGAGACTGGTATGCCATGTCTAGTCACTATTTCCTTTAGGTACAACTTAGCCAACTTGTTCAGAGATTCATTCTCTTTGATGGGCAGGAAGTGAGCGGATTTTGTGAGTCGGTCAACGATTACCCAAATTGTATCGTAACTCTGAGATGAAGTAGGGAGTTTGGTAATGAAGTCCATGGTGATGTTGTCCCATTTCCATTTAGGTATTTCAGGTTGGAATAACAAACCGGATGGCCTCTGATGTTCTGTCTTTACTCTGGCACAAGTCAGACACTTCTTCACATATGTGGCAATGTCTGCTTTCATGTTTGGCCACCAATATAATTTCTTCACGTCTTGATACATCTTTTCAGATCTGGGATGTATAGAGTACTTGGACTTATGAGATTCGTACATGATCACATTTCTCAAGTCTCCATAGCATGGTGACCAACTTCTTCCGTGTAAACATAACGTTCCATCTGCTCTAGCTTCCAACTTCTCCTTGCTTAGGTCAGTCCTAAGCATTCCTCCTATGTCTTCTCTTCCGATGTTTTCAGGTTTCTGTGCTTGGAGTTGAGCCTCTAGTATTTGCTTGGGTAGGTCCAAGATAATGGTCATGACTAGGGCTCGGACTCTCATGGGAGGATCAGTTCCCTTTCGACTTAGTGCATCCGCAACTACGTTGGCTTTACCTGGGTGGTATTTGATGTCGTAGTCCTAGTCACTGAGCAATTCTATCCAACGACGCTGCCTCATGTTTAGTTCCTTCTGGTCTAGGATGTGTTGCAAACTCTTGTGATCAGTATGCACTGTGCACTTTGTTCCATACAGGTAGTGTCTCTAAATTTTCAAAGCAAAAACTACAGATCCAAGCTCTAGATCATGGGTAGAGTAATTTTGCTCGTGTTTCTTCAATTGCCTTGAATCATAGGCAATCACTTTCTGTCTCTGCATCAAGACAGCTCCTAAGCCTTTGTGTGAGGCGTCACATTATACGACGAAGTCTTCGTTGCCTTCTAGTAAAGCTAAAATGGGTGCACTACACAATTTCTGCTTAATGGTTTGGAATGCGGCCTCTTCTTTTTCTCCCCAATCGAATTTTACGCCTTTCTGAGTAAGCTTTGTCATAGATTTAGCTATCTTAGAAAATCCCTCTATGAATCTCCGGTAGTAACCAGCAAGGCCTAAAAATTGGCGAATCTCTTTTGGTGAAGTGGGTGATGCCCAATCCTTCACGGATTCGACTTTTGTGGGATCTACTTTAATTCCCTTTTCATCGGTCACATGACCGAGGACGTGAACTTTAGGGATCCAAAAGTCACACTTCGAGAATTTTTCGTACAACTTCTCTTCCTTAAGTAATTTTAGCACTTGAGCAAGCTGTTCTCCGTGTTCTTGCTCATTCTTGGAAAAGATGACTATATCGTCGATAAAAACAATCACGAACTTATCTAGGTAGGGTCTGCACACTCGATTCATGAGGTCCATGAATATGGCTGGAGCGTTTGTTAGGCCAAATGGCAAGACTTGAAATTCATAATGACCGTAACGAGTTCTGAAAGTTGTTTTCGGTATGTATTCTTCTCTGACCCTCAACTGGTGATACCCTGATCGTAGGTCGATCTTGGATTATACACTTGATCCTTGTAACTGATCAAATAAGTCGTCGATTCGTGGTAGTGGGTAACGATTTTTCACAGTTAACTTATTTAGTTCTCTGTAACCGATACACATTCGGAAAGATCCGTCTTTCTTTTTGACAAAAAGTACTAGAGCTCCCCAAGGTGAGGAACTGGGTCTGATAAAACCTTTGTCTGACAGTTCTTGAAGTTGTTCTGCGAGTTCTTTCATCTCGGTTGGTGCTAATCGGTATGGTGCTTTAGCTACAGGTGCAGCTCCTGGTATCAAGTCGATTTGGAATTCCACTTGACGAGTCGGAGGCAAACCAGGTAAGTCGTCTGGGAAAACTTCAGGATAATCACGGACAATTGGCACGTCCTTGATTTGTTTCTCCTCTGGTTCCTCTTCTTTGTCGGTTTTTGAAATATGTGCTAAAAAGATAGGGCATCCTTTTAGTATGTACTTCTGGACTTTAGTGCATGAGATAACACTCAGCTTGGTGTCAGTTCTATCTAAGTTACCTTCTCCGTGAACGATTAGGTTTTCTTTTCCCCATGGTATACGGACTAGCTTTTGGTCGCACACAATGGTCGCGTGATATTTAGCTAACCAGTCCATACCAATTATGACGTCGAAACTACCCAAAATTATAGGTATTAGCTGAATATCAAATGGATGATTTAGAAGGTTTAGGGTAGAGCCTCTTAAAATAGTGTTAGTTTCAATGATCTTACCGTCTGCTAATTCGACCCTGTAACAGTCGTCTAACGGTGTAGGTGTGATGTCTAGTAAGCTACTAAATTCTGTGGATATAAAACTCCTATCGGCTCCCGTATCAAACAATATATTGGCATAGCGATTGTTTAGAAGGAACGTACCGGTAACCACATTGGAGCCTGGGTGGGTCTTGGTGTCTCCTATTACATAGACTCTAGACGGTGCTCCTCCTCTGCTCTCGTTCCTAACTGCTCGCTTTGGGCAATCAGGGCTGATGTGTCCGATCTCTCCACAACCATAGCAACGAATTTCCCTACGGGTTGTGTTACCGCTGCCGGTGTGCTGGCGGTTTCCCTGCTGTCCATTTCCACGAAAGTTCTGACTGTTGCCATTGCGGGGCTTGTAGTTGGTGCTGGAGTTGTTCCTGATGGCTGGAACATAAGTGTTGCTCTGTCCGGGTCTTCGGTATTCAACAGTAGAGAAATGATGGAAATTGCACTTGGTGCACTTTGTCTTGTTGCCTTCATATGGTGGTGGTGCTAAGGAAACAGCACTACAGATCTGGCCCAAGTTTTTCTTCTGTGGTGGCTGGCCCTGATTGTAACCACGATAGTTCTCCTCAACTTTTCTCTTGTACTCAGACTGCCTAATCACATGATCACGTCCCCGTTTGTTCAGCAGCTCTGTGGCAAATTCTATGGCACCCTCGACTGTAGTGGGTCGGGATGCGAGTACACTGTCGTGCACAGAATCCGGAGGTCCACTTACATACTTTTCTATCTTGTCCTTCACGTCAGGGAACATCCGAGTACACATCAAAGTCAGCTCCTGAAATCTCTGGTTGTGATGTCATGATTCACGCATCTGAGGTTCCTCAAGTCAATCTCTAACTTCTTGATTTCGCCTCGAGGACAGTATTTCGTGGTAAGTCTTTCCTTAAATGCATTATAGGTCATCCCATAGGCTTCATCATGTCCAAGAGTAGCAACTAGGGAGTTCCACCAGGTGAGAGCATGTTCCAAGAGAGTACAGGTGGCAAATTTCACCTTGTTCTCCTCGGTGCAATGACTAATGCGGAATACTGTCTCGGTCCTTTCGAACCATTGCATGAGTCCTATTACCCCTTCCTTGCCCTTGAAGTAACTGGGCTTGCATTTCAGGAAGTCGGGATAGGTACATCCTCTGGCAACTCGATCTCTAGCATTCGAGTTTTGACTTTCGCCCTGGTTTCCGCTGGGGTGTGTTTCCCTGGCGGCTAGGGCATCAGCAATGCCTTGACCGATAAGCACTCTGAGTTGTGCTTCTGAAACAGTCGCTGAAGGAGCAGCGTTAGTGTTCTGTCGAGTGACTCTTTGTGCCATTGTTCTATCATACACAAAGATGCGATTTATTAGTTGATTAGTAGAATTATAATATTAAGCTACATAAAAGTGGGTATGCATAGAATTCACAACAAATTGGGTAACCTGTCAAGATTTCATAATAATATAAGTTCAAACAAACAAGTAAAGGATGATATATCATTACTGGTGAACATCAATATAATACCATACAACCGATCTAAGACAGAGATACAACCATCCTGTCTGAGATAGTGGTACAAATGTTTGTAATACTACAAAAGATAACCTACCTACTAAGGTTAGGTGCTACGATACAGATACAACTGAAATGGAAATACAAGTACAAAAGATCTAAATCATGCGAGCTGAGATGCAACTCAATGCTTGTCATGATGTACAATGAAATCTAGCCTACACTAGTATGGCTGTCTGCAGGTGCAGGTGGTCCGGCTGGTGGTGTGGGTGCACGATCATCCAGCATACGAATCATCGCCCTCCTAGTCTCGCTGGAGAATCTCATGGTCTCTAGCAACTGGTGCTGACGTGCGGCATCGGCACTCCGTAGGTGGTCTGTCTCAGTAGTGAGTCCCTGATGGCGGAGGTCTGCTAGGTCTACAAACGTTCGGAAAGTCTCCTCATGAGTAAGGATAGCAGCCTGGGTCTCGTATGAGTGACCCTCAAGTGTAGCTAACCGGTAGCGGAGGTAAGCAACTTCATCCAATAACCAATGCATAGTTCCCTGGGTCATACCCAGAGAACTCTGCGTGGTGTGTGACTCACTAGCGACAGCCCAGTAGAGAGATCTATACTTCTCCTGAAGTAAGGCGCGACCCTGCTGGTCCGCTTGTAATAGGGCATGAATGAGAACGGTGTCATGCGCCTGGCGGGCCACAAGTGCGTCGACCTGTGTCTGCAGGGCGCCAAGACTGGGTTGTCCAGCTCCAGATCCCTCTCCGACCTCGAAGGTCGAGTCAGGAACAAAATCACGCCTCCTCTTGTGAGGTGGCAGGGTGCTGGTGGGGTAAGGGTGATGTGCAGAAGGTGGTGGCAATGGTGGTAAGGATGGTACAACCTGATCCATCTCCCTAGGAGGAGATGCAGGTACTACAAGCAGTGGTGAAGTAGGGGCTACAATAGGTGGTGATGGAGTAGGTGAATCTGAAAGTATGATGACCCCGTCTGGTTGGTCATCTCTGGACTACGTGTCGGATGCGGGTCCAGCAAATACTGACGTCGGTGATACTGGAGTGGTGGTAGGAGCCATGAGCTCCTCAAAGGTAGTCACAATAGTAGGTGGCGTCATGATATCATAAAATAGCATTTCAAAATTGAGTAAGTTTTTAGCTTACACAATTCAAAAAGTTTTTAAAGTGCATATGCGGTGTGGTTTATGTCTTTTAACTATGACTGTTAAAAGTATAGGTAGATACTTAGGTGATTTACTAACTCAAAGGTTATAAATCAGTGTGAAACTAGTTCACATAATGTGTATGCTCTATGTACTATATGCACAACTTATAAGGGTTCCCCAATAATCAACTTTCTTTTTATTTTATTGATTTTTAAAAGTTCAATTATAGTCCAGTTTAAAAATTTTATTATATTTAAATATTTGATTATCGATCTGGTTCTCTATAACTATGCGCTCTGATACCATTTCTATAACACTCCCAAGTTGGTCAAATGCAGGGGAATAGTAATTGGGGTGTTACTTGGGTGGATCGATGGCACATAGTATATAGAGCAATGATCATAAAAGTCATTTAATACAAATTACATGAATCAATTGTACACACTTAGTATCTTGTTTGTAAACCACATTTATTATTAAAACTGAAGTAAATATCCCAGCCCAATGGTAGACATGATGCTCCTAAAATGCCGGAATCCAATGCATGAACCTGCTTTATTTTCCTGAGAAAACATATAGAGTAAAATGTGGGGGTCAACACGAAGTTGGTGAATTCACAGGTTTAATTAAATAATAAGTTAATAATATGCCAAAACATCACAAGGATAGTAGAGCACTAAGCTACATACTATAATAGTTCCTATTGCCCTGTAATAGAAGCTAGACAAAATAAGTTGTTCGGTACGCCCATTTGGATCTGTCCCGATGTTGTTCCCTCAGTCCGACAATGATGTAAACCTGTTGCTTAGCCTAAGCGTTTCGTGATAGCAAGTCACGCAGGCCGGGTATTGTCAATACCCAAATAGATATTTTCACACATTTTGCGCTACACTATTAACTATTAC
Source organism: Glebionis coronaria (assembly GCA_025667525.1). Lineage (NCBI taxonomy): Eukaryota > Viridiplantae > Streptophyta > Magnoliopsida > Asterales > Asteraceae > Glebionis > Glebionis coronaria. Next base: position 484,885,693 of record CM046875.1, on the reverse strand, counting down.
AGTCCACGGGTATGGGGCAAACAATAGGCAATAAGTTGTTGTTGTTGTCAGTGCATGTTTTGCATATTAAAATAAATATAGTTTTTGTATGTTTTCTCCCCCAGTTATAAAACAGTAAAGATGGGGCCATGAACTCACCTTAGTGGTAATGATGTGATGATGATGATGTCACTGAACAAACTGGCACAATATGATCACGAACCAGAGTAATTACCTAAGTAATTTTAAGTGCCTTAGTAAATGCATAATTTACAATGCATGATGGATGTATGATTTTCAAAGAATGCATGATCACAATTTAATACGTTATAACGATTGGCTAAATATTTATACTTATAAAGAGTTGTGATAAACGTATATTTTTAGTGTCTAAAAATATATAAGATGACTTAGTAAACAGGCTTAAACTAAATAAATGGATTTTAATTAAATAAACAGTAAGGTAATATTATATTATTTTCTTGAGTCTCAAAAATATAATTAACAGGATTCGTCAGTTTATAAAGTATCCTAAATAAACTTAGTGATTTATTTAATTATTCCAATAACTAAATTTAATAAAATATTTTATTAATACTTTTAATTATATTAAGATTACTAGTAAACCCTTGTAACTATGACAAATTACAAAAATAACCTTTATGTTTTCATTCGTTAAGTTCATTACGCCGTTAATCCTTGTCCGTTTAGTTTATTTATAAAACGCCCCTAGGGCTTGTAAAACTTTGGGGAAATGACAAAACACCCCCCCCTAAGTCTCGGAATTAAATATTACAAAGGGTTAGGGCTTGTTTTAGTTTGCCAAATTGACACAATTAGTCCCCTAAGTCACGAAAATGTTTTATAGGGTTTCTAGGGTTTAAGTTAAAATTCAAAAATGGCAGGAATGGCCCTTTAAGTCTCGAATATTAATAAAGTAAAGCTAGGGCTTGTAAAACTTTACCTAAATGGCAAAAGTGACCCCTTAAGGTCTCGGTTTGTTTATTAAGGAAACTAGGGCTCCATTTTAGTTTAGGTTTTGGCAACTATGGCCCTTGTGGTTTCATATAACACACGGTTTGAATTAACCGCCCACTATACTTTGGCAAATGACATGTTTGGCCCTTGTACTTACAAAAAGTCATGAAAACAATTATATAGGTTTTATTAATTTATGAATTGGAACCTAACTTTCACCAATTGGCAACAATGGCCCAAAAAGTCTCCATAATTTAGAAGTTGGGCTTGACTAGCCCATTTGGGTCTCGGCTTATTAATGTGGGCCTAATGGGCTTACATAAATTTCACTAGGTAAATTTAATAAGTAACTAGTAACTTTTAGTTTTACTAAATGGCCATGTTTTTACTATGGGCTTTTATTAATTTTACATACTCCTTAAAATAAGTTAGGCTTATATTCAATGGCCTTATTTAAGGCTTATATTAAGCTTATATGTTTCGGCTTATTTTTGACAGTCCTAAGGCTTATATTAAATTTAATGCTTAATGACTTATGGGCTTACATAGCTACGGCTTATTTTATTAATGGGCTTAAATAAGCTAGGTTAAGTCTTGGCTTATATAAGCTTTTAGGGTTTCATGTTAAGCTTTATTTAGGGTTTCATGTTTCGGCTCTAATATGTTTTTAGGCTTAAATGACGTGGCTTAAATAAGTTTAGTCCATGGCTTATATTAGGTCTTATGAGCTTAAATATCCCAATTAGACATGACTAGGCTTAAATGAACCATGGGCTTATATTAGCTTAATGTTTTTGACTTATATTAAGTTTCTTATATATTTTAAGGCAAGTGATTACTCTAGGGCTTAAATAAGTTTTTATAAGCTTAAATGTACATGTTTTAGGGTTTTTAGGCAAGAACACCCATAAACATCATATAAGTCGTGGGCTTATATGTTGTTTAGGGTTTGTTCATAAGTTTCCAACGTGTGCATGCATCACTATCTCCATTTTCCTAACATGAACATGCATGATACATGAAATGAGTAAGGAAAAGCTTAAAGGAGGTTTATACTTACTTGCTTTCAAAAAAATGAGATGATGACTATGGCTTAAGGATTCTAGACGTTGGGTTCCACTAGAATGGTCTTGGATTCGTCTTAAATGTGAAATATCATGAATGAGAAGCACTAAATGCTTGGAGAGGACCAAGAACTAGTTGAAGTAAATGCTTAGAGATGTCTAGGCATTTTGTTTGAGAGAGAGAACCGAATATGGGTGTGTGAGTGATGTGTGAAGCTTAGTGTTTGCTAAATATCTAGGAGTGTAAGTTTGTGGGATGTGTCTTGGGGTATGCCAAGGCAAGAAAGAGAGTTATGTAGATTTAGGGGATTTTGAAGGTGTACCTTGAGAGTACATGGTTTAAATGCAAGCAAATGTATAATGTCATAAACATTCCTATTTGTCTTCGCATGTATGGTCTCCAAGGGAACAAAGACTAGCTTGCATAGTGTTCTAATTAAGTGGGAAGTTGTATACAAGTATTTGGTGAATGGAGGAGGGTTACTACACGTCTAAGGGTATAAGGAGTATGCTAGGTGGCTTGGTCATGTGGTATAAGCATAGTAACCCTTAGTACATGTTTTAACTGCTAAATTTGTACATGGTCTCATGGTTTTTAAATAAAACCGGTGGTATGTGTTAGTCAAAGGAAAGGAAATGTTTTCCTTATAGTGTAGAACTTAAGTAACTAGGTTGTACAAGTTAAAAAGTCAAGAGTGTAAATGGTATGGGTTTTTGGTATTAAATGTTATGTGTGTATGTATATATTCGGCTATAATTTAGTCTAGGGTATTTTTATGTTTAATCTTGTGTCTAGGTGAAGTCACTAGGAGTATAGGTATAATATTGTGTGAGTATGTTTGAGTCTAGGTTAATTTTGGTTAAGTTTGGGACCTTTGGTGAAAGTATGGTCACTTTTAGATGAGAAAGGATTTTACTATATTAAAATATGACAACTTAGTTTAAAAAGGTAAAAAAATGGTTAAAGGTAATGTTTAAATACAAAAATAGTTGGTGTCGTAACGTAAAGTCAATTATAGTGTAAGAAAAAAATATATATATATCAATATATTTAAAGCTTAAGAATTTATACTTAAGTAATTGTGTATTAATTGTGATCATGAGTTTGTATTTATGAATCCATGTGATGAATGCTTATGAGTGTATGTTCAAGTGACTAAAATGTTTAAAAAAAGGAGTGACTAGTTATAGTCCTGCATGTTTATAAAATGTAGTCATCCAAATGTGATTGTCCTTGTGATTAAGTGATGAAAATCACAATGTATGCTATGAGATTTAAATGTCCCTATGTTTTGATGATTAAAATAAAGTATGTTGTGTATGATGCATATGATTGCTCAAAAGATTTCATGCAAAGGTGGTACTATTTATTCAGATATCATAAGGTGACGTATACAATGATGACATAGTCAAAACCTGAATTTACAGGTTTTACAGTCAAGTGACGGTGCAATCCATTTAGGGAAGGCAAAATTCGTATGGACCTACTACAAGGACCGTAAACGCTCAAGCTGTGACTTCTCAAGCTAGTGGAAATGGAAGCCCTATTGGTCCTCAAAAGGTTGTGACTTGCTATAATTGTCGAGGACAAGGTCATATGGCTAGGGAATGCACTCAGCCGAAAAGGAGAAGGGATGCAACGTGGTTTCGTGAGAAGATGTATTTGGTCGATGCTCAATCTAAGGGAAAGATTTTGGATTCAAGGGAATTAGCATTTCTTGTAGACCCAGGTGCAGCAGATAATGAAGGCATTGCAGTCGTCTCTACTTCTAATGTAGCATATCAAGCAGATGATCTTGATGCATATGATTTGGATTGTGATGACATTCACTCAGCCCAAGCTACTCTCGTTGCTAATCTCTCTCACTACAGTTTTGATGTCTTCAGTGAGGTACCAACCACATCTAATATTGTTCATGATAATCCACATCAAGTTGAGCATGAAAATGACAACCTCGAACAGCATTCGGGAACTAGTAGCTCAAATGATGTGGTATCCAATCCAACACGTTTGAGTGAACCTCAACCAAATGCTACGACGGGTATGAAATCTTATGATCAACATGATTTGGTAATGATTCCTAAACATATTATAGATAACATGAATGTGGCCGTCCTACAAACCGTAGATTTGAATGCTAATTTAACAGCCGAGCTTGCGTTGTATAAGGAAACGGTCAAAACTTTTGAAATGTTCCCTCAAGTAGAGAAAATAACTTGTTCTGAATTTGACCAATTTCGTTTTGAAAAGATAGAACACTCAAAGGAAATAGAATCATTAAGAACTAATCTTTCCAATGAATCAAAAGAAAAAAAGTCGGTTGTAAATAATTTTCAAAAACTTAAAAAGGATTTCGAAACTCTCAAGTCTAAAAAGTTTGAATCGGAAATTAATGCTACCAAACTTCTTAAATTCAAGGAACAACAGCTTTTAAAACAATACGCTTCCACAGAAAAGATTCATCTTTTAACTAAATCGTTTAAAGACTAGAACTTAAGCGTCTTCAAGATTTACCACCTAATCCCGGTTATGTAAAACAAGCATAGGAATATATTCCTTGTCTTTATGATGTGACCCTAATTGGCAAATCGAAAGAAGCACCTTATGTTCGTGATACTGAGGAGACAACATCACTTGCGGAAGAAACTAGATCTAAAATGCTTTCAACATTCCATAAGCTTGATTATGATAAGCATAATAAAGATCAATTTGATAAAAAGACTCGTATTCGATTACAAAAGGAATTAGCTCAATTATCAGCTTTTGTGCCCCCAAGTTTGTCAAATGAAAACCTTCCTAGTACGTCTCCTACACTTGTCAAAAAGGATTTAACTAAGTTAATTCCACCGGCAAGTAAGGTGTCCGATAGCTTAAATGCGGTGCACTAACACTTTGCCGATTTTGACAAGGTCATTAAGGAACGTATGACGACTTCGGCCATAACGGAAGGTGAATGGAATTTTGAGCACACTAGAGCTGCGTTTCGAGACGAAATTGTTCCCTTTGTAAACAATATTAAAGCTTGTCTTAGCAATATTGATCAAGATTTGCTTTTGGAAATAAAAGAAGTTAGACGTGTTTTCAATGAAATGGATGATGCTTATGAAAACGGTTTACTTGAAATAGAACGAATTTCACGCCAAAATGATCAGCTTCTGAAGCAAGTGATGTCACATGATACTATTTCCGTCTGTGTGAATAATAGTGTTGATAATGATTCTATTGTGCATAATGTTGAATCTGTGGATAATGTGGTAGATAGTACTTGTCACAAACCTGACGCCGAATTTTTAAAGCTTCAAGATTCTTATTCTTTGATTTCAAAATGTTTTGATGAGATTCAGAAACATTGTATTTCACTTGAATGTAAACAACAATTTATTCAAAAGCTTTTTGAAACGTCATTGGAATGTGTTAAAATATATTATGCAAATTTTCAAAAGAATTTTCGATTGAATTTACAATCAAAACAGCGTCAGCCAAGTGACAAGGTTGCTAAATCATTGCCAATAGACATAGAGAAATGTCAAGAGATTAACTGGATGAGCGTACTTGAGGCCACAGAGAATTTTAAACTTGATCTAGATAATCGAGTTTCCAAGATTTTGTCCAAAGTTGATAACTTAAAACAGAAAAATACACAACTCTTCGCTTCAGTAAATCTCGCTGTGCTAATACCACTGCACAGAATCAATCATTGATTGAACAATTGAATCAAAAGTCGTTGGAAATATATGATTTGAGGGAACAAATTTGTGATAAAAATTTGGCTTTGGCTGAGTTAAAGGAAATACTTCGTACCCTAAAAGGTAAGAATGTTGTGGATAACATAACCAATGTCTCAGCATCGTCCTCTAGTGCAATCAAAAGGAACCTTATAGCCGTCAAACCACTTAACAAGGGCCCTAGGACTAAACCATCTCAAAGATTGGTCACTAAAGATAAGGCAAAATCAAAACCAACTTCTAATATTCCCGTGTTGCCTTCTACAGGAGTAAACACCACTACTAAGGCTCAAAGATCTAAGCTTAAAAGAAACACGAAGAATGATAGGATCTTGCCCCCAACTAGTAGTCAAGTGAAGAAGAAAGTAGAAGCCGACCATAGGAATTTATTTCTGTTTTAAATAAAAAGAATCATGTAGCTGAACCTAAGGCTCTGCGGTTATGCCACGTTCTAAGCCTACTGTGAATTCTAATTTAAAATATTGGAATTGCAATGAATGTATGTTTTCTAGTCGTCATGATTCTTGCTTTATTGACCATGTGAATGAGATGAATGCCCGGAAAAATGGTATTCTGGGAAAGTGTTAACCCAAGTTGGTTGGATGTGGCGCCCCACTGGTAGAACCTTCATTATAATAGGAAATGTGTGCCCTTTAACTAGGATCACTCCCACTAAAGCGAAGAAAGTGTGCCCTTTAACTAGGAGTACCAAGGCTACCAAAACACAAGCGTGTCCTTTAACTAGGAACACCGACACTACTGTAGGAACCAAGTGCCCTTTAAATAGGTCTACTCTCACTATAGTGCCCGCTAATAATCCAAAACCTCAGAAAGTTGGAACAATAAAACCTATTATTGGTAAAACTCACATTAGAAAATGCCGGAAATCCAAGGATAACACAAATGTTAGCAATTCTGATAAATTATATCTGTATCTACTAACACTCCAGAACCAATAGTTTCTAATGCATTGTCTACTGTTGTTGCTGAAAACAGGTGGTCCAAATTGTTCTCTGGTATTTGGACTCTCGTTGCTCCAAGCATATGACTAGAGATCGCTCTCAGCTCATAAATTTCGTCAGCAAGTTTCTTGGTACGGTTCGATTTGGAAATGATCATATTGTAAAGATAATTGGTTACGATGAATATCATATTGGGAATGTTATAATTTCAAGAGTGTATTATGTGGAAGGTCTCGGTCATAACCTATTTTCTATGATACAATTATGTGATGCAAACCTAGAAGTTGCTTTTCGAGAGCATACCTGCTTCATCTGTAATTTGGAAGGGGTTGATTTATTGAAAGGTACTCGAGGGAATAATTTGTACACTTTGTCTCTACAAGATATGATGGCCGCTTCTTCCGTATGTCTTCTCTCCAAAGCATCAAAGACTAAGTCATGGTTATGGCATCAACTGTTATCTCATCTTAACTTTGACACTATTAATCATTTGGCAAAAAACGAACTTGTTCGTGGTCTTCCTAAACTTACATTTCACAAGGACCATTTGTGTTCCACGTGTACAATGGGGAAAAGCACTAAGAAATCATACAAACCCAAGACTGAAGACACCAACCAAGAGAAACTTTATTTGTTGCATATGGATCTTTGTGGGCCAATGCGTGTTGAAACTCTTAGTGGTAAAAAGTACATCCTCGTCATTGTCGATGATTACTCTCGGTTTACATAGGTGAAATTTCCTGCAACAAAAAATGAGGCACCTAAATTCATCATCGGATTTCTCAAGATGATTCAAGTGCATCTCAACACTACTGTCTGACGTATTCGTACAGATAATTGAACCGAATTTGTGAATCAAATCTTGCGTAATTATTATAAAGAAGTTGGCATATCTCATGAAAAATCCATTGCTCGCACTCCACAACAAAACGGTGTCGTTGAAAGGAGAAATTGCACACTTATGGAAGCTGCTCGAATGATGTTAATTTACGCAAAGGCTCCTTTGTTTTTATGGGCAGAAGTAGTATCTTCAGCAATTTACACCCAAAACCGGTCACTAATTCGAAAACGCCATGGTAAAACACCTTATGAGCTTCTCCATAGAAAAGTACCAGATTTATCATATCTTCATGTATTTGGTTCTCTTTGCTATCCAAATAATGATGGTGACAATTTGGGAAAACTTCAACCAAAGGCTGATATTGGTATTTTCATTGGTTACGAACCCACAAAGAAGGCATACCGAATCTACAATCGTAATTCTCGTTAGATCCTCGAAACTATAAATGTTGATTTTGATGAGCTGACGGCGATGGCTTCTGAGCAAAGCAGCTCTGAACCCGCACTTCATGAAATGGGACCCAGTAACATTAGTTCTGGTCTTGTCCCAAACAACTCTACTTCATCATCATTTACACCACCTTCTAGGAATGAATGGGATACGTTGTTTCAACCGCTCTTTGATGAATTCTTTACTCCTAGAAGTATTGTTGCTCTAGAACCTGAAGTAATAGCTCCGGTTAACGAAGTTGTCGTTCCAGCAAACGAAGCACAATCAGATACATCTACACCTACAATTGGTCAAGAGGTACCTTCAACAAGTAATTCTCAACCAACACCCGAATCAATTACCCATGTCATGCCTATTGATGATGAAGAGGATGATGATGATCACGACTTGGAATTCGCTCAATTACGTGAACTTCCATTCTTTGGTGGTACCAATTCTCGACCATATTCAAGCCGGGTCGTCCACCTCAGAGGAAACTCCTACTACGGTCTACTCCAATCCACGGATTCGTGAACCTGACAGCAAGTGGACAAAGGATTATCCTATAGATTCTATTATTGGTAACCCTAATTGTCCGGTATCCACACGAAGTCAGTTACAAGAAATTGCAATGTTTTATCATTTTGATGCTTTTCTCAGTGAAGTTGAACCTCAGACGTGGCAACAAGCATTTACTCAATCTTGTTGGATAGAAGCTATGCAAGAAGAACTTAATGAATTTGTACGTCTTGATGTATGGGAACTTGTCCCATGCCCGGATCACGTGAAGTTAGTTACTTTGAAATGGGTTTATAAGGTGAAACTCGACGAGTTAGGTGGAATATTGAAGAAGAAAGCTCGACTAGTAGCTCGTGGATACAAGCAATTATTGGGCACCGACTTTATGGAATCCTTTACACCCGTTGCCCGTTTGGAAGCTATTAGACTATTCCTCGCTTATGCAGCTCATATGAATATGATCGTCTATCAAATGGATGTGAAGACGGCATTTCTCAATGGTGAAATCAAGGAAGAGGTCCACGTTCAACAACCGGATGGTTTTGTGAATTCTAAATATCTTAATCACGTGTACAAGCTTAAGAAGGCTCTTTATGGGTTGAAGCAAGCTCCACGCGCGTGGTATGATCTATTGTCACAATTCCTCATTACACAAGGATTTGCTAAAGGCAAGATGGATCCCACGCTGTTCATTCAAAAACGAGGTAAAGATATGATTATGGTACAAATATATGTTGATGATATTATATTTGCTGCCTCGACCCAAACCTTATCGGATGAGTTTGGGATACTCATGTCTTCCAAGTTTAAGATGTCAATGATGGGCAAGGTATCATTTTTCTTAGGACTTCAAATATCTCAGAGTCCCAGAGGCATCTTTATCAATCAATCGAAGTATGCCCTTGAATCGCTTAAGATCCACATGGGATTGTCGTTGATCCAACACTTTATCGTGGAATGATCGATACCTTTATGTATATCACAACTAGTCGACCTGATCTTCAGTTTGCTATATGTATGTGTGCTCGCTATCAAACTCGGCCTACTGAGTTATACTTAGCTACTGTTAAACAAATCTTTCGGTATATTAAAGGAACCATTAATCGGGGACTTTGGTATTCGAAGGACTCTTCGATTTTACTCATGGCATATGCAGATGCGGATCACACGGGTTTTCAAGATACAAGGCGTAGCTCAAGTGGAACTTTGCAACTACTAGGAGATCGACTAATCAGTTGGGCATCTAAAAGGCAAAATAGCGCTGCAATTTCAAGTAAGAAAGCAGAATACATATCTATGTCCGGTTTTTGTGCTCAAATTCTTTGGATGAGATCGCAATTAACTGACTATGGTCTAGGTTTCAACAAAAATCCGATGTACTGTGAAATAAAAAGTGCAATTACCTTAGGCTGCAACAATGTTCAATTCTCCCGGTCGAAGCATATTGACATTCGCTACCACTTTATCAAGGAGCAAGTGGAAAATGGAGTGATAGTGCTTTACTTCGTCCGATCTGAGTATCAATTGGCGGATATTTTCACGAAGGCTTTAGATCGCGCTCGAATGGAATTTTTGGCCGACAAGCTAGGTTTGAGAACATTCTCGCCCGAGACTCTAAAGGAATTGGCAGATAAAGCGAAAGAATAGTGGTGGTAAACTATTCTCCGTATCCTTGGTGATCATCTGTATATAATGTTTATATTTATATCCTCAAAAGCAAAATACAAAAATATAAAACCATATAAAAACCATAAAAATTGAAAAATTCAGAAAAATCCAAAATATTTTTACTTTATTTTTCAAATGCATGTCTCTTGGTACGATAATAATTACGGCCTTAGAAATGTCGATTAATATTGACACGGCGCCATAAATAGAGTTCGTACAAAAGTTGTAAATATTTCATAAAACATGCCCATATAGCTTGTAGTTATTTCTGACTGCAACTCGTTTTTCATATTAAAGTCAAGTATTTCTTTTGAAAGCTTTGGCTCAACAACGGAATTAATTTTCTCAGACATGGTTTACTTTATAACCATGTAAGGGATTGTGTTTACGTTATAACATAATCTAACACGGATATATGTACGCATCAGTGCATTTATTTGTTAAAACAAGAGAAATCTTGTTTTTATGAAGTTATCATCTCTACAATCATAGCAATCTACAATTGGTATCTACATACTCGACGATGCGACTACTCAAACGACGACTATAACTCTTTCAATAAAACACGGGTCAACAATTGAGGGGGAGCAATTGTCACGCATTCAGAATCTTTGATGCCGAATGTGCCAAGTTCACAAGTTGGTGTCAAGACGACAATACCAATCGTATATGTGGTGTCAAGAGATAACTTCAGACGTGACGAGGCAACCAACATTTGCCGCCAAGAACCATTTGATCTTATCATATGACGTTCTCATCAATCAGGTTCAACCTTGTCAATTTATTCTTATATGGTCAATATGTTATTATTTTACAAATCGGTATCATATCTCACACATTGGTACCATGAAGATAAAATGGACTTGCATTTTTCTTCCCAAAAAGTTTGTTAAAACTTCATTAAATCAATTGATATCAAAAATATCGGTTAGTTTAACATTTTTAATATGGGGGAGAAAATGTGATTTAATATGGGAAATGATTAATCAAAAATGGTTTGACTTAACGTGATGGCTCAACCCGACATGTGCGAAATGTTTTCGAATATCGTGGCAAATGTTAAGGGGGAGCAAAATGGATTTGGATATCAAAATGGATTTCATGGTGATTTTTACTTACCCACAACCCATATATCACGACGATGAAGATTATTGTGACAAAAGGATGGTAGGTAATGTAAGAGATTTTACTAGTTGAAAAATTCGTTATTCTCGGTGTCTAATCGAATTGATTTCCGGTTCAAAGTGCGACTCAATCGTCTTTTGGTGAATCAAGAGAATTGTTTGGTTGATTTTAAACTATTAGCAAGTAATTAAAGTATCGTTGAGTAAAAAGGAAGTTAAAAGATTAATATTAAGATGACAAGTAAAATAAATGCATGGAAACGTAAAAGTGACAATGGAAAAATACTTTGACACTTAATAAAAACTAACACTTAGAAAATTACTAAAAGAAAGTAAGGTCGGAGTAACAAACAAGTGCAACAATCGGAATTAACCCAAAATAAGTCCCGATCGGAATGTTTTCCGATCGGTTGATCGGAAAGTGGATAGGACAGTGATCGGAATAATGGACGAATGCTACAATCGGAATAATCAATAAAGGGGTTCCAATCGGAATACTAAGCTTGACCACAATCGGAATTAGGGAAGAACTAACAATCGGAATATGTAGAAATGCCACAATCTGAATATTGGGAGTAAACAACCAATCGGAAAATGCAAATGAGGACTTATCGGAATGTCAAACAACCCAATCGGAATATGAGACTAATGACCTACCGTCGGAATATCAAGACCAATCGGAAAGGGGTTTTAAACCCTTTCCTAAAATGGTGGAAATCGGTTAGATGGTGCCCGGTCGGAAAACCCAATCGGAAAGGGGCTATACCACCCTTTCCGAAAATTGTGGAAATGGAAAAGCTAGGTAATAAGCTAAAGTAATAAGCTAACACCCGAAACTTATCAATCCAAATAATCAATCGAATCAAATAAGCACTTTAATGAACTTATCTAACGCGAAATCAAACAACTTTTTAGATTAAACAATAAAAACATAAACTTTTTTAATAAAACTTTTTAATAAGAAAAATAAGCTAATCATAAAAATAAGCCAATAAGCACAAAAGTCTTAAAGCTTATTCAAATGAAAACTTATAAAATGATCAAAAGATCAACTTTTTAAGCACGAAATCAATTAGAACAACACGGATCTTATGATATTCGCACCAAAATCAATCTTAAATCAAAGAAAAGTAGAATGAGATTAAGAAATAAAAGCTTAAAATGAACTTGATTAATAAAAATAAGCAATACAAAGTGTTTAATCTTGAAAGATTAAAAGAAAAAGATTAACAAGTGAGAGAAAGTTTAAGACTTTCTCTCTCTAAAAACTAAGGAGTGAAAAATTAACTAAAAATCTAACTTCCCTCCTAATGACTATTAGGAGGGTATTTATAGGGAAGGTGGAAGGAGTGCATGTGTTGCATCTTCTTTCTTGCTTTCTTCACGTTTTCTCGACTCGACTTTAATTCTTCGTCTTTGTCGTCTCGGGATTTGAACTTGTCTTTTAATTTTCTTCTTCTATTAAACTTAAGTTCTTCGACTTCGTTAAACTTCCGCCTTTTGACTTTTTCTTCGATAAATCTTCAGAATAGGTCTTGGACTTCCGTTCTTTTTGCACTCTTGATCTTTTGACTTCGTCTTTTCCCGTTTTCTTCGATATAAACCCGTGAAAGCCCGTGTTTTCTTCCTTTTCCATATTTGGGTCCTAAAACACAATAAAAACACAAACCACGCATAATTCCGACTTTTACGACATAAATCACACGTTTTGGTCTTGTTATTATTGGAATAAGTGGTAAAAGGATAAGTGTTTTCACACTTATTAAATCCCCTACACTTGACCATTGCAATGCCCTCATGCAATGCATTAATTTTAAAGCACGGTTTACATTTTCCATCATAAACAACCCACCTTGGCCTTTATTAAATACTAAACATAGAAGATAGAAATAAGTAAAGAAATTAAAAACTTACATTGGGTTTTGGCGGCCATGAACGTTTATCATCCTCAAGTTTCACGTTCCCCATACCAAGCTTAAAAACGAGATCATTGTTATTATAAGTTAGCAAACTATCACGAACTCATGTGGGCCAATTATTCACTTAGACTCCCTTATTCCTAGGTGTATCTCTTATGTTTTATTTTCGTCTTGAATGATCCGAGGATGCATTGTTTGACTTATTTCGATAGTCATTTAGTCCGAAAATAAGGTGAACGATTTAATCAATAGTTAGCTATAGGACCAAATCTTTTAAAACTGCTTCTCGGGATATCAGAAAGTTCATATCTTGGCATAACTTGGTTCGCGATTCGAGACCTTTCTCGGGCCGATATTTGGCAGCGACTTCATACTTCGAATCTTCGAGAGACGTTCTTGAAATTATGGTCTTCTCTTCATAATAGGAATTTCTTCACTTGAAGTTTTTGAGAGATTCTTCATCTTTGGACCACGACTTCTTCATTTTTCTCCAATCTTTATTTTGGACTTTGATATACAACGATCCGCCTCCTTTTAGGACTTGGATCTATTTATCCTCATACCTTGTTAGGGTCTTTTCGGATAGACTTCTCCATGACTTTTGGGGAGTTCTTGCTTTTCGTCGTGTGTCTCGATCCTTCATATTGATTTTCGATAAATGATTCTTCACATCACTTTTGGATCTTTAGCAACAAAATGTAGCCCTCATGCCTTGTTAGGGCCTTTTCGGACTCGCCAATCTTCGCGCCCCGCTTCATAAGTTATGCCTTGGCTATGAACTCTCGTCATTACCGAGCAACTTTTAAACGATCTGGGGCTAGAAGCTAAGTAACCTTTTAAATCGTACAACCTTAGTTATTAGCAGATTAAGTTATTAATAAGCGGAGGGAGAATAGGCTCATAATTAACTCACATAAATTCATGAAAGAATACCGAACTTATAATTGACTCTATCATCTCTCGTTCTCCACAGTTTAAAATCTCAAGGAATGAGACTCGTGGATGCTTAGCCTATTAAATCAACGTTTTGGGTTTTCGAGTCGCCTATAGGATCTTGCAAATTCTTAGACTTTTTCAAGTTTAGAAATAGCGTATTAAAGTTCCTTTGATAAACGACTCTCTAGGATCAATTATAGGAACTTGCGAAAAGTTCTTGTTCTTAACCCGTGAGAGTTAAGACTTTCGCGTTGTATAGCTCCCTATATAAAAGCCTAGCAAAACTTGACTTAAACACGTTAAGGATACTAGCTAGAGTAGACTTAGGCAAGTAAACTCGGGTTGGGTCAAAATATTCACGACTAGGAAAAATCTAAAACCACTTTATTAAAAATTTATTCTAGCAAAGGAAACATAACAAAGGCAAATACAACTATACAACTAGGCCAAAATAGATTAAAAATTTTGAAAAATGTCGAAAAATCAAATTTTCTGGTTAAAATGAGGGCAAATTCATGGAAAAGACCACTTACTTCGATAGAAGTCCCCCTACACTTGAGATAAACATTGTCCTCAATGTTTAAGCATGTGGGAGTAAACTCCCGTACACTTAGGACATTGTGCACTTTGTTTAAATCTTGCTAAGGAAAGGACAACTAAAGTGAATTCAATGTGAACATATAGAATATGAAATATTAAATCACAAGAGTTTAGGATAGAACCGGGAAGATGGGAAACACGGTATCACGGTTCGTCAAAAGTCATCAAGATGCTCTCTGAAGCTTAAATCCCTGCACAGCACAAGAAACAAGACAACAAACATATGCGGGGCTCCCCCTACACTTATTATGAAAGCAGTAAAGGATAGAACACGGGTTGCCTCCCGAGAAGCGCTTGTTTTTTTGTTCACCGAGTCATGAGCCTGACTCGACCCAATGTTAGTTCATGGGGAACGTGGTGAGGGATGGAATCATCTCCTGAGAGATGTCCTCACCAAAGTACAGCTTCAAACGCTGGCCATTCACCTTGAAATTGGGCCCATTCGGCTGAGAAAGCTCAATGGTCCCATACGGAAAGACTTTGGTGACGGTGAATGGACCAGTCCAGCGGCTCTTCAACTTGCCAGAGAAGATCTTCAACCGAGAGTTAAAAAGTAAGACTTGATCACGAACGTGGAACTCTCGGTTCTTGATTTTAGCATCGTGGATCATCTTCGTCTTCTCCTTGTAGATCAGCGAGTTCTCATAAGCTTCATTCCTCAGTTCATGTAGCTCGTTGAGTTGAACCTTGCGATGATCACCGGCTTTGATGATGTCGAAGTTAGCCCACTTCAAGGCCCAGTGCGCCTTATGTTCCAGCTCGATGGGTAGGTGGCAGGCTTTCCCGTACACAAGACGATAAGGTGTACAACCGATCGGGGTCTTGTAAGCAGTACCGAAAGCCCACAGAGCATCATCTAACTTATCGGCCCACGCGGCACGATGCTCTCCCACAGTACGCTCCAAAATTCTCTTCAAGCCACGATTGGAAATTTCGGCTTGCCCATTGGTTTGGGGATGATAGGCGGTGGAAAGACGGTGAGTGACACCATACTTTGCCATGACTCTTGCAAATTGATCGTTGCAAAAATGAGTCCCGCGGTCACTGATGATAGCACGAGGAACGCCAAATCGAGCGAAAAGCTGCTTCAAAAAGTTCACAACCACCCTCTCATCATTCGTAGGAAGAGCCTTAGCTTCAACCCATTTAGAGACGTAGTCGACAGCGACGAGGATGTACTTGTTCCCTTTGGATGATGGAAATGGCCCCATAAAGTCGATGCCCCATACATCAAAGATTTCACATTCCTGTATGAAATTTTGAGGCATCTCATCCTTATGTGTGATCTTGCCTTGACGTTGGCAAGCATCACAATGCTTAACCATTTCGTGAGCATCACGATAAATGGTGGGCCAATAGAATCCAGAATCAAACACTTTCTTAGCGGTGTAGTTGGGACCAAAGTGACCACCGGTGGGTCCTTTGTGGCAAGCTTGGAGGATATCGAAAGCTGCCGGTCCGTCAACACATCGAAGAATAATTAGATCAGCACACTGTTTGAATAGATAAGGGTCATCCCAAAAGTAAGTCGTAACATCATTCAAGAACTTCTTCTTTTGTTGGGATGTTAACCCTTGGATGAGAATACCACCCGCTAAGTAGTTTGCAATGTCCGCAAACCACGGGGTGCCATCAAGATTGAGATTTATAGACATTAGAGTCTCCAGGGGGAAAGAGTCATTGATCTCTTTGTTCGGATGATCCCCCTGATATGGATCCTCAAGTCTGCTCAGATGATCCGCGGCCAGGTTTTCGGCTCCCTTCTTGTCACGAATTTCAATGTTGAATTCTTGAAGGAGTAAAACCCAGCGAAGAAGTCTTGGCTTAGAATCGTTCTTTGTCATCAAGTACTTCAACGCGGAATGGTCCGTGTATACGATGGTGGTGGATAAAACAAGATAGGGGCGAAATTTCTCAAAAGCATAGACAACAGCTAAAAGCTCTTTTTTGGTTGTCGTATAATGCAATTGAGCCCCCGTCATTGTTTTGCTAGCGTAGTGGATTGGTTGGAAGTGTTTATTCACTCTTTGGCCCAAAACCGCACCAATAGCAAAGTCGCTAGCATCGCACATCAATTCAAAAGGCAGCTCCCAATTAGGGGTAACCAAGACCGGTGCCTTAGTTAGCTTATCCTTGAGAAGATTGAAGGCTTCGAGACACTCTTTAGAAAAGATAAAAGGAGTATCTTTTTCCAAGAGGTGGGTCATCGGGCGAGCGATTTTAGAGAAATCCTGAATGAATCGACGATAGAAGCCCGCATGACCCAGAAAACTTCTCACACCCTTCACGGTTGAAGGTGGAGGTAATTTGGCTATGACATCAACTTTAGCACGGTCGACTTCAAGACCGGCTTTTGAAATTTTGTGTCCTAGCACAATGCCTTCTTTGACCATAAAATGGCATTTTTCCCAATTCAGAACAAGGCGAGTGTCTTCGCATCGCTTAAGCATACGTTCCAAATTGGCAAGACAAGAAGAGAAGGAATCCCCAAAGACCGAGAAATCATCCATGAAGACTTCCATGGTTTGCTCAACCATGTCATGGAAGATAGCCAACATACACCTTTGGAAGGTCCCGGGGGCATTGCATAAGCCAAAAGGCATTCTTTTATAAGCAAATGTGCCGTAGGGACAGGTGAATGTTGTCTTCTCTTGATCTTGGGGATCGATGGGTATTTGAAAATAACCCGAGAAACCATCAAGAAAGCAGTAATATTCATTACCAGCTAAACGTTCAAGCATTTGGTCCATAAAAGGTAGGGGAAATGATCCTTTCTCGTGGCATCATTGAGTTTGCGGTAGTCTATACAAACTCTCCACCCAGTAACGAGACGGGTAGGAATTAACTCGTTGTTTGCATTGGGCACAACGGTGATTCCGCCTTTCTTAGGCACACAATGGACTGGACTAACCCATGGTGAATCCGAAATAGGGTAAATCATACCCGCATCAAGAAGTTTGATAACCTCTTTTTTGATGACTTCATGTATTTTAGGATTCACCCTTCGTTGACTTTGAATTGTGGGCTTAAAGTCGTCCTCCATGAGAATTTTATGTGTGCAAAAGTGAGGATCAATTCCGCGGATGTCGGAGATTTTCCAAGCGATAGCGCGTTTATGCTTCTTTAACACAGCGACAAGTCGGGCTTTTTCGTCTTCTTTCAGATCCTTTGCGATGATGACCGGTAGCTTCTCGTCGTCTTCCAGAAAAACGTACTCAAGATGAGGCGGTAGGTCCTTAAGCTCAAGAGTAGGAGGATTCTCAATAGATGGTGAAACTAACGATGGATCATCATTAGTCACCTCTTTAGGAGCAGGGGGAGACAACGGGTCCTCATTGAGAAGTCTCTCAATAGTACGAATATCTTCATCCCAATTGGTGGACAAATTATCATACTTAATATCGAGAGGACCCAAGCTAGCTTCGAACTCATCCAAGTCACTTTCTCCGAAAGGAGTCAATGCTGGAGCAATTGAGGCAACGGTCTCAACATTGGGTAGAGAAGAAAGAGTACTTTTGCAAGCATCATGAAAATGTTCTTCACAAGCCTCATCGAGAACATCAATAGCATTAACACTCTCATACGCATAAGGTTGCTTAGAAATCTTACCCATGTTGAAGACAATTTTATCATCACCAACTCTCATGATTATTTCGCCCGCGGCTACATTAATGAGAGTGCGACCGGTCCTCAGAAAGGGACGTCCAACGATTAATGGAACACGGGGATCCATCTCGTAGTCAACGACGACAAAATCCGCCGGGAAGGTGAATTTATCGACGCCAACAAAGACATCTTCGGCTATCCCCACTGGATAAGCAACCGTACGGTTGGCTAATTCCAAAGTCATTTTAGTGGGGACAAGCTCGGGGAGAGATAATTGCTTCCAAACGCTTAAGGGCATTAAGTTTATACTGGCACCTAGATCGGCTAGGGCCATGCAATTCTCTACTCCCGGGAAATTGCAAGGAATCAAGAAGCGACCCGGATCACCAAGTTTGGTGGGCAATTGCCTTAAGAGCACTGCGGAGCAGTTCTCATTAAGGTGGGTCTGAGCAATGTCAAGAAGCTTTTCCTTATCACTTAAAAGATCTTTAAACATCTTAGCATATTTGGGCATGTGAGCGAGAGCCTCGGCAAAGGAGATGTTAAAATTCAATTGTTTAAACATTTTTAGGAAGTTTGAAACCTGAATATCATCCTTGCTCTTTTGATTCTCTTTCCTCAACCTTGAGGGATAAGGTATATTGGATGAAGAAGAAGGCTTTAAGGGAATAGGATCACTCACAACCATGGGTGGTGGGGAAATGGGGATAGAAGGTGAAGGAGGTGGGGAAAGTTGCTCTTTTTCCTTGTTCACAATCACGGGTGGAGGTGTAGGAAGCTCGGGTTCCATATAACCTTTTCCACTACGAGTGGTGATTGCTTTCATCTCCCCTCTTGGATTCGCAACGGTATTGCTCGGAAGAGTACCCGAAGAAGAGGGTTGATTACTTTGGATGAGCAAACCAATCATATCACGAAGGTGAAGAGCTTGATTGTTAAAAGAGTTTTGCATGTTGGCATTAATATCATTGCTGTGTTTGGCCATGTCATTCCTTAGCTCGGCTCGAATATCGCTCCCTTGTTTCACCATGTCATTCTTCAAGTTGACAAATTGACTCTGAAGATTCTTCACCATCTCACGATTAGTCTTCATGAACGTCTCGACGTCTTGGTTTACGGCCATCGGTTGATTGAGAGGTGGATCTTGAGAATTTCCTTGAGTTGGGTATGGGTTTCTTTGTGATTGATATTGATTTTGAGCACGAGGTTGGGATTGGTTGTTTCGGTTGTAGCTTTGTTGTTGGTTTTGGTTTGCAGGAGGGAAACCAGGAGGAGCAAGATAATTGTTGGAACGATAACTTAGCAAGTTACGGTCTCCTTGAGGGCGAGCTTGATAGCCTCCCGAGGGATAAGTACCATATGCTGCGTTAACGTCTTCAGAATAATTACCGTGAATAGAAGGACACTCATTGTAGGAATGAGGACCACCACATGTGTCACAAGAAATAGCAACGGCTTTAGCTTGTTGAGTGTGGTTAGAAGTCAAAATTTGGAGACTTTTGTTAATATCAAGAATAGCACGTTCCAAAACAGACGGGTTGGTGGTGGAAGAAGTAGATGAAACATTGACTCTCTGATTAGATCTTGAGGATGCGGAAGAATCCCAATTCTTGTGGTGAGTAGTCATGTTTTCAATCAACTCTCGACACTCTTCCGGTCTCCTTTTCATAAAAGTACCACCGGCGGCGGCATTGATCGTGTCACGATCACGAAAAGTGAGACCATTGTAAAAGGTGTCAATGAGAGTGACGGGGAGCATATTATGATTAGGACAGCGGTCGATCAAATCATTGTAGCGTTCCCAAGCATCGAAAAGCGATTCATCATTCTCTTGCATAAATCCACTGATTTGGTTACGAAGGCTAGTGACCATGGATGGGGGAAAGTAGCGCGATAAAAAACGTTGAGTCATGTCATTCCACGTGTGAATAGAATTCTTAGGAAGAC
Source organism: Glebionis coronaria (assembly GCA_025667525.1). NCBI lineage: Eukaryota > Viridiplantae > Streptophyta > Magnoliopsida > Asterales > Asteraceae > Glebionis > Glebionis coronaria. The sequence continues at coordinate 484,865,395 of CM046875.1, read as the reverse complement.
GGTCAAACCATTTTTCGGCATGGTGAGAAAGCGAGTGTGGAAAAAGTTGAAGGCGAAGGTCATCCATAGAAACACTGGAGCACTTCATGCTTTGGGTCATGGTAATGAATTTGTCGAGGTGTTTGTTGGCATCATCATCCGGAATTCCACGAAACGGGTTCGTTTGTACTTGCTGGATCATGTGATGCTTCAACGAAAACTCCTGAGCCGTGACGTGCATTGGCGCAATCGGGCCTCCGCGTCCGTTCATGGTGGGTTGGCACAATTCCTCCATGGTTCGTAAATCAGGTAGAAGGACATTGTTGTTGTTGTTGTTATTCAAATTGTTTTGAGGTGGGTGATTATTGTTGTTGTTAACACCAGCCATATCTAAATCTTCACGATTCTCGGGCTCAGAATAGTTCGTAGATCTAGTACGCATGCACCTGCAGAAGAAAAATATACACAAAGAATATCTATATAATATTTTGGTTTTTTAAAGGTTTTTTTAATGTTTTTGTATTTTTTTTGAAGAGTTTTTTATTTTTTAGGATTTTTAGAAATTTTTGAAGCGAGGAAAATAACGTTCAAAGAACGGATCCTAAAATTCAATGCGTCTCTCACTAGAAACCGTTTATCTTAACGAAAAGAGCCGGCAGCGGCGCCATTTTAATGTAAGAGATTTTACTAGTTGAAAAATTCGTTATTCTCGGTGTCTAATCGAATTGATTTCCGGTTCAAAGTGCGACTCAATCGTCTTTTGGTGAATCAAGAGAATGGTTTGGTTGATTTTAAACTATTAGCAAGTAATTAAAGTGTCGTTGAGTAAAAAGGAAGTTAAAAGATTAATATTAAGATGACAAGTAAAATAAATGCATGGAAACGTAAAAGTGACAATGGAAAAATACTTTGACACTTAATAAAAACTAACACTTAGAAAATTACTAAAAGAAAGTAAGGTCGGAGTAACAAACAAGTGCAACAATCGGAATTAACCCAAAATAAGTACCGATCGGAATATTTCCGATCGGTTGATTGGAAAGTGGATAGGACAGTGATCGGAATAATGGACGAATGCTACAATCGGAATAATCAATAAAGGGGTTCCAATCGGAATACTAAGCTTGACCACAATCGGAATTAGGGAAGAACTAACAATTGGAATATGTAGAAATGCCACAATCTGAATATTGGGAGTAAACAACCAATCGGAAAATGCAAATGAGGACTTATCGGAATGTCAAACAACCCAATCGGAATATGAGACTAATGACCTACCGTCGGAATATCAAGACCAATCGGAAAGGGGTTTTAAACCCTTTCCTAAAATGGTGGAAATCGGTTAGATGGTGCCCGGTCGGAAAACCCAATCGGAAAGGGGCTATACCACCCTTTCCGAAAATTGTGGAAATGGAAAAGCTAGGTAATAAGCTAAAGTAATAAGCTAACACCCAAAACTTATCAATCCAAATAATCAATCGAATCAAATAAGCACTTTAATGAACTTATCTAACGCGAAATCAAACAACTTTTTAGATTAAACAATAAAAACATAAACTTTTTAATAAAACTTTTTAATAAGAAAAATAAGCTAATCATAAAAATAAGCCAATAAGCACAAAAGTCTTAAAGCTTATTCAAATGAAAACTTATAAAATGATCAAAAGATCAACTTTTTAAGCACGAAATCAATTAGAACAACACGGATCTTATGATATTCGCACCAAAATAAATCTTAAATCAAAGAAAAGTAGAATGAGATTAAGAAATAAAAGCTTAAAATGAACTTGATTAATAAAAATAAGCAATACAAAGTGTTTAATCTTGAAAGATTAAAAGAAAAAGATTAACAAGTGAGAGAAAGTTTAAGACTTTCTCTCTCTAAAAACTAAGAAGTGATAAATTAACTAAAAATCTAACTTCCCTCCTAATGACTATTAGGAGGGTATTTATAGGGAAGGTGGAAGGAGTGCATGTGTTGCATCTTCTTTCTTGCTTTCTTCACGTTTTCTCGACTCGACTTTAATTCTTCGTCTTTGTCGTCTCAGGATTTGAACTTGTCTTTTAATTTTCTTCTTCTATTAAACTTAAGTTCTTCGACTTCGTTAAACTTCCGCCTTTTGACTTTTTCTTCGATAAATCTTCAGAATAGGTCTTGGACTTCCGTTCTTTTTGCACTCTTGATCTTTTGACTTCGTCTTTTCCCGTTTTCTTTGATAAAAGCCCGTGAAAGCCCGTGTTTTCTTCCTTTTCCATATTTGGGTCCTAAAACACAATAAAAACATAAACCACACATAATTCTGACTTTTACGACATAAATCACACGTTTTGGTCTTGTTATTATTGGAAATAAGTGGTAAAAGGATAAGTGTTTTCACACTTATTAGTAGGATAGGTTAAGTCCAATGATTCTTCCAAAACTGGAGGAATCTTCCCAAGGACATTTCATAGCTAGAAATAGTAGTCCTTAGGAAATATGGGGAAAGATTGTGAACGTAGCTAAATACCGACCAAGTAAATAAGTTAGCACTGGAACAATCACAACAAGGTGCTAGTCATGACGTATTAGTAAGCATTGAAGGGGTTGAAGAATGAAAAAGAATTGTAAAGATAAAGGGTGAAAACAAAGTTTTTGGGAAGAAACCGGGTTAACTCATTAACTATTGAGATCATTTTTAATGATGCTCGATATTGAAGATAGACATCATGGACCTATTGATGCAATGCACAATCCATTGCAGCTAACTCAGATATCTCTCAAATGTATTTGTTTTAATCACACGGAGATCAACACGTTATCTATCGATTTATTCACTCCGAGTAAATTGGTATTGAAAAGGTGGCACTCCTCTCCAGCATCCGATCACTAAAATCCAAAATGCATGATTGAGTCTAGAGCCATTTAAAATTATCAAATATCTCATTAGGACACACTTCCATATTTCCTTGCTTCTTCACATACTATGAAAAGTAAGAAAGATATTAAGAGTCCTACGCAAAATCTTCATGATCTTGCCTGAACATCCGAGTAATACGAAAGTATTTACAATGAAGATGGAAATCCTTCTTGAGCGAACATTAAAAAGCTCATGGTAGGTGACTTGTGCGATTCTTTATGAAACAAACTTGTGATAACTAGAAAGCAACAGTGGTTTAATTCTTAACTGAACACGTTCCAGGCCTCTACGCAATATCTTAGTGATCTTTCCAAAACACTCAGAGTGATACCTTAGTGTTCACAGTGATGAGTGGAAATCCTTCTAGTGTTAACCTCAAACAGCACTTGGTAGGTAACTTGCAAGATTAAATATGAATCGAGCTCGTGACAACTGGAAAGCAACGATGGTGCGATTCTTTAATGAATCAAACTTGTTCCAGGAATCAGAATTGACAGCTTCAATCATGCGAATCATTTTATCCAAATGATTCACTCTTTACGTTCGCAGTCAGCTTTGGACGGTCGAGTAAAGAGAACGGGTTTACCCGCAAAATCTTGTCATGGAGATTTTTAATTAAATTTACCTGCCACAAGTACGATATTTTATATCGTCCAACAGTCTTCACCGACTGGAGGTAAAATGATACCGAATTAGAATGAAATGTTCAAAGCCATTTCGTTCTTGTCTACTTATGTTGCAGCATTTGAAGACGGTGGCGTTGCGGAGTCCGAGATGAAGTCGTCCCCACATGCTTATATTTTCTACCTCAACAAATTTAAGAAAGCTTAAAAGTCAGGTCTTCCGTTGTATCGAACTCTGAAGCTTTCAAGAATTACAAAGCTATAAGTATGTGGGACATGAAGTCACGAAGAGGCGAATATCACAAGTGATGGATGCACAAGATCAAGGCAAGAGATTAATGTTCAAGATTGATATCAAAGACCACATAAACATGTTCACCAGAAAAGAAAAAGAAAAGAAAGATGAAGAGTACGAGCTCAAGACAAGCATAGTATGCTAGGTTTATTTTATCATTGTAACTCGGGTAACACCCTTGTTTGGAGTGACCTCCCTTAGGGGGAGATTGTTGGAAATACGTATTACGTATTAGAAAGGATCGGTCACTCCAACAATAGATTAAGTAGTATCTCGTAATCTAGTTAACTTAATATTAAATTAACAAGGCCAAGCCAAGCCTACAACATGTGTAGGCCGGCGACCCATTGTAAGCCCAAGCCCATCTCATGGGCTTGGGTATATAAACCCTCTCCTTAGTTGGAGAGGGTGGTGGTTTATTTCATAATTTCACATAGTTAAAGTGTGTTTTTCATACTTTCTCTCTTTAAGTGTGTGTGTTCTCACCATCTTTCTATCTCCTTCTCTCTCTAGAATATAAGCAAGATTTATAATATCCTACATTCTCGTTTATACAAAGCACGAACCATAGTCTGGCAAGATCAAAAGTTAAGATTAAGAAAAGAATTCAAGAATGGAAATAAAGTACTCCTCTTTATCTCGAAGTACAAATTCAAACAGCCTAAGCTTACCTCGAGATGGATCGGACCTTATACAGTGAAATCCCAATATCCATCCGGATATGTTGAGTTATATGGTAGAGACAACATCACTTTCATAGTCCATGGACATACACATAAGGTCTACCACGAGGAAGAAAACTGTAACAAATTTGATGGAGAGGATGTACCATTCTTTGTGAAATAAATCCGAGTAACCAAATCTGGCAGAAGACTCTAAACTTAGCATTTCTCGGAAGGAAATCCAGGTTTTATCTCCCACTTTTCAGCTTAAGTGTGGAGGAGGACTTGTAATTAAATAAAATCGTCCTTGTACATACTTTGCATTTTTGTTTGTTTGTTATGTCATGCAAGAAAAAACAAATTGGTGCTCTAAGCCGAATTAATTTTTTGAAGTCCAACAACTTTCTACTAATCCCCGGGAAGTTCTCGTTTCCTTTGCATTTTCTATATTTTTTGTTTTATTAGTTCTCACATCGAGGACGATGTTCACCTTAAGTGTGGAGGAGTGAAATAGAAAAAATAAATAAAATATAGTCAATTTTCTCCACACCAAAAAAAAATCTTTTTTTAAATAAAAATGAAGATGTTTGTAAATAAATAAAGTGTTTTAGCAAAGCAAAAATCTCATTGATTGACACTATAACTAAGCACAAATCATCCACAAAATATGTGAGAAACATAAAGCCTTTATATTTCTCTATTTGTGTGAGAACCGATAATTTAGTATGCTTCAGAATTTGTGCTTGATCATCGTTTACTAAACCGCCGTGAGGTTAATTTATAGATATTTTTGAGAAGAGGAAAAATGAATCCCCTTCTATAATTTTAGTCGAGCTACACTGGCTTAATAAAATATGTAACACTCGTACCTATGTGTTATATTATCCTTTGTGTCGATGTCCCTTGTATTTATGCTTTTCGTTGCCAAGTCATAAGTGTATGATTTTCTTTTAAAAAAAAGAGAGAAGAAAATATCAAAAAGAAATTAAGTATTCTAGAATGGTTTGTTCTACGACTTTGGCATGGCATATTGTGTTACTAAACCCTCATCTATATCACATTTTGCCTTTTTGAAAACTTATATTCTGCTCACGCCGCAACGATTATGTTTATGTGTCTCGTACAAGCATATAATAGCTATCTATTTTATGTCTGAGCTATTTGAGTGTTCTATTACATTTTCCCCTTGTGAGTGACATTGTATGAAGTTAAAATCAAAACACTAATCCCAAGTGAGGTGCTGAAATTATTGTGTCGTTTACTTTTGCTACTTAAAAACCTAATCATTTTCCTATCATGCTTCATAAGAACTTATGCTTTTAAAATCTAATCTTGTTTTCTCGCTTTGATTTCTTGAGGGAAAACAATACCTAAGTGTGTAGGAAGTTGATAACACCCATATTATACATATTCAGACCGTTACTATTATTCCATTTTTATGTTAAATAAGGACTTTTGATACTTAAACATTGTGTTTTCTATGCAGGTTGAGAGATTGAAGGCCCAAAGTGAAAGAAAGCAAAATAAAGTCCCTAGATGCAATAAAATAATAATAGGAGAGAAGAAAATTCTGGACGCACGAAAGTGCGGCACACTTGTCCGTAATTGCGGCGCAAAAATGCCACCTCCAATGTGCGGCGCACATTTTGGATGGTGTAGCGCACATTGATCCCCAAACAAAGTGATTCACAAGATGTTTATGTAACATTTGTGAATTGATGCCTATATGTAATGTAACAACTAACACACAAACTGTAAAACCCGCATGCTTTTACCATGAACAGTACACCTATGATCGTACGTACAGGATTAAAACTTTCCTTAAATAACATGAACACGTATCACGAATGTTAATTACAAGAATTACGTACGTGTTATACAAGATAATAAGTACGTACGTGGTAATACACGATAATTATAATTATATTCATGAACATCTAAAACACGATCAATTGAACCACATGCATATATTAATACACGATAAATAATAATTACGTATTATATATAACATGAACATTTAAACAAGAACTACACGAATATTAAAATACACGAACACGTTAAGTAGTCATTTAAACACGACAAGTATTACGTAACTTAATATTACGTATAGCATGTAAAGTTATTACAAGATAATTCACGACATAAAATACACGAACCCGAGTACGCGTTTATATAAGACGCGAATTATATTGTAAAAGGGCGTTTGAGCCGTTTAGACAAGACAAAACAAGACAAACATGGGCTCTAGGCCCATTTGGGCTTAAATCGACTTAAAAAGAAAAAGGGACGGGGCATATAGTTTTATTTTAGACAAAATCCTATGAAACCCTAAAAAGAAATAACAAGCCGTCAGTTTTGGTTTCTCCCTTTTTCTTCTCTGCCGCGACCAACACAAAGAAACAAGGATAGGATCGTGGGTTGCAATTCAAGAAGAACGTTGATTCACGTTTATGCTTTCCTTAAACCCGAAAAACGCAAGTAAGAAACCCTAATCTTGTTTTTATTTGTTTTCCTTCGTTAATTGATCTAGCATTCGGGGAAAATTGATTGATAAACATGTTAATTACAAGCCTAAATTATGCGGGTAAATGACGTTGTTGTTTGGGTTTTGGATTTGCACACAAACCGAGAGTCTCAGACTCTCGGTGGGCTTTTGCTCCAACAGCCGCAGCCCCTGCTGTCAGCAGGGGTACGTTTGGCTTGGCAGTGGCAACGGTGGCCAAGCAGGGGGGGTGCGATTGTTCTGGCAGTGGGAACCGAGAGCGTTATGCTCTCGGTGGGAAATTAATAGCAAGCAGGGGTAATCGGTTGCTGTCGGCGGCAGCAATACTACTGCCAGGGGGAAAACTGGCAGTAAGGGGGTGTTTGGTTTCTGATTTTATAAACAGTTAAGGGGGTGTTTGGCTGAGTAATAAAAACATGTATTTTACTATATTTAACTAGTCTAATTATAAAGATGTTAGTTAAATTAATCTTATGCATGACTTAAGTATAATTTTCTTTTGCAAGAATTACTAGATTTATTTGGTCCGGTTCATGGGGTTCCGGGTCCGGTTCACGTCACGTTTAAATTATAAAATACGGTTCACGACTTAGTTAATCTTACAAGTTGATTATTTACAAGTATATTTTTTTACAAGATTAATTAAATTAAATTAAGCATGACTAATAATTAATTTAATTTAAATCATGGACTTAGGTTATAGTTATTTTTAATAAATAACACATGTACTTAACCTAAGTATTTTTACCCCTTTAATATGACGATAGTTATTAAATAATTATTTAAAACATAGATTATAATTAATTAATAAAACATGACTTAGGTTATAAATAGTCAATTAATAATACATGATTTTGACCTAAGTATTTTATTATGTATTTGAGATTATAGTAATTAATTAATTGTTAAAACATGACATGTAACTAACTAATTATCATGACTTAGGTTATATTAATATAGTTATTAGTACATGTTTTAACCTAAGTATTTTATACACTTAATTTAATTAAATCATGTTTATAAATAATTAAATCTTATGATATATAGTTTATTTAATTTACATGTATTAATTAATAAACTATACTATTTAATCACATGATTTAGAATATTAGTCAGTAAAACTTAAGCTTATCCTTTTTAGCTTAATAATCCAGCTTATATCCATTTATGGAAACTTTCTATTTTTAGAAACTTATCTATTTTAAGCAGTAAATCTATTTTTGGAAACTTTCTATTTTTGGAAAATTTCTATTTTAAGAAACCTGCTATTTTTTTGAAAGTTACATATTATTACACAACAAGTATAATAATACAAGAAATACAAGTAATACTAATATACAGAATACACGATAAACACAGTATAAAGTTAAAATCAGTAAAACAAGACATGAACATATAAACAAGCTAAAACATGATATAAAACCAGTTACATACTCAGTAATCAGAATACTTATACATGTATCCTATGTATGTAACATTAGTGAGATCGAAGTAGGACTCTCTTCCGCTCGTCTTCTTCGTTCACTGGACTTAAGGTATGGATTCTCCGTCCTTTCAGTATGGACATTCTTCCTTATTAGGATTTCCCGTATGCAGCCAACTGTTTTCCCCAGTATATGTTTTATATGTTTTTGAATTGCTTATGTTTATTTAGAATACCTAAAGCCATATACATGCATGACCAGTTTCACCTAGTTATGGAGGTACCATAACCATAACACTAGAGGCACCAGTGTTATGACTTCACCATGACGGGGTGATAGCTCGTGGCGTCCCTTTCAGCTTTTGGCCATATTATTATTATCAGGTGGGGCGTATGGGTGCATCCTAGTTTACATGTTTTCAGCAGATTATTCAGGTGAATGTGGTGTGTGCCTTGCATCCTTCACAAGGAGTTGATCCCTCCTACCCAAACAGTTATATTAATTAGAGGCAGCCCCTCTAATTGCATGACGAGGTCACCCCTCCAAGTATTCATGCACGTTGATCTTTCATGACCTATATTAGCTAATGGTTAACATGTTAAACAGTTTTCATAAGATAAACATAAGGCTTTTCAAACTATAAAACCAGTTTTATGAACATGTTCCAGGTTTTCCAGGACTTATATATTTCCGTTGCTATTAAGTCTTTATTATGTTTCAGTCATTCATGCTATGTTTGTATATCCGTGCACTGAGCATTATGCTCAGCCATTAATTTCCTTTCCATGTCCCAAAACGGCAGGTACCCAAGGACAGACTCGAGCATTTGGAGGACGTGCATAGGATGGAAGCAGCCATAGACTTCTTTTCCTTTTGCCTTCATATATTTATGCTTGTGTAGTCTTTGTTCATTTCATTTACTTTATTTATGTTTTGGGCTTATGTTTGGGAACCGATGTTTGATTCTGGTTTTTTCCCTATGGTCATGTATGTTTTACTACATATCACCTTGAATGCTTTGATGACACGCTATAATTACGCGTAACGGTCTACTTATCAAAGTGGGGTGTTACAATTATGGTATCAGATCCAAGTCTTCGACTTGTAGGCTCTAAAACTTGACCTGTGACTAGTGGGTAGTCACCAGGAGCCTCCTAAGCCAACGCTTGTTATTCCACGAATTGATGTTTTCAGAACCTTGTTGTTTTAACCATGATGTTTTTAGCACCTTTGATGTTTTAACTTCGATGTTTTCATCGATATTGTTTACTAATATGGATGGACAACCGTCATTCATATTTAGTTATGTGTCATTGTTTCATGCACGACGTTCCTCGTGAACTATGACTATATGGACTGAACCCTAGTAGTTCATAATTGGTCACATAAAAAAATTTTCTGATAAGTTTTGACAGATGATTTTCACGTATTTATGTTTCATGTATCATTGTTGCAAGAATTATGACTAAGTAATGGTTGGTACAGAACTGGCCCTATTTAGTCGCATGTGCTTTTATCGAAACTTTTAACTTTGGGACCGACCCATAGGCGTCCCCTCGCCATGTCTTTTGTTTTGGGACCAACCCATAGGCGTCCCCTCGCGCATATAAAGGTTTTGTAAACTACATCATGTATTCATGCACTGTTTTCATGCATAAAATTTTCTCATGATTTATTGGCATAAAATTTTTTTCATGTCCCCTCATAAGTTATTATGTTTTTATGTCAAGTATGTTTTCATGCTACCATGGTTAACTTCATTTCATGCTGATTATGTTTATACTACTTCATGATTAATTTCACTCCAAGATTTTTATGTTGATTTCATCTTCATGTTAGGTATGTCTTAAGTCTTCTTATGTTGATTATGTTCTCATCATGTCGATCATGCCCTCATGCTAAGACATTGAAAGATTCTAGTAAATCCTGCTTTTATGATAGTCATGGTTGGTCTCCATTAACCATGCTTTCATGCTGCTCATTGTTGAGTTTCGTTTCACCAACCTTCTAGGTGTTTTCTTTATGTATCAGAATGATGTTTATTCGTACTAAGTGCTTCTGCCACTACATTTGCCTTTCTGGGATTATTCCCTGTACAATCATGTCAGATGATCGACCCATATCGATCATTTCATGTGCATTTCATGTGTACCACATGTACCGTATTCCATGTGTAGTACACGTACTTTGATCCAAGTGTATTTTTACCTACAATGCTCTACGAGTATTTGCTAGTCGATTCTAAATCATCTCAGGTGTACTCCACTTGCTGATACTCTACAAGATTGCTAATGCCGCTCATAGCTTTGAGATGTTACTAAGGGTTGATGTTGCGGATGTTGGAGACGCTACGAGATGCTGATGATGTTCACAACCTGGAGATCTTACAAGACGAAGACAAAGGCGTTAGATCAAAGCGATTGGACGAGAAGATGCTTCACCACCAGACTATTTCCATCAATCATTGTCCCAAATTCGTAGTTACATGTCACACGTCATTCAGTTGTCGTTTCAGTCATATGAGTGGAGAACCGGTACCAGCCGGCCACTCAACGGAATAGTTACATGAATCACAGTCATGAGAATGACCGTCATGGAACTGACAGACAGGACGATAGTAACCACTACTATGACATCAACTATCTTAAAAATCGCAACTGAGGCTCCGGCCGCGGACGCGATCAAACATACAAATGATCAGTAGTCCAACCGATCCGCCAATTCTGGCATAATAACCTAATATATGTAGTCCTATTTGTTTCACATCTCGAGACACATGTCAAGACACCAGCCATGACACATGTCATGCTTATACTTCCAAGACACGAGTCAAGACACATGACTTACGTCAAATTCTGGAACATCCCTAAGAAATTTAGGGTACCCTCCAAAGGGAATATCCATTTTGTTGTACCATGTATTAATCAAGCCACAAGAATTTCAGTACCATCAGTGGCGTATTAGTAAGATCTGTCACGATTACTCGATGATACTTTCATCTCTTGCACCCATATTTCATATATTCATGACCATCACGCACACCATTCGTATTCCCTATGTATACGAAGGTTTTTCTTCAGCCTAATGATAAGATCCAAACTGCTAACGCATTACCTCGGACAGATGTGAGTTGAATTTAATCCTAATTATGGACTACAAACAGCACACCATGCTATGATTCATGATTATATACAGTAATGTTCAGGCTCCTGAATGCATTTAGTAGGGTTTTCCATCAAGAAAATCTGTACAAATTATCTATGCTTTACAAGCACGTGCGTTGTTAGCCATGGCTGCTAAAATCTTCTAACTGTCAGTTAAGATATGACCATTAAAGTTCCTTTTACGCATAACCAGACGATTATTCCAAAATCTTCCCATACATTCCAGAAGAACCTTAAGGAGAAGGACGGTAACATGAGATTATGTGTCGACTACCGTCGAGTTAAAACAAATCACCATCCATAACCGTTATTCTCCTCCACGTATTGACAACATGTCAAATCGACTTTAAGGTGTTAATCACTTTTCCAAGATCGGATTCATGATCATGCTGCCAACAGAGGTAAGTGAAAGAGAAGGACATTTCCATGACTGCTATTCGTACACGATTCGGTCATGCTAGATTCATGGTTTTGTATTAGTCTCATAAATGCTCTAGCAGCATTATGGACTTAATAAAATGAGTTTCCATGAACTCATAAACAAATTCATCAGTGTTTTCATCGAGGATAAACTGATTTACTCTAAGTCTAGAGAAGAGTAGTAAGACCATATTTGCACTATGTGCAAATTCTACGACAAGAGAAATTTCACCTTGAAATTTTCCAATATAAATTCTGGTTGATTACAGTGACACGCTGAATCACATGGATTCGCACGGTTAATCTTACCATGACTCAACATATGCATAAATGTGAGAACCCTACACTACATTAGGTGTTCCACGAAAATCCTACGCTAAGAGAAGTCTAATTTCGGAGACTCACAGTTTCACAAATTTCTATGTATCAAGTTTCTACGAAGCAAGATACAGTTACGTTCATATCTAGGTACCTGACATACCAACAGGTTAAGATAGAAAACCAACAGACTAGGATTTTTTTTCCATCATCTGAAATTGTGAACAGAAATGGGACAAGATCTCCATGGATTTTGGTTACCAGATTAACACATACTAAGAAGAAGCATGGTGCTATCTAGGTTATTGTCAACAGTTTGACCAAGTCTGTAGAATCCTTACATCCGCAAGGATTTCAGAACCAGCAGATTGATCGGACATGTTCCAGCCAGGGCTTATCCGGCCACTTGGTAATCCCTCAGCTATCGGGTCAGACAAAGGTTCGCATTTGTGCTCCTTATTTACGTTCACGTTCTTGTTCCAGTTTTACGACTTGTTTCACGCTCACGTTCATGACACTGTTCATGTTAATAATCGTATCCTGGCTTACGATTTTACGTACATTTTCGTTCTGGAGGTTTTGCAAGAACTTGAGAGACCAGACTCCAGTTTAATATAACTCCCTTTCCTCAGACAGACGTTTCACGTCACATTCCATGTTTCACCTTAGAGCATTTGGTGTTACCGTAACCGTATCCCATGTTCACGATATGTTTCACATGTCATGTTCATTCCACGTTCCTCATATCACGTTCACGATATGTTACACGTATCATTGACCATGATATGTTTTCTCATACTACACTCACCATATCTCCACGTATCACGTTCAAAATTGTTCATGTATCACGTTCACGTATCACGTTCACAATTTTTCACGTACTACGTTCCAGTATGTCTCGCGTATCATTGCTAAGACAGTAATATTATCAGTTATTTGGGATATTTTGCATTATAACGTTTCAGTTACCCTTGCACGTTAATTCTTATTCCCTTGATCAAATTTGGGGGATCCATCTTACGTTGATAACAAGGAACTTTTACGTACTGTCAAATCAAGGTCACAAGACCAGGATTATTATATGTGTCAAGATCTCATAGAGGAACCGTTCCGAGAGGGAGGCCATTTGGAAACGGACAAGTTCATCCGGACTTCTTATCCGTTTTTCTCTTATCAATTAGATATGTCCTTTTAGTCACGTCACGTTCCATGTCCTTTCAAGACATGTCACGTTCCATGTTCCTTTCTACCAGGACACCTGCATGTCCTTTTATCTTACATACCCTCTCAGTTCGATTCGGGTATGTTTTGCTTCCAGTTACGATATCTATAATTCGGGGACAAATTATTCTTTTTAGGGGGGAAGAGTTGTAAAACCTGCATGCTTTTACCATGAACAGTACACTTATGATCGTACGTACATGATTAAAACTTTCCTTAAATAACATGAACATGTATCACGAATGTTAATTACAAGAAACGTACGTGTTATACACGATAATAAGTATGTACGTGGTAATACACGATAATTATAATTATATTCACGAACATCTAAAACACGATCATTTGAACCACATGCATATATTAATACACGATAAATAATAATTACGTATTATATATAACATGAACATTTAAACAAGAACTACACGAATATTAAAATACACGAACACGTTAAGTAGTCATTTAAATACGACAAGTATTACGTAAGTTAATATTACGTATAGCATGTAAAGTTATTACAAGATAATTCACGACATAAAATACACGGACCCGAGTACGTGTTTATATAAGACGTGAATTATATTGTAAAAGGGCGTTTGAGCCGTTTAGACAAGACAAAACAAGACAAACATGGGCTCTAGGCCCATTTGGGCTTAAATCGACTTAAAAAGAAAAAGGGACGGGGCATATAGTTTTATTTTAGACAAAATCCTATGAAACCCTAAAAAGAAATAACAAGCCGCCAGTTTTGGTTTCTCCCTTTTTCTTCTCTGCCGCGACCAACACCAAGAAACAAGGATAGGATCGTGGGTTGCAATTCAAGAAGAACGTTGATTCACGTTTATGTTTTCCTTAAACCCTAAAAACGCAAGTAAGAAACCCTAATCTTGTTTTTATTTGTTTTCCTTCGTTAATTGATCTAGCATTTGGGGAAAATTGATTGATAAACATGTTAATTACAAGCCTAAATTATGCGGGTAAATGAGGTTACTGTTTGGGTTTGCACACAAACCGAGAGTCTCAGACTCTCGGTGGGCTTTTGCTCCAACAGCCGCAGCCCCTGCTGTTAGCAGGGGTACGTTTGGCTTGGCAGTGGCAACGGCGGCCAAGCAGGGGGAGTGCGATTGTTCTGGCAGTGGGAACCGAGAGCGTTATGCTCTCGGTGGGAAATTAATAGCAAGCAGGGGTAACCGACTGCTGCCATCGGCAGCAATACTACTGCCAGGGGGAAAACTGGCAGTAATGGGGTGTTTGGTTTCTGATTTTATAAACAGTTAAGGGGGTGTTTGGCTGAGTAATAAAACATGTATTTTACTATATTTAACTAGTCTAACAATAAACATGTTAGTTAAATTAATATTATGCATGACTTAAGTATAATTTTATTTTGCAAGAATTACTAGATTTATTTGGTCCGGTTCATGGGGTTCCGGGTCCGGTTCACGTCACTTTTAAATTATAAAACACGGTTCACGACTTAGTTAATCTTACAAGTTGATTATTTACAAGTATGTTTTTTTACAAGATTAATTAAATTAAATTGAGCATGACTAATAATTAATTTAATTTAAATCATGGACTTAGGTTATAGTTATTTTTAATAAATAACACATGTACTTAACCTAAGTATTTTTACCCCTTTAATATGACGATAGTTATTAATTAATTATTTAAAACATGGATTATAATTAATTAATAAAACATGACTTAGGTTATAAATAGTCAATTAATAATACATGATTTTGACCTAAGTATTTTATTATGTATTTGAGATTATAGTAATTATTTAATTGTTAAAACATGACATGTAATTAATTAATTATCATGACTTAGGTTATATTAATATAGTTATTAGTACATATTTTAACCTAAGTATTTTATACACTTAATTTAATTAAATCATGTTTATATTTAATTAAATCTTATAATATATAGTTTATTTAATTTACATGTATTAATTAATAAACTATACTATTTAATCACATGACTTAAAATATTAATCAGTAAAACTTAAGCTTATCCTTTTTAGCTTAATAATCCAGCTTATATCCATTTATGGAAACTTTCTATTTTTATAAACTTATCTATTTTAAGCAATAAATCTATTTTGGAAAATTTCTATTTTTGGAAACTTTCTATTTTTGGAAACTTTCTATTTTTGGAAACTTTCTATTTTAAGAAACCTACTATTTTTTTGAAAGTTACTTATTATTACACAACAAGTATAATAATACAAGAAATACAAGTAATACTAATATACATAATACACGATAAACACAGTATAACGTTAGAATCAGTAAAACAAGACATGAATAATGACGTATAGTCCCCAGTCGGGTCATCACGGGTACTACCCGCATCCGGCCCATTACTGATGGGTGGGATTCATGTCATTTAAGCTTATGGGCTTAGATGAACAATGACCGCGCACACGTGTGCGGCCCACGGCCCGGCATAGCCGGTACAGGGTTAGACAAAATCATACTCTTACTATGATTAGGATTTACCCCAAAGAAGAGGATATTCACTCACCATAATTAGAAGATAGCAATCAATCTAATTATATTACTTATCCTTTCCTTGGGGCCGAAGCATCAGTGACATCCCATTAGGGTTTCACTGCCTATATAAGGAACCCCCAAGGGTTCCACAAAGGTATTACATTCTACACACTCACAACTCATCCGATTCTTATAACCCTAACCGATTACTTACTCTCACGCCGGAGTCTAATCGTGGGATACATTCCCACGGTAAGCCTAACGCGTGTTGTTTTAGTGTGCAGGATCCCAACCCGACAATTCACTTGGTGTAGGAGCCGGAGTCCAGCCAACCTGAATTAAGCCTAATTCGGGTCTAGCAAGGATCACCCAACTTTTTTATCAACAAGTTGGCGCCATCCGTGGGAACAATACACTAAGCTAGATCAAATCTCATCTCGATCTCTCAATGACGAAAGGACATCCGCAAGGAAACCCCAGGAACACAAACCCTACAAACCGGAAGTCCCCAGGGGACGGGATACTCATTCCCAACCGATCCCCTAGTAACCAAACAGGCGGACCAAATAACCGAAGTGTTCTTCAGTCCATGGGTGTGACAAGCACGTTCGCTGTCACCCCACCACCTACCTCGACCTTGGATAACGCTGATCCAGGGAGTGCGCCAAACCCCCCTAACAAGGAGCCGTGCAGACCATCGACTGAGGAAGAAGTGGAGGTCGAACCAATTAGTGAGGAAGTTCTCACTCGAGTTCTCACGCAGAACTTCGAGAGGATCGTCCCAGGAATCGCATCCAGGTTGAACCTAGGGAGAGACCTCCAATCTAGGCTCAACTTTGGCAGTGCCCGACCAGGCACCTCTCCTCAAACTCAAAGGAAGCGAAGGACACGACCCTAGGAGCGGAACCTATTTGAGGAAACTCCCCAACCTAGGAATGTGTTCGAACGCATAGGGGATCGTATCATGCAGGAACTATTACAATCCCATGAGGAGGGAGATAGGTCCGGCGATTAACCTGAACGACCAGATCTGGAGCTAACCAGAACCAATCGCCGCACAAGCGTGTGGGACAGGATGAATACCGGGAAGAAGGCTCCTAGCTCTTCTCACAAGAGTGATCCTCAGCCAAAGAATGGGGCACCGCCCCCTTCTCCCGATCCATCCGGAGAGGATTCGGATGACCATCCACCCAAACGTCACCGACCCAGGCGTACTCCTCCACCGCCACCAGACAATGAAGAGCACTATGGCGGCCCCTATTATCATGTGACAACCCTAGGTTTTGGATTTGTCACTTGGTCTTACTTTTAGGTTATTTTATGTGTGCTTACTTGAATTGTGTGTTTACGTGTTTATTTTGAGTGAACGAGGTTGGTGTGGTTATCGTTTATGAGTATAGAGTACTCATAAGTAAATTAAGGAACGGTTATTTCATGTTCATGAGCTCACAAGTGGTGACTATGAAATGAAAATGGTGATATTGTGGTGTTTACGTATACGTATAAGTATTATAGTAATAGTATTTTTTTTGGATTTACGGTTTAGCGTTTAGAGGTCTCGGGTGAGGTAATTATCCAAAAGAATATTTTTCGGGATGGTTTTAAGTCATTTAGGACTTAGTTATAAAGTTTATTTAAGAATTTGAGATTTTTTTTAAAAGTGTATATTTTACGTCTTTTACGGTAAAACGCGTAAATTTGACTAGTTTTACGGTTTTGAGGTTTTGGGAGTTTTAGGAGCTGAAATAAATTAAGTTAAATTAAGGTAATATTAATAAGATATTAATTAACAATGAAAAGAAAAAAAAATAAAGAAAAAAACGAAATTAGGGGTGTTTGGGTCGGTTTAGAAGAGAAAAAAAAGGAAAAAAAGGAAAAGAATTAAGGAAAGTGGGCTTTGGGTTGAACTAGGATTCACCCATACCCTATATAATGTATATACTAAACCAAATTCATTATTTTTCTCCTGGAGATGAAGGAAATTCGTGAGTCTTATAAAAAATTAGGGTTCTTCATAAAATTTGGGGGTTTTCATAAATCCAAGGTAAATCTTCAAATCCCTTTTTAATTAAATTGTTTTTATGTTTTCTTTAATAATCTTATGATGGATTTAGGTTAGGGTTTAATATAAAAACAGTAAAATTAATGTTGTATTAATCATAGTATGATGGTTACATAAATTAGGGCTTGTAATTAGAGGGATTAGGGTTAATTAATTAGGTTAAATTAATTAAACCCGTTTTTAAAAACTGGGCAGAATCTTGGGTCATTGTTTAGATCATATAGGGAGTTCTACAAACTCTTATTTTGCGATCCACATACCCCTGAAAAGGTATTTGAAGTGGCTTTCCAATGCAAGAAACTAGAACTAAATTGGAGGTCAGGAAGTGGGTCAAAAACAGGTTACAACAGTCGGAGGTCAAAACAGTTTTGAATTCTGCCTGTTTTCTTTTTAAGTTTTGGGTTGTTTAGGGTACTTAGGGTTGCATTGGGATCTTCTAACGAACATGAGAGATGGTTTATATATTGTAATAAGAATCTGCACTTGGGCTAAGATTGTGGTTTAGGGTAAGACCCTCTAATGGTAATGAACTTTTCACACGTTTAAAATCAGGAAAACTGGAATGACAAAAGTATATATATATATATATATATATATATATATATATATATATATATATATATCAGGGCATTAACAGTAGCTTTAAGGTTAGGGCAAGTGGGAGGTGTTAGCCAACATATGTAAGGGTATGAATATTCCTTTTACAGAAACCATAGGTATGTTTAAGTGGACGTTTGACTTAAAGTTTTGAGACCTAAAACTGGGACTGTTTTGTGTAAAATTGTGAACGGGATAGCTATTAAACTTAACCAAGTTAAGGACTTGTTAGGGAAGGGTAATGGGGTGTTTAGAGTTATAAATGGGGTATTTATATGAGAGGAGGTTAGATGTCCATCATAGGTTGATGAACCATCTTAGTGATTGGTTCGTATATTGATTTGCGTGTTTTTGGATTATTAGCTTGAGGCTAGAGCAAGGACTTTGGAGAAGCAATCAGGTGAGTTCATAGTCCCATTTTACTACGTTTTTAAATGTTTTTTTTCCAGTATGGGATGGAGATGACACTTGTAATGTTCTTTAACATGATTTAGTACTATGTTATAAAATGTGTGGACATAAATGTGTTATTGTGTGACTTACGTGCTTATGAGTTCTCATATGTGCTTTGGTACGTGTTCTGCTATGTGAATCTTGTTTGGATTGTGATTGGCTTTGGTACATAGATGTATGGGCGTCTATGGGACCAGTTGTGATGTGTGTGGAGCGTGGGGCACGATCCGTCCTGAGTACTTGTGCATCGTCTCTTCGGAGGCAAGATATCTCGACGGGGATATAGTTCATCTTCCACAGGTGGTGTGGGAAAGATCCGGATAGTGTGGTGTGTGCTCTTGTGTGTGATGGGATACTTCTTGATTGTTATAATGTGCTTTGTGAATTGTAGATGTGATTGGTACTTGGCTTGAGTTTTGTTGTGGATGCATGTAGCATGATTATCACATTATGGTCCATTACTATAAATTGTTTTTCTTCAACTTATTTACAGCAGTTGACAAGGTTTCTTAAGATATTTTGATAACTTAAACCTATGTTCTCACCAACTTTATGTTGACAGATTTTAGTGTCATTTTCAGGTGAGGTAGTTGTGCAAGATGATGTTAGAAGTGGCTAGAGTATAGAGGCTGCTAGGATTGCATTCGGAGGAATCCCCTTTCCTCTTAGATTTTATTTTGTGTTTTGATTAAGTGAACTTTGTGATACCTATATGTTTGATGTTTGTTTATTTGTATGTCTTTGTTAAGAGGTAGGCCTGTTACCTACTTACCTAGACGCCTGCATTGTTGAGATATTGTCACGACATTTGTGTCGCCATCTATGATATTTCAATTTCATTTAGTTCTCTCTATAGACACGCTGTTGTTGTGATGATATCCATACGTCGCGCCCTATATTCCGCCATGGTGGGGTGTGACAGAATGGTATCAGAGACAATGGTTATAGAGAATTAGGTTTCCTAGTCGTGTAGCCTAGTCTATAGCTTAAGGGTCCCTGCATATAGGCGTCATAGGAGTATGTGTGCATTTTATAATAGTTGATGTGTTTGAATATTATTTTCGCAGTATTTGTTAGGTTATGAACTACTATGGTTCATACTTAAGTACATGTTATTTTCTTTACGAGTTGTGATTAGTGTGGGTGGAACCATGGTCATATACGCTAGTTATTGTTGGATTTTGTTTAATTATGTTTTCATGTTCTTTATACATTTTGAATTTTGTCTACGCTGGTTTAGCTGGATTACGAGTTTATGTGTTTCGTGCATTGACTATGTTATTTTAATACTTGGGGTTTTGGATCTTATCTTGTGTGGTTATGTGCTTGTGAGTTGTTGGATTATGTGTTATGTGTAGTATTAATTTCTTATAAGTGTCAACATAGGAGGGAGTACATTAGTGAAAGGGAACATGTATAATTATGGAGGCCTACATAATTATATATGTGCCACAACACCACTGGACTTTCAAGTATGATTGCATGAAAGAGAGTTAATACATGCTTATATAGTATATGTTGGATGGATTTGAGTGTATGTACGCTTATGCCTATGTATGTAAAATTATTTTCTACTTACCGGTTGTATTCTTGGGATAGTTGCTAGCTCGTTTCTCTTTGAGATGTTCAACTTCTGTAGTAGCGCATTTCTCGGGTCCTCATTTCACATGTTTGTTTGTACGGTACTTTTTGCGTGAAGGATTTTGAGATGGTGGAGATTTCTTTTTGGGGTAACGATGTCTTTTGTTTCGAGTTATACATGGTAAAAAAAATATAGAACTTGCAAATTGAAAAAAAAATAGTTGTTGGTAGTCGATGAAATAAGGAAGTGTCGAAAACGTGTTTGAAATAAGGTGGAATATAATTTTTTTTTTCATATAAGCATGGCCTTTTTATTCTAAAATATTTTGGTTTTGATCACCTAAAGTTATTGTTCTTTAGTTAGAATTCTTGTTCTTATTAACTTAAATATGTTAAATCATGTATTAATCATATGATGGGTGAGAGTTTAAATTTTCTAGAATTAAAATAAATTAGACCTTGAATTTTGTAATTAATAACGGGTTTTTTTTATAGGGTTTAAAAATCGTTTTTTTTGGTATAAATCGGAGTAGGCAGAAACTGTCGCTAAACTATCAAAATATGTCGCTAACTGTCAGAAACTGTCGCAAATGCCTAGGCAGATTTTGAGAAAAATCGTTTTGGTCATAACTTATTCGTTTTGAAAGGTTTTTGGGTGATTCAAAAGCCTAAAATTATGTACTCGGAACATACTTTTCAAATTATGTACTCGGAACATACTTTTCAAATATTCAGAAAGTTTCGTAATTGGAAGTCAGTAGCTTGGTCAAATTAATTGTACAAGTGTTGAGTTCAAGGTTAATTTTCGGACAACATGGTTTAAACTCGTGTTTTGGGTATATTTCGGTAATGAACACTTGGAGGGTTAACATAGAAATGAGTTGGGAAGGAATTTGAGAGTTCTTTAGACCTTATTATACGTGGTTATATTTTGATGAGTTTTGATTTATGGTTTTGATAAGTTTCCTCGCGGACGGTTAAGGCTCATGTGTTGTTGGTTGAGATTATTTTCGTGTAAACTGAGTTCACGTTTGAACGTGAAGGTTTTATCAAGGATATGTATCCTCGTTTGTTTGCTGAGAATAAGTTTGAGTTTGGGAGTAAATCTCGGGACGAGATTTCTATTAGGAGGGAGTGATGTGACAACCCTAGGTTTTGGATTTGTCACTTGGTCTTACTTTTAGGTTATTTTATGTGTGCTTACTTGAATTGTGTGTTTACGTGTTTATTTTGAGTGAACGAGGTTGGTGTGGTTATCGTTTATGAGTATAGAGTACTCATAAGTAAATTGAGGAACGGTTATTTCATGTTCATGAGCTCACAAGTGGTGACTATGAAATGAAAATGGTGATATTGTGGTGTTTACGTATACGTATAAGTATTATAGTAATAGTATTTTTTTTTGGATTTACGGTTTAGCGTTTAGAGGTCTCGGGTGAGGTAATTATCCAAAATAATATTTTTCGGGATGGTTTTAAGTCATTTAGGACTTAGTTATAAAGTTTATTTAAGAATTTGAGATTTTTTTTAAAAGTGTATATTTTACGTCTTTTACGGTAAAACGTGTAAATTTGACTAGTTTTACGGTTTTGAGGTTTTGGGAGTTTTAGGAGCTGAAATAAATTAAGTTAAATTAAGGTAATATTAATAAGATATTAATTAACAATAAAAAGAAAAAAAAAGAAAAAAACGAAATTAGGGGTGTTTGGGTCGGTTTAGAAGAGAAAAAAAAGGAAAAAAAGGAAAAGAATTAAGGAAAGTGGGCTTTGGGTTGAACTAGGATTCACCCATACCCTATATAATGTATATACTAAACCAAATTCATTATTTTTCTCCTGGAGATGAAGGAAATTCGTGAGTCTTATAAAAAATTAGGGTTCTTCATAAAATTTGGGGGTTTTCATAAATCCAAGGTAAATCTTCAAATCCCTTTTTAATTAAATTGTTTTTATGTTTTCTTTAATAATCTTATGATGGATTTAGGTTAGGTTTTAATATAAAAACAGTAAAATTAATGTTGTATTAATCATAGTATGATGGTTACATAAATTAGGGTTTGTAATTAGAGGGATTAGGGTTAATTAATTAGGTTAAATTAATTAAACCCGTTTTTAAAAACTGGGCAGAATCTTGGGTCATTGTTTTGATCATATAGGGAGTTCTACAAACTCTTATTTTGCGATCCACATACCCCTGAAAAGGTATTTGAAGTGGCTTTCCAATGCAAGAAACTAGAACTAAATTGGAGGTCGGTAAGTGGGTCAAAAACAGGTTACAATAGTCGGAGGTCAAAACAGTTTTGAATTCAGCCTGTTTTCATTTTAAGTTTTGGGTTGTTTAGGGTACTTAGGGTTGCATTGGGATCTTCTAACGAACATGAGAGATGGTTTATATATTGTAATAAGGATCTGCACTTGGGCTAAGATTGTGGTTTAGGGTAAGACCCTCTAATGGTAATGAACTTTTCATACGTTTAAAATCAGGAAAACTGGAATGACAAAAGTATATATATATATATATATATATCAGGGCCTTAACAGTAGCTTTAAGGTTAGGGCAAGTGGGAGGTGTTAGCAAACATATGTAAGGGTATGAATATTCCTTTTACAGAAACCATAGGTATGTTTAAGTGGACGTTTGACTTAAAGTTTTGAGCCCTAAAACTGGGACTGTTTTATGTAAAATTGTGAACGGGATAGCTATTAAACTTAACCAAGTTAGGGACTTGTTAGGGAAGGGTAATGGGGTGTTTAGAGTTATAAATGGGGTATTTATATGAGAGGAGGTTAGATGTCCATCATAGGTTGATGAACCATCTTAGTGATTGGTTCGTATATTGATTTGCGTGTTTTTGGATTATTAGCTTGGGGCTAGAGCAAGGACTTTGGAGAAGCAATCAGGTGAGTTCATAGTCCCATTTTACTACGTTTTTAAATGTTTTTTTCCAGTATGGGATGGAGATGACACTTGTAATGTTCTTTAACATGATTTAATACTATGTTATAAAATGTGTGGACATAAATGTGTTATTGTGTGACTTGCGTGCTTATGAGTTCTCATATGTGCTTTGGTACGTGTTCTGCTATGTGAATCTTGTTTGGATTGTGATTGGCTTTGGTACATAGATGTATGGGCGTCTATGGGACCAGTTGTGATGTGTGTGGAGCGTGGGGCACGATCCGTCCTGAGTACTTGTGCATCGTCTCTTCGGAGGCAAGATATCTCGACGGGGATATAGTTCATCTTCCACAGGTGGTGTGGGAAAGATCCGGATAGTGTGGTGTGTGCTCTTGTGTGTGTGACGGGATACTTCTTGATTGTTATAATGTGCTTTGTGAATTGTAGATGTGATTGGTACTTGGCTTGAGTTTTGTTGTGGATGCATGTAGCATGATTATCACATTATGGTCCATTACTATAAATTGTTTTTCTTCAACTTATTTACAGCGGTTGACAAGGTTTCTTAAGATATTTTGATAACTTAAACCTATGTTCTCACCAACTTTATGTTGACAGATTTTAGTGTCATTTTCAGGTGAGGTAGTTGTGCAAGATGATGTTAGAAGTGGCTAGAGTATAGAGGCTGCTAGGATTGCATTCGGAGGAATCCCCTTTCCTCTTAGATTTTATTTTGTGTTTTGATTAAGTGAACTTTGTGGTACCTATATGTTTGATGTTTGTTTATTTGTATGTCTTTGGTAAGAGGTAGGCCTGTTACCTACTTACCTAGACGCCTGCATTGTTGAGATATTGTCACGACATTTGTGTCGCCATCTATGATATTTCAATTTCATTTAGTTCTCTCTATAGACACGCTGTTGTTGTGATGATATCCATACGTCGCGCCCCATATTCCGCCATGGTGGGGTGTGACATATCACGAGGCGGAAGCAGAAGATCTTTCCCGCCCATGGTGTGACCCTAATCTCACCCATCCATGGGCTGATCCCAGGGAAGATCCTTTTACCCTCCGCATATTGAATTACTCCGAGGACACAAAGCGTCGCATGCCGACGTGCGTCAAGACTTATGATGGGACTGGTGATCCGGATGATCACCTAAAGATATTTGACACGCAGGCGAAAATTGAACGATCGCCCATGCCTATATGATGCCAAATGTTCAATTCAACCTTGATCGGTAATGCTCGTGATTGGTTTTAGGGACTTCCTCCTCGAAGCATTGATAGCTTCACAGAACTGCGTACTGCGTTCAAGAACAATTATACTCAGCGAAAGAAGTATAATAGGGACCCGGTCTCATTGGAAACCGTCAAGTAACGACCTGGGGAATCTACGGAGGCCTTCACCGAACGTTTCAATGACGAGTGCACGCGCACAAAGACAATGCCGGAACTTTTGAAAATTTCCGATTATATGCACGCCATAACAGACAGGGAATTAATCAGACGTCTCAATGACAAGCGACCGGAGAAGTATGACGACCTTATGGAAAGGGTCAGGAACTTCATAGAGGGAGAAACCGCAGTAGCCGGGGCCTACCCTTCAAAAGGAAACAACTAACGATCGAACGACTAGTCCAGGAGACAGTCGGGCGGTCAAAGCAACCAGGGCAGTGGGAGGAGCTCGGACTACAAGATCCAAAACAAAGGAGGGCGGTCGGAGGACAAATTTACCCTTCTAAAGATGTCCTACCGGGGGATCTTGCTGACAGAAGGGGCCAACTTCCCGAGACCTCCCCCAATGACGTTTCCGGTGGACCGTCGTCAAGGAAATCGCTTTTGCGAATTCCACAACGACAAGGGCCACGTCACGGAGGAATGTATCCAGCTTAAGAAGCATATTAAGTCACTGATCAAGTCAGGCAAACTCAAACATTTGGTCAAGGATTGGAAGGGCGGAAAGGACAACAAGAAACATGACAAGAAGGATCCCCAAAAGGACAAACCTTCGACTATATACATGATCCAATCCAGGCAGCGCCGCACAAGGTAGAAAATTAGCCAAACATTTTCACGCGGCAGAGAAATATCATTCCCTCCCATCATGGCAAGTGATGTAGCCGATGCACCTCTCATGATCGAGATAAGCATTAGAACACACAATGTCCGCCGTATGTATGTGGATGGAGGGTCATCAGCAGAAGTACTATATGAACACAGTTTCGTACAGTTACGACCAGAAATAAGAAGCCAATTAGTATCGGCCACGTCGCCGCGTATCGGCTTTAGTGGAGACACCATTTGGCCAATAGGACAGCTGTGTCTGCTTGTAACCATTGGGATGAAGAGCATTCCACCACGGCGTGGATGAACTTTATGGTGATACGCTCACACTCTCCATACAATGGGATCATAGGCTGACCAGGTATCCTGGCCATACGAGTAGTACCCTCCACAGCTCACAGAATGATTAAATTCCCTGTGGAAGGAGGAATTGTCACTATCTATAACACAATCATACCAACATCCGAATGTCATGCCGTGACAACACTAGTTCCGCCTGTTCCCCCCAAGGATGGATCACCACCTCCCAATTAGAAGGTGGCAATCCATCTGGATTATCCGGAACAAAAGGTATCCATAGGGGGAACACTCTTGGATAGCGGCAAGAGAATTATGTTCTCTCTCCTAAAAGCAAACCTAGATGTATTCGCATGGGAGCCCAAGCATATGACAGGCGATAGCAGAACATAAACTCCGAATCCGCCAGGGATATCCTCCTGTTAAGGAAAAGAAGCGCGGCCAGGCACCAGAACGCAGGTATCATGCGTGAGGTATACTACCACGAGTGGTTATCTAATCCGGTCATGGTCAAGAAGCATGATGGGAGCTGGCGCATGTGCGTGGACTTCACAGATCTGAACAAAGCATGTCCGCAGGACTGCTATCCGTTACCGGAGATTGATTTGAAGGTGGAATCCCTATGTGGATATCCCTTTAAGTGCTTCTTGGATGCATACAAAGGATACCACCAAATCCAGATGGCGGAGGAGGACGCAGAGAAGACGGCGTTCCATACTAGTCAAGGCGTGTATTGTTATAAAAAAATGCCATTCGGACTAAAGAATGTCTGGGCAACGTATCAGCGTCTTGTTGACAAAGCCTTCGAATCACAGATAGGCAGCAATCTCGAGGTCTATGTTGATGATTTAGTCATCAAAAGTCATACGGAGGATGCACTTCTCCGTGAAGTCCAAGAGACGTTTGACACATTAAGGAGGATTAACATGAAACTGAATCCAAAGAAAGGCACGTTTGGGGCAACTGAAGGGATGTTCCTTGGATATATGATTGATCCAAATGGCATCAAACCTTGCCCGGAGAAGACGGACGCGGTAATACAGTTACCATCTCCCCAGACGCGAAAAGAGGTATAATCATTAAATGGGAAGTTGGCCGGGCTAAACAGATTCTTATCAAAGTCCACGGAGATGTCACTCCCCCTATTCAAAACACTCAAGAAGTGCATCAAGAAGGGAGATTTCTGGTGGACAAAGGAAGCGGAGGAAGCTTTTGGTCAGCTCAAGCAACACCTCGCAGCTCTTCCCATGCTAGTCGCCCCCGACCCAAGGAGGAGCTCATCATGTATCTGTCGGCCACACATGGAGCAATAAGTGCGGTACTCATGACGGATAGGGACACAGTCCAAACTCCGGTCTACTTCATAAGTAGAACACTACAAGGGTCGGAGTTAAATTATTCTTCTATGGAGAAATTGGTTTTGGCATTAGTGTTTGCCACGAAATGGTTACGCCGGTACTTTCAGGCGCACGCAATTGTGGTTATTATTGATCAACCAATAAAACAAGTCATCTCCAGACCAGACGTGGCCGGTAGGCTACAGAAGTGGAGCATTCTATTGGGAGAACATAACCTCTCTTATAGACCAAGGACAGCAGTTAAAGGCCAAATCTTGGCAGATTTCTTGATAAAGAAGCCGGACGAGGATGGACCGGTCGTACAACGAGAGGAAACTCCAGCAGAACCATGGGTATTGTTCACGGACGGATCCTCGTGCACGGATGGATCAGGAGCTGGTCTCATCCTTACGAATCCGGAAGGAATGGAGTTTACATACGCCCTGCGCTTTGAGTTCACAGCCACCAATAATGAGGCAGAATATGAAACGTTGATTGCGGGTTTAAAAATCGCCGCTAGAATGGGAGTCCGTAACCTTGAGGCCTACGTGGACTCACGGCTTGTCGCGGACCACATTCTAGGGGGTTACGTAGCCAAGGAGGATAACATGGTTTGATACTTGGAGAAATTTAAGTCACTCATCGCTGCTTTCAGCAAGTTTTCTATCAAGCAGGTACCAAGAGGTGAAAACAAGAAGGCGGACGCTCTTAGCAAGATCGCGTCTACAAGTTTCGCCCACTTATTCAAGCAAGCCTTGGTAGAAATACTCAAGGAAAAGTCTATAACGGAAGGGAAGTCGCAGCTATAGTTGAGGAAGATGGACCTACATGGATGACCCCGATCATCAACTATTTGGCTAATGAAACCCTTCCGGACGAGGAAAAGGCGGCACGGCGTATTAGAAGGAAGTCGCAGCACTTCGTGCTTCGAGAAGGTATTCTTTACAAGCGCTCTTTCTTACAGCCGTGGTTGCGGTGTGTTGGGCCACGCCAGGCTACTTATGTGATCAGTGAGATACATGAAGGGTTATACGGCATGCACGCGGGTCCCTGATCTGTAGTAGCTCGAGCTCTACGCACAGGATATTATTAGCCTACTATGCATAGGGATGCACACGACATGATTTGCAAATGCAGTGATTGCCAGGTGCACAGACCAATACCACGACATCCGCAGCAGGAACTGACACCCATTTCATCCCCATGGCCATTATATAAGTGGGGGATTGATATTGCAGGACCTTTCCCCGTAGCCACGAGGGGAGTTAAGTTCTTAATTGTCGCAATGAACTACTTTACACGCTGGATAGAGGCTAAGGCAGTTAAATCCATCACAAGCAAACAAGTTAAAAAGTTTGTTTGGGAGAACATTGTGTGCCGTTTTGGCTTACCAGGAGAAATAATCTCTAACAACGGGAAGCAGTTCGCGGATAATCCATTCAAGGACTGGTGCACAACATTGAATATCACGCGGCGCTTCGCGTTTGTCAAACATCCGCAGACAAATGGTCTTGTGGAACGAGCAAATAGAAGCTTGGGTGAAGGTATCAAGGCACGCTTGGATGAACGAAGTGCCAAATGGGTAGATGAACTGCCACATGTTCTATGGGCACTAGGACTATGATTAAAACAACCAATGGGGACACTCCATTTGCACTGGCCTACGGCACTGAAGCTGTTATACCAGCAGAAATCGGAATGCCGACCATCCGCACAGCGGAGGTTAATGTCGTCACAAACGACGAGCAGCTCCGGATCAATCTGGACTTGTTGGAGGAAAAAAAAGAAATAGCGGCTATCAATGAGGCCAAGTCCAAGGCACGGATGAAGGATTATTATGACGCCAAGGTTAAATGTGTTTCTTTTCGACCGGGAGAATATGTTTATCGTGCCAACGAGGCAAGTCGAGCAGAGAATACAGGGAAGCTGGGCCCAACTTTTGTATCAACAATGAACATATAAAACAAGCTAAAACATGATATAAAACCAGTTACGTACTCAGTAATCAGAATACTTATAATGTATCCTATGTATGTAGCATTAGTGAGATCGAAGTAGGACTCTCTTCCGCTCGTCTTCTTTGTTCACTGGACTTAAGGTACGGATTCTCTGTCCTTTCAGTATGGACATTCTTCCTTATTAGGATTTCCAGTATGCAGCCAACTATTTTCCCAGTATATGTTTTATATGTTTTTGAATTGCTTATGTTTAATTAGAATACCTAAAGCCATATACATGCATGACCAGTTTCACCTAGTTATGGAGGTACCATAACCATAACACTGGAGGCACCAGTGTTATGACTTCACCACAACGGAGTGATAGCTCGTGGCGTCCCTTTCAGCTTTTGGCCATATTATTATTATCAGGTGGGGCGTATGGGTGCAT
Organism: Glebionis coronaria; assembly: GCA_025667525.1. Classification (NCBI taxonomy): domain Eukaryota; kingdom Viridiplantae; phylum Streptophyta; class Magnoliopsida; order Asterales; family Asteraceae; genus Glebionis; species Glebionis coronaria. The sequence goes on along the minus strand of CM046875.1, from coordinate 484,835,707 downwards.
CCTAGTTTACATGTTTTCAGCAGATTATTCAGGTGAATGTGGTGTGTGCCTTGCATCCTTCACAAGGAGCTGATCCCTCCTACCCAAACAGTTATATTAATCAGAGGCAGCCCCTCTAATTGCATGATGATGTCACCCCTCCAAATATTCATGCACGTTGAGCTTTCATGACCTATATTGGCTAATGGTTAACATGTTAAACGGTTTTCATAAGATAAACATAAGGCTTTTCAAACTGTAAAACCAGTTTTATGAACATGTTCCAGGTTTTCTAGGACTTATACATTTCCGCTGCTATTAAGTCTTTATTATGTTTCAGTCATTCATGCTATGTTTGTATATCCGTGCACTGAGCGTTATGCTCAGCCGTTACTTTCCTTTCCATGTCCCAAAACGGCAGGTACCCAAGGATAGACTCGAGCATTTAGAGGACGTGCATAGGATGGAAGCAGCCATATACTTCTTTTCCTTTTGCCTTCATATAATTATGCTCTTGTAGTCTTTATTCATTTCATTTACTTAATTTATGTTTTGGGCTTATGTTTTGAAACCGATGTTTGATTCCGGTTTTTTCCCTATGGTCATGTATGTTTTACTACATATTACCTTGCTTGCTTTGATGACACGACATAACTACGCGTAACGGTCCACTTATCAAAGTGGGGTGTTACACAAACATAATGCAAGGGATCTAGCATAAGTCCTATTAAGGATAGTCGACTAGTGATGAACAAGTATGACACATGCTGTTTATGAAACAATCGTTTTGAGTGGAGAGTGTATTCTCACAAGGATTACAAAAACTATGTACTCATTGTACATGGATTGATATTGATTCAAGTTAGCTTAGAGAGACAAGTGTTTGAAACTGTGCATGTCACAGACCCTTCTCAAAGGGCACGGACTCTTTTCCAAAAGAGTCTGCAGGGTCCGTTAACCTCTAAGAAACTTTGAGGAAAACGCAATTTTTTACCCCAATTTCGAAGATAGACTCAAGGAGTTGTTCAGCAACCATGTTCCACGTGTGTATACTGTAAATTAAACTAAGGATCAAGAAAATGTACCATTGTAGCAAGCATATTCATAGCATATCATACTCGAGTGGTAAGCATGTTCTTTGCTAATGCTTATGACATTTTCATCAAGAATAACATTACCTCTATCCGTGGATTTGTATGTACTAAAGAGGTTCCTATTACCCGTCATATGTCTTGAAGGACCATTGTCCTTGATCCATTCGTTTGGCTCAAGTCCAGCATTCAAGTATACCTACAAATCATGAGACTCAAGTGTTGGGTCCCCATTTTTTATGGGTCCGTTTGGGTTAATCATACGTCTCATAGTCATACCAAGTGTTTGGTCCCCATTGTTTCATGGGTACGTTTTCCCATGAAACTATATTTCTTATTGAAAACTGATTTCAACATGTGCACATAAATGTCGACACAAAAGCGCATAAGGATATAGACTGAAAGACATTTTTAAAATGCATAAGTGTTTGGTCCCCACTGTTTTATGGGTACGTTTACCCATGGAACTAGATTTCTTATTGAAATCTGATTTCAACATGTGCACATAGTCGACACAAAAGCGCATATAGATATAGACTGAAAGATATTTAGAAAACGCATAAGCATATAGGTGTAATACAATGGTTATCTAAGAATGAAAAGATAGTGATATGCAAGTTAAAGAAAAACTCATAAAACACATAAGCATACACGGTTTAAAACACACAAGATGTTTATATGTAAAAATATCCATTAGCACTCAACACAAGGAAAATAAAAATCATACGGATTCTTTTTAACATCATAGTTTTTATTATACCAAACACAACTTTTCAAGAGCACTATATGTTTAGAGAATAAACCAAGGTGGTGTACTTGACAAGTTTCATATTTCTAAGTGACTTACTAGGTTCAAGTAAGAGTATAACATTGCAAAGAGAGTGAGCTTAGTCTACAAGCAATGTGAAAGGCAATTTTCCAACTAATATCACAAACTCTAGCAAATATCTTGTTGTGCATTAATACTAGGTTTTTAATCTCGTATGAAAGTTCGTAGTTCCAGTCTTTTCGAATTGATTACTAGTAAAAAGTACGACTCAATTGTTCTTGGTGGAAAATAAAAGGGTTTGATTATCTATTTTAAGCTAAAGATGAAAATGTCGTTGAGTAAATAAGTAAGGATGAAAGCTTGAAAATTTAAACTAAAAATGAAGACTTTTTAAAAATTGAAAAGTAAATGATTAAAACTTATAAAAATGTAAACTTAAAATATTTTAAGACGAGACAAGTTAGAATAACTCTAAGTAAAAAGGCGGGAAAAATAAAATTTAAAAACTGAAAATACAAAACCTTATCCGGAATATTATCCGGAATGTTATCTGGGATGAAGAACTGTGGCTTATCCGGAATGAATAAAATGCAGCTTATCCGGAATTGAGCAATTGGGATCTTATTCGGAATACTTGAAACGTAGACTAATCCGGAATAATTAACTACTGCTTATCCGGAATAAACGAATGACACCTTATCCGGAATCTTCACGAGTGCCTTATCCGGAATCCATGTGTGATGCTTATCCGGAATACTTCTACTGAGGTGCTTATCCGGAATGCTGCTACGGAAGCTTATCCGGAAAAGACAAGTGTATCTTATCCAGAATCTGAAGATTGAAACATTATCCGGAATACTTTTCGGGTCCATATCAGGAATAACCCAAAGCTGTCACTTATCCGGAATAATGTACTGATGGCTATTCGGAATAATATTATGAGTGCTATCCGGAATAAAGGAGACTACCACTATTCGGAATAATTGAAATGTTGCTTATCCGGAATAACAATAACGTGTGCTTATCCTGAATCTATTCCGGATACTAATCCGGAATACTAATAACGTGGCTTATCCGGAATCTTTGAAATGTGAACTAATCCGGAATGGAGAACTGAGTAATATCCGAAATAAAAGGGTTTTAGAAAAATTCCGAAACAAGAAAAACTTAGCATTAAGCAAAAATAAGCCAAAAATCAATAAGCACTTTACCAAAAGTTAAACCAAAAAGATTTTTAAAAAAACTTTTAAAACACTCAATAAGATAGAAATCAAAAAGCACTTTTTATAAAAACTTAAACTTATTAATAACAACTTATTTCTAAAAACTATTAAGCATAAAGATTAAGAAAAATAAGCACTTTTATAAAGAAACTTTTAAGATCACCAATTTAATAAGCACAATCAAATAAGCTACACAATCAAACCATCAACAAAATCAAAATAAAACTACATGATTATCAAGATTAAGAAAAAGATTAAGAAAGGTAGAATGAGAATTAAGTAAATAAGCTTGATTAATTAAAGATTAATATCAAAAGATTACAAGATAAATGTAAAGATTAATAAGTTTGAAAGGAAAAGTAGAGAGAAAAAAAACACTTAAAAATTAACTACTACTACTAAAAAACTAACCACCTAACACCCTCTTAATGACATATTAGGAGGGTATTTATAGGAGGTGGGGAGATTAAGTGCTTAAGCTATCTTCTTTCTTTCTTCTCGTCTCGACTCGACTTAATTTCTTTGTCTTTCTCGACGTCGTCTCGGGATTTGTCGATATAAGTTGAACTTGTCTTAAAATTTTCTTCTATAATTAGACTTGAGTTCTTCGACTTCATTAAACTTCCGTCTTTAGACTTTTTCTTCGATAAATATTTAGAATTGTCCTTGGACTTCTTGTGACAACCCTGGTTTTGAGGTTCGTCACTTAGTTTTATTTTGTGCTAGTTACGTGTCTTTATGTGTTTATGTGCTTATTGGTGGGTATAGTTTGTGGTTTGGATATCGTTTCCGGTACGGGGTACCTTGTAAGTGAAACGATGTGTGATGATTTCATGTTCATGAGTTCACATGGTAGTGACTATGAAGTGAGATGGTGTTATTTAGTGGTTTTACGTATACGTATATGTATTATAGAAAATCGTATTTTTATGATTTACGGTTTAGCATTTGGAGGTCTCGAATGAGGTAATTAGTCATATGGATATTTTTCGGGATGGTTTTAAGTCATTTAGGACTTAGTTATAAAGTTTATTTCAAAATTTGAGATTTTTTTAAACGTGTATATTTTACGATTTTTACGGTAAAACGCGTAAATTTGACTAGTTTTACGGTTTTGAGGTTTTGGAAGCTTTAGGAGCTGAAATAAATTAAGGAAAATTAAGGTAATATTATTAATACATATATTAATAATAAAAAGAAAAAAAAACAAAATTGAGGGAGGGTAGTTGGTTTTGGACGCAGGAAAAGAAAGAAAAAAAGGAAAAAAGAAAAAAAAGGAAAGGGGTTTTTGGGTTGGGCTAGGAATGGGTTACCACTTCCTATATAATGTTTTATACTAACAAAAACATTAATTATTTTCTCCTGGAGGCAAGAAATTCGTGGTTTTAACAAAAAAATTAGGGTTCTTCATAAAATTTGGGGGTTTTCATAAATCAAAGGTAAATCTTCAAATCCCTTTTTAATTTAATTGTTTTAATGATTTCTTAATCGTCTTATGATGAATTTAGGTTAGGGTTTAATTTAAAAATAGTATATTAATGTTATAATAATGATGTTATAATGATTACATAAATTAGGGCTTGTAATTGGTGGGATTAGGGTTAATTAATGAGGTTAATTTTGTTAAACCCGTTTTTAAAAACTGGGCAGAATTTTGAGTCAATTGTTTTGATCATATTGGGAGTTCTAAAAACTCTTATTTTACGATCCAAGTATCTCTGAAAAGATAATTGAAGTGGCTTTCCAATTCAAGAAACGATAACTATATTGGAGGTCGGGAAGTGGGTCAAAAACAGGTTACAACAGTCGGAGGTCAAAACAGTTTTTAAGTCAGCCTGTTTTCTTTTTAAGTATTGGGTTGTTTGGGGTACTTAGGGTTGCATTGGGATCTTCTAATGAACATGAGAGATGGTTTATATAGTGTAGTAAGTATCTGAACTTAGGCTAAGGTTGTGGTTTAGGGTAAGACCCCCTAACCATAACAAACTTTTTGTACGTTTAAAATCAGTGAATCTGGAATGACAAAAGTATATATATATATATATATATATATATATATATATATATATATATATATATATATCGGGGCCTTAACAGTAGCTTTAAGGTTGGGGCAAGTGGGAGGTGTTAGCTAACATATGTAAGGGCATAAATATTCCCTTTACAGAGATCATGGGTGTGTTTAGGTGGGTGTTTGGCTTATAGTTTGGAGACCTAAAACTGGGACTGTTTTTGATAAAATGTTAACGGGATGTGTTATGAATTAAAACGAGTTAAGGGCTTTATAGAGGGGTGTAATGAGAGGCTTAGAGCATATATATGAGGTATATATATGGGAGAAGGTTAGATGTCCATCATAGGCTGATGAGCCATCTTAGTGATTGGTTCATGTTTTGATTACATGTTTTTGTTTGTTAGCTTTTGCTAGTGCGCGGACTTTTGGAGAAGCTCAATCAGGTGAGTTTCATAGTCCCATGTTTACTAATGTTTATGACTTCCAGATGGGATGGAAGAGACACTGTTTTGTTATTTATAAATTATGTTGTGAATGTTTTGCGTTGGTAATGGACTTGTGTGTGCATACTTATGTGATTAACTGCTAGTTGATTCTTGATTGTTTATGTTTTGACTTGGTACCAAGGGGTTGTTGACAAGGCGGGTCCTTGGGTAGGTACATAGATGTGTGAGTATCTATGGGACCATGGTGTTTGGTAAGGCTGGGAGCCTTGGATTGGGATTTGGTTCATAGGTGTTTGGATGCCTATGGGAGTATAGTGTTTGGTATGGCTGGGAGCCTGAGTTTTGGTTTGATTAGTTAAATTTTGAATGTTAGTTTGTTAATGCATATTAGTATCACATTGTCCATATGTTTTTAACTTTTAGTTGTTACTCACAGCTTATGGTTTATTTTGGCGTTGGAGTCTAAATCTATGACTCTCACCAACATTATGTTGACGTGTTTTAGTGTCTCTTTCAGGTGTGAATGTGGTTAAGCTTGAGGATAGAAGTGGCTAGATTTGGATGCATTAGGATTGCATTTAGAAGGAGATCCTCGTTCCTTCTTAGTTTATTTTCATGTGTTTGAATAGTGATACTATGAACCTATTTGTTGATTGTTAGTGTTATTTGTTTGTCATAGGTAAGAGGTAGGACTGTTACCTACTTACCTAGACTCCTGCATTGGTTGAGATATTGTCATGACATTTGTGTCACCTTTTTATGACATTATAGTTGCATTTTAGTTTTCTCAATAGAGACACCGTTTCTTGTGATGATATCCATACGTCGCGCCCCATATTCCGCCATGGTGGGGTGTTACAGAATGGTATCAGAGACAATGGTTATAGAGAATTAGGTTGCCTAGTCGCGTAGCCTAGTCTATAGCTTAAGGGTCCCTACATATAGGCGTCATAGGAGTATGTATGCATTTTATAATAATTGATGTGTTTGCATGTTATTTATTGAGATGTTTTGACTAGTATGAATTGAACCATAGTAAGTTCATACTTAGCCACATGTTATTTTCTTTTCGGGTTGTGACTAGTGAAGGTTGAACCATAATCATCCACGCTAGTCATTGTTGTATTTTGCCTAAATTGTACATTTTAGTACATAATTTGATACATGGTAGTTTCTATCTTTTGTTGGGTTACTTTATGTACCTGAGGTATAGTATTTTTCTTTTGAGGTTTAAGTCATGTTCCCTAAGAATCATGTGGTGATTCGAGTTATTGGGAGTAGGTGGATATGAAGGGTTTTAAGCTGTTTCCACTCTTATGGACGACATGACTTATAACTGATTATGTTTTTGTTTTGGATTTAGTCTATGCTATTTTAGCTAGACTATGGATTTTGGTATTCCTAGAGTTTACTATGTTATTTTAATAGATGGAGTTTTGGACCTATTTGGTTATGTTATTATGAGCTTATGTGAGTAGATGGATTTATGTGTTATATGTTGTATTGATTCTTATAAGTGTCATCATAGGAGGGAGTGCATTGGGGAAAGGGTAATTGTATAAGTATGGTGGCCAACATAGTTATACAAGTACCACAACTTCAATGGGTTCTCAAGTATGATTGCATGAAAGAGGGTTAGTACATGCTTGTATATGATGAGATGTAGAATTTGGGTATACGTATAATATATGGGTTTATGTAATGGCTGCCTATGATATGGCTATTGTTCTTTTGTGTTATATGTTTTGGGTTATAGTTGTGTTGTGTGATTATGGGGTCATACGATATGGTTTGGTTTTGGAGGTGGGCTTTATGCCTTGTTGTGGCACGGTGAGATGGCGATTACTCGTATGGAAAAAACGAGCGTATAAAGCGATTGATTGACTTACATGTATGATAACGAGTATGTTTGGGAGATTCGATAGGTATACATATGCGGATGTATATATACTAATAGATGTTATGTTATGATTTACGGTCGTTCAGTAGTTATTATAACTTGAACGTACCTAGTACTCTATTGTGTTTAAACAATTTATTAGAGCTCGAGTTTGGTGGAATTTCAACGACGTTTTTAATCTTTTGAAGTGTGTCTTGTAGCGTATTCTTTGAGTTTCGTATTTCACGTGTATGTTTTAAAATGGTGTTCTTGGTTTTAAGTCTACTGAAATAACTTGGGATTTCTTTTGAGATAATGAAATCTTTTGTGTTGGGTCTTACATTTCTTTTGGTCGGTATATATTGAGAAAAAGGGGGGGACTTGGAAATATATTATAGGGTTAGATAGTTGGTTGTATTCGGTAAAATAAGGGTAAGGTGTTGGAGTCGTGTTTGAAACAAGATGTAACATAAGATTTCTTTTAATCAACACTTATTTATTTCAAATTCTAAAAGACTTTCTTTGAAATAAAGCGAAGTAAAATTTCTTTCTACATACATAGTTTATATAATTGGGTTTAACCGATTCACGTCATTTATAATTATTAATACAAGGTTAAATTGAGTTTATGAAGATTTCACATACAATTTTATCTTTCATTAATATAAAACTATTTTGGTCATAACTTGTTCGTTTTTAGAGATTTTTTAGTGATTCAAAAGCCAAAAATTATGTACTCGGAACGTACTTTTCAAGTATTCAGAAAGTATAGTCATGGGAGGTCAGTGGATTGGTCGGAATTTCTGTACAAGTGTCGGGTTCAAGGTTGAGTTTTGAATAGTAGTTTATTTTTATTTGGGGTGCACGGGATACCTAGTCTTTGGGTTGAGTTTTGAGATCGCCTAGAAGGTTGTTTGTAGATGGTTTGAGTCACATAGATGTGGGGAGGTAAAAAAAAATAATAAATAAAAATATATTCTTTTGGAAAGGTCGGTCATTTGCACGGTTTAAATAATATGTCGCGGGGCGTAATATGTTTTGGTTGCCATTGGGTGTTTCTTGGATTATTCTTCATTGTCATGGGTCATTTTGAATTGATACACGCTTTGGGTTTGAGTTTCTTTTGAGTCTCATGGTTTTTGACTTGTTTTAACTGGTGCACGTGAAATGTCGTTAGTTATCCGTTGGTTTGATTCGTTGATCGTATCTGGTGGATTTAGGATGTAGTTTTGGTTTCGTATTGTTCGGGAGCGTTGAGGTAGTCATATGAAAGACTTGGTCGCGCCTACACGCTTAAGTAGGTGACCATGAGAGAACGGTCGGAATACCCTTGGTGGGGAAGAAAGAAGTTCGTAGACGAACTAATGTGGTCATGAGGTCTCTTAGGAGTACCAAGGAGATAAATAGAGATTTGTGGGATACTAGCACAACTAACGCGCCATAGAGAGTGTTGGAAGGGGATACAATAGGTATTTATGATTGTTCGTAGGGTATGTAAGTTTTCCAAAAATTTCCTGAAATTTAGTAGGTTTGCCTATTACGGTGAGGTAGAACCATAAATAGAGCAAGTATGGGAGGTGAGAGGAGTTGTAGTTAGTGCCTTTCCAAGGCAAATCGTTGATGGAGTGATTTAAAAACAAGAGCTGTTAGAAATTGCAAGGAATGCCGGATAAAAGTTGAGTTGCTTAGTAGTAGATTGGATGTGGAAATTGGTTGAGTGGTCCGATGAGAGGAAGTACCGGTCTTTTAAGATACGTGTCGAATTTTGCAAGTAGAACGAGGTAGGAATTTATTCGTATTGCCGCTAAGAGAGGGTGCAAGGAGGACATAGTTGAAACTGCTAAGGATGTTGTATGAACGCTTTGGGTTTACGGTGATGCATTTGGCTTCGCCAAAGCACTAGCGGATTACATGGAGTCAATGAAGCGAGTGTGCATGAACGTATATAAATGAGTGGTCATCGGGAGTATCGACGACATCTTGATCTACTCAAAGTCTAAGAAGGAGAGTGAGGCGAAGTATGTGTTGGTTTTGGAGTGGAATTATACGTGAGATTTTCAAGTGTGAGTTTTAGTATTAAGTCTACCATGATGAGTAGTTAGAGATGATGGCATATCATGGAACCAGCAAGGGGCTAAGTGAAGAAGGATGAGGAAGCATTTTGGAGGCTGAAGAGGTGGATGGGATAATGAGCCGATCTTGGCGTTATCGGAAGGACTGGATGAATTCGCGAAGCATGACGATACGTGGAGCAAAGATTTGGACGCGTACGAGGACGACAAAGAAAGGCGATCACTTATACGTTGCAGGAACTGAAGATTTGGAAGAACTGGATAGACTTAGTTAGTGGAGCTGGACTGTCATATCTGCCTAGAATGCTAGAGGCATTTGGTGTACGAGACGTGGAGAATGATCTATACGGGTCATGAACGTCTCCAACACATATTCAATCATCTTGATTGAACTTTTGGCAAAGGTGATGGGTGGAGTTAATTGATGAAAGAAAATTGCAAGGCCAAGTACCATCTCGGAAAGGCAAGCATGGTCGATGAGACATGGAATAAGAAGGATGAGGTGAATCTGAGACGAACTTGCACTATAGGGATGGCGTATTAGGGCGGTTTGGATAAAGGATATAGGTTTCACGAGTTGAGTTGTCTAAAGCAGAGAACGCGTCAACGTGTATGTTGTGTGGCTTGGACAATCGTATGGAGAAAAGGGACGTAGACTATACTTTCTACGTAGATATGAGTAACTTAGAAAGAGAGATGTAAGGACGAAGTTGGTGAAAGGGATACATAATGGGGTGGAGGAACAAGTACGACGAGAGTTGGGTGATAGTCGATAGACTGACTAATTCATCTCATATTTCAAGAGGAATGAGAAGTCACGTAGTTGAGAAGTTGGAAGGATTGCGTACGAATGTGATGGAATAGAGGGTTTTGCGTAAAAGTTAGCCTAATATGTATGGAATGCCTTATGAAGGATTATGGCAAGAGAAGAGATGATGGGAAGCATCACATCGTGATGTATGGTAGGAGTCGAGGAAGGAGAAGGAATCGTGTATAGAAGCGAAGCATGAATGAAATAGGTCGAGATAGGAACCGAAGGTAGAACTTTGGTAGAGCCTAATGAGTAGAATAAAGCACAAAGCAGGCTAATACTGTCGTAGTGTTGAAAGGCAAATGGCACTGACCTATACTGATTGTTTGCGAGGCTTAGTATCGATAATCGAATGGATGAGGAGTTATAGGTGTGATGTGCCATAGGGACGAAGGGCTTGGTCTAACTGAGTTAACTGTCCTTTTGATGATGTGTATAGATCATAAGATGATTTGGATTGGAAGAACTAATAGATATGTGAAAGACTGTCATAGGTCACCTTGTAAGGAAATTGAAATTTGTAAGTAGTTTGGGGTACGGATAGAAGGGAGTTGATGAACATGATTGGATATGAGTACATCCAGCTAACTGGGAAAAGGATAGGCAAGTGAGATATTTATACAACCTTAGGAGTTACACTGAGGGCATGAGTGATTGATTTGGAGGGAGTTAGGAAACTCTTTAGCGGTGGCTGAGTTTTCATATAATGATAGTTATCATATTAGAAGTCGATAAATGCCATTTGAGGCACTATATGAAAGGATAGGGTGAGTTGTCCCCATTCTAGACTAGAATTAGTAAAAGATGCTACTAATGTGATAATGATGTTTGTGGAAAGGATGAGAGAAACAAGGGATGCTATGTAGAAAAGGAGGAAACCACTAGAGTTAGTGACAAAGTTATGTAGGGAGTTTCACCCATAGTAACGGGTGGTACGTTTTGGTATAATGGAAGAGTTGATGTAGAGTTTTGTATGTCCATTTATGATCTTTGGAAAGATCGGACCATTAGCTTATGAGCATAGAATTACCTGGGGGAAATGAGTTGTATACATGATACATTTCATGTATTGAGATTGGTAAAGGTTGTTTGAGAATGCATTTTGCATGTACGGTTATTCGGGACTTGTGTTAATAAGAGTCTTTGTTTTATCAAAGATCATTTGTGAGATTTATTGACTGTGAGGTCAAGAGTTTGGCAATGAGTTTAATTATTTTTGGTTTGTATATGTGGTATTTTGAAACTTGAACTAAAGTTCACGTGGAAATGAGGAGAGTTCGTTTAGAACAAGTATCCTCATATGATTTGTTGTTTGTGTGTTTGATCCTAAGGAGTAAATCTCGGGACGAGATTTCTATTAGGAGGGAGTGATGTGACAACCCTGGTTTTGAGGTTCGTCACTTAGTTTTATTTTGTGCTAGTTACGTGTCTTTACGTGTTTATGTGCTTATTGGTGGGTATAGTTTGTGGTTTAGATATCGTTTCCGGTACGGGGTACCTTGTGAGTGAATTGATGTGTGATGATTTCATGTTCATGAGTTCACATGGTAGTGACTATGAAGTGAGATGGTGTTATTTAGTTGTTTTACGTATACGTATATGTATTATAGAAAATCGTATTTTTACGATTTACGGTTTAGCATTTGGAGGTCTCGGATGAGGTAATTAGTCATATGGATATTTTCCGGGATGGTTTTAATTCATTTAGGACTTAGTTATAAAGTTTATTTCAAAATTTGAGATTTTTTTTAAAAGTGTATATTTTACGATTTTTACGGTAAAACGCGTAAATTTGACTAGTTTTACGGTTATGAGGTTTTGGAAGCTTTAGGAGCTGAATTAAATTAAGGAAAATTAAGGTAATATTATTAATACATATATTAATAATAAAAAGAAAAAAACGAAATTAGGGGAGGGTAGTCGGTTTTGGACGCAGGAAAAGAAAGAAAAAAAGGAAAAAAGAAAAAAAAAGGAAAGGGGTTTTAGGGTTGGGCTAGGAATGGGTTACCACTTCCTATATAATGTTTTATACTAACAAAAACATTCATTATTTTCTCTTGGAGGAAAGAAATTCGTGGTTTTAACAAAAAAATTAGGGTTATTCATAAAATTTGGGGGTTTTCATAAATCAAAGGTAAATCTTCAAATCCCTTTTTAATTTAATTGTTTTAATGATTTCTTAATCATCTTATGATGGATTTAAGTTAGGGTTTAATTTAAAAACAGTATATTAATGTTATAATAATGATGTTATAATGATTACATAAATTAGGGCTTGTAATTGGTGGGATTAGGGTTAATTAATGAGGTTAATTTAGTTAAACCCGTTTTTTAAAATTGGGCAGAATTTTGAGTCAATTGTTTTGATCATATTGGGAGTTCTACAAACTCTTATTTTACGATCCAAGTATCCCTGAAAGGTAATTGAAGTGGCTTTCCAATGCAAGAAACGAGAACTAAATTGGAGGTAGGGAAGTGGGTCAAAACCAGGTTACAACAGTCGGAGGTCAAAACAGTTTTGAAGTCAGCTTGTTTTCTTTTTAAGTATTGGGTTGTTTGGGGTACTTAGGATTGCATTGGGATCTTCTAATGAACATGAGAGATGGTTTATATATTTTAGTAAGTATCTGCACTTGGGATATGGTTATGATTTAGGGTAAGACCCCCTAATCATAACAAACTTTTTGTATGTTTAAAATCAGTAAATCTGGAATGACAAAAGTATATATATATATATATATATATATATATATCGGAGCCTTAACAGTAGCTTTAAGGTTGGGGCAAGTGGGAGGTGTTAGCTAACATATGTAAGGGCATAAATATTCCCTTTACAGAGAACATGGGTGTGTTTAGGTGGGTGTTTGGCTTAGAGTTTGGAGACCTAAAACTGGGACTGTTTTTGATAAAATGTTAACGAGATGTGTTATGAAGTAAAACGAGTTAAGGGCTTTATAGAGGGGTGTAATGAGATGCTTAGAGCATATATATGAGGTATATATATGGGAGAAGGTTAGATGTCCATCATAGGTTTATGAGTCATCTTAGTGATTGGTTCATGTTTTAATTACGTGTTTTTGTTTGTTAGCTTTTGCTAGTGCGCGGATTTTTAGAGAAGCTCAATCAGGTGAGTTTCATAGTCTCATGTTTACTAATGTTTATGACTTCCAGATGGGATGGAAGAGACACTGTTTTGTTATTTATAAATTACGATGTGAATGTTTGGCGTTGGTAATGGACTTGTGTGTGCATACTTATGTGATTAACTACTAGTTGATTCTTGATTGTTTATGTTTTGACTTGGTACCAATGGGTTGTTGACAAGGCGGGGCCTTGGGGAGGTACATAGATGTGTGTGCATCTATGGGACCATGGTGTTTGGTAAGGCTGGGAGCCTTGGATTGGGATTTGGTTCATAGGTGTTTGGATGCCTATGGGAGTATGGTGTTTGGTATGACTGGGAGCCTGAGTTTTGGTTTGATTAGTTAAATCTTGAATGTTAGTTTGTTAATGCATATTAGTATCACATTGTCCATATGTTTTTAACTTTTGGTTGTTACTCACAGCTTATGGTTTGTTTTGGCGTTGGAGTCTAAACCAATGACTCTCACCAACATTATGTTGACGTGTTTTAGTGTCTCTTTCAGGTGTGAATGTGGTTAAGCTTGAGGATAGAAGTGGCTAGATTTGGATGCATTAGGATTGCATTTAGAAGGAGATCCCCGTTCCTTCTTAGTTTATTTTCATGTGTTTGAATAGTGATACTATGAACCTATTTGTTGATTGTTAGTGTTATTTGTTTGTCGTGGGTAAGAGGTAGGACTGTTACCTACTTACCTAGACTCCTGCATTGGTTGAGATATTGTCATGACATTTGTGTCACCTTTTTATGACATTATAGTTGCATTTTAGTTTTCTCTATAGAGACAACGTTTGTTGTGATGATATCCATACGTCGCACCCCATATTCCGCCATGGTGGGGTGTTACACTTCCGTTCTTTTTGCATTCTCGATCTTTCGACTTCGTCTTTAGTCTTTTTCTTCGATAAAAGCCCGTGATATCCCATGTTTTCTTCCTTTTGCATTTTTTGGTCCTAAAACACAATAAAAACACAAACCACGCATAATTCCGACTTTTACGACATAAAATACATGTTTTGGTCTTGTTATTATTGGAAATAAGTGGTAAAAGGATAAGTATTTTCACACTTATTAAATCCCCTACACTTGACCATTGCAATGTCCTCATGCAATGCATTAATTTCAAAGCACAGATTACATTTCTCATCATAAATAACCCACATTGGCCTTTATTAAATGCTAAACACTAAGGAAACTAAAAGAACAAAACAAGTAAGAAATCAAAGACTTACATTGGGTTTTTGGTTGTCATGAATGTTCATCATTCTCAAGTTTCACGTTCTCCATACCAAGCTTAAAAATGAGATCATTGTTATTATAAGTTAGCAAACTAACACGACCTCATGTGGCCCAATTATTCACTTAGACTCCCTTATTCCTAGGTGTATCTCTTATATTTTAATTTTTGTCTTGAATGATCACAAGGATGCATTGTTTGACTTATTTCGATAGTTTATTTAGACCGAAAATAAAGTGGGACGATTAAATCAATAGTTAGCTAAAGGACAAAATATTTTAAAACTGCTTCTCGAGACCTCATAAAGTTCATATCTTGGCATAACTCGCTTCACGATTTGAGACCTTCTCGGACCGATATTTGGCAGCGACTTCATACTTCAAATCTTTGAGAGACGTTCTTGAAATTATGGTCTTCTCTTCATAATAGGAATTTCTTCACTTGAAGTTTTGAGAGATTCTTCATACTTGGACGACGACTTCTTCATTTTTCTCTAATCTTTATTTTGGACTTTGATATACAACAATCCGCCTCCTTTTAGGACTTGGATCTATTTATCCTCGTACCTTGCTAGGGTCTTTTCGGATAGATTTCTCCATGATCTTTAGGGGAGTTTTTGCTTTTCGTCGGGTGTCTCGATCCTTCATATTGATTTTTGATAAATGATTCTTCACATCACTTTTGGATCTTTAGCAACAAAATGTAGCCCTCATGCCTTGTTAGGGCCTTTTCGGACTCACCAATCTTCGCATCCCGCTTCAATGAGTTATGCCTTGGCTATGAACTCTAATTAATACCGAGCAACTTTTAAACGATCTTGTGCTAGAAGCTAAGTAACTTTTCAAATCGTACAACCTTATTTATTGCAGATAAATTTATTAGCAAGCGATGGGAGAATAGGCTTATAATCAACTCACATAAATTCACGAAAGAATACCAAACTTATAATTGACTCTATCATCTATCGTTCTCCACAATTTAAAATCTCAAGGAATGAGAATCGTGAATGCTTAGCCAATTAAATCAAAGTTTTGGGTTTTCGAGTCATCTATAGGATCTTGCAAACTCTTAGACTTTTTCATGTTTAGAATTCGCGTTTTAAAGTTCCCTTGATAAACAACTCTCTAAGATCAATTATAGGAACTTGCGAAAAGTTCTTGTTCTTAACCCGTGAGAGTTAAGACTTTCACGTTTTAAAGTTCCCTATATAAAAGCCTAGCAAAACTTGACTTAAATACGTTAAGGATACTAGCTAAAGTAAACTTAGATAAGTAAACTCGGGTTGAGTCAAAATATTCACGACTTTGAAAAATTAAAACCACTTTATTAAAAAATTATTCTAGCAAAGAAAGTAAATAACAATAACAAATGAAAAACTAATAGGCCAAAATAGATTAAAATTTTTGAAAAATGTCGAAAAATCAAATTTTCCGGTTAAAATGAGGACAAATTCATGGAAAAGCCCACTTACTTCGATAGAAGTCCCCCCTACACTTGATATAAACATTGTCCTCAATGTTGAAGCGTGTGGGAGTAAACTCCCCTACACTTAAGACATTGTGCACTTTGTTTAAGTCTTGCTAAGGGAAGGACAACTATAGTGATTTCAATGTGAACATATAAGATATGAAATATTGAATCACGACAGTTTAGGATAGAACCGGGAAGATAGGTACACGGGATCACGGTTCGTCAAAAGTCATAGAGAATAGATCTTTGAGGCTTTAATCCCCGCACAGAAGAAGAAACAAGACAACAAACACACACGGGGCTCCCCCTACACTTATTATGAAAACGGTAAAGGATAGATCAACGGGTTGCCTCCTAAGAAGCGCTTGTTTTTGTTAACCGAGTCACGAGCCTGACTCGACCTAGAACTCAATTCAAGGGAAACGTGGTGAGGGGTGGAATCATCTCATGAGAGATGTCCTCACCAAAGTACAACTTCACTCGCTGGCCATTCACCTTAAAATTGGGCCCATTTGGCTGAGAAAGCTCAATGGTGCCATATGGGAAGACTTTGGCGACGATGAATGGACCAGACCAGCGGCTCTTCAACTTTCCCGAGAAGATCTTCAACCGAGAGTTAAAAAGTAAGACTTGATCACCAACGTGGAACTCTCGGTTCTTAATCCTAGCATCATGGATGATCTTGGTCTTCTCCTTGTAGATCAATGAGTTCTCATAAGCTTCATTCCTTAGTTCATTTAGCTCATTGAGTTGAATCTTCCGAAGATCGCCGGCTTTGTTGATGTCGAAGTTAGCCCACTTCAAGGCCTAGTATGCCTTATGTTCGAGCTCGATAGGGAGGTGGCATGCTTTCCCGTACACAAGACGATAAGGAGTACAACCTATAGGTGTCTTATAAGCGTTACGGAAAGCCCACAAAGCATCATCTATTTTATCGGCCCATGAGGCACGATGCTCTCCCACGGTTCGCTCTAAGATTCGCTTAATACCACGGTTGGAAACCTCGGCTTGACCATTAGTTTGTGGATGATACGCGGTGGAAAGTCGGTGATTGACACCATACTTAGCCATGACTCGTGCGAATTGATCATTGCAAAAATGAGTCCCGCGATCACTAATAATAGCACGAGGCACACCTAATCGAGCAAACAATTGTTTCAAGAAGTTAACAACCACCCTCGCATCGTTAGTAGGTAAAGCCTTTGCTTCAACCCATTTTGATACGTAGTCAACGACTACGAGGATGTACTTGTTCCCTTTAGATGATGGAAATGGCCCTATAAAGTCGATGCCCCATACATCAAAGATTTCACGTTCTTGTATGAAATTTTGAGGCATCTCATCTTTATGTGTGATCTTCTCTTGTCTTTGGCAAGCATCACAATGTTTAACCATTTCATGAGCGTCATGATAAATGGTGGGCCAATAAAATCCAGAGTCGAATACTTTCTTCACTGTGTAATTGGGACCAAAGTGACCACTGGTGGGTCCTTTATGGCAAGCGTCAAGGATTTGTACCGCTGCCGGTCCATCAACACATCGACGAATGACAAGATCCACACATTGTTTGAAGAGGTAAGGGTCGTCCCAGAAATAGTGTTCAATGTCTTTAAAGAACTTTTTCTTTTGTTGGGACGTTAACCCTTCCTTGAGAATTCCACCCGCTAAGTAGTTTGCAATGTCCGCAAACCACGGGGTGTCATCAAGATTGGAATTGATAGACATTAAGGCCTCAAGAGGAAAAGAGTCATTGATCTCTTGATTCGGATGATCCCCTTGATAAGGATCCTCAAGTCTACTTAGATGATCCGCGGCTAGGTTTTCGGCTCCCTTCTTGTCACGAATTTCAATGTTGAATTCTTGAAGGAGCAAAACCCAACGAAGAAGTCTTGGCTTAGAATCTTGCTTAGTCAACAAGTACTTCAACGCGGAATGATCGGTGTACACGATGGCGGTAGAAAGGACAAGATAGGGGTGGAACTTTTCAAAAGCATACACTACTGCTAAAAGCTCTTTTTCGGTAGTGGTATAATGCAATTGAGCCCCCGTCATTGTCTTGCTAGCATAATGGATTGGTTGGAAGTATTTGTTCACTCTTTGGCCCAAAACCGCTCCAATAGCAAAGTCGCTAGCATCACACATCAATTCAAAAGGTAGCTCCCAATTAGGGGTAACTAAGACCGGTGCCTTAGTTAGCTTATCCTTAAGAAGATTGAAGGATTCAAGACACTCTTTAGAAAAGATAAAAGAAGTATCTTTTTCCAAGAGGTGGGTCATCGGGCGAGCGATTTTAGAAAAATCTTGAATGAATGGACGATTGAAGCCGGCATGACCAAGGAAACTTCTCACACCCTTCACGGTTGAAGGTGGAGGTAATTTGGCTATGACATCCACTTTAGCACGGTCCACTTCAAGACCGGCTTTTGAGATTTTATGTCCAAGAACAATGCCTTCTTTTACCATGAAATGGCATTTTTCCCAATTTAGAACAAGGCGAGTGTCTTCACACCGCTTAAGCATGCGTTCCAAATTGGCAAGGCAATGAGAGAAAGAATCACCATAGACCGAGAAATCATCCATGAAGACTTCCATAGTTTCTTCAACCATGTCATGGAAGATAGCCATCATACACCTTTGAAATGTCCTAGGAGCATTGCATAAGCCGAAAGGCATTCTTTTATAAGCAAATGTTCCGTAAGGACAAGTGAATGTGGTTTTCTCTTGGTCTTTGGGATCGATGGGAATTTGAAAATACCCGGAGAAACCGTCTAAGAAGCAATAATAGTCATTACCCGCTAGTTCAAGCATTTGGTTCATGAAAGGAAGGGGAAAACGATCCTTTCTCGTAGCATCATTGAGTTTGCGATAGTCTATACAAACTCTCCACCCTGTAACGAGACGAGTAGGAATCAACTCGTTGTTTTCATTGGGAACAACGGTGATTCTGCCTTTCTTAGGCACACAATGGACGGGACTAACCCATGGTGAATCCGAGATAGGGTAGATCATTCCCGCATCAAGAAGTTTGATAACCTCTTTTTTGATAACATCATGGATCTTGGGATTCACCCTTCTTTGACTTTGAATTGTGGGTTTAAAGTCGTCCTCCATGAGAATTTTATGTGTGCAAAAGTGAGGATCAATTCCACGAATATCAGAGATTTTCCAAGCAATCGCTTTCTTGTGATTCTTCAGCACGACAATAAGTCGGGATTTTTCTTCCTCTTTCAAGTCCTTTGAGATGATAACGGGTGACTTCTTTTTGTCTTCAAGGAAAACGTACTCGAGATGAGACGGTAGGTCCTTAAGCTCTAAATCCGGAGGATTTTCGATGGAGGGCGTAGTCAAATTTGGTTCATCGATAGAAATATCCTTAGGAGATGGTGGAGAAATATGGTCCTCATTGAGAAGTTTCTCAATGGTACGAATGTCTTCATCCCAATTGGAGGGAGAATCGTCATATTGCAAGTCCACATCTCCCAAAGTTGCTTCAAATTCTTTCAAGATGAAATCACTTTCTCCAAATGGAGTTAGTGATGGAGCAATAGAGGCAACAGTCTCAACAATGGATAGAGAAGAAGAACCACTTTTACAAGCGTCTTTGAAATGTTCTTCACAAGCCTCATCAAGAACGTCAATGAAATTAACACTCTCGTTTTCCGAAGGCTGCTTAGAAAGTTTACCTATGTTGAAAACGATTTTATCGTCACCAACTCTCATGATTAATTCGCCCGCGACTACATCAATGAGAGTACGACCGGTCCTCAAGAATGGACGTCCAATGATTAATGGAACACGGGGATCCATCTCATAGTCAACAACAACAAAATCCGTCGGAAAGGTGAATTTGTCGACACCAACGAAGACGTCTTCGGCTATCCCCACCGGATAAGCAACCGTACGGTTAGCTAACTCCAAAGTCATTCGTGTGGGGACTAGCTCGGGTAGAGATAATTGTTTCCAAACACTTAATGGCATTAAGTTTATACTAGCACCTAGATCGGCTAGGGCCATATAATTCTCTACCCCGGGGAAGTTGCAAGGAATGAGAAAACGACCCGGATCACCAAGTTTGGTGGGTAATTTCCTTAAGAGCACTGCAGAGCAATTCTCATTAAGTTGGGTCTGAGCAATATCGAGAAGTTTCTCCTTATCACTGAGAAGATCTTTAAACAATTTAGCATACTTGGGCATGTGAGCGAGAGCCTCAGCAAAAGAGATATTGAAATTCAGTTGTTTAAACATTTTGAGAAAGTTAGAAACCTGAATATCATCCTTGTTCTTCAATTTCTCTTTCCTCAACCTTGAGGGATAAGGTATATTGGGTTGAGATGAAGGCTTTGGAATGGAATTCTCACTCACATCCTTGGGTGGTGGAGGGGTGGGAGTAGAAGGTGGTGGAATTGGAGAAGTAGAAGTTGGAGGTGTTGGAGAAATAGAAGGTGGAGGAATTGGAGAAGGAGACTCGTTTTCCTTTGTCACAATCACCGGTGTAGGTGTAGGAAGCTCGGGTTCCTTTAAACCTTTTCCACTTCGAGTGGTGATTGCTTTCATCTCCCCTATTAGATTAGCAACAGTGTTACTCGGAAGAGAACCTGATCTAGAGGCTTGATTACTTGGGAAGAAACTAGCCATCATGTTCCTTAAGTCATTCTTTTGACTTGCCAAAGTGTTTCGCATATCGGCTCGAAGATCGTTTCCTTGTTTCACCATATCTGCTTTCATGTTGGCCATTTCCCGCTGAAGATTTTGCACTATCGCATCAT
This sequence comes from Glebionis coronaria, assembly GCA_025667525.1. Lineage (NCBI taxonomy): Eukaryota > Viridiplantae > Streptophyta > Magnoliopsida > Asterales > Asteraceae > Glebionis > Glebionis coronaria. The sequence goes on along the minus strand of CM046875.1, from coordinate 484,814,808 downwards.
TAGTCCTCATTTAAGTTTCAATGTCTTGGTGTAATGCGGTGGGTTGGTTGGGAGGAGGAGCATGGTAGGCAGGTGGTTGATAAGCAGGTTGTTGGTAAACTTGGTTGTTTCTTTAAGGTGGATATGAGGTTCTTTGGGTTTGATATTTGTTTGGAGCACGAGGTTGGTTTTGATTGTTGCGATTGAGGTTGTTTGGGTTTTGCGGGGGAAAACCGGGTGGTGAAAGAAAGTTGTTTGAGCGATAGCTGAGCAAATTGCGGTCACCTTGAGGACGTGCTTGATAACCTCCTGTAGAAAAGTTACCGTTGGCGGCATACACATTTTCCGGATTGTCGTGAGTCGAAGGATAATCGGTGTATGAGTGAGATCCCCCGCATATTTCACATGATTGACTCAAAACATTAACTTGGGCATTGATAGCTTTGGTGTTGTTGGCGGTTTGGAGAGCAAGTGATTCAACAAGCGAAGTAAGCTTATCAATTCTTTTATCGCTCTCATTAGTGCTAGCACTAGCCACATTAGTCCGAACACTCTTGGTTTGCACTCTAGACTTGTTCTCAATAATATCCCATGCAGCATTAGAAGACTTAACCAAACTGTTACCCCCCGAGGCACTATTTAGTTAATCTTGGTCATTCATGCTTAAACCATTGTAAAAAGTATTTATTTGATGTACTTTTGTGAAACCATGTTGTGGATGTTGGGTCAAAAAGTTGATGTGGCAGAAACTCAAAATCAAAGGAAACATGAAGACATTTGTTCAAGCGTTGTCAAGAGTAAATCCGACGTTGACAAGAGTAACTTAAGCGTTGACAGAAGTCAAACGCAGTCAACAAAGTCAAACGCTGATGGATGTTGAAGATTTGATGGAGAATTATATTTACAGAATATATTAGATATATTCTAAATAATATATTCAGTATATATCTATAGAAATAGAATATTTAGATGTTTTTTTGATCTTATCTCTTGTAAATCCTAATCCTTACACTATAAAAGGAACCAAGGGTCATAGGTTTTATTCATTCAATTCATTAACAATGTAAACCTAAAGTGTGTGTCGACTAGACGTGGGATTCAATGTATACGCGTCTAGTGGTTGTTCGTTATTAATATAATGAGCAATCCTTTTGTTTTAATTCATGTTATTTGTGCCTAAACACCTTGTTAATGTGTCGTGTTCTAATTCCGCTTTGATTGTATAATCATATGAACATGATGCATTCCTAGTTGCTTAAAAGATCCGGAAACCAAGGTTTCCACAATTGGTATCAGAGCCTCGTGGTCGTGATGCTAGGACCAACAAGGTGTTCGTATATTGTGAAGAAGAAGAAAAATTCGTATAGAGTTTTTCTGGACGTTTTTGTGTGCGCAGCAGTATTCAGAAGGTCATAACTTTTGATTGAACCGTTGGATCGTCACGAAATTTTATATGTGTGTTCTACATACATAGATCTAAACATCCACCGGAGGGATTGTCGAGTTTTATCCCCAGGCAAAAGTTATTAAGCGTCAAAGTCAGCAGGGAGTGAATGCAGTTTTCTGTGGACAGCCATGTTCAAAACACGATCTCTCCTTCGTTAACCGTTGGATCTTTGTGATTTTTGAAATGTAGATTCTTGGCACTTGTGTCTTGAATCTCACCGGAGCGATCTTCGATCTGAGCCCTAAGGAAGAAGTTATTCAAGGTCGAAGTTCACTGTTTAAAGGTATTAATGTTTTTGCTTTTCACATGAAATCATGAACTAGGGTTTCTTCAAACCCTAGATCACCATAAAAAGGCAGAAAGATTGTAAACTTATGGCTGTTATGATGGAAGAATCGAGCTAGGATTATTTACAAACCCTAATTAGGGTTTCGATGCATAATGTTATAAACCCTAGATCGACTAGTGTTATGTGCTGTTTGGAAGAAGAACAGAAAGGACTGTTATGATCTTGAAAGCCATTAGCAGCAGATTATTCGGGGTTCTTAAACCCTAAATTCATCTTACTTAAACTACAAGCAGTATACATGTTTTGATCTTGCGCATCATGGAGTAGCAGCAATAGATATTTTAATTGATTGATGCTTACATAAATAAACATGTGTTGCTGAATGTTTGAAAAAGGATATCACGTGAAGGTTAACGCATTCATATGGCCAAAGAAGAAAATTCTAATGTTTGTTATCTAAAGCTTTGAATTCTCTACATGTTATTCCATGGTATTACCGTAAGCCACTAGGTCTCATTGGTGGGGAGTTGTTGCATTCACACGGTCAAGAGATCACACGATGCTAAGTCCCATGATTGGTGGAAATTGAATTCTCTACATGCTAGTTCATTGTATTCCCGTGAGCCACTCAATTCTCATTGGTTGGGAAAGTTGTGTTCACACGATGGTTGAACATTGATTGGTAATTCCTCGTCATTTAAAAGTCATGAGAAGGACAAGGGTGTTACGATTAGGATAGAAAAATATGTTCACACGGTTACAACACAGTGATTGGTTATTAATATGGTTCACGCATGGATTCAAGATACAGTAACTGTTCAAGCAAAGTGACGTGAGATTGATTCTTATTTATTTACACGGTGCTTATTGGCGTAAAAAGGAATATGTTACTGTTCTTCTGGAATACAAGCCCTAGATGACGTCAGCAGAGTATTGACGCTGACAAGGGCTGAATGGACGCTGACAGAAGGAAGTTTGACGCTGACAGAATAAGTCAACGCTGATAGAGTTGACAGTGTCGTCCGATATATAAACTTCAACGCTGATAGGTATTGTCCGATATTGGACAATACAACTGCCAAAGATGTTGGATAAAAGGTGATATTGGACAACACAAGGTTTGCTGCTGTTTGAGAAAATTGGACGTTTTAAGCACACAAAAAGGAGGATTATACACACGAAGGTACATGGAATCTCCGTTTTAATATAGAATATCATGATGATATTAATGGCTCGGATATTTTGAAAGGGATTAATGATTTTTAAGTAAGTTAGCAACCATTCATGAAGAATTTTATTGGATTATGTAATCGGAATAGCCTTGTGAAAGAGTTATTCGTTAAACATCTTTTACATATGAAGATATTGACTTGTCATGAAGAGGTGTTAGCTTAAGGGGAAGAATTCTTATGGTAAGTTTGATGTTTGAAGAAGATTTTCGCGAGTTTGTGTTCTATCATATCTTAAAGTGCCGTAGACTTTAAAGGTAACTTGTTCGTGCTTTACATGGTTGGTGACGAAGACTTGTCATAACACTTGAAGGAGTTACATTATCGTGCTCAGTGTCTCACAAAGGATGAGAATATTGACAAGGGATCTAGGTCTACTTATATCCTCCTCTATAAGTTCTTAGTCACATGGATAGTACAAGACATGGAATACAAGGTTGGGTTATTCTACTTCTACATCAAGAATACTTTATTTATTTTTCTTCAAGATCATTACACAGAGCCTACATATGGAGAATCTTCAAGATTGCAACATTGTTTACTTCCTTGTTGATGTGACAAAAAGGGGAAGAAATACATGCTATACTTGAGGGGAAGCAATTTGAAGATCATGTATAACTTACAAGAGATACACATAGAGTTTTGCCACTATCAACTAGGGGAAGATTGTTGGGTCAAAAAGTTGATGTGGCAGAAACTCAAAATCAAAGGAAACATGAAGACATTTGTTCAAGCGTTGTCAAGAGTAAATCCGACGTTGACAAGAGTAACTTAAGCGTTGACAGAAGTCAAACGCAGTCAACAATGTCAAACGCTGATGGATGTTGAAGATTTGATGGAGAATTCTATTTACAGAATATATTGGATATATTCTAAATAATATATTCAGTATATATCTATAGAAATAGAATATTTAGATGTTTATTTGATCTTATCTCTTGTAAACCCTAATCCTTACACTATAAAAGGAACCAAGGGTCATAGGTTTTATTCATTCAATTCATTCACAATGTAAACCTAAAGTGTGTGTCGACTAGACGTGGGATTCAATGTATACACGTCTAGTGGTTGTTCGTTATTAATATAATGAGCAATCCTTTTGTTTTAATTCATGTTATTTGTGCCTAAACACCTTGTTAATGTGTCGTGTTCTAATTCCGCTTTGATTGTATAATCATATGAACATGATGCATTCCTAGTTGCTTAAAAGATCCGGAAACCAAGGTTTCCACAGTGGACACTTTCTTAAAAGTTCCTTAAAACGGTCCCAAGATTCACTAAATGTCTTACCGTACTTTTGTTCAAAAGTAATGATTTCATTCCGCAAAGCGGTAGTATGTGAGGGTGGGAAAAACTAGTTGATGAATTTGGTCTCTAAATCCGTCCACGTAAGAATACTTTGTGGCGGTTCCTTATCAAGCCAATTCCGGGCTTGTCCCTCTAAGGAGAAAGGAAAAAGTTGCAAGAGAATCACTTCTTGTGAAACCCCATTATACTTGACCGTATTAGTGAGTTGAAGGAACCTTTTTATATGGTCATGAGGATCATCAAGCGAACGCCCCAAGAAAGGTTGAGCAGAGACCATTTGAATGAAGCCGGATTTGAGCTCAAAATTGTTGGCTCTAATCTCGGGTATGACAATAGCATCGGTGTTGCCCTCTACGTGCGATTGCAAAAGCTCGATCATTGGTTGATTGTCCATGGTGACAATAGGTGGAGTAATGACTTCGGCTTGAGCTACTTTCTTCTTACGAGCACGAGTACGCATGCACACCTACAAAAGGAAAAGAAAAATAGACAAGAAATATTTTTGGTTTTTATGTTTTTCTATTTATTTTTTTTTGTATTTTTGAAAATTTTATATTTTTTAGGATTTTTGAAATTTTAAGCAAGAAAAATAACGTTCAAAGATGAACGGATCCCAAAATCCAACGCGTCTCTCACTTAAAACCGTTAATCTTAACGAAAAAAGCCGGCAGCGGTGTCATTTAATACTAGGTTTTTAATCTCGTATGAAAGTTCGTTGTTCCAGTTTTTTCGAATTGATTACTAGTAAAAAGTGTGACTCAATTGTTCTTGGTGGAAAATAAAAGGGTTTGATTATCTATTTTAAGCTAAAGATGAAAATGTCGTTGAGTAAATAATTAAGGATGAAAGCTTGAAAATTTAAACTAAAAATGAAGACTTTTTAAAAATTGAAAAGTAAATGATTAAAACTTATAAAAATGTAAACTTAAAATATTGAACTAAGACGAGACAAGTTAGAATAATTCTAAGTAAAAAGGCGGGAAAAATAAAATTTAAAAACTGAAAATACAAACCATATCCAGAATATTATCCGGAATGTTATCCGAGATGAAGAACTGTGGCTTTTCCGGAATGAATAAAATGCAGCTTATCCGGAATTGAGCAATTGGGATCTTATCCGGAATCCTTGAAACGTAGACTAATCCGGAATAATTAACTACTGCTTATCCGGAATAAATGAATGACACCTTATCCGGAATCTTCACGAGTGCCTTATCCGGAATCCATGTGTGATGCTTATCCGGAATACTTCTACTGAGGTGCTTATCCGGAATGCTGCTACGGAAGCTTATCCAGAAAATACAAGTGTATCTTATCCGGAATCTGAAGATCGAAACATTATCCGGAATACTTTCCGGGTCCTTATCCGGAATAACCCAAAGCTGTCACTTATCCGGAATAATTTACTGATGGTTATTCGGAATAATATTATGAGTGCTATCCGGAATAAAGGAGACTACCACTATTCAGAATAATTGAAATGTTGCTTATCCGAAATAAAAATAATGTGTGCTTATCCTGAATCTATTCCGGATACTAATCCGGAATACTAATAACGTGTCTTATCCGGAATCTTTGAAATGTGAACTAATCCGGAATGGAGAACTGAGTAATATCCGGAATAAAAGGGTTTTAGAAAAATTTCGAAACAAGAAAAACTTAGCAATAAGAAAAAATAAGCCAAAAATCAATAAGCACTTTACCAAAAGTTAAACCAAAAAGATTTTTAAGAAAACTTTTAAAACACTAAATAAGCTAGAAATCAAAAAGCACTTTTTATAAAAACTTAAAATTATTAAAAATAACTTATTTCTAAAAACTATTAAGCATAAAGATTAAGAAAAATAAGCACTTTTATAAAGAAACTTTTAAGATCACCAATTTAATAAGCACAATAAAATAAGCTACACAATCAAACCATCAACAAAATCAAAATAAAACTACATGATTATCAAGATTAAGAAAAAGATTAAGAAAGGTAGAATGAGAATTAAGGAAATAAGCTTGATTAATTAAAGATTAATATCAAAAGATTACAAGATTAATGCAAAGATTAATAAGTTTGAAAGAAAAAGTAGAGAGAAAAAAAAACACTTCAAAATTAACTACTACAACTAAAAAACTAACCACCTAACACCCTCCTAATGACATATTAGGAGGATATTTATAGGAGGTGGGGAGATTAAGTGCTTAAGCTATCTTCTTTCTTTCTTCTCGTCTCGACTCGACTTAATTTCTTTGTCTTTCTCGACGTCGTCTCGGGATTTGTCGATATAAGTTGAACTTGTCTTATAATTTTCTTCTATAATTAGACTTGAGTTCTTCGACTTCATTAAACTTCCGTCTTTAGACTTTTTCTTCGATAAATATTCAGAATTGGCCTTGGACTTCCGTTCTTTTTGCATTCTCGATCTTTCGACTTCGTCTTTAGTCTTTTTCTTCGATAAAAGCCCGTGATAGCCCATGTTTTCTTCCTTTTGCATCTTTTGGTCCTAAAACACAATAAAAACACAAACCACGCATAATTCCTACTTTTATGACATAAAATACACGTTTTGGTCTTGTTATTATTGAAAATAAGTGGTAAAAGGGTAAGTGTTTTCACACTTATTATGCATAATCGTGTAATTGACAAGCAAGCAAATGAGTAACTTAGCAAGGTTGACACTTGTGTATCACAAATAAAAATAATCACAACTTGCAATGACAAAACAAAATATATACAAACTCTTAAACCAAAGCAAGTAACATACAAATATTTTTCTCCTTTGTGTTTAACTATGACGATGTATACTGATGACGTATAGTCTCTAGTCGGCCTGGATAGTCCGACTCACGGGTGCTACCCGTACCCATCATGAATGGATTAATGCTTATACGATGTGCGCACAGCCTAGGAGGCCCGGTACGTCATTGTCGCACATACGGTTTATTACTTAACTATGTCCTCGTCGCACTGCGACAGGATCAAACAAGAATATAATCTATCATGTAGATATATTCGCCTAATGGGAAGAGATATACACTTGCCTTGGTTATGCGATAAGGATCAAACTATTCTGGGTCATTATTTCTTCCTTTGGCCGCACGAATAGGAAGTCCAGCTAGGACTCCCTCGAGTATAAAAGGAACCCCCATGGTTCCACAAAGGTACAACACACACAATACCCTAAACCCTAACATACTCAAATCGATTACTTACTCTCACGCTGGAGTCTAATCGTGGGTCACAAACCCACGATAAGTCTAACAGTGTCTGTTTTTACATGGTCCTTAAACAAGTTTCACTTGGTACAAGAGCCAGAGTCCACAAGACCCTGAATTAAGCCTAATTTGGGTCAAGCTCGGTCCATCCAACTTGTGTATCAACAAGTTGGCGCCAGTCGTGGGACCCTACACTAACTCTAAGCAATGACTAAAAACGGTGTGAACGAAGGCCATCGAAGAACTTCGACGGTAGATGGTCACATTGCATCCGCGAATGTTACTCCAGGATCCGCCAGCGAGGCAAACAGTCTGGATGTAACAAATCCTCCTTTTGGAGGAACAAGTATACTATTCTTAACTCCCCTACCTACTGTTGAGAAAAGAAATATAGGACAGGAGTCAGCTCAGCCTCCTCCTAATAAACACAATAGAAGGATACCCCCGCATAAGAAGAAAACGGGGAAGTAATCTCTACTAAGGCATGCGCGATGGAAGAATATGTAGCGAATAATCTGCAAGCCCTTATCCCACTAGTTGCTAAACACATAAAAAATCAGAATGGAACGAAAGGAAAGGAGTGCGCGGAACACGATCAATCCTCTGAAAACGATCCATCAACATCGGGTGATAACCACCTTGCAAAGCGCAGGCATGAGTATTACTCTTCAGATGACCTAGACTTCTCACAACCTTGGAGAAGAGCTAGAAAAAAATTCTTTCACAAGACGCATATAGTATTACTCGGATATAAGAAAGCGTCGCATGCCAGAAAACGTAAAAACATACGATGGCACCTCAAATCTAGAAGACCACCTAAATGTCTTCGAGTCCCAAGCAGGCATTGAGAAATGACCAGAACCTGTATGGTGCAATATGTTTAATTCTACACTTGTAGGAAGCGCGCGGATCTAGTTTGATAGACTTCCGCCACGAACAATTAATGGGTTTGAAGTATTACGAAAAGCATTCAAATGAAACTATGTGCAACAGAAAATACATGATAGGAGTGTTGTATCACTCGCCAGAATTAAGCAGAACCAGGGCGAATACCTGGAGGACTTTCTAGAACGTTTCAAAAGCTAATGTCTTCAGATAAAGGAATGCCCAGAGATCTTAAAAATACCTGGCTTCATGGCAGGTATACGCGACAGTGATCTAATAAAAAAACCGAATGAAAGAACCCCGAAAACCTTCTATGGGTTACTACGGCGGGTAAGATCCTTCATACAGGAGGAATCAGTTGCCTCATAAGTCATACAAAACGCCCATGGTTATAGACCCCGTGACGCGCCTAATAAGGGGTCTAGTAGACAAAGCAGGCCTCGAGGTCTCGACTACCAAGGAAATAAAAGAGAGTGACAAGCCAGTAACTTCAGGTTTACTCCCCTTAAGTTAACTCCAAGGAAAATCCTTATATCAGAAGGCGCGAACTTCCCAAGACCATTGCCAATGACCACTCCGGTAGAAAGGCGCATTGGCAACAGGTACTGCCAATATCATGATGAGAAGGGACATGCTATGAATGAATGCATTTAGTTGTAGAAATATATCGAGAATATGGTAAAAGAAGGCAGGCTAAAACACCTTGTCAAAGAAACTGCGGAGGATGGGAAACCAAAGGACAAAGCAGAAGGTGAGCCAAAAACTATCGAAAGGAAGAGACATCTCCTTCCCCCACACAGCGTGAGGAATGTGGTAGAAGGTCCATTATTGATAGAAATAAACATCGGTGAACATAGTATACATCGCATGTATGTCGATGGAGGCTCATCAGCAGAAATAATGTATGAACACTGTTTCCTGAAACTCATCGCAGAAGTAATGAGCCAGATGGTACCTCCAACTTCACCGCTCATCAGATTCAGTGGAGAAGTGGTGTGGCCTTTGGGCCGACTAAAGCTAGTAGTGAAAGTGGGAAGCGACGAACATTTGACAAAGGTCTCAATGAACTTCCTGATAATACGATCACCATCGCAGTATAACGGAATCATTGGGCGACCTGCCATACTAGCAATACGAGCAGTACCTTCTACGGTCCATGTCATGATGAGGTTCCCTCTGAAGGGAGGAATCGTAACGATCTTCAACACAACCATCGCACTCCCAGAGTGCAACACGATCGCGGAACCCCCTCGGGTTCCAACAGATTCCAGGATAGATTCACCGCCGACCTAAAAGTGGTAGTGCGTCCACAATATCCGGATCAAGAGATAACGATTAGAGGGACATTGTCTGACAAAGGAAAGGTTGACATGTGCCACCTCTTAAAGGATAACCTAGACATCTTCGCGTGGGAACCTAAAGACATGACGGGGGTACCATGGTCAATAGCCGAACACAAGCTGCAAATCCGCGAAGGATATCCCCCGGTCAGGCAAAAGAAAAGAGGACAGGCTCCAGAGCACCGCAAGGTGATACTTGAGGAAGTGAAGAAGTTGGTAGATGTAGGAATCAAGCGAGAAGTCTACTACCATGATTGGCTGGCTAACCCAGTGATGGTTAAAAAAAACATGATGGCAGTTGACGCATGTGTGTTGACTTCACAGACCTTAATAAAGCTTGTCCCCAAGACTGCTATCCACTCCCAGAGATAGATTGGAAGGTAGAATCGCTATGCGGATATCATTTTAAATGAGTCCTAGAGGCATACAAGGGATACCACCAGATACAAATGGTAGAGCAAGACGAAAAAAAAACAGCATTCCATACCAGTCAGGGTGTGTATTGCTACACAAAATGCCATTTGGACTTAAGAACGTCGGGGACACGTACCAGCGATTGGTTGATAAGGCGTTCGAAGGCCAAATTGGGCGAAATTTGGAGGTCTATGTTGATGACCTGGTGATAAAAAGTCACACAGAGGATGAACTTATCCGGGATATAAAGGAAACATTCTCAACACTTAGGAGAATAAACATGAAGTTAAACCCAAAAAAGTACACATTTGGGGTAACATAAGGAATGTTCCTAGGATACATGATTGACCCCAATGGCATCAAACCCTGCCCGAAAAAGACAGACGCAATCATTCAGCTTCAAAGCCCAAAGACATAAAAGGAAGTGCAATCGCTAAACGGGAAACTCACAGGGTTGAACAGGTTCTTGTCCAAATCCGCAAAAATATTGCTCCATTTATTTAAAACACTCAAGAATTGTATAAAAAAAGGAGACTTCAATTGGACAAGGGAAGTTGAAAAAGCCTTCTAAGAACTAAAAACGCATTTAGCGTCACTCCCTATGTTAGTCGCACCACGCCCAAAAGAATAGCTGATAATGTACTTGTCAGCTACACTTGGAGCGATCAGCGCGGTGCTATTGAAAGATAGGGAGAATGTGCAAACACCAGTATACTTCATAAGCAGAGCATTACAAAGCTCGGAACTGAATTACACCCCAATGGAGAAGTTGGTACTCACACTAGTATTTGCAGCGAAAAGGTTGCGCATATACTTTCAAGCACATCCCATAGTGGTGATTACAGATCAACCAATAAAACAGATACTATCTAAACCGGATGTAGCGGGTAGACTACATAAGTGGATTGTTCTACTTGGGAAACACAATATTACGTACAGACCGCGTAACGCTGTAAAAGGACAAATTCTAGCAGACTTCATCGTCGAAAAAACAGAAGAAGGCGATCAGGAGCCAAAACAGGAGGAAGAAGACCAAGACCCATGGATCTTATTCACTGATGGATCATCCTGCACTGATGGATCTAGCGCAGGACTCATACTAACCAATCCCGAAGGAATGGAATTTACATACGCGATGCGTTTTGAATTTAGCTACGAATAATGAGGTAGAATATGAGGCGCTTATAGCAGAACTAAGAATTGCAGCCCGAATGGGCGTGCGCAATCTCGAAGCAAGTGTAGATTCTCTCCTGGTAGCAAACCACATACTTGGATATAAAGGAAAGGAGGAAAATATGATACAGTACTTGCAAAAAACTAAGTCATTGATTGAAGGATTTAAGAAGTTCCTAATACGCCAAGTACCTAGAAAGGAGAACAAAAAAGCAGACACGCTCAGCAAGATAGCGTCCACTAGCTTTGCACACCTATCAAAACAGGTCTTGGTAGAGATCCTTAAAGACAAATCCATAAAAGAACAAGAAGTCACATCGGTAGTGGAGGAAGAAGGTCCTACATGGATGACACTGATCGTGGTCTATTTGACGAAAGACTCACTCCCACATGACGAAACAGAAGCACGACGAATACGAAGACGCTCGAGGCAGTTCGAAGTTAGGGACGGGATTCTATACAAACACTCATTTCTTCAACCATGGCTAAGGTGCGTAGGGACGCGGCAAGCGCAGTATGTCATTAGCGAAATACACGAGGGATCTTGCGGCATGCACGCAGGACCAAGATCAGTAGTGGCAACAGCATTGCGTAGCAGATATTATTGTCCAACCATGCATGCGGACACACATACACTCATATACAAATGCAATGACTGCCATGTACACAGGCCGGTACCGCGTCAATCCCAAGAGGAACTAACACCTATCACTTCGCCTTAGCTATTTTTCAAGTGGGGAATAGACATTGCAGGACCCTATCCTGTGGCTGCAGGTGGAATTAAGTTCCTAATAGTCGTGATGGATTACTTCACGAGGTGGACTAAGGCAAAGGCAGTCGCAACAATCACAGGAAATCAAGTAAAAAGGTTCGTATGGGACAATATAGTATGCCGCTTCGGGCTACCTGGAGAGATCGTTTCTGATAATGGAAAACAATTCGCGGAGAACACATTCAAAGACTGCCACGCGAAAAACAACATCCATAAAAGGTTCGCATCGGTATCCATCTACAAACAAATGGACTTGTAGAAAGAGCAAATAGGAGTCTGGGAGATGGCATAAAGGCGCGATTAGGGGAAAACGGCAAAAAAATGGGTCGATGAATTATCACATGTCTTGTGGGCGCATCACATAATGATAAGAACCGCTACGGGTGATACTCCTTTCGCCTTAACGTACGGAACAGAGGCATTCATCCCAGCCGAAATCGGTTTACAAACGCTCCATACATCAGAAGTAGACATGGTCACAAATGATGATGAATTACGGTTAAACTTGGACATAATTGATGAACGCAGAGAATTGGAAGCTATCCACGAAGCCAAGTCAAAGGGTTACTACGATGCTAGGGTGTGAAAGACTTCCTTCAGGCCATGTGACTTTGTGTATCGCTCAAATGCGGCCAGCCGCACTAAAAATACAGGAAAGCTTGGACCTATGTGGGAGGGACCTTACATGGTGACATATGCATTGGGAAACGGCGCAAATCGACTGCGCGACATGGATGGTCACGACCTGCGGAGGACTTGGAACATTTTCCATCTAAAGAAGTGCTACCTTTAGCAGCAAAATCCTGAAACCAATGTATTATATTTCTTTTATCTTTTATGTCATGTATTTAATATCTTGCAAGTATTAATAAAATTGTCGTGGTTCCTAGCTAGTTCCACGACGCATTCTAAAAAACTTTTTTTTTTATCATACACTTTGTATATACTACATGTTGCCTACTGGCGTACCGTACACAACGCTTCTATGAGAATTAAGAGGAATGGGTCTAACCTACTAATTAGACCCGTCGAGTAAGAGGGATGCAACCCCATCGACCACGGATCATGTATCCTTGTTAGGCCCCTTGCTATTAATGACGTTGTAGCAAGTTATACAGCTAGTACATTCTAAGACTGAGAAGACACAATCGTGCGCACCTAACAACTGGTCAGCCTCACCTGGCCGTCCCTATGGTAGTAGCGGTATACCGCATGTAATGAGTCTGCCTTACCCATAAGGACCATTTATGCAATTACACTAATTCATAAAACAACTCTGCGCTATAAACATTAAAGTATGGAAAAATATACTCATAACAAAAAGAAAACGTGTTCATTACATGCTAAGTGCGAATATTCGCACATACAAATACACAAATATTTATAAAGTAGATAAACTATTGAAAAGTAAATTTGTATCAGAGGATGATCTCTTTAGCTTCAACAAGGGAGGGAAATATGTTGAGGCGCAGTGCTCTTTCATTTCCTTATCCATTAGGTCAAGCACGCGCGTGTCTCTCTCTAGCAGCGGCAAGGGCAACACATGGATGGAGGAAGTAAGGTGGGCAGCACCAACTGAAGGCGCAGCCTCTATGCCTAGGGCAGTATTCTTTGCAGCAGAACGGCTAGCGTGCGCTGCAAGTACTTTAGACAATGGTACTCCCTTCTCAACCCCAAAAGGGTCAAGCACATCCCTGGGGTGAGTAAATACTGGTACCATGAGCTTCTCTAAGGAAGGCTTCAAGTGAAAATCAGCCTGTGTCTCCGCGCCCTCCACCCTATGACACGCCAGAGTTAAGCCTTCCATGACAATTTCAAGTGGCACCTTATGATCCTTGTCGCCAAGTCCGAATGATGGCAGAGGGCATACACTCATGTTCTTCAGGGCGGCCGTGAGCTTTGACTTAGCAGAAGAATCGTAGAAAGGCACCTCTTCCAAATCTTTCTTCAACAGTTCAGCTTTGTGCGCCTTTTCTAGGCCCTTGGAGGTGCCCTCATTCACCGCAGCAATCACGGACTAAGTGAAGGCAGCCCGCAGAGTAGGGTATTCCAAGGCACCCATGACAGCTAGGCGCAAACTGTGGCGCACCAACCAACGCTTCTCAGGTATCTCCTTCATCAAATGTGGATATAAGTCGGCATCAAGCTTGATGCTCAGTCTCTTCAGATGGCTGCTAAGATCCCTCACATCGCCATTCAGCCTTGCGCCCAGCACATCTACACCAGTCACGAACTGGTCCTTTCCCTGCTCAAAGGCTTTCATTGCCTCTTCGTTTGAAGCCTTGAGCAGGGCGAGCTGCGCGCGCTCATCTGCAAGAGCGACGGCTAAGTCATCCTTTTCTACAGTAAGGGAGTGATTGAGATCGACATCATGGCGTCCTCTCTCGACCGCTTGATCAATTTTTGCTTGCATCTCACCAAGGGCAAGAACCTTCTCCTTAACAACTTGCCCAAGTCTCTCTTATGTGGATTGGACTTGGGCGGACAGCTCTAAGAACCTCTTCTTGATGCGTGACATTAGTGTCACGTTCAGCGACGAGATATAGTTTACCTCGTCTGAAAGAACTGCATCATTCATCTCATCCAAAACAACAGCTCGGCCAGGGGGCACGATGTTGTCCAGAAAGCTGGAACGGTGAAATGCACCGGTCAGCTCTAAAGACGCGGGTAGATCCCAGTTCGGTGAAAACACGGGATCTTGGATGTATGCGCTCCCCCCCCCCCCCCCCCCCCCGCTATTGAAGTCTCCTTTGGTGGGGAAAGCGCGACATCAGCCTTCGCAAACAAATCTCCCTGGTCATCAATATCACAAGGGAAGGAGAGATTAGAAGACTAAACAGGAGGCATACGTACAGTTGTACTAAAACGAAGACAAATATTTTACCTTAAGCTATGGTAGTAGGGGGAGTTCGTGGAGGGGTCCTTGCAGTGTCCCCCTCAATATTTTCTTTAGCCAGGTGCGCATGGGAGGTTTCCTCATGTTGCTTCTGCGCCTCTGTTGATGAGGGCTCACCTCCTGTGCGAGCGGACTTACGAGAAGCAGTGGGGGAGCTTATTCGCCTCTTCCCCAATTAAGTGGAGTTCTCCTCCTCCTCAAATTGATGATCGGCGAACTCAACATCCTCGGTGAAATTATCCGAGAACAGGGAGGAGCTGAGGAACGGTGGTGGTTGCTCTTGGGGTGGTTGTTGTTGTTGTTGTGTTGGTTGTTGGGGTAGTTTCCCCGCGCCAGTGTCTTCTTGTTCTTGCGCCACGGAAGCCTCCCAACCTCCAGGTCCATGGTGTTCTTATTTGCGCACTCTTGCGGTGTCTCTTCATTTTCTTTCTCAGGGCGAGAGTAGATTATTAAATCATCAGGAAAAGCACCACGCACAAGGTTGAGCACATCCATCGCTGCGTACATAGAAGACAAACAACCAAGAAGACTAAAATTTTAGTTTTTCAGACAAAGATGGTACTTACAAGATGCTATGAAGAACGCGGGAAGAACCACTAACCCTGGCCAGATTGGGTACGGAAGACAGGTATCTGGTGTGCGCCACAGACAACTGTGCGACTCAGACCAAGAATAACCAACATCGTCTCAGGGTATGTTTGTACAGGAATGCGGGTGTTATTCAAAAGCTCCGCGTCCTCAGTATTATAAGAGTTGGGGCTAGGGGTTGGGTCCTTCCTCACCGTTCCAGGGGTCAAAAAGGGAAAATGTAAAGGAAAAGCGGCTTCGTCAATCCAGAAAAACCTCTTATTCCAATCCCTTAAGGAATCTATCTTTCCGTCATAGCACAGCATCCCAGTCTTTCGCTTAGCGAATGAGACCCCGCCATTGGCAAGTTGTCATTGGTAGAACACACGGAATAAGTCTACGGTGGGTTCTATATCTAAAGTACGGCAATTTATTTCGAAGTTTGAAATTTTTGCCGCCGCTATGCAATGCAATTAAGATACATGGATCTCATAATGCAATAACACGCTGATAAGAAAGTGTGACATGGGAATACGCTGATTAGCGTAATCGAAAAAGCGGGTGTATACTCCTATTTTCCCCTCGGGCGCCTGACTTATATTGTGTCGAGGGTTAGGAATTTCTGGGGGTAAATAATTTAGAATGTAGTAGTCCGTCGTGAACTGGTCAAGTTCCCTATGGTCAGGATGGAAGTGACATCGGATAGCTGTCTAACCATGATTGCGCATTTGAAATAAGGTGGTCGCAAAGGTTACCTTAGAAGAAATCTGGCAAAGATGGAGTTTTTTAGAAGACGTTAATGGAAGTTTGAGAGTTTAGAAGTGATGAAACAGTCAAAGGGGGCGTCAAGGGTATATATATAGCCCTCCTACGTTATTGTTCAATGCTTAGATCTACACTACGTGTTACCTAGTTACTAAATCCAGTGGTGGAAGATGAAGGGGTAAAAATGACGTGACGGACGCTTTTCTCGGGTTTCGAGGAGGTTAGGTAAAAGGGGGGATGAATGTCTTCTTGGCGGGAATGTTTGAATTCTTATTGGATACTCATGTGTGATCTATACGGATATTTGTTTTTGAGCGCTTAGAAGGTTGTAGTCTAGTAGCCGCGGTTTGAACCTGCGACCACTAGACTGGGGGGACATTATGACGTATAGTCCCTAGTCGGGTTGGATATTCCGACTCACGGGTGCTACCCGTACCCATCAGGAATGGATTAATGCTTATACGATGTGCGCACAGCCCAGGAGGGCCGGTACGTCGCTGTCGCACATACGGTTTATTACTTAACTATGTCCTCGTCGCACTGCGACAGGATCAGACAAGAATATAATCTATCATGTAGATATATTCGCCTAAAGGGAAGAGATATACACTTGCCTTGGTTATGTGATAAGGATCAAACTATTCTGGGTCATTATCTCTTCCTTTGGCCGCAAGAATAGGGAGCCCAACTAGGACTCTCTCGAGTATAAAAGGAACCCCCATGGTTCCACAAAGGTACGATACACACAATTACCTAAACCCTAACATACTCAAATCGATTACATACACTCACGCCAGAGTCTAATCGTGGGTCACAAACCCACGATAAGTCTAACGGTGTCTGTTTTTAGTGCGCAAGGTCCTTAAACAAGTTTCACTTGGTGCAAGAGCCGGAGTCCACAAGACCCCGAATTAAGCCTAATTTGGGTCAAACTCGGTCCATCCAACTTTTGTATCAACATATACAGAGCTTGATTGGTTTCATTTCTATGAAAAAATGATTTGTTTTAGAATGTAAACACAATCTTATTCAAACAAAAAATATTTGGAGAAGTCCATCTCAAGAAAGTGTGATAAAAAGGCAAGGTAAGTTCATATCCTTAGACAACCTACTAAATTTGACTTGTTTCACCTTCTTATGATCTAATCAGATCCTAAGAGTGTATATATATGAAAGTAGACTCAATTATCTTCATATTGATAGGTGGCACGACTTCTACGGACTTACGGTTATAAAGTTATGACATTTTGAAGTTGACTGAAAACTGAAGGATAGACGATGACGGACCCCGACGGACCCTTATTAAAAAGGGTTCATAGACCACTGATTTGGGTCCGTAAGTCTTTGAGACAGACTAAAATTTTCCCCCAAAACTTGTATTTTGACAAGCGGAAATGCATAGGACTCACTAGATTTGATAACAAACATTCAATTCACATGTTAAACATCATTTATACTTATGATACTTATCTATGAGTTTGCGGAAATGATTTTTCAACAAAATTTAGAGTTGTGCCAAACACTCATTTAAAAACCATATTTCGTAATTTTTTATATGGACACACAACGACACTCGTCAATCCTTTTAGGACATCTTTATCTATGTTTCAAGGAAATCTTTAAGCTAATATAACAAGGTACACTAAACAACAAAATTTGCAAGCAATAGACAAAGAAACGGTTCTCATATTGTATCCCGCTTCAAAGGTAATTTGATACATGGATCGTGCCTGATGTGTGGGAAAAGTGTCGGTGTATTTTAATGTAATACGTTATAGAGCAAATTAAGGAAATTACATTTAGGAAAAAGTAATAGCCCAAAATAAGTTAAAGACAGATTAATTAAACACGAGAGTGATCCCAGTTCGTTGTACACGAAGAAATTGTGAATTTGAGACTTTCGTTTTAATTTAGACAATCGATTTGAATTTGTTTCGGTTTTTATCTAAATTAATTCTACAAATTATATTAAAGTGCATGAATCGCTAAAAACTTACTACAAGACGAATTTAAAACTATATTATTATTTTTTTACTTTTTTATTGAAACAATATTATTTTAACATTATTAATGTTAAAAGTAATTAAATATTTGTTTTTTATTTTTCTATTAAAATAACAATTTTTACCAAATTTTAAATAAACAATTTTTTATTAAAAGTAATAATACTTTTTTACATTTACCTTTAAAACTAACGTTTGACAAAAGAAAAACGTTTAAAGTCTAAAATTACAGTTTCTAAGTAATGTATATTAATATCTATCCATGATATAATAATTAAAAGATAGGCTAGCACAGTTGGTTAGCACGTTTGTCTGCTGAATGGGAGGTCTCGAGTTCGAGCCCCTCTAAGGACAAATTTTGCAACTTATTTATTTTTTTAGTCCAGATTTTTTTTCTCAAAATCCAGTTAAACCAGCAGATCACAAATGAAACTGAAATACTTCAAATTAAACCAACAAATAAGGATAGCACATCAATATACTTTAACAGCTAACTAACGAAATCAATGATTCAACTTATTTTAACCACATCAGTTAATAACAAATCCACTTGATGAATCGAATTAACAGCCCCAGAGAACAGATATAACAACTACACAAACAGCAAGCTCAATTTGCAAACTAAAGCCTCTAATTTCAGCAGTACAAAATTTCCCAAAAATAAATTTGGAAATCAATTAAGCAACAAGCCACCTCAAATATACAGATCCCAAACACCTCAAATGAATTAGATAGGATCTCGAATCCAAAGCACCCTCATAGCAGGCTATATAATACCAGTTTACTAAGAATGAAATTTCAACTAGATCAGATTAAAGCAAAATTACCAAACCAACTTTAAGTCTTAATTAAACTTAATTGAACTAAAGGGGAATTGACTGTATGCAAATCAATCCACAAACACACTAGTCAAGACTCCAACATCATCACAGTATATTCAAACAAATTGCACTCATTCGAATAAAGCAGTTTATGACTAAAATGAACCATGTATCACAGATAAAAATCAACAACCATAATCTAAGCAAATTCAAACACATTAATTTGAACAGATTCCATGAATGAGAACTAAATAAGTACAATAGCAGTCAAGTAATCAACTCAAGCAGATTCAGCAACTAACTAAGCATATTAACACGAACATATTATCAGAAAATTAAAAGTGCTTAACCATTATTAGCAAAGAACCCTTTGACGACGAAGGTGAGCGCTGAGCTACCTTAGACTCGACTCCACACGATCAAACCACCATAAAACATCCCAAACCACCATCAGACCACCAATAAACATTTCGAACCACAATAAACATCACGAACCAGCAGATTCACTTTTTCAAATGTTTATTAGTGGATAACATGTTTTCCCTATTTCTACTCTATCATTCAAATAAGCTATGAATTAAGCTTATTCAAATAATACTCGGTTATAACAACTTTTAAAACTAGATTGCAAGAGTATTTATGAAAATAACAAAATTGAGATTAACAAGTATCCAAACCGTAAATTGAATTTTATTTAATTAAATTCAAACATTATAATATTTAAAAGAAAAAATTACAAGTCTATCTAAAAACTACCATTATAACTTTAAGGAGAAAAAGGGATGATTACAAAGGAAAAATGAAAGGATATTGCTAAGCGAACCCGAGGTTAGGGGTGTTGACGAAGAACGATTCTAGGCCGTTGGATCATCTCTTCATTCTTCTCTTTCTTGTTTGTTTCGATCCTATGGCTGTCATTTTCCCTTGATCACACGGATCGCCACTCTAGAACTAGTTGTGGTAGTTTGGTGCTGATGTGGAGGATGATGATTGGCTTTTGTCAGGAATGCAGTGATATCAACCAATCAAAGCCAAGGAGTGATGCAACCAAGTGCCACCCTGGCACTTGATACTTGGAATCTGGGTGATTCACACGCTCTAACCTTCCCTTAATTATCTGAATCATATGCGCGTGACATCAATCGATGATTTAATTGGGAAGCCCTAAATTTTAGGGTTCTTGACTGCGTTGCTTTGTTCTTCCCTAATTTTCACTTCACGTTTCTTTTTATTCTTTTTATTATTTGGTGTTGCTTTGACCAACTTTCTTTGACCAAAGTTTATAAAACTTTTCCACCGTCTTAAACTTGCATCTTGGGCTTTGATGGACCTTGATCTCACAAATAAAACTACACCGTCTCTTAACTCTTTAGTTGTTGGGCTTTGACAAACTTGGACCCAAAAAGTAAATTACTTCCATCCGTTTAATATATATATACTTATTGGGCTTGATTTTTGGGCCTTATACAACATGAACTTAATAACCCATAAATGGGCTTTCAAGGCCATTAAGCATATGTGGGACCCACTTAGCCCAATAAACTTGATAAAATTGAATCATCGAAATAAAATCAAACATGACTTTTGGCTCTTCATAAATTCTTTAATCTCATGTCGGTTTTTGCCGGTTTTTGTGAACTTGGTACCTACACACATGAAACAAGAAAACATTGCACATACAAGGCCATGTTCATATGTAATAAGCATTTTAAGTCTGTTTTATGATATAAATGATATGAGTAATTACACTCATATCAAACTCCCACTTGCTAAGCAATTGTCGTGTCCTCACGCAATGATAAATTAAAGCAACTAACTACTCTTCTATTTGACTTTTGACACTTTATTTTTGCACAAAGACATAATGTATTGCTTTCATTATTTAAAAAAGTAACTTTTAGGATCATAAAACTCAAATAGATTCATCGTCCTCGACTTTACACTCTTTCCATGCCAAGTTTAAAAACAAGATCATTGTTAATCATAAGTTCCAATGTTAAGACCACTCATACAAGTATTTTGTGTTAAACTTAATCTCCTTTATTCCTAGTTGTATCTCTAGATTTTAAGAATTGTCATTCACCCAAAGGCTCATTTGACTTATTTAATAATTATTAGTCCAAAAATGTAGGCAAAAACGATGTAAACCCTACACTCAAAACCTAACCTCATCCTCAAAAACCGTTGTCACTAAAGAAAGCCCACATCAAGGATAACTTAACACGATTTTAGGAATAAATTCCCGGATCCGAAATTTGGCTAATAGTACTACTTAAAGCAACAATAATTCCTCCAAGGTCGATTTAACTTTTTTATGGAGTTAGCAACATTTACATCATACACCTTGAGGCTCTTTAAGATGTAAAAGTGCTCCTTATCTATGATCCACACCCTAAGGATCCTTGGACATAAACAAGGGAATTGACATTCACCATTCCACCCTAAGGTTCATAATGATGAAGCAATTTTTATTAAACACTTCACCATGCCATACACCATAAAGCTCTAATGACAAGGTTAGTGCTACATGACTCCCACTCGAAGGCTCATAGAGAACATGTTTTTATTTATTCTTCTATATTATGATAGATATAGTAAGCCAAATTCCGCAATCCCATGATCAAAAAGTCCATGACGCTGACACCCTCAATGTGTTATTACTTTTATTACAAGGGAAGAAAAAGAAGGAGTTAAGAGTTAGAAAATTAAGCCCAAACCGCTAAAAACTTCATTTATTAAACAATTAAATATTCAAGCATGAAAAATAAATACGAGGAGAAAGAGCAACACAAAAAACTTATATAAGGAAGACTTAACCTCAAAACTTATGATCAACTCTATCATCTCTTGTTCTCCATATTATAAAATCCTAAAGAAGTGAGACTAATGGATACTTAGCCTTGCAAGTCTAAATTAAGACTATATTAAATCAAAGTTTTGGGTTTTCAAGTCATCTATAGGATCATGCGTCTTCTTAGAATTTTTCAAGTTTAGAATTTGCGTTTTAAAGTTCCCTTGATAAATGACTTTCTAGGATCAATTATAGAAACTTGCGAATAGTTCTTTCTTAAACCCGTATGAGTTAAGACTTTAGCATTTTAAAGTTCCCTATATAAAAGTCTGACAAAACTTGATTTAAGCATGTTAAGGAATGAGCTAAGGTAAAACCGATCGAGTCAAAAACTATTCTTAATTTCACCAATGGAAAGCCTACATTTGTGTCAAAAACACTTATTTTCTTTATTATTAAACACAAAATTGCACTAGAAATTTAAAAAATTTATGAAAAATGAGAAAAACGATTACGTTTGAACACGACAAAAGTAAGTGCAAGTGATTATATCGAGTAACTCTCCCATGCTAAAACCAAACATTGTCCTTAATGTTTCCTAGCTCAAGAGTAACACCCCCTGGCTAGTAAACGAAGAGTCGAATGCAATAGTCCTAACATGGTAAGAGTACGCAAATCTATAAGCCGTTTATAAATTATTCTTTAAGATAAAACGTTAGTTGATAAAAATCAAAGGATAACAAATTCCCCATTTGACAATCATAGTATGGAAGCTCGAGTAGACCAGGAAAAAACCGAACACGAGAGTCTTTAATGATTAGGGTCATACCTAAGATTCACATCACAAAAAAACACGAGCACGAGCTTGAAAAGATCAAGCCTTATTAGTGTTAGAATATAGAAAGAAGATAGAATGTATAGGACTCCCCCAAAAGGCACCTCGTTTTTTTTAACCGAGTCATGAGCTCGACTCGATCCCCGCATTCGTTAGTCCTTATGGAAAGTGGTGAAAACCGGCATATTGGAATAAAATCCATCATAAACACGATACCGGGGTCAAAGATCACATCCTCGTTTTCGGATAACAAACGAGAGGATGAAACTCCAACATAAATATCCAAAAAGAGATGGTGGTCAATGTCACAAATCATGAAATGGAAATTGTATGCTCCCTGAGATAAACTCGCACCAAGATGATCGAAAAATATTTCAATTATTGCATCGGTGAAAGGCCGAGATTTACCTAAACCAATGATTCCGGGATCGAATACCTCGTCCTCGGGAGAGAAAAGAATAGACAACATGGTGTCTTCCCCCCATGCTAATCCATAATCATATAAAGCACACGGTAATGGTGGGGTAAAGGTCTCATCCATAGTGGTATTAACATGCATAACCTTGTTGACTTTGTCACTCTTTGGAATGTGAACAAAGGGATCATGATACTCAAAATGAGTTGCATGAAAAACCCGTACATTAAGATCAAAGCGAGTGGGAGGGAGATTTGGAGTAGAATTATCAAAAGGATATTCCCTAAAGAAAATTTATCCCTCCGGGTCAACATTAGCATCATCATAAATCGGGTGATCAAACCAAGGGTTTTCAAAACCGTCATTAGAAACATTCTCAAGATAGAGAGTGTTTTCCTTTGATTCATAAGACTTTTCCTTAAATTCCGAAGAAATGTCTATGGAAAGAAACTCATTAACCTCCTTAAAGAAGAGTTCATCATCACAAAAGGTGAGATATGGAGGACGTTCGATGGTTTGGTAAAGATCCATTGGACATAGTGAAATTGGGTTCTCAATGTTAATCAAATTAATATCTCCCTTCGGATTGGTGCTCTCAAAATTCTCTTTAAACAATGGATTATCGCTCCATGAAACTTCAAAAAGAGGATTCGAGTAAGCCACATAAGAGCTATCATTCTTGTCATCACAAGAAATATCCAACAAAGTATCGAGTGTGTCACACTCGGATACAAGATCATCATTCTCACTAGAAGAAAGTTCATCGGAGAACTCCTCGAGAATGGAAGGTAAATTATAAAGATCACGCTCTACACTTCCCGGTGGAAGTGGATCGGGAAGAGCAACAAGTTCATCGACGAACTTATCTAACGAATAGTCACTAACCTCACTCGGTGTGAACATAGGAATCAAAGGCTCTTCAATGGAATAATGTGCCTTAGTATCATCTATTTGGTCCTTCGGGGGGAGTGGAAATGGGTTCATATTCAACAATGGTTCAATTAAAGCAATATCTCCCTCCGGATCAAAATTTTCATTATCAAACTCACTAGCATCAAATAGTGTATTAAGGTAATCATCAATTTCCTTATCGATCTTTGAACAAACACCTCCCTCAAATGGAGTGAGTGGAGACGAGGTAATATTAAAACATATTTCAACGGAACAAACATCTCCCTCCGGAATTAACTTTTCACCTTCCCGAAATGAGGGGTCTATGATGTCCCTTACACCATTGTAAATGAGAAAATCCTTTTTTGTGTTACTTTCAAAAGTTTCAACAAGTTTTACACTTTCCACATTTTTAGAAACATATTTTGGAACTTTTTCCGCTTTGAAAACAACATTTTCATCACTATAAAATTATTTTATCTCTTATTTCCTCATATCAACTAGAACTTGGCCGTGGACAAAAATGGACATCCCAAAATTAAAGGCACACGAGGGTTTGTCTCATAATCAATAATTGAAAAAATCGGCAAGGTACAAAAATTTCCCCACTTTAACAATGACATCTTCCGCTATACCAACCGGGAAAGCGGTGTTCCATTTGCAAGCTCAATGGTCATTCGAGTAGGAGTAAGTGGTGATAAGTCTAGAGTCCTCCACATGGATAAAGGCATTAAGTTGATGCTAGCTCCTAGATCGGCTAGAGCTTTGCATTCCTCAAGCCTTTGGAAAACACAAGGTATCAAAAATTGGCCCGGATCTCCATATTTCTCGGGATAGGAATCAAGAAAAACCGCGGAACAAGTCACATCCAAAGTAGCCTTGGTAACGTCAATAAATGTCTCTTTAGGTGGAGGATTAAACTCGATCACATCTTGTGGTTTAGGAACCGAAGTGATGGGAGTAACCGGAGGTGGGATATGAGAAACATTTTTGGAAATGTGATTCTCTTCCATTAAAGTCTCCGGGTTCCTTTCCACTTTATAAGAAACATAGGGTTGAGGTCGAGAAACCAAATTCCTATCCAGAATATTATCATTGTGAACGGTGACGGACTTAATCTCTCCCTTCGGGTTTGGAATGGTATTGCTAGGTAAGCCACCCGAAGAAGAGGAAGGTTTGCAAATTATTGCTTCAAACATCGAAAGGATTTTGTTCTCAAACTTAGCTTGATTTCCCTCAATACGGTTTTGGTTTTGCTCTAAACGAGTTTGATTAAGCTCAATCTTATTATTTTGCCCCTTAACCGTATCTTGAAAATCGTTTTTCAATGTTTCCATTTGTCCTTGAAGATTATTTTGAAAAGCCTTCAAATTTGCCTCATTTTTTTTATGTAGCTGACAAATCATTTTGATTGTTGTTTTGAAAACCTTGATTGTTTTGATTTCCATGAAATCCATTTCCTTGATTAAAATTCCCTTGGTTACCACGGTTAAAATTATTCCCATTGTTTCCATTGTTGTATCTATTTTAAACCGGCGGAAAACCCGGTAGAGCCACATGGTTTTGACGAGGAGCTTGACCGTTAGGGCCATAAGTTCCCGTCGCCGTAAAAGCACTAGCTTGATCAAACCCCGTGGTTTAACAAGCATAATTCGGATGTGCTCCACCACATAATACACAAAAATTCTCAACCACATTAATCGATCCATGAGGATTCTTCCTAATCTCATTCAAAATCGTGTCAAACTTAGAGTCCAATCTAGCAATCTCGGGATTAGATGAATTCACATGAGAAACAACCAGTGTGTTTCGTGAATATTGAACTCTAGACTTATTCTCAATGATACCTCACGCGTCACTCGGAGTTTTTCTTAAAAGATTACCACCCGCGGCGGCATTTAAAGAATCTTGTTCAACCATATTAAGTCCATTATAAAAAGTATTTATTTGGTGTAACTCCGTGAAACCATGGTGTGGACATTTTCTCAACAAATCCTTAAACCTTTCCTAAGCATCTCCAAACGATTCATGCACTTTTTGTTCAAATCTAGTTATTTCATTCTTAAAGTGAGGTATTTTAGATGGTGGAAAGAAATAATTCATGAACTTGGACACTAGATCGTCCCATGTCAAAATCGAACCTGGTGGTTCCTTTTCATACCAACGCTTAGCGTTTCCCTTGAGCGAGTACGGAAAAGCATGAGCTTAATCGCGTCATTCGGCCCATCTCTAAACTTGAGATTCGAGGTGATACTAAGAAAATTCCGAATGTGAGAATGCGGGTTATCGGTCTCATTGCCTCAAAATTGGTTGGCACGAATGAGTGATAAAAGACCCGTCTTAATCTCATAATGATCCGCCAAAATAGCCGGCACAACGATTGCTTCCTCGTACCCTTCGATGGGTGCACGGAGCAATTCCTCCATTGTTCGGTTATCGGCCATATTAATAACAATAGGCGGAAGCTCGGGTTCCACTACTCGTTGTTGACGATTTCTATTTCTACGAGGATTATTTTCAAGTCTATCGTGATTAAATTAAAAGTCGAGTAGAACATAATTGCATAAACCAGAGTGACGAGAATTTAGAGGGTTGAAGAAAAGAAATTTAGATTAGAAGAAGATCATTTTTGGTATTTTTATTTTTCAAATCAATCAAAGATTGATAAAAACAAGGAGTAAGGATAATTACTATGGAAGTAAACTACCCTCGTTCGACTTAGAAACGTCGGTGAAAACCTAAACGTCTTGAGGTTCAATAAGTAAACAACGACAAAAATAAATGTTATTACTACTTGAGTTGGCAAACCAATAATCGGTCGTCCCTCTCAATATACGCACAAGCAAGCAGGGAAACGAGGTGTCACAAAGCACTTAAAAACCTTTTTCCTTAGACGACATTTTATAGCTCGTCGCCTTATACCCACCTTATAGTTTGTATAAATCGAGTTCAAACTTTTTATTAGTATTTATCTATTTTGCCTTTATTTTATTTTATTTTTGTTTTGGATTCGAATACAATAGCTAGGTGATGAAATCCCAACTAAGGTTTGCGTTTTCACGCTTTTAGAGGTAGGTAGAACATAATATAATATATTAGCAACAAAAAACACGAAAAAACGATATTTATTTATATATATAGAAAAATAACAAAACTTTCCAAGGATGGAAAGGTTCTTCAAATCAACGATCAACAAATCGCCACGAAAGAATCGTACACAATTTTCCCAGCAGCGGCGCCAAAAATTTTGAAGTGTGGGAAAAGTGTCGGTGTATTTTAATGTAATACGTTATAGAGCAAATTAAGGAAATTACCTTTAGGAAAAAGTAATAGTCCAAAATAAGCTAAAGATGGATTAATTAAACACGAGAGTGATCCCTATTCGTTGTACAAGAAGAAATTGTGAATTTGAGACTTTCGTTTTAATTTGGACGATCGATTTGAACTTGTTTCGGCTTTTATCTAAATTAATTCTACAAATTATATTAAAGTGCATGAATCGCTAAAAACTTACTACAAGACGAATTCAAATCTATATTATTTTATTTTTTTACTTTTTTATTGTAACAAAATTATTTTAACATTATTAATGTTAAAAGTAATTAAATATTTTTTCTATTAAAATAACAATTTTTACAAAATTTTAAATAAATAATTTTTTATTAAAAGTAATAATACTTTTTTACATTTACCTTTAAAACTAACGTTTAACAAAAGAAAAACGTTTAAAGTCTAAAATTACAGTTTAAGGAATGTATATTAATATCTATCCATGATATAATAATTAAAAGATAGGTTGGCACAGTTGGTTAGCACATTTATCTGCTGAATGGGAGGTCTCGAGTTCGAGCCCCTATGAGGACAAATTTTGCAATTTATTTATTTTTTTGAGTCCAGATTTTGTTTCTCAAAATTCAGTTAAACCAGCAGATCACAAAAGAAACTGAAATACTTCAAATTAAACCAACAAATAAGGATAACACATCAATATGCTTTAACATCTAACTCAACGAAATCAATGATTCAACTTATTTTAACCACATCAGTTAATAACAAATCCACTTGATGAATCGAATTAACAGCCCCAAAGAACATATATAACAACTACACAAACAGCAAGCTCAATTTGCAGACTAAAGCCTCTAATTTCAGCAGTACAAAATTTCCCAAAAATAAATTTGGAAATCAATTACGCAACAAGCCACCTCAAATATACAGATCCCAAACACCTCAAATGAATTAGACAGGATCTCGAATCCAAAGCACCCTCACAGCAGGCTATATAATACCAGTTTACTAAGAATGAAATTTCAACTAGATCAGATTAAAGCAAAATTACCAAACCAACTTTAAGTCTTAATTAAACTTAATTGAACTAAAGGGGAATTGACTGTATGCAAATCAATCCACAAACACACTAGTCAAGACTCCAACATCATCACAGTATATTCAAACAAATTGCACTCATTCGAATTAAGCAGTTTATGACTAAAATGAACCATCTATCACAGATAAAAATCAACAACCATAATCTAAGCAAATTCAAACACATTAATTTGAACAGATTCCATGAATGAGAACTAAATAAGTACAATAGCAGTCAAGTAATCAATTCAAGCAGATTCAACAACTAACTAAGCATATTAACATGAACATATTATCATAAAATTAAAAGTGCTTAACCATTATTATCGAAGAACCCTTTGACGACGAAGGTGAGCGCTGAGCTACCTTAGACTCGACTCCACACGATCAAACCACCATAAAACATCTCGAACCACCATCAAACCACCAATAAACATTTTGAACCACAATAAACATCACGAACCAGCAGATTCACGTTTTCAAATGTTTATCAGTGGATAAACATGTTTTCCCTATTTCTACTCTATCATTCAAATAAGCTATGAATTAAGCTTATTCAAATAATACTCGGTTATAACAACTTTTAGAAATAGATTGTTTATGAAAATAACAAAACTGAGATTAACAAGTATCCAAACAGTAAATTGAATTTTATTTAATTAAAATCAAACATTACAATATTTAAAAGAAAAAATTACAAGTCTATCTAAAACTACCATTATAACTTTAAGGAGAAAAAGGGATGATTACAAAGGAAAAATGAAAGGGTATTTATAGGTGAACCCGAGGTGAGAGGTGTTGATGAAGAACGATTCTAGGCCCTTGGATCATCTCTTCATTCTTCTATCTCTTATTTGTTTCGATCCTATGGCTGTCATTTTCCCTTGATCACACGGATCGCCACTCTGGCACTAGTTGTGCTAGTTTGGTGCTGATGTGGAGGATGATGATTGGCTTTTGTCAGAAATGCAGTGATGTCAACCAATCAAAGCCAAGGAGTGATGCAACCAAGTGCCACCCTGGCACTTGGTACTTGGAATCTGGGTGATTCACACGCTCTAACCTTCCCTTAATTATTTGAATCATAGGCGCGTGACATCAATCGATGATTTAATTGGGAAGACCTAAATTCTAGGGTTCTTGACTGCGTTGCTTTGTTCTTCCCTAATTTTCACTTCACGTTTCTTTTTATTATTTTTATTATTTGGTGTTGCTTTGACCAAATTTCTTTGACCAAAGTTTATAAAACTTTTCCACCGTCTTAAACTTGCATCTTGGGCTTGGATGGACCTTGATCTCACATATAAAACTCCACCGTCTCTTAACTCTTTAGTTGTTGGGCTTTGACAAACTTGGACCCAAAAAGTAAATTACTTCCATCCGTTTAATATATATATACTTATTGGGCTTGATTTTTGAGCCTTATACAAAACATGAACTTAATAACCCATAAATGGGCTTTCAAGCCCATTAAGAATATGTGGGAACCACTTAGCCCAATAAACTTGATAAAATTGAATCCTCGAAATAAAATCGAACTTGACTTTGGCTCTTGATAAATTCTTCAATCTCATGTCGGTTTTTGCCGGTTTTTGTGAACTTGGTACCTACACACATGAAACAAGAAAACATTGCACATACAAGGCCATATTCATATGTAATAA
Organism: Glebionis coronaria; assembly: GCA_025667525.1. Classification (NCBI taxonomy): domain Eukaryota; kingdom Viridiplantae; phylum Streptophyta; class Magnoliopsida; order Asterales; family Asteraceae; genus Glebionis; species Glebionis coronaria. The sequence goes on along the minus strand of CM046875.1, from coordinate 484,784,755 downwards.
GCATTTTAAGTCTGTTTTATGATATAAATGATATGAGTAATTACACTCATATCAGTGCCCTATGTTAAACACCATTTGTTTTTAAGAAATTAGAGCCACGTGGCTCTGATACCATTTGTGGAAAACGTAGAGGGGGTGAATACGTTTTTAAAACTTTTTGTATCAAATTTCCATTAAAGGGGATATAGTATGAGAAGTGTTGTATATAGTCAAGGACTATATGAATCAAGTAGCACATTGAGTGATCACAACACATGTAATCAATCAAGTATAAGGATAAAGTAATAAGGAAAAGTAAATGCAAACCAACACAATTATTTATAGTGGTTCGGCTACAAGGACTCCTTCCTTTCCCTACATCCACTCCTCGGGTCACCAACTTGAGAGTTTGACTTCACTAATCAACAACCTCCTTTACACCGGTGGAGAAACCTTTACACTTTATCTTACAATCTTTACTGACACCGAAGCTATGATGTCGTGTTCTTTCACACGGATACAACAAGTCCCATCTACTTAGCTTACACTTTATCCGTTACTAAGCTAAACACCGGGTCCATGCATAATGGATAGGACCAACACCCTTTTACAGGGCATATAATATTTTCCGACACCTAAGCTAGGATGTCGTGTTTTTTCACATGGGTACAACAAGTACCTTCACACTACGCATTTTAAGTAATTAAATGCTAACCATACTATTACACAAGTAGTAGAAGGATAGACACAACAACGATGGATATATTGGTAACATTTAATATATTCACACACTTAAGCAATAAAGGATCAAAGCTTGGAGAGGTTTCCTCAGAATGAGAGATCTTAGACATGGTGCCGAGATGAAGCTTGATCTCGGGTGTCTTGTATTTAACCTAAGTGATCTCCATATCTACAAAGAGAAACACTAAGAGTAAAACAAGTATAGATCGAAGATATACATGTTAGAGAGAAGAGGTGAGTGATATAATTTGACATATAGATAGTAGGATAGAGAGAATATGATGGAAAGGGGTGAAGTGTAAGCTTGTAGAATTCTTGGCATTTATAGGCACCAAGCTCAGCAGCTCACGAACCCGGACTGACCCTTTAACCAAGGGGTCCGGCCCTTTATGAAAGAGTTCAATAGGAGCTGACTTTGATTTTTCCATAAATGTCAAATCTCTAGTCCAAGATTACACTCAATGTCATTACTACCTTGTATTTGACTTTTAATATAAGATTTAAGAAAGTGTACAAGTACCATTTTTGTGTTTACAACATTATAAAAATACATGAGTTTAGAAAAAGACTTGTAGTAATGTGAGAAGTATATTGAAATAAAATATGATTACAATTAACTTATACATTATATGTTATGTATTACAAGTTACATGTTTGTCATCAACAAAACAGACAAGAATGTATAGATCAAATATTATAACATTTGCACAAACAAATTAAAAATTCATAGATAAAGTGATAAAATGATAAGAGATCCTTCTATAGGTTGAAGATGAACTCTCACAGACTCTGACTAGTTAGCTCTAACAACTTGTGAAAGTTATACTTCCATTTCTTTATCTTCAAGGAATATTCACAATTGGTCAACATTCAAGTTTTATGATAAATTTAATTTACCATGTTCTACTCTTTATAGTTGTTGCTTTACATACAAAGTGTAACCTTATTTTCAAAACCCATTTAAGTGCGACAAATGATAAAACTATTATAAATACACATAATAATCGTATGGGTTAAGTCCATATATTAGCAACGTACTCTGTATCTTTTACACATCTAGGTTACTATGTCAATATATTACTATTATGGTGATTCAAAGTCGTTAATTATTTGAAATATAGGTAAGATTACCGGTTCATTCCCGGTTATAGCTAAAAGGTGACTGACACGTCATTAATAATTATTTTTTTGATGTGGGAATTCCAAATCAGATGTTGACTTATTTAATGGCTGACATGTACAGACTTACACTCAGTAATATAACACCATAAATAAACCCTTTACCCCTATCCAATCATTTTCCCCCAAATACTTATTCTCTCTCAAAACACTATCTTCGTAAGATTTAAAGAAGCTGAAAGAGATATGAGATCTTCCTAGTATACTCACAAGCCTCTTTAATCTCAATCCTAACACCAATTGTTTTTAATTCATCTCTGTAATTCTTTATCTCGTCGCCATAATATTTCGCATCTACCAATGAGATATCAACAAGCACAGATTCATTATGAAGATGATATGCCAGTTATGAATGACTCCTAATGTGGTTTAATTTGTACCCAAAACAACTATTCAAAATAGATCTTTATCCAACTTCCGTTCAGAAAGACTTATGGCAAACAAATCTCAGTTTAAAAGCAATAACATATTTGATTTAGGTAATGGGGATGACATGTTGAATCCGAGTTTCGTTTGTGTTAGATGAAAGAGATGGGGGACAGGTTTTGTTTTTAATGTGTTTAAATGCGGGTTTGGGCTTTAGGGTATAAGATTCATGGGTTGAGTTTGGGTTTTATAATATAAGATTCACAGCTGGAAAAAAGGTTTACTCACTTTTCAAATTAAGTTAAAAACAAATATACGTGGGAAATATTTATCTAGCTGGCGCAATTAACCGGTAATCTTACCTATATTTTAAAAACTTAGCCGGTTTCAATCACCATAATAGTAATATATTGACTTGGTTACCTAGATGTGTAAAAGATAAAAAGTATGTTGCTAATACATGGACTTAACCCTAATCGTATTTCCACACATATGTTATAAAAAAACAAATATGTTCTAAAAATAACGTATCTCATAAACTAGAAGTACAAATATATTCTTGAAGGTATGTGTGTATGTTCTTGGAAGGCGTGTAATAGTTGTTTGCGGCCTAGGTAAGGATTTTGTGGAAGAAGAGGAACCGTTCATGATGGATAGGGAAGAACATAGGCAAATTCTTATGATTATTAAAATCGTGCATGTATATTCTGGAATTTAAAAAGGCTTTCTTAATCCTCGCACATAAAACTATTATGAAAATAAAGCACCCCGTATATACTAATACTACAACAATAATGTCATTTGATGACGTATAATGGCTAGTCGGACTGTTCGGCCCTACCCACATATACTATTGTACCAGATCTATTACGAATGAGTCTCCTTACTTCGACGATCCCAATTGGCCCGATCCAAGGTGAGTCGCATGCGCCTTCACGTAAACCGTGGTTGATCGCACGAGGTTAACCCTAATTGAATTATAATCTAACAAGGATTATGACTCACCCTATTTTAGGGATAAATATGCATTCCTTTTTTATGGATAAGGATTAGGAAACAAATCCCAACGTATCTTTCTTTGAATTGGCCTGCACGATTAGGAAATCCTACTAGGGTTTCACCAGGTATAAAAGGAACCCTCATGGTTCATTCAAAGGTACGATTTCACTCAATCTCGTAACCCTGACCGATTACTAAATCGTAAACCGATTATTTAATCTCACACTGGAGGTTAATCGTGGAAAGTAATCATACGGTAAGCTAAACGGTGTTTTCTCATTGCGCATGGTCCTCAAGTAAGTTCACTTGGTGTAGGAGTCGGAACCTTCAATACCCGAATTACCTCTATTTCGGGTCATCAAGGTCCAATCCAATTTTTATATCAACATCATTTCAACACACTTAGGGTGTTTGGTTCGCCGTATGTTTTGTAAGAAATTGTAATATGCGAAGTTAATTGTAAATTTGATGAATTAGTTTAGAGAGTTGTAATTATAATGCATTGAAATTGTAATTGGTTTAGTCAAGCATATTGTTTGATTAGACTTGAACATAATGTAATTTAGAAAATAAAAACTTAAAATTAATATTAATAACGATAAAAATAAATAATAATAATACGAATATATAAATAATCAATAATAGTTAATAATAATAATAAATAATACCAATAATATTATAAATATAATAAATAATTTAACTAACTAAAAAAGTAAAACAATAATAATAATAATAATAATAATAATAATAATAAAGAATAAAATAAAATTACTAGTATTATTATCATTATTTTAACATTTATATAATAATACTAACATATATACAAATAAACATGTTAATTAACTAAAACTAATATTAAGTAAAGGTGTGAGAGCTTAGAAGTATCTCGGCTTCCAACTAATTTCTTGTAATCTTCTGAATTTCTAATATAGTGATGATTAATAATAATAATAATAAAATAATAATTAAATTAAATAAAAACAATAATAAATAATTAGTAAATAGGATAATAATAATAATCAGTATGATAATAATAATCAATATAAATAAAAATAATAATAATAGTAATAATATTAATTTTAATGTTATTTTAATTTTCTATTAAGTTGATATCATAACAAAAAACTAATAATATTATTATCAAAAAATAAAAAATATTAATAACACATAATAAAATTAGTATTAATAGTACGTAATAATATTAATTTGAAAGTTTTATGTGACTCGGGACATCGCAGCACGCGTTGTTGTTCACATTTTTAATAGGATTGGATTTGCTATTGCTAGAGAAGTGGGGGGCCAGTTAGTATCTCGGCATTCCACTAACTTTTTGTAAATCTTATTATTCTAATGAAGTTGATGTTTTATAAAAAAATAAATAATAGTAATAATAATAATAATGATAATAATAATAATAATAATATCAATAATATTAGTAAAATATAATAAAAATAATAACATAATAAAAAGTTGATATCGGACTGGATGGCTAATAAGTGTGAAAACACTTATCCTTTTACCACTTATTTCCAATAATAACAAGACCAAAACGTGTGATTTATGTCATAAAAGTCGGAATTATGCGTGGTTTGTGTTTTTATTGTGTTTTAGGACCAAAATATGAAAAAGGAAGAAAACACGGGTTTTCACGGGTTTTTATCGAAGAAAACGGGAAAAGACGAAGTCAAAAGATCAAGAGTGCAAAAAGAACGGAAGTCCAAGGCCTATTCTGAAGATTTATCGAAGAAAAAGTCTAAAGGCGGAAGTTTAACGAAGTCGAAGAACTTAAGTCTTATAGAAGAAGAAAATTAAAAGACAAGTTCAAATCCCGAGACGACAAAGACAAAGAATTAAAGTCGAGTCGAGAAAACGTGAAGAAAGCAAGAATGAAGATGCAACACATGCACTACTTCCACCTTCCCTATAAATACCCTCCTAATAGTCATTAGGAGGGTAGTTAGATAGTTTTAGTTAATTTTCACTTTTTCATTTTCTTTCTAGTTTTAGAGAGAGAAAGTCTTAAACTTTCTCTCACTAAATTTCATCTTTTCTTTTAATCTTTTGAGATTAAACATTTGTATTGCTTATTTTTCATTAATCAAGTTTCATTTTAAGCTTTTAATCCTTAATCTCATTCTACTTTTCTTTGATTTTAGATTGATTTTGGTACGATTATCATATGATCCGTGTTGTTCTAATTGATTTCGTGCTTAAAAAGTTAATCTTTTGATCATTTCATAAGTTTTCATTTGATTAAGCTTTAAGACTCTTGTGCTTATTGGCTTATTTTTATGATTAGCTTATTTTCTTATAAAAAGTTTTCTTTAAAAATTCATGTTTTTATTGTTTGATCTAAAAGTTTGCTTATTTTGAGGTTAGATAAGTTGATACGAGTGCTTATTTGATCCGGTTTGTTTTGGTTCGTCTAGTTTTGGGAATAAGCTCTCCATTATAGCTTATTTCTTGCTTTTTAACCGAATCCCACAAAAATCGGAAAGGGATTAAACCCCTTTCCGATCGAGATATTCCGAGCAGCTCTCCCCTTTTTCCGATTGAGTAATCGGAAAAGGGTTTTCCCCATATTCCTATTTGCATGCCTGATATTCCGATCATAGTGATCGGATTAGGGCTTTCACATTCCGACGGTTGCCCTGTTGCTTATTCCGATTGGGGGTTTCTGTCTTGTATTCCGATTATAGTAGTTATCCCATTATTCCGATTTGGTCAAGTTTTATATTCCGATTGTGGCCCTTATCCTACATTCCGATCACAGGTCACTTCCAACTTTCCGATCGGGACATCTTTTTGGGCTCATTCCGATTGAGTTATTATTTGTGATATTCCGATTAGGCTTATTTAGTGAATTGTTTTCATTAAATTTTCTAAGTGTAAGTTTTTATTAAGTGTTAAAGCATTTTTCTAATCTAGTCTTTAAGTTTCCAAGCATTTTCTTTTAACTCGTTTTAGTATTAATCTTTGTTCTTCCATTTTACTCAATGACACTTTAATTACTTGCTAATAGTTTAAATTAGACGAACAAACCAAACCATTCTCTTGATTCACCAAAAGACGATTGAGTCGCACTTAAGACCGGTTTTCAATTCGAAAAGACTTGGGACTACGAATTTTGATACAAGGGGTAAAAACCAAGTATTAAATGGCGCCGCTGCCGGCTCTTTTCGTTACGATTAACGGTTTCTAGTGAGAGACGCATTGAATTTTGGGATCCGTTCTTTGAACGTTATTTTCCTTGCTTTAAAAATTTCAAAAATCCTAAAAAATATAAAACTCTTCAAAAATACAAAAACATTAAAAAATCACTAAAAAGCAATTCTTTTCCAAAAGGTTTTGCACCAAAAAGATTATATAGATATTTTCTGTGTATATTTTTCTTCTGCAAGTGTATGCGTACTAGATCTTCGAACTATTCTGAGCCCGAGACTCGTGAAGATCTAGATATGGCTGGTGTTAATAACAACAATAATCACCCACCTCAACCCAATTTGAATAATAACAACAACAACAACAACAACAATGTCCACCTACCTGATTTACGAACGATGGAGGAATTATGTCAACCCACCATGAACGGACGCGGAGGCCCGATTGCGCCGATGCACGTCACGGCTCAGGAGTTTTTGTTGAAGCATCACATGATCCAACAAGTGCAAACGAACCCATTTCGTGGAATTCCGGATGATGATGCCAACAAACACCTCGACAAATTCATTACCATTACCCAAAGCATGAAGTGCTCCGGTGTTTCTATGGATGAACTTCGCCTCCAACTCTTTCCCCACTCGCTTTCTCACCATGCCGAAAAATGGTTTGACCGTCTTCCTAAGAATTCTATTCATACGTGGAATGACATGACTCAACGCTTTTTATCGCGCTACTTCCCTTCATCCATGGTTACTAGCCTTCGTAACCAAATCAGTGGATTCATGCAAGAGAATGATGAATCGCTCTTTGATGCTTAGGAACGATACAATGATTTGATCGACCGTTGTCCAAATCACAATATGCTCCCCGTCACTCTCATTGACACCTTCTACAATGGTCTCACTTTTCGTGATCGTGACACGATCAATGCCGCCGCCGGTGGTACCTTTATGAAAAGGAGACCAGAGGAGTGCCGAGAGTTGATCGAAAACATGACTACTCACCACTAGAATTGGGATTCATCCGCATCCTCAAGATCTAACTCGAGAGTCAATGTTTCTTCTACTACTTCCAATCCTGAGATGACAGAATTTTCTCGACAACTCGCTGAGATGAACAAGAATTTCATGGCCATGGCCACAAACCACTTTCAACAAGCTAAAGCCGTTGCTATTTCTTGTGACACATGTGGTGGTCCTCATTCTTACAATGATTGTCCTTCTACCCAAGCCAATTTTTCTGAAAACGTTAACGCAGCTTACGGCACTTATCCCACGGGAGGCTATCAAGCCCGCCCTCAAGGAGACCGTGCCTTGCTAAGTTATCGTTCGAACAACTATCTTGCTCCACCCGGTTTCCCTCCTGCAAACCAAAACCAACAACAAAGTTACAACCAGTCCCAACCTCGTGCAAACAATCAATATCAATCCCAACGAAACCCATACCCAATCAAGGAAATTCTCAAGCTTACCAAGCTCCACCTCTCAATCAACCGATGGCAGTGAGTCCAGATGTCGAGACATTCATGAAGACGAATCGGGAGATGGTGACGAATCTTCAGAGTCAAGTCCGCAACTTGAAGGGAGAAATGGCAAAACAAGGGAACGATATTCGAGCCGAGCTAAGGAATGACATGGCCAAACACAGCAATGAAATTAATGCAAACATGAGAGACTCTTTTAATAATCAAGCGGTTCACCTTCGTTATATGATTGGTTCGCTCATCCAAGGTAATCAACCCTCTTCTTCGGGTACTCTTCCGAGTAATACCGTTGCGAATCCAAGAGGGGAGATGAAAGCAATCACCACTCGTAGTGGAAAAGGTTATATGGAACCCGATCTTCCTACACCTCCACCCGTGATTGTGAACAAGGAAAAAGAGCAACTTTCCTCACCTCCTTCACCTTCTATCCCCATTTCCCCACCACCCGTGGTTGTGAGTGATCCTATTCCCTTAAAGCCTTCTTCTTCATCCAATATACCTTATCCTTCAAGGTTGAGGAAAGAGAAGCAAAAGAGCAAGGATGATATTCAGGTTTCAAACTTTCTCAAAATGTTTAAACAATTGAATTTTAACATCTCCTTTGCCGAGGCTCTTGCTCACATGCCCAAATACGCTAAGATGTTTAAAGATCTTCTAAGTGATAAGGAAAAGCTTCTTGACATCGCTCAGACCCAACTTAATGAGAACTGCTCCGCAGTGCTCTTAAGGAAATTGCCCACCAAACTTGGTGATCCGGGTCGCTTCTTGATTCCTTGCAATTTCCCGGGAGTAGAGAATTGCATGGCCCTAGCCGATCTAGGTGCCAGTATAAACTTAATGCCTTTAAGTGTTTGGAAGCAATTATCTCTCCCCGAGCTAGTCCCCACCAAAATGACTTTGGAATTAGCCAACCGTACGGTTGCTTATCCAGTGGGTATAGCCGAAGATGTCTTTGTTGGCGTTGACAAATTCACCTTCCCGGCGGATTTTGTTGTCGTTGACTACGAGATGGATCCTCGTGTTCCATTAATCGTTGGACGTCCATTCCTGAGGACCGGTCGCACTCTTATTGATGTAGCCGCGGGCGAAATAATCATGAGAGTTGGTGACGATAAAATTGTCTTCAACATGGGTAAGATTTCTAAGCAACCTTATTCATATGAGAGTGCTAATGCTATTGATGTTCTCGATGAGGCTTGTGAAGAACATTTTCATGATGCTTGCAAAAGTACTCTTTCTTCTCTACCCAATGTTGAGACCGTTGCCTCAATTGCTCCGGCATTGACTCCTTTTGGAGAAAGTGACTTGGATGATTTCGAAGCTAGCTTGGGTCCTCTTAATATTAAGTATGATAATTTGTCCACCAATTGGGATGAAGACATTCGTACTATTGAGAGACTTCTCAATGAGGACCCGTTGTCTCCTCCTTCTCCTAAAGAGGTGACTAATGATGATCCATCGTTAGTTACATCATCTATTGAGGATCCTCCCACTCTCGAGCTTAAGGACCTACCTCCTCATCTTGAGTACGTTTTCCTTGAAGACGACGAGAAGTTACCGGTCATCATCGCAAAGGACCTGAAAGAAGACGAAAAAGCCCGACTTGTCGCCGTGTTGAAGAAGCATAAAAGAGCTATCGCTTGGAAAATCTCCGACATCCGTGGAATTGATCCTCACTTCTGCACACATAAAATTCTCATGGAGGACGACTTTAAGCCCACAATTCAAAGCCAACGAAGGGTGAATCCTAAAATCCATGAAGTCATCAAAAAAGAGGTTATCAAACTTCTTGATGCGAGTATGATTTACCCTATTTCGGATTCGCCATGGGTTAGTCCAGTCCATTGTGTGCCTAAGAAAGGTGGAATCACCGTTGTGCCCAATGCAAACAACGAGTTAATTCCTACCCGTCTCGTTACTGGGTGGAGAGTTTGTATAGACTACCGCAAACTCAATGATGCCACGAGAAAGGATCATTTCCCTCTACCTTTTATGGACCAAATGCTTGAACGTTTAGCGGGTAATGAATATTACTGCTTTCTTGATGGTTTCTCGGGTTATTTCCAAATACCCATCGATCCCCAAGATCAAGAGAAGGCAACATTCACTTATCCCTATGGCACATTTGCTTACGAAAGAATGCCTTTTGGCTTATGCAATGCCCCCGGGACTTTCCAAAGGTGCGTGTTGGCTATCTTCCATGACATGGTTGAGCAAACCATGGAAGTCTTCATGGATGATTTCTCGGTCTTCGGGGATTCTTTCTCTTCTTGCCTTGCCAATTTGGAATGTATGCTTAAGCGGTGCGAAGACACTCGCCTTGTTCTGAATTGGGAAAAATGCCATTTCATGGTAAAAGAAGGCATTTTGCTAGGACACAAAATCTCTAAAGCCGGTCTTGAAGTCGACCATGCTAAAGTAGATGTCATAGCCAAATTACCTCCACCTTCAACCGTGAAGGGGGTGAGAAGTTTTCTGGGTCATGCGGGCTTCTATCGTCGATTCATTCAGGATTTCTCTAAAATCGCTCGCCCGATGACCCACCTCTTGGAAAAAGATACTCCTTTTATCTTTTCTAAAGAGTGTCTCGAAGCCTTCAATCTTCTTAAGGATAAGCTAACTAAGGCACCGGTCTTGGTTACCCCTAATTGGGAGCTGCCTTTTGAATTGATGTGCGATGCTAGCGACTTTGCTATTGGTGCGGTTTTGGGCCAAAGAGTGAATAAACACTTCCAACCAATCCACTACGCTAGCAAAACAATGACGGGGGCTCAATTGCATTATACGACAACCGAAAAAGAGCTTTTAGCTGTTGTCTATGCTTTTGAGAAATTTCGCCCCTATCTTGTTTTATCCCCCACTATCGTATACACGGACCATTCCGCGTTGAAGTACTTGATGACAAAGCATGATTCTAAGGCAAGACTTCTTCGCTGGGTTTTACTCCTTCAAGAATTCAACATTGAAATTCGTGACAAGAAGGGTGCTGAAAACCTGGCCGCGGATCATCTGAGCAGACTTGAGGATCCATATCAAGGGGATCATCCGAACAAAGAGATCAATGACTCTTTCCCCCTTGAGACCTTAATGTCTATAAATCTCAATCTTGATGGCACCCCGTGGTTTGCGGACATTGCAAACTACTTAGCGGGTGGTATTCTCATCAAAGGGTTAACATCCCAACAAAAGAAGAAGTTCTTGAATGATGTTAAGACTTACTTTTGGGATGACCCTTTTCTATTCAAACAATGTGCTGATCTGATCATTCGTCGATGTGTTGACAGACCGGCAGCTTTTGACATCCTCCAAGCTTGCCACAAAGGACCCACCGGTGGTCACTTTGGTCCCAACAACACCGCTAAAAAAGTGTTTGATTCTGGATTCTATTGGCCCACCATTTATCGTGACGCTCACGAAATGGTTAAGCATTGTGATGCTTGCCAACGCCAAGGCAAGATCACACATAAGGATGAGATGCCTCAAAATTTCATACAGGAATGTGAAATCTTTGACGTATGGGGCATCGACTTTATGGGGCCATTTCCATCATCCAAAGGGAACAAGTACATCCTCGTCGCCGTCGACTACGTTTCTAAATGGGTTGAAGCTAAGGCTCTTCCTACGAATGATGCGAGGGTGGTTGTGAACTTTTTGAAGCAGCTTTTCGCTCGATTTGGCGTTCCTCGTGCTATTATCAGTGACCGCGGGACTCATTTTTGCAATGATCAATTTGCAAGAGTCATGGCTAAGTATGGTGTCAATCACCGTCTTTCCACCGCCTATCATCCCCAAACTAATGGGCAAGCCGAGATATCCAACCGTGGATTGAAGCGAATTTTGGAGCGTACTGTGGGAGAGCATCGCGCCGCGTGGGCCGATAAGTTAGATGATGCTCTGTCGGCTTTCCGTACTGCTTACAAGACCCCGATCGGTTGTACACCTTATCGTCTTGTGTACGGGAAAGCCTGCCACCTCCCAATCGAGCTGGAACATAAGGCGCACTGGGCCTTGAAGTGGGCTAACTTCGACATCAACAAAGCCGGTGATCATCGCAAGGGTCAACTCAACGAGCTAAATGAACTGAGGAATGAAGCTTATGAGAACTCGCTGATCTACAAGGAGAAGCCGAAGATCATTCATGACGCAAAAATCAAGAACCGAGAGTTCTACGTTGGTGATCAAGTCTTACTTTTCAACTCTCGGTTGAAGATCTTCTCTGGCAAGTTGAAGAGCCGCTGGTCTGGTCCATTCACCGTCGCCAAAGTCTTTCCTTATGGGACCATTGAGCTTTCTCAGCCGAATGGGCCCAATTTCAAGGTGAATGGCCAGCGTTTGAAGCTGTACTTTGGTGAGGACATCTCTCAAGAGATGATTCCATCCCTCACCACGTTCCCCATGAACTAAAATTGGGTCGAGTCAGGCTCGTGACTCGGTGAACAAAAACAAGCGCTTCTCGGGAGGCAACCCGTGTTCTATCCTTTACTGCTTTCATAATAAGTGTAGGCGGAGCCCCGTATGTGTTTGTTGTCTTGTTTCTTGTGTTGTGCAGGGATTAAAGCTTCAGAGAGCATCTTGATGACTTTTGACGAACCGTGATACCGTGTTCCCATCTTCCTGGTTCTATCCTAAACTTTTGTGATTCAATATTTCATATTTTATATGTTCACATTGAATTCACTTTAGTTGTCCTTTCCTTAGCAAGATTTAAACAAAGTGCACAATGTCCTAAGTGTAGGGGAGTTTACTCCCACATCCTTAAACATTGAGGACAATGTTTATCTTAAGTGTAGGGGGGACTTCTATCGAAGTACGTGGTCTTTTCCATGATTTTGCCCTCATTTTAACCAGAAAATTTGATTTTTCAACATTTTTCAAAATTTTTAATCTATTTTGGCCTAGTTGTATAGTTGTATTTTCCTTTGTTATGTTTATTTTCTTTCCTTGCTAGAATAAATTTTCAAATAAGTGGTTTTAGATTTTTCTCAGTCGTGGACAGTTTGACTCAACCCGAGTTTACTTACCTAAGTTTGCTCTAGCTAGTATCCTTAACGTGTTTAAGTCAAGTTTTGCTAGGCTTTTATATAGGGAGCTATAAAACGCGAAAGTCTTAACTCTCACGGGTTAAGAACAAGAACTTTTCGCAAGTTCCTATAATTGATCCTAGAGAGTCGTTTATCAAGGGAACTTTAAAATGCGATTTCTAAACTTGAAAAAGTCTAAGAATTTGCAAGATCCTATAGATGACTCGAAAACCCAAAACTTTGATTTAATAGGCTAAGCATCCACGAGTCTCATACCTTGAGATTTTAAACTGTGGAGAACGAGAGATGATAGAGTCAATTATAAGTTCGGTATTCTTTCGTGAATTTATGTGAGTTAATTATAAGCCTATTCTCCCTCCGCTTGTTAATAAATTTATCTGCAATAAATAAGGTTGTACAATTTAAAAGGTTACTTAGCTTCTAGCCCCAGATCGTTTAAAAGTTGCTCGGTACGGATTAGAGTTCATAGCCAAGGATAACTTATTGAAGCGGGATGCGAAGATTGGCGAGTCCGAAAAGGCCCTAACAAGGCATGAGGGCTACATTTTGTTGCTAAAGATCCAAAAGTGATGTGAAGAATCATTTATCGAAAATCAATATGAAGGATCGAGACGCACGACGAAAAGCAAGAACTCCCCAAAGTCATGGAGAAGTCTATCCGAAAAGACCCTAACAAGGTATGAGGATAAATAGATCCAAGTCCTAAAAGGAGGCGGATCGTTGTATATCAAAGTCCAAAATAAAGATTGGAGAAAAATGAAGAAGTCGTGGTCCAAAGATGAAGAATCTCTCAAAACTTCAAGTGAAGAAATTCCTATTACGAAGAGAAGACCATAATTTCAAGAACGTCTCTCAAAGATTCGAAGTATGAAGTCGCTGCCAAATATCGGTCCGAGAAAGGTCTCAAATCGTGAAGCGAGTTATGCCAAGATATGAACTTTATGAGGTCCCGAGAAGCTTTTTTAAAAGATTTGGTCCTTTAGCTAACTATTGATTAAATCGTTCACTTTATTTTCGGCCTAAATAACTATCGAAATAAGTCAAACAATGCATCCTTGTGATCATTCAAGACAAAAAAATAAAATATAAGAGATACACCTAGGAATAAGGGAGTCTAAGTGAGTAATTGGCCCACATGAGTTCTTGATAGTTTGCTAACTTATATTAACAATGATCTCGTTTTTAAGCTTGGTATGGGGAACGTGAAACTTGAGGATGATAAACGTTCATGGCTGCCAAAACCAATGTAAGTGTTTAATTTCTTTACTTGTTCTACCTTTTCATGTCTAGTATTTAATAAAGGCCAAGGTGGGTTATTTATGATGGAAAATGTAAACCGTGCTTTAAAATTAATGCATTGCATGAGGGCATTGCAATGGTCAAGTGTAGGGGATTTAATAAGTGTGAAAACACTTATCCTTTTACCACTTATTTCCAATAATAACAAGACCAAAACGTGTGATTTATGTCGTAAAAGTCGGAATTATGCGTGGTTTGTGTTTTTATTGTGTTTTAGGACCAAAATATGAAAAAGGAAGAAAACACGGGTTTTCACGGGTTTTTATCAAAGAAAACGGGAAAAGACGAAGTCAAAAGATCAAGAGTGCAAAAAGAACGGAAGTCCAAGGCCTATTCTGAAGATTTATCAAAGAAAAAGTCTAAAGGCGGAAGTTTAACGAAGTTGAAGAACTTAAGTCTTATAGAAGAAGAAAATTAAAAGACAAGTTCAAATCCCGAGACGACAAAGACAAAGAATTAAAGTCGAGTCGAGAAAACGTGAAGAAAGCAAGAATGAAGATGCAACACATGCACTACTTCCACCTTCCCTATAAATACCCTCCTAATAGTCATTAGGAGGGTAGTTAGATAGTTTTAGTTAATTTTCACTTTTTCATTTTCTTTCTAGTTTTAGAGAGAGAAAGTCTTAAACTTTCTCTCACTAAATTTCATCTTTTCTTTTAATCTTTTGAGATTAAACATTTGTATTGCTTATTTTTCATTAATCAAGTTTCATTTTAAGCTTTTAATCCTTAATCTCATTCTACTTTTCTTTGATTTTAGATTGATTTTGGTGCGATTATCATATGATCCGTGTTGTTCTAATTGATTTCGTGCTTAAAAAGTTAATCTTTTGATCATTTCATAAGTTTTCATTTGATTAAGCTTTAAGACTCTTGTGCTTATTGGCTTATTTTTATGATTAGCTTATTTTCTTATAAAAAGTTTTCTTTAAAAATTCATGTTTTTATTGTTTGATCTAAAAGTTTGCTTATTTTGAGGTTAGATAAGTTGATACGAGTGCTTATTTGATCCGGTTTGTTTTGGTTCGTCTAGTTTTGGGAATAAGCTCTCCATTATAGCTTATTTCTTGCTTTTTAACCGAATCCCACAAAAATCGGAAAGGGATTAAACCCCTTTCCGATCGAGATATTCCGAGCAGCTCTCCCCTTTTTTCGATTGAGTAATCGGAAAAAGGTTTTCCCCATATTCCGATTTGCATGCCTGATATTCCGATCATAGTGATCGGATTAGGGCTTTCACATTCCGACGGTTGCCCTGTTGCTTATTCCGATTGGGGGTTTCTGTCTTGTATTCCGATTATAGTAGTTATCCCATTATTCCGATTTGGTCAAGTTTTATATTCCGATTGTGGCCATTATCCTACATTCCGATCACAGGTTACTTCCAACTTTCCGATCAACCGATCGGAATACATTCCGATCGGGACATCTTTTTGGGCTCATTCCGATTGAGTTATTATTTGTGATATTCCGATTAGGCTTATTTAGTGAATTGTTTTCATTAAATTTTCTAAGTGTAAGTTTTTATTAAGTGTTAAAGCATTTTTCTAATCTAGTCTTTAAGTTTCCAAGCATTTTCTTTTAACTCATTTTAGTATTAATCTGTGTTCTTCCATTTTACTCAACGACACTTTAATTACTTGCTAATAGTTTAAATTAGACGAACAAACCAAACCATTCTCTTGATTCACCAAAAGACGATTGAGTCGCACTTAAGACCGGTTTTCAATTCGAAAAGACTTGGGACTACGAATTTTGATACAAGGGGTAAAAACCAAGTATTAATGGCCTTATGGAAATCTCAAGGGGAAGATCATACCTCTGATTAGCTTAGAGCGATTCCTATTTCTTGGTTGGGCAAACTATGAACGGTATGACTTACCGTTTTGTTCATGTTATCGTCTATGTATCCCTTTATTTTCAATGTTGAAGCCTTGTTCAGCGTGCTCAAGGGTTTTTGCTAAGGATATTTATTTGGATCATGTGGTATCCTGTGTGGGTATTGTTAGGATTAAGCATCGTCATAATATCCGACGTGATAGCCTTTTGACATTTGTTGTCGTTCGGGGATTCAGCGGGTAAAGAAGTTGATATGAGACTCGATGGAGGGGGTGACTGCTGATACAAAAGTTGGATGGACCTTGCTTGACCCATATTAGGCTTGATTCGGATATTAGAGGCTCCGGCTCTTACATCAAGTGAATATATGGTTGAGATCCTGCACACTAAACTACACGCTGTTAGGCTTACCGTGGGAACGTATCCCACGATTAGACTCCGGCGTGAGAGTAATAATCGGTTTTAGGGTTAGTAATCGGTGAGATGTGAGTATTGAGTAAATCGTACCTTTGTAGAACCCTTGGAGATTCCTTATATAGGCGGTAAAATCCCTGTTGGGCTTTACCAAATCTTCGGCCCCAAGCAAGAGATAACTAGCATAATTGGTTTGATTGTTATCTCCTAATTATGGCTAGTGGATATCTCCTACTTTTAGGGTGAATCACAATCCTAATTAGATTGTGATTCTGTCTAACCCTTGCCGCGTGTACCGGGTCGTGGGCCGTATACAGTACATGCGGCCATTACTACCTGTAACACGTAGGTCTAAAGTAACATTGATCCTACCTATCTGTGATGGGCCGGATACGGGTAGTACCCGTGGGCCGAGTCTAAGACCAGGCTGGGGACTATACGTCATCATGTCCCCCGAGTCTAGTTGTTACAGCCGTAGGCGTGACCTCTAGACTAACATTGCTCCCCAACCATACTAGAAAAAGAACCTTATAACACACACTGTTGACCGAGACAACATTAATAAAGGCATTAATGATAGTCACAAAACGGTTGTGTCAGCATCTGTTTATATGTCATCCTAAAAAATTACACCATGTGGGCCTGACTCTTGAGCCACGTAAAAAACTAATAAGGAAGTGACCCGTGGGTCCCTCTGATGTTTCAATTGTGCTCCAGATCCCATCCGTTAGATGGACGTAGTGGATTACACGTGTCGTTCATCTAACAACCCTCGGAAGTCGAGACAACACTATATATAGCCCCGTGTGTGACAGTGCACACACAGTTAAAAAACCTTCGACCGCCATTGTTGCAAGCCTTCATTCCTTCTACACCCACTCTTGTACGGACATCCTTTATTCCAGGTTAGATCACCGTGCCCTTCTCTATATTTATATAAAACATGGTTAAGGATAATCCTACTATCACGTCCGTGATCAATGTATTTTCATATCAGAAATTCCTTGAATTTCGCTCGGAATACTTTATTTTAGAAAGCATTCATCCCACCTATCCGGGTGAGAATGAGGCGATCACCGATTGCCCAGCCGGGGATATAGGGCTATACACACGCCTATTTGACTCGACTAATTACTGCATCCCATTCTCTAAGTTCCTCGTAGATATTCTTACATACTACGACTTCCATATCACCCAATTACACTGTACAGGGTCGTGCAAAATAAATCAATTCGAAATAACTTACCATACTTGTAATGTAGCTCCATCAGTTAGTTTATTTAGGGTTTTCACGTCCCCCAAATGGTCAACGGTTGGTTATCGTTTAAGAAGAGTCCGGGGAACACGCCAATGTGTTATAACAAGGCGTTAGACTAACTGAAAAACTGGTACGACTGGTATTTCTTTGTAGATGCTATTGTATTCCCCTTCCCCTTCGTGTTAAAACGTGCAGTCCGTACGGACTATCCTCCCCCCACTAATATGTACAGTGAAAGGGATGTTAGAATTCTATATATACACCGTACTCATTTCCACAAGGGTTTGCCAGAAAACTTCTTGTGCTTGATAGGCATCAGCCGTAATTACTACGGCAGGGCGGATCGATGCCTCACATTCTTGAACAACCATAGAGAGGGTGGGTATATTTAACTTTGAACGATACCCATAGCATATTCGAGTGTAATAACTAATACATTTTGTTTTATTGCATATGTCCGCAGCTATGAATCTATTCGGATTGCTACGCTAAGGAGACCCTTCCCATATCCCGGAAGGTACACGTGTCCTGGACGAAAATGAGCCACCATTGCTTGAAGCTACCAGGAATATCACTATCCCTCTAGACGTGGTCCCAGATCCTCATTCCGATAAGGGCGGGTCTCAAATCGAGAAATCGCCGCTGGATTTTGATAATGAGGATGGGGAACAACCATTGCTAGAGGATGCGGCCGGTCCTTCGAATGTGGCGAAGAATCCCACCACCACCCATGAAGAAGATCAAGGAGATAATTTAGACCAGCTCTCCGAAGATATAGAAAGGTTATTCGGATCTGAGGAGGAAGAGGCGGCTGAGGAGACGGGAAATCAGGCACAGACCAAGCCCGCTCCAAGGAGGCGTAAGTACAAGAGGAAAGAAAGGAAGGAAGTTGAGCCAGAGGCGGGGGCCTTCAACGCGCCGCCCAAGAGGCTACGGGAAGACCACCCCCAATACCAAGAGAGAAGCAGTACGAGCGCGCCCAAGGATAATCCGGTTGCCCCGCCTACTGTCGTGGTAACCCAACCCGACATCATCGTGTGGAAGGCCACGCCAGTTACCACTGTGCCACCAACCAACTCCGAGATATCCAAGGACCATACGTAAGTAACATTCAATCTTGATTTCGTACTTGGTACCTCATTCATTTTTACTAATTTCTAATGTACAGGGAAGAGTCATCCAATGATGCGCCACAGGGAGAAGACATTGGCCGGGGCGACACTCCCAAGACTGCCACTGAAGACGCGCCACCTTTTTCTCCTCCGACGGCCAATGAGGAGCCACTCCCTGAAGGATCACCCCAACCTTTTCGCCCAGAATGGCGTCTATCCATGGAGAGTAGGTTGGAGACGTTAGAGTCGTGCAAAGACTTCAAAGATCACATAACCCTACCCGGCTTGATCGAGGACCTGAATGAGTTGACGCATGAAACCCTGATAAAGCAATTCAACATATCAACCGCTTATCAGATGGCTATCGGTGCGGCCATGCGCCATCGCTTTGAGGGAGCTTTGAACGATATCCAGAGCGCCAACCAGAAAATAATCCGCAGGGAGAAGATGGTTGAAGAGCACGAACAAACCATCGCCACTCTCCAAGCCAACCTTACCACCGCCGAGGCCACCATCAGGGAGCAGGCGACCCATGCCGCTATATGTGAAGCCCACATTGCAGAGTTAGAGGCTGAAGTCCAATCTTTACACGGCAAGGTATGTGTCTGCTGCTTTCAAACTTTTCATTCTCTTTCTTTTTTTACAAGAGATGAGTATGATTTATTTGTGATTAACCACTGCTGAAGATGCCTCCCAGTTATTGACCAGCGAAGTAGCCGCACTCTCCCATGACCGTGATAACTTACGCACACTGGTAAATGGAGAAGAAAGGCTATCCGTTGAGTTCCTCAAATATAAGGAGGCGCATGAAAGGGTTGTTGATGATCGGCTCGAGGACATGCACACAAGACTCGATGGATTAGCCATTGACTTTGATGAGGAGCCGTACCCTCATATTCTTACGGCCATCGTCGGCCGTAGGTGGATGATCGAGAGTGGGTTAAGGCTGGTGGTAACAAAGGTTGCCGAGTCACCCCAAATGGTCTAGCCCTTTGCCAATGTCATCTCTAATGGCATCGATCGTGGCAGGCATGAGGGTCTCCTAGCTGGAATGGAGTGGGCTGAACAAGGGCGAGCCGTCAAGGATCACACCATCCATAAGCCGGACGCAGAGACGAATATGACCGCCTCCATGACGGCGCTTAAGGATATAGAATACCCTCTGCTAAAGGACTTGGAGGCACTAAAGGATGATCCTATTGATATGATCATGGAGCGGTTGTGCATTACCTCTGACTTGGACGCCCAACTCACCATCCCCTTGTACGCGGACAGTCCTCCTTCCTATGACCCATGGGCATTGAAAGGGGAAAAGCTTGGGGGAAGCCATCCAGGAAAACCTGGACCGTGCCCGAGGAAAGAAAGGAAGTCGTGACTTATATCGCACTCCCGCTACAGGGTCTGATCATTTGCTTAGGTCAGATGGCGTGTCCGTGACAGCCCTCACCAGGCCCGGCTTGACATTGTTGTTGGAGGGTGATGTGACGCCCAGTGGATACACCTTAGCCACCATTACCTAAGGGAGTAAGGAACTCGGGGTATCCGTTCCTCCCAAATGATTGTAAAACAATTTGTATTTATTTATTAAACACTTATGTTTATTTTGTAATATTCAGCCGTGGATGTCCACAACTTATGTTTGTGTATATACTTGTCTTTTTTATGAATCATATGTTTAGATAATTGTATATCTTTGTTATGCATGGTTTTATCACGACTTGTAGAAAAGACTTAAGTATTAGAAGTTACTAGACGTGCATCGTGTGTCTTTGGCACATCCGCTATTTTGTTAATGTGGCATGCTATAAACTTATTACAACGTCTTGCTAATAAGGTGTCTAGTAAGGATTCATGATCCGTGGCCGCTGGGGTTGCATCCCTCTTATGTGGCAAGTTAAATTATTAGGTTCACTCAATCCTCTTGCTTCTCATGGAAACGAATAGTACATGTACGACTTATGAATGCATATGAATAATAAACAGAAATAAAGGATGCAAAGTATAAATATAAAAGAAAATTTTACCAGAACAGGTCGTGGAGCTAGCTAGGCGCCACGGTATTTTATTATCATGTTTATGATTTTTTGAGACATAATGAAAAATTCCTAAGACAAATGATTCCTAGATAAACACAAAAATTACATGGACCTTATTGTTGCTGACTATAGCGGAGTGTCCATGCGGAAGGTCGTGACCTTAAAGATAGCATTTTTTGAGATTTCTAATATTCCATGTTCGACCTAAGTCTTGGTCATCCATGTCGCGCAACCTGTACGCAGTGTTTCCCAAGGCATCCGTGACCTCGTATCCTTCCCACTTTGGGCCAAGCTTTCCTGTGTTTTCCGCGTGACTCGCTGCATTTTCCCGATAAACAAAGTCTCTTGGCTTGAAAGATAACCCTTCACCTTAGCATCGTAATACCTTCTCATATTCGCCTTGGCTCTCGCCTCATTAATTGCTGCCAATTCTCGTTTTTCCTCTAACAGATCTGATTGTAGAGTTTTACTACTCTTTAGAAAAAGAGCGTAAATAGTAAAAAGTATTAAGTGATGATTTAGGAAAATCAACACTAATGACCCTTATGATGTGAAAGTTCGTTTCCCAAGGAGGTATATGTATGTGAATAATTCGTAATTGGTTTGAGATTAATATTGGTTAGAAGGGGATGAGAAAAGAGGATGACGAAGACGTGAAATTAATTACTACTACGACTTAACGTAAAACCGTAAAATAAGCTAAAATAAAAATTAATTCTAAAAATTACCAAAAATTCACCAAAAATCAAAATAATTAAACTAAGAGTTTACCAATGATCAAAACTTTTTCAAACCTTTTAATTAATTAAATATTTAATTTTTAAATGCTAATTAAAGCCCTAAAAATCAAATTAATTATCAAAAAGCCCAAATAAAGATTTTTCAATTGGTAAACCTCTAAAATGACCTAAAAAGATTAAAAACTATTTTTAGAAAATTTTAAACTAATAAAAACTATTTAAAATGATTTAAAAACTATTAAAACTTAAAATAATTATAAAATTAATCTAAAGATGATAAAATTAATCTAAGAGTTGCAAAAATCCTATTTTAATGTATTTAAGCTAAGAAAAATATAAAAAGTGCAAAAATGTGAAATTTGAAAAATAATAATAAAATAATATTAAAATAATATTAAAAATCCAAAATTATAAAAAATTCTAAAAACTTGCAAACTAAACATAAACCTCTTTTCAATATTTTTCAAACTTGAAAAACCTTACCAAACATAAACGTCCTTGAACCAAATGATTCAAGCACACTTATAACAACAAATGGAACTCAGAATCACCTTTAAACAACACCAACTTTCAAAAACATAAAGAGGAATTACAATTTTCTCAAAATACCAACTTTTATAAATTTTAAAAAGGAATTACAAGTTTAAAAGGTAAAACTGGAACAAATGGACTCTCACAGGTTGAGGTCTCCTTTTATAGACAAATGCTAGCCTAACACTATTCATAAACCCTAGAACTGAAATTCCCAAATTGTCCTTGAGGTCTTCTAGATCATTTGATGGAATGAGCTGTCCAAATGCATCATGGACGTTTATCTTAGCTTTGGGGTTAAGCTAAGAGTCTTGGACGTTGATCTTGACACGTGGCAATCCTTGGGGAATAAGTTGTGATGTGATAGGGTAACGGGTTAGGTGTGGGGTCCTTTGGTGAGTGGAGAAGAGGGATTTTATTGTTGGGACAGGTTTCTGCATGTGTGAATCACACATGTGCCAAGGTAATTTCATTTTACCCTTTGGTTAAGTGGATGGAGTTACTGTGTTCATCACGTGCTACAATAGTAACTTTTGATCCGAAAATGGGGAATTGTGTTTGTTTGGCGCGTGTTTGTGTATTCAAACTTTGGGAATGGCAGCTTTGGTCCTTTGTTTTTGGGAAAAGAGGCATAACATGTTTTTCAGCCTTAAAAACGAATTCCCTTTGTAGTTGAAGTTATGGTTTTCACATTTTTGGCACATAACTTTTCCAAAAAGATATTAAGGGTTATTTTGCCATGTTTTCATATTTGAAGGACTGAATTTGGACTTTCTTGATCTTCAAAGGTCTTCAATAGATGTTTGCCTTCATGAGGGACCATAATTGACAAATTAGATTTGATGAGGGACTAATCTTGCCATTTCTTCAAAGTTGAAGGACCTTTTTGCAATTTTGACAAACTTAAGGGACCAAACTTGTAATTATGAATTCACAAGGGTTTAAAGTGTCATTTCTTCATTGTTTGAGGATCAATCTTGCATATCTTCAAGTCTTCAAGGGTAAATGTTGGATAATTCATGAACTAGGGCCCGGTTCTTTGTACGGCTTCGTTTCTCGTGTCCGTTTTTCCTTGTTTCTTGTGATCTTTTGTCTTTTTCACGATATCCATACCTAAAATACACAAGTAAACAAACACAAGCATATATATGGTATTTTAGGACATTTTAATGCATTAAAAGCCCGAAAAGAACGATGAGATCATGTATAAATGCCATCTCATCACTCCCCCATACTAAGCCATTGTCGTGCCCTCACGCAATGCTAGAATAAAGTATCTAAGCATCACCAAAAATCAATTTTATTAACCTTTATTGAAAAGTAAAAGACTTGCAAAAATACTACAAAAAATGTGTAAAGACATAATGTATGATTTTCATCACGAATGTGACTTTTACGGTCAAAGAATAGAAACAAGTAAATGTCCCTTAGAGTAAATTTCATCATCCTTTATTGTCATACATTCCATGCTAAGTGCAAAAACGAGATCATTGTTGGTACAAGTCACAATGCTAACACTACTCATACGTCCAAATTGTGTAATACTTTTTCTCCCCGCAATCCTAGTTATTATAAAAGGAAATGGGTTACTAGCATTTTTTTAACTATTTGTCATGGATCACAAGTGATTCATATTGACTTATTTGAGTAGTTATTAGTCCGAAAGCAAAGTAGCACGATTTAATCGATAGTTAGCCGAAGGACAAAATCTTTTAAAACGGCTTGTCGTGTATCTCCTTAAGTTCATATCTTGGCATAACTCGTTTCATGATTTGAGACCTTTCTCGGACCGATATTTGGCATGTACTTCATACTTCAAATCTTAAGAAGACGTTCTTGAAATTATGGTCTTCTCTTCATATATTTGGAATTTCTTCACTTGACGTTTTTGAGAGATTCTTCATATTTGGACCACGACTTCATCATTTTTCTTCAATCTTTATTTTGGAATTTGATATACAACGGTCCGCCTCCTTTTCGGACTTTGATATATTTATCCTCATACCTTGTAAGGGTCTTTTTGGATAGACTTTCTCCATGATCTTTAGGGGAGTAATTGCTTTTCGTCGTGTGTCTCGATCCTTCATATTAATTTAGGAATAATGATACTTCACATCATCTTGGATCTTTATCAACAAAATAGAGCTCCTCATGCCTTGTTAGGGCCTTTTTGGATCTTCACCAATCTTCGCGTCCCGCTTCAATAAGTTATGCCTTGGCTATGAACTCTATTCAACCCCGAGCAACTTTTAAACGATCTTGTGCTAGAGGCTAAGTAACCTTCCAAATCGTACGACCTTACTTATTGCAATTATTTTTATTCCTAATGCATTGATCTTATGGGAAAAAAAGCCACAATTAAAAACATATGAGTTTTTGAAAGAACATTTTCATGTTCTACGTTTAGCATGATCACTTGTATAACTCTATCATCTCTCGTTCTTCACTATATAAAGACCTCTAATTAAAGAGACTCGTGAATACTTAGCCATGCAAGTCAAAATTAAGCCAAATTTGGATTAGCTTTCATTAAGACTATATCAAATCAAAGTTTTGGGTTTTCAAGCCACCTATAGGATCTTGCACTTTCTTGGACTTTTTCAAGTTTAGAAAATTCATTTTATAGTTCCCTTGATAAGTGACTTTCTAGGATCAATTATAGGAACTTGCGAAAAGTTCTTGTTCTTAACCCGTATGAGCTAAGACTTTCGCATTTTAAAGTTCCCTATATAAAAGTCTAGAAAAACTTGAATTGAGCGGGTTAAGGAATGTAAATGGCTCCAAATGCCATCAAGTCAAAAATTAGCTCTTATTCTACCCATCGGAAAATATACATTCGTGTCTTAAAAACACTTATGAAAACTAAGAAAAATTTTAAAATTTGGCCATTTTTAGCCTTATTAGCAACAAAACAAAACATTGAAAGTTGGAAAACGTGAGGGCGTAGCAAAGCAAGTATCTATTCACCCCCCATACTAAAAGTAAACATTGTCCTCAATGTTTCGAGTCTAAAGGTGGAGCACCCCCATAATAGAGACGAAGAATCGAATGCTTAGGATCTAGCATGGAAAGGGTGATCAACAATATATATATAGCCGTTTATTAAGTATGCTAAAAGATAATTGTTAGAACAATAAAGTATATGTCATGGATTCGTGAAAAACTTCTTCAAGCAAACGATGGAGGCTCACGTAAACGAACACGAGAGTCTTCAATCGTAGATGATGATGATGATCTAGATAACACAATCACAAACAACCACGAGACAACGAGTTGGAAGGGTACAAATCCCCTCTAATTAGTTATTAGAAAGCATAAAAGGATAAGCATGGGATCTCCCCCACGAGGCACCTCGTTTTTTATTACCGAGTCATGAGCTCGACTCGATCCTCTCAATGCTAATTATCATTGGGGAAGGTGACTTGGTCGAGGTCAACCATTGAAGGAATTTCCCCACCAAAGTAGTGCTTAAGCCTATGTCCATTCACCTTGAAGTTAGGACCATCATCTTGAGCTAGCTCGATGGTCCCATAAGGAAACACTTGTGTAACGATGAAAGGACCCGACCAACGAGATTTCAATTTCCCGGAAATATCTTAAGTCTAGAGTTAAAAAGTAACACTTGATCACCAACGTTAAAAACCCGGTTTTTAATCTTTGCATCATGAAACTTTTTAGTCTTTTCTTTGAAAATCAATGAATTTTCATAAGCATTGTCTCTTAATTCATCCAATTTATTCAATTGTATTTTCCGGTGATCTCCCGCGGTCTTTAAGTCAAAGTTTGCATGCTTAAGGGCCCAATATGCCTTGTGCTCCAATTCAATGGGCAAATGACAATTCTTCCCATAGACTAACTTATAAGGAGTATAACCGATAGGTGTCTTATAAGCGGTCCTAAAGGCCCATAAAGCGTCATCGAGTTTGTCGGACCATGAAGCACGGTTTTCTCCAATCGACCTCTCTAAAATCCTCTTCAAAGCTCGGTTCGAAACCTCGACTTGCCCACTCGTTTGCGGGTGATAAGCCGTAGAAAGACGATGAGTAACTCCATATTTCTTTAAGACCTTCTCGAATTGGTCATTACAAAAATGGGTTCCACGATCGCTTATAATAGCACGAGGGGTTCCGAACCGAGAGAATAGTTGTTTCAAAAACTTCACTACCACACGAGCATCATTAGTAGGTAAAGCCTTAGCTTCCACCCACTTAGAAAGGTAGTCCATCGCGACGAGGATATACTTGTTACCATGAGACGATGGGAACGGCCCCATAAAATCTATGCCCCAAATGTCAAAAATCTCACACACTTGAATTATGTTTTGCGGCATTTCATCACGTTGAGACGATTTTCCTTGACGTTGGCACGAATCACACGACTTCACAAGTGCGTGTGCATCACGATAGATAGAAGGCCAAAAGAAGCCGACATCGAACACTTTCTTAGCCGTGAGATTAGCACCATGGTGACCACCCGTGGGTCCCTCGTGACAAGCTCTAAGGATATTAGAAGCTTCGGCACCAAAAACACAACGTCGAACGAGTTGATCCGCACAAACCCGAAAGAGATAAGGGTCGTCCCAAAAATAGAACTTGACGTCACGAAAGAATTTTCGCTTTTGTTGTGTCGTCATACCCTTAATTATGAAATTGCCCGCATGGTAATTTGCAATGTCGGCAAACCATGGGGTGGTGTATTTAGAATTCACTACACCGAGAGTCTCGAGAGGAAATGTTTCGGTGATTTCCTTGTTCTCTAAAACATCTTTGTGAGGATCTTCTAGACGAGAGAGATGATCGGCCGCTAGATTCTCGGCTCCTTTTTTGTCAAGCACGGTGACATCAAATTCTTGGAGGAGGAGCATCCAACGAAGCAATCTCGGCTTAGCATCTTTCTTAGCTAAGAGATACTTGATAGCCAATGGTCGGTATACACGATGCTTTTAGTTAAGATGAGATAAGGTCGGAATTTCTCAAAAGCATAGACCACGGCAAGGAATTCCTTTTCCGTTGTCGTGTACTTTAATTGAGCCTCGGTCATCGTCTTACTAGCATAATGGATAGGACGGAAATGCTTTTCATAATGTTGCCCTAAGACGGCCCCTATAGCATAATCACTTGCATCGCACATGATTTCAAAGGGTAATTCCCAATTAGGAGCAACAAGAATGGGAGCTTCGGTAAGTTTCCTTTTAAGAGTTTCGAAAGCTCTAACACAATCCTCATTGAAGTTAAAAGGAGCATCCTTCTCGAGAAGGTGTGTCATAGGTCGAGAGATTTTCGAAAAGTCTTTGATGAAACGACGATATAAGCCCGCGTGGCCTAGGAAACTCCTAACTCCCTTAACGGTTTTGGGATGAGGTAACTTGGCGATGACGTCTACCTTAGCTTTATCGACCTCAATCCCTGCTTTAGAGACCTTATGTCCTAAGACGATTCCTTGTTTACACATAAAATGACATTTTTCCCAGTTAAGCACAAGATTGGTTTCCTCACAACGTTTTAACATTTGCTCGAGATTAGATAAACACGACGTGAACGAATTACCAAACACCGAAAAGTCATCCATAAACATTTCCATCGACTTCTCGATCATATCGTAAAAAATGGCCATCATACACCGTTGAAACGTACCCGGTGCATTACAAAGTCCGAAAGGCATCCTACGATAAGCAAACGTTCCATAAGGACACGTAAACGTAGTCTTCTCTTGATCACGAGGGTAGATAGGGATTTGAAAGTAACCGGAAAAACCATCTAAAAAGCAATAGAACTCATTTCCCACGAGTCGCTCCAACATTTGATCCATGAAGGGCAAAGGAAAGTGGTCTTTACGAGTGGCGTCATTTAACTTTCGGTAGTCAATACACACCCTCCAACCGGTCACAACACGAGTGGGAATTAACTCGTTGTTTTCATTAGGCACAACGGTCATTCCTCCCTTTTTAGGGACACAATGGATTGGGCTCACCCATTGGCTATCGGAGATAGGATAAATCATTCCCGCGTCAAGGAGTTTCAAAACTTCCTTTTTTATGACATCGTGAATTTTGGTATTCACCCTTCTTTGACTTTGAATTGCGGGTTTGTAGTCCTCCTCCATTAAAATCTTGTGAGTATAAAATGTTGGGTCAATACCCTTAATGTCGGAAATTTTCCACGCAATTGCCCCTTTATGAGCTTTAAGAACTTTCAAGAGCTCGGTTTTTTCATCATTAGCAAGACCTCTTGCAATAATAACCGGCAACTTGTCATCACCTTCCAAGAATGCGTATTCAAGGTGAGAAGGAAGATCTTTCAATTCAAGGATAGGTGGTTCCTCGATTCAAGATTTTGGTTCAACACTCATAACTTCCATCGGCGGAAGAAATGGTGGAATAGAAGTATCATCACTTATCAACACCTCATCTTCATTGTCGATTTCATTTGAAGTAAAATCGCCTCCTTGGAATGGATTGAGATTTGGTGTAGAATTAGCAAGAATCGGATCCAAAATAGTGGGATTGCCACTTGACGAGCTATTAGAAAAACCTAACACTTCTTGTGAAAACTCATCGCAAACCACATCAACTAAGTCAATGTGATTGATGGTAGCGATTGCATAA
This sequence comes from Glebionis coronaria, assembly GCA_025667525.1. Lineage (NCBI taxonomy): Eukaryota > Viridiplantae > Streptophyta > Magnoliopsida > Asterales > Asteraceae > Glebionis > Glebionis coronaria. The sequence goes on along the minus strand of CM046875.1, from coordinate 484,755,969 downwards.
ACATGAGAAGGTTTTGAGTTTTGAGTAGCGTTTATAACAAGTTCTTCTTCGTTGAATCTCAAAGTGATAGTTCTTGCATGAACGTTGATAAGCGATCTCGAGGTGTCTAAAAATGAACGACCTAAAATTAGAGGAACTTGAGGATCCGCGGGGATGTCAACTACTATAAAATCAACGGGATAGTAGAACTTCCCCACTTTCATGAAAACATCTTCGGCTACTCCACATGCTAAAATCGTAGAATGATCGGCCATCTCGATAGACATGTTCGAAGGAGTAAGGGCCGGAAGCGAAAGCGATTTACAAATGGAAAATGGCATCAAATTAATGCTCGCACCAAGATCGGCCAAGGCGAGGCATTCTTTCATATCTTGTATGTCACAAGGAATGAGAAACTTTCCGGGGTCACCAACTTTTTCCGGTATGCGGTTAAGATAAACCGAAGAACAATTAGCAAGCTTTGAAAGCTTTTCCTTATCGCTCATCATACTTTTAAAAGTGGAAGCGAAACGAGACATATATAACAATGCGTCGGCTAAACTCACATCAAAATGCACTTGTTGAAACATTTTTATAAAAAGCTCGATTTGTTGTTTGTTACGTTCTTGCAATTTCTCTTTGTTTCGTCTCGATTTTTATCAAAATGCACTTGTTGTTTGTTTCGTCTCAAACCAGAACAACTCTGAACGTTAGGGAAGATAAGAGAGGTGTGTGGGTTGGACATTAGGCAACGGCCTTGGAATCTCGGGTTCCATGATTGGTATTGGTTCAACCGTAGGTGCGGTATGAGCGGTACTTCGTGGGATTGTAATGTGCTCCTTTTCGACCATCACCTCGGGCTCTTTATCGATTTCCTTCTCCGTAGAAGTACTTAGACGAGAGATCGGTTCCTTGAAAGTTTTACCACTTCGTGTAGTAATAACCTTCATTTATCCCTTCAGGTTTGCAATGGTATCACTAGGAAGACCACCCGAGGAAGAGGGTTTACACATGATTGCTTCAAACATTTTTGCCATTCGGTCTTCAAATTTTGATTGCCTAGCATCCGCTTTTAACAATTCTTGCTTAATCTCATGTTGTCCTTGTTCCATCTTTTGTTGGTTTTGTTGTAGACGTTGGACATTTCCTTCCATTTTATTTGCATGAGTTTTAAGTTCATTAGCAAGTTTGTTTTTAAGCTCGTTTTTCAACTCGGATCTTAAGCTAATCATCTCACGTTTCATGTTATCAAACTTAGCATCATTTGCTTTAGCATAATCCAAAAATTCTCCTTGAAGATTTTTAGTGTGAGCATTTTGAAAACCTTGTGTAGTGTTTTGAAAATCACGGTTTTGGTTTTGATTAGTGACTTGTCCATTCCCACTTTGATAATTCCCTTTGTTGTAGTTACGTGAATTTCCTTGATAATTACCACCTTGGTTGTTGTTTCGATAGTTATTAGCATTTTGATTTGGTGGAGCTTGATTTGGACGGGAACCTTGGCCGTTTTGGTTATAAGTTCCCGTTGCTACGTAAGCACTCGAAGTGTTACCACCGGCGGTAATGCACTCGGAAAGATCATGAGCTCCACCACAAGACAAACAACTCTTTTCAACCGCTTTAACCGAAGCGGAATTCAAAGCCTCTTGAGCTTTCCAATGAGTCATAAGATTAGCAAATCTATCAAAAAACCGATTTTCCTCATTAGCTTCATCATGTAAGGCATTAATGCTACGAGACGATGACGAACCCAAATTGGCAACACTCGGTGTGTTAAGAGGGCTATAAACCTTAGATCTATTCTCGATAATCTTTAAAGCTTCATCGGTCGTTTTGCACAAAAAATTACCACCCGCGGCGGCATTCAAGTAATCTCGTTCATGATCATTAAGCCCATTATAAAAAGTATCAATTTGATGTAATTCCGAAAAATCATGGTGTGGACATTCATGTAACATTTCTTTAAAGCGTTCCCATGCCATTGAAAAACTTTCATTATTTCGCTGAACAAATCTTGAAATCTCATTTTTCAAATGTGTTGTTTTAGATGGTGGAAAAAATTTGTTCACAAACTTAGAAACGAGATCACCCCATGTCAAAATCGAATTTGGCGGTTCTTTCTCAAGCCAAATTTTTGCGGGTCCATCTAACGAGTATGGAAACAACATCATCTTAATGGCGCCATGTGGGACATCTTTAAACTTGCTAGTTGCGGTGAGACGATTAAAATTCCTTATGTGGTAATGCGGGTTGTCTTTCTCATGACCTCTAAACTTATTAGCTTGCAACATCGACATTAAACCCGTCTTAATTTCGAAATTCTCTGCAAGGATAGCGGGAATCACAATGGCCTCTCCAAAACCCTCGGTGGGTGCTTGTAGCAACTCCATCATAGTACTATTAGCCATGACGACTTCTTGTTCTACAATAGGTTCAACAATTGGAGTTTGTTCTTCAATCAACGTCTCTTGATTTGCTTGCTTTTGAAGACGTTTACGAGCTCGTTTTGCTTGATTACGAGTGATCATAAACTTCACGAAGAATGGGAGGTGAGCAAAGAAGATTCTTTTTGGGTGTTTTGTGAATTTTTAATTTTTTGTGTTTTTTATTGTTTTTAATTTTTTTTGGATTTTGGTGTATCTTCGTAGACAACAATCTACCAAATCTCTCCTCGAATCAAACTCTTGATTAAAGAAGCCTCAAAGGAATGAAAACGATCACGTGGAGTGAACGCCTTCGAATGACTTTAGAACTTTGGTGAAAACCAAATTGTTCAAGAGGGTTTAATCACAAAGAAACCAAGCAAATATATTATATGTAATAATACTTTGGGCGGCAAAACCCTCGATTAGCCTTCAATCTCAAAATACTCACAAGCAAGCGGGGAAACGAGGCGGCGCGAAGCACTTAAGAGCCTTTTTCCTTAGGGTTTATTTTATAATACCCGCCTTATACCCACCTTATAGTTCGTATTTTTCAAAATCGAGCTTCCCGAAAGTATTTATCTATTTTTGCCTTTTTCTTTTTGTTTGAGATTCGAATACAATAATTAGGAGATAAAATCCCAATTAAGGTTGTGTTTTCACACTTTTGGAGATATTTTGTATTTATTGTGATACTTAATACAATATAGTAATAATCATTTCACAATAAAAACCAAAAAAACGATAATACGTATTAGTAGATTTCTACAAATACAAATACTATTTATGGTTAATATTAAAAACAACAAGACAAATTAATCACGACACACCTCCCCGGCAGCGGCGCCAAAATGATTGTATAGTTTTACTACTCTTTAGGAAAAGAGCGTAAATAAGGAAAAGTATTAAGTGATGATTTAGGAAAATCAACACTAATGACCCTTATGATGTGAAAGTTCGTTTCCCAAGGAGGTATATGTGTGTGAATAATTCGTAATTGGTTTGAGATTAATATTGGTTAGAAGGGGATGAGAAAAGAGGATGACGAAGACGTGAAATTAGTTACTACTACGACATAACGTAAAACCGTAAAATAAGCTAAAATAAAAATTAATTCTAAAAATTACCAAAAATTCACTAAAAATCAAAATAATTAAACTAAGAGTTTACCAATGATCAAAACTTTTTCAAACCTTTTAACTAATTAAATATTTAATTTTTAAATGCTAATTAAAGCCCTAAAAATCAAATTAATTATCAAAAAGCCCAAATAAAGATTTTTCAATTGGTAAACCTCTAAAATGACCTAAAAATATTAAAAACTATTTTTAGAAAATTCTAAACTAATAAAAACTATATAAAATGATTTAAAAACTATTAAAACTTAAAATAATTATAAAAATTAATCTAAAGATGATAAAATTAATATAAGAGTTGCAAAAATCTTATTTTAATGTATTTAAGCTAAGAAAAATATAAAAAGTGCAAAAATGTGAAATTTGAAAAATAATAATAAAATAATATTAAAATAATATTAAAAATCCAAAAATTATAAAAAATTCTAAAAACTTGAAAACTAGTTTATTTTGACCTAATTAAACAGAAAATGAACGTGAAATGACCAGAATACCCCTATTGGGCCCCCAAATGGGCCAAAACCCAAAACAGTCAAGCTTATTGGGCTTTTTAGCCCAAAAAGTCCAAATAAGCCCAAAAGACTTGGAAAAGCACTATCTGACTCAAAAATTAATTCTAAAAACAAAACTCTGAAGGCCCAAAAGCTGAAAGTGAGCATATCAGAGCTTAATGATCAAACAGCTTATCCTTATTGGGCCATTAAGCCCATTAAGCAATAAGCTAATGCCATAAGCTCTAATTTGACACACAACCTTCTTTTGGGATACTAAAGAGATCTGTAAAAAGAAATTTTGAAAAAGCACGCTCAATAAGCCAGAAATAAGCAAAGTATAAATCCACTAAAAGACAAAATAGTCGGGTTTGAGATTTAGGGCACCTCAGGACTTGATTCAACTTGCAAAATGTTACAAATGACTTCAATAAGCCAAATCAATCAACAAAAATCCAATAAGCAACACCAATAAGCCAGAATAAGCCAATAAGCACTTATGAAAAAGTCAATTAAGTTGGTTTTCTAGTCAAACCCTAAAGTCAACACACTAATTGCTCCAGTATGAACAAATGGGTCAAATAATGAGCACCTATTACAAAATCCAAGTTGTTGCTGGTTAAAATAAGCTAAAATAGCTTATTGATAAGTTGAATACCAAAATACACTAGCAGTGGCTAGCAACAGGGGAAAGGAGTTCCCACTGCTTTGACTATTTGACCAAGCTTTTTAGAGAGATTCTGTATGTTTTATTGGAAGACAAGGGCACCCAAGTGATCAGCTAATCACAAGGAGTCACAATCAAGCACAAAAACACACTTTGGTTCACTCAATAAGCACAGAAAAATCAAACAATGCTCAGATCTAGCACAGACATGGAATATAAGCTGTTATGAACACTTAAGCAGTTTTAAGCTAGAATAAGCACTCCAAATTCAACAAGATGCATACACAAGCTATATAAACTATGATTAAGCATAAAAAAACTTAAATCAATCACTGAAACAAGGTATGGAACAAGATCAAAGCAGATTATACTTGCTGTTATGAACTTCAAGAACACATGCACACTTTGTTGATCTAATTGACCACAAATCCAATTTCAAGCCTTCAAATCTCTTTCCCTGGTGTAACTAACTAGGTTTAATCACTTGTTAACCCTAGTCTATGATTAAAACTAGGTGTCCCTTAAACCACAACCAATTTTATCAAGTAAACAAGATTTTAGAGCCTAATTTAGGATCTAGGTGTTTCAAACCATAAAACCTGCAAATAAATGACCAAGTATATGAGGTAAACAAATACCAATAATTACCAACACAAAACAGCTACTTAATTTCCCACAAAACCTGCTTATGCAGTTAACCCAAACACCCCTTAATTATCTGATTTTACAAATTTTCAAAGGATATTTCAGATTTAACCCACAAATCAAGTTATAATCTACTCAATAACATCAAACAAGCCCAGATAAACAAGATCCAATCATAAGAACACAGATTCAACAGCAATCATACAAAAATCACAAATATTCAGAAAAATAAAGAAAAATGAAAAAGGAGAAGGGTGCAAACCTCCAAGACCTACATCCAGGCCCTGGATTGTTTGAGCTGAGGTACTAGCAAAACAAGTACCAGCTTCCAAGCTGCTAAGATGAACAAACAAAAAGGAGAGATCAAAAACAGATTAAACCTTTGATTTCTGAAAACAAGTGTTTTAATCCTTAAAACCTTTTTTCAAAACCAACAAAACATTTAAGTGGAACTCAGATTTCAGCTAATCAGACACCAAACTTTTATAAATAACAAATGAGAATTCAAAATTTTCAGAAATTCAAACTTTATTTCATAAAAAGGAATTACAATGAAATTAGCTAAAATCTGGAACAAAGGGACTCTCACAGGTTGAGGTCTCCTTTTATAGGCAAATGCTAGCCTAACACTATTCATAAACCCTAGAACTGAAATTCCCAAATTGTCCTTGAGGTCTTCTAGATCATTTGATGGAATGAGCTGTCCAAATGCATCATGGACGTTTATCTTAGCTTTGGGGTTAAGCTAAGAGTCTTGGCCGTTGATCTTGACACGTGGCAATCCTTGGGGAATAAGTTGTGATGTGATAGGGTAACGGGTTGGGTGTGGGGTCCTTTGGTGAGTGGAGAAGAGGGATTTTATTGTTGGGATGGGTTTCTACATGTGTGAATCACACATGTGCCAAGGTAATTTCATTTTACCCTTTGGTTAAGTGGGTGGAGTTACTGGGTTCATCACGTGCTACAGTAGTAACTTTTGATCCGAAAATGGGGGATTGTGTTTGTTTGGCGCGTGTTTGTGTATTCAAACTTTGGGAATGGCAGCTTTGGTCCTTTGTTTTTGGGAAAAGAGGCATAACATGTTTTTTAGCCTTAAAAATGAATTCCCTTTGTTGTTGAAGTTATGGTTTTCACATTTTTGGCACATAACTTTTCTAAAAAGATATTAAGGGTTATTTTTGCCATGTTTTCATATTTGAAGGACTGAATTTGGACTTTCTTGATCTTCAAAGGTCTTCAATAGATTTTTGCCTTCATGAGGGACCATAATTGACAAATTAGATTTGATGAGGGACTAATCTTGCCATTTCTTCAAAGTTGAAGGACCTTTTTGCAATTTTGACAAACTTAAGGGACCAAACTTGTAATTATGAATTCACAAGGGTTTTAAGTGTCATTTCTTCATTGTTTAAGGATCAATCTTGCATATCTTCTAGTCTTCAAGGGTAAATGTTGGATAATTCATGAACTAGGGCCTGGTTCTTTGTACGGCTTCGTTTCTCGTGTCCGTTTTTCCTTGTTTCTTGTGATCTTTTGTCTTTTTCACGATATCCATACCTAAAATACACAAGTAAACAAACACAAGAATATATATGGTATTTTATGACATTTTAATGCATTAAAAGCCCGAAAAGAACGATGAGATCATGTATAAATGCCATCTCATCAAGATCCAAGTTAACCCGTAGTTCCTCGTCGTTCATGGTAACGTTTTCTTCCGTAGTACAGATTGTTGGCATTCCAATTTCGCCTGGTATTACTGCTTCGGTGTCGTACGCCAGTGCGAATGGAGTGTCCCCATTAGCAGTTTTGATCATTGTTTGATGCGACCACAACACATGTGGTAGCTCATCGACCCACTTGGCCCCTTTCCCATCTAGGCGTGCCTTGATTCCTTCTCCCAAACTTCGATTGGCACGCTCCACTAAACCATTGGTTTGCGAGTGCTTAACATATGTGAAATGCTGCGTGATATTCAATGCCTCGCACCAATCTCTGAATGGGTTCTCTGTGAACTGCTTGCCGTTGTCTGAAATTATTTCCCCTGGTAAGCCAAAGCGACAACAATATTCTCCCACACAAACTTTTTTACCTGTTTGCCCATGATTGTGGCCACTGCCTTGGCTTCCATCCATCGGGTAAAATAATCCATGGCGACAATTAGGAATTTAGCACCTCCAGCTGCCACTAGAAATGGTCCAGCTATGTCAATTCTCCATTTGTAGAATGGCCATGGGGATGTGATTGGCGTTAACTTTTGTTGTGGGTGACGTGGTACTAGCCTGTGTACTTGACAGTCATTACACCTAAGTATGATGTCCCGTGCGTCTTTATGCATGGTCGGCCAGTATTATCCTGTCCGTAGGGCTCTTGCCACGACTGATCTAGGGCCTGCATGCATACTTCAGGACCTCTCATGAATTTCACTAATCATGTAACTCGCTTGTTTTGGTCCGACACAACGCAACCAGGACTGCAAGAATGATCTCTTGTATAGAATCTCGTCACAGACCTCAAACCCCTGCGCCTTTCGCTGGATTAGGTGTGCCTCAGTCTCATCCTCCAGGAGTGTTTCATTTGTCAGGTATTCGATGAGCGGGGTCATCCACGTAGGTCACTCCTCCTCAACTATTGACATAGTTTATTCTCCCGTAATCGATTTATCCTTGAGTATTTATACCAACACTTGTTTGGATAGGTGAGAAAAGCTAGTGGATGCGATTTTGCTCAATGCGTCCGCCTTCTTCTTCTCGCCCCTGGGTACTTGTTTGATGGTGAATCTGGTGAATCCTCCAATGAGGGACTTTACCTTCTCGAGGTATTGGATCATGTTGTCCTCTTTGGCCTCATACTCCCCGAGGATGTGACTCGCGACTAGACGTGAGTCAAAATATGCTTCCAGATTTCGTACTCCCATTCGCTCAGCTATTCTCAAGCCCGCGATCAAGGCTTCATACTTAGCTTCGTTGTTTGTTGCTGTGAATTCGAACCGTAAGGCATAAGTGAACTCCATACCTTCTGGGTTGGTAAGTATAAGGCCTGCGCTAGATCCATCCGTGCATGAAGATCCGTCCGTGAATAAGACCCATAAGTCTTGGAACTTCTCCTCTTTGGGAGCCTTCATGCATTCCTCCTCCGGCTTTTCTATTATAAAATCAGCCAGGATCTGGCCTTTGACCGTCGTACGAGGTCTATATGAGATATTATGTTCTCCCAACAAAACACTCCATTTCTACAAGTGCTTTGCTGTGTCCGGCTTTGATATGACATGTTTCATTGGCTGGTCAGTAATTACCACAATAGGGTGCGCCTAGAAGTATCAGCGCAGCCATTTCGTGGCGTATACCAGTGATAGGACTAGCTTTTCCATTGGTGTATAGTTCAGCTCCGGTCCTTGTAGTGCCCTGCTGATGAAGTAGATGGGCATTTGTACTGTGTCCCTATCCGTCATCAAGACTGCACTGATTGCGCCATAGGTAGCTGATAAGTAGATGATCAATTCTTTCTTGGGTTGTGGTGCGACCAACATTGGGAGGGATGCCAAGTGCTTCTTGAGTACACTAAAGGCTTCCTCTGCTTCCTTCGTCTAATTAAAGTCACTCTTCTTCATGCACCTCTTGAGTGTTTTGAAGAGAAGTAACGATTTTTCTACGAACTTGGATAAGAACATGCTCAGTCTTGCTATCTTACCATTAAGAGATTGTACTTCTTTGAGCATCCGTGGGGATGGTAGCTGTATCACGACCTCTGTCTTGTTTGGCATGGCCTGATTCCCTTGGGATCAATCATATATCCTAAGAACATTCCTTCCATAGCCCTGAACGTGCACTTCTTTGGGTTTAGTTTCATATTAGTCTTTCGTAGCATGGCGAAGGTTTCCCCAATATCTTTGATAAGTCCGTCCTCCGTATGGCTCTTGATGACCAAGTTGTCATCGTATACTTCCATGTTACGCCCAATTTGATTTTCAAACGCTTTGTCGACTAACCTTTGATAGGTTGCCCCTGCATTCTTTAGGTCGAACGACATTTTCGTGTAACAATAGACACCATGGCTTGTATGGAACGCCGATTTTTCCTCATCCTCCTTTGCCATTTGGATTTGGTGATATCCCTTGTATGCGTCCAAGAAACATTTGAAGGTATACCCACAAGGACTCCACCTTCCAATCGAACTCTGGAAGTGGGTAACAGTCTTCGGACATGCTTTGTTTAGGTCGGTGAAGTCAACGCACATACGCCAAATTCCGTCGTGTTTCTTCACCATGACTGGGTTAGATAGCCAGTTGTGGTAATATACTACTCTCATAATGCCTGCGTCCACCAGCTTTTTGACTTCCTGTAGTATTACTTGGCATCTTTCTGGGGCTTGTCCGTGTTTCTTTTGCTTTACGGGGGGATACCCCGGTCGGATTTACAACTTGTGCTCTGCTATCGATCGCGGTACACCCGTCATGTCCTTTGGTTCCCAAGCAAATATGCCAAGATTTTCCCTTATTAAGTCGCACATAGCGTTCTTGCCTTTATCAGTTAGGGTTCCTCCTATCGCTATCTCTTGATCCGGATAGTCTGGGTGGATTGCTACCTTCTAATTTGTTGGTAGTTGTTCCTTCTAATTTGGATTGCTACCTTCTAATTTGGTGGTAGTTCCCTGTGAAGGGAGGAATTGTCACCATCTTTAAAACTGCGTGACAATCTGATGGTGGTACCACCGTTTTAAATATGGTGACAATTCCTCCCTTCACAGGGAACTTGATCATGCCAAGCGCCGTGGATGGTACGGCCCGGATAGCTAATATCCTTGGCCTTCCAATGATGCCATTATACGGTGATGGTGAACGTATCACCATGAAATTCATCCACGCTATAGTTGAGTGTTCGTCATCTCCGATAGTGACCAAGAGCCGTAATTGGCCAGATGGTTTCTCCGTTGCACCCAATGAGCAGCGACGTAGCCGGCATTAATTGTTTATTTTCTTCTTGTCGTAACCGCGTAAAGCAGTGTTCGTAGAGCATCTCGACTGATGACCCTCCGGCCACATACATGCGACGGATGTTGATACAAAAGTTGGATGGTCCTTAGTGCGATGATAACAATAATAGATAAAATAACAATAATAATAACAATAATATAATAATAATAATAATAATAATAAAATAAAAAATAATAATAATAATAATAACAATAATATAATTTTATTATATTAGTATTTTAATGAAGTGATGTAATAATAATAATAATAAATAGAAAATAATAATAATAATAATAATAATAATAACAATAATATAATAATAATTACACGAAGATGCAGTTGCGTTACTGAAGCGGATCCAGAGATTTTCTAAGGCTCAAGAAAAATTATTATAAAACCCGCATGCTTCTACCATGAATAGTACCCTTAAGATCGTACGTACTAGATTAAAAATTTCCTTTTATAATATGATTATGAGTACATGTTAGGATTTTACGTATTACGTACGTGTTAGAACACGATAAGTATTTACTACGCACGAGCACGCAATAATTATTTGACAATAATTAATCACGAACATGCGATCATGAAATCATGAACGTAATTAAATCACGAACTATTATTAATTACATATATATATATATATATATATATATATATATATATATATATATATATATATATATATATATATATATATATTTATTATGAGCGTAAATAAATATATTAGGTCACGGTAATTATTTAGCAAGAACACATTAAACGCGAACACAAATAAACATGAACGAGCAATTAAACATCAAGACACGAAAAACGGTACGGGTACCCCATGTGGGGCCCCTACCCGCGGCAACAAGGAAGAGATGGGCCAAGCCCATCTCAAATTTCACTAAAGAGGGGTTAAGGGAAAATTAACTAGTCATTCTCACTTTACAGAAGATTTAACAAAAAACCTAAATAAGTTTTTCTTCTCCTCCTCTTTTCTTTTTTAGCCGCCGAATACAAACACACCAAAGGAGGTGATTGTTTGATTTTTGATCTTGGTTTTGGTGCAAGTGTTCGTGTTTGTTCATCCTCGTTAGATCCACGCATTCGGTATATGTTTTTTACCCTTTTTCTTTTTGATTTGATCTAATAATAAATTAAGAACAAGATGTTTTTAAAACCTAATTAAAAACATAGATCTAACATGAAAATGGTTTTTGGAAGAAATCAAAAAGGGTGTTTTTAGGGGTGTTTGTTTTGGCCGGCGCCTAAACCGAACCCCAAGGGGGTCTCGGTTTGGCTACTCGACCACCACCGAGACCATATGGTCCTGGTTGGGTGGTGTGGGTCCCATGGCAGCAGCAAGACAAGGGGAACCCCGAAGTGGTTCGGGGTATGGTGTCGATTTCATGTCCGGTTCACGGTTTATGTTAAGTTTATTTTTTTTAGATAATCATATGTTAAAATTAAATTAATAAATATGACATGATTAATTTAATAACATAACTTAGGTTATATTAATTATTAAAATCATGAAATTATTAACCTAAGTATTTTATATTTTTTCAGACTTATAATTAATTAATTATTTAAAAACCATGGTTATAATTAATTAATTAACATGACTTAGGGTATATTATTAATAAATAATAATACATGTTTTAACCTAAGTATTTAACCTTATTTAATTAAAATCATGATATACTTTAATTAAATATTTTAACCTATAGTTTATTTTAATTACATGAAATAATTAATAAACTATACATTATATAACTATGACTTAGAAAATAATCATGAAAACACTTAGGCTTATATACTTAGCTTATTTAACCAGCTTATATCTAATTATGGAAACTTATTTAATTAAGGCAGCTAATCTATTTATGGAAACTTTCTATTTTTTAGAAACTTATTTAAATAAGGCAGCTGATCTATTTATGGAAACTTTCTATTTTTAGAAACTTATCTATTTTAAGCAGTAATTCTATTTTTGGAAACTGTCTATTTTTGGAAACTTTCTATTTTTGGGAACTTTCTATTTTTGGTAACTTTCTATTTTAGGAAACTCTCTATTTTTTGAAACTTTCTATTTTAGGAAACCTGCTATTTTTGGAAAGTTACTTATTATTACACAGTAAGTATAATAATACATGAAATACCATAAATACTTAATCAGAGTAAACAGAATATAAGATAAACACAGTTTAAGGCTTAAAACATTAAAACATGATATGAACATATAAAATAAGCTAAGACAAGACATAAAATCAGTTACGTATTAGTAAGCAGATACTTATTCATGTATGTATTTATGTAGCATTAGTGATACGGAAGTAGGATTCCTCTCAGTTCGTCTTCTTCGTTCACAGGACATAAGGTACGGATTACCGTCCTTTCAGTATGAACATTCTTCCCTTATTAGGATTCCCCGTATGCAGCCAAATGTTTTCCCGTAGTATAAGTTATTTGTTTGATTTGCTTATGTTTAATTTAGTATACCTATAGCCATATACATGCATGACCAGTTTCACCTAGTTATGGAGGTACCATAACCATAACATTAGAGGCACTGATGTTATGACTGCACCACGGGTGAGTGATTGCTCGTGGCGTCCCTTCAACTTTTGGCCATATTTTGATATTTATCATGTGGGGCGTATGGGTGCATCCTAGTTACATGTTTTCAGCCAGGATTTCATGGTGAATGTGGTGTGTGCCTTACATCCTTCACAAGGAGCTGATCCCTCTTACCCAAACCAGAATATTAAATTAGAGGCAGCCCCTCTAATTTGCATGATGAGGTCACCCCTCCAAGTATTCATGCACGGTGAAGTATTTTCATGACCTATATTGGCTAATGGTAAAATATGATAAACAGTTTTTACAAGATAAACATAAGGCTTTTCAAACTATAAAACTAGTTTTATCAAGACTTAACCAGGTTACTCGGGACTTAGTTTCTTCCGCTGTTATATGTTATATGGTATATGCTTATCCTATTAATGCTTTATTGTACATCCGTGCACTGAGCGTATTGCTCAGCCGTTTTCCTTTTCTATGTTCCCAAAACGGCAGGTACTCAGGGACGCTCGTAGACTTTAAGCGTACGTGCATATGGACTGGAAGCTTTCAAGGCTTTCTTTACTTTATGCATTACCTTTCTTTTGATACATTTGCTATGGACATTGTTTAGTCCTTTCCTTACTATACTTATGTTTGTGTGTGATGAGCTTTACTTTTGGACTACCGATGTTTGGTTCTAGTATTTTCCTTTTATGTTCATTTAATGTTTAGATATTTTTCCTTGTATGCTTTGATGACACGCCATAAATACGTGTGACATTTCCATTATCAAAATGGGGTGTTACAATTATGGTATCAGAGCCAAGGCTTCGACCTTTAGGCTCTCAAATATGACATGTGATTAGTGGGTAGTCACTATGGTCTTCCTAGAACTGACAGTTGTTTTCATGCATTCATCATTTTTATGCATACATATATATGTCATTGTCGCAGATTTATGACTAAGTAATGGTGGGTACAGGACTGGCCCTATTTAGTCGCATGTGTTTTATCGAAACTTTTAAATTTGGGACCGACCCATAGGCGTCCCCTCGCCATGTCTTTTGTTTTGGGTGAACTGACCATAGGCGTTCACTCTCGAGCATACAAAAGTTTTCATAAAACTGCATCATGCATTCATACACAAAATTTTCTTGCATAAAATGTTTCTCTTAAAATTTTGGTATAAATTTTTTCATGTATATATATTTTATGTTTTGATCTGTTTAATCATATTTTTTATGTTATACTGTCAGATGGTTCTCACATGCGAACAGGAACAGCTCAATGCTGCAATTCAAGCTGCTATGCAAGCTTTGCTTCCTCAACTGAGGAACGACATCAGGGCTGAAGTTCAAACTGCCAACAATCAGCAGCATAATCAGGCACCTCCTCATCCTCCTCCAGTGACATTAGCAGTATGGCTGGAGAGATTCAACAAGCTCCGTCCTCGAGCTTTTGAGAAGACAGATAGCCCCAGTGATGCTGAAAGCTGGTTGGCTCACATCGAGAAGATTTTAAATGCTATGGGTTGTGACCCCGCATACAAGGCAAGGTTGGCATGCTATCGGTTCGAATGCGATGTGCTAAATTGGTGGTTAGCGTTGATGCAGTCTGAGGGTGGTGACGAGTGGGTTGCTGGTTTGACTTGCGCTCAGTTCAAGGACAGGGTGATGGAGCAGTTCTTTCCCAAGGCTGAGCAAGACAAGCTCAAGAGAGAGTACCATGGGATCCGACAAAGAGCTGGGGAGAATAGCAACGAGTTTATGGAGAGCTTTCTTCGCTTAGCTGGTTTCCTTGGTGCGGCAGCAGGTACTCCTGGAGAGCAGGCACACCACTTTAGGTGGGCTCTTCGCACATCGGTCGCAAACAATCTGGTGTGTGTTACGTTCAACACTGTAGCACAAGTGGCCGATGCAGCACGTAAGCTGGAAATGCTGAAGGAGAGAGATGAGTTCGGGGAAGCTGAGAGACCCGACAAGAGGTAAATATTCGTATTCAAGCGGTGATCAATCTGTATTCTTTCCATATATGTCAATTATTCATCTCTTTAAATGTATCTTCCAGGCAGAAAACTGGGGACCGGTCTCAGCCGGCTACTCAGCAGCAGCCTCATCAGCCCAAGGGAAACGGTCAGACTAACGACCGTTCTGCTACGGATAGGCGTGGCGGTAATGATAATTACCGTAACAGCGCTGGACACTCCAGCAGCAGCAGGTCCTAATACTTACGCATTTCCTTATGATTTCATGTTATAACTCATATTCTGACACTTTAGCAAAACTTCTACCAGGAACCATCGAAACGGTATGGACCAGAACCAGAGAGGTTCACAGCCTAGCCGTCCAGTTATCATTGGTATTCAATCTTACGATTATCCGCATTGTCCTTTGTACCCTATTATCATGTCTTATGTAAAATGTTTTATCAGGTTCCCAGCTAGCCAGAGCACCTGCTGGAGGATTTACTCATCCTCTTTGCTCTACTTGCCACCGTAGGCACCCAGGGCCATGTCGCCGTAACACTGACGCATGCTTCAAGTGTGGTCTTCCTGGCCATATCATGAAGGATTGCCGTAAGGGCGAGATGGAGGGTACATCGGGACATGCTGATTCCAAGCCGCCTCCTACCACCGGGCGTGTCTACATGACATCTCGAGACCAGGCCAACAAGTCTACAGGTACCATCACTGGAGTCTTGTATATGTATGGTCAAGCTGCATGTGTTCTTTTCGATACGGGTGCTACTCACTCGGTTATTTCTACTGCTTATGCTAAGAACATTAGGATGCTCCCCATGCCATTAGAAAATAGGCTTACTATTTCCACCCCTTTGAGGGACTCTGTATTAATCACCCATGTAGGGCTGAGCATCGGTCCGGGACCGGACCGGACCGGCCAAGACCGGACCGGACCGAGGACCGAAATGGTCCAAAACCCCGGACCGAGACCGGACCGAAATAGTCCGGTCCGGTCCGGGTTGGTCCGGTCCGGTTCGGTCCTCGGTCCGGTCCGGTCCTATTAGACATTTTTGACGAGATTTTGGTAAGACCGAACCGGACCGGACCGGACCGACCG
Source organism: Glebionis coronaria (assembly GCA_025667525.1). NCBI lineage: Eukaryota > Viridiplantae > Streptophyta > Magnoliopsida > Asterales > Asteraceae > Glebionis > Glebionis coronaria. The sequence goes on along the minus strand of CM046875.1, from coordinate 484,740,029 downwards.
GACCGAGGACCGAATTTCTCAAAAACCCCGGACCGAGGACCGGACCGAAATTGCTCGGTCCGGTTCGGTTTGGTCCGATCCGGTCCGGTTTTCCGGTCCGGGTCGGTTTTGGGTCTGCCGTGCTCAGCCCTACACCCATGTATACAAGAGTCTTCCCCTAGAATTTGACGATAAGGTTCGACCTGTTGACGCACTTCCGCTGGACATGAATGACTTTGACATGATTTTGGGCATGGATTGGCTATCCAAGCATCATGCTACATAGATTGCGATTCATATCGAGTTATCTTCGGTGATGTTAATGCACCAGAGTACATTCTAAATGGGTTCATACCCGGACTGTCTATACAAATCATATCTACCCTGCAAGTGCGTGCACTACTGTCACATGGTTGCGAGGGTTATCTAGCTACGGTTCACGACATGGATGCTGAATCCCCATCAATTCAGGATCAACCTATAGTGTCGGAATTCCAAGATGTATTTCCAACAGAACTTCCGGGCATACCACCTGCACGAGAAGTAGAATTCAGTATCGAGCTTATTCCAGGAGCTGAACCAATCTCCAAGGCTCCTTATCGCATGGCTCCCATCGAGCTAAAGGAGCTGAAGGATCAACTACAAGAACTTCTTGAACGAGGTTTCATTCGACCGAGCGCATCTCCATGGGGCTCACCGGTCTTGTTTATTAAGAAGAAGGACGGTAGTATGCGTCTTTGCATAGACTATCGCGAGCTCAACAAGATTACTATCCGGAATAGATATCCACTGCCACGTATAGACGATCTGTTTGACCAACTCCAAGGGGCCAAACACTTCTCCAAGATTGATCTTAGGTCAGGCTATCATCAGCTACGGGTCAAGGAGCAGGACATCGCTAAGACTGCCTTTCGTACCCGCTATGGCCACTACGAGTTTGTAGTTATGCCATTTGGCCTGACAAATGCTCCAGCAGTGTTCATGTATTTGATGAACAGAATCTTCCATGAATTTCTGGACAAGTTCGTCATTGTCTTCATCGATGACATCCTGATTTTCTCAAAGTCGAAGGAGGAACACGAAGACCATCTTCGTACAGTACTACATATTCTTCGCCAGAAGCAGTTGTATGCTAAATTCTCCAAGTGTGAGTTCTGGTTAGACAAGGTGGCATTCTTAGGTCACATTGTATCAGCAGAAAGAATCACTATGGATCCAGCGAAGGTTGAGGCCATTACTAAGTGGCCAAGGCTGACATCAGTGACGGAAGTCCGCAGTTTCTTAGGCTTAGCTGGCTATTACCGCAGGTTCGTGGAGAACTTTTCCCGCTTCGCACTACCATTGACCAAACTGATGCGGAAAGGGGAGAAATTCGTCTGGACTGAAGAACGAGAGAAGAGCTTTGAAGACCTGAAGCAGAAGCTAGTATCTGCACCTATTCTTACTCTCCCATCTGGTACGGGTGGATTTCAAATCTACAGCGATGCATCGGGGAAGGGACTTGGCTGTGTTCTCATGCAACATGGGAAAGTGATCGCGTACGCTTCACGGCAGCTTAAGCCTTATGAAGAAAATTACCCCACGCATGACTTGGAACTTGTTGCAGTCGTGTTTGCATTGAAGATATGGAGGCACTACTTATATGGAGAATCATGTGACATTTTCACGGACCACAAGAGCTTGAAGTATATCTTCACTCAACGTGAATTGAACATGAGACAGAGGAGATGGTTAGAGCTGTTGAAGGATTATGACATTAATCTACAGTATCATCCCGGAAAGGCAAATGTAGTAGCAGATGCTCTTAGAAGGAAGTCCGGAATGATCAACGGCATTAAAATTGAAGAGGAAATCATAAGAGACTTGGAGCGACTTGACATCGAGATCATGCTACGTGGACAGCACGGTTACTAGGCTAATCTTAGAGTAGAACCCGAGTTACTCTCTAAGATCAAGGAAGCTCAGAAAGATGATGGAGAAATCTGGGCGATAGTACAGAATGTGGAGAAACAGACAGGATTCATAGTAGATGCAGATGGTATCGTATGGCAGGGCACGAGACTTTGTGTTCCTGATGACCAAGAACTCCGGGAAGCCTTGTTAGCTGAAGCTCATAGCTCCCCATTCTCTATACATCCTGGTTCGACTAAGATGTACCATGACATCAAGCAGTACTTTTGGTGGAGTGGTATGAAACAGGATGTAGCTACTTACGTCTCCAAATGTCTTACCTGCCAGCAGGTTAAGATCGAGCATCAGCAATCTGGCGGTCTCCTTCAACCGTTAGATATTCTAGAGTGGAAGTGGGACAAAATCACCATGGATTTTGTTACTGGCCTTCCTCCTACCAAGAGGAAGCACGATGCAATTTGGGTTATCGTAGATCGACGTACCAAATCAGCTCATTTCTTACCGATCCGCAAGGAAGATCCGGTAAGTAAACTCGCCGATACGTACAAAAGAGAGATCATGAGACTCCACGGTGCACCATCCAGCATCGTCTCAGACAGAGATCCTCGTTTCACTTCACGATTTTGGAAGAGTCTGTAGAAAGCTTGGGGTACACAACTTAAGCTTAGCACGGCTTTTCATCCTCAAACGGACGGACAGTCGGAACGAACGATACAGACATTGGAAGACATGTTGAGGTCATGTGCGTTGGAATGGACGGGTGATTGGGACGATTACATCTGTTTGGTGGAGTTTGCATACAACAACAGTTGGCACGCAAGTATCAAGTGTGCTCCTTTCGAGATGTTGTATGGCAGGAAGTGTCGCGCCCCAATCTGTTGGGATCAGGTTGGCGAGCGAACACTTGAGGGACCGGAAATCATAGAGATGACCAATGAAAAGATCGCAGTAGCTAAGCAGAAACTTCAGGAAGCACGGTCACGTCAGAAGAGTTACGCCGATAAGCATCGTAGGGACATACATTTTAACGTAGGAGATCACGTCTTCCTTAAGGTTTTGCCGGCACGTGGTGTTAGACGCTTCGGGATTAAAGGGAAGCTCAGTCCTCGTTTCATCGAACCGTTTGATATCATTAAACGAGTCGGTGAAGTATCTTACCGGTTGGCGTTACCTCCGCAGCTTTCGCATGTGCACAATGTGTTTCATGTTTCCTTACTCAGAGGGTACCAATATCATCCCCTTCACATGGTTCAGTATCCACTGGAACAGATACGTGAAGATCTCACTTTCATAGAAGAACCCGAACGAGTTCTTGACAGACAAGAACGAGTCATGAGAAGGAGGACGATTCCATTCGTCAAAATCCTATGGAGGGATCATACCGAGCGGGAAGCCACTTGGGAAACAGAGGAGTCTATCCGGGCTTCTTACCCTCATTTCATATTTTGAATTCGGGTATGTTCTTCTTTTCCAGTTTACTTTATCTATAATTCGGGGACGAATTATTCTTTTTAGGGGGGAAGAGTTGTAAAACCCACATGCTTTTACCATGAATAGTACCCTTAAGATCGTACGTACTAGATTAAAACTTTCCTTTTATAATATGATTACGAGTACATGTTAGGATTTTACGTATTACGTACGTGTTAGAACACGATAAGTATTTACTACGCACGAGCACGTAATAATTATTTGACAATAATTAATCACGAACATGCGATCATGAAATCATGAACGTAATTAAATCACGAACTATTATTAATTACGTATATATATTTATTACGAGCGTAAATAAATATATTAGGTCATGGTAATTATTTAACAAGAACACATTAAACGCGAACACAAATAAACATGAACGAACAATTAAACATCGAGACACGAAAAACGGTACGGGTACCCCATGTGGGGCCCCTACCTGCGGCAACAAGGAAAAGATGGGCCAAGCCCATCTCAAATTTCACTAAAGAGGGGTTAAGGGAAAATTAACTAGTCATTCTCACTTTACAGAAGATTTAACAAAAAACCTAAAAAAGTTTTTCTTCTCCTCCTCTTTTCTTTTTTAGCCGCCGAATACAAACACACCAAAGGAGGTGATTGTTTGATTTTTGATCTTGGTTTTGGTGCAAGTGTTCGTGTTTGTTCATCCTCGTTAGATCCACGCATTCGGTATATGTTTTTTACCCTTTTTCTTTTTGATTTGATCTAATAATAAATTAAGAACAAGATGTTTTTAAAACCTAATTAAAAACATAGATCTAACATGAAAATGGTTTTTGGAAGAAATAAAAAAGGGTGTTTTTAGGGGTGTTTGTTTTGGCCGGCGCTTAAACCGAACCCCAAGGGGGTCTCGGTTTGGCTACTCGACCACCACCGAGACCATATGGTCCCGGTTGGGTGGTGTGGGTCCCACGGCAGCAGCAAGACAAGGGGAACCCCGAAGTGGTTCGGGGTATGGTGTCGATTTCATGTCCGGTTCAAGGGTTCTAGTCAAGATCCGGTTCACGGTTTATGTTAAGATTATTTTTTTTTAGATAATCATATGTTAAAATTAAATTAATAAATATGACATGATTAATTTAATAACATGACTTAGGTTATATTAATTATTAAAATCATGAAATTATTAACCTAAGTATTTTATATTTTTTTTAGACTTATAATTAATTAATTATTTAAAAACCATGGTTATAATTAATTAATTAACATGACTTAGGGTATAATATTAATAAATAATAATACATGTTTTAACCTAAGTATTTAACCTTATTTAATTAAAAACATGATATACTTTAATTAAATATTTTAACCTATAGTTTATTTTAATTACATGAAATAATTAATAAACTATACATTATATCACTATGACTTAGAAAATAATCATGAAAACACTTAGGCTTATATACTTAGCTTATTTAACCAGCTTATATCTAATTATGGAAACTTATTTAATTAAGGCAGCTAATCTATTTTTTAGAAACATATTTAAATAAGGCAGCTGATCTCTTTATGGAAACTTTCTATTTTTAGAAACTTATCTATTTTAAGCAGTAATTCTATTTTTGGAAACTTTCTATTTTTGGAAACTTTCTTTTTTTGGAAACTTTCTTTTTTTGGAAACTTTCTATTTTTAGGAACTTTCTATTTTTGGAAACTTTCTATTTTTGGAAACTTTCTATTTTAGGAAACCTGCTATTTTTGGAAAGTTACTTATTATTACACAGTAAGTATAATAATACATGAAATACCATAAATACTTAATCAGAGTAAACAGAATATAAGATAAACACAGTTTAAGGCTTAAAACAGTAAAACATGATATGTACATATAAAATAAGCTAAGACATGACATAAAGTCAGTTACGTATTAGTAAGCAGATACTTATTCATGTATGTATTTATGTAGCATTAGTGATACGGAAGTAGGATTCCTCTCAGTTCGCCTTCTTCGTTCACTGGACATAAGGTACGGATTCCCGTCCTATCAGTATGGACATTCTTCCCTTATTAGGATTCCCCGTATGCAGCCAAATGTTTTCCCGTAGTATAAGTTATGTGTTTGATTTTCTTATGTTTAATTTAGTATACCTATAGCCATATACATGCATGACCAGTTTCACCTAGTTATGGAGGTACCATAACCATAACATTAGAGGCACTGATGTTATGACTGCACCACGGGTGAGTGATTGCTCGTGGCGTCCCTTCAACTTTTGGCCATATTTTGATATTTATCATGTGGGGCGTATGGGTGCATCCTAGTTACATGTTTTCAGCCAGGATTTCATGGTGAATGTGGTGTGTGCCTTACATCCTTCACAAGGAGCTGATCCCTCTTACCCAAACCAGAATATTAAATTAGAGGCAGCCCCTCTAATTTGCATGATGAGGTCACCCCTCCAAGTATTCATGCACGATGGATTTTCATGACCTATATTGGCTAATGGTAAAATATGATAAACAGTTTTTACAAGATAAACATAAGGCTTTTCAAACTATAAAACTAGTTTTATCAAGACTTAACCAGGTTACTCGGGACTTAGTTTCTTCCGCTGTTCTATGTTATATGGTATATGCTTATCCTATTAATGCTTTATTGTACATCCGTGCACTGAGCGTATTGCTCAGCCGTTTTCCTTTTCTATGTTCCCAAAACGGCAGGTACTCAGGGACGCTCGTAGACTTTAAGCGTACGTGCATATGGACTGGAAGCTTTCAAGGCTTTCTTTACTTTATGCATTACCTTTCTTTTGATACATTTGCTATGTACATTGTTTAGTCCTTTCCTTACTATACTTATGTTTGTGTGTGATGAGCTTTACTTTTGGACTACCGATGTTTGATTCTGGTATTTTCCTTTTATGGTCATTTAATGTTTAGATATTTTTCTTTGTATGCTTTGATGACACGCCATAAATACGTGTGACATTTCCATTATCAAAATGGGGTGTTACAATTATGGTATCAGAGCCAAGGCTTCGACCTTTAGGCTCTCAAATATGACATGTGATTAGTGGGTAGTCACTATGGTCTTCCTAGAACTGACAGTTGTTTTCATGCATTCATCATTTTTATGCATACATATATATGTCATTGTCGCAGATTTATGACTAAGTAATGGTGGGTACAGGACTGGCCCTATTTAGTCGCATGTGTTTTATCGAAACTTTTAAATTTGGGACCGACCCATAGGCGTCCCCTCGCCATGTCTTTTGTTTTGGGTGAACTGACCATAGGCGTTCACTCTCGAGCATACAAAAGTTTTCATAAAACTGCATCATGCATTCATACACAAAATTTTCTTGCATAAAATGTTTCTCTTAAAATTTTGGTATAAATTTTTTTCATGTATATATATTTTATGTTTTGATCTGTTTAATCATATTTTTTATGTTATACTGTCAGATAGTTCTCACACGCGAACAGGAACAGCTCAATGCTGCAATTCAAGCTGCTATGCAAGCTTTGCTTCCTCAACTGAGGAACGACATCAGGGCTGAAGTTCAAACTGCCAACAATCAGCAGCATAATCAGGCACCTCCTCATCCTCCTCCAGTGACATTAGCAGTATGGCTGGAGAGATTCAACAAGCTCCGTCCTCGAGCTTTTGAGAAGACAGATAGCCCCAGTGATGCTGAAAGCTGGTTGGCTCACATTGAGAAGATTTTAAATGCTATGGGTTGTGACCCCGCATACAAGGCAAGGTTGGCATGCTATCGGTTCGAAGGCGATGTGCTAAATTGGTGGTTAGCGTTGATGCAGTCTGAGGGTGGTGACGAGTGGGTTGCTGGTTTGACTTGCGCTCAGTTCAAGGACAGGGTGATGGAGCAGTTCTTTCCCAAGGCTGAGCAAGACAAGCTCAAGAGAGAGTACCATGGGATCCGACAGAGAGCTAGGGAGAATAGCAACGAGTTTATGGAGCGCTTTCTTCGCTTAGCTGGTTTCCTTGGTGCGGCAGCAGGTACTCCTGGAGAGCAGGCACACCACTTTAGGTGGGCTCTTCGCACATCGGTCGCAAACAATCTGGTGTGTGCTACGTTCAACACTGTAGCACAAGTGGCCGATGCAGCACGTAAGCTGGAAATGCTGAAGGAGAGAGATGAGTTCGGGGAAGCTGAGAGACCCGACAAGAGGTAAATATTCGTATTCAAGCGGTGATCAATCCGTATTCTTTCCATATATGTCAATTATTCATCTCTTTATATGTATCTTCCAGGCAGAAAACTGGGGACCGGTCTCAGCCGGCTACTCAGCAGCAGCCTCATCAGCCCAAGGGAAACGGTCAGACTAACGACCGTTCTGCTACGGATAGGCGTGGCGGTAATGATAATTACCGTAACAGCGCTGGACACTCCAGCAGCAGCAGGTCCTAATACTTACGCATTTCCTTATGATTTTATGTTATAACTCATATTCTGACACTTTAGCAAAACTTCTACCAGGAACCATCGAAACGGTATGGACCAGAACCAGAGAGGTTCACAGCCTAGCCGTCCAGCTATCATTGGTATTCAATCTTACGATTATCCGCATTGTCCTTTGTACCCTATTATCATGTCTTATGTAAAATGTTTTATCAGGTTCCCAGCTAGCCAGAGCACCTGCTGGAGGATTTACTCATCCTCTTTGCTCTACTTGCCACCGTAGGCACCCAGGGCCATGTCGCCATAACACTGACGCATGCTTCAAGTGTGGTCTTCCTGGCCATATCATGAAGGATTGCCGTAAGGGCGAGATGGAGGGTACATCGGGACATGCTGATTCCAAGCCGCCTCCTACCACCGGGCGTGTCTACATGACATCTCGAGACCAGGCCAACAAGTCTACAGGTACCATCACTGGAGTCTTGTATATGTATGGTCAAGCTGCATGTGTTCTTTTCGATACGGGTGCTACTCACTCGGTTATTTCTACTGCTTATGCTAAGAACATTAGGATGCTCCCCATGCCATTAGAAAATAGGCTTACTATTTCCACCCCTTTGAGGGACTCTGTATTAATCACCCATGTATACAAGAGTCTTCCCCTAGAATTTGACGATAAGGTTCGACCTGTTGACGCACTTCCGCTGGACATGAATGACTTCGACATGATTTTGGGCATGGATTGGCTATCCAAGCATCATGCTACATAGATTGCCATTCATATCGAGTTATCTTCGGTGATGTTAATGCACCAGAGTACATTCTAAATGGGTTCATACCCGGACTGTCTGTACAAATCATATCTACCCTGCAAGTGCGTGCACTACTGTCACATGGTTGCGAGGGTTATCTAGCTACGGTTCACGACATGGATGCTGAATCCCCATCAATTCAGGATCAACCTATAGTGTCGGAATTCCAAGATGTATTTCCAACAAAACTTCCGGGCATACCACCTGCACGAGAAGTAGAATTCAGTATCGAGCTTATTCTAGGAGCTGAACCAATCTCCAAGGCTCCTTATCGCATGGCTCCCATCGAGCTAAAGGAGCTGAAGGATCAACTACAAGAACTTCTTGAACGAGGTTTCATTCGACCGAGCGCATCTCCATGGGGCGCACCGGTCTTGTTTGTTAAGAAGAAGGACGGCAGTATGCGTCTTTGCATAGACTATCACGAGCTCAACAAGATTACTATCCGGAATAGATATCCACTGCTACGTATAGACGATCTGTTTGACCAACTCCAAGGGGCCAAACACTTCTCCAAGATTGATCTTAGGTCAGGCTATCATCAGCTACGGGTCAAGGAGCAGGACATCGCTAAGACTGCCTTTCGTACCCGCTATGGCCACTACGAGTTTGTAGTTATGCCATTTGGCCTGACAAATGCTCCAGCAGTGTTCATGTATTTGATGAACAGAATCTTCCATGAATTTCTGGACAAGTTCGTCATTGTCTTCATCGATGACATCCTGATTTTCTCAAAGTCGAAGGAGGAACACGAAGACCATCTTCGTACAGTACTACATATTCTTCGCCAGAAGCAGCTGTATGCTAAATTCTCCAAGTGTGAGTTCTGGTTAGACAAGGTGGCATTCTTAGGTCACATTGTATCAGCAGAAGGAATCACTATGGATCCAGCGAAGGTTGAGGCCATTACTAAGTGGCCAAGGCCGACATCAGTGACGGAAGTCCGCAGTTTCTTAGGCTTAGCTGGCTATTACCACAGGTTCGTGGAGAACTTTTCCCGCTTAGCACTACCATTGACCAAACTTATGCGGAAAGGGGAGAAATTCGTCTGGATTGAAGAACGAGAGAAGAGCTTTGAAGACCTGAAGCAGAAGCTAGTATCTGCACCTATTCTTACTCTCCCATCTGGTACGGGTGGATTTCAAATCTACAGCGATGCATCGGGGAAGGGACTTGGCTGTGTTCTCATGCAACATGGGAAAGTGATCGCGTACGCTTCACGGCAGCTTAAGCCTTATGAAGAAAATTACCCCACGCATGACTTGGAACTTGTTGCAGTCGTGTTTGCATTGAAGATATGGAGGCACTACTTATATGGAGAATCATGTGACATTTTCACGGACCACAAGAGCTTGAAGTATATCTTCACTCAACGTGAATTGAACATGAGACAGAGGAGATGGTTAGAGCTGTTGAAGGATTATGACATTAATCTACAGTATCATCCCGGAAAGGCAAATGTAGTAGCAGATGCTCTTAGAAGGAAGTCCGGAATGATCAACGGCATTAAAATTGAAGAGGAAATCATAAGAGACTTGGAGCGACTTGACATCGAGATCATGCTACGTGGACAGCACGGTTACTGGGCTAATCTTAGAGTAGAACCCGAGTTACTCTCTAAGATCAAGGAAGCTCAGAAAGATGATGGAGAAATCTGGGCGATAGTACAGAATTTGGAGAAACAGACAGGATTTAGAGTAGATGCAGATGGTATCGTATGGCAGGGCACGAGACTTTGTGTTCCTGATGACCAAGAACTCCGGGAAGCCTTGTTAGCTGAAGCTCATAGCTCCTCATTCTCTATACATCCTGGTTCGACTAAGATGTACCATGACATCAAGCAGTACTTTTGGTGGAGTGGTATGAAACAGGATGTAGCTACTTACGTCTCTAAATGTCTTACCTGCCAGCAGGTTAAGATCGAGCATCAGCGATCTGGCGGTCTCCTTCAACCGTTAGATATTCTAGAGTGGAAGTGGGACAAAATCACCATGGATTTTGTTACTGGCCTTCCGCCTACCAAGAGGAAGCACGATGCAATTTGGGTTATCGTAGATCGACGTACCAAATCAGCTCATTTCTTACCGATCCGCAAGGAAGATCCGGTAAGTAAACTCGCCGATACGTACAGAAGAGAGATCATGAGACTCCACGGTGCACCATCCAGCATCGTCTCAGACAGAGATCCTCGTTTCACTTCACGATTTTGGAAGAGTCTGTAGAAAGCTTGGGGTACACAACTTAAGCTTAGCACGGCTTTTCATCCTCAAACGGACGGACAGTCGGAACGAACGATTCAGACATTGGAAGACATGTTGAGGTCATGTGCGTTGGAATGGACGGGTGATTGGGACGATTACATCTGTTTGGTGGAGTTTGCATACAACAACAGTTGGCACGCAAGTATCAAGTGTGCTCCTTTCGAGATGTTGTATGGCAGGAAGTGTCGCGCCCCAATCTGTTGGGATCAGGTTGGCGAGCGAACACTTGAGGGACCGGAAATCATAGAGATGACCAATGAAAAGATCGCAGTAGCTAAGCAGAAACTTCAGGAAGCACGGTCACGTCAGAAGAGTTACGCCGATAAGCATCATAGGGACATACATTTTAACGTAGGAGATCACGTCTTCCTTAAGGTTTTGCCGGCACGTGGTGTTAGACGCTTCGGGATTAAAGGGAAGCTCAGTCCTCGTTTCATCGGACCGTTTGATATCATTAAACGAGTCGGTGAAGTATCTTACCGGTTGGCGTTACCTCCGCAGCTTTCGCATGTGCACAGTGTGTTTCATGTGTCCTTACTCAGAGGGTACCAATATCATCCCCTTCACATGGTTCAGTATCCACTGGAACAGATACGTGAAGATCTCACTTTCATAGAAGAACCCGAACGAGTTCTTGACAGACAAGAACGAGTCATGAGAAGGAAGACGATTCCATTCGTCAAAATCCTATGGAGGGATCATACCGAGCGGGAAGCCACTTGGGAAACAGAGGAGTCTATCCGGGCTTCTTACCCTCATTTCATATTTTGAATTCGGGTATGTTCTTCTTTTCCAGTTTACTTTATCTATAATTCGGGGACGAATTATTCTTTTTAGGGGGGAAGAGTTGTAAAACCCGCATGCTTTTACCATGAATAGTACCCTTAAGATCGTACGTACTAGATTAAAACTTTCCTTTTATAATATGATTACGAGTACATGTTAGGATTTTACGTATTACGTACGTGTTAGAACACGATAAGTATTTACTACGCACGAGCACGTAATAATTATTTGACAATAATTAATCACGAACATGCGATCATGAAATCATGAACGTAATTAAATCACGAACTATTATTAATTACGTATATATATTTATTACGAGCGTAAATAAATATATTAGGTCATGGTAATTATTTAACAAGAACACATTAAACGCGAACACAAATAAACATGAACGAACAATTAAACATCGAGACACGAAAAACGGTACGGGTACCCCATGTGGGGCCCCTACCCGCGGCAACAAGGAAAAGATGGGCCAAGCCCATCTCAAATTTCACTAAAGAGGGGTTAAGGGAAAATTAACTAGTCATTCTCACTTTACAGAAGATTTAACAAAAAACCTAAAAAAGTTTTTCTTCTCCTCCTCTTTTCTTTTTTAGCCGCCGAATACAAACACATCAAAGGAGGTGATTGTTTGATTTTTGATCTTGGTTTTGGTGCAAGTGTTCGTGTTTGTTCATGTAACACCCCATTTTGATAAATGGAATGTCACGCGTAATTATGGCGTGTCATCAAAGCATGCAAGGTAATATGTAGTAAAACATACATGACCATAGGGAAAACCGGAATCAAACATCGGTTCCCAAACATAAGCCCAAAACATAACAAAGTAAATGAACTGAATGAAAGACTAAACAAGCATAAATATATGAAGGAAACAGGAGAAGAAGTCTATGGCAGCTTCCATCCTATGCATGTCCTCCAAATGCTCGAGTCTTGGGTACCTGCCGTTTTGGGACATGGAAAGGAAAGTAACGGCTGAGCAAGACGCTCAGTGCACGGATATACAATACAGCATGAAATAGGATAAGCATGTAACATATAACAGCGGAAGACTAAGTTCTGAGTAACTGGTTAAGTATTGAGAAACTGGTTTTATAGTTTGAAAAGCCTTATGTTTATCTTATGAAAACTGTTTTAACATATATATACCATAGCCCATATAGGTCATGAAAAGGTCACGTGCATGAATACTTGGAGGGGTGACCTCATCATGCTGATTAGAGGGGATGCCTCTAATTAATATACTGGTTTGGGTAGGAGGGATCAACTCCTTGTGAAGGATGCAAGGCACACACCACATTCACCATGATATACTGAATAAAACATGTAACTAGGATGCACCCATACGCCCCACATGATATAATAATATGGCCAAAACTGAAAAGGGACGCCACGAGCAATCACTCCGCCGTGGGGAAGTCATAACATTGGTGCCTCCAATGTTATGGTTATGGTACCTTCATAACTAGGTGAAACTGGTCATGCTTGTATATGGCTATAGATTATGCTAATTAAACATAAGCAGTTCAAAACAATAAAACAAATACTGGGGAAAACAGTTGGCTGCATACGGGGAAATCCTAATAAGGAAAGAATGTCCATACTGAAAGGACGGGAATCCGTACCTCAAGTCCAGTGAATGAACGGAAGAAAGACTCCTACTTCTAGATCACTAAAGCTACATGAATACACACGTGTATAAGTATCGATTCCCTGATTACGTACTGGGTTTTATGTCTCATTTTAGCTGACTTGGTATGTTTTAGGTCATGGTTCACTGTTTAAAGCCTTAAACTGTGTTTATCTTGTATTCTTATTAATCTGTTTAAGTATTACTGGTATTTCATGTATTATTATACTTACTGTGTAATAATAAGTAACTTTCCAAAAATAGCAGGTTTCCAAAAATAGAAAGTTTCCAAAAATAGAAAGTTTCTAAAAATAGAAAGTTTCCAAAAATAGAATTACTGCTTAAAATAGATAAGTTTCTAAAAATAGAAAGTTTCCATAAATAAATATAAGCTGGTTAAATAAGCTAATAAATAAGCTTAAGTGTTTACTGATTAATATTCTGAGTCATAATGATATAACGTATAGTTTATTAATTATTACATGTCATTTAAATAACTATAGGTTAAAAGTATTTAATTAAATATATCCTGTTTTTAATTAAATAAGGTTAAATACTTAGGTTAAAACATGTATTATTAATTATATTAATATAACCTAAGTCATGAGAATTAATTAATTATAAGTCATGGTTTTAATAATTAATTAATTTCTTAGTCTAATTTAATAACTAATAACTTAGGTTAAAATCATGTATTATCAATTAGTAATAATAAACCTAAGTCCATGTTTTAATTAAATTAATTATATAGCATGTTAAATTAATTTAATTAACTTGAAATAAATAATTCTTGTAATAATAAGTCATGATTTATTAGTTCAATTGTCTTGTAATTAATATACGTGTTAAAATAATTAATCTCGTAAAAATAAATGCCCCGAAACCGTGTATTATTTATTAACATGTGTCGTGAAACGAACCCGTGGAAACCCATGTAAAACGTGGTGTTTTCATATATAAGCCGAACCAAACAGCCCCTTTAAAATGTTCTTAAACCTATTGCCAAACAGCCCTAAATCTTGTTTATAAAACTGGTTGCCAAACACACCCTTACTGTTTTTAAAACCAAAAGCCAAACACACCCACACTGCCAGTTTCCACTGGCAGTGTTGTTGGTGCCACCGGCAAGCGCCGGTTTCCCCTGCCCGTATAAAATTCCCACCGAGACCTAGATGGTCTCGGTTCCCACTGTTAGAACGAATTTACCACTGGCGCAGCCAATGGTTTTTCCCCTGCTTGTTCTCCGTTTCCCCTGCTTGAGCAAACCCAGCCAAAACCCTAATTGGGTTGCGGCTGGTGGAATTAACTCACCACCGAGACTCATATGAGTCTCGGTTTGTGTGCAAACAGTCCAAACGAACCCCCTTAACTAATAAACCTCGTTTTAACCATGTTTATGTTCTTAAGATTCGTGTTCTTAATTAATTATTCAAAAGAAAAGAATTGAAAACGAGATTAGGGTTTTATACTTACATACCGCTTAGGGTTTCAAAACAAATGAATTCCTTGCTAATCTAGGATCAACCCTCGATCTCTTCTCCTTGTTTCCTTGGTTTGGGTCGCGGAAGGGAAGAAGAATACACAGAAGAAATATACGGCTGCTTGTTTTCTACATTAGGGTTTCATGTCTTTTGTCTAAATAAAAAAAAATGCACCCCGTCCCCTTTCTTTTTCTTTTAAGCCGATCAAACACCCCCTTGGGCCTTGAGCCCAAATACTTCTTGTTTCCTATGACTAAGAGCCCAATTAAAGCCCTTATGCGTTTTTATTGAATACGCGACTTGTAAAAAATGTCGTGCGTAGTCGTGTTTAAAATGTCATAATTCTCCATAGTTATTTTCATACGTTTTCTACGTAAATGTTATTTACTTGATTACTTGTCGTGTTAATTAAATACACGTAATAATAATAATCGTGTTAAAATGTCCGTGATTACGTGTTACGTAGTTTACGTAATTTAATTAGTTTCTGATCGTGACTAAATATATTATTTATTCTTGTGCGTAATAATTACATATATACGTAATTAATATTACCTCGCGTTTTAGTTACGTTCGTGATTAATTACTGTTAAATACTTATCATGTGTTCGTACGTAATCGATACTTATTATGTTTATACACGTATGTACTACTTAAATAATAGCACGTGAATGTGATCATACTATATAAGGAAGGTTTTAATCTGCGACGTACGATCTTAATGTTACTATTCATGGTAAAAGCATGCGGGTTTTACAGTTCATCCTCGTTAGATCCACGCATTCGGTATATGTTTTTTACCCTTTTTCTTTTTGATTTGATCTAATAATAAATTAAGAACAAGATGTTTTTAAAACCTAATTAAAAACATAGATCTTACATGAAAATGGTTTTTGGAAGAAATAAAAAAGGGTGTTTTTAGGGGTGTTTGTTTTGGCCGGCGCCTAAACCGAACCCCAAGGGGGTCTCGGTTTGGCTACTCGACCACCACCGAGACCATATGGTCCCGGTTGGGTGGTGTGGGTCCCACGGCAGCAGCAAGACAAGGGGAACCCCGAAGTGGTTCGGGGTATGGTGTCGATTTCATGTCCGGTTCAAGGGTTCTAGTCAAGATCCGGTTCACGGTTTATGTTAAGATTATTTTTTTTAGATAATCATATGTTAAAATTAAATTAATAAATATGACATGATTAATTTAATAACATGACTTAGGTTATATTAATTATTAAAATCATGAAATTATTAACCTAAGTATTTTATATTTTTTTTAGACTTATAATTAATTAATTATTTAAAAACCATGGTTATAATTAATTAATTAACATGACTTAGGGTATAATATTAATAAATAATAATACATGTTTTAACCTAAGTATTTAACCTTATTTAATTAAAAACGTGATATACTTTAATTAAATATTTTAACCTATAGTTTATTTTAATTACATGAAATAATTAATAAACTATACATTATATCACTATGACTTAGAAAATAATCATGAAAACACTTAGGCTTATATACTTAGCTTATTTAACCAGCTTATATCTAATTATGGAAACTTATTTAATTAAGGCAGCTAATCTATTTATTGAAACTTTCTATTTTTTAGAAACTTATTTAAATAAGGCAGCTGATCTCTTTATGGAAACTTTTTATTTTTAGAAACTTATCTATTTTAAGCAGTAATTCTATTTTTGGAAACTTTCTATTTTTGGAAACTTTCTTTTTTTGGAAACTTTCTTTTTTTGGAAACTTTCTATTTTTAGGAACTTTCTATTTTTGGAACTTTCTATTTTTGGAAACTTTCTATTTTAGGAAACCTTCTATTTTTGGAAAGTTACTTATTATTACACAGTAAGTATAATAATACATGAAATACCATAAATACTTAATCAGAGTAAACAGAATATAAGATAAACACAGTTTAAGGCTTAAAATAGTAAAACATGATATGAACATATAAATTAAGCTAAGACATGACATAAAATCAGTTACGTATTAGTAAGCAGATACTTATTCATGTATGTATTTATGTAGCATTAGTGATACGGAAGTAGGATTCCTCTCAGTTCGCCTTCTTCGTTCACTGGACATAAGGTACGGATTCCCGTCCTATCAGTATGGACATTCTTCCCTTATTAGGATTCCCCGTATGCTGCCAAATGTTTTCCCGTAGTATAAGTTATGTGTTTGATTTTCTTATGTTTAATTTAGTATACCTATAGCCATATACATGCATGACCAGTTTCACCTAGTTATGGAGGTACCATAACCATAACATTAGAGGCACTGATGTTATGACTTCACCACGGCGGAGTGATTGCTCGTGGCGTCCCTTCAGCTTTTGGCCATATTTTTATATTTATCATGTGGGGCGTATGGGTGCATCCTAGTTACATGTTTTCAGTCAGGATTTCATGGTGAATGTGGTGTGTGCCTTGCATCCTTCACAAGGAGCTGATCCCTCCTACCCAAACCAGAATATTAAATTAGAGGCAGCCCCTCTAATTTGCATGATGAGGTCCCCCTCCAAGTATTCATGCACGGTGGATTTTCATGACCTATATTGGCTAATGGTAAAATATGATAAACAGTTTTTACAAGATAAACATAAGGCTTTTCAAACTATAAAACCAGTTTTATCAAGACTTAACCAGGTTACTCAGGACTTAGTTTCTTGCGCTGTTATATGTTATATGTTATATGCTTATCCTATTCATGCTTTATTGTACATCCGTGCACTGAGCGTATTGCTCAGCCGTTTTCCTTTTCTATGTTCCCAAAACGGCAGGTACTCAGGGACGCTCGTAGACATTAAGCGTACGTGCATATGGACTGGAAGCTTTCTAGCCTTTCTTTACTTTATGCATTACCTTTCTTTTGATACATTTTCTATGGACATTGTTTGGTCCTTTCCTTACCATACTTATGTTTGTGTGTGATGAGCTTTACTTTTGGACTACCGATGTTTGATTATGGTATTTTCCTTTTATGGTCATGTAATGTTTAGACATTTTTCCTTGTATGCTTTGATGACACGCCATAATTACGTGTGACATTTCCATTATCAAAATGGGGTGTTACAAACAGAGTCTATACATGTCATTAAAGATGATTTGCACGCTTTAGCGTAGTGTTGGATCAAGGGACTGTCAATGGGGATCTCCTTGCTAAAAGAATGGATCGCATGAAACAGCTACAAGAGTATAAATTATCTGAATTACGCGAGTATATCCAAAAAGCTAAAATCAAATGGGCAATTGAGGGTGACAAAAACTCCATGTTTTTTCATGGCATTGTTAATAAAAAGAGGGCTAGTTTAGCTGTCAAAGGTGTTATGGTTGATGGCGAATGGATTGATGAACCTATACGAGTCAAAGATGTGTTTCAAGATACTTTTGCTTCTCGGTTCAGCGATCCTGGACCTTCTTCTGGTCTTATTGATTTTAGTTTCCCTAGTACGCTAAGTGTGGAGCAGGGGCTGATTTGGAACTTCCGGTTACTAGAGACGAAATCCGCAAGGCAGTTTGGGGATGTGGTGAAAACAAGTCTCCTGGTCCGGACGGGTTCTCATTTGAATTTTTTCGTTAGTATTGGCAAGTTGTGGGAGCTGATTTCTACATCATTGTTGAATGGTTCTTTAACCATGCTTGCTTTCCAATGGGTTGTAACTCTTCTTTCATAGCACTTATTCCAAAATGTATGGATCCGAAAACTTTCGGGGACAACCCTATTAGTTTGATTGGAGGGCTTTACAAAGTAGTCACGAAGATCCTTGCTAACCGTTTGTCAAATGTTATTTATGAGCTGGTGTCGGAAGTTCAAACAACGTTTTTACCCAATCGTCAGATTTTAGACGGGCCGTTTATTATCAGTGAGCTTCTTGCTCGATGTCGTCATAAAAAGAAGTAAGCTATGGTTTTTAAGGTAGATTTTACAAAGGCGTACGACTCCGTCAGGTGGGATTATTTAGAGGCAATTTTCAGATCTTTTGGTTTTGGGAACAAGTGGTGCTCCTGGAATCGTGGATCTTTATCCTCTAGCATGGCGTCAGTGTTGGTTAATGGGAGCCCCACGTCGGAGTTTTAATTTTACAGGGGTCTGAAACAAGGAGATCCATTGGCCCCTTTCCTATTCATTTTAGTAATGGAGACCCTTCATTTATCGTTTTCAAGAGTTATTGCAGCGGGTATGTTCGATGGAATTAAACTCGATTCTTCGACCTCGCTTACTCATTTGTTTTATGCGGATGATGCCATATTTATTGGTGAGTGGACTGGTACTAACTTGAGATGCATTTTGAACGTGCTACGATACGTTACTTGGATGACGGATCTGTCCATTAACCTATCGAAAAGTCAATTGCTTGGAGTGGGGATTTCTGATTCTCATGTGTCTAAGGCAGCTGCATCTATTGGTTTTTCGATTATGCACACTCCCTTTAAATATTTGGGTGTTCCGGTAGGGGGCAATATGCCCCTAACCAAGTCTTAGGATATTATTGTTCACAAGGTCTAGACAAGGTTATCATAATGGAAGCTCAAAACCCTTTCAATTGGAGGTCGTCTCGCCCTTCTCAAATCGGTCCTTGGTTTTCTCCCCACATATTATATGTCCTTATACAAGGTTCCCAAGGCTGTGCTTAAAAGTTTGGAGTCTATTCGCAGGAACTTTTTCAATGGGATGCGTGAAGGTGAGCGAGAAATTGCTTGGGTCAAGTGGTCTCAGATCCTTGCGTCTAAAACTTATGGTGGTCTGGGAGTTTCTAGTTATTACGCCCTTAATAGAGGTTTACTTGTTAAATGGTTATGGTGTTTCCTCTTTAGAGATAATTATTTGTGGTACCGAATCATACATGCTATACACGGCCCTTTTACAGAAGATCATTCAGTTTCATATTCATCTCCGTGGAAGACTATTAGCATAGAAGTTGCTAGTCTAAAACACAAAGGTATCGATTTCTTTTCTCATTGTAAAATTTGAGTAGGTAACGGGAGATCTACTAGTTTTTGGAAAGACGTTTGGATAGGCAGCTTTAGCCTAAGTTTGGAGTTTCCTCGTCTTTTTGCTCTTGAAAACGATAAAGAATGTTCGGTGGCGTCCAAGTTAAATGGTGTTTTTACGCTTTATTTTCGAAGGGACGTACGTGGAAGAGTCGAGGCTTTCCAACTTTCGTTGATCCTTAACATCATCGAAACAGTGGTCTTATCTGATGCGGAAGATCGTTGGGTTTGGGATCTTAGTGCAGATGGCTCTTTTTGTGTTAAGGATGTCCGTTCTTTGATTGATGATTTTGTTCTTCCTAAAGCTGAAGTTCCTACTCGTTGGATTAAAGTCATTCCTCTTAAAGTCAACATTTTCGCTTGGAGAGTTTCATTGGATCGTTTACCTACTGCTGCAAACATGGTTAAGATAGCTGTGATATTGTCTCTCCTACATGCTGTCCGATTTGTCAAGCAGCTCATGAAGATTCAGACCATTTGTTCTTTAACTGTAGTTTGGCTTTCGAGATCAACCGTGCTATCTGTAAGTGGTGAAACTTGGATCTCGTTACTTTCGATTCTTGTAGTTCTTGGCTAGCTTGGTTCCTGTCTATCCGAATGAAGTCTAACATGAAGACGATTCTTGAAGGAGTCTTTTTTACTGCTTGGTGGAGTATATGGTTTTTGAGGAATCAGCTTCTATTCGGTGCCTCTCCCCTCAGACTTGATTGTATTTTTCCGACATTGTGAGACGTGCCTTTTCTTGGTGTATAGTTAGGGGTAAAAACGTTGTTACTTGGGATAGTTGGATTCAACATATATTTTTTATTTTTATGTAATTCTAGCTCTTTGCTAGTTTTTTTTGTCTTTTTTAGTAATAATTGTCATTAAAAAAAAGTTAAGATGAAAAAACGCTCCGTATTAGTGACACCAGCCCAGACTACCTCCATTTCGTATTGTATATAGAAAGTAAATTAATCCGTATCAGAAATAGAGCTAGCATGAATAGAGATTATTGATATATTAATTTATTAATTGTGGCAAATCCAATGAAATCACTTTAAAGGCCATAGAAAAAGGGAATGCATGATAGATTTTGAAGTGGAAACAATCATTTCATGTCCTACGTGTTTCCCACCAAATGTGATTGTGCAATTCTAATTTGATGGCAACAACATTACCACACCATCTATAACGCTACTTGCTGATGTGTATGCGTCTCTATTTTAATGTTAAAAAATTTCTACTTTGTCGAGTCGCCGCAGCCCATTAACCTAATCCACTAGCACTCTCTTTAATACGAGTTTCCATGAAGTTACATGAAATGCTTTAGTCAAGTTCATTATTGGTCTTGAAATAAACACAAGCATGTAAAATATGTGAATGAGCGGTAGATTAGTAGGTATCAGTTGGCTTCTTAGCCGAATCCGACTTGTCAAATGAAACCATTATCTTGACGATGCAGATAATTATTCTCGAAGGACCTAATTATGTACGATAATCAGGGACGAAGTGAGGACGAACTATAATTTTATGCATAAATTTTTTAGAACCGTAATATAACCTATGTAAAAAGTGAATTAAAACAAAGATCAAAAACACGCTTCGAACCGTCGAGTGCATTTAAGATGCATTTACAAGAAATCGATGTTTTTTTTTAAAAATTAACATTATATAGAAAAAATACATACGTGTAACGGGCACCCACAAGAAACTTCTGACTCCGTCCATGACGATAATAATAAGGTGTAAAACCAATCATTATCGTTTTTTCCTTTAGCAAACTTCCAAGCACAAGCAATCCTTTAACATGTAATACGAGTACATACTGCTTTTATATATATATATAAAGGTTCTTGATCACTTTGATTAATTAAGTAAGCTTCAATGGATAAGCAAGTTAAATTCGAACGGCTGGTGTCTAAAAGCTTTCTCGGTCGTAAAGGAAAGACAATGCCTTACTCCTTTAGGTGACCCACGAAGTTTAAACGTACACGAATACATGTGATGAGATTCATCTAGTTAAGTACTACTGGTATGTACTTTTGAAACCTGATACTAAGATTATAATTTTATAAATACAATTTTAGCAACTAATCTTATGGTCACCGATCACGTGTTTTTTACAATTAAAGGCGACATTCGAAACAATTTGCTAGGGGCTGTTGAATGAACTTTTTTTTGTTGACTTGCAGTGGAGACTTGCTTTTTTACCCATTCGTCTTGGTGGGTTGGGCTTGTACTTAGCAAAAGTGGTCTCCTTCTATGCTTTTGTGGCCTCGAGGGCCCAATCTTGGGTGCTACAAGACCACATCTTACGTGACAGTGGTATATGTGATATGGACGATGATTACGTTTCTGCTTTGGCTTGTCTTCGTGATACGATTCCAAGCTTTGATTTTAGCGTTTTCGCTAATAAGGACACCGCCCCATCTAAAGCCCAAGAAACATTGGCGAGTACCCTTTTTAGTGAGATGGTCAAGGATATGGAAGCCCACTTTGACATGACGGTTAGACAGAAAGCAGTTTTCGAGTGTCTTCGCGCACCACATGCCCAAGATTTCCTACAAGCTATCCCCATAGACGGGCTCGGTCAACATATGTCGC
Organism: Glebionis coronaria; assembly: GCA_025667525.1. Taxonomy (NCBI): domain Eukaryota; kingdom Viridiplantae; phylum Streptophyta; class Magnoliopsida; order Asterales; family Asteraceae; genus Glebionis; species Glebionis coronaria. The sequence goes on along the minus strand of CM046875.1, from coordinate 484,717,709 downwards.
CGGTAGAATACCGCATTATCCTTAAGTATCGTCTTATGATTCCATTATTTCCGGTTGATGCTATATGCCCTATTTGTCGCAAGGCATGTTTGGATTCTTTTGGGGAACATGCGGTTCATTGTAAAGAACTTCCGGGCTTCAAGTATCGACATGATTTTGTTAGGGACGTTCTTTACGACATATGTAGGCGTGCTGGGATCTCCTCCAAAAAAGAGGCACCTGTTAATTTCTTGACCGACCCGTCAGATGGAAGATCCACACTAAGACCCGCTGATATTTTGGTTTTTGGATGGGTTGGAGGTAAACATGCGTGCGTTGATTTGACAGGTGTTTCTCCTCTCGTAGGGCTAGGCAGTCGAGATTTTACAGCGGGTCAGGCTGCTATAAAAGCCGCCTCGTGCAAAGTGACTAAACACGAGAAAGCATGTGTTGAAAATCAACATGTGTTTATTCCTTTCGCGTTTGATATATTTGGTTTCTTTGCACCTGAGGCGGTGGAGCTACATACGAGAATACAACGTGTTATGAATAGTAATGTTTTAGCTCCTAAATCCACAAACGTTGTATTTAATAGACTTGATTTTGCTATACAAAAAGGGCTAACGGCGCAGCTTGTTGCCCGTTTGCCTTCTCCTAATATGTAAATTAATTTTACTTTTCTCATTAGTAAATTAAGTGAGATTAACTGAGAGTTTTAAAAAGTTGCATCGTATATGGTTCTTAATTCTTATCATATTAAGCAATCATATGTATGATATGAATAGATTTTTCTAACTAAGTGTTTGAACTTTTTTTATAAATTAAAAGATATTTACATACTAAAAGTTTTGGTTACTAATAAAATAAATACTTATTTAAATCATTAAAACTTTTATATAATAAAATACAACGGATATAAAAAAGACAAAAGAAATATATAACTTTTACTTACTTTTTTGTCTACTAAAAAAAGAGTTGTTAAAAATTTTATACTTTTAGTGAACATTTTATTACTTACTCTTTTTTTTATTTAGTATGAGTTGATAAAAATAATTTTTGATAATTTTTTATATTAAAAATTGATATAAAATATTTTTAACGTCTTTTTTATTTATTTTTTTATATCTAATTTAATAAGCAAATGTTATAAATTTTGTAATGTTCTATTGAGTATAGGATCAAGATAGAAGTTTAATGCATGTAGTCATGTAGATATGATTAAAATACAAACCAAAAGATGATAAAACTTTTTTTTGAAGAAAAAGTGTCTCCAACTCTCCATTTGAAGCAAGATTTTATATTTTGAAGTCACTGGATTAGTTATCAAGAATGGAACTAGCGTCAGTCTCCAACCATGCTTTCAAATCACATATTTTTCCATATATTAGTAGTATATTGCTTCATTTCTTAAAAAACGAACCAAAGGTCTTTGGACTCTTGTCAATATATGTCATATATCTTCTATTACTTGGTTTGATATATTACTACTAATAACATTAATTTATGTTCGTTTAGTTTATTAAAAAAAAAAGAAATTATGTTCGTTTAGGTAATGACTATGGTTATTAATTACGTACTATCTAGCTGTTTATAGTTGGACATCATACTTTTAACAATCTACGTATGAGAAAATATGTTCATCTACTTGTACTATACGTATCAATGGGTAGTTTTAATACGAATAATTTCAACTCCGCGAAGAGCGATATCATCTTAATTCATGTGCTTACTACATAAGAATGTAATGCACACTAAATGACAATATACTAATCGGTCATCATTATATTAATTTTCCGAAAACGAATCCTAAATAATGATATATATTCCTTGTATTTACTTGAAACTTTTCTGTGAATAAGTAAAGTGACAAGATATATTGAATTGAAGCACATATGCTCACTTTCTTTCTCGCCATCTAATCAACCTTTTATTTTCCTTTAAAAGGCTTGTATTTCACATAAATGTATGCCCATTTGTTACATAAGAACAAACTTTTTATAACAAATTTTAAACTAGAGCTAGAACATATAATATTAACCACTACAAAAGAAATAGAGCATGCCACCAAACTTTTGGCGATGACATGAGTGTACTGCCTAAACGTCGTTAAACGATATAAAATTATGAGTGATAATTTGCACACTCTAATTATTTATTTACACATTTAAATTGTGTGTATCTTGACATTTATATCGTTACATCATTTAATGGTATGCAGATACATTAAGGGTATAATAGTCATGACATGCATATTTTAGAGTAAACCAATCAATTAATAGAGTGTGCAAATCATCACCCTTTAACTATACAAGCATCGTGTCAAAGTTGAACATAAAACTTTGGCTTGTCTTCGTAAAAAATGGGCATCGTTGCAATGGCGGAGCTTGATTGCCTAAATTGTGAGGGGCGAAAAAAACTATGACAATAATGTGATATTCTATTCTGAAAGATTATCTTGTGATCATGTACATAGAGATAACAAAGATACGAAATAACACTTTAAAACTAGCCTACAATCATAATTTCAAATCTAATTACTCAAAAATATCAATTGACAACCTTTTCATCAACTCATAAAACGTTAAAGAGACTCGTGTACTTGAAATATTATTAATAAAACCATCTACGATCTACAAGAAAAAAATCAAATAGGAAGTGGACAGTTACATGTTTACAAACTCTCAATTCTCATGTATATTACCACATTTTTAGCAGCTCACAACTTAAAAAATAAACATAAATCCCTTTATCCATAAGAGTCGTTAATTGTGGCCTAAAATTTGAAGACAACACCCTTTTCTGCCCCTTATATCCTCCACCTCTGCATCGTTGTCTATGACATGTCATAGCCGATACTTTGACGACCCGCAACATTTTTTGTTGTGAATTACCTAAATTTAAATAAAACCTATTAAATAATACTAATGCGTTTGAGTGAGACGTCTTTTACTTCAAAATGAATGAGCCATACAAAGTGGTCGCTAAATTGAAAAGAAAAACGAGTAAGTTACACCCTAAGTAACACTTACACAAATTATCTGTAAGGTTTTCACTTATGTGACGACATTTATTTACCATAGTTTATCTCATCAGTTTATCTCATCACAAATGCAGATCACAAATGCAGATCACAAATGCAGGGATTAGAATTGCCATTCTAGAAAATTTATAATCGTTTGGTGATATAAATACATTCCATGGCGTCCATGGAAGGTAAATTACATTATCAACCATATAGACCGTTTAAAACAAGTAAATCCAACTTGTTAACATAGATAGGCCACCGTTGCTTTCAAGAAGTTAGCATCCTCGTACTCCGACTTTTCTAAATAAGCTTGTGAAATGTGTTGTTAGACATATTGACGGTCTAAAACAAGCATACCTTAATGCTTGTTTGTTAAATTTTTATTAAGTCATGTTTTATTAAAATAAAATTTAATATATATAGTTTTAATTTTATTATTTAACATCTGAACTTATTTTGCTCTATTAAATCACAAATAAACATTCTTTTATATGAATTAATAATTTTTTTATTATGTTAATTAAGTCATTATCAAACACCACGTTAATTCTCAAAATAAAAGCAAAAAAGATCGAATGATCAAAACACTTTAAACCGACCAACATTCTAATATTTAATATACGAGGAATTGAGCAGAAAAGTTACACATTCTCATAGAGTTAGGTGAGACCGTGCATTAGGTGCAACCGTACAACACATTACAATTAACACTTGCTGATATAACACTTCAACAACCTTCAAATAACAAATCAATAACTAAAATACAATCTTTAACAAAAAATAACACCTATTAGTACTTGTAGGTCCCATAACAAGTTAAAATCAACTAACCGTTTATGGAAAATCAATTAAAACTTGTGAGTAGACTACAACTTCCTGTAAATAACTCTGTAGTGGCTATGTTTATCGACGAAAAAATTATATCCGTACTGCGTATAAATTTCGATAGACATAAAGTTATGTATTAATCGACTAAAAAGTGTAAGTGGATTTGTATTGAGGTCAAAATTATATTAGTATTCATTAGATTATGATTATTATGGGTTTAACTATTGAGGCTATAAATATTAGGTCATATGTACTTTCTCATTATTCATTCGATTAATAACATCAAGTCTTAAATGATATCAGAACCCTAGGTACATGTCACTGGACTATAGTCATCCTTCGGTCACGGGCTATCGATGAACTAGAGGATTATCGTTTTATTTTTTCGGTTGTCATAATATGCACAACCTTTGGGAATTATGATCTAAGCTTCACAAATCACAAGATCTTTCTGGAAATTGGTATACATGTACTAGACACATAGTTTTAGCGTTTGGTCGTCTAGTCAAAGTTACTACTATTTTACAGTTCACCACTTTTTGAAGTGTCGGGTTAGCATGGCCTAGCGTTTTTGTTAACCGTCAGGTGTTACTGATATTGTGGTCATAGCTTTGGACATTGATAGTTGAGTTTTAGGGTAGGTATATCTTATTCAACGTTTTAGGAAAAACATCGAATGAATTAAAACCACGGAGTTCGTTGTAAGTCACGAAGAAGTGTACGACCAATTATAACTTATTTGGAGAATTACGTTCTTGGGAAATGAGGATTAAAAGTAAATAGACGAAGCTACACTAAGACGGCTAAAAATTAAGTCGAATTACGTTTCACGCAAAACGAGATTAAGATATTTAATATTAAAAATAATAAAATATTAAAAAAATTCAAAACTAATTTAATTTTACCTAAATAAAAAAAATGAAATAATAAAAACAGAAAATGAGTTTTGGGCCTTGAAATGGGCCAAAACCCAAAACAGTCCAAAATCTAGATGATCTTTTCAGCCCAAAAATAATTTTTTGCAAAACGTAAAAAGGTGTATTTAGACTAAAACGGTGATTCTGAGCAAGTTTTCCTAAACGCCCAAAAGCTCAATCCCTACCAATAAGCCAGAAATAAGATATAAGCTACCTTATTGGGCCTAGTAAGTCCAATAAGCTAATAACTTAAGCTTATTAGCTGAAAATTGGCAGAGATTAATATTTTGGACCAAATAAGACTTTGCAAAAATAATTTTACAAAAAGTTACACTAAATAAGTTGAACTAAGCAAAAGTTGCTTTTCACAAAAGACAAAACAGTCGATTTTTAGAAAAATATAAGTAGAAGGCCTAAGTTTTTGCAAGAAACTTGAAATTGGAATAACTAAGACACTGACACATGAAAAACTCAATAAGCCCACAACAATAAGTTGTGGGACTCAATAAGCACAAAAATAATATTAAGCTAATGTCAAATCCTAGTAAAAACTTAAAAATGGAAAGTACATAGCTCAAACAGGTGAAATAAAGGAGATTAATCACAAAAGAAAAGTTGTGGCGCAATTTGAATAAGCAGAAATGATAAATAAGCTAAAATGTAGCTTATAAGGACAGTTATGTACAAGTGTTATAAAAATAAAGTGATATACACCTTGGTTAGAAAAGACCCAAGGGCATAACGGTATGAGTGTGAGTCTGTAAAGGGGAGGTAGTGGGTTCGAGTCCCACACCAACCTTTTTGCTATTTTACTTTTTTTGGAAGGCAATAATCCCCTAATAAGCCAGTTAGGCTCACAGGGGTGTTAGTTCAATCACAAAGCTTAAATAAGTTCAAACCACATAAATCACACAAAAACAATCAAAATTCAAGATTGCAAGTAATTTTTTCTAATGCTACAGTGGCTGTCTAAACTAGAGGCACAACAGGAAACTTAGGGCTTATTTTTAAGCAACTAAAAAGCTTCTATCCTAAAATTTAACTTAAAACAAATTTCATACTACTTGTGAACAACCTATATTATTAAAATAAAAGATTAGAACTTAGATTCCAAGGAAATATGATAGCTGGTATGGTTGACTTCAAAATAGCATCAAAGTGATCATGTGAAGAACTCAAATTCAAACTAATGATTTAAAGCATGTCAGATATATCATATACCTCATATAAAAATAATTTAAAGCAAGAATAACAGGAATGAATACAAATTAAACACATTCCTATGCTACTTACTATTCTTGACAAAAAAAATGGAAAAACTTGAAAACTGATGTTGGTCCCTTGTAAATCGTTATTACTTATTAACCTTAAGTAATAACTCTTTACCAAGATTCAAGTGTGTTGTTTTAACAATTGATAAGAACTAAGAACAATTAAAACAACAATACCAATAACTTTTTAACGTATATACTTATATTAGAATCAAATAAAGAATCTATAACCCACTTTGTTTGCGGAATAACAAAGTGGTTGAATGACAATGGGTGATGATCTCCTCTACTTAAACTTCTAACCAAAGTTAAATGTCTAAGCTTCAATCTAAACATTCATATGCTTCTTGGCTATATGGTTTAGTTGGTAATGAGAGAGAAAGGTTTTCTAGAGTTTTTACTCTTGTATTGGTTAACCTTTTTCCTCTCAATGTACACTCCTTATATAGGCATTGTAAAACTAGGGTTTGCATTTTGCATGTTTCTATGCATGGGTTTATCCATTGGGTGGTTGATACCCATGCTGGATAAGCAGTACAAAGTAAATAATAAACTATTCTAAAAAAGATAAAGGTTGTACTTATAGCTAACTATACAAGCAACCTACTTTGAATTAAAGTTATCTTTCCCGCCTAATGCAAACCATCAGAATACTGAAGAGTCTTTAGTATTCTAGACGAGATCGACATCATTGAGCTTGGTATTGTCAAACCAAACTGAACTGAAAGCTCTTCTTCAGTACTTGTTCTTCAGAAACTAGACCGCCTAGTATTTGAAGCAAAGACTCCTTTGTCTTCTAAGTTAACTGGAAGAGGAAAGCTGAACATTCTTCAACAACATAGTCTTTAGTAGGAACTTTGTTCCTCTGGTCATCCTTCAGCAGACTGGCCTTATTGCTGAGCATGAAACACTTAGGGGGATTTTATATTCAAATCCTAGAGTTGCTTCAGTGTCAGTAAATACTGACCCAAAAATCTCCCCCTATTTGGATATACAAATAGCCTAAGTCTAATGTCAGTAGTAAGTGAGCATAACAACTTCTTCTTACTTGCACTGAACAATAATTTCTTATAAACATTGGATAATCATTTATTCATAAAACATTACAAATTACAACAAAAGCAATACAAATGATTATTGAATTTTCCTTAGGCCTAAGTTCTTCAATGATAGGAGTCTGAATTGATGGATCTGAGTTTTGGTGGTCCAGTATAGCAAGCAAGCACATGCTGAAGGTTCTTGCAGCATAAGTACGTCAGGGGCCACCATGCTGAGAGTAAAAGATCCTTTGAACATTTGAAAGAAGTTCATTGTTCATTTCATCGAGGTCACTGATGCCCACAAAGTCTTGACGTTCACGATGGTTGAACATTATCATTCCCAATTCTGGTTCGTCTAGTACATGGCCAGGGAGATGATTTTGAAACTAAACAAAGCCTATGTATTTCTTTGTGGTGACAAAAATGTCACCCACACCAGGTTTGATCAGATTGGTTCTTTTGTTCAGCTCCAGTATAGGATCTTGATCCACCAGAGAAACTTGTGTGCTAATGTTCAGAATCTCACCCAGTTTTTCATGATTTCTCATAAAGTGCTCAATTCTGGTGCGAACTTCATCCCATCTCTTGGATTTTCTTTTCTCAATCTTCATACTCATTTCAATCCATTTAGTGTAAGAAAGTTCTTTCCCTTGGAAGTTTTCTAGGATCTCATCAGTCCCATCTCCCCTATAGAACTTGAGATGAATATCACCTCTGCTAGTCAGCATATCAACATTGGTGATTGGTGAGAGATTTCTTTTGTTCAGCCTTGTTATACAAATTTTTTCATATAACATCTTCTTCTTGAAAAGACTTTCAACTTTAGCTTTCCCTATTTATTCATACAAGCTTAGCTTCAGATCTCTTAGCTTTTCTTCTTGCTGAAACTTGTACAATTTGTTTAGTTCTTCTTGAGTGGCCACCCCAGCTTTGATCAGTCGATCATTCAGTGTAAAATATTCTTTGTTCTTAGGTATAAAGGGAGGTGTACCACTATCTGTTGTATCTTCACTTGTGGTCAGTCCATCCACATGATCATCCTTGGCTGAAGACTCCCCCTTAGCCTTAGCTGGGCTCTTCTCAGTAAATGGTGACTCATAGACAACAGGTTGTTTCTGAGCCTTCTTTTGGGCATGTTTTTGAAAGAGCTGATGAATGGTAATTTTCTCCCCCTCAGCAGAAGACTACCCATCAGCTTCTGATGACCCACCAGCAGGGAAGAGACCACAAATGTGATCAAGAATGGAAGATACCTTGGCCAGCATTGCTGGAACATTTTCAAGTGCATTCAGTTTCTGTTGAACCTCATCAGATAAGGTCAACTTTTGTTTTTCCAGCAACGGCACTCTATCTTTTATCTTTGACACAGTCACATAAATCATTTACTTGGCCAGGCATTTGTGTGAATTATGGTGGAAACTTCATGGTAGCACTGTTGAGGGAATCCATAAGAGATGACATTTCTTGCTTTAGGGAAGTGGTGGTGGCCACATCTTTGACTAATGGCTGTAAAGCAGCAATGATGACATCCTTGATTTGATCAGCAATAGGAGGAATTAGTCTTGCTTTAAGAGTAGTAATTTCAGCATCAGCAAGCACCTTTTCTTCCTTCAGTTTAGCCACCTGTGATTGAAGAATTAACACTTTATTTATCAATTCTTTTACCTGTTCAGATTTGGGGGATGGTGGCTTTGGTGTTTCTTCAGCAGTCTCCTCATCACTGTCATCAAGGTTGACTGGAACTCGTTCACTGAACCCAAGCTCCTTCTCTAAATCATCACCAGACATACTGAACACAAATGAAGGCAAGTGTCCCACCTTGACGCCCGTGGTGAGATGCACTCCCTTTGGTGTCTGGTGAGCATCACCTCCAGTGTGAGGATCAGTTTCAAGTCCTTCATCACCAGGGTTGGTTTTACCTGATTGATCCTGAGAAAGAGACCTTGATAAGTTAAGATCAATGATAATTTTTTTGGTTCCTTCAGTAGGACCCTGTTGTGGGGGGACTACATCATTAGAAACAGATAGGACAGGGTCAGCGTCAGTTGTTGTATTTGTTGATGCCTAATTCCCTGATTCAGACTCAGAGTGACAAATGATAGAAATTGGTAATGAAATAGGAATTGTATTCAGATTTAAATTACTAACCAATGTTGACTCCATACTACTAAGCTGAGGGTGAGCTCCATCTTCACCCTTCTCTCCTAAAGAAGTTGAGAGAGGGGTTGCCTTCTGGGCCTCTTTATGCATGTCACCTCTAGCAAAGACTGAACGTGACGGCTGGCTTGGGTTCTTGTCCTTGGCCGAGGATTTGCGTTTCTTTGAAGCTTGGCCTTGGGTATCATCAACAACCTTCTTCGATGAAGATTCTGTGAGGGCTCTCCTCTTTCAGGACTCACGTCTAACCTTTTCAGTGTTAATAGACGTGTGCTTCTGACGTAGTCCAGAAGAAGCTCCGGGCTTTTCGCCTTTCAGATCCCCTTCTCCAGTTGGAGAAGTATCTTGTTGAGCTTTGTACACTACTAGAGCATCTGCTGAGTAGATGTCCAACATGGGTTATGTAAGATGAGGATCAATGGTGCTGACTGGAATGTTCCAGTGAGTAAATTCAAAGGGTCAAAAAATCAGTTTATCTCCATTGATTTTAGAAAAGTCATCACCAAGATGGTCAGCAAAGAGGAGAGATGGAAATCTGGTGTAAAAACGTTTTTCTCTCTTGTCTTTTTTCTCCAGCTTCCCATATAAGCCTCCCAAAATCAGCTTGTATTCCTTTGGCAGGACTATATAAAATAATAGCATTCTTTTTGTTTATATGGTCAAGGCCTCCAGTTCCCCCCTCCCCTCAAACACTCGATGAGAATAGTCATCAGTTCTTTCCACCTTGGTAGCAAACAACTTCTTATTAAACCCCCCTTCTCAGTGATCTCTTTAGTATACCCAATTTCTTTAAAGAAATTTTTAACAATCATAAAATCATCAAGTATAGCTTCATAGTCACTAGGGTTTTCCAAATAATTTAGACCCAAGACCCTTCTAAATAATTTCAAACCAATTTTGCCATGAATCCCAGCAGTAGTAGAATCAAACTTTATGGACTTCTTGTTGTTAGAAGCTTGTGCTGTGAGCCAAAACACTTTTAGAACATTTTGGAACATCATTCCAGGATCCTTAAACAATGCATCTCGTAAATCACTTTTGGATAAGTAAGTCATTACTTGATCCCCAGGAACAGATTTAATGGTGTCTGGTTTACTTAAGGTGATGTTGTTGGGCTTGAAGATGATATCTTCGATGGGAAAGGTGACATGAGTGGATGGGTTAAGAGTGATTTCTACAACTTTTTGGGAAGAAGATTCAGCCATTGTTGTGTTTTGTGTTTTTTAAGTAGAGAGTTTGTGTTTGTGTTTTTGATGAAAACATTTGTAAGCGTGGAATGAAATCCAAATGCAATGGATTATATAAAAACTTAAACTGATTTGAGAAAAAATTTTAAAACCATTTGAAAAAGTTATAAATCTTTTAGGGTTTCTTTTGAACATTTGGCACAAACTCTCTCATTAATGTTCTGCAAAAAGGTATGATTTTATGTTGCTTTGAACAATGAAACGCCTCATGTGTCAGGAAGTTGTTGACTGTGGATAGGGACGTTTAAGATTTCCTTAATTAACGAATGACACCTTTTGAAAGAATGTTTGTTTTATTCACAAGAAAATTCAATGTCATTAATACTTTTCGACACATGATTGATTTGTTTTAAAAGTTGTTGCTCAGATATGCTAAAGCTGATGGCAATACTTGTGAGCTTCAGTGCGTCAGATGAGGCGACAAAACCCCATATACATGTTCACATAAGTGAACAAGACATATGGCATTGCACGCTCCTCTACTCAGGCCAAGCTACTCATTTATATTAAACTTTTGTTCAGATTTTGCTGAAGAAAAACTTTGATGACTGGTGATCATTTGTTCAGCTTCAGTGTATCAGATAAGGCGACAAAACATGATATATACAATCACATAAAGTGAGATAGACACATGACATTGCACACTCCTTTACTCAGACACTGCTACTTAGCATTACTCAAAACTTTTAAGAAATGATGAACCTTTAAGCTTCTTCAGTGAATGCTAAAGGTTCAGGTTTTGTATCATCAATGTTCAGCATACCAAGCTCCATTATCAATCTTTTGAAAGTTGGTTCATCCAGTGGTTTGGTGAAGATATCAGCTAACTGATACTGAGTGGGGATGAAATGTAATTCAATGTCCCCTTTTACAATATGATCTGTGATAAAGTGATATCTGATATCAATGTGTTTTGTTCTTGAGTGAAGGACTGGATTGTTGGATATTGCAATAGCACTAGTGTTATCACAAAAGATTGGTACCTTTTCATATTCTATGTCATAATCAGCCAGTTGGCTTTTCATCCAAAGAACATTGGCACAACATCCAGCAACTGCCACATATTCAGCTTCTGCTGAAGACATGGCAACTGTTTGTTGCTTTTTAGCACTCCAACACACAAGTTTGCCACCTAGCAATTGGCAAGCACCAGAAGTGCTTTTTCTGTCCATATTGCATCCAGCATAGTCAGAGTCTGAATACCCCTTTAGATTAAATCCTGAGGATTTGGGGTACCAAAGACCTAGAATTGGTGTACCTTTTAGGTATCTGAAGATTCTCTTTATAGCAGTAAGGTGTAATTCCTTTGGATCTGCTTGGTATCTTGCACAAAGGCATGTAGAGAATTGAATGTCAGGTCTGCTTGCGGTTATATACATGAGAGACTCAATCATACCTCTATACTGAGTCTCATTGACTGGTTGTCCATTGAGATCAGGTCCTAAGTTGTTAGGGGGTACCATTGGTGTTTTTACTGAAGCACAATTGATATCATACTTATTCAGCAGATCCTTGACATATTTTTCTTGATTGATGGAGATGCCTTGGTCAGATTGTTTAATCTAAAGACCAAGGAAGTATGTGAGTTCTCCCATCATACTCATCTCAAACTTGCTGGTCATAAGCTAGGCAAATTTTTTTCATAGTTTCAAGCTTGTTGAACCAAAGATGATGTCATCCACATAAATTTGTACCAGAATGGTGTCAGTTTTAGATTTATAGATAAACAAGGTGCTATCTATTTTTCCTCTGACAAACTTATGTTCAATGAGAAATGTTGAGAGAGTTTCATACCAAGCTCTTAGAGCTTGCTTTAGTCCATACAAAGCTTTGTAAAGCTTGTTGACATGGTTTGGGTATTTATTACTCTCAAATCCTGAAGGCTGTATAACATAAACTTCTTCTTTTAGGTCACCATTTAGGAATGCACTTTTGGCATCCATTTGGTAGATAGTGAAGTTCATGTAAGTGGCATAAGCAAGGAAGATTTGTATGTCTTCCATACGTGCAACTGGAGCAAAGGTCTAATCAAAATCAACACCAGGCTCTTGATTGAATCCGTGGGCCACCAGCCTAGCTTTGTTTTTGGTCACCACATTGGTTTCATCTCTTTTGAGCTTGTAAACCCATTTGGTGCCAGTGGTTGATTTACCATATGGAAGAGGAACCAATTTCTAAACTTTATTTCTTTCAAATTGATTTAGTTCTTCTTGCTTGGCATCCACCCATCCAGGGTGAGTGAGTGCTTCAGAAACCTTTGTAGGTTCAATTTCCGAAACAATGTTTGCTTAGAGGCATTCTCTATATGAAGCAGCACCCAGTTTCTTTGCCATAGATCTAGTGACTCTACCTTCTCCAGGATTACCTATTATGTTCACCAGCTGTATGTGACTATTATTAGTCCAAGATTTTTGTGGAGCTAGAGAATAGACACTAGTATCATGATTAGAGCTAGAACTTGGAAGTCCGTAACATGGACTTGGACTTGGATTATCTCTAGTGTCAACTGAAGGATATTCAATAGAAAATGTTTAATCAATGGAGGGCTTCCTTCTTGGTCAGAAGCAACACATCCAAGACCTAATTCCCTAGAGATAGTTAGGGAACATTGATCAAGAGACTCAGATTGTTCATCAGCAGCATCATTTGATTGTGAGTGAGCATGCTGATCATTTTGAGACTGGCCATTTTGGTCATTTGTGTTATCTTCCTGATCATTTTGATCATTTTGATCATTTTGATGTTGATCATTTAGATCATTTGATTGTCAGCCATCAATATTTGATACTAAAGGATTTCCTTTTATAGGACTTGTCATATCTTCAAATGGATCAATATAAGGAACTGAATTGTTTGCTTGATGTCTTTGAGAAGGCTCATAATGTTGAAATTCATCAGATGGATAGTTGTGAGATTCATGAATATGAAGTCCATCATCTGATGGATTTGCAAATTTGAGAGCTTCAGAACTTTCATTAAAGGTGATGTGGTAAGTTTCTTCAATACATTGTCTTCTTGTGTTAAAGACTCTGTATGCTTTAGATACTAGAGAGTATCCAAGCAAGTAACCATCATCATATTTTTCATCGAACTTACCAAGGTGATCCTTGTGATTGTGAATGAATACTGGACACCCAAACACATGTAAGAATGAGATGTTTAGAATTCTCCCTCTGAAGACTTCATAGGGAGTCTTCATGTGTCTCTTCACAATGATGGATCTATTTTGAGTGTAGCAAGCAGTGGCTACAACATCAGTCTAAAAGTTCTTAGAGAGAGCTAATCCATCAAGCATTATCCTTGCTGCTTCAATCAAAGTTCTGTTTCTTCTTTCAGTCACACCATTTTGTTCAGGTGTGTAAGGTGATGAGAAATGTTGTGAAATTCCTTTGTCATCACAGAACTTGATTAGAGTATAGTTTCTGAATTCAGTGTCATTTTCAGTTCTAAGTTGTTTGACATGAGTGTCATTTTGATTTTCAACTCTTTTGATGAAAGACATAATGGCGTCTGGTGCATGGATTTTCTTTGTCAGAGAATATACCCAGGTGTACCTAGAGTACTAATCAACAATGACAAGTGTATATTTTTCATGAAAAATGACCCTAGGTGATACTGACCCAAATAAGTCCATGTGAAGCAAGTGAAGACTTTCTTTGATTGAGAAAGTTTGCTTTGTTTTGAAACTGGCCCTATGGTGCTTCCCTTTTTCACATGTTGAGCATGGTTTGTCCTTGGAATAGACAAGTGAAAGAAGACCAATAACAAGATTTGGTTTTGCCAGCAGAGTAATTGTTTTGAAATTTAGATGTGAGAGCCTCTTATGCTAAAGCCAGTTAGTAATGTTGGAGGCTCTAGCAAAGAAACACGTCTCTTGAGTAGAGTTCAAGTTCATAACATAAACATCTTTTACTCTGGGAGCAATCCTCACAATTTCATGATTGAAGTTGAAGATTGTACCTTTTTGTCATCAAACAGCCCTACATACTTTGCATCACAAAGTTGACTGATGCTGATTAGGTTGTGCTTCAATCCATTGACATATGCTACCCTAGTAAAAACTATACCATTGCATATCACTGAACCAAATCCTTTAGTAGTGGCTGATGAGTTATCACCAAACACAATTTTAGGACCTTGTTCCTCCTTATACTTGTGCAGATGACTTTTGGTTCTAATCATATGCCTTGAGCAGCCACTATCCAGGTACCAAATAGGCTTCCTGAGATCACACTGCATGAGTTAAGGAAATGGTCAGTTTTGTTTTGAAACCCACCTTTGATGGGTGGGTTTTTTTAGATCTAGAAGGTGTTCTAGATCTGAATGATCCTTTTGATGAGGATGAATAAGATTGCTCAGAAGAAGAAGGAGAGGATTGAACAACATTTGCTTACTTAGCCTGAAGGGCTTCACCTCTTCTGAACCACTCTATATGATTGTGATCAGATATAGTGTGGACATTACTTCCACAAGTTTCACAACATTTGGCAATAGAGTTTGGGTTCCTAGGTTTGATTTCCCTTCTGAGAGAGATAACTCGATTATGTCCATGAGTGTCATGGTCATAACTTCTACAAATATCACAAACAGGATAGTAGTGACACTCATCAGAGTAATGCTTGCCCATACAACAATGAATGCATGGTGGGAAAGGCATTTTTCGCCTAGAATGAGATGCTTCAGTGTTGTGAGCATCAGCACTAGTTTTAGCAAGCATATATTGAGTATGTTCACAAGTGAGATGGTCAGTCCTCTCACATTTAGTATAATAAATCGCTTTTAGGCAAGTTTCAGTGAGATGGTTGTTTAAACCACATATCACAAGCCCTTTCAAATTTTGTCTTGTACTTATAATATGGAGAGTTTGAAGGTTCATCTATGAATCGAGTTGGTGTTTGCTGCTACCTGAGTTGCAATTTGAGATCATTGATCTCTTGCATGACAATAGACATTCTCTCATCTTCCTCAGATCTAGCATTCTTCAGTTTATTTGTTGAAACTGAAGAGGTAGTTCCCATATGTGAACCTTCAGCATGAGCTGAAGAGTTTTTTGAAGTGTCAATTTTGACATGCTTGGGATACCTACCTTTGTGTGTTGTGTGAGACTTGATGATTCACTGGATTGATTTTGGTCCAATAGAGGGTTCAGCACCAACCAGCTTCTCCAAAGGAGGAAGTGGGGGTACTTACTTCATTCTCTAAATCATCATCTGAGTCATCTTCAGTAACTGAAGATTCAACAGGTGCTGAAGTGTCATCATTTGCTTGCAACTCAGGAAGAAGGATACGTCCAGTGTCATGATTTGGTAAATTCTCTTCACCCGACCTTACAACATCAGGGATCGAGCTACCATCCTCATTTGAGGCTTTTACAAAGACAATATCAATTGTGTTGGTGCTGGAGGATCCTTCAGCACCAAGCATTTTCCTCTTTTGAGCAGGAATTTGTTCATTGATGCACTGGTTTACCCTATCAGAGTTTCTAAGCTAATATTTAACAATATATTTTGCTTCTTTTAGTTCAGCTCTTAAGGAATTATTTTCATCCAGAATCTCTTTGTTTAGTTGTAGAAAAGTAAGTACATCAAGTTTAGCTTCTTTTAGCTCTATTAGCTTACTTTCAAAATCATCAAGTTTTAGAACAAGTTTATGATACTTTTCAAGCAAGTTGTTTCTTTGTTCTTCAACAAATTTTAGATCAATACACAAGTAATCAAAGACAAATTTAATGTCATCCTTATCTTCTAATTCAAGAAGAGCTTGTACCTTTTTTATTGTGATATTGACCCATTCACCATTTCTGGCACTTTCTCTGGCAACAACATTGGAGTTTGACCCTTCATCAGCAGCAAGTGCCATTAGCACTTTCACATTAACCAATTCATCATCATCTGAAGAGACCTCTTCTTCATCCCATTCATAAGCTTCAGCAATGAGTCCTGTGTTCTTATCTTGCTTGGGAGCCTGGGAGGAAGAACTTTCAGTGCTCATGAGAGCCAGTCTAGCTTTTATTTCTCTATACTTTGCCTCAAAGTCTTTTGCTGGTCGAAGTTCAGCCCTGTTTTGCTAAAAGGAAGTAGAAGCAATTTGTTTATGTTGAAATGATGATTGACCAGATGGTCTTGATTGAGCTGATGGGGAATAAGAAGGAATGGATGTTTTGGAATAACAATCCCTAGCAAAGTAACCAGTCTTCCCATATTTGTAGCATTCAGTGTCAACTGAAGCTTTTGTGGTGCTGGAGAACTTGCCTCATTTCTTAAAGAACCTTCTAGACTTTGCCAGAAGTACTCTTTAATGAAATTCCTCTTTGAGGTCATTCAGATATTCCTCACTAGTTCTTGTGTCTTCTTCATCATCAGGACTATCTTGGTAGTCTTGGATGACAACCTCACTGAAGAAAGCTGTAGACAAGGGTGTAGCAATGGTTAATGTTTTACTCTTGCTTGAGCCTTCATAAATCCTATCAACTAGGTTTTCTTCATATTTTAGTTTCCCAAACAGAGAGGCCAGATCACAAGATTTTATGTAATTAGCATTTCTCAAGCTTTGGCAGAAACTGAGCCATTTCTTTGGCAATGCATTAACAAAAACTGTGTTGATTTCAAGTTTTGAAAGCCCAACGTCATCATTCACAAGTTCATTCATCAGTGCTTTGTATCTGGTGAATGTATATGTGAGGGTTTCCCCTTCTTTGTGTTTGAAGGTGTTGTATTGAAGCTTTAAATCCATGATTCGTGTTTCTTTTACATCAGAGGGTCCCTCATGATAGAGAATAAGGTCCTCCCATATAGATTTTGATGTTTTGCAATTTACAACAGAATTTATTTAGTCATCTGGGAGTACATACATGATGAGACTTTTGAGACGCTGATCTAGGTTAGCAGCTTTTCTCTCATCAGCAGTCCATTGTACTTCAGGTTTTTTAATATCCCCAACCATGGGAACAAATGGACCATTTTCAATGATTCGAAGGAATTGAGGTTCAATCCTAACCATGTGAACAACGAACCTCTTCTTCCAATTTGTGAAGTTAGCTACCTCTAGGATAGGAGCAACATTTATTTGGCCACCCTTATACTCTAGAGTTTGTGGTATCACTTGATCCATTTAAGGATATTCATTTTTGTAAACTTTAAATGAGTAGTTTAATAAAATAAGAGTTTTGCTAATCAAACTGCTCTGATACCACTTGTTGGTCCCTTGTAAATCGTTATTACTTATCAACATTAAGTAATAACTCTTTACCAAGACTCAAGTGTGTTGTTTTAACAATTGATAAGAACTAAGAACAATTAAAACAACAATACCAATAACTTAACGTATAGACTTTTATTAGAATCAAATCAAGAATCTATAACCCACTTTGTTTGCGGAATAACAAAGTGGTTGAATGACAATGGGTGGTGATCTCCTATACTTAAACTTCTAACCAAAGTTAGATGTCTAAGCTCCAATCTAAACGTTCATATGCTTCTTGGCTATATAATTTAGTTGGTAATGAGAGAGAAAGGTTTTCCAGAGTTTTTACTCTTGTATTGGTTAACCTTTTTCCTTTCAATGTACACTCCTTATATAGGGAGTGTAAAACTAGGGTTTGCATTTTGCATGTTTCTATGCATGGGTTTATCCAGTGGGTGGTTGATGCCCATGCTCGATAAACTGTACAAAGTACACAATAAACTATTCTAGAAAAGATAAAGGTTGTACTTATAGCTAACTATACAAGCAACCTAGTTTGACTTAAAGTTATCTTTCCCGCCTAATGCAAACCATCATAATACTGAAGAGTCTTCAGTATTCAAGAGGAGATCGATATCATTCAGCTTGGTATTGTCAAACCAAACTGAACTGAAAGCTCTTCTTCAGTACTTGTTCTTCACCAACTAGACCGCCTAGTATTTGAAGCAAAGAATCATTTGTCTTCTAAGTTAACTGGAAGAGGAAAGCTGAACATTCTTCAGCAACATAGTCTTTAGTAGGAACTTTGTTCCTCTGGTCATCCTTCAGCAGACTGGCCTTACTGCTGAGCATGAAACACTTAGAGGGATTTTATATTCAAATCCTAGAGTTACTTCAGGGTCAGTAAATACTGATGCAACAACTGATATTTTGAACTTCAATCTTTAAATTAAAGGCTTAATTAAATCTATCATAAACTAGCACAAGTGGCTACAATCTTTCAACCTTCAAAGCTATGCGAGGCCTAAGTTTAATACCTATCGTAAACACCCTTTTATCTTGCCACTTTGCAAGTATACAAAGCAATTGATGAAAATTAAACAATACAGGGAAAGAATGAAGAACAAGAAAAAAAGTAAGTATCAAACAAGAACAAATAAGCAACTAACACACAGGTTTACAAACTACCGAGCAAACCACATGAACTCGTCAAATTTGGACATAGATAAGTTAAAAGAAAGGAAGAGTTCATAGCTTACAAAAACTGACCCACATCTAGGCCAATTAAGAAGCTGATGCAGCCCCTTATTTAGAGCTTATCCTATCAAAAGAAAGAACTTATGAGAGCTTATGTCTTTAAAAGGACTACAACAGTCCTTAGAATGAAAAGAGAGTGTGATACTCTTGGGTCTTGTGAACCTGAAAATAAGACTGAACAAATACAAGATTGAACTTATATAAAACATATAAGTCAATAAGATGGCTTATTGATTAAGCAGCTTATAGCTTAATAGTACATAAAATATAAAAAAACTTTTGAAAAATGGATTTTTGCAAACAAATTAAAAAAGACAAAAATTTAACATAGGCTTTTAACAGAATTAATCAACTTGAATTGTTAGTTCAAGCTCATTAATGACCTTATAAGTCTATCGTTCTCAGATAAGCCTCAAACCTTGAACTTTTTTTATAAAGATAGGAAAAGAAAAACTTATGTAGAAATTTAAATTGAACAAAAAGATAACACAAGCTATAACCTAAATCAATAAGCTCAAGTTGTCAACAAAAGCTTATGATCAACTTATAGCTTATGGGTCTCAAAAGAAAATTTAATTTCTTTAAATTATTTGATAACAAGTTAATTAAAAGTTGACAAAAAAATAAAGATTGCAAATATTTAAATGACTGGAAGAATAAGAATGGAACTTAAACTTTAAATTTCATTAACTTTCAAAGTTTTACAAAGAAAATTCAAGTACAAAATTTAGAACAGGGTACAAGAATGAAATATGCTAGTATTTATACAATGTAAAGAAACTATTGGAACCCTAAGCCCGAATGTGCAATCTTCCAAAACCGCCCTCTGAAGATTCCAAGAATATGTCATGATTCCAAGTTTGAATTTGATCTTGGTAAATCATGTGACTGATGTAGAGGTACTATGATGATCTTAAGCCTTGTTTTTGGTTTGGTGAGCTCGAAATAGCATCCTAACCATCAAATTGGTCTTCCATCATGTGAAAATGTGTATACCCGTGAGTGAAGATGAGTTGTAAGGGGACAAAGGGATGACAATTCACTTTCTGGGTGAATATTCATGTTAGGTGTGGGGTAAGAGTTGATTTGCCAAGGGTAATTGCAATTTACCTTTAATTGTGACTGGGTGATGGGATACTAGGGTTTATGTTTACAAGGGTAGTTTTAATCTCAATTAGGGATACTAAATATGTTTCCCGCTTCTAAAAACGATTTAATAACCGTTTAAAGTTTGTGAATTGACCATTTTAGTCCCTCTTATTTATAAAACGTAACAAGCCCTTTTCCTTTGATATAAGAGTTTCAAAAATGACAAGTATGTCCCTCTGACTACTTGTTGAATTGTTATAAGAGACGTTTAGGCAGCTTGGCAACTTTGGTCTGTCTGTGTAACTATCAAAGAATGACAGATTGGTCCCTTAACTTGATTTTTCCATTTTTCTTTTATAATTAAGTTTGTAAAATGACACTATTGGCCTTTGTGGTTGTGTTGAACTTTAATAAGGGCTTATTTTGCTTAATCTTCAAACTTCAAGGACTAAACTTGTATTTTATTCAAACTTTAGGGAACTCGATGTAAATAATGATATTTGAGAGGTATAAAGTTATAACTTATGAAACTTGAGAAGCCATTCTTGTAATTCTTTAAATCTTCAAGGGTATTTTGGTAACTTCACATCCGGGTTCGGTTTTCTTGTACGACTTTGTTTTTTGTGTTCATTTTTCTTGTTTTTGTGATTTTCAAGTGAATTCTCGATACCCGTGCCTGCAAAAACACACAAACTAAGAAAACAAAGGTAGTTGACACATTTTTGATGATATTTAATGTATTTTAAGTCTGATTTGGGGCACGAAAGGATGTATACTTAGAGTCTCATCAGACATAATGATCTACGACCTCAACGCTGTGAGGAATCATCATTCTCTATTTCTACATGCTAATATAGGTCTTCGAAGTACTACTATAGTTGCCAAAATTTTCTGGTGATGTTCGCTTTCATCTTGACATTTTTTCGTTTTTATTTGGAGCAATATGGAGATTTCGGTCATCTAAAGATCGACCAGTCTCTACCTGGAGCTTGATTAGCTGACACGTCTTATAAATTACACAAAAAAGTTTCACTTGATTGTGTTTGGTTAAAGAAATCGTTTGTTTTGATTTTCATTTTTGATTCAAGATTTGTTTGAATTTGGTATTGGTTGAAAAAAGGAATTAAGTTCGGTTGTTTTTGGTTTGTTTTGTTTCTTGAAAATTTTACACATTTTAATTCTTTACAGCTAAAGGTCAACTAAAGCTCGACGGTTTTGAGATAAAGCAGTAATAATTATATTTTTCTTAAATTGTGTTTTTTTACCGTAGAAAACAATTTTGGAACTGAAAAAATGTCATTTTAAAAAAAACACAAAAATTTTATCTATAAATCGTACCACATTCCTCAACATTTTTAACATAGTGAGCACGCACCAACATTTGCGCACAAGATATCAAGTACCACTACATCAGGGTGTAATGATAAAAAATAGCATCCTCCAATATTTGAAATATATGAATACTCGCTAAAAAACGACAGTATAAAGTGAAGAATAATTGTACATGTGAATTTGTGGTTTTGGTATGATCATTAATGTAATATTATTGGGTTTAATTTGTAATCATTTTGAAAAAAAGTTTAAAAAATAATAAAAGTTTGTAAATTTGAGAATTAAACAATATTTAGACAATTAATATTGTAGTTAGTTTTGTTATCATTTTTAAGTTCTTCAAATTTTAAGATTTAGAGTTTTAAAATCGATAAAAGGCATCAGCTTTGCGGGTGTTAATTGGTTCAGTTATTACGTTGTTTGGTTCGATTATTTTCGTTGTTATTTCTCTAGGCATAATGGAAAATCGAACCATATTCAAATTAGACTAAATCAAACCGAATAACATGAATTACATATTTTTTTTATTTAGTTGCTTACAATTTATAGCATAATATTTAAAGTGTAAAAGTCTTTATATTTACACTTGAAAAAGGTTTAAATGTATGTTTATATAAATATATGAAAATTTTAAACACTTTCGGTCCTAAAATTATTGTCCTCCAACAAAAAACACACAATTTAAGAAAAGTCAATTTATACCGTTTTTTCTTTCTTACTTTTTGATAGAATGATAGTTTTTCCATTAGCTACTTAATTAAAATCTTCTTTCTAATAACAATTTCAAACAAGAGTAATATAAGAAATTTGATCAAACTTCCCTCTCTATTTTTAGTAGTGAATAACTAATTTGAGACATTTAGAAACAAAATATGGACAATAAAAATGAAACGAAGGAAACATATATTTATGTGAATTCCTTTTTGATTCGGTCTAGTTTTCATTTTTATCAAACTATATTCAAATCAAAAACAAATATTTGGTTTCGTTCGATTTAGACAATTTTAGTTCGATTTACAAGTTTTGCTTTATTCTATTCAGATCTAATCTGGTTTTGGCCTTTAATGTATTCGGGTATTACCCGAATACTGAACACTCTTGATTTACTCTATATAATATACTTCCTCTAAACCAATATTATTGTTCATGTTTTTTTTAAATATCTTAATTTAATTGTCTACTACTAATAATGAAAAGAAAAATTAATCAAGTTTATTATATTATCTTTACTTAAAATTATAATTACACATTTAAAAAAATTAAATTATTTAGTTAAAAGTAAGATAATAATTTTGTCAAAAATTAAAGAAAAAATATTGTAATAAATATATCTTTTTTTAACTATTTGTTTTTTTTCCCAGAAAGTCAATAATTTTAAAATGAGAAATATAAAATATACATAAATAAAATGGTTAATAAGCAATCCTACAAGACTACAAACAAATAAAATTTACAAAATAACTTTTACATAATAACGCCCCTTTGATTTGTAAGTTGGATTTTAATAAGCGATCCAACAAGCCTACAAACAAATAAAATTTACAAAATAACTTTTACATAATAAGGCCCCTTTGATTTGTAAGTTGGATTGGGTTTAAGTTTAGATTTAAAAAGAGTTTGATAGTAAATATAAATAGAGAATTAATTATTTTAAAAATGTATATATTAATAGATTATTTAAATCAATATGTGTTACTTTTAAATAAAAAATTACATTAAAATAAAAATCAAAGTTCATCATATGGCTAGTAATTTTTTGACAAACAAAATAGTATTTTTTCTGTGGGATTAGATAGAGAAAATCCAGCAAAACTCATCAAATGAACTAGAATTGAAATTTGGGAGTGAGAAATACGTGAGTCCAAAGAAGCGATACCAAACAATTTATTATTAACATCCATCACCTAAAACCCCTTACATTTGGATACCAAACGCATCCTAAATTCTCATAACATTTAATATGAAATTTATCATAAAATAATATCAATCACTAATTGAAATTGAGTTCTATCATAGTAAAAGTTTGCGCGTTTCTACAAATTTTAATTTTAATGGTGCAACTAGAACACGCCCCTCTTCTTATACTAGCTCCGTCTCAAAATAATACTCAATCGATAAAAAACATGCAGTTTAATAACAATATTACTTTTTCAGTTTCCCCCCTCTTACTTTTTACACAATGACAACTTTACCCTTAACCAATTAATTTATAGTTATTTTATTGTTTGTAATAATACCCTCAAGTGAGGGTGATATAATAAACTTAATCTACATCTCTTATCTATTTTAGACTAGACTAATTTGAGAAAATAATAACTTAGACTATTAATATATGACGGAATGAGTACATGTCTGATATTCGAATAGAAGAAACTAATTAATCACCAACTACGTGTTTTCATTATGTCGTCATACATTTAATTTACTTTCTCATCACCACCATTTCTTAGAGCCAACAAGAAAAACAACAGCATAAGAACAGATAAATCATATTTAACCCGTTTAAAATACAAGTAAATTTTACAAAAAGAAATATTTTCTTCGAATGTAAGCTACTTTAAGTTTTTTTTTTATATTAATGAATTCTCAAGCACCAACATGTTTTATAATCCATGAATTAGTTTAAAAATTGGAAAAGAATCCACCCTTTATTCATGGCTGAATACATTATCTCATTAATTAACTTTTGTTGCATGAGTTGTACTTTATATATGCCATCTTGTACAATTCTCGCTATATATGGTTCTCCCGTCTCATTTACATTTTCCATAACAAACACACACACAACAAGAAAAACACCAACAAAAACTATAATGGGATCATCTCAAGTAGTGTCTGTATGGAGATTTGATTCACCATTGATATATCTATTCGGAGGAATATCTCTAGTACTTTCTCTAATATCAGTGGCACTATTAATTCTCGCGTGTACCCAACGAAAAAGGCGATTAGCGGGCGAAAATGGTGGTGATATCGAAAGCGGGGTTGATAGCGAGAAGTCGATAAAAGCGGTATATAAGGATGGTGATGCTGCTGATGTCAGCCCTAAAATGGTTGTTATTATGGCTGGAGATGATGTTCCAACATATTTAGCAACACCGTCCGAGGTTGTTGTCGGAAACACCCATCTTTCTAATTAAGGAATCTAGCATGTTTCTTCAGTTGTCTGAGGAACAAAAATTTTGTGGCTGAGTGACCCAATTTTGTTTTTTTTGTTTTTTTTTTTTGATTTTCTCATATGTGTTAGATTTAAGGTGAGTTGATCAACCGGTTTTAATGAATCAAAAGTTCCACTTGAGTTACAGAGTTCTATTTTTGTGTTGTTAGTATTATTTTGATATATTACATGATAATTATTACAGCAATTTTAACATTTTTCAGTAAATTTTTTGTTTTTTTAATGAATAACATGTAATGTTCTACTGTCGTATATATACATGGGCGGAGCAAATTTTGGAGTGGTCAAATCTGAAACGGCGGTTGTAGAAACTTTATTGGTGGGATATAAAGGTAAAAGGGAAAAGAACGATAGGCTATGAACGTGTCTGAACTCGAATTTTAAGATTAATTGAATTCGAAACTTCAATTCATATTTACCAATTTCAGTTGCTTTAATTCTTAGAACAACAAATTTATTGCCTTCATTCAAGTTTTGAGCATTTTAGTAGCTAATAATGACACTTTAAGCTTTTATGAAACGATTGTAGAGATAGTAATATGAATTTTGTTACAATATTAGAGCAATCAAAAAGTTAATGTTTTTTTTTACATTTTTTTAATAAAAACACACTTGAACTATTATCAACAACGTTCCCTAACACGAGATTATAATCTAAGAATCACAACATTTGTAGGTTTTTTTACTAATTACTACAGATAATGTTGTAGTTGTTTCTGATTGTTCGTAACTTTTTCTAGTAAAAGTTTTTTTTTTCTTTCGATAATTGTATGAAAGAATATTACGAGTATATTATTATTTTGTGGATTTTAAGGTGTAGGGAGGTTTTGTGTGAAAACTGTAGAAATGCAAAAAACCGTAGACGGATGTATTAATGTCGTTGGGACGCAGCTACTCGACACCTCTTTTTATCTGTTTTCATCTGTGCACAGCTGGCATGTCATGTCAAAAATAGATTCTATAGATAAGCGTTAACTCTGTTTCCTAGTTTAATAAATATGAAATTGAATGACTTCTATTTAAGCAATAAGTTATTTTTCAATACGTGTAACAGTGTAATGTTAAATTATATTTAGGGCATTTGTAAACCTTTTTCCCTAGAAATGATGTACTCAGTTACGTTCGATCGAAATCCTGCCGCTTTGCTATCATATATATTTTGATAAGTATATGTTTTCGAAACATATACCTAAGCTTTACACAAAGCTATTCTCTCATCGAGAGTTCACGGTTCGTCAAACTCTTTTTTTTTATTCTTCTTCGTGACAGTTTTGAAAGACATTATTTTAGTTGGTATATAAACTGATTGATGTAAACTAAAATGTGTGATAAATAAGAAGATAACAAGTTTTTTTTTTTATAAAGAATGAGTTAAGGTTTTATTAAATTTTAGAGAGGGGCGGATTTTAAAAAACGGTGTCAATTTATTCGATTGAGTTAACGACCGAAGCAAGCAAAAAACAGGGGAGGGCGCGTTCTAAATGTTGCTAGTAAAGGAGGACGCGTCACCTTACACGATCGATCGTGTAAGAGATCGAGCATTACACTCAATGTGAGTATTTTTACAACTTGGGTTTTAAAAGCACAAGACAAGTTAAGAAGAACTCACAAAAAAGTACACCAAAATACTTCGGAGCACACAAAATTTTATAAGAGGGAAAGGTATCATGGCTAAGTGTTTACCTCTTCACTGCGTCACATCAGCGCCACGTCATACCAACTAATCTCTCTCCTCTTCTCCAAAAACACCCCCTTTATCACAACTAGTCTCTCTCCTCTTCACTTGGGTCCCACCACTCACCATTTTATTTAATTTTTCAATTTTCACACAAAATAAAAATTCATTTCATAAAATTAAAAATTACAAAATACTAAAAAATAAAATACAAATACGAGAAATAAAATTACGCTACGAATATAAAAATACGGAAAAAAAAGACAATACGAAAAAAAAAACAATACAAAAAAAAAACATCCTAGAGTTGATATTTTGCCGCGATTTGTAGTTGTTTCCTCATGATAACCGACTTTTGAGGTTCTGGCAAATCGTCGGTCCGAATGGAGAGAAACTCCAGCTCTTTAAACTCCATATCGGCATCCACTTTAGCCTTCTCGGCATCGGCTTTAGCTTTCCTCGAATCGTACAGCTCTTTACCCGCGTTTAATTTGCGGAGTAAAGCATCGTTTATGTCTTCCTTCGAAGTGGTCGATCCACTACCCGTGCTGCTCTCAGTTGTTTCTAATCGTGTCTTCTTGGCGGGTCTCTGTTTGCCGGGTGGTTGACGCTTAGCATCTGGAGCAAATACGTTGCTATGATCAATTTGGTCAAGACCCTCGGGTGCGTTCCATTTTGAGTAGTTTCTAAGCACCCTCCACATATGTTCAAGCGTAAATTTTCGGCGTTCGTTACAAGCCGCGAATTCACGTCGTGCAGCTTCAAGCACGTCGTCGTCGTTTTCACCGCTAGCCTTTTTAAGGCTTTTGAAGAGAGCGTGAAACTTCTGAACATCGGGGTGCGAACGACTCCATTTCCCGGTCAGCATATTCTTCGTACGCTTGATTGAGTTACGCCGGTTGAAATCTTCCAAAATCGTGTTCCAAAAAAACTCTTCAGTTTGATCATTCCCGCGTTCTTTGTCTTCGGAAGCGGCGACCCAAACCTCGGCCAGTATTTTTTCCTCATCAGGTGACCACCGTTGGGGTGCCGAAAATTCAACTTCATCGACATCATCGATGTCGTCCTCGTCTGCGGACAAATCAACCGCAACATTTTTTTTTGCCGCCCGTTTCCCTCTGCCACGACCGGTATTTTTTGGCTTTCGTTGTGGCGGTTGAGATTGTGGTACTTTGAATTGAGTTTCGGGGACATTTTGAGATGGTGGATATTGAGATGGTGGATATGGATATTGAGATGGTGGATATGGATATTGAGGTGGTGAATATTGATTTTGGTGAAACGCTAGTTGTTGTTGATAAATTTGGTGGGGTGTTAATGGTGGAAAGTATTGTTGCGAATAGTTTTGACCGGAACCTTGGCCGGAACCTTGGCCGGATCCTTGGCCGGTTTGTGTCACGGGTGAAGAAGACGACGATTGATTCGGATCCGTGCCGTGGTTGAGGATGTTAGCGTAGTTGAGGTAATCGTTTGGGAGGTTTGACATTTTTTTTGTGATTTTTGGAGTGTTTTTTTTATTGTAGAATGTATTTTGTGTGTTTAAAAATGTATAAGGTAATGAGTTTATATAGGGTTTAAAAATAATTAAAATTTTTTTTTTTTTTTTTTAAAAATATAGCCGTTTCTAGCCGTTTGTAACGGTTAGAAAATATTGTGGGCCACACCTACTGCATCCAACGAGCAATGTCACTTTGTGACATTTGACAACCGGCGAGGGGGTGGGTGTAACGGCGAGGACCGGCGAGCGTGCCACCTAGGCACGGCGAGGCACCCTCGCCACCACACCGTTCCCTCTAAGTCCAAGTATATTTCTTATACTTTTCTGTGAGTTCCTAATTTTGTTTTTATTTTGGTTGGTAGCTTTTTCGCCTTTTTTTACCTTGTGTCTATAGACATGTCCTAAAAGCATAACTTAAAAAAACACATTTTATAATATCTTTGTTGTTTAAATGTGGCGGCCTGCCAACGCTACCAAATTGCTTTCAATCATCAATTTCATATACGTAGTAGTTTAAACGAAAATTAGAACAAAACATATCTGAGTATCAAATGCAAGTACGTCCTTGTTTTTTTATGCTTATCTATAAAGTTCTTTTTCGAACTTTTCTGGCAAAGCTATCAATCCACACATTTGTACTATTTTGCACCATTCTAATTTCTTTTCTATAGATTAATAATCTTTCTTTTAAAAAAACATGTTGAAAAAATATATTATTGGGTTTTTCTAACATGTGCCCTCAAGCACATATTAAGGTATATTTATTAAACACGAAATTTCCTTTTATATTCAAAAATACATTTAATTTGCAATAAATATACATAATATTAACCATAAATAAATAACAATTTGGTTTTAATAATCTCAAACTTTACTTTTATAAAAATTAAACATGTACATATGGGGCACATATTAGAAATTCCCTTATTTATTATACCGGTTTACTTTTATAGTGGCTACACACAAATGCTACAGAAATCATTTTTTTACAAGTAAATCATTATTTTATATGATTATTTTTCTTTTTCGCGAAAAAACTACGTATCTTATTTCCATCACATATAACACATAAAAGCTACATGTCTTATTATCCCGTTCTTAAATCTATAATACGATTTTTCCAAATCATATTCATAAAAAAAAACCTCCCACTCCTAGATCTATAATACGATTTCCCTAAATCGTATTTATTAAAAAAAAACTCACTTATCTGACGATTCTATTTGTGTGTAACCACCATAAAGATAAACACTTACTTCATAAGGTAAACAAGATATATAGTAATTTGGAGGTTTTGCTCCCTTTTGTTTGATTACCGTGGTAGTAATGGTTGTCGGTTGTTGATTAGATTTTTTTTCCTTTCTAAAATGCCTTTCATTGTTTTAGATTTTAGGATTCCGATTAAAGACCAAACCTTTCTGCGAAAGCATTACGGAACTGATTTACTTTTCGAATTTTGGTATGCACCTACTCTCTTCGACGCCTCCAAACTCTTCGTTGCCGCTAATAATGGTGTGTGGCTTTGGTGTTTGGTCGGTGACGTTTGTTAGCATAGGTGGGTGGTTTATTTTTCGGATGTTCTATTGTTGTGGGGATTTTTTTTCTTTTCATGAAATTAAGGAAAGACCTTAAGGAAGGGGGGGTTTTATAATTACCCTATTTATGCTACTTCTTCTTTTGAGGTAACCTTAAAAAAATTGTTGTTCTTGGGCCAATTAGTTCTAATTTTTTTCATGGGTTTTTGTTTAGAATTAATTAGATGTAACTGCTTTGTTGGTTTCCTTTCGAATTGTGATTTTAGTAATGGATTTTATTTGTTTTGTTGATATTCTAATGGGTTTGTCATAAAGATGGAAAGTTTAGGACTAATTTGAGGTATTACGAACGCTAATCTTATATAATTATGATTATTTTACCTAATGTATGCTTGAACAAGTAGAAGTTTATGATACTTGAATCTGATTGTTGTTATATGTTTCACCGTAAGGAACTATAACTTTTTAGCGTCATTGCAATTTTGTTACGCTATTTCCTTGTATACTTATTTCAATGAGCCTAAGCGGTTTTATTACACAATCCAAAACAATAAGCTCAAGAGATGAACCCAAACATGATGAAACTGTTACTACTCCAACAACCCCAATATTAAGTCTAGCAAAGTCTTCCACAACAAGCAAAACCAATCATTTTCATAATGAGTTCTACAAGATGAGATGCGATGATATAAAGGGGTGTTGTTCGTTATAGTCATATATAAAGCCTATACAGTCTATACAAGTGCAACTATGTTTGTTTATATATGAATATGTATTATTTTATGGCAAATCATTTGTGAAAACCCAAATTTGTTGATAAATTCGTAATTTTTTATGAGAGAAAAGTTGAATCTTAATTTGTCGGTCATTCTCTGATTCATTATACTCATTCTGACATCGAGTTTAGTGCTCGACTAAACCTCGCGCTCCGCAGCAGGGCGCGGGTTAATATCCTTAATAGTGATTAAAGAGCGCCTGTATAGAACATTGTTGTTTCAATTGGTCCAGTTTATTCCATACGCCCCATTTGGTTCGCCATAATTTGATGTAATTAGATGTAATTGTAATTCAGTTACATTATATTGGTTGTTTGGTTCGCATACTGAAGGGAATTATAATTCAATTTACATTACGTCGGCTGTTTGGTTTACGTTGTAATTGTAATTCAAACTTACATTACATCCATATAGGTAATTCATATTACATAAGAAGTTGGATGTAATGTTTTGAAATACGTCGTACTTTAATATTTTTTTATTTTAAAACATCTGTAATTATAAATAATAATAATAATAATAAAATATTTATATAATAACAATAATAAAATTTTTATATTATATTAATAATATATTAGTATGAAAATTAATAAAATAATAATTAGAATTTATATATCATTAAATAAATAAACAACTATTTATTGATATAATAATCATTATAAATTAATTAATAATAAAAAGTTAATACCAGAAAAATAATAAAATTAATATTATGTTAAAAAAATATTAAAAAACATAATACTAAAAAAAAATTTACTAAACAATTATTAATAATATAATTATCATCAACAAAATTAAAAAATAACTAATTAAATTGTTTTTATTTATTATTAATAAAAAGGATATTTTATTTTATCAATATATTAATATAATAATTATTAATAAAATAATTTATAAAAAATAAAATATATATTAAATAATACTTTTATTGTTATAATTTATTCATTATTAAAAAGTAAAGATGAATAATAACATAATTAAGTATTACTTTATTATTCTTATTACTATTATACAATTAACATATTAAATAATAATAATAATAACAATAATAATTGGTATTAAAGATAGGCATAATGTTGTACGTGATACCCTTGTTGACATCTGTTTTAAATCAGGGATTTCAGCTGGTGTAACACCCCATTTTGGTAAATGGAATGTCACGCGTGATTATGGCGTGTCATCAAAGCATACAACGATAAATGTATAAAACATCACATGACCATAAAGGAAATACCGGAATCACACATCAGTACCCCAAAAGTAGAACTCATCACACACAAACATAAGTACTGTAAATGAAAGGACTAAACAATGTCCATAGAAATGAGTATCAAAGTATAAAGAAATGCATAAAGTAAAGAAGGCTAGGAAGCTTCCAATCCATATGCACGTACGCTTAAAGTCTACGAGCGTCCGTGAGTACCTGCCGTTTTGGGAACATGAAAAGGAAAATGGCTGAGCATAACGCTCAGTGCACGGATATACAAGTAAAGCATGAATAATATAAGCATATAAGCAATGAAGCAGCGGAAAAGACTAAGTCCTGGATAACCTGGTATATCTTATTAAAACTGGTTTTATAGTTTGAAAAACCTTAGGTTTATTTTATAAAAACTGTTTAACATGTTTACCATTAGCCAATATAGGTCATGAATTATCAACGTGCATGAATACTTGGAGGGGTGACCTCGTCATGCAAATTAGAGGGGTTGTCTCTAATTTAATATACTGGTTTGGGTAGGAGGGATCAACTCCTTGTGAAGGATGCAAGGCACACACCACATTAACCTGAATAATCTGCTGAAAACATGTAAACTAGGATGCACCCATACGCCCTACCTGATCATAATAATATGGCCAAAAGGTGAAGGCACGCCACGAGCTATCACTCCGTCGTGGTGGAGTCATAACACTGGTGCCTCCAGTGTTATGGTTATGGTACCTCCATAACTAGGTGAAACTGGTCATGCATGTATATGGCTTTAGGTATCTAAATAAACATAAGCAATTCAAAAACATATAAAACATATACTGAGAAAAACAGTTGGCTGCATACGGGGAATCCTAATAAGGAAGAATGTCCATACTGAAGGGACAGAAAATCCGTACCTTGTGTCCAGTGAACGAAGAAGACGAACGAAAGAGAGTCCTACTTCGGTATCACTAATGCTACATAAATACATACGTGTATAAGTATCTGATTACTGAGTACGTAACAGGTTTTATATCATGTCTTAGCTTGTTTTATATGTTCATGCCATGTTTTACTAATTGAAGCTTTATATTGTGTTTATCATGTATTCTATCTATTCTGATTAAGTATTACTTGTATTTCATGTATTATTATACTTGTTGTGCAATAATAAGTAACTTTCTAAAAATAGCAGGTTTCCTAAAATAGAAAGTTTCCAACAATAGAAAGTTTCTAAAAATAGAAAGTTTCCAAAAATAGAAAGTTTCCAAAAATAGATTTACTGCTTAAAATAGATAAGTTTCTAAAAATAGAAAGTTTCCATAAATAGATTAGCTGCCTTAATTAAATAAGTTTCTAAAAATAGAAAGTTTCCATAAATAGAAATAAGCTGGATTATTAAGCTAATTATATAAGCTTAAGTGTTTACTGATTAATATTCTAAGTCATGTAATTAAATAGTATAGTTTATTAATTAGTTCATGTAAATTAAATAAACTAGAGGTTAAAGTATTTAATTAAATATAACATGATTTAATTAAAAAAAAGTAAAAATACATAGGTTAAAACATGTATTATTATCTATTAATAATATAACCTAATTCATGCAAATGAATTAATTATAAGTCATGATTTCAATAAGTAATTAATTATATAGTCTAATTAAAATGATAATTACTTAGGTTAAAATTCATGTATTAATAATAATATTAATAACCTAAGTCATGTATAGATTAAATTAATCACGTGCATGTTTTAATTAATTTAATTTAATCTTGTAAAAATTATTAACCTTGTAAAATAATTAACTTGCAAAAATAACCCATGAACCGAACCCGTGTTTTAATCTAAACATGTCGTGAACCGTATTTGTGAACCCCGTGACGGACCCGTGAACCGGTCACAAACGCATCCTTGGTCAAGACTAGTCGCCGGCTAGCAAAAGTTCCCACCGGCTAGCCGGTGGTTACCCCTGTTACCGCGGCTTGGGGTTGCCCCTGCTTTCCTTATTTAGCCACCGGCTTAAGCCGGTGGTGGTTCTTGTTTTAGCCGAGACCCACCCGAGCACTAAACATACCCTGACTAAGGTCGGGGTTCCTTTTTCTCCTGCGGCCGAGACACACAACACCACACCGAGACCTTGATGTCTCGGTTGGTGCGAAACAAAACAAGCCGAGACCCCCTTGGGTCTCGGTTCCTTGCGTCGGCTAAAAACAAACACCCCTTAACCATGATTTATTTTACCCCCATGTTTAATTACATGATTATTAACTTGCTATTAAATAACTCGTGATTTCATGTATTCTTGATTAAATAAAACATAAAGAAAAAAAAGGTTTAAGGATTTACCGATTACGTGAACAAAGGAGAACGTTAACACTAACACACTTGCAAGAAATCGATCACCACAATCAACAAACACACCCTTGGTGTGTGTTTATACCCGACGGCCAAAGAACAAGAGAAGAGAAAGATTTTTAGGGTTTTGATCTTTTCTAATATTTAGTTATTATGAAAATAATCTTTCCCTTAATTCTTGTTTAATAAAATCAAATGGGCTTGGCCCTTGTCCTTGTGTCTAGCCGCGGGTAAGGGGGCCCACATGGGGTAACCCGAATGTTTTCCGTATCTAATAGTATGTGTGTTCTCGTGTTCGTGTTTTACGTGATTTAATTAGTTATCGTTCGTGTTTTACTATATTTATTCATGATCGTAATAAATATACATAAATACGTAATACTAAACTCGTGAATATTTACGTTCATGATTTCATGTTCGTATGTTCGTGATTATAAATATTATTGAAATAATTATCGTGTCTTAATACTTATTAAATACTTATCGTGTTATCACACGTACGTAATACTTGTAAATCTTATTCGTGAAACGTAAACATGCTATAAAAGGAAAGTTCTAATCATGTACGTACGATCGTAAGGGTACTATTCATGGTAAAAGCATGCGGGTTTTACAACTCTTCCCCCCTAAAAAGAATAATTTGTCCCCAAATTATAGATAAAGTAAACTGGAAAAGAAGAACATACCCGAATCCAAAATATGAAATGAGGGTAAGAAGCCCGGATAGACTCGTCTGTTTCCCAAATGGCTTCCTGCTCGGTATGATCCCTCCAAAGGATTTTGACGAGTGGAATCGTCTTCCTTCTCATGACTCGTTCTTATCTGTCAAGAACTCGTTTGGGTTCTTCTATGAAAGTGAGATCTTCACGAATCTGTTCCAGCGGATACTGAACCATGTGAAGGGGATGATACTTGTACACTCTGAGTAAGGACACATGGAAAACATCGTGAACTTGAGAAAGCTGCGGAGGTAACGCTAAACGGTAAGATACTTCACTGACTCGTTCAATGACATCAAACGGTCTGATGAATCGCGGACTGAGCTTCCCTTTGATTCCAAAACGTCTAACACCACGTGCCGGCGAAACCTTAAGGAAAACGTGATCTCCTACGTTAAAATGTAAATCCCTACGATGCTTGTCTGCGTAACTCTTCTGACGTGACCGTGCTTCTTGTAGTTTCTGCTTAGCTATTGCGACCTTCTCATTAGTCAACTCTATCATTTCTGGTCCTTCAAGTGTTCGCTCGCCAACCTGATCCCAGCAGATTAGGGCGCGACACTTTCTACCATACAACATCTCAAAAGGAGCACACTTGATACTTGCGTGCCAATTGTTGTTGTATGAAAACTCCACCAAACAGATATAATCGTCCCAATCACCCATCCATTCAAACGCACATGACCTCAACATGTCTTCCAATGTCTGAATCATTCGCTCCGACTGCCCGTCTGTTTGAGGATGAAAAGCCGTGCTAAGCTTAAGTTGTGTACCCCAAGCTTTCTGCAGACTTTGCCAAAATCGCGAAGTGAACCGAGGTTCTCTGTCCGAGACGATGCTGGATGGAGCATCGTGAAGCCTTATGATCTCCCTTCTATAAGTATCGGCGAGTTTACTGACCGAATCTTCCTTGCGGATCGGTAAGAAAAGAGCTGATTTGGTAAGTCGATCAACGATAACCCAAATCTCATCGTGCTTCCTCTTTGTCTGCGGAAGACCGGTAACAAAATCCATGGTGATCTTGTCCCACTTCCACTCTGGAATATCTAACGATTGAAGAAGACCGCCAAATCGCTGATGTTCGATCTTAACCTGCTGACAGGTAAGACATTTGGAGACGTAAGTCACAACATCCTGTTTCATACCACTCCACCAAAAGTACTGCTTGATGTCATGGTACATCTTGGTCGAACCAGGATGAATAGAGAATGGGGAGCTATGAGCCTCAGCTAACAATGCTTCCCGGATTTCTTGATCATCAGGAACACAAAGTCTCGTGCCCTGCCATAAGATACCATCTGCGTCTACTCAGAATTCTGTTTGCTTCTCCAAATTCTGAATTATCGCCCAGATTTCTCCATCATCTTCCTGTGCTTCCTTGATCTTAGAGAGTAACTCGGGTTCTACTCTAAGATTATCCCAGTAACCGTGT
Organism: Glebionis coronaria; assembly: GCA_025667525.1. Lineage (NCBI taxonomy): Eukaryota > Viridiplantae > Streptophyta > Magnoliopsida > Asterales > Asteraceae > Glebionis > Glebionis coronaria. The sequence continues at coordinate 484,682,022 of CM046875.1, read as the reverse complement.
TGTCCACGTACCATGATCTTTATGTCTAGTCGCTCTAAGTCTCTTATAATTTCCTCCTCAATTTTAATGTCGTTTATCATTCCAGACTTTTTGCTAAGTGCATCTGCCACTACATTCGCTTGTCGGGATGATACTGCAAATTAATGTCATAATCCTTCAATAGCTCTAACCATCTCCTCTGTCTCATGTTCATCTCACGCTGAGTGAAGATATACTTCAAGCTCTTGTGGTCTGTGAAAATGTCACATGATTCTTCATATAAGTAGTGCCTCCATATCTTTAATGCAAACACGACTGCTGCAAGTTCCAAGTCATGCGTAGGGTAATTTTCCTCATAAGGCTTAAGCTTCCGTGAAGCGTACGCGATCACTTTCCCATGTTGCATGAGAACACAGCCAAGTCCCTTCCCCGATGCATCACTGTAGATCTGAAATCCACCTGTACCAGATGGGAGAGTAAGAATAGGTGCAGATACTAACTTCTGCTTTAGGTCTTCAAAGCTCTTCTCTTGTTCTTCAGTCTAGACGAATTTCTCCCCTTTCCGCATCAGTTTGGTCAATGGTAATGCTAAACGGGAAAAGTTCTCAACGAACCTATGGTAATAACCAGCTAAGCCTAGGAAACTGCGGACTTCAGTCGCTGATGTCGGCCTTGGCCACTTGGTAATAGCCTCAACCTTTGCTGGTTCCATCGTGATTCCTTCTGCTAATACAATGTGACCTAAGAATGCCACCTTGTCTAACCAGAACTCACACTTGGAGAATTTAGCATACAACTGCTTCTGGCAAAGAATCTGTAGTATTGTACGAAGATGGTATTCGTGTTCCTCCTTGGACTTAGAGAATATCAGGATGTCGTCAATGAAGACAATGAGGAACTTGTCCAGAAATTTATGGAAGATTCTGTTCATCAAATCCATGAACACTGCTGGAGCATTGGTAAGGCCAAATGGCATGACTACAAATTTGTAGTGGCCATAGCGTGTACGGAAAACAGTCTTGGCGATGTCCTGCTCCTTAGCCCGTAGTTGATGATAGCCCGACCTTAGATCAATCTTGTAGAAATGTTTGGCCCCTTGGAGTTGGTCAAACAGATCGTCTATACGTGGTAGTGGATACCTATTCCTGATGGTAATCTTGTTGAGCTCACGATAATCTATGCAAAGACGCATACTGCCATCCTTCTTCTTGACGAATAAGACCGGTGCGCCCCATGGAGATGCGCTCGGTCGAATAAAGCCTCGTTCCAGAAGTTCTTGCAGTTGATCCTTCAACTCCTTCAACTTTGTGGGAGCCATGCGATAAGGAGCCTTGGAAATCGGCTCAGCTCCTGGGATGAGCTCGATGTTAAATTCCACTTCACGTGCAGGTGGTATGCCCAGAAGTTCTTCTAGAAATACATTTGGAAATTCTGACACTATCGGCTGATCCTGAATTGATGGGGATTCAACATCCATGTCATGAACAGTAGCTAGATAACCCTCACAGCCATGTGAAAGTAATGCACGTGCTTGTAGGGTTGATATGATTTGTACAGACCTTCCGGGTACGAACCCGTTGTGAATGTACTCTGGTGCATTAATATCACCGAAGATGACTCGATATGAATGGCAGTATATGGTAGCATGATGCTTGGATAGCCAATCCATGCCCAAAATCATGTCAAAATCATTCATGTCCAGCGGAAGTGCGCCAACAGGACGAATCTTGTTGTCAAACTTTAGGGGAAGGCTCTTGTACACATGGGTTATGCGTACAGAGTCTCTCCAAGGCGTGGAAATACTCAGTTAATTCTCTAGTGGCATGGGGAGTATCCTAACATTCCTGGCATAGGCAGTAGAAATGACCGAGTGAGTAGCACCCGTATCAAACAGAACACATGCAGCTTGACCATACATATACAAGATTCCAGTGATGGTACCTGTAGCTCGTCCACCCACTTGGCGCTTCTTTCATCCAAGCATACTTTGATTCCTTTACCTAAGCTTCTATTCGCCCGTTCTACCAAGCCATTGGTTTGCGGATCCTTGACTGACGTGAAGCGTCATTTGATGTTCAGCACTGAGCACCAATCCTTGAATGGATTGTCCGAAAACTGCTTCCCATTGTCCGAGATAATCTCACTTGGTAAACCAAAATGACATACAATGTTTTCCCAAACAAACTTTTTACCAGTTTGCCCGTAATTGTAGCGACCGCCTTAGTTTCAATCCAGCGAGTGAAGTAGTCTATGGCTATGATTAAGAACTTAATGCCTCCAACTGCCATGGGGAAAGGCCCCGCTATGTCGATTCCCCATTTGTAAAATGCCAATGGGGATGTGATAGGTATTAGCTCTTGCTATGGATGGCGCGACACTGGCCTATGTACCTGACAATCGCTGCATTTGAGAATCAAGTTACGTGCATCTTGATGCATAGTTGTCCAGTAATACCCTGTGCGTAAAGCTCTTGCCACCACGCATCTGGGGCCGGCGTACATGCCACACGACCCTTCATGAATTTCACTGATCACATAACTGGCTTGGCGTGGACCGACGCATCGTAACCACGGCTGTAAGAACGAGCGCTTGTACAAGACATTGTCGCGTAGCTCAAACTGTTGTGACTTCCTGCGGATGCGACGCGCCTCCGTCTCGTCATCAAGCAGCGTCTCGTTTGTTAAATAGCTGATGATTGGGGTCATCCACGTAGGTCCCTTCTAATCGACTATCACTGCGACCCCCTCTCCTATAATGGATTTATCCTTAAGTATTTCCACCAACGCTTGTTTGGATAGATGGGCGAAGCTCGTGGATGCGATTTTGCTAAGGGCATCCGCCTTCTTATTCTACCTCTTGGTACTTGATTGATAGAAAACTTTCCAAATCCGGCGATGAGTGACTTAACCTTTTCCAAATACTGGATCATGTTTTCCTCCTTGGCTTCATACTCCCCCAGGATGTGATTTGCGACAAGCCGCGAGTCCACGTAGGCCTCAAGGTTACGTACACCCATCCTGGCCGTAATTTTTAAGCCTGCGATCAATGCTTCGTATTCCGCCTCATTGTTTGTGGCTGTGAATTCAAAGTGAAAGGCATAAGTGAATTTCGTGCCTTTCGGATTTGTGAGTATGAGACCCGCGCCTGACCCATCCGTACAGAAGGATTCATCAGTGAATAGGACCCATGGTTCTTTTGGGATTTCTTCCTTTGGGGCCATTGGCACATCCTCCTCAGGTTTCTCAATAATCAAATCTGCCAAGATTTGGCCCTTGACGGCTGTCCTTGGTCTATACGATATGTTGTGTTCCCCGAGCAGGACGCTCCACTTCTGCAGTCTTCCTGCCACGTTTGGTCTCGAGATGATCTGTTTTATTGGCTGGTCGGTAATGACTACTATTGGGTGCGCCTGAAAGTAGCAACGCAACCTTTTTGTGGCATAAACTAATGATAGGACCAACTTCTCCATCAGGGAATAATTTAGTTCTGGTCCTTGCAATGCTTTGCTTATGAACTAGACTAGAGTCTGAACTGAGTCCTGGTTGGTCATTACGATGGCGCTTATTGCTCCGTGCGTAGCGGATAGATATATGATTAGCTCCTCCTTGGGTCGCGGGGTGACAAGCATGGGAAGAGCCGCTAGGTACTGCTTAAGCTGTCCAAATTCCTCCGTTGCCTCTCTTGTCTAGCGAAAATCCCTTTTCTTTAAGCACTTCTTGAGTGTTTTGAATAGAGGAAGTGACTTATCAGCGGATTTCGACAAGAACCTGTTAAGCCTGACCAACTTCCCGTTAAGTGATTGCACCTCCTTCAGAATCCGAGGATATGTTAACTGTATCACGTCCTCAGTCTTCTCTGGGCAAGGATTGATGTCGTTTAGGTCTATTATGTACCCTATGAACATTCCTTCGGTTGCCCCAGATGTGCATTTTTGGGATTCAACTTCATGCTGATTTTTCTCAAAGTATCGAATGTCTCTTGGACATCGCGAAGGAGCTTGTTTTCTTCTGTGTGGCTCTTAATAACCAAGTCGTCGACGTAGATTTCAAGGTTACAGCCAATCTGTGAGTCGAACGCTTTGTCCATGAGTCGTTGGTACGTTGCGCCTGCGTTCTTGAGTCTGAACTTCATTTTTGTATAGCAATACACAGCATGACTGGTATGGAATGCCGTCTTCTCCTCATCCTCCTTTTACATCAGAATTTAGTGATAACCCTTATATGCATCTAGAAAACATTTAAAGGGGTATCCTCATAAGGATTCGACCTTCCAGTCGATTTCTAGTAGCGGATAGCAATCTTGTGGACACGCTTTATTTAAGTCCGTGAAGTCCACACACATGCGCCAACTCCCATCATGCTTCTTGACCATGACAGGGTTAGAGAGCCATTCATGGTAATAGACCTCCCGCATGATTCCTGCTTCCACTAGCTTTTTTACTTCATCCAGAATAGCCTGGCTACGTTCTGGAGCTTGGCCGCGCTTCTTTTGCGTCACAGAAGGATACCCCGGACGAATATGAAGCTTGTGTTCCACGACTGAGCGTGGTAAGCCTGTCATGTGCTTTGGTTCCCATGCGAATACATCAAGGTTTCCCTTAATAAGGGATAACATGGCATTCCTACCTTTATCGAAGAGAGTTCCCCTGATGGCCACTTCTTGTTCTGGGTAATCGGGGTGGATAGCACCTTCCAGTTTGCGGGCGGCAACCCTTCCTTCTTGGGAGTTGGTTGTATTGGTGTGGTGACGGCATGACATTCCGATGGTTGTACTATTGAATTGAAAATAGTGACAATTCCCCCCTCGACCGGGAATTTTATCATGCCGGATGTTGTAGACGGGACTGCTCGTATGGCCAGGATTCCTGGCCTCCCGATGATCCCATTGTACGGAGAATGTGAGCGTATAACCATAAAGATCATCCACGCTTTAGTTGAATGTTCTTTATCTCCAATAGTTACTAACAATCGTAACTGCCCTATTGGCCAGATGGTATCTCCCTAAAACCAATGAGCGGCGACGTGGCCGACATTAGTTAGATTTTGATTTCCGGACGTAACTGTACGAAACAATGTTCGTAGATTACTTCCGTGGATGATCCCCCGTCAACATACATGCGGCGAACATTATGTCTTCCAATGTTCACCTCAATCGTGAGAGGTGCGTCCGTCACATTGCTCGTCGTGATGGGAGGGAATGAGACTTTCTTGTTGCGATAAAATCCTTGGCTGATTTTCGGCTTTGTCCTGCGCTGCCATGACTGAATCATGAATATGGTTGTGGGCTTGTCCTTCTGGAAGTCTCTCGTCATTCTTTTGGTTATCCTTCCTGTCCTTCCAGTCCTTGACCAGATGTTTGAGTTTGCCAGATTTAATCAGTGACTCAATATGCTTTTTGATTTGGATGCACTCGTCCGTGCCATGACCTTTGTCTTTATGGAATTCGCAAAAGCGATTCCCCTGACGACGGTCGAATGGAGTTGTCATTGGGGGAGGCCTTGGGAAATTTTCCCATTCTGTCAGTAGGATATCTCAGTATGTCATCTTGTGAGGGGTGAACCTGTCGATCGACCGCCCTCCTTTCGCTTGATTCTCGTAATCCAAGCTCCTACTGCTACCTTGGTTATTTGATTGCCTTTTTGGCTGGTCGTTCGATCGATAGCTTTGGTTTCCTTTTGTGGGATAGGCTGCGGACCCGGCAGTCTCTCATTCCACAAAATTCCTAACCCTTTTCATGAGCTCATCAAACGTTGCAGGACGCCTATCATTGAGGCGCCTAATTAGCTTCCTGTCAGTTATGGCGTGCATATAATCAGAGATCTTAAGAACTTTCTGACACGCTCTTATCCGCGTGCACTCGTCTTTAAAACGCTCTGTGAAGTATTCCGTAGACTCTCCGTGCAGCTGCTTGATTGTCGCCAATGAGACTGGATCCCTGTTATACTTCTTTCGCTGGGTATAATTTCCTCTAAACGCCGAGCGTAGTTCATCAAAGTTGTTGATGCTCCGGTGGGGGAGTTTTTCAAACCAGTCACGGGCATTTCCAATCAAGGTCGAATTAAACATTTGGCACCATATAGGCATTGGCCATCATTTAATTTTTCCTTGTTCGACGGCGCCTTGGGTGGTGTTCATTCGAATCAGATCCTGAAGGATCACGGTAGGGTGGTCCTGCTCCACCCCTTGATTGGCTATGGTAGCCACTTTTGTGAGAGGAGGTGGTGATTTTCTTTGCTCCAGAATATATTCTCCTGAACACACTAGTGCATCGATTATCGTTCTGAGGAGTTTCCAAAGTTGCGCGCCCAACAGATCCATCGGACTGATCCGAATCTCCTTGCGTCCCTTGCAATTCTTGCATGATTCGATCCCCTATGCGTTCGAAGACATTCCATGCTCGAGATCGTTCCTCCACCGGAGGTTGTTCCTCGACCTGGTGCCTTCTTCGTCTTTTTCGGGTTTGAAGAGGAGTGTCACGTGCGACACTGCTAAAATTGAGTCTGGATTGGAGGTTCCTCCCCATGTTCAACCTTGCCGTGATGGCAGGGATGATTTTGTCCATGTTTTGTGTGAGCATGCCCTCAATGTCTTCATCATCGAGTGAGGCGAGCTCGTGATCCATCTCCCCAGTAGGTGTGGCCTATGCTTTTCCTTGTTAGGGGCGTGCGGTGTTGGCCCCGTCTCAGGTTTGTATAAAGTGAGAGTAGGTGGTGGGGTGTTCAGGGATGTGCCTGCACCCCCAGTAGATTGAAGTACCGTGTTGCGGCTGTTAGGCCCTCCTACCTGCCCATTGAAAGGTGGAGTAGGGGTAACGAGGATGTCTCCCCCTGATTTTCGGTTCCCCGTATTGACGTTCCTTAGGTTTCCCTGATAAGGACTTCCCTTCGTCATCAATAGAGTTCTAGTTTAGTGTAGGGTCCCACGGATGGCGCCAACTTGTTGATAGAAAAGTTGGATGATTCTAGCTTGACCCGAATTAGGCTTAATTCGGGTATCCAGGCTCCGGCTCTTGCACCAAGTAAACTTTGGTTTGAGATCCTACACACTAAAAGTAACATGTTGTTAGGCTTACCATGGGAACGTATCCTATGATTAGACTCCAATGTGAGAGTAATTAATCGGTTTAGGGTTAATAGTGAGTGAGATGTGAGAGTGAATACCACGATACCTTTGTGGAACCCTTGGGGGTTCCTTATATAGGCGGTAAAACCCTAGTGGGCTTTTACCGAAGCTTCGGCCCTAATTAAAGGATAAGTACTATAATTAGTTTGATTGTTATCTTCTAATTATAGTTAGTGTATATCCTATACTCTAGGGTAAATCACAATTCTAATTAGGTTGTGATTCTGTCTAACCCCGCACCGGTCATGTCGGGCCGTGGGCCGCACATAACTCATGCGGCCAATGTTCATCCTTTGACCCATAGTCTCAAATGACATCAATCCAACCCATTCATGATGGACCGGATACGGGTAGTACCCGTGGGCCAGGTTCATGACCCGGCTAGGGACTACAAGTCATCAACATGAATATTGGAAAGAGAATACAACTTCCAACTGCTGACATGCCACAAACATTGATTAGTCCAAACAAGAGAATCATCACCAGCTTCTGGAGTATCTATCAGTACACAAAGATCACCCCCATAGTCTTAATCCAACACCATCAGCTACCTTGTCTTCATAGAACTTTTGCACCAAGCCATACAAGTGTAGTGGGTCCTGCCTATCAAGCAAATGAAGAATTTCGTGAAGGAATGTAAAGTGTTTGACTCTAACACCCTCAATTTACCTTGCACAACGGAATATCACAATTGGGTCTTAGTCAAAGAATCATCCCACACAAGCCATATTGAACGACTCAAAAGAGACATTTTAAGCATAAGTAATTTAAAAACATGTTAAATTACAACAACAACATAATTTTCTAAATGTTTCCAACCCCAAAATATACCAGAGTAACGTTAGGTTCCCACAAATCTCAACCCGTTTAAAACCAACCCACATTGTTTACAAGACATACAAGAAAATACAATTGTCTTTGTTAAAAGGGAGGAAAACAAGTTAGACCATCCACAAGCCATAACAACATCCATTGCATGCTCCGCCTCTATCATCCTCGATCACCTGAAACACATGCTTAAGTCGTCAACAAATAATGTTGAGCGAGATCTATAGGTTTTACAAAACCACAGTTGAACATAAGTATAAAACTCATTCACGATCATTTAATAGTATGCAGATCAGTACAAACTACTTTTGGGTCTTACTCATTATAGCATAGGCTATTTAATAATTTTTAAGCTCATGACATCGACCCCATAAACTAATCACCCGCGCCAAATGCCGGCGTGATTTAAGTGAAACAATTGCCCATCTTTGGTATTCGTTGCCATTTATACCTCTTTCTTGACACAAGTTATCCTTACGCAGAGGGTACTCAACGTACTAGCTCTCGTCTAGGATAGGATCTTCAACCCAATAGTACTACCAATTGTTCAAGCGGCTATTTCCAATCCACAATAGGATCAAACAATAGTTAACGGTACATGAATTTAGGGTCTTTGGCAACTAGCTACTCAACATAATTCAAAACATCATTCGGGTCCAACAATCATTCATGACTTATGTTCCTTTTTCATTTAAATAGCATGTATTCCCCTCGCGGGTAAAAATTATTTAAAATACAGAAAAGAGCGAGGCTATAGACTCACCTTAAGTAGTAGTGGTTGTATTAACGAAGACGTAGACGGAAAACAATCACCGACGATGAGGACGCCCCTTGAAATCAATCGCGTAATGAATCAAAACCTTAAAGTACCTTCAAGTACGGTATGTACAAAATTAATAACACTAAATGTTAATATAAACTCACGCCAAAAAATCCCAAACAAGTGATATTTACTAGACACATTCATTGTTATACGTTATTAAAACTATTACTCGACTTACAATTCTGCCGGTACATACCTAATGTACGGACTGAATTCTCATATTTAAACGTCACGAATTTTTATGAAACTCGCTGTAGACTTCACTTACATTATGTAAAAAGCTCATAAATTTTTTTCATAAAAAGTTATTAATTTTAAGTCACGCTGCCCAACACATTTCCAACCTTGAAAATCCGGGCAGATTTACACCCTTACGTTGTAAAACCAATTTCACTCACTTAACCAATTCCGTTTGCGCAACCAATTCCTATGTTTGAAAATAGACTCACAAACTCAAGTTTTGAGCTAAAGAACAACCCTCAATCACTTTTAAAACTCTACTTATAATCCCCGAGATTTGACCTAAAATCGAACATAAATTCAGATTATGTCGACTTTCATCTCCCGGTACACAAAACTTCAAACTAACATAAGTTTCGACTCGTTTGGAGTTAAAAGCTCTATCTTATATCAAAACGAATCTAGAAAGAATCTCCACAACTATATCCTATAATAAAAATCTGTACTCAAACTTAAAACTACGGAAAATAGCCTTGAATAATCTATTTAAAAAAGACACTTTACAAATCACCTTTTTACCCATTTTCAACTCATACCATCTACTCCTATAATCCTAAAATCACCAAAAAAGCTATCCTAACACCTCAACAACATCCTAAATCACTTGAATGATTCATCCACAAAAAAACCTATTTCATAAAAGTACATGCAATCTAACCAACAAAATTAAAAAGCATACAAACATGTATTTAAACATAAACCCATAAACTAAATAAATCAAAAATCAAAGTCTAACAACCCCCCCCCCCCCCTGCCGTGGGGTTTAGTGAACAAAAACACCAAAAAAAAGTTTTTCAAGCCTTTTTTATCAATACCCCATGTTTATAAACACTTTTTACAAACATAAATACAAGATTTTAGATCAAAACTTACTTAATTATGAACAATAATTTTTGAAAAATTAAAGATGATGCATGTATGTTTTTAATGGATTAGAAGACTCACAAGATGATTTAGAAGGTGGGTCTTTAATTGGTTTCTTCAAAAACCTAGAAAAAATGGTGGTGGTGTGATGGTGGTGCTGTAGGCCGGCGGTAAAGAGAGAAAAAGAAAGAGGGTGAAAAATTTTTTGAAGTGAAAATGTGTAGTGTGTGTTTGTTTAGTCCATTTTGTAAAATTAGGAGGGACCTAGTTGCAATTCTTACTTTCTTTTGGCTAAAATGTTAAACTTTGATTCAAAGAGCGGGAATTCAACCCAATTGTCGGTTTTGAATTTTTGCGGGAGTCTGGGTTCATCCCGGCTACTCCAAAATGATTTTAAATGGTTCAAACGCACCCAAAATGGAATAACAATGGTTCCGACTCGACTTAACACGAAATAAAAATAAAAACTTCGAAAAATCCAAATATCGATCCATCGATAATAAAAGTTAAACTTTGGGCATCCGTCGGTATCGTAATCGTCATCAGGTTCCTCTCAATTTGTAAAACGTAAAAAAATTAAGACCTCCAACATTGGTTTCAACTTAAACCGTCAAACATATTACCAACAAAAATTCTAAAAATTTAAAAAATATACGTAAAATAGAATTAAATAATGACTTCGATTTCTGGGGTGTTACATCCTCCCCTCCTTAAAGGAACGACATCCCGGCGTTCTCCTCTTCTTATACTCATATTTCGTACCACTAGAACAAATGAGGATACTTTACCCTAAAGAAGTCCTCACGTTCCCACGAAAAATTTAGTCCATGCCGAGAATTTCATTGTCACAAGAAATTCTATGAGAGTCCCATCCATAATCTCCACCGGTTCCTCCGCTACTATAACTTAACGTCGAGTTGAATCTCATCCAATGGAATCTCTAATTCCCTATTCGCTAAGCATTTCTCCAATTTTGACACGTGAAACACGTTATGAATAGCACTACGCTCATTCAGTAAATCCAACTTATAAGCTATCTTCCAATTCGTTTAGCGATCTTCAATGATTCGATACACCTCAGACTCAACTTTTCCTTCCTTTCTAAATGAATTACCAAACACCATTTCCTATCCCATAGGAAAATGAACTTCTTCTGTCGGTCTCTCGCAGCAAGCAAACAATTCTTGTTTCGCACCACCTTCTCAGTAGTCTCCGAATTCATCTCTGGTTCAGTCGATTAACTTCATCCTACTTCACTTCAACTTCCGGAGATCTACATTTCTCGTCCATTCGAAGCTTCAAAATAGCGTTGCCTTAATATCCACATGATAACTATTGCTATACAATTCCACTGAAGACAAACGACATTCCTAGTTTCCACCAATTCCAGTAACACACGCTCGAACACGTCTTCCATAACCATAACACACATTCAGACTCTTGAAGAATAGTCCTTTCGCTCTTGCCATCGGTCTCGAGTTGATAGGTCGCACTCAAACTCACTCAGTGCCTAACACACACTGAAGAAGTCTTCAAAACTCAGAAGCAAAACTACCGTCGCGCTCCAAAACAATCGATAGAGGTACTCCATGTCAACACACGATCTCCTTCACATACATCTTCAAAATCCTTTCAGTCAAATCCACACTCTCCGTCATCATCGAAACTCTAACTCTAAGATGCCTTCCCCTTGCTTCCTACTAAGTAGCATAGTAGCAGATTGTCACACCCCCAATTTATCAGAGTAAGGCAACACAATGGGGTGCGACGGTCATGACTATCACAAGACATAGATACAAAGAACGACTATTTAAAAGCCGTTTTCATTTAATTAAAAGCATAAAAATTGTTCGGAAGCGATTTACACAAGATCATAATAAAACATTGTTTCAAAAGACTTTAACATTGATCCAAATATCCATACACTAGTCACGACCGTTTTTATTAAAAATCTCCTATGCATAACCACGTCACTCCTCCGTCTTGATACCTGAGAAAAACATTGCTAAAGCGTCAACACAAAGGTTGGTGAGTTCATAGGTTTAAGTTTAAATAGTGTGATGAACCATAAGATTTTCAAGGCAACCAACATATAATCTTATAACAAATACAAGATTATAATCAAAAGTATACGTTTCAACAACCTACGTCTAAGCTCATGACACCGAAGCGTTAACCAACTAACAAGATATAATGAGAGCCCGAGCAAATGCCTATCCCAAAGCATTCGTAACGACTCAAATGTAAGTGTATCTAATTTGGTCACACAACCAACATTAGATAGGGAGGTCAATCCCAATAGATCTATCCATAACATTCGCGCTTACACAAAGTAATTAACGGTTCACGATAGTGGGCTAAAGCATCTAGGGATATCGCTACTTAGACATCATGTAGGCAAACGTATCAGTTTAAGGCACTTATGTTCATCCGTTAAAAACAAGCAATGTTCTCACCCCAAAATAGTTAAAACAATTAAAAGTGGGGCTATGAAACTCACCTCGATGAAGCAATAAGTATGATCAAGAAAGATAACACGGAAAATCAAGGCACGCAAAACAATGCGCAAATGATCTACTTGTAACCTAAGTAAAACATCCGTACTTAGGCTAAATACAATAAATAATAATGTACAATGCACTTGGTTGATAATTTATACTTGCTATAGATTTATAAAATGTTTTTATACATTTTTATCGTTCAACCATTTTAGTCACGGGGTCAACTTTGGGCTTAAATAACTCGTTAAATAATAGTCCGAAAAATAAACGGGTTCTCATTACGAAAGCTAGGCCGTAAGGTCTTCGATATTTAATTAATATCACCTTTTTATAAAGTCTCTAGGTGCGTCAATTAACTAACCAAAGTAGTACACATGCAAACAAAATAAACAAGTAATATTCTATTATTTATAAGTGTTGGTCAAGGATTTTTTTAAAGCGATTTCCGAGTCCTTTACTAATTCTTAAGACAAACGGAAAGTTATTATGAAAACTAGGCCGCGTCAACTTTATCAAGGTATTTTTAGATGGTCGGGGCATGGTCATTTGATGGGTCTAAATATAGCATAAATGAACTCTATGGGTCATTATTTATGCTCTTATATGTACTCACCTAGCATCTTTTTGAAATAAAAGAAATTAAAGACTTTTGTGTTCACACTTCTACTTGTACTTTGGCAGCCAATACACAAAAAGAAGGAAAACAAATAGCATGAAAATGACTATACTTTCTATTACTTTTACAATACATACATACATGGATCATGCATACAATTTTGACTATTTCTTTATTTTATCATGGCACCACACATGCATACATTATACCTCCTATTTTATCATAGTGAGTGTAGTACAAATATTACTTTGTTTGCACAATTACACAAAATATGGGAAAGAAATGGGGTCCACATTCATTTTCTTACTTATTACATGCATACATACATATCATGGCAACCACAAAAGTCACATATCATACATACACATTACAGTGGAAAGAAGACAAGCTTGTGGTTCTATTTGTACAACTTACACCAAACAGGAAGAAGGAAAAAAAAAGATGGCCTACTTTTCTTTTACCCTTTTTAGCATTCATACATATAGTATTTTTCTTATCATTCAAGCATACATATACACATTTACTTGTTGTATGTTTCTAGTTTCATGGCACATATACACGCAGCACATAAGGCTTCAACGCTTGCTCCTACATACTAATTATCTTTTATGTTTTCATGGTAGCTTTCACAAACACATACCACGCTATACACTTATAATTTTATTGATTTTGGCTTCCTGTTGTTTGAGTACCCTCATGAAAGACACACACATACTAATACTAAAAAACATAGCATAATATTTTTATAGTCAACAAACATAGTACATTGAGGTTGTTTGCCTACTGCTCGTATACTATTCACAGAAAACAGGGGGGGTCCAATTTATCTTGCACACTCATATTTTGCCTTACAAGTGGTCCTAGTTTCTCTCATACCACATAAAGAGTCTATTAGACTAAGGAAAAAGTGTGCTCATGGTTTTTGTGTACTTGAACCTTTGCATCACGCAAGGTGACATACGCATACACGCTTATACTTTTTATACATGCAGGAAAACACTTACGCATACACGTTAAGTTGTCAAGGTAGTTTTATTTACATGCATGCATACAGGATCATCCTTGTTCTTTTAAGATGTACACACATCGCCCCATAGTAAACCTTTTTTTTAAGGAAATAGGTTTGTATATATTTTTTTTTGTCTTTCTTTCCTTGTGTTACTTGTCCTAACAGTGGTATCACATAAGCACAACATCACACATGCATTCTCCTCTATGTTTAGGGTTTCTTGTTGCTTGAGAAAAGCTTACACTATATCCTAGGTATACAACACATAAAATCATACATGAAATAACATATTTGATTCCTAGGTCTCGACTTACACACATACATGTTTGTTATAAGATCGATTTAGTTACATTAGGTCGCCAATCATATACTAAAACATCGACCTCACCCGTGACTTGGTTATTCATAATATTCGGTTTACAAAAGGTTTATAGCAAGTATACATTTCAACCAAGTAGAACTTTAAACAAAGACTAAGAATAACTTACAAAGGGTCCTAATGTAACCGATGAAGAAGAAATCAAGAACTAAAGATCAACTATAAGGCATGTACCCACGTCTACCATCTTAGTGTTATAGCTTGCTTTTAAAGAATCAACCCGAACTTCTTATGTACTTAATCTCCTGCCGTGACTTAATAGTATCAAATAGAGGTTTGTGTTTTTCTTTGATGGTTAAAGTTTTGACTGTGAGTTTATGAGAGAAATGAGTGAGTATTTATAGGCAAAGGAGGTGAGATTAAGGGCAAGGAAATCCTAGTTAGGACTTAGTTAAGGTTTGTCATTTGGTTTGCTTGCTAACTTGGGAGACTAACTAGTGAGTACATCATGGGGAAATAGCAAGAACTTGAGAAGATGTAAAGGGGTCTTGGGGTTCGTCCATGGCAGCAAAAGAAAAGGAAGGACCATGTACTTGTTTGACTAGTATAAGGAGGGTTTGTTGCAACATTAATGTTTAGGGGAAAACATGGTAGTTCTTGGGTGATACCCACTGGTTTTGGAGAGAAAGGAGGGAACAAGGGTACACAAAATTAATGAGTTGGTGTAGTACCAACTAGGATTCAATAAGAAACGCTAGTTTTTGGGTAGAATATATGGTTGTCCGGCTTTTGAGGTGAAAGTAATGAAGGAATTGATTTTATTTTATTTTTGCAAGTGTAGTATTATGTTTATGTAAATTTAAGGTAAGGGTTAAAGGTTACATGTGTGGTGTAGAATTTAGATAGAAGTAGTTTAGTGAATTTGGTAAATTGGAGAATTTCATAAGTGTGTCATAAATAAATTTGGGTGAAGTAATAAATTGGCGATAACTAGAATCTCAAATTAAATTACGTTGAATTAATGTGGATTTCTAAAATAGAAACTTCTAGCACGTATCGTAAACGAATAATGGTCTTTCAAGTAATATTCCATATGAATTTCATTCCTAAAATTTTAAATTCGTACACAAAATACGCATAATCGATCGGGAACATCAATAGACACAAGTCTAACCCGAACCATCGCCGTTTCACATAGATTGAATAGATTCTAAATTCACGTTTGTGACATCCGACATCCCTTAATTTGAGCTTCGACCCGAAGCTCATACTTCGATCAAACTTATCTAATTAAAAAGAGGAGGGTTTTTAAGCTTAAGTTGATCTTCACGTTCCCAACTAAATTTGGATCCTATTTGTGCATTCCAAAGCACTTTCACGATCGGTATACGACTTTTTCTAAGTCCTTTCATTTTACGATCTCTAATTTCAACGGGCTCCTCAACCTATTAAGTCGAGTTTTACCCAAATGGTGTTTCATTCTTCTCATTATTATTTAGATTTTGGGTTTAGACTGTTCTAACTCTTAGTTAATTTTAGTTTTATTGTCGTTAGTTGTCGCTCTTAGTATTTTTCGTGTCATACACGCTCTTGCTTGTGACGGTGGGTAAGGAAATAATCGTACTACGTTTACTCGTATCCCGACGTTCTTACTTAAGATGGTAGAAAAATGTTCGACGTTCATAGCACATTATAAATTTTCCAAGTAAATTGAATATATAAGTTTTCTAGTATTACTAATAAATCTCATTTCTACGATGACTACTATGAGCATGCTCGCGTTCGACCACGATCATACGTAGTTGATCAGGCTACGTACGTCTCGGGACCAACGGTTGCATCCTCCTTTTCATCACAATTTAACTCTTTGAGGTTGTAATTTATATATTGGTAGCCCATAGTTCATTTCCTTCGTTACCATTACTCACTTTCAGAATCAGCACATTAGTCCATAGTTCATTTTATTTGTTATTATTGCTCACTTTTAACAACCAACAAAATAATTTCCATACTTAGGTGTACTAAGTCTCGTTAAGTTTATCAGTAGTTTGCGTCTTCCAAATCAAGTTGGTCGTAAAAATAGATTTTTCCAAAACTTTACATGGTAGTCCTTACTAAAAATGTTTCAACATTAGTCGTGATGTTTTATACATTAAGTTGGTCGTTACGCCAGATTTTCCAAAATTTTGCATGATAGTCTATATCAAAACATTTCATCATCAATAGTGTAGTTTTTGTCAGTAATACCTTTACTGATTTTACCAAAATGTTTTATCAAAATTCTAGGATTCTTACTAATAAAGTTCTCGGGGATAGTTCCTTCAAAGTAATTTTTTTTTTTTATAATGTTTTCCAAAAATATTTTATAAAACTCCTTTTTGAATAAAAAATTTTTGATTAATTTTTCTCCGACATATATAAAAATATTGTAGGATAAAATAATTTCTTAAGTAAAAGCTTCACAAGATATAAAAGATAACTTTTAAAAATAATTGAAAACAACTAAATAAAAATTTATAAAGTACGATTACGTAACCAAATTTTTGTTGGTGGTAACATCGACGGATGTCGATTCACTTGATCTTCATTAAAATAAATTATTTAATATTTCACATCAGTCACTCAATTCTATCACATAATTTTCTCGAGCTTTGATCATGCTTTATTACATCTCAGACACTTCGATCAATTTGTTTTTATCCCGAAACTGTTCAAAATTTTTGTTTGTTTTTTTTTATTTCAACTAGTCAATCACAAGAATTTTATCACACAAAAAAAAATTGTTCATTTTGTTTTTATCTGTCGTTTGTTCATAATCAGTGTGTAGACTTTTTATGTTCGACAAGCGCTATTAGGATTTTTTTAGAAGTGACCACAATTCACATCTAGGGTTCTTAAGCTTTGTGACATACGATAACCCCCTTAATTTAAAATATGGCATAATCCAAGTTCTTCCTTTAATATTAGATGTTATATCGTACTTTGTAAATTTATAATAGCTTTTTAGCAACTTAGTTGCAAACCAATGGACTAGAACTCTTTTAGATTCGTTTTTGTACAATTTCTTTCTACATAAATATCTCCTTGATATGCATTCGACTTACGTGTCGACGTATTTCCAGATAGCTTTCATATTTTTGTAATACTAGTTTATATTTGTTCCTTATAGTATTTTCTGGGGTATTACAGGAGTAATACTTTGTGTAGCGTGTTTATCGTCGTATGTTGTATAAAAAAAATAGAGACGGCGAATTTAATCATTTTAGTGCTCGCACACCATAAAACTAATGGTACTAATGCACCGTTTTAGTCAAACGTCAATGAGGTAATCACCTTGTCAGATCATGTAAGTCTTATCCATCCCCGAGGAAATTCACTAAAAATCTTAAGCTGTGTTACAACTGGCACTTGACTAAGCCTCGCAACCCAATCAAACAAGAACAGCCTTGAGGTCTAGTCAAGTATGAGTCGTTAAACTTCTTAATATCTTTGGTGAATTTACTCTTCTTTAGATATTACTCACACAATTTAACATTGATTAATCCTACACAAAACTCATCAAATATATTATAACTTAACGATCAAGAAATCATGCAACATGTAAATTCATGAGCTTTACCCATCCTCAAGAAAACTCATCAAAAACCCTAAGTTGTATAACGACTAGCACTTAACTTAGTCTCGCAACCCAATCAAACAAGAACAGCTTTGAGACCTTGCTAAGTATCGTTATACCTCTTAACGTTTTTGATGCTTTGTCTTGGCTTTAGGTTTACTCACGACTTATCATCAACCATTACTAAATCTCACCGCGCCCAAGTACTGTTTTGGCGTATATTTTTAATTCGGTGTATATCGATATAGGGTAACATAGAAACACACAAGTGTTTAAATAGTTCATAGTAGTCCAGTGGACTGTTTTTTTTAACAAAATACGTAATAGCATAAGTATGTGTATGTTTCACTCCCAATAAACATGGTACAAACCGTCTTAGTCCCATTTAAACATGGCACAAACCATCTTAGTTCGATTAAACATGGCACAAACCATTTTAGTAGCGCAACAATCCAAACAAGGATGTTAGGTATTTTACTTCAAAATATAAGAAAAATCGTTTTGGTACACATCCTATAAGTACATCTTACATAAAGATCATTCAAACAAGGCAGGAAATACTTAATGCTAATAACACGTAGCAATCAAGTTTAAACTAAAATGACAAATTACATGGAGTAATTTAAGTCACAACTTACTTTTATCGACAACGCGGAGTGAAGTGGTTCTTGGAGATTTTTGAGTTAGTTATAATCTAGAATTATTTTTCCCAAAATTAAATTTTTGACTCACGTTTATAAAAATCATTTTGTAAAATAACCTAGTTCTCTATAACCAGGCTCTGATACCAATCTGTCACACCCCCAATTTATCAGAGTAAGGCAACACAATGGGGTGCGACGGTCATGACTATCACAAGACATAGATACAAAGAACGACTATTTAAAAGCCGTTTTCATTTAATTAAAAGCATAAAACTTGTTCGGAAGCGATTTACACAAGATCATAATAAAACATTGTTTCAAAAGACTTTAACATTGATCCAAATATCCATACACTAGTCACGACCGTTTTTATTAAAAATCTCCTATGCATAACCACGTCACTCCTCCGTCTTGATACCTGAGAAAAACATTGCTAAAGCGTCACCACAAAGGTTGGTGAGTTCATAGGTTTAAGTTTAAATAGTGTGATGAACCATAAGATTTTCAAGGCAACCAACATATAATCTTATAACAAATACAAGATTATAATCAAAAGTATACGTTTCAACAACCTACGTCTAAGCTCATGACACCGAAGCGTTAACCAACCAACAAGATATAATGAGAGCCCGAGCAAATGCCTATCCCAAAGCATTCGTAACGACTCAAATGTAAGTGTATCTAATTTGGTCACACAACCAACATTAGATAGGGAGGTCAATCCCAATAGATCTATCCATAACATTCGCGCTTACACAAAGTAATTAACGGTTCACGATAGTGGGCTAAAGCATCTAGGGATATCGCTACTTAGACATCATGTAGGCAAACGTATCAGTTTAAGGCACTTATGTTCATCCGTTAAAAACAAGCAATGTTCTCACCCCAAAATAGTTAAAACAATTAAAAGTGGGGCTATGAAACTCACCTCGATGAAGCAATAAGTATGATCAAGAAAGATAACACGGAAAATCAAGGCACGCAAAACAATGCGCAAATGATCTACTTGTAACCTAAGTAAAACATCCGTACTTAGGCTAAATACAATAAATAATAATGTACAATGCACTTGGTTGATAATTTATACTTGCTATAGATTTATAAAATGTTTTTATACATTTTTATCGTTCAACCATTTTAGTCACGGGGTCAACTTTGGGCTTAAATAACTCGTTAAATAATAGTCCGAAAAATAAACGGGTTCTCATTACGAAAGCTAGGCCGTAAGGTCTTCGATATTTAATAAATATCACCATTTTATAAAGTCTCTAGGTGCGTCAATTAACTAACCAAAGTAGTACACATGCAAACAAAATAAACAAGTAATATTCTATTATTTATAAGTGTTGGTCAAGGATTTTTTTAAAGCGATTTCCGAGTCCTTTACTAATTCTTAAGACAAACGGAAAGTTATTATGAAAACTAGGCCGCGTCAACTTTATCAAGGTATTTTTAGATGGCCGGGGCATGGTCATTTGATGGGTCTAAATATAGCATAAACGAACTCTATGGGTCATTATTTATGCTCTTATATGTACTCACCTAGCATCTTTTGGAAATAAAAGAAATTAAAGACTTTTGTGTTCACACTTCTACTTGTACTTTGGCAGCCAATACACAAAAAGAAGGAAAACAAATAGCATGAAAATGACTATACTTTCTATTACTTTTACAATACATACATACATGGATCATGCATACAATTTTGACTATTTCTTTGTTTTATCATGGCACCACACATGCATACATTATACCTCCTATTTTATCATAGTGAGTGTAGTACAAATATTACTTTGTTTGCACAATTACACAAAATATGGGAAAGAAATGGGGTCCACATTTGTTTTCATTTTCTTACTTATTACATGCATACATACATATCATGGCAACCACAAAAGTCACATATCATACATACACATTACAGTGGAAAGAAGACAAGCTTGTGGTTCTATTTGTACAACTTACACCAAACAGGAAGAAGGAAAAAAAAAGATGGCCTACTTTTCTTTTACCCTTTTTAGCATTCATACATATAGTATTTTTCTTATCATTCAAGCATACATATACACATTTACTTGTTGTATGTTTCTAGTTTCATGGCACATATACACGCAGCACATAAGGCTTCAACGCTTGCTCCCACATACTAATTATCTTTTATGTTTTCATGGTAGCTTTCACAAACACATACCACGCTATACACTTATAATTTTATTGATTTTGGCTTCCTGTTGTTTGAGTACCCTCATGAAAGACACACACATACTAATACTAAAAAACATAGCATAATATTTTTATAGTCAACAAACATAGTACATTGAGGTTGTTTGCCTACTGCTCGTATACTATTCACAGAAAACAGGGGGGTCCAATTTATCTTGCACACTCATATTTTGCCTTACAAGTGGTCCTAGTTTCTCTCATACCACATAAAGAGTCTATTAGACTAAGGAAAAAGTGTGCTCATGGTTTTTGTGTACTTGAACCTTTGCATCACGCAAGGTGACATACGCATACACGCTTATACTTTTTATACATGCAGGAAAACACTTACGCATACACGTTAAGTTGTCAAGGTAGTTTTATTTACATGCATGCATACAGGATCATCCTTGTTCTTTTAAGATGTACACACATCGCCCCATAGTAAACCTTTTTTTTAAGGAAATAGGTTTGTATATATTTTTTTTTGTCTTTCTTTCCTTGTGTTACTTGTCCTAACAGTGGTATCACATAAGCACAACATCACACATGCATTCTCCTCTATGTTTAGGGTTTCTTGTTGCTTGAGAAAAGCTTACACTATATCCTAGGTATACAACACATAAAATCATACATGAAATAACATATTTGATTCCTAGGTCTCGACTTACACACATACATGTTTGTTATAAGATCGATTTAGTTACATTAGGTCGCCAATCATATACTAAAACATCGACCTCACCCGTGACTTGGTTATTCATAATATTCGGTTTACAAAAGGTTTATAGCAAGTATACATTTCAACCAAGTAGAACTTTAAACAAAGACTAAGAATAACTTACAAAGGGTCCTAATGTAACCGATGAAGAAGAAATCAAGAACTAAAGATCAACTATAAGGCATGTACCCACGTCTACCATCTTAGTGTTCTAGCTTGCTTTTAAAGAATCAACCCGAACTTCTTATGTACTTAATCTCCTGCCGTGACTTAATAGTATCAAATAGAGGTTTGTGTTTTTCTTTGATGGTTAAAGTTTTGACTGTGAGTTTATGAGAGAAATGAGTGAGTATTTATAGGCAAAGGAGGTGAGATTAAGGGCAAGGAAATCCTAGTTAGGACTTAGTTAAGGTTTGTCATTTGGTTTGCTTGCTAACTTGGGAGACTAACTAGTGAGTACATCATGGGGAAATAGCAAGAACTTGAGAAGATGTAAAGGGGTCTTGGGGTTCGTCCATGGCAGCAAAAGAAAAGGAAGGACCATGTACTTGTTTGACTAGTATAAGGAGGGTTTGTTGCAACATTAATGTTTAGGGGAAAACATGGTAGTTCTTGGGTGATACCCACTGGTTTTGGAGAGAAAGGAGGGAACAAGGGTACACAAAATTAATGAGTTGGTGTAGTACCAACTAAGATTCAATAAGAAACGCTAGTTTTTGGGTAGAATATATGGTTGTCCGGTTTTTGAGGTGAAAGTAATGAAGGAATTGATTTTATTTTATTTTTGCAAGTGTAGTATTATGTTTATGTAAACTTAAGGTAAGGGTTAAAGGTTACATGTGTAGTGTAGAATTTAGATAGAAGTAGTTTAGTGAATTTGGTAAATTGAAGAATTTCATAAGTGTGTCATAAATAAATTTGGGTGAAGTAATAAATTGGCGATAACTAGAATCTCAAATTAAATTACGTTGAATTAATGTGGATTTCTAAAATAGAAACTTCTAGCACGTATCGTAAACGAATAATGGTCTTTCAAGTAATATTCCATATGAATTTCATTCCTAAAATTTTAAATTCGTACACAAAATACGCATAATCGATCGGGAACATCAATAGACACAAGTCTAACCCGAACCATCGCCGTTTCACATAGATTGAATAGATTCTAAATTCACGTTTGTGACACAGATGCACTCACAGCAGATGCACTCACGGATGATCGGCTCGCATGAGTGAGTGGCTTCTCATGCAACTCCAACTCATATGTGGGAAAACCACTTATCCTGATTATTCTTAGTAACCTTAGCCAATGGCGTCACGATCAACGAAAGTTCTCCGATGAATCACCAATAATAACCAACTAAACCAAGAAATCGTCTAACTTCAGGCGGGCGTTGTTGGTACCGACCAGTCCTTAATTGCCTCAATCTTGGCAGGATCTCCACAACATCTTTGTTGTCAATCACATGCCCAAGAATATCGTACCGATTTCAACCAAAATGCCTCAATCTAAGCGGGAATAATGGTTCACTCCGAGAAATTTGGCGTACGGCTTCTCTTTCTCCAATCTACATTGTTCCTCATTCTATAAACACAGCTGTCATATTCGTAAGACTAAACGACATCTCTTGAAACTCAAAACGATCACACTAGGTATGGAAAACATTTATAGGAATATCTGCCTCTCTAACTCATAATTGGTGATAATCCTGATCTCAAGTCGGTCTTCAAATATGAATACGAATTAATCAGTTATAAGGATCAAATAACACAGGCGTGTTAACTCATTTGATTTACCTCCCTATAATTGATACACATTTAAATAATCCGTCCTTCTTCATAACAACACAGCACTAGTGCCACGTGAAACTAACTAGTTCATCCCAATAATTACATCGAACGATCTTGATTCTAAAAGCGTCAATTCTACATCAAACACCGAATTCCCTAACTTTAAAGAACTCCCTTTTAGTATTGAATTAGTGCTAACAATCTTTCCATCGGCTAACTCCACATTATACTTAGTTGCTAACTCTATTGGTTCTTAATCGATAAGGCGACCGAATTTGTATATCTAAAAAAACTCCTATCTGAACCCAAAATCAAACAATATACTAGCATAACGAGTATTAAGCAAAACGTACCGTTCACCACGTTAGGACCTTGAGGCTTGTCCACGTTTCCTACAGCATAAGCTGGAGCAGCAGCGTTTCCTCCTTGTCGATTACTAGCCTTAGGACAATTTTCTTGTTTGTGTCACTTCTCACCACATCCAAAGCATACCATCACTCTTGTGGCATTTGCACCCGTCTCCACGCCTCTTGATCGAAATTCCACAACCCTATGCCCTGCTTTTCCACACTTGTTACACGCAGGAGGGCCATTCCCCACGTGATACAAACTACAACGGTCACATTTTGGATTGACCTTGTTTCCTTTTGGCACTGTGACAACTCTCACTCCATTATTCCTCCTTTGGTTAAACTGCTGATTTCTGTTAGCTCCCTGGGTGTTATTGCGGTATCCACCACGATTCTGACCTTGTGCTTGACTTGCTTGAGCCGTCTCCCATTTCCTCTTGTTACCTTCAGCCACACTATCTTTCTTGTCTTGCACCTTCACATCCATTAGAGCATGAGCCATTTGGACAGCTTCCTCAAAATATTTCGGCTTCGACAAAGTAGTCTCACCCTTTATGTTGCTTGACAATCCTTTGATGTATTGCTTCATCTTCTTGCGATCATCTACAAAAGTATCGGGGCACAGCAAGCTCAACTCATTAAATCTCCTTGTGTAAGTAGTGATGTCGTTGTTCCTCAACACTAGATGCCCCAGTTCATCCTCTAACTGACCCAATTCCTCTTTGGGACAGAACGTCTTGGTCAAAAGTTCCTTTGTAGCATCCCAAGTCCTCCCATTGGCCACTACCAGCCCAAGAGTAGCTACTTGATTGTTCCACCAACTCAAAGCTTCATCAGGAAAAGTAGCAGTCGCAAACTTCACTTTATTAGCCTCAGAGCACCCACTGATCTCAAACGTACTTTCAATCTTCTCCACCCAACGATGAAGTTCTAAAGCTCCTCCAGTCCCACGAAATTGCGTAGGTCCGCACTTCATTAAACTAGCATAAGAACACTCCCTTGGGACTTGTTGTCCTCCAACATTTCCACCAGCATTGCCACTTTGGCCTTGAACTCTAGCTGCACGATCCGCTTCAAGTGCATTAGCTATCGCCTCTTGAATCATAGTGTTCACCCGATCGGTTGTCAACTTTGGAGGCATGATCTACACAACAAAAAAAAACAAAGTAAGTATACACATCAAGATTTAGAAGGATTTCTTTTTCAAGACGTAATATAAATACAACAAGCACAATCAACAAATGTTACAAATATTCATCAACCAAATCACAAAAGAGCTAGTAAAGACACATCATAGATCATGAGAGGTAAACATCGATTGCATTGATATCAACAAAATTGTGACAAGATATGCCACTACAATCATTCACCAAATAAAACTTAAAGTCATCAAGTTCTACCATAATACAGAAGTCTGAAATAGTTCAATCACAACGAGGAATAAAAATAAAATACAGTAACTAATCACGTGATCATCCACATGATCTCTTTGATGGCCGCTCGTCCTTGTCATCATCTTCCTCTTCTTCTGGCTCTTCCTCAAAATCCTCCATCTTTTCCTTACCCTTCGAAGTAGTTCCCTCTTCTACCTTCCTCTTTCCCTTCGAAGTAGAGCCTTTACCTGATGGAACCATACGCTGAGCTAAATACAACTTATCCTCAAAAGTATAGTACTCACCAACTTCTGGTGGTTCGACCATGAAATGCGTGTTCGCATACTTTGGATCACTTCGAACTTCCATGCATTCATCAAGAAAGATCATACTCGAGCCTCCCAACATCGAAGACGATCAAACATGACACGATCTCCCTTGATTCCTTCAAACTCAGCACACAGATTCTCCACAATCATTTTCAGCTTTGCCATCTCCATCCTTTCACGATCCCAAGTTTTGTTAGCCCTCTTCACACCTGAATAAAATCTCTGAAAAGCCTTCTCATTTTTCTGAAACCTCTTAATCACCCAGGTCTCTACCACATACCTCTCGTACAACAGTCGATCGAACTTCTTCCAACAATGCTCCGTGTTACTGTAGATCCTTGGTCCAGGACAGTTGACCCTTGCTATGTTCTCGTGGAGAGAACGAGCATTAACCACAATACTAGAATCAACTTGATCATCATCACTACTATCACGAGCAACTACTGGTAAACCCCTCCAATAAGCATCACAGGTAAGTGTAGTAGAACGAGAACGAACATGTTGTTGCTTAGTATGTCCAACTGCAGCCACAGGAACTTCATCCTCCACAGGATCCTCTTCCGGGTCCTCATCTCTGTCAATCTCATATTTTCCAACCTCATTCCTTTCAACTTCATCCGGTTCAATCCATCCATTTTCGCCTTGCGGGTTAGGAGAATTAGGTCCACCTTCAGCCCCTACAACGTACCAATTATCGTTCGGTGGTATATCTGCCATTTCTACAAAATACAGAAAGTTCGAGGGTATATAAGGTCATTATCCCAAAATTATATATACATGCATGCACATGCAATGCAAATGTAGTACGTATGCCAATATGCAACAAAATGATAGCCATGCAAATGCAATGAAAAATTACGATGTCAAGTACTCCGCGTACGTTCACAATACCTCCATATAATACCATAGTATTTACTTAATAAATATTCAGGAGATCATTTTAGTTTCAAAAGGGATACATCTAAAAATAAAACCATGCTAAAAGGAATCTTACCGGAGCCATGCGGGATAGTTGTGTGCTTTGGAAACAAAATACTTACGACACCAAAGTTATAGTTTAGGACCTTTTTCAAAAAGGACCTAGTTCTCTATAACTTGTGACTCTGATTACCAATCTCTAACACCCCCAATTTACCTTGCGCAGCGGAATATCACAATTGGGTGTTAGTCAAAGAATCATCCCACACAAGCCATATTGAACGACTCAAAAGAGACGTTTTAAGCATAAGTAATTTAAAAACATGTTAAATTACAACAACAACATAATTGTCTAAATGTTTCCAACCCCAAAATATACCAGAGTAGCGTTAGGTCCCCACAAATCTCAACCCGTTTAAAACCAACCCACATTGTTTACAAGACATACAAGAAAATACAATTGTCTTTGTAAAAAGGGATGAAAACAAGTTAGACCATCCACAAGCCACAACAACATCCATTGCATGCTCCGCCTCTATCATCCTCGATTACCTGAAACACATGCTTAAATCGTCAACAAATAATGTTGAGTGAGATCTATAGGTTTTACAAAATCACAGTTGAACATAAGTATAAAACTCATTCACGATCATTTAAAAGTATGCAGATCATTACAAACTATTTTGGGTCTTACCCATCATAGCATAGGCTATTTAATTATGTTTAAGCTCATGACACCGATCCCATAAACTAATCACCCACGCCAAATGCCGGCGTGATTTAAGTGAAACCATTTCCCCTCTTAGGTATTCGTTGCCATTTATACCTCTTTCTTGACACAAGTTATCCTTACGCAGATGGTACTCAACTACTAGCTCTCGTCTAGGATAGGGTCGTCAACCCAATAGTACTACCAATTGTTCAAGCGAATATTTCCAATCATCAAACAATAGTTAACGGTTCATGAATTTAGGGTCTTTGGCAACTAGCTACTCAACATAATTCAAAACATCATTCGGGTCCAACAATCATTCATGACTTATGTTCCTTTTTCATTTAAATAGCATGTATTCCCCTCGCAGGTAAAAATTATTTAAAATACAGAAAAGAGCAAGGCTATAGACTCACCTTAAGTAGTAGTGGTTGTATTAACGAAGACGTAGAGGGAAAACAATCACCGAAGATGAGGACGTCCCTTGAAATCAATTACAACACCTAACAAACAAATCGCTTAATGAATCAAAACCTTAAAGTATCTTCAAGTACGGTATGTACAAAATTAAGAACACTAAATGTTAATATAAACTCACGCCAAAATCCCAAACAAGTGATATTTACTAGACACATTCATTGTTATACGTTATTAAAACTATTACTCGGCTTACAATTCTGTCGTTACATACCTAATGTACGGACTGAATTCTCATATTTAAACGTTACGAATTTTTACGAAACTCGCTGTTGACTTCAGTTACATTATGTAAAAAGCTCACAAAAATTTTCATAAAAAGTTATTACTTTTAAGTCACGCTGCCCAACACATTTCCAACCTTGAAAATCCGGGCAGATTTACACCCTTACGTTGTAAAACCAATTTGACTCACTTAACCAATTTCGTTTGCGAAACCAATTCCTAAATTTGAAAATAGACTCACAAAATCAAGTTTTGAGCTAAAGAACAACCCTCAAACATTTTTAAAACTCTACTTATAGTCCCCGAGATTTGACCTAAAATCAAACACAAATTCGGATTATGTCGACTTTCATCTCCCGGTACACAAAACTTCAAACTAACATAACTTTTGACTCGTTTGGAGTTAAAAGCTCTATCTTATATAAAAACGAAGCTAGAAAGAATCTCCATAACTCTATCCTATAATAAAAATCTGGACTCAAACTTAAAACTATGAAAATAGCCTTGAATAATCTGTTTGAAAAAGACACTTTACAAATCGCCTTTTTATCCATTTTCAACTCATACCATCTACTCGTATAATCCTAAAATCACCAACAAACTATCCTAACACCTCAAAAACATCCTAAATCACTTGAATGATTAATCCACACAAAAACCCTTTTCATAAAAGTACATGTAATCTAACCAACAAAATTAAATAGCATCCAAACATGTATTTAAACACAAACCCATAAACTAAATAAATCAAAAATCAAAATCAAACAAACACCCCCCCTTGCCGTGGGGTTTAGTGAACAAAAACACAAAAAAAAGTTTTTCAAGCCTTTTTTATCAATACCCCATGTTTATAATCACTTTTTACAAACATAAATACAAGATTTTTAGATCCAAACTTACTCAATTATGAACAATAATTTTTGAAAAATTAAAGATGATGCATGTATGTTTTTAATGGATTAGAAGACTCACAAGATGATTTAGAAGGTGGGTCTTCAATTTGTTTCTTTAAAAACCTAGAAAAAAATGGTGGTGGTGTAGGTCGGCGATAAAGAGAGAAAAAGAAAGAGGGTGAAAATTTTTTTGAAGTGAAAATGTGTAGTGTGTGTTTGTTTAGTCCATTTTGTAAAATTAGGAGGGACCTAGTTTCAATTCTTACTTTCTTCTGGCCTTGATGGTAAACTTTTATTTAAAGAGCGGGAATTCAACCCAATTGTCGGTTTTGAATTTTTGCGGGAGTCGGGGTTCATCCCGGCTACTGCAAAATGATTTTAAATGGTTCAAACGCACCCAAAATGGAATAAAAACGGTTCCGACTCGACTTAACATGAAATAAAAATAAAAACTTCGAAAAATGCAAATATCGACCAATCGATAATAAAAGTTAAAGTTTGGGCATCCGTCGGTATCGTAATCGTCATCGGTTCCTCTCAATTTGTAAAACGTAAAAAAATTAAGACCTCCAACATTGGTTTCAATTTAAATCGTCAAATATATTACCAACAAAAATTCTAAAAATTTCAAAAATATACGTAAAATAAGATTAAATAATGACTTCGATTTCTGGGGTGTTACATTGACACACCGATTCTACAGGTAGATAATATTCACACATCTAATACCAGTATAAACCAATTCCCAATCAGCAAGGGCAACCCAAATAGCAGGAGGTTCATCATCAAACTCCTCATCAGAAGCATACTTAATAAGTGTTTGATCCTCTTCATCCAACAATGGCTTAGGCTGACGTTTCCTGTGAAGAGACTTCCTTCACTTGCCAGAAGAGGTCAGTGAAGAAAGAGTTGGTGTAGAAGCAACATGAATGGGGGCATCTTGTGGTAGTGGTGGTTGATCAACACGATTAGGTGTGGTTGAAACAGCAGGAGTTGGTGTGGTTGAACCAACAGGATGGGGTGTGGTGGAGGCATCAAGAATAGAAGTGGAAGACTCAACTTCAGTGGTTTTAAACTTCTTGGAAAAAGGTTCTTTTATCACAAGGTTTGCCCTTTTCAAGGTCCTCCTAAAGTTTAGAATCTAATCCCTCTCAAGAGCCCTTTGAATCTTTTCAAATTCCTCATTCAACTGTTCATCAGAAATTCTTTTCATCCATGCCATAGTCCACCCAGTAGTGTAAAGGGCAGGACTCTGATTCTTAACAAAAGTCCTCATGTAGTCTCTTTGTTGTGCCTGAGTCAGTGGTCTCGCCTTTCTCTCCTTTGCCAATCGCTCAGCAAGAGCCTGTTTCTTCCTATTGATTAACTCATCCATCCTTTCAGAGAAATTCTCCTCGGTCACATCATCACCCAAGAGTGTCTTGGAAAGAGAATAATCTGTTGCTACTTGGGCCATGATGTTGAGCCAATCCGCCTTAGTGTAAAACATGGCTTGAGTAGCCACCTTTTGTTTTCTCCTCCTTTCCAACTCCTTTATGTACCTAGCATATTGAGCTTCTTCCTCAGCTTGTATTTTATGTGTTACTTCCTCTCCAAGCCTCTCATCTTCCATTTTTTTAAAATCATCTCTTGTCAAAGGAAAGTTCTTCCACAAGTGGTTCTTTACCCTTGTTAATAGGATTAGCAGACATAGAAGTAGCAGGAACCATTGAAGAACTAGCATGAACTATAGTATTATCAGTAGGAATAGATGCAGAAGTATGACCAGCATGAACATCAACAGGAATGCTAGAAGCAACATCAACTTTTCCACTACCAGCAGAAACATCAATCCCATCAGCAGGATTAGGAGAACTACCAGCATGAAAAAAGTCATCTTGGGTGTCAAAAGTTGAGTCCTCTGAGAGCTTCCTCCTTCTCTTGGATCTTATTCTTTTGAAGATGACCTCGGAGGTATGTGAGTGGTTGGTCTTGGCAGCTCTCGCAGCTTGAGACAAAATGAAAGCGGCATGAACAGTAGCGACATCAACAGTAGTGGCATCAACAGTATTGGTACTAGCTATAAAAGTATTTTCCAGCACATGTAGAGCTTCCATGTCAAAGGATTATTCCTCAGTAGATTCAACCTCATCAGAGTCAGAGATCACTAGTCTTCTTCTTTTTTCAGTTTACCTTCCAATACCTTGACTCTTTTAACTAAAGTAAGTACAACATTCCCTAGAGTAAGCTTGGTGTTCTTGTGAGTAGTATCCAAGGAGTCAATTTTCTCTATACGCATGTTCACTGTAGAAGACAAAGAAGTGAGAGATAATGGGGTCCTCAACTACCCCTGCAGGTTGACATGTAGCTGGGGTGCATCATTAGACCTGGTAGGAGACACATGGAAATATCCTCCTACATTTTCTTCTTCCACAAAGATGGAAGGCTGGTCCTTAGGTTCAGATAACTTAGAAGTAGATTGTTGGGTATTGGCAAGTCTGAAAGGGTCAGGTGAGGGTTGCCTTGAGGTAAATCTCAACTCAGAAGGAGAATAAGAAGTAGGGTCAAGGGTAGGGACACGGTAGATGGACCATGACTCTCATGTCTAGGTGAAGATTGAGAGGAAACCAAATAGGGTGAAGGAGGTGGTGGATGAAGGACATCAACACCAGCTTCACCATCCCCTGCTTCCTCACTTTGTAACATAGCTGGCAAGAGAGGCATAGGTTCCCCCTCAAAATTGAGTCTTATGTTGTAAAACAACTTGGAACTCAACTTAGGTGGGGAATAAGGTGTATGGTCATTGGTCTGCAGACCTAATATCATTTGAAGAAACCTAAGGTACATTAGAAATTTCTTTTTAGAAGCCCCCACGTTTCAATCATCCCATCAAAAATCAGCTTTGAAAGATTATGCTTCCTCCCATGAGATAATCATATTAAACTAGAAGCAATAGAGCTTGAAAATTGACTCCACCCCCTGATTTGGAGCTAAGACAGTGATTTAGGGTGTGGATTAGGAATCTCCATTGAGGAGAGAGTCTGTTCTTGTAAAAGGTGAATGTGCCATCAGTTGGATACCCAATGGCATCCATTCCCTCACGAAGCTCGTGCTGGGTAAAATCATAGAGGCATCCTTCGTCATCTAACTGAAGATGAGTCCTAATTGACGACTCCAAGACAACATGCTCAGTGTCATCAATGGTGGCCACAAGCTCTTGAGGTGTATCCTCAAGAGTTCGTACTGAAGTAGTGGCCCAAAATTTCCTGACCACCGAGTCATAGACAATGGGGTGGGGGCAATGAGTTAGAGCATACGTGAGGGAAGATCCATTCAAGAAGTACATGATTTGATAATAACCTTCACTCCATTTTAATTTTTCAAAATAAGCCACTTTGTTGTGATCTTCCTTACGTTGCAGAGCCGCCATCGATAAATAGAAGAAAAAGATTGTGAAGATGAAGATGGAAGAGGTGGGTGTGTGCTAAAACGGAATAGGGGTACTAGTAGAGAAAACTAATTGAGTTTAAAATGAATTATCGGCAAGTGCTGATTGTTCTTGGTAATTAATTAGGTGTTGAAAATTAACCAATAATTATGGTACAAATCATTAGTTAAAGATAAATTAAATGTGCGAATCAAGTTGCAAACATATCTCTATTTGGTATCTTTGACTAATTTAACCCGAGTTTGACTCAACAGCACCAATTTCCTGCTACCACCAGGAACAAAAGTCAACCGGCATGAACAAAAGTCAACCGGCAGGAACATTGATCGACCAACAGAAAGCTAGTTCTAGCAGCAACAATTGTGAACTACCAGCACGAAAGATGGTCACAAACACCAACTTTTCAAACTTCATATATACAAATAAGTACCTACAAAATTGTTAGACTACAAAAATATACAACAATAAGCCTCCCCTTAGGCATACGCCTCCTCTCAATCACAACTATCATGGATTGAGCATCCCAATATGGAAAACTAAATAACTAAACCTAATTCCATCAAAAGCTTTGATTAATAAATCAACCATAATCTCACCAGTGCGAATTTTAAGCACTTTAATGAGATTTTTCTCATTAGCATCTCTTATGAAATGGTGCCTAATTTATATGTGCTTTGTTCTTTGGTGAAAAACAAGATTCTTAACAATGCAAATAGTACTTTGGTTATCAATTAAGATTTTTGTGTTCAAAAATTAAACCTATAGTCTAATATTTAATTTTGTATCCAAAGTACCTGGCTAAAACAGTTAGTAGTAGCCACATATTCAGCTTCAGTGGAAGAGGTAGCCACAATGGTTTGCTTCTTGTATTGCCATGAAATTAACCTTCTACCCAGAAACTGACACCCACTAGTGGTGGATTTTCTATCCAAATTTGCACCATCATAATCATCGTCACTCTAAGCTTCCAACATAAATAAAGATGCATACGGGCTTCAATGGTGGCTCTTCTCAGAAGTTCTTCAGTGTCTGTTGCAAACTAAAAGCCAGACTTCTCAGCCGCATCCTTGGATTTATGTTCCTGTCTTTAAAGCATAACAAGCACTTATGTATAACCTGAAACAGTCTCCTTCATACCATGAGTATCTTTAAATTCAACAACTTGAAAGTTGTTTGAAGGAAAAGAAGGAATCATAATGACTTGTTTATCACACTCAGAATCTGAATCATCATCTTGAGTACTTGCATTATGAGTTGGAGAACCTTGTGAACCTGCAGTTTGGTTAACCTTAAAACGATCATAACCTAAAGTATCAGTTAGAAAGTCAATGTCAAAATACCATTCAGATCCGAAACCGTGAACATGTGCCTTATCTTCAAGATATCTCAAATTAAGTGTCTCTTCAACTCTCTTGTTGGATAAATTATATACCCTGTAAGCTTTACTGTGAGAGGAGTACCCAATAATAAATCCTTCATCTAACTTTCCATCAAACTTTCCCAAATTGTCACTAGCGTTGAGAATGGTCAAATGACACCCAAAAGGTTTAAAATTATTGATATTGAGCACTTTTCCAGATAATAGTTCATATGGGTTTTATTATGAGGGCTGGTTACCAAGACTCTATTTAGAACATAACAAGCAATATTAACTGCTTTTGTCCAAAACATGGTAGGTAACATAGAGTCAACTAACATAGTTCTTGATGCCTCTATGAGTGTTCTATTATTCCTTTCAGCAACTCCATTTTGTTGTGGGGTTCTAGCATTGATATAATCCCTCTTAATCCCCTTTAACCCACAAAGTTCTGTTATTTATGAATTTTTAAACTCTGTCTCATTTTCACACCGTATAGATTTAACCTTTTTGTTAAGTTGATTTTCAATTAAGGTAAGGAAGTCCTTCGGAATATGGTAGGTTTCAACCTTAGTTCCCAAAAAAGAAAACCCAACAAAACCTGCTATAGTCATCAGTAACCACTAGGGAATAGTATTTGTGGTCAACACTTCTGATGGATGTAGGACCAAAAAGGTCTATATGTAGTAACTAAAGAGGCTCATAGATGGTGTTGACTGCTTTGATTGCCTTATATGTAGCTTTATGTTGCTTTCTTTGTTGCAGGCAACACATTTATGGTCATTTGTAAAGAGTTTTGGGGGAAGTCCTTTGATCATGACACTCTTTGCCAGCTTGTTCATGTTTTTAAAGTTCACATGAACCATCCTCCTATGCTATTTTGTAGACTCGTCCAAGGATGCCTTTGCCACCAAGCAAGCTAGATCACCTTCAGGTTGGAGTTTATTCAAGTTGAAACTGTAGAGATTATGTCTACTTGGAACTCTAGGCACAACCTGACTTTCATCAAGTAATATAGAGTCTTTGGAGAGAACAAGACACTCAGTATCAGTGAAGAGTACACTGCTATTTTTATCACAAATTTGTGATACTGAAAACAATTTAAAGTGTTGCAATGCTTCCACATAATAGACATTTTCAAAGTCAAGCCTGTTAGTTCTGATTATGCCTATTCCTGTCATTTTTCCTTCACCACCACCAAAAGCTAAAGCTACCTTTCCTCTTTTAATTGCCATAAAGTTTTCCAATAGTTCTTTGTTGTCTGTCATACTCCTAGAACAACTACTGTCCACAATACCAAGATCTTTGTTTTTATGAGGATTATCCTACATTAAAATATACAAACAGCATTAGATGCTCAGAGAGACCCAAGTCATCTCTTACTTGACCTTGCCCAGTGGATCAATAAGTATTAAACCATGTAGATTGATGAGATCCACCATTGTTCTTGGATTCTCTGTACAACTAAGATCTATTATTTTGCCAAGAACAACATGTTGAGGTCTTAACAGCAGTTTCCCATATTCCCCCACCCACATTCATTTGTTCATAACTCACAGTCATTCTTCTAGATTTTGAATTCTAAAAATAGGAACTCGCAGGTCTGTGTAATGGTCTAGTATTAATTTTTCTCCAGTCAGCAGGAACTGAAGAAGAGTTCCTTCTACTAGGAGGAAAAGGTCTACCGACATAAACAGGTGCTTGTCCATTTTGCCTACCAGCAAGAACATGTGCTGGCACATTTACATTATCAGCAGGAAATGTAGCATTTCTAGAACTCAAACGTATTACTTGTGGAACAAATGGGGGAGTATCGTCAACATTGTTCCACATGGGTCTATATGTCCTTTTACTCCTATAAGTACCCATTCTTTTCTCATGAAAATCAGAATCTTTAATAAGATGAGAAATACTACCACAAACAAAACATGATTTAGAACCAAATGAACTGTTCTTATTACACTGACTTCTCTTATTAGACCCATTCTTATTACAAAAAGTCGTAGGAGGTTTTAGATCCTTTTTACAAGAAAAAAATAGGAGTATCACTAATGGAAATGTCTTCTTGAACATCTATCCTTGAAGTGGATTCACATTCAGCTACTCTAGGAGTGAAGTCAAAAAATTCATCAGACTCGAGTGTTGAGGACTTGTTATTTGAATCGTATGAGGCAAAGTCATTGGTCTTGGTTTCCCAAGACTTGTCGTTGAAAGCACAAGAGACAATATTTTCATGTAGGTCATTTGAATTTTTACCATAGTTCATTTGCGATTCATTAAAGTTAGAGTGGTTTGAGGTAGGTATGAATTCCCCAGTGATAGGTGGGGAAACAACATGCATTCCTACCTCTTTGATAAACTTATCAATAAGGGTTTTATCATCTACAACTTCAGGGGTAGGATAAAAAATACTTGGCATTGTTGTATCATAAACTTCAGTTGGCCTTATATAATCTCCATACTCCAACCCAATCTTTGTTCTTACTGACATAAGGCTATCTACTAATTTGGCTATGTTTTTAAAAGATTCCTTCCATTTTTCAAACCTGGCCAAAGCATTATCTAGCTTAGTCTAAAACTCCTATTTTTCTAAGTTTACTTTAGCATTTACACTTTTAGAATATTCTAACAAGTTAGATGTATTTTCTAAATCTCTATCCAAAACCTTAATCTTTTCCTCATAAGCCAACTGATTAGATTGGTACCATGCTTTTTGTTTTTCTAGAGTTTGAAGAATACTTTTGTATGCTTGAACTTGAATGTAATATTCCTTATATTGAACATCTAAGTCATTAATTTTTTTTGTAAAGTTCAACATATTTATGATCACAATTTAAAGGACAAGTTTGTACCTCATAAGTGACACCCATTAGAGCAAATTCTCCAGCCACATTTTCCTCATCCTTTGTATCAGAAATCATATTGTACACTTGAGTAACCCCATCATCTTTACCCTCTCCCTCATGATCTGACCAGTTCACCATTGTATCCACAAATATCAAAATGTTAGGTGTATCCTGCTTTTGTTCATGAATCCTAAAAGTAGAGTATCTGGCATTATTTTTTACTTTCTTGCATGTGCATTCCCTTGCAAAATGACCATCTACAAACATTTATAGCATTTGACCTTCTTCTTATCAAACCTTGCAGATTCCCTATTATTAAACCTCAACTTCTTACCAACCTTCTTTTTAAATTTATGTACTCTCACTAAGAGCATTGCCATTTGCCACTTGAGATCCAATTCTTCCAACTCTATCTTCTCAATCTATTCACGATCTTCATAAGTCAACTGTTGTTGTGGCTCACTTTCAGCAACAAAAGAATGGATATCTATAACCAAATTACTAAAGTTAAGATGTGATATATTTGAACTTGGTGATTCGGAGGTGTAAGTAGTTGATGACGAGTAACTTGGATTCTCAGCATAAGTCAACTTCTTATTAGCACTGGTGGTGCTAACAAAGGCTGAGTGAGTTGGGGCTGAGGAGTGACTTGTAGAATATCTTGAGCCACCTTTAATATCAACCTCTAGAGATTTAAGCTTTTTCTATAGGTCATCAAAGTTCAAATAATCTAGCTCGCCCTTTGTTTTGAGAGTAATTGACACTTGAGACCATAAAGGAGGTAAGGCCCTTAGAATTTGACCAGTGCAGTCTTCATTGTCTAGTCTTGCCTGGAGTTGGTTGAGTTGACTTAAGATCTTCTAGAATCTATCATAATCTTTATACACTCTATCAGATTCAGAGATCCTGAACTCCTGAAAATCTTGTTTCAGCATTGACTTCCTCGTCTTCTTTGATTCATCATTTCCTCCAAACCTTGCTTTTACAGCCAACCAGATATCCCTTGCTTCATCCAAGTGATGAAATTCACCCATGTGCTCTTCTAGGAAAGACTGAATCAATAAAGTTCTTGCTTTGGTCTCTCTCTGAATTGCAATTTGTTATACTGCTGAAATAGGAGGGAGAATTACGATAATCCCTTTTAGATATCGTCTTGTCTTCTTTCTGCTGTTTCCATTCAGGATGATATTCCATATATTGTGATCATTTTTTGTGATCCACTAATCCATTTTCATGACCCGCGTCTCATATTCATCCTTCTCTAGGTAAGAAAATTTTGCATTGTTGTTTGTTACTGAGGTTGTGAGAATTTGTTTGACATTCTTTGTTTGGGAAGCGTCTGGAGGATTGTTAACTTCATTTGATGAAGATGCATACATGGTTTGGTGTATGAGGGTATTAAAGATCTAAACTTTTGAATGATTCTTCTTAAAGTAGAGACTCTCACTAGGCTCTGATACCACTTGTAGGATCTGAGACTAGATAGATCTTTAGCCTGTTT
This sequence comes from Glebionis coronaria, assembly GCA_025667525.1. Taxonomy (NCBI): domain Eukaryota; kingdom Viridiplantae; phylum Streptophyta; class Magnoliopsida; order Asterales; family Asteraceae; genus Glebionis; species Glebionis coronaria. Next base: position 484,644,340 of record CM046875.1, on the reverse strand, counting down.
TAGGTGATAGAATACTTATGTAATCACAAGCAAACTACAAGAAAGACTCTAACAACAAAACTAATGTTTATGCGGAATATAAACAAAAGATTTAAAGAATAACTACTAAATAACAATGATCCCTCCATGGATCTATTTTACTAACTATGAAATGTGTTTTAAAGGTACATCTTACTCATAGCCGCGGGTTCCTTTATATACTAGTAGGAAACCCTATACTAACAGAAAACGTGTTAAGATGATATGCATTATCACTTCCTAATTTAGCTCATGAATATCCTCATCTCTAACTAACTACTCGAAATACTCGGGTCAACTATTAATTCAACCTGCTGGAACTAAACTACCAGCAGTAACCATGTTGGTCTTCCAGCAGGAACTATAAAAGTACCTTACTAGCAGGAACTACATACCTGCCAGCATGAACTAAACTACTCTACCAGTAGGAACTACATATCTACTAGTAGCACGTGACTATTACAATATAATTTCTTAACAAGTTGCCTTATTGAAGCTGATCTGAAACTTCTCTATGACTCAAGACATTGGAACACGTATTGCTCCTCATATTTTTAATAAGATTAGTTTTGATATAGATAAATGAGTGTGGGCTCAGATTGTATCCCGGCTTCCCACTAACTTCTGTAAATTCTATTATTCTAATAAAGTGATGTTTATAATAAATAATAAAATAAACAATAACACAAGAATAATAATAATAAATATTTTATTAATAATATTATTATCAATATTTAGTATTTATTATTTATTATTTATTATTGTTAATTATTATTAATAATATTATTAAATATTATAACAATGAATTTATTATTTTTTATTGTTATTGTTATTTTATTTTTAATTATTTATTATATTACTATTATTTATTATTATTATTGTATTATTGTTTTTATTTTTATTTATTGTTTCATTACTATAATTATTATTATTTTTACTTATTATTAACATTTTTATAAAAAAAATAAATTACATTAAGTTAGTAACCAACCAAACACAATGATAACATATATCACTTAGGGTGCGTTTGGTGTCCCGTTCTGAGTGGGTTTAGGCTCACAACTGGTTTAAATTATCTGTTTGGTAAACCTTCATTAGACTGACACGCTACTGTGAGCTCCAATTTTTATTTCCTATAGATTTGTGGGTTTTCAACTAACAGTGAACAAAACACATATTTTAAAATTGAAAAAAATTCTCGGCCACAAGTTAAGATGACTTTTTTATTTTATATTGATAAATAATGTATATAATTTTAACTTATCTATAAAATACATAATATTTTAAAATATTAATAAAATTTATCTCCTCTTTTTCTTTCAAACCAACCCTAAACTTAAATCTAATTCTAATCCTACTCACAAACCAAACGGGCCCTTACAACTCCAAAGCATTACAATTATAACATATTACATAATTTCGATTAAGATTCATTCAAATTATAATTACTTTTACCAATACAATTTTTTTCAAAATATAGTGTAAACCAAACGCTATTAGACAATAGAATATAGCCCAACCCGGTTGTGGGTTTGGGTCCATTAAGTTTAGGGTTAGTTAGCTTCTTTTTCAAGCCATGATTTAGAAAAGTCACACAAAAAAGAATGTCGCAAGCAATAAGCAATTCTGCCGCCAAATACAATTATACTTCAATCTCAACTACAAAGGAAATGATTGAAAAAGGAGCTTCTAATCTGTGTTGCAGTTTGTTCGTCGAAAAATCTTACAGGACAATGTTAGACAATATAGTTAGCCTAAGCCTGATTATAAGCTTAATCCATTTTGTTAAAGTAGCTTATTCACAAAGTTATGTTTTCTTATCTAATCACAAAAACATAATCAATTAATACTATCTTTGGCGTATTTCATATGCCTATTTACCCTTCTAAACTATTCGTAACAGCTTGGCCTTATTTGAGAGTCATTTTGTAGTACATTTTGCATTGTAGAAATGAGCTTTTACAAAAGCTTTCAAAAATACTTACAGAATATTTGAAGTTTTGTATAATATTTTGTATTTCTTAATTTTATTCATGATAGATTTGTAACCTACATGACAACGTTTTCTAACGCCGGTTGCAACGGTTTCGGTCTTCATAGGTCGATCGATTACGAAGTCGGTCGTCCGCGTTACGACGACAGATTTAAATCAATCGAGCTTTGGAATTAGTTCGTATATACGACCCATTTAAAATCAATATGTATCTTTTTTTTTTCTTTTTTTTATGTTTTTTATTTTTAAAGATTAGATTATATTAGTTTTAATAATATTTTAATAAAATAAATTTTGTAATATATTTTAAAATTTTAATATCTTGAGCTTTGTTTAATTTCTCACAAATATATTCTCTCCATCACACAATTAGAGTTTATCTTTCTATTTATTGGTCGTCCTAAAATTATTGTCAACTATTAAAAATAGATAGGAAAGTTTGATGAAGTTTACATATTATCCTTGTTTGAAATTGATATTACAGAGTTTAAAGAAGATTTAATTGATTAACTAAAACTAAAACTGTTATTGTGCTAAAAAGTATAAGAGATAAAACTTAATTAAATGCAATTTTCTTAAACTCTGTGTTTTTGTCAGAAATTTTTTTTGAGACGATGAGATAATTAATTTGATCATTTTTAGAGTTAATTTTATTTTATACAATTTTCCCTCTTAATCTCTAATTAAGGATTTTTCGATTATTTTTTAACAGTATTTTTGTATAATTATTATTGTAATGTTTTAATTTTATTTGAATAATTATTGAAATAAAAAATAAAATTTTAAAAAAATTAAACTTGATCATTTTGTTGTGAAAATGTGTCGTTAGAAAGATAAAACTAATACGACAAAAAGAATTCTTATCGCATATGATCACTGTTTTAGATAGCCTAGGAAGCAAACCCTAGGGTCTGTTTGGTTTCCAAATTACAAAACCTGGTGTTTCAAAGTCAAAACCTGAGTGATATAAAAATACTATGTTTATAAATGATGTAACGTGTTTAGTTAAAGAAAATGATAAATTGATTTGCACTACTAAGAATAGCATATGACGAAATTGCCCCCAACACTATTGTCATCTTCTCCATAGAAACATGTTCTTAACTGACATTTTTTTACATCACAAAATCATAAAACCCCATGAACAACTGAAAGAGAATGAACATACCATAGAAATCAACACAAAAATTAGACATGTGTCCTTACACGAAATCAACACGAAAATAAGAAATAAAAACAAAATTAAATTAAGATTCAATATGTGATAGAATGAAAGAAACAAAATTAAAGCTATCAAGATATTAAAAGACAAAATTAAACTACCCACATCTAAGATAGAATAAAAAAGAATAGAAAATAGAATCACACAGGAGAATTTTCAAATTACTACCAATGACTCTCATAGTTAATTTATCCTATGGGTGATATGTTTTTATTGGTGATGTAAGATGGAATATAATGAAATGAAGAAGATAAAAATGAGAGCAGATGTGAGAGATAGAAGAAGAAAAAGTAGGTGATATATTTTTATTAAAGGGTTGTTACGTCCACTCAATATATATCTTAGCCAATATTAAAACCCACTTCTCTAGCTATGATTTTTTAACCCCTGGTTTTTGTGGGTCCCACAACTTTAAAAAACACCATATATGACGCACCAAACACGATTTTTATCAGGTTTTCAATTTAAACTCATCAAAAACCCTTCAATGTTGCTCGACCAAACAGCAGCTTATAATATCATTTTATCTTTTACCAAACAAAATAAGCTGTCAATTTTATCAACGTCGATGCCACTCATTCTCTCTTTTTTTTCACACAACACGAATACACATCATAATCATATGTTAAATGTGGACCGCTTAATGGATACTACTGTATATTATAGCCAAAAGTTTATATATTTTAATCACTAAAATTAACAAAGGAGTTTATTGGGTTGGTAGATGAGGGAACTGGGGAAAGATTTCCAAATCATAATTATATCCTGGTTTTTCTTCTCGAAATTTAGGGACGTCTATACTAAGAGAAAACGTTTCAATCTAAACAACTTAAATGGGAGACATGTGTCTGCCCTACCGACTCGGTCACATAAGAAAAACCTTTTCACATTAGTCACGTTAACGCTAAATAATTTTTTTTTTTTTACTTTTCAGTAACAATTTCTTTTTATCAATCACACAAAACAACATTCTCATATTAAAATAATACTTATATTATTTTTCAAAATAAACACATTACTTATAAATCCCTGTGGCTTAACCAAATTGCAAAAATAGTCTTTATTTTTCTGAAATTGGAGTGGACGTCTTTATTTTCAAGTTTGTATTGCAGTTTTGGTCCTTTTAAATTGTATTTTTTGTTCTTGTTGTTTGGCTAAATTGCAGATTTAGTCCTTACTCAGATACCAAACATGCAAGACAAACTTGAAAGTAGGGACATTTATTGCAATTTCGTAAAGATAGAGATTAGCCAAACCACAAAGAACAAAAATGCAATTTACTCAAATTAAAAAACATTACAATAAAAATAAAATACATTATATTAAAATTTTAAAAACCATAAAATAAAAGGAAATAATTTGCACACTCTTAAAATTAGTTGACACACTTAAAATTAGTGTGTCTTGACACATATACTCTTAGATCAATTTTAATTATCTTTACTTTTATAACAGTATAAATGTCAAGACACACCCATTTTAAGTTTGTCAATCAATTTTAAGAGTGTTCAAATCATCTCCCAACAATAAAACATTATATTATAAATTTAAATATTAAGAGAAACGTGTTGAGAAACATTACATTAAAAATATAAAAACATTACATAAAAAACATAAAAACATTACGATTAAGGATAAATAACACTTTATGTGAAAATTTTGAAAGTTAAGAAGGTATTTTTTTTGTTGTGCAAAAATTAGTTTTATTTAAAATGTTTTTGTAAAAGGTAAATATAGTATTGAAAAAGTTTTCTTTAATTAATAATAAACTATTAGTGAAACCTACTTTTCTCACATTTGACAGAAAAATAATGAGGTCATCGAACGTGAGTCATTTAGTCTCACCTCACGCATAAGTTGCACATCAAATACCGATGTCACACGTAACTTTTGAATTTTTTGGCTCACGATCAATGACTCACGTCGTTGATTAAAGATCACTATCATAAGTAAATTATATTTGTACATTAGCTCATAACATGAACAATAATAAAGAAATTCGAAAGTTAGTTGAAACAAAATGTCTTTAAAAAGTCGACTGTTATCTTCAAATCATGCACTTATGAATAGAGATTGCTATCCAAATCAAACAATTAGAAGTACGTGTCTAAGGGTGTTTATATTCATCCAATAGCCTCAAGGCGTCTTCTTGAGTAACCCGGATCTTGAAAAATGTAAAGGATCTTAAGAAGATAAAAATTTAGAGAGCAATGTAAAAGGTTATATTTATCAGTCACATCATTAACACCTCTTATATCTTTTATTCTAGCGTTACATTAGTTTTTTCTCTCTTACTTTTCACTCTCTTCTTCACTCACACTTTACTCATATCAAACACACCTTTAATAATAACCCACATCAAAATAATACATTTTAATTCAAATAAAAACACTTCATTAAAAACATAAAAACATTATAGAAATAAAAAACGTACAATTATGGAATTAAAAACAGTTACGAAAATAAAAGCGTTACGAAAATAAAAAAGTACATTAATTATAAAAACACATTTTAACTTAATCGAATAGCCTCTTTCGGAGCACAACCTTCAACTCTTCATCAGTAGTCGTCAACTATGTTTGTTCTTCTCTTCGTCAGATTTCTAATTTCCGAATTTCCATCTTAGCGCGCCTGAGTTCCAGCTCCTCCTGTTTGATACGCAACATCTCAACCATTTCATGACTCTTTTGAGACTGCATCGGGTTGGTAGCCATTGCATACTCGATAACCATCAATTTCGCCAGTTCTTTCACATCAATGCTTCTAGACGACGACGCCAATTTTCCTTTCCTTGTTGCCTTGTCCCTACCCATTGGACGACGGCGTGGAACTTCCTCCACGTCCTCTTCAGCAGCCTCGGTATTCAAATTGATACCGCGTTCACCGGATTCTCTTGTGGAAAAGAACTTGACCCGCTAGACTTATACCTTTTGTTCTTTTTCTCCTCCATTTCCTCCTGAAATGCTACCATTTCTCCGCTATCTCATTTCCCACAGTCCTTTAACTCCTTCCAACAATGAATTAGTGTAAACGGGATACCATACTCAATACTATAATTTGCCAATGCTCGTTCGATATAATAACCATCATTGGCTCCACTGTTGTATGTCCGAATAGCGTTATCATAAACACCGTAAAACTGGCATACCTTAGGATGCACGGACTTCCACTTTTCGTTAATCATGTCGTAAGTCCGACGCTGGCTGACGGGACAAATCTTGTGCATGTGTTTCAAGATGTCACACCAAAAACCGCGTGCGTTTCTCGCGTTGCCACCGCTGTTATCCTTAGAAGTACGCACCCAAGCTTGACATAAGGCTGACTCTTCTTCAATGGTCCATGGAATACAACGCTGGATATCGGGTTGCGTCTTCTTCACGGCCGGTTGTCGTCTTACATTTGGTTTCCTTCTTGGCTTCGCCTTTGGCGCCGATATCTCCTCGTCCACGTCTTCGACAATCTCGGAAAAATTAGGAGGATTTGTTTCTGAATACTGAGCGGAGTAGATGTCCTCGTCTAATAAGTTAAAACAGTTGATCGAAGATGAAGAATCGCCGACATTAGGTTGAGATGAAGAACTGACGGCTCCAAAGTTAGGTTGACTTGAAGAACCGCATACGCCAAAGTTAGGTTGACTTGAAGAACCGCCGATACCGTACTGCTCTGGTAAACCATTTGTGGTGGTGCAAATGTCGTGTTATTGTATGGTTGGTTGTAAAATTGATTGTGATTCGTTGATGTTCATTCATTGACGGTGAAGTATTACGGAGATCAAAGGTTTCACCCGGTGTCAAGGGGTGAGCTTCGGTGACGGTTCGGGTTACGGGCAGTACGAGAGTTAGACATTTTGTGATTAAGAGTTGTGTTAAGTGTGTAGAAGTTGTATTTTTTTGTTGTGTGAAAATTAGTTTAGGTTTGAAATATATTTAGAGGGAATAAATGGGGTTTGATTTTTTTTTAAATAAACATAGTCGTTTACATGTGGGTCCCATTTTACACAACATTCGAAAAGTGACACCCTCAACACTTTTATGTGTTTTTTGGGTCACACCTTAAAGGTCATGCACTAGCATATTTGTTCCCAGCAGGGGTCACGCGCGAGTGATGCTTTTTTTGGTCACGACATGCCCCTCACGGACACTGATAAATGCAGCCTAATTGGCATGGAGTAATTTACACTTTCGAACTATAAGAACATTTACTATGATGCATTTATTAAAAGATTTATAAAAATGTTACATCTTAAAATATCATTAATTTACAAACTTTTTCATAATATAAACTTATTAAAATTATGAATAAACCTTTTAGTTGGTTTATAAAATTGTCTAACTTATGCAATGCATTAGATTATAAACTTTTTCAAAATGCTATAACTCTTCATGTTAAATAGAGCATCCATTATGAGAGGTATAAAAATAAGTCTAAAAACTTGAAGAGGTTTATGTTTTATATTAGCCATAGTGAAACTTTATATCACGTGGCATAAACATATCTTTAATCTTATACCTCTTCACAATTTAATGCAAGTGTTGTTTGAAACAATTATAAAGTTTTAAAGTATTTATAATATAATGTAAATATGTTTATTAATCCAAAAGGTTTAGAAGCTCCAAAACTTAGTGATGTGACATGAAAAAATTAATTCATAAAAATTTATAATATCATGTGATAGTGGATGCTCTTACACTTATGTTTTGGAGTGAAAGGGAAAGGTTTGTAGTGGTAACAGAAAAAGTTTGTGTTCCTGAGATTTTTTTGGAGAGCAGAGGGAAGTAAAGGATAGTAAATTACACTCCATTTACTCTCCTAATCTTCTTCCCATATTGGAGTGAAAATGAGTGAAGTTCATTTTTTAGTCTTATTCTTGCTTACTCTCTCATCTTTTCTTTCCAACTCAGAAACACACAATAGAAAATTATTTCTTCTTCCTTTCCTTTTTACTTCTTTTCTTTTTTCGCTCTCCATCCATCTACTTCTCTTTTTATACTCAGGAAGAGAGTGTTAAAATGATTCTCACTAAAGTAGAAAATTTATAAATATATTTTTATAGTAAGTTTTTGATTTATTTTTAAACCATAAATAAATATCCAAAAATGGTTATAGAATTCTTTTTCGCCACATGTGTTGTTGCTTTACCCATTTTTTTTTTATAAATGAGTGGACATCTTTTAATGATAACTCTGAAGTTTTCTCTATAAATACCTCGTAGTATTAGTAATGTTTTTCAAAGATACCCTTTAAACCACTAGAATTTTTCATGCCATAATCGTCATCGACTGATGACTTGCACATTGCACATGAGAAACTAAGTTTGATCATACCAAATGATATTACCAACGTGATGTTTTGGGTAAAGTGTTACTGTTGATACAAAAATTTTCAGAGTCTTTAAACTCTTTAAAATAAGTCTTGAACGTAATTGCATATGACTCAACTCGTTCTTTTGGACAGTGATCCTCAATAATTTAGCTTAACCTGAAAATTAAATAGAACTATAAAGATGTAAAAGCTTAGAAGATCGTAGTAAGAAATCTTTTACACTAAAAATAAGAGTAAGTGGGTGTTTACTAAATTAAGAGGTTTTATATAAACCTCTTAATTAGTCACTTAATTGGGAACTAACTGGCTTATTTTAGTTGGTCACCAAGGTTCCACTATGTGGTTTTATTAGGAGGATTCTTGGAGGTCTTGAGTTCAAGACCTATCAAGGGCATTTCAAGCGAAGCGGATAAGGAGTCTAACATAACTAGGAGAGGGTTCGAAGAAGACATTCTTCCGCTTGAATGTTATTGTAAGACTCGACCCACTAACCACTAACATTTACCGTTCTAAAAAAAAATAAAAAAAATTAGTCACTTAATTGGGAGTGTAAACTTTTAAACTTTTAATACTTCCCTCAATTAAGAGGCATAAAAGGTTTGGGCCTACTTTTTCTCCCTTCTTAAAAAAAAAAAGAAACACTCCAAGTGAGAGTTATATGAGGGTTAAATAACCGGTGTGGTTAGTTAATATTACAAGTATATAAGGCTTTTTGTGTAATCCTAAGAATTATCAATTTACACCTAAGAATTATCAATTTAGAAAAGTTACTCCATCTACATCCATAGTATCAATTACAGTGGTCTCGAATAGATATATCAAGTCAAGTTTTAAAGTTTACAATGTCACTGACACATTCATATATAAGTGGAATTTAGGAAATTTTTTGGAAACGAAAGGGTTAAAATTCTCACCATATCTAATAAGGGTTTTATGTGTGCAAGGTTATATACTAATAATTTTATAAAAATATGCTAAATTTTTAATTTTTTTGGCATAGTTATGCATATTAATGCTATAAATAATTAAGACAAGTAGGTGTTCTAAATTCCTTTCCCCCACTTAACATATACAACATTCTTGGTGTATACATAAAACATGAAAAACGAAAAATAAAAAGAATTAAAATTAGAAAACTCCCCTTAGATCTGCTCGGTATGATATTCCATAGCTCATGTGAGCTAAATTGTGTGGTAGGAAAAGCGTTTGAGTTCTAACATGACTATAGCACATAGAAAATACGAAAGTATGTATACCATCAAATTCTTCTCTGAGCATCAAATTTCTTGTAATTAGAAAAACAAATGAAAATCTATTCTCGAGTATGTTGTGATTTTAGAAAACATATATTTTTGAAAAACGAGAACTTTGATAACGCACATGATGTCATATGTCGTATCCATTAAGTTGTATATGCCGTATTGACATCTGGTAAGACATACTTAAAACATAAAAAGGAAAATTAGGGTTCTCTCCCGGTAATCAATTTTATTTATAAAAATTCTTTAAGTTAGACTTGTTTTCAGCTCCATCAAGTTCTATGCATGCAAGTGAGATATGAATGATGTATAAGTGTTGAACTAGCTTAGGCTCCAACTATCTAACCTTTCACAAGTAAACTGAAACCATCAAAATATTAGTATGAATACATAATGTATCAATGTACAAATATACAAATGAATTACAAAAAGATAGATAAAAGGGTTAGAGAATCATGGATCCTGTTGTTGGCCTGCGACTCTAGAGGTACTTGCTCTATCGTGCCTTTGTTGGACACGCCTGACATGAGTAACACACGCCTCATAAACATCGTGTTGAATACCTCTATCATCAAGTAACTATGCTAAGGCAGTATCTCCTTAACTAGAAAACCTGGTGAACTCTTACTAAGCTCCTCAAACCTAGTATGCAGCCTATGCACCTCCTCCTCTACTATCCTCATCCTCTATTTCATTTATGACAACCCATAAATTTCACAAGTATGATATATATTATGTTTAATGGAAATGGAAAATTCATTAGAAATTTTTGCTTTTTATGCATTACTTGGTAAGATGAACTATATTTCCCAATCTGAACTACCATGTCAACATATTCCTATATGTTGTAAACATAACAAGTATAAGTTTAGGAGTGATTTAACAAGTATACGTATAAATAAGAACATTTCAAGAAATATAATGATACCTTAAATTCCCTTAGAAACCATAGAATCCCTATAAATAAATAATGAACTCAAAGATAACCAAAGTATGAATACATAATACACATGAACAAGTAAACAAGGAATAATAACAAGGATTATATTATCATATATAAAGTATAAAGTTATATAAAGAATAAGTAAGAATAATCTATACAAATCTAAAGTACAAATAAGTGTACATAATAGTCTAGATTATCACCTAAAAACCTTTATAAATAATATTTTAAGCTATGTAATTATACAAGAACTATGAATCTATAATAAATACAATATATTAATTTTAATCTACTATACAAAGAAAAGTTAAGCAATCATAAAGTACTAATATTCACTAATCTCAATCTAATTACAAGAAAATGACTTAAAACAAAGATTAGCATATAAAATGCATTCTATAATGAATTAAAGTATATTATTTTGTAACTAATTATAAAACTCAACTAAGTATCATATTAAGGTAATACATTTATTTTAAATTAAGTTACAAATTTTTAAAGCATAAAGTACAAGTTTTCAAAACATAGGATCTTAAGCTCCCATAATTAACACTAGATTATAATTACCCTACATAAACCCTTAAACTAAGAATGTAAAACATATAGAAGTCATAAACATACTATATAAGACTTAGAATAAGCTTACATTAAGATATAAACCCTAATTACCCAAAATAGAAAGTCATTAGGCTTAATAATATAGAAACCCTTATATTAAGAAATCTACATGGAATCATTACTTAGTCTTTTAGGAAAAGTATACAAATAATAATTATAGGACTTCATTAATGTTACAAGATTATGATAAGACAATGTACAAGTACCCTAATGCACAAGGTATAAGATTTCAATGCATGACTTACAAATTAGGTCAAAATAGGTATTTTCACCCTTTAGACATGTTTACCTAAACTAAACCATTAAACCAAGTGTGAGAACTCTTTGGACACTTAAGACACAATTTCTAGGACCTAAATTAAGTTTACATCAGTATCTAAGAGGAGGATAATCAAATTTACTAAGATTTACCCTAGATCATTAGAAAACCCTAATCTACAAAAGTATACTTTCCATTTTCACATCAAACCTTTGTTAAACTTCAAACCAAGGATCCAAATATATTAAATAGAACGTCTAACCTTAATTAAGCCCTAAAAATTTACTAATTAATTTCCTAAGTCCTTAATCACCAAAAACACAAACCATAAGTTACAAGCCCTAGTTTTTAAACCCGGTTTTGTATTTTCCCTCCAAAACTCATTTTTAAACCATTTCCCTCCATTCAAAGTTTCAAAACCAGATATTTATAAGTCCTGAGATATTTTAGAAGTGCCTACAAGTAGGTTCATCACCTCCTTGCTTGCTACACATCACCATTCCTATCCTAATGTTGTTGTGACCTTATATTAGCCACAAGTAAAGATTAGATCAAAGATAGGACCTATAAAATTGTGTAGAGCTTCACTAGCATACCTTAGTCACTCTCCTATCTATCTTACACGTTCTAGGCCAGAACTTGGAGGCTAAGTCTTGCTACAAGTTTAAATAAAGGCGTATAGTCTTTATTTGAAACTCGCACCCCGTTTTCTTAGTATCTCCTACCCATTATTCATACTAATCTCTTTATACATCTTAGGACATCCCCCAAGACCAGAAAACAGGTCTAGAAGGAAGCCATTGAAGCTTTTGAAGCCTTGATAGCAAGTAGTGTTCATAAGAAGTTATAAGGAGCCATTTTGGAGCTACCTGGGTAATTCTTATGTTAAGAAAGCTTTTATCTTGTTATAATGATATATTAGACTTTTTATAATGCCAAAATTATGTTAGAAAGATAATCTAAAAGAAACTAAGTCATTTCATCAATTTAAATGAAAGTTATAAGTTAAAAATGTCTTAAAATCCTAGTTTCGTATTTTACATAAAATAATAAGCAAAAATTCATTTCAAAAGCTATAAGTCTAATGAAATGATGTTATTATGATTATAAATATATTTTGAAATTTTGTCTTAAAAAACCTAGATCATTTGGTACATTGTTAAAGAAGTTATATGATTTTTACAAGTATAAGGACTAAAACTGTCATTTTTGAAACTGTTTAACATTTTGGGCCAAAAGTGTCATTTTATAAAAGTTAAATCTATAATAATAAACGTTGGAAAGTTTGAGGCCCTTATGTTAAATATTGAGGGTTGGAATTGTAAATATTAAAACTATACACTTAAGAGGTTAAAAGTGTAAATATGCTAAAATTATAAAATTAAGTGTTGAAAAAGTAATTATTCTTAAATTATGAACATAAGGGATTATTTTGGTCAATTATAGTACTATATGAATAAAAACTATATAATAAAACATACTTTCTAAATTATTATAAAGTATAAGGACTATTTTTACCAATTATGAAACTAAAGGATAAAAGATATAAATATAAGAGGAACATACCAACTTTTGAAGAAATTTATAAAAATATATTACTATGTATCATGTTAGTAGGAAACTTTGTATAAAGATTTTTCATATCGATATTACGTTCTGACTGAGTGGTTGGGTTTACAATTTAAAGTGCCCTCGCTCCTCAAACGTTTATAGAATGACTTATGAGTATAATGGCCCGCACAATGATGCAATATTATCACAATTACAAGAATACATAAATAATATAACAAGAATATTGAACTCCAAAATCAAATACTTAATACTATACCAAATATGTTAAAACAGGTTGGTGTGAGATCAAGTTCTTGTTTGTTAGCTCAAGTTATTCTATGTGATATAGGCCTGACAAGATTTACTGGACCTAAGGTTAGTTCATACCCTCATTAAATCTAATTTATAAATGATTTGAAAACCCGTGAGGGGGATATATGTTAAACTGGAATACAAGTATTTTGGTATGCTTCTCAGATATAATTATTGACATTATGTTTACTGTTGCCTGAAAATTCCCTTTTTAATTATGAACCGTTAATCATTTCCTTGAAATGAGCGCTAATATTGTAAATAGTACTATTTGGAGACTGACATCTCTTGTCTGGGCAAATCGCACTTGCTAGCACCTCAGTGGTCAAACATGCATACTTTATTTTGCTAAGCAGGATAGTTTGACAGACTTTCTCATAAGGGAAATTGTGGGTTTTTGATATGTCTAGTCGCGGTATCATAAGCTTAGTGCATTGATTAATTGATTTTACGGGTGAATAATAACGTAGCTCAAGAAAAAGGATCTTGTATTCAAATTATTTTTACACCTATGAATTCACTCAACCTTTGTGTTGACTTTAAGCATATATTTCAGGTTTTGATAATTGATAACATGGAGCAGCATAATGATGACGTGGAGAGATATAGACTTGGGAATTTTTGTCATTCAAACCTATTTTCTAGATCTCTGGAACCTGTGATTGTACAAAGTATGTACAAGTTGTTTTATTGAAAATCTCTGATTTTGAATGATAAATTATAAAAATTTAGTAAAGTTTAAACTCTCTTTTGAGTTGTTTTTCTGTTACTATGCTTTCATATCATGAAGCAATACCCCAAAAGTATTATTCCGTTATGCCAAGGTAAAAATGGGAGTGTTACATAAGATGCATGCGTAGGTGCCTCAGCCTCCTCCTAAATCGGGGATATTAAATCATCCTGATCCTCTTGCTGAGTAGCTCACTCTCTCATCCTCTCACAAATACCGAGCTTCACCAGCTCATCTAAGTCAAATAAAGTAAGCTCTTTATCTGGAACCGTCAATCCCTCGAGGCTAAGAGAGGAAGGTATGGCAACAAGCCTACCCCTCAATTTTTTGCCTAGTCACCTGCCAACTCAGCGCCACATCATACCAACACAACTAACCAAAATACCCCTTCACTCGTAACACACCCAACCCCTCTTCATATGGGCCCCACCACTATCTTTTATTTTTCTTTTTTTCATTTTCACACAAACTAAAATTTATTTCACACAAATAAAACATTACAAATACGGAAATAAAAATTGCAAATACGGATTAAAAAAATTACGATACGAAAAAAACATACGATACGAGAAAAAAAATACGAAAATTTAAAGTCACAACAATTAAAATAAACTACTCCTCGGGGTGAGGGTATCGGGCCATGATTTGCTCTTATTTTCGACGCACGTACGTCCTCTTCGGTTCCGACATTGACTCGTAATCAAGTGCGAGAAATTTGAAGTCGGTCAACTCGATCTGCCTGTCTGCGAGTGCCTGTTGCTTGATAAATTTTTGATGCATTTAATTTGACAGTCTTGCCTTCGATGACCCCGACGATCCTCCGGTGCCCTCACTTGACTCAGATTTTGACTTCTTAGAGGGTCGAGATTTTCCCGTGGGTCGAGGACGTTCATTAGGACCGAATATTTCGGTGTGATCATCCGGTGCCACGGCTTTTGCACCTGCAAACTTTGGGTGTTCTTTGAGGATCTTCCACGCGTGACTGTAAATAAATCTTTTTCCAGGAAAAGCTGCTAGATATTCATCTTTTGCAGCTTCGTAAACATCCTCATCATTCATCCCACTCCTACGGTCTACTCCTGCGTACATCGCTTGAAACTTTTGGCAATCCGGATGCATCCGACCCCATTTTCCGGTAATCATATTTTTTGTACGGTGCATACCGGATGTTTGCCTGTTGAAATCGCGAACAATGTTATTCCAGAAACATTCCTCATTTTGGTCGCTCCCAATATCGACATTTTTAGAAACAACAAACCAACATGTGGCTAGTAATTCTTCTTCTTCTTTAGTCCAACGTACCGGTGCCTGAGTCGGAGCCTCAACAAATTCGATGTCATCCTCATCGGCATCTAAATCAACAGCTTGTGATCTTTTTGCTTTGGTTTTTTTGGTTTTGCCTTTTTTGGTTGGTGTTCGTGAGGCCGGAACTTTGAATTGTGTTTCGGGAACATTTTGTTGGCTCTGAAACTGGCTTTGAAACTGTGCTTGTTGAAGGTAGTACTGTTGTTAGTTGTAAATTTGCTCAGGCGTCATTTGAGGGAAATAGTTTGGAGGAATAGGAGGGTACGAGAATTGGGAGCCGGATGGAAATTGAGACCCGGATGGAAGTTGAGAGCCGGATGGAAATTGAGAGCCGGATGAAAATTGAGAGAAGCCGGATTGAAATTGTGGGTGCCGGATTGAAATTGTGCGAAGCCAGAAGACGTTGATATGGAGGTTTGTGAGTTTGGTATAGACGGGGTTGACGATGGTGTCGAAGAGTTGCTAGTGTTGAGAAGCCCGGTGAAGTTGAGTTGTGGGTAATGATCATTAGGTAAGTTAGACATTTTTTGTTAGCGATTTAGAGAAATTTAAGAAGAAATTGTGTGTTTAAATGGGCAAAAGATGTGATATATATATATATATATATATATATTAGTTGTATAAAAAAAATTAATTAATTTTAAAATAGCCGTTAGGGGTATAACGGCTCTTTTTTTACCAAGCCTCGTCGTCAACATTTCGCAATTACGAAATCCCTCGGCGAAAAGGGGTGGGTGTGACGACGCAACTCGACGAGGCACGACGAGGGCCACGTCAGCGCGACGAGCCACCCCTCGTCGTTACACCCTCCTCTCTAACATCACTAACCAATGTTGGGGTTTACTTCGTTCCAACAGGGTGAAGATAATCAATAGCCTAACTACGTACCAATGAATGGTTACCGGATATCTCTTGAAGTCGTGTAATCACTTTCCAAAGAAGATTATTCGACCCTATGCCTGGGTTAACACGAATACCTCCTTGGGATAAAACCAAGAGTTAGTTCTTGTTTTAGGCACAAATCAAGAACTCTGTGCGTGTAAGTGTTTCCTGTTTTCGTATCTCTCATCATGCAAAATATGATCACTATTTATAGTGATCCTATTCCTTAAGAAATGTAACTCCTAGTCAAAGGTATTAAGAGCATTAATCGGCCTATTAATCTCATAATTACCTTCATAAAGCATAGTGGTTACATGACCATAAACCTGGTCATCAAGTCAATATTCAACCCTCATTAACTGGTCAAAGAGGTTACAAAGACTTTGTGCATCACCAGGAGCAACGTCCTAACCAGGAGCAGCTTCCTAACCAGGAGCAGCTTCCTAACCAGGAGCAACTTCCTGACCAGGAGCAACTTCCTGACCAGGAGCAGCTTCCTACTGATATCACAACCACTATATTGAGTCCAGGGAGGTAAGGGACTTAATGGGTGTACACTCCGTACCTCCAAACCCATTTACAAGTATTACCCGTTCCCACAATTGCACTAAATTTCCAACAATCCTCCCCAATTTAATACAATTCCTTTTTGCATGAAAATCAACTTTAGCAAAACCAGTGCATAAATGAAAATGTCATGAGGATTGAATTTCCATCTTAGTACATCACTCCAAATATTCGAGAATCAGGGTGTTCTAAGAATTGAACCCTTCAACTACTTTGAACACCTGAAGATAACATACACCCAAGTTTTCAAACACTTAAAACGCTCCTGACACCATACAAGCCATGTGTCCATATCCAATTCATAAATGTTGTAAGAGCCAAATTCCATGCTCCTTGAGGCGGCGAAACCTCAACATTTACATAGGTGGTTCCTCTTTAGTTCATGCTCCTGCTTAAGCACTTTTTCAAAGAAATTAACCATTAAGAAGTTTATAACTTCATCCTCCTTTCAGCAGGTACAAGCACATCCTTGGGATGATATGTAAAACATGTGCTTCAGTCCCCTGAATGTTCAGCTTTCCACATTGAACTCAGCTCCCAAGTTTCCTCAGGAGGGAGTTGGGTGTCCTAGCATTCAGTGACTAGAGTGGACTTTTAAACCCATCCCTTTACCAGACTTTATAACCAAGTCTCTAGCCAATCCCTTCGTCAAGTGATCAGCTAAGTTTTGTTGAGACCTCACAAACTCTATTGAAATCACCCCATTCGTGATCAACTCACGAATCATGCTATGTCTAACACCTAGGTGTCTAGACTTGCCATTGTACATCTGGCTATATGCCTTAGCCAATGTAGCTGCACTATCACAACGGATAGAAATGGGTGCCATAGGTTTGACCCACAATGGAATCTCAAGAAGCAAGTTTCTCAACCATTCAGCTTCTTTGCCAGCAGCTGCTAGAGCCACAAACTCAGATTCCATGGTAGCACCAGTAATGCAAGTTTGCTTCTTGGATGCCCAAGAAATTGCACCACCACCAAGTAGGAATACCCAGCCACTGGTGGATGAATTATCCTCAGTATTGCTAATCCATCTTGCATCAGTGTAACCTTCCAACACTGAAGGATATCCAGTATAAGACAAACAATAATCCATTGTTCCTTTCAAATACTTTAGTACCCTCTGAATTGCTTGCCAATGCTGAGTACTAGGATTACTAGTATACCTACTCAGTTTACCCATAGCAAATGCAATGTCAGGCCTAGTACTAGTCATGGCATACATCAAGCAACCAATCACCCTAGAATACTCAAGCTGGGAGACAGCCTGACCATTGTTAGGCATTAGTTTCTCACTTGTATCCAGAGGTGTACTCACTGGAGTACAATCAAAGTGATTGAATTTCTTCAGAACCTTCTCAATATAATAAGACTGAGAAATTACAATACCATCACTTTCATGTTTAATCCTTATGCCAAGGATAACATCAGCCTTTCCCATGTCTTTCATAGAGAACCTTGATGACAAAAACTCTTTGGTTAAATCAACCTGAACTTGGTCAGTACCAAAGATTAACATGTCATCAACATATAGGCAAATGATGACTCCTTTACCAGATTCATCAAATTTGCTATATACACATTTGTCAGCTTGGTTAAGTAAATAACCATTAGACAATACCACTTCATCAAACTTTTGATGCCATTGCTTAGGTGCCTGTTTGAGTCCATATAAGGACTTAATCAGTTTACACACCTTACCTTCATGACCAGACATGATGAAACCTTGAGGTTGGTTCATATAAACCTCCTCATCTAAATCACCATTCAAGAATGCTGTCTTCACATCCATCTGATGAATAATCAGATTGTGAATGCTTGCCAAGGCAATCAACATTCTTATGGTACTTATGCGTGCTACAGGAGCATAAGTATCAAAGTAGTCTATTCCTGACTTTTGTCTAAAGCCTTGAATGACTAACCTTGCCTTGAACTTTTCAATAGTTCCATCTACCTTCATCTTTCTTTTGAAGATCCATTTGCATCCAAGTGGATTGCAACCTGGAGGTAGATCAACTAACACCCAAGTGTTGTTGACCATGATGGAATCTATCTCATCATTGATTGCTTCTTTCCAGAAAGCAACATCCTGGGACTTCATTGCTTCATCAAATGTTTTGGGATCATCCTCAACATTAAAGCAATAGTAGTACTGGTCAGAGACCTCATCCCTTGTTCCTTCAACTAAGTATAGTTGAAATTCAGGCCCAAATTTCTTTGGAGTCCTTTGGCTTGTGCTTCTTCTAAGCTCAGGCTCAGGTTGCTGAACCACAACCTCATTAGTGACCCTTTCAGGTTCCACTGAAGCACCAATGTCCTCAGCTCTAGTAAGAGTCCCAAGGCTTGGTCTAGGGGCTGATGAGAACCTAGTCTCATCAAAGTTAGCATCCCTTGATTCAATGATTGAGTTTATTGAAACTGAATCATTAGGTTCAATAACATAGAACCTATAAGCCTTGGAATGCTCAGCATATCCAACAAAGATGCATTCAATGCTTCTTTCACCCAAGGTTTTCACCTTTGGATCAGGGAGTCTTACAACAGCCATACAACCCCAAACTTTGAGGTAGTTCAAGTTTGGTTTCCTTTTAGTCCAGAGTTCATAAGGGGTAATCCTGTTCCTTATTAGGAACCCTATTTAATAAATAGCAAGCTGTTAACATAGCTTCTCCCCAAAACCCTTAACTCAGTCCTGAGTAGGACAACATGGAGTTAACCATCTCTTTTAGTACTCTATTTTTCCTTTCACATATACCATTTTGTTGTGGAGTATAGGGAGCAGTTGTCTCATGGATGATTCCAACAGACTCAAAGTACAAAGTATCCATGTACTTACCTCCCCTATCAGTCCTAAATCTTTTGATTTGGACTCCTTGTTGTAATTCAACTTCAGTTTTAAATACTTTAAATTTATCTAATGCTTCATCCTTAGTATGTAACAAATAAACATAGCAAAACCTAGAAGCATCATCAATAAATGTTACCAAGTATTTCTTATTCCCTAATGAGGGAGTAGCATGCAAATCACATAGGTCACTATGGATTAGCTCCAAAACTGTAGTTTCACGTTTTACATCCTGAAATGGTTTTTTAGTAATTTTATTCAGCATACAAGTCTGACACTTATCAGTGTCCATGTCAAAAGATGGAATTAACCCATCCTTAGACATATCTTGCATCCTCTTATAGTGGACATGGCCTAGTCTAGCATGCCATAGTGATGAATCATTCAGTTTAGATACAACAAATTTATTATAGTGATGAACATTTGATTACTCAAATAGCCAAAACCAATAAACACACCATGTTTAGATAAAACAAATTTATTATATTCAATCACTTGTTTATAACCACAATTATTCAAAACACTACTAGAAACCAAGTTCTTCCTAATATTAGGAACATGCAAAACATTAAACAAAGAAACAATCTTTCCAGAACTAAATTTAAGATCTACACAACCACGTCCATGCACTAGGGCTGTTGACTCATTTTCCATGTGAAGAATAGATCCATCATTCATTGACTCATAAGTCTTGAACCAGCATCTATCTTTACACACATGTACTGTTGCTCCAGAGTCAACCCACCACGCAACATCATCATCCTGCACAAAATAAGCTTCAGATACATATGTAACATAATAAATTTGGAGAGATTCATCAAACATATTCTGACCTTTTGTGCCTGATTCATTAGCTTGGTTGCCAATGCTAACACCTTTGCAATCCCTTTTGAAGTGTCCAGGTTTCCCACACTTCCAACAAGCCACTGATGACTTCTTGTTAGGATTAGCTTTGGTGTTATCATGATGCTTACGTTTGCCCTTGTTGTCATTGTACCTGGTGGAGTTGTTATGCTCCACCATATTGACAACAGATGAACCAGCAACATTGTTGCTCTTTGGCTTATCACTTTCATGCACCTTGAGGGATTCCTCAATGCGCAAATGACTGCCCAACTCAACAAGAGTTAATTCCTCCTTCTTATGTTTCAAGGTGTGCTTGAAATCTTTCCAAGAAGGAGGTAGTTTGTCAATGACACACGAGACCTGAATGGTCTCATCCATGTTCATTTTATGTTGTGTAAATCTGCCAAATATTCCAAGAAGTTCATTGTATTGTTCCATGACTGGTCTTTTTTGGGTATACCTAGGTTTCCGACTCGACATTACGAGCCGACTAATCCCAGAGCGACTACCCTTTTGGATAGCCCGGAGTCGTCGCAGGTGAACCTCCGTGGCCACCCCCAAGTGTACACACCTAGTGAGGTTTGAACCCTTGACCTCTCGTTTGAGAGTCAAGGACCTTACCACTAGGCCACTTGATGGTGGTTTCCATGACTGGTCTTGAATCAGTCATTTTGTAATTTGTGAAATCACTCACAAGGAACTTCTTACTTGATGCATCCTCAGCCATATATTTGGCTTCCAAGGAATCCCATAGTTCTTTAGCAGATTCAACATTTTGGTAAATATCAAATAAAGAATCAGACATACCATTGAGAATTATGCCACAACACACATAATCATCATTCTCCCATTTGCTCCTTTTCCTCAGTTCCTCCAAAGTAGCATCATCACCACCATCAGGAATAGGAGTGGTCAGCACGTACACCACGTTCATGGTAGAAAGAAGAAAGTGCATCTTCTTCTGCCATCTCCTAAAATCAACCCCTTCAAACTTGTCCAGTTTGGAGAAGTTAGCCACCATATGCTTCATTGCCGCCGCCATTGATTATCACAAGATAATCTTCTTTGATTGTTGGGGTTTACTTCGTTCCAACAGGGTGAAGATAATCAATAGCCTAACTACGTACCAATGAATGGTTACCGGATATCTCTTGAAGTCGTGTAATCACTTTCCAAAGAAGATTATTCGACCCTATGCCTGGGTTAACACGAATACCTCCTTGGGATAAAACCAAGAGTTAGTTCTTGTTTTAGGCACAAATCAAGAACTCTGTGCGTGTAAGTGTTTCCTGTTTTCGTATCTCTCATCATGCAAAATATGATCACTATTTATAGTGATCCTATTCCTTAAGGAATGTAACTCCTAGTCAAAGGTATTAAGAGCATTAATCGGCCTATTAATCTCATAATTACCTTCATAAAGCATAGTGGTTACATGACCATAAACCTGGTCATCAAGTTAATATTCAACCCTCATTAACTGGTCAAAGAGGTTACAAAGACTTTGTGCATCACCAAGAGCAACGTCCTAACCAGGAGCAGCTTCCTAACCAGGAGCAGCTTCCTAACCAGGAGCAACTTCCTGACCAAGAGCAACTTCCTGACCAGGAGCAGCTTCCTACTGATATCACAACCACTATATTGAGTCCAGGGAGGTAAGGGACTTAATGGGTGTACACTCCGTACCTCCAAACCCATTTACAAGTATTACCCGTTCCCACAATTGCACTAAATTTCCAACAACCAATCCCAACGGGTGGCCAATCTCCCAATAAATTTGCTATGGTGCCACTGTAGTTCCATGTTTCCTACTAATCGCGCTCCAGAATAGGTGGGAAGCTAACATATAGGCGATGTTCCCTCTTCCCTGATCAATACTCATCATATAACATAGGTTGATGGCGGCCACCTCCTTAGATTTGCTCGATATGATCTTTCATAACTTATGTGTGCAAGATTGTGTTGTAGGAAAAGCGTTTGAATTCCAACATGACTAAAACACAAAGAAAAGACGAACGTATGTATACCACCAAATTCTTCTTTGATCAGCAAATTTCATGTAATAAGTTACGAAAACAAAAGAAATTCTATCCTCGAGTATGTTATGATTTTGGAAAACGAAATAACTTGAGATACGAAATATTTTGAAAAACAAAATAGTTTGAAAAACGAGGACTTTGATAACGCCCAGGATGTCATACGAACGTACCCATTGAGTTGTATATGCCGTATAGACATTTGGGGAGACATACTTAAAACATAAAAAGGAAAATTTGGGTTGCCTCCCTATAAGCAGTTTTGTTTATAAAAAAGTCTTCAAGCTAGACTTGTTTCCAACTCCATCAAGTTCCATGCATGCAAGTAAGATATGAATGATATATATAAGTGTTGAACTTAGGTCCAGGCTCCATCTGGCTAACTAGGGGTGTAAAAGATCCGAGTCGAGTCGAGTTTTGGCCTAAACGAGCCAAGCTTGTTTATTAACTGCCTGGCTCGAGCTCGGCTCGAGCTGGAATAAAATTTTATTATCTGGCTCGAGCTCGAACTCGAATGTTTTTTTTGTTCGAGCTCGAGCTCGAAGCTCGTTTACAATTTATAACTTTGGTTTAGACTAACTTCTATTATATATAGTTTGATAGACTCGTTTATTAACTCAAGCTCGAGCTCGAAAGCTCGTTTATGATTATTAAAATGATACTAAATACTTAATGAGTAAGCAAAGGTGTATGTAACATATATACTTATAGATTTATCATTAAGCTCGAATAGCTCGTTCGACTCGTTAAGCTCGAATAGCATGTTCGGCTCGTTAAGCTCGCTCGGCTCGAGACACTTAAACGAGTTTTCGAACGAGCCAAGCCTAATATTAGTTTTTAAAGCTCGGCTCACCAAATTAAACGAACACTAATATTTGTTCGAGATCGGCTCGAGCTCGAGAGTATTAAGTTCGAACTCTAGTTAAACGAGCTCGAGCTCGAGTAGCTCGTTAAAAGCTCGACTCGTTTAGATCCCTATGTCTAACCTTTCACGAGTAAAATGAAACCATCAAAGTATATACATCAAAGGATAAGAGATAAGTACAATAGATAAATGTACAAATATACAAATGAAGTACATAAAGATAGATAAAAAAAGGTAAGAGAATCATGGATCATGCTGTTGTATCATGTTGTTGTATCAAGGGTTAAGACAACAGGAGTATGAACAGGTTCAAAAAGTTCATCACCGTTATACAAAGCTGGTTGAACGTGTTGAGATATTTTTAAATACAAAGGATCCTCGAAACCAATACCATTGTTTGAGACTTCTTCCAAAACAAGTTTTAGATTTTGTTAACATACATACTGTTTGCACAGTTTTACCTTGATTCAAAAGATTATATAGTATATTATATTTAGTACTTAGAGCTGTTATAATATAGTATATTATATTTAGTATATTATATTTTGTTCTTGTCTTGCACCCGCTTGTACATAAGATCAGAAATAGTTGTAAGCTTCTTTTTCATACTTGGTATCTTGATGATGGAACCATTATTAGAGATTCAGAAGAGGTATCCAAGGTGTTAGACATTATAAAAATGAATGGTCTAGGTTTGTGTCTTGAACTTAACATCAAGAAAACATAGATTTTTTGGCCCTCTTGTAATGGTACGAAGCTTCGGGAGGGTTTATTTTCGGTTGATATTCGTAGGCCGTCTTTGGGTGTGAAGCTTCTTGGGGGAGCTGTTAGTAGAGATGCAGATTTTATTAGTGGCTATGAGGAGAGCCGTAAATGCTGTTGACTTGATGAGTCTTCTTCCACAACTTCATGACCCGCAAAGTGAGCTCCTTTTGCTTCGTTCATGTATGGGTATTGCTAAACTTTATTTTGGTTTAAGGACATGTCAACCTATACACATGGAGGAGGCGGCTTTGTTTTTTGACAAAGGGTTGCGTGTTTCAATCGAAAATATAGTGGTTTGTGGAGGACCTTTTTTTGGTGAGTTGCAGTGGAGACTTGCTTCTTTACACATTCGTCTTGGTGGGTTGGGCTTGTACTCAGCAAAAATGGTCTCCTCCTATGCTTTTGTGGCCTCGAGGGCCCAATCTTGGGTGCTACAAGACCACATCTTACGTGACATTGGCATATGTGGTATGGACGATGATTACGTTTCTGCTTTGGCTTGTATTCGTGATACGATTCCAAGCTTTGATTTTAGCGTTTTCGCTAATAAGGACACCGCCCCATCTAAAGCCCAAGAAACATTGGCGAGTGCACTTTTTAGTGAGATGGTCAAAGATATGGAAGCCCACTTTGACATGACGGTTAGACATAAAGCAGTTTTCGAGTGTCTTCGCACACCACATGCTCAAGATTTCCTACATGCTATACCCATAGACAGGCTCGGTCAACATATGTCGCCGGTGGAATACCGCACTATCCTTAAGTATCGCCTTATGATTCCATTATTTCCGGTTGATGCTATATGCCCTATTTGTCGCAAGGCATGTTTGGATTCTTTTGGGGAACATGCGGTTCATTGTAAAGAACTTACGGGCTTCAAGTACCGACATGATTTTGTTAGGGACGTTCTTTACGACATATGTAGGCGTGCCGGGATCTCCGCCAAGAATGAGGCACCTATGAATTTCTTGACCGACCCGTCAGATGGAAGATCTACATTGAGACCCGCTGATGTTTTGGTTTTTGGATGGGTTGGAGGTAAACATGCGTGCGTTGGTTTGACAGGGGTTTCTCCTCTCGTGGGCTAGGCAGTCGAGATTTTACAACGGGTCAGGCTGCTATAAAAGCTGCCGACTAAACACGAGAAAGCATGTGTTAAAAATCAACACGTGTTTATTCCTTTCGCGTTTGATACATTTGGTTTCCTTGGACCTGAGGCGGTGTAGCTACTTACCAGTATACAACGTGTTATGAATAGTAATGTTTTGACTTCTAATCCACAAACGTTGTATTTAATAGAATTGGTTTTGCTATTCAAAAAAGGCTAACGGTGCAGCTTGTTGCCCGTTTGCCTTCTCCTAGTATGTAAATTATAATTATTTTCGATCAATAAAATGAATAGTAAAAAAAGGTTGAAAGTAAAAAAAAAAAGTTTGTTATATTGGTTTTGTTGAGCTTCAAAATTCTTTTTAATTCGACACTTTCCTTTTCTTAGGACTTGTTAGACTCGATGTTTTCAAAAAGTTCCTATTTTAAAGAGTGAAATAATTTTTCAAAATCCTTTGATAATGAATTACGCTCACAAATAACTTGATTTAAATCTTGTTTTAAAATTACCTCTTAATATGAAGTCTGGAAACGTTTTAGTTCTTCAAAGAGATTTGACATTTTCCTTGTATTGTTCTAGCTCAGCATTTAGAGTGTTATTTACAATCTTGGTTTCATTACTCTCTTTTATATTTTCATTAATTTGATCCTTCAATTTATCGACAACGGACAATATAATAACATGATAATATTATACAAAAAATACATCGTTTGGAACAATGTCATCTATGTTGTGCTTTTGATATTAGTCATATGCAAGGTTCTAAAAGGCGCGTCTTTGCGGCGCTAAGGCGGGACAAAGGCGTGAGACGTGGCCTCCACGTTAAGAAATAGATTTTGGCGTCGGCGCTAGACGTAGCCTGGGATAAGGCGGGAAAAGGCGAGCAAAAGCGGGCAAAGGCGCGAGTTTTTTGGAAAAGCTTTGAATTTTTTTAAATATTTAGGATTTTTACTTGCGTTTACTAATATTTTCAATTTTAGTTAAGATTTAAAAATGTTTATAACTCGTATAATTATAAATATGATATAAAACTAAAAATTTATAAATACATAATGTCGCCTTAAGTCACGCCTTAAAAACGCCGCGTCGCTACGCCTTACGCAAAAGCTTAAAGCTTGGACTCGCTGCCACGCCGCGTCTCACGCTATCTGGAACCTTGGTCATATGAAATGACATTATTGTCATTACCATTATCGATATCAAAGTTAACAGCACATGTGGATTGTTCGTCATTAGGCATCTTTTGTACATCAATATTATGTAGATTGTCATAAAGTTTATTGTCAGAATTGAGTACGTAAAAACTAGATGGGGTTAAATAGTTTCTTAAATTTATTTGTTAAATAAGGGTTTTTAAAAATCCTTTTCAAAAACTTAGAATTAAGCAAATATGTGACATCTTCTTATACATAATATGTACAATGGATAGTGCAACTAAACTAATAATCACAAGTATATGAAAGTAATGAATAAAGAATGTAAGAGATAAGGAAAAGAAACATCAAACCAAACACCAAGGATTTACAGTGGTTCGGCAATGAAGCTCACTCCTCGTTCCTACTTCACTCCTTGAGTACTCCTTACTCGAGAGTTCACTAATCGACAAGCTCCTTAAAGTGGAGAAACCATACACGTCGCTTAGCCAATTTCTGACTCAAAGCTAAAAGACAAGCCCTAATCTTAGCTAGGACCGATCTACACCAATATAGTTTAAAGACTAAGTATTAACCACACAACATACACAACTTTCAAATAGACACAACTACTTGGATCTTCACAACAACAACACAAGAATGAAAAATAAATGTTTGATCTTCAATTGATCTTTGAGGTAGAGACAACACTTCAAGGATGAAAGTGTTCTTCTCTTTGCACATGAGAGGAAGAGATGGGAGGAGAAAGATTCACTTATAAACAAGTAGTAATCAACCAAATAACCAAAGATTTGAATGATTTAAGAAGGTGAATTGAATCTGGAAATTTCTGTGCAAAAGAGGTGAAGAGAAAATCTGAGAATGGTCCACTATTTATAAGACAGATCTCCAACGGCTCTTTCTGGGCGCGGTTCCTTAAAGGTGCCCGCGGTTCCTTACCAATAAGGAACCGCACACCTATTTGAGGAACCTCCGGAGTAGACTCCGCTCCCTTTTATCTTTTAGTGGTGTAGTCACATCTGGTGAAATATTTATCCCCAAAGGATATTCTTAAACTATATGGAATATGCCATTTTCAAATTTTCAAATATATAATTTAATAAAACATTTTCTTAAAAATAAAGTTTAATAAAAACTTTTGTCACATTTAATAAAAGGTGAATTTTTTTAAGAAAAATTAAATCCTTGATCACTTAGTTAGGTTGAAAACTTGTTTGTTCATACCTTAAGTGATAATAGATGAAATGAAAAATACTTGAACTCAAGAATTCTTTTTTCATTGTTTTCGTAAATGCTTGTTTTTATATATTGTCGTAATCAAAACAAAGCGAGACCGAAAAATGAAAATAACGTTGTTAGGCATCATTGCATTAACAATCTCCCCATTTTTTATTGCGACAATACATAAACTCAACCATATGAATAACAATATTTTCGAAGATGAGTTTATTTCATTTCTCCCCCTTTGTCGAAGCAAAAAGATTGCAAAAGTCTTTGTAGAAGAGAAGAATCGGACTTTGCAAATGCTCCCCCTTGGTGCTTACTCCCCTTTGCTTGGGGCACCAAGGAATCGAGCTATGGTGACAAGCTACATAGAAGGATTAGAAGAAGAAAAGAAACACCCAACATAGATATAGAAAAGGTCAGACAATAAGAGAAATAAGAGAAGAAAAAGAGAACCAAGATACATAATAAGTCATGTTAAAAGAAAACATGAAAAAAAAAGATACAAGGAAACAAGTCATACAAAGATGTATGAAAAACAAGCCAAAAGAAAAGCATAAATCTAATCCTAGTTAAACTATAACTCTAAGATTTGCTTGAATTAGATGTCTTGATAGTAAGTAATCCTCATGCTTAAATAAAAGACAAGGTGGTGGCGGAAGGAAGTTGTAAAACCCGCATTAAAAATCCTATGAACAATGCACGTGAACAGTAACTTATTAAAACACGATAAAATTTAAACTTTCCATTTATAATATTAATACATGTGTCACGACAATAAATAACGAACAATCATAAATATTATAAATGTGACAAGATCACGAATACTAAATTCATGAATATTAAATCACGAACATACACGGTAATTATTTAGACACGGAAAAGTTACGGGTTACCCTTGGTGGGCCCCACATGCCGCGGCCAAGAGACAAGAGGAAGGAAAATGGGCTTTTGGCCCATTACACTAAATAAACAAAACACAAGGAATTATTTTTCTCATAATTTAGTTTTCAAGAAAAAAAATACTCCTCTTGCCTCCTTTTTGTTCTTGTCGCCGGCCTACATCAAGAAAAAGGGAAAACCGGACGATTTTTGTTAGTTGTTTATTTGTTCGTGATCATCTCTTCGTTCTACACACGTTGGTATGATTCAAAACCCTTTTCATCTTATTTAATTTCTTATGTAATTCATGTTTTAAATTAATTAATCATCAAGAACATGTAAGAACAAACATAAAATTAATTAATTTCATGTCACGGGTTGGTTTGGTGTGTGGTTTGGTTCGGCCGAGACAACCGAGACCCCAAAAGGGCTCGACTTGCTTTTATTTACCACCACCGAGAGTCTCATGACTCTCGTCTTGGTTGGTTGTGGCTCGGACGAAGCAAGAAACCCCGACCAAGGGTCGGGGTGTGTTTGTTGTTCGGCTTGGTTTGTTTATTCGGACCCGAGACCAAGAGATCCCGACTTTAAGTCGGGGTATGATTTGCATGTTTGTTGGTTTAGTTAGTGTCAACCGAGACCCTTCTAAGGTCTCGGTGAGACTTTTGTATAGCTTATTTGGTTCGGCTTATATAGAACACGGGCTCGGGATTCGGGTTTTTCATGAAAACTATTTTTAAAGTCACGTTATGCTAAACCTTAGGCTAAATTAATTTATTTAATTAATTCATGTATAACCTAAGGCATTTTTGACTTAGTCATTTAATTAAAACATGTATTTTAATTAAAATCACATAACGTATAGTTTAATTAATTAACCAACTATTTAATTAATGAACTATAACCAAGACTTGTATTGTACTAATTAAACTTTAATTATTATTTATAATCCAGCTTATTTCTAATTATGGAAACTTACTATTTTTGGAAACTTTCTATTTTTAGAAACTTACTATTTATGGAAACCTGCTATTTTTAGAAAGTTACTTAGTATTACAATACAAGTATTATAATACACTATTACATGATTAATACTTAACAAAATATCAGAATAACTACAGTTAATAAAGTAAATAGTAAAACATGATAGAATACGTATAACAAGCTAATAATACACGGAACCAGTAAAACACATGTAATTCAGACAACTCATACACGTCCATATTTCTTATGTAGTGTTATCCGTCGAGGCAGATTAGTCTTCATCGTTTTCCTTAGCTTCTACTGGACATAATGTACGGATTTCCCGTCCTTTAGTAAGGACAATCTCTTCCTTCATTAGGATTTCCCGTATGCAGCCAACTGTTTTCCCCAGTAGTTATAGATTAAATGCTTATGTTTATTAGTTACCTTAGCTATATACATGCATGACCAGTTTCACCTAGTTATGGAGGTACCATAACCATAGCACTAGAGGCACTAGTGTTATAAATTCACCACAGCGGAGTGATAGCTCGTGGCGTCCCTTTTCAGTTATTTGGCCATTATATTATTATATTATCATGTGGGGTGTATGGGTGCATCCTAGTTACCTGTTTCAGTTAGGATTTCATGGTGAATGTGGTGTGTGCCTTGCATCCTTCACAAGGAGCTGATCCCTCCTACCCACTTACCAATTAATTAGAGGCATCCCCTCTAATTTGCATGACGATGTCACCCCTCCAAGTATTCATGCACGTTGTTGACCTCATGACCTATATTGGCTATTTTGTACATTAACTAATATAGATTTTCATAACTAACATAAGCTATGTTTTCAGAACTAAAACCAGTTAACATGACAGACAACTAGGTTTTCTAGGACTTATTCATTTCCGCTGCCATTCATGCTTTATATTCTTTATATGCTTCCATATTCTATGTTTTCCATACTTTATTGTATATCCGGTCACTGAGCGTTATGCTCAGCCGTCTACTTTTCCATGTTCCTAAACGGCAGGTACCCAAGGACACAAGTAGGAACTCCAGAGTATGTGCATTCGGATTGGAAGCTATCCGGCCTCTTTTACCTTATGCATTTATTCCTACTTTTTCATACTTTACTTCTTTTGGACATTGTTTAGTCCTTTCCATTTACAGTACTTATATTGCTTGTGTGTGAGTTACTAGACTACCGATGTTTGATTATGGTATTTCTATTTATAGTCATGAATGTTTAGACATTTACCTTGCATGCTTTGATGACACACCATAATTTATTGTAGCATTCTATCCTATTAAATGGGGTGTTACAATTATGGTATCAGAGCGAAGGTTTCGACCTGTAGCTCTATAAAACATGACATGTAACTTACGGGTAGTCACCAGTGTCTTCCTAGAACTAACAGTTGGTTTTCATGCATTCATTCATTATCATTTATTTCATGCATTCATATCATTGTAGCAGGTTTATGACTAAGTAATGGTTGGTACAGAACTGACCCTATTTAGTCGCATGTGCTTTTACCAAAACTTTTAACTTTGGGACCGACCCATTGGCGTCCCCGCGCCATGTCTTTTGTTTTGAGTGAACTGACCATAGGCGTTCACTCACGTTCGTATAAAAGTTTTATAAACTGCATCATGCATTCTACTTTGTTTCATGCATTATAAACTGCTTCATTGATGTATACATTGTTCATGCATTTTTATGTTATCTCATTTCAGATTTATGATTTATGTTGCATTTTGTTGTTTTAAACTGTCAGATGGTGAACTCACGCAATACTCCAGATTTAGCAGCAGCTGTCAATGCAGCTCTACAAGCCATCCTTCCCCAACTTCGCAATGAGATTAGAGACGAAGTTCATGCGGAATTCCAGGCTCATGGAAACAACAACCACAACAATCCTCCACCACCGCCGTCCCTTCCCAATACTGAGAGGTATGAGCGGATGAAGGAGTACTACAGAATTAGGCAAGGAGATGGGGAGAGCAGAAGCGAGTTCATGCAACGTTTTCTTCGTCTAGCCGACTCTATTGGCACAACAACACATATTGCTGAAGAGAAAGCACACCACTTCCGATGGGCTCTTCGTACATCGGTCCCCAATGGGTTGGCAGATTCCACCTTCAACACGGTGGCACAAGTGGCTGATGCAGCTCGGAAGTTTGAAATGTTCCAGGAACAAGAGGAGTTTAGTAAGGACAACTCAGCTAAGAGGTATCTAAAATCATCAATCGTAGACCGGTGAAGATTTTCAATATGTCATTTTACATCATCCTGTGTTGAAATTCCTCATTTTACACAGAAGATTGAGGCCCGGAATCTTCCAGCTGCTCAGCAACAGTCATCTGAGGTAAACGGTCAGTCCAATGATCATTCTGCTCCAGAAAGGTGTGACGGTAATTACAACTACCGTAATGATGTCAACGAGAGCAGGTCCTTACCTCTACATTCAACATTATTAAGCTGCCTATATTTCACTATTCTGACACCCCAGCGCTCATATTCAGGAACAATGGTTACGAAAGGGACCAAGACCGCGTAAGTTCGCAGTTGAACCATCCTGCAACACCATGTAATGCTCAAACCTTTTATGTAAACAAGTTTATGTTCCACGATCACGCCTCATGCATGAAATCTTGTCACATGCTCTCAACTAGTTGGGAGGCCTACTGGGAGATTCGTGCACCTTATCTGTCCTACTTGTCCGCACATACATTTGGGTGTTTGTCGTCGAAGTACTGGTGGTTGTTTCAAGTGTGGCCAACAAGGCCATCAGCAGAAGGACTATCCCCAAGGTGAGATAGAAGGCACCTCTGGGCACGCCGAAACTAAGCCACCTCCTACTTCTGGTCGCGTGTTCACTACTACTAGAGATCAGGCGTATAAGACTTTAGGTACCATCACCGGAAATCTCTTTATGAATGGTTTGGCAACATGTGTTTTGTTTGATACTGGAGCGACGCGTTCAGTCGTGTCCATTACTTTTGCTGTACGTGTTAGGATTTCCACGATGCCATTAGATAATGCCTTATGCATTTTCACGCCACTTAGGGACTCTGTACGAATCACTCTGGTGTATAGAGATCTTCCCCTAGAATTTGATGATAAGATCCGCAGAGTTGACGCGCTTCCTTTGGACATGTGCGATTTTGACTTGATTTTGGGCATTGACTGGTTATCCAAACACCAGGCTACGATTGACTGCCACACTTATCGGGTTATCTTCGGTGATGTTAAATCTCCAGAGTACATACACCATGGTTTTCTGCCAGGGAGGTCAGTACAGATTATTTCATCCATGGAGGCGCGTGCATTGCTAAAACACGGTTGTCAAGGCTCCATAGCCAATATGCATGACATTTCTGCCGAGTCTCCATCGATCCAAGATCAGCCTATTGTGTCAGAGTTTCCTGACGTATTTCCAGATGAACTTCCGGGCATACCACTGGTTCGTGAAGTCGAGTTTGGAATCCAGCTCATACCAGGTGTAGAGCCGATTTCCAAAGCTCCTTACCGTATGGCTCCTATAGAGCTTAAGGAACTAAAAGATTAGCTGCAGGAAATTCTAGAACGAGGTTTCATCCGTCCTAGTGCATCGCCATGGGGTGCACTGGTACTGTTCGTGAAGAAGAAAGACGGTAGCATGCGTTTATGTATAGACTATCGTGAGCTGAACAAGATCACGATCAGGAATCGTTACCCTTTGCCGCGTATTGATGACCTGTTCGATCAACTTCAGGGCGCCAAGCATTTCTCGAAGATCGATCTGAGGTCCGGCTACCATCTGTTACGGGTTAAAGAGCAGGATATCTCCAAGACTACTTTCCGTATACGTTATGGGTACTACGAGTTCGTAGTCATGCCATTCGGACTCACTAATGCTCCAACTGTCTTCATGGAACTGATGAACCGTGTTTTCCATGAGTTTCGGGACAAGTTCGTTATCGTGTTCATTGATGACATCCTGATATTCTCCAAATCCAAGGAGGAACATGAGGAACACTGTTAGCCTTAAAAATTATTGAGTCAAACAAGAATGCTCGGTCATATGTTTATTATGTATCATATATTAGAATGTTGTAATAGGTAGTAGGTTAGTCGTGTATTACGGGCTTAACTTTAAGCTAAGGTTCATTCATAAGTAACCAAAGCCCAAAAGGAAAGCTCGGCCCATTAGACTATAGTCCATAACCAAGCCCGCATGTGGGTGGACTATAAATACCCTTCCTAGCATGTTAGGAAGGGTGTTGGTCATTTTATTTTTCACTATCTAATCTAATCCTCTAAAAGTTCCAACCATTTTCTCTCTACTTTCTCTCACTACTTTCTCTCTCTAGAATTCATCTTTTATCTACCTTTCTTTCTTGCTTAATCATCACAAATATATGGGACAACAATTGGTATCAATCACCATGGGGTAGTTTTGTGATTCGTTGTTTATATTATACTTGGTTCGTGTGATTTACTCCTATAATCCTCTCGGATTCAAGTTTTTCTTGTGCTTTCCATGCTCTACATCTTGATTTACATCTCCTACATAGTTGTGGTAGGGATTTGATTGCTTTTGGTTGGTTAAAATCACGGATTTCTTGTCAAAAATATCATTTTTTACCAAAAGTTTCGAAAAAGTACAAGCATTCCGACAGAATTCCATCGGAATAGGGTTTAATTTTATGACAGTTATTCCTATAGCACTCCATCGGAAAAGGGTTTTAATATTCCGACCGTTATTCCGATTGTGTAATACGATAGGTTATTCCAACAGGGATTCCGACAGCCTTATTCCGACAGTGATTCCGATAGGTATTCCGACAATACTACATTCCGACAGTATTCCGATACAACATTCCGACAACATTCCGATGGACATTCTGATAGTACATTCCGATGGACATTCCGATGATATGTTTAGCTAAATTTTGTTCGAGTACTTTTTATACTTAGCCACTATCTAGACTAGTTTCGGAATATCGTTTACACGAAGATTATAAAAAAAAGTTAAAATTTTTCCGTCAAGTAAATTCAAATTTTTTCCATACTAGTTTTAGGACATTTCTAGCTCGATTCCAAAATTTGGCGATTACAAAATTTTTTGGTCTACCATTTTGTCGGACTGGAGAATTTATTGTCGGACTGAAGAAAAATTACAATTTTCGGAATTTAAACCACAACAACAATCACAACACATCTACTAAAGATCCATATTCACTTCATCATTTCAGAGAATATTGAGATGGATTCTACTGCCGAATATCGTGTGACTAACAAATAGAGACCACCAATGCTTGTGTCGGGTCGATATGATCAATGGCAATACACAAAACCTAACGGTGATGCTTTAAGGCAATGTATCTTTGATGGACCCTATAAAATCTCAAGGATTCAAGTTCCTGGGGTACCAGCCACAGACACAACTGAAGAACAACTTGCATATGAACATGATGAAAATAGAAACGACCTTACACCAGAGAACCGTGCTTGGTTTGATGCAGAAAAGGAAACAATCTACTTAATTCTCAGTGGCATTGGAGATGATATTTATTCCACGGTTGATGCTTGTTCTACTGCTAAAGAAATGTGGACGGCTATTGAAAGATTGCAACAAGGTGAATCACTTAACAAACAAGACATGAAAACTAAGATGTTTTGGGACTTTGGAAAGTTTACATCAAAGGATGGGGAATCAATTGATTCTTATTTCTCCCGATTCTACAAAATGATGAATGACATGACCCAAAACAACTTGCAAGTTTCCACCATGCAAGTCAATGTCCAATTTCTACAGCAACTTCAACCAGAGTGGACACAGTTTGTCACCTTGGTGAAACAACCAAAAAAGTTAGATGAAGTTTCATATCACACGCTCTTTTGAAACAATTTTAAAAATGAAGCAAATGAACTTCGAGCTGAACGTGCTGCAAAGGTTTCAAATCCACTTGCTTTGGTGTCTACCGCTCAACATTACCCAGATTATCGTTCTCGTGTTCCAAAGACCTACTCCACTCAATCATCATCATCACCACGATCATCCACTGTCTCTAAGTCCCATGCTCCAACAAGATACGGAGGTAAAGAAGTTGCAAGAGCACCATCACCCACACCTGAGCAATCCTCCGAAGAAGACAGTGATGAAGAACTTGCTCAAAAGGATAGGGAATTCAAGCAACAAATGCCTTTTATTATGAAACAATACAGGAAAATCTACAAACCTACCAACAACAACCTCAGAACATCATCTAACACGAGGAACAACTATGCTCAAAGTCCTCCAAGGTATGACACACGAAGACGTACTGAGAGTCCTCTAAAGTATGATCGATAACCCGTAAAGTATGATAATCAGAGGGTTGCTACTGTTGTTGGAAATAGGGAAACTGTTGGTACTCAAGCTGTGCAACAAACTGGGATTCAGTGTTTTAAATGCCGAGGTTATGGGCATTTGGCTAGGGAATGCAGGCAGCCAAAGAGGGTCAAAGATTATGGTTATCATAAGGAAAATATGCTGTTATGCAAGAAAATGGAAGCTGGGATCAAGTTATCAGCTGAGGAAGGAGAAATGCTTGACGACACAGATGATGAACTCTCCGACCAAGAACTCGAGGCACATTATTCATACATGGCAAAGATTCATGAGGTCCTTAACGTCACTAAAGATGACAATGGTCCTATCTTTGATACCGAGCCAATTGATAAGGTACAACATGATGATGAATATAATGTGTTTGGTGATACACATGAGCATAGTGATCTACCAACAACAATTACTGACACGTGTATGATGGAAACGGTTGATAGCAATACCACACCCGATTCATCAGACATGTGCAATAATGAGTTTGAGGATGATCAACATGCAAATGAGTATGATAATGAGGAGCGTGTCGCGCTTGCTAATTTAATTACTAGTTTACAAAAAGATGTCAATGAAAATAGAGAGTCAAAAGCAATTAAAGAAGGCATACACAACGCTCACTCAAAACTTTGAAGAAAACAAAGCCGCTCTTATAAAATCTAGTGAGACTATTGATAGTTATAGGGCTGAGCTTCTTCAAACGACCAAAGAGCTTGAGGGGTACAAAAGTCATGTTCTCAACGTTAAAAAATGACGATTTTGAAAATAAATACAACGAAGCTCTTGCTTTGTTAACAAAAGAAAAACGTTAATTTAATGTCTTATTAAGTGATGAACGTCAAAAAACGTACCTTGCCACAACAAAAGTTAATGAACTTGAACAGAGGCTTTCTATGAATACCACCGATTCTGCTAAAATTCTTGACGAAAAGAAACAAGAGGTTGAAAAATTAAAACAAGATTTCAAAAATAGACAAGGCAAAGACACTAAAAAAGTAAAGGATCTCGAAGAACAAGTCGATTTTTGAAAAAAGTTGTTTATAAAACGCATGACTCTATTCAAACCGTTAGAATGATAGCACCTCGGTCGTTTTTCAAAGGTCAACCTAGCTTTGCCACCCCCAAGTACCTCGAACAAGCTCAAGCTGCTAACCCTTACTTATATCTTGATGAGTCCGAATGGATCGATCATGATTGCCCAGTAGCTAGCCTCGACAATGAAGAGACGTCCCTTTGGGAAGAAGAGAGTAGATCACCGGTCAATAAAGATTTT
This sequence comes from Glebionis coronaria, assembly GCA_025667525.1. NCBI lineage: Eukaryota > Viridiplantae > Streptophyta > Magnoliopsida > Asterales > Asteraceae > Glebionis > Glebionis coronaria. Next base: position 484,607,021 of record CM046875.1, on the reverse strand, counting down.
GTGAAACCATATAACTATGCTTATGAAAACAGTCTTTATGGTCTTTTCACTCCACAAAAACAGAAGTCTCGTGAGGAATTGTTTTTAGAATGCCAACAAAGACGAATTCAATGGAAGAAAGCTTTTGCCACTAAGAGGAAAACGAATGTTTTTAAATATATTAACTATTTGCCTCTTGATGCTTCTAAAAGTAAAAGTAGAAAAACACTTAGTTTTCTTAAACAATATATTGATAATGTTCACTCAATTGTTGAAAGCGATTCGGAAAAACCTCAAAAAGATAAGTGGAAAACAGAGATTCCTCACGACATAACTGTGCTTGTGAAAGAACTTTTAATACCAAATACGAAGATAATAAAAGAACATGTTCTTGAGTTTGAAAACTTGATTCGGTCTGAAATGTTTGATGATTTGAAATATGTTGAGTCTATTGAAAAAGAAATTCATGAACTTCAAAATGACAAATCAGATTTTTCAAACGAATATGATCTACTTTTAGAAGAATGTCTCTCCAAAGATATTTTGTGTGTTACTCTTCCATCTTGTGCTGATATCGATGAATATTCTGATGTTGCATGCAAATATCTTGATAAAATAAAAGAATGTGAGCGTCTTGAACTTGAGCTTTCGAAACGTAAAGAAAATGTTGATAAAAAGGCTTTTGAGTTACTTCAACACAAAACTGATTTCCTTCAAAAACATTGTCATTCTCTTGAACTTGCTTTGCAAAAAGATGTTGGTAGTTTTCCACATGATAATAACTTGCAAGAAAAACTTTCCAAAACGTTTCAAGAAATGAACGAACAGAGTTTGGAAATTAAAGGGTTGAAAGCTCAGTTACAAGACAGGGAAATAGCGATAGCAAAGTTGAAGAAACTCGTTGCTAAGATGGGTGGGAAAATTATGGAACCTAGTGTTAAGAAACCTGTTGTAAGACAACCCAATGCGCAAAAAGTGACTAGACCCTCCATCTTGGGAAAACCATCTGTTTTCTCTAATTCTGCATTTGCAAAACCTGCGTTTGCCCCCAAGACGGATGGGAAGGATATGTTACCACAAAACACTCCCAAAACACAAATTCGATCACAAAACATTAATAACAGAAATGTGGTTAAGCCGGGGATGTATAGATTGGCCACTAAATCCACACACAACAAAGAAAGTCAATCACCCCAGACTTCTAGAAACAGTAATAGACGTGTGTCTTTTACTACACGAGTAGTCCCCACTGATAGTGTTAGCCGGCCTCAGCCTAAGAGCACTCGCATGAATGAAAAGGTTTGGCAAAACAAAAGTCAAGGGAAGATGAAGACAGTATATGACCACCCTAGGATCTTCAATGTTTCTAAGAATAAAACGTCTGTAATCGCGTGTAATGACGATTTGAATGATTCGACTTTGAATACTATGAATGTTAAGTTTGTTTGTGTGAAATGTGGAAAGTGTGCTAATGCTAATCATGCTATGTGTGTTTCGAATAATGTCAAAGGCGTAGATACTAGAACTAAGAAGCAAACTGCGATGCCTATTAGTGCTAGAAAACCCAAACACAAAGTGAACCATTCTGGTGTAATCCCCTGATAGGTGTGTAAACACCCATATTTCTACCACTTAATTACAATAATAATCGGACCAAAACGTGTATTTTATGTCTTTTATGTCGGAATTATGCGTGGTTTTTGTTTTTGTTGTGATTTAGGATGAAAAGGTGAAAAGTGGAGAAAACACGGACATTCACGGGCATTTACGGACTTTTTCATTGAAGAAAAGGATGAAAGACGAAGTCAAGAAGTCAAGAGTGCAAAAAGAACGGAAGTCCACGACCAATTCTGAAGATTTATCGAAGAAAAAGTCAAAAGACGGAAGTTTATCAAAAGCCGAAGAATTCAAGTCTATTTTATTGAAGAAATTAAAGACGTGTTCAAAAGAAATCCCGAAGCCAAAAGTACCTTAAGTCCAAGTTTAAAGAAGATTAGAAGAAAAGGACTAATGACGCAATTAATGAAGATTAATAAAAGGAGGGACTTAAGCTTGTAATTAAGAAGAAATGAAAGAGGGGAGGAAGCTTCCTAATCCTCCCCTATAAATAGCCATTAGTTGTTAACTTTTCATTTGGTTGGCTAAGTGTGACAATTAGTCTTCCACCATTTACTTTCCTTGCACCTTTAATTACCTTGTCCATTTAAATACTTGTCAAAATTTAATTACCTTGTCTTGCACTTAATTACCATTTAATTTCAAGTAAGTTTTTCTTTTAATTCTTGTTAATCTTTATCTTTATCTTGTTAATCTCATTCTACCTTTCTTTAATCTTTGTGTTGATTTGTTTATGTTCAAGTTCTTTATTTTTGTTGATTTGATTAAAGTGGTTTTGATTATCTTGATCTTTATTATTAGTTTTGTTGTTTTGGATTGATTGTTTATGCTTAATAGTTGTTTATTTGCTTGTTGATTTAATCTTGTGGTTGATTTAGCTTGGTTTTATTTAGATTCGTGCCTTATTTTCTTTTCCTTGTTCTTTGGATCTGTATTCTGTTCTTCCCCAGATTTATTCAGCATAGCCTGATATTCTGAGTAAGGGTTTAGCAGAGATTGCTATTCGGAATATCCATTATTCCGAATAGGGAGGGTTTTCAGCATAGCAAGAATATTCCGCATAACCCCAACATTCCGAATAGGGTGATTTTCCGAATAGGATATCATTCCGAATAGGGGGATTTTCCGAATAGGAAATTATTCCGAGTAAGGCTATATATTCCGAATAGAGCTGACATTCCACATAGGCCTGGACATTCCGAATAGCAAGTTTTTCCGCACAGGCCTTTTATTCCGAATAGGTTATTCCGAATAGGTTTAATATTCCGCATAGGGAACTATTCCGAATAAGCACCTTTTTCCGCATAGTGACAGTATTCCGAATAGGGGTTTTATTCCGGATAGGGACTTATTATTTTCAGTTTCTAATTTCAAGCTTTAACTTTCCCGCCTTTTTACTTAGTCGCACTTTAAGTTTAATTGCCTTAGATTTAATTTAGTCTTGCCTTAGTTTAATTTTTAGTTTTAGTTGCGTTTTAAGTTTGCCTTAGTTAGATTTAAGTTTGCGTTATTTACTTTTAGTGCCTTTAAATTCTCGTCACGCTTTTATTACTTGCACCATTTACTTTTAATTAGACTTAGATTTACTTTAAAGTCATTTACTTTAATTGTTCTGCACACATTTTATTTACTACAACGACACATTTTTGTTCCACCAAAGAACGACTGAGTCGCACATTAAACACAAGTTTTTCAATTCGAAGAGAACAACACAACGAACTTTAATTTTTATACGGGGTGTCAAAAGCCTTGTATCAAATGGCGCCGCTGCCGGATCTTTTCGTAAAGATTAACGGTTTTTTGTGAGAGACACGTTGCTTTTTGGGATCCGTTCACTTGTGAGCGTTATTTTTCTTGCATAAAAAATTCAAAAAATTCATAAAAATTAAAAATAGATAAAAAAACCATAAAAATTAAAAATTTCAAAACTCCAAAAAGATTTTATCTTTCTTGTGTATATATATTGTCTTTGTGTTTGGTTTTGTTTTCTTTTGCATTTGTAGGTATATGCGTACTAGATCTTCTAATTATCAAGTGCCCGAGCCTCAAGAAGATTTAGTTATGGCAGGTGTTAACAACAACATTCCACCGCACCTCAATAATAATAATAATAACAACAATGCTCTTCCACAGCCCGATCTTCGGACCATGGAGGAACTTTGTCAACCAACAATGTTTGGACGAGGAGGACCGATTGCACCGATGCAAATCAACGCTCCTGAGTTTTCGTTGAAGCACCACATGATTTAGCAAGTACAAACAAACCCATTCAGAGGATTGCCTGATGATGATGCCAATAAACACCTCGACAAGTTCATTACAATCACCCAAAGCATGAAGTTGCCTGGGGCCACAATGGATGTACTTCGCCTACAACTCTTCCCACATACTTTATCGCATCATGCCGAGAAATGGTTTGATCGTCTCCCAAAGAATTGTATTCACACTTGGGATGATATGACTCAACGCTTTTTGTCGCGCTACTTTCCACCATCCATGGCCATGAGCCTTCGCAATCAGATCAGCGGTTTCATGCAAGATCACGATGAATCTCTTTTTGACGCTTGGGAGAGATATAATGTCTTGATCGATAGATGTCCAAACCACAACATGCTCCCTGTGACCCTAATTGATACTTTCTACAACGGATTGACTTTTAGAGATCGTGATACGATCAATGCAGCCGCCGGTGGCACATTTATGAAAAGGAGACCCGAGGAGTGTAGAGAGTTAATTGAGAACATGACTACTCATCACAAGAACTGGGATTCCTCTGCTTCTTCAAGGAACAACCCGAGAGTCAATGTTTCCTCTACCTCAGCAAACCCTGAGATGACCGAACTCACCCGCATGATGGCTGAAATGAGCAAAAGTATTACGCTTCTCGCTTCAAACCAACAACAACAACAAGTTAAAGCGGTTGCCAATCCTTGTGAAACATGCGATGGTCCTCACTCATACACCGATTGTCCTTTGACACAAGGAAATCCGGAAAATGTGTATGCAGCTTACGGTAATTATTCACCGGAAAATTACCAAGCTAGACAACAAGGGGATAGAAATCTGCTGAGTTACCGTTCCAACAATTACCTTTCACCCGGTTTTTCTCCTCAAAACCAAAACCCCGCCAACAACTACAATAGAAGCAACCAAATCCCACCAAGAGCTTCTAACCCTTATCAACCACCCACCCAACAACACACACCCATAAACATCGATGTTGATGCCATCATGAGAACTCAAGGTGAGCAAATCAAGAATCTACAGAGCCAAATAATCAATTTGAAAGGAGATATCTTGAAGCAAGGAAATGACATCAGAACCGAGGTTCGTGATAATATCCAATCTTCCTTCAGCACTCTTAAAGAATCTATTGGCTAGTTTCTTGCCCGAAGCTCAACATTCTTCTTCGGGTTCTCTACCTTCAAACACCGTCACCAATCCGCGAGCTAATGTGAGTGCTATAACTACGCGTAGTGGAATTACCATTGTCGATCCACCTATCCCACCACCATCATCTACACCTCCCCCACCACTATGTATCCCTACTCCTCCTATACCTAGTATTAGTACACCATTACCGTCTCCGCCTCGTCATGACGATGTATCTCGGAAGGACCCTTCAACATCACAACCTTCACCAACTACACCTTCACCATCTCCCTATCAACCCAGAATCCCATACCCTTCTCGCATAGGCAAGACCAATAATCTAAGCAAGTATGACTGTCAAGTATCGAAATATGTGGAAATGCTATCTAAAATGACCATCAACATTAGCCTTGTTGAAGCACTTTGCCACATGCCGAAATTTGTCAAAGCATTCAAGGAATTGCTTAGCAAGAAGGAGAAGCTGATTGAACTCGCCAACACACGCTTAAATGAAAACTGCTCAGCAGTTATTCTTAAAGAATTACCGGAAAAGCTTGGAGATCCCGGTCGTTTTGTGTTGCCTTGCGTGTTTAACAAAACTGAAGAATTTACCGCCCTTGCTGATCTCGGGGCTAGTATTAATTTGAAGCCATTGAGTGTTTGGAAAACACTATCATTACCCGACCTCATTCCAACAAAGATGACTCTCGAACTTGCAAATCGCACTCTCGCTTACCCCGTTGGTATAGTTGAAGACGTGTTTATCAAAGTTGGCACATTTACTTTCCCGGTCGATTTTGTCGTAGTTGATTATGAAATGGACCCTCGTATTCCTTTAATACTTGGTCGGCCATTCTTGAGAACCGGACGTGCTTTAGTAGATGTGGCCGAAGGTGAGTTAATCTTACGAGTCGGGGATGATTCAAAAGTTTTTAAAATGGGGAAGCTTACAGGCAAATCCTTTGGAAGCCGAGAATCAGTGAATATGATTAATGTGCTCGATGACTTTACCGTCTATGACAATCCTCTATTCGATTCTTCCATTGATAATCCACTCTTTGACGATGATGTAGATGATTCTCACTCCACTTTGGAACCTTCTCCCATTTATGATTCTTCACCGATCTTAGATGCTTATGATGATGATGATTCTAGCTTAGATTCGGATGATTTTGATTGTACTTCTGAGTATCCCGAGCTGCCTACTTTCGATGATTTTGATGAGGCCGATACTCTTTCGAGCGATTCTTCACACGATGAAGATCCTCCGCCATCACTCGATCCTACTTTGGACGATTATTCATTTGAGGAAGATTTTTCTGAATTTCTTAACACTTACTTCCCTCATGAGAGTGATGCACCTCCTTATGACTTTGAAGATTATCGTCTTGATCCTACGTTGGATTTGAAGCACATTTTGTCAAAGGAGAAGAAACCGGTTGACACCAAAATCCGTTGCACATATGATTTGACACCTCTTTGTCCCCCTTCTGAGGACGAGGTTGTGCTTCTTTGCGGATCTTCTTCACACTCTGCTGAGCATGAGTGTTATTTTCCTCTAAAGGAAAAGGTGTTCGACCCCGGTATTGAAGTCTTTAAGCCATCTCAGTATCCACCTGATGAAATAAAAGGAAAAATCTTTGGAAATCTTGAAGACATGCTTGCACCACTTCACCCTTGCTCCCACCGTGCTCCATCACTACTTAAGGGAACCTTGCCTACTCTTCTTTGGCTTGCCTTGTTTGCCTTAAGCTTGTGTTATTTGCTCGATGAAAACTATGTCTTCGATCCTGGTGGATATGTTTCATGCTTCTTCCGTTGATGATCAAGGTCGAGTCAGGCTCACGACTCGGTTAACAAAAACCAAGCGCTTCTTGGGAGGCAACCCATGCATCTACCTTTTCGCTTTCTTTATCATAAGTGTAGGGGAGACCCTTTGGGTTGCTATTTCTTCTCCTCACTTCTTAATCAGGGATTCGAGCTTCAATGATCCACTCTTGATGATTCTTGACGACCCGTGATTCCGTGTTCTACTTCTTCCCGGTTCTATCCTTAACTTTTTTTCGATTCACTATTTTATATTTTCTCAATATTAAAATAGGACTCTCTTTAGTTGTCTTTTCCTTAGCGAGATTTAAACAACGTGCACAATGTCCTAAGTGTAGGGGAGTTTACTCCCATATGCTTAAACATTGAGGACAATGTTTATCTTAAGTGTAGGGGGGGACTTCAAGTGGTCTTTTCCTTGTATTTGTCCTCATTTTAACCGGAAAATCAATTTTTCGACATTTTTCAAAATTTTTGATCTATTTTGGCCTATTAGTTGTTCCCTTTGTATAGTTATTTTCTTTCCTTATTAGAATAAATGTTTAATAAGTGGTTTTAATTTTCAAACGTTGTGAATCTTTTGACTCAACCCGAGTTTACTCTAGCTAGTATCCTTAACGTGTTTAAGTCAAGTTTTGCTAGGCTATTATGTAGGGAGCTATAAAACGCGAAAGTCTTAACTCTCACGGTTAAGAACAAGAACTTTTCGCAAGTTCCTATAATTGATCCTAGAGAGTCGTTTATCAAGGGAACTTTAAAATGCGATTTCTAAGCTTGAAAAAGTCCAAGAATTTGCAAGATCCTATAGGCGACTCGAAAACCCAAAATTTTGATTTAATAGGCTAAGTATCCACGGGTCTCATTACTTGAGATTTCAACTGTGGAGAACGAGAGATGATAGAGCCAATTATAAGTCCGGTATTCTTTCGTGAATTTATGTAAGTTAATTATAAGCCTATTCTCCCATCGCTTGCTAATAAATTTATCTGCTAATAAATAAGGTTGTACGATTTGAAAAGTTACTTAGCTTCTAGCCCCAGATCGTTTAAAAGTTGCTCGGTACGGATTAGAGTTCATAGCCAATGCATAAATTATTGAAGCGGGATGCGAAGATTGGCGAGTCCGAAAAAGCCCTAACAAGGCATGAGGGCTATATTTTGTTGCTAAAGATCCAAAGTGATGTGAAGAATCATTTATCGAAAATCAATATGAAGGATCGAGACACACGACGAAAAGCGAATACTCCCCAAAAGTCATGGAGAAGTGTATCCGAAAAGACACTAACAAGGTATGAGGATAAATAGATCCAAGTCATAAAAGGAGGCGGATCGTTGTATATCAAAGTCCAAAATAAAGATTGGAGAAAAATGAAGAAGCCGTGGTCCAAGTATGAATCTCTCAAAACTTCAAGTGAAGAAATTCCTAAATGAAGAGAAGACCATTATTTCATGAACGTCTCTCAAGATTTGAAGTATGAAGTCGCTGCCAAATATCGGTCCGAGAAAGGTCTCAAATCGCGAAACGAGTTATGCCAAGATATGAACTTTATGAGGTCCCGAGAAGCAGTTTTAAAAGATTTGGTCCTTTAGCTAACTATTGATTAAATCGTTCACTTTATTTTCAGACTAAATAACTATCGAAATAAGTCAAACAATGCATCCTCGTGATCATTCAAGACAACAATAAAATATAAGAGATACACCTAGGAATAAGGGAGTCTAAGTGAGTAATTGGCCCACATGAGTTCGTGATAGTTTACTAACTTATAATAACAATGATCTCGTTTTTAAGCTTGGTTTGGAGAAAGTGAAAACTTGAGGATGATGATTATTCATAACATTTTCAAAACCCAAGGTATGCTTTTGATTTCTTTATTTTGTATGTTTTTAATTTTCTATCTCTTTAGTAAAGGCCAACGTGGATTGATTATGATGAAAAGTGTAATCTTGCTTTGTAACTAACGCATTGCATGAGGACATTGCAATGGTCAAGTGTAGGGGATTTGATAGGTGTGTAAACACCCATCTTTTCTACCACTTAATTACAATAATAACCGGACCAAAACGTGTATTTTATGTCTTTTATGTCGGAATTATGCGTGGTTTGTGTTTTTGTTGTGATTTAGAATGAAAAGGTGAAAAGTGGAGAAAACACGGACATTCACGGGCATTTACGGACTTTTATTGAAGAAAAGGATGAAAGACGAAGTCAAGAAGTCAAGAGTGCAAAAAGAACGGAAGTCCACGACCAATTCTGAAGATTTATCGAAGAAAAAGTCAAAAGACGGAAGTTTATCAAAAGCCGAAGAATTCAAGTCTATTTTATTGAAGAAATTCAAGACGAGTTCAAAAGAAATCCCGAAGCCAAAAGTCCCTTAAGTCCAAGTTTAAAGAAGATTAGAAGAAAAGGACTAATGACGCAATTAATGAAGATTAATAAAAGGAGGGACTTAAGCTTGTAATTAAGAAGAAATGAAAGAGGGGAGGAAGCTTCCTAATCCTCCCCTATAAATAGCCATTAGTTGTTAACTTTTCATTTGGTTGGCTAAGTGTGACAATTAGTCTTCCACCATTTACTTTCCTTGCACCTTTAATTACCTTGTCCATTTAAATACTTGTCAAAATTTAATTACCTTGTCTTGCACTTAATTACCATTTAATTTCAAGTAAGTTTTTCTTTTAATTCTTGTTAATCTTTATCTTTATCTTGTTAATCTCATTCTACCTTTCTTTAATCTTTGTGTTGATTTGTTTATGTTCAAGTTCTTTATTTTTGTTGATTTGATTAAAGTGGTTTTGATTATCTTGATCTTTATTATTAGTTTTGTTGTTTTGGATTGATTGTTTATGCTTAATAGTTGTTTATTTGCTTGTTGATTTAATCTTGTGGTTGATTTAGCTTGGTTTTATTTAGATTCGTGCCTTATTTTCTTTTCCTTGTTCTTCGGATCTGTATTCTGTTCTTCCCCAGATTTATTCAGCATAGCCTGATATTCCGAGTAAGGGTTTAGCAGAGATTGCTATTCGGAATATCCATTATTCCGAATAGGGAGGGTTTTCAGCATAGCAAGAATATTCCGCATAACCCCAACATTCCGAATAGGGGGATTTTCCGAATAGGATATCATTCCGAATAGGGGGATTTTCCGAATAGGAAATTATTCCGAGTAAGGCTATATATTCCGAATAGAGCTGACATTCCGCATAGGCCTGGACATTCCGAATAGCAAGTTTTTCCGCACAGGCCTTTTATTCCGAATAGGTTATTCCGAATAGGTTTAATATTCCGCATAGGGAACTATTCCGAATAAGCACCTTTTTTCCGCATAGTGACAGTATTCCGAATAGGGGTTTTATTTCGGATAGGGACTTAGTATTTTCAGTTTCTAATTTCAAGCTTTAATTTTCCCGCCTTTTTACTTAGTCGCACTTTAAGTTTAATTGCCTTAGATTTAATTTAGTCTTGCCTTAGTTTAAGCTTTAGTTTTAGTTGCGTTTTAAGTTTGCCTTAGTTAGATTTAAGTTTGCGTTATTTACTTTTAGTGCCTTTAAATTCTCGTCACGCTTTTATTACTTGCACCATTTACTTTTAATTAGACTTAGATTTACTTTAAAGTCATTTACTTTAATTGTTCTGCACATTTTATTTACTACAACGACACATTTTTGTTCCACCAAAGAACGACTGAGTCGCACATTAAACACAAGTTTTTCAATTCGAAGAGAACAACACAACGAACTTTAATTTTTATACGGGGTGTCAAAAGCCTTGTATCATCCCCCCTGAGAAAAGTATTGCATCAGTCTCCACCACTAAGAACCCTAGAAGCAGAATTAGGGAATTATATGAGTCTGCTAGCAAGTCTTGAAAATGGTGGTTTGCTAATCAATGTCCTCTAAGATATGAATGGATGCCTAAGGTTACGACAGAAAATGTGACTACGTGCGTTAGTGTACCTCTAAGTGATGAAACTAGGGAAACTAATGAATCGGAAATCACAACTAACATGAAATCCAATTTAGCAAATGCTCCATCGTGTTCTAATTATTCTGCAGGAGATCGAAATAATTCTCTTCATACTGGACTCCGGATGCACGAAGCACATGACGGGGAATCTCAAGCTTCTAATTAACTTCTTGGAGAAGTTCCTGGGTACGGTCCGATTCGGAAATGATCAATTTGCACCAATCCTAGGATATGGAGACTTGGTTCAGGGGAATATCACTATCAAAAGGGTTTACTACATCGAAGGGATCAATAACAATCTTTTCTCGGTTGGTTAATTCTGTGATGCGGATTTGGAGGTTGCTTTTAGAAAGAAGACATGTTTTGTTCGTGATTATGATGGGAATGACTTACTTACCGGTTCACGGGGTACTGATCTCTATACTATTTCACTACAAGACTCCGCATCTGCAACTCCAATCTGTTTCATGGCTAAAGCTTCAATGACTCAAGCTTGGTTATGGCATCAACGATTATCTCATCCTAACTTTGATACCATCAACTTGCTTTCCAAGAAAGATATTGTGAGAGGCCTTCCAAATTTGAAATTCATCAAAGATCATCTTTGTTCTTCTTGTGAGATTTGTAAAGCTAAACGAAGTAGTTTCAAGACAAAGACTACACCAAGCTCTAAAGGACGGTTAGATCTTCTTCATATAGATTTGTGTGGCCCCATGCGTGTTCAAAGCACCAATGGGAAGAAATACGTTATGGTAATTGTCGATGACTACTCAAGATACACGTGGACCCTCTTCTTAAGGTCCAAGGATGAAACACCTGAGGTTCTCATTAACTTCCTTAAGTTGATACAACGTGGTCTTCAAGCTCAAGTAAAAGTGGTACGTACTGACAGAGGCACAGAATTCTTGAATTCAACTCTGAAGAAATATTTTGAAGCCAAAGAGATTGAACATGAAACATCTATTGCTAAACACCTGAACAAAACGGAGTTGTTGAAAGACAAAATCGTACTTTAGTTGAGGCTGCTCGAACATTATTATCTGCTTCAAAACTACCATTATTCTTTTGGGCCGAAGCCGTGTCAACCACATGCTACACACAAAACCGATCCTTAATTATCCCAAGACACGAAAAGACACCATATCACATAATTAATGATCGCAAACCTTCACTCAAACACCTTCATGTTTTTGGATGTACGTGTTACAATATTCGAGATGGTGAAAATCTAGACAAGATGAAATAGAAAGGTGATGCATGCATTCTAGTGGGATATGCAACTCAGTCTAAGGGATACAGAGTGTACAACAAGAGAACAAAATTGATAGTCGAAACTATTCATATCAGATTCGATGAATTGCAAGAAATGACACTTGAACAAAACAGTTTAAGTCCCGATCCACAACGACAAAAGACTTCTGTGCGCAACCGCACGGAACTCGAAACTCAAGACCACAACATGAACTGTCAAGTTCAAAGCTGGTTCCTAAACATGTTCCTAGAGCAGATATGACAGTGGACACGACACTTGAAGAGTTGGAAATGTTATATGGACCAAAGTTTGATGAATATTTCACGGGGGAGAAACAAGTTGTATCAAAGTCTTCCGCTGTCACTCATGATAAGAATGATGATACCGATCATCGTCAACAAAAAGATACAACCTCATCTACTTCAACACGGGTTGCTGCAGATTTACTTCCTTAGAATATCACTTCAACAATCGATCCTACAACATCCACAACTACTGTCATTTCTCTAGAGAACACAAATCAAGCAGACGATGTATTATCTGACGATGACGATTTTCACAACCCATTCGGTACACCGGTACACGAAACTGGAGAGTCTTCTACTCGCCATGTTGATCCGTCAAATATGCATACGTTCTACCAACGACATCCTTCAACACATCATTGGACCCGAGAACATCCTTTGGTTCAGGTAATTGGAAACCCTTCAAAGCCTGTTTGTACAAGATGACAACTAGCCACCGATGGCGATGTTTGTATGTTCACACTCGCAGTGAGTACAACGGAACCGAAAAACATCAAAGAAGCCATGGCTGATCATGCTTGGATTGAATCGATGATGCAAGAACTTCAACAATTTGAAAGACTTAAAGTCTGGGAACTTGTTAACAGACCATACGATGTGATTCCATTAAATCTTCGTTGGATCTGGAAAAACAAGATGGATGAAGATAACACGATCATCAAGAAAAAGCTAGGCTAGTGGCTAAGGGGTATGGCCAGAAAGAGGGAATTGATTTTGACGAATCATTTGCACCAGTTGCTCGTATGGAAGCGGTCAGGATTTTCCTTGCTTATGCTGTACATAAGGGATTCACTGTTTATCAAATGGACGTGAAGACGGCATTTCTAAACGATCCTTTGAAGGAAGAAGTCTATGTCACGCAGCCGGAAGGATTCGTCAATCCTCATTATCTTGACAAGGTGTATCGTCTTCACAAAGCACTTTATGGACTCAAGCAAGCTCCAAGGGCGTGGTACGATGAGCTCTCAAAATTTCTGGTATCTAAAGGTTTCTCAAAAGGTTCCATTGATCTAACTTTGTTCACTTATAAATATGGGGATGACATTTTGCTTGTGCAGATTTATGTTGATGACATTATTTTCGGGTCTACAAACCAAAAACTTTCAAAATGGTTTGAAAAAGTCATGCACAACAAATTTGAAATGTCAATTATGGGTGAACTAAAATTCTTTCTAGGAATTCAAGTTCACCAATCCCCCAGTGGTATCTTTATAAACCAAGCTAATTATTGTCAAAAGATATTCAAAAATCATGGTATGACTTCATGTGACCCCGTTGGGACACCATTATCAACCACATCGCTAGATGCTGACTTGGAGGGAAATGCCAACGATCAAACGAGATATCGTTCCATGATCGGTTCCCTCATGTACTTGATAGCAAGTAGACCTGATATTTCACATGCTACGTGTTATTGTGCATGATATCAAGCACGACCCACTGAAAAGCACCTCAAAGAGGTTAAACGGATCTTTCGATACCTCAAGAATACCATTCATTTGGACTTTGGTATCTGAGGGAAACCGGTTTCTTTCTAACGGCCTATTTAGATTTTGATCATGTAGGGTGTCTTGATACACGAAAAAGTACTTCTGGTGGTGCACAATTTCTAGGTCAAGATAAGCTTGTGGGATGGTCTTCCAAGAAGCAGGATTGCACGTCACTTTCATCAGCCGAAGCGGAGTATGTGTCTCTATCTGTGTGTTGTGCTCAAGTTCTTTGGATGAGAACACAACTCACGGATTATGGCTTCCACTTTGAAAAAGTACCCATGTACTGTGACTCAAAGTCGGCCATAGCTATCTCCTGCAATATGGTACATCATTCCCGCACGAAGCACATTAATGTCCCGATACCACTTCATAAAGGAACAAGTTGAAAGAGGTATCGTTGAACTATACTTTGTTGGAACGGATTACCAATTAGCCGACTTGTTTACAAAAGCTCTATTGAAAGATAGGTTTGAGTACCTCGTTAGGCAAATTGGTATGAGATGTTTGACTCAAGCAGACCTGGAGATTCTGGCAAAGGTGCCTGCTTGATTTATCTATCAAACATCAACCTGTAAATATCTTTGAAAAAGCAAATTACAAAATATAAAACATATAAAAACAAAACACAAAATTAAAAATCTTTCAAAATCCAAAAATATTCTTCTTGATATGTCTTTCAGTATTGATAATATGGACGTACCTAGAAATGTCGCTCAATAACGACACGGGCGTGTACATAAAGCTAGAATGAAAGTTGTAAATATTTTTTAAAACATGTCACTTCTATCTTTCAATAAAAGAAAATGTCTATTTTGGAAAAATTTTCCAAACAACGGGTAGAGCAATCTATCTTGGGTTGAGCTTGTCACAAAACATTCAACGTTTTGAGATCAACACAATGGCTTGTAATCACTTTCAGATTGCAACCCGGATCTATATTCACGGGGGAGTGTACGATTTCGTGCTCTTACCCTCAGCAAAAGAAGAGAAATCTTCTTACACTTGAGTGGATTTGTGAAGACATTCAAAGTCTATGAACTCAAGTTTATGCTTTAGAAAAACCATATCGCCAAAAAGAATGGATTTTTCAAAAAGCGTTGAACACAATTTTTTTCAAGAGCTTTTCAATGATTATTCAAAATCTTTCAAAATTTGTGCGTTCAACAACTCATATCCTCAAAAAGTGAATTATGGATCATATCCTCACAATGACAATTCAATTTGATCAATTTTTTAGGGGGAGCATTTCAACTTCATGCAAAAGATTAATACATCTTTCTCCTGGAGATTTTCAAAGACTATTTTTCAAAACATATTTTAATCAAATTTGGTATCTATAATATCAAAAGATTTTATATATTAGAGATCGGGGGAGAAAATGTGATTAAAATGTGATCTTATATAAGACTCAAGCACTTTAACTCTTACCTACATGTGCGAAACACTTTCGATTATCGATGCACATGTGAAGGGGGAGCATTTCTGAAACGACAAAAATCTCAAGGTGTTAAATGTTTTTCAAACACCTCGTTAGACATTTGAAGTGGTTTTCATGGTTACGATTAAATACCCACAACATCTTTAATTCACAACGTTATTGGTGTCAAAAAGGTGGTTAGGTTTAAGTCCTATGATCCAACCAGAACCAGAGGGATCTTTCCAGGGACAATCCAATAGATTATTAGAAGTCCTTAGGAAAGATGGAGTAGAATGTGAACGTAGCAGAATGCCGACTAAGTACTGATGCTAGCACTAGAACAATCACAACAAGGTGCTAGTGATGATGTCTTGGTAAGCATTGAAGGGGTTGAAGAATGAAAAAGAAATGTAAGGATAAAGGGTGTAAAGAAAGAAGCCATCCATACAACTTAGGCAGAAACTGGGTCAACACATCATGAAGACAACTCATCATGGACCCAATGATGTAATGCACAACCCCTCCCTAGCTACTCAGGCTTCTCTCAAAAGAAGTTTGTTTTATTGTCACAGAGAACAACATGACTTCTATTGACTTTCTCACTCCGAGATAGTTGATATCGAATAGGTGGCATTTGCTCCCAGCCTCCGACCACTAAAATTGCTCAAATCGAGTCTAGAGCCTAGAGATCAATCAAATCTCATTAGGACACACAAAATGACGATAAAGAGAGTCCTACGCTATATCCTTGTGATATTGCGAGAACACTCAGAGTGATACTACTTAGTATTCACAATGATGAGTGGAAATCCTTCTAGTGTTAACATCAAACAGCACTACGGTAGGTCATATGTAAGATTCTTTATGAATTAAACATGTGTAAAACTAAAAAGCAACAGTGGTTTGATTCTGAATTGGTTCAAACTCGTTTCAGGTTTCTACGCAATATCTTTATGGTCTTGCCAGAACATTCAGAGTGATATTCATTAATATTCACAATGACGAATGGAAATCCTTCTAGCGTCAACATCAAACAACGCTACGGTAGGTAACTTGTGAGATTCTTATGAATCAAGCTTGTGTCAACTGGAAAGCAACAATGGTAAGATTCTTTATGAATCACACTTGTTCTAGGAATTTGAATTGACGACTTTAATCAAGCGGATATTTATCCAATTGATTCACTCTTTATGTTCGCAGTCTTGCTTTGAGACGATCGAGTAAATAGAACGGCTAGTACAGCCGCGAAACCCTGTCAAGGAGATTCTTAATTGAATTTACCTAATCACAGGTATAGTATTTAATATCGTATAACGATCTTCACCGACCGGAGGTAAAACGCTACCGATTTAGGACGAATGTCAAAGCCATTCAGTCCGTGTCTATGTTTTGTCTCGAGAAGGTGGCATCGCGGTGTACTCAGCAAAGTCAAAGATTCAAAAAACCACATACTCATGCCTAAAGACATATTCAACAATTAATAGTGTGAGCATGTGGATGAAGACACAAGATCGCAAGATGGCAAAGACAAGTCAAGTATGATTTGTAGATCTCAAGATCAAAAGACAAAGTCGAAAGACAATGACAAAGGCTCAAAGATCACAGCATGAAGACACAAGACTACTATTACACGTTTGAGACTCATTTATGGCGAGATTAGTAATCTCTACAAATCTCCAAATGACAAAGGGTAATGACCTCTTATAAAGGGTAATGACCTCTCATTGGGGGAGATTCTTAGCCTAAAAAATTATTGAGTCAAACAAGAATGCTCGGTCATATGTTTACTATGTATCGTATATTAGAACGTTGTAATAGGTAGTAGGTTAGTTGTGTATTATGGGCTTAACATTAAGATAAGGTTCATTCATAAGTAACCAAAGCCCAAAAGGAAAGCCCGGCCCATTAGACTGTAGTCCATAACCAAGCCCGCATGTGGGTAGACTATAAATACCCTTCCTAGCATGTTAGGAAGGGTGTTGGTCATTTCATTTTTCACTCTCTAATCTAGTCCTCCAAAAGTTCCAACTATTTTCTCTCTACTTTCTCTCACTACTTTCTCTCTCTAGAATTCATCTTTTATCTACATTTCTTTCTTGTTTAATCATCACAAATATATGGGACAATAAACACCTTCGTACAGTCTTACAGATTCTTCGTCAGAAACAGTTGTACGCCAAGTTCTCTAAGTGTGAGTTCTGGTTAAACAAGGTGGCATTTCTGGGCCATATTGTATCTGCAGAGGGGATCACCATGGATCCTACCAAGGTTGAAGCTATCACTAAATGGACAAGACCTACATCTGCAACAGAAGTTAGAAGTTTTCTGGGTTTAGGTGGCTACTACCGCAGGTTTGTAGAGAACTTTTCACGGTTAGCCTTACCTTTGACTAAGCTAATGAGGAAAGGAGAGAAATTCGTCTGGACGGAAGAGCGAGAGAAGAGCTTTGAAGATCTGAAGCAGAAATTAGTGACTGCACCTATTCTTACTCTCCCATCTGGCTCAGGTGGATTTCATATTTATAGTGACGCTTCAGGAACGGGTTTAGGCTACGTTCTCATGCAACATGGGAAGGTTATTGCGTACGCATCACGACAGCTGAAACGTTATGCAGAAAACTATCCTACTCACGATTAGAGCTTGCAGTAGTGGTTTTCGCGTTGAAGATCTGGAGGCATTATTTGTATGCTGAATCATGTGACATATTCACCGACCACAAGAGTCTCAAATACATCTTCACCCAAAAGGAACTGAACATGAGACATAGGAGATGGTTAGAGCTATTGAAGGACTACGACACCAACATTCAGTACCATCCTGGTAAGGAGAATGTGGTGGCAGATGCTCTAAGTAGAAGGTCGGGTATGATTGTTGGCATCTGGATTGCAAAGGAGATCATTCGTGACCTAGAGATGACTGATATTGAGTTTTGTGTACGAGGACAACACGGTTACTGGGCTAATCTTAGAGTGGAACCAGACTGACATTCTAGGATCAAGGAACCTCAGAAGGACGATGGTGAGATTTGGGCTATCATTCAGAACCTTGATCAGTAGACGGAGTTTCGTGTTGACAACAACGGTATCTTATGGCAGGGCACTAGACTAGTGGTTCCTGATGACTCTACTCTCAGGGAAGCTGTGTTGACTGAAGCTCACAGTTCTCCATTTACCATACATCCTGGTTCTACCAAGATGTACCACGACATCAAGCAACACTTTTGGTGGAGTGGTATGAAGAAGTATGTTGCCACCTTCGTTTCTAAATGTATGATCTGCCAACAGGTGAAGATCGAACACCAGCGAGCTAGTGACTTACTACAACCATTAGACATTCCAGCGAGGAAGTGGGACAAAATCTCCATGGATTTTGTTACTGGTCTTCAGGTTACTCAGAAGAAGAACGACGCTATCTGGGTTATTGTGGATAGGTTGACCAAATCTGCTTATTTTCTGCCGATTCGCAAGGAGCATCCGGTCAGCAAATTAGCAGACACATTCCAGAGGGAGATCATGAGACTACATGGTACTCCGTCAGAAATCATCTCTGACAGAGATCCCCGTTTCACATCACGTTTCTGGCAGAGTCTGCAGAACGCTTGGGGCACCAAACTTAAGCTCAGCACTGCCTTTTATCCTCAGACCGACGGACAGTCAGAACGTACCATTCAGACATTGGAGGACATGCTGCGATCGTGTGCTCTAGAGTGGTCAGGAATTTGGGATGACTATATATTCCTAGTATAATTCGCATACAACAACAGCTGGCATGCTAGCATCAAGTGTGCTCCCTTTGATATGTTGTATGGTAGAAAGTGTCGCGCCCCAATCTTCTGGGATCAGGTGGGAGAACGACTGCTTGAGGGTCCAGAGATGATTGCGGTGACCAATGAGAAGGTCGTTGTCGCCAAGGTAAAGCTTCAGGAAGCTCATGCTCGTCAGAAGAGCTATGCTGATAAACGCCATAGGGATGTGTCTTTCAACGTAGGTGATCACGTCTTCCTCAAGGTATCAATTGCACGTGATCACGTTTCAACGTACGTGATCACGTCTATTGGCCCACCATTTATCGTGATGCTCACGAGATGGTTAAACATTGTGATGCTTGCCAAAAACAAGGCAAGATCACACATAAAGATGAGATGCCTCAAAATTTCATACAAGAATGTGAAATCTTTGATGTTTGGGGTATCGACTTTATGGGTCCATTCCCTTCATCTAAAGGAAACAAATACATCCTTGTAGCCGTTGACTACGTTTCTAAATGGGTGGAAGCCAAAGCTTTACCCACTAATGACGCAATGGTGGTTTGTAACTTTTTGAAATCGCTGTTCGCTAGATTCGGTGTGCCTCGTGCCATTATTAGTGATCGCGGGACTCATTTTTGCAATGACCAATTTGCAAGAGTCATGGCTAAGTATGGTGTAAATCATCGTCTTTCCACCGCCTACCACCCACAAACTAATGGCCAGGCTGAAATCTCTAACCGAGGATTAACGCGAATTCTTGAAAGAACCGTGGGAGAGCATCATGCCTCATGGGCCGATAAACTTGATGATGCTTTGTGGGCTTTTCGTACCGCATACAAGACTCCGATTGGTTGTACACCATATCGTCTCGTGTACGGGAAAGCACGCCACCTCCCCATTGAGTTGGAGCACAAGGCTTACTGGGCCTTGAAGTGGGCTAATTTCGATATCAACAAAGCCGGTGACCTACGCAAGATCCAACTCAATGAGCTGAACGAACTCCGGAATGAGGCTTATGAAAATTCTTTAATCTATAAGGAAAGGACTAAGCTCATTCACGACTCTAAGATTAAGAACCGAGACTTCCAAGTTGGAGACAAAGTTTTACTCTTTAACTCTCGGTTGAAAATCTTTTCGGGCAAGCTGAAATCTCGTTGGTCCGGCCCATTCACCATTGCCCAAATTTTTTCATATGGTACTCTCGAGCTCGCTCAACCTAATGGACCTAATTTTAAGGTGAATGGCCAACGAGTGAAGTTGTACTTTGGTGAGGACATCTCTCATGAGATGATTCCATCCCTCACCACGTTTCCCATGAACTAATTTTGGGTCGAGTCAGGCTCGTGACTCGGTTATAAAAAACAAGCTCTCCTCGGGAGGCAGCCCGAGTATCTATCCTTTTCCGTTTTAACCTCCTAAGTGTAGGGGGACCTCTATAGGTGTTTGTGTTTGTGTGGTGATGTGATTACAGGGATAAGCGCACTCTTGGAATCTTTGAAGAACCGTGCTCCCGTGTTATCCGAAATCCGGTTCTATCTCTCAACTATCGTGATTCAATTTTCTTCATACTCATATTTGAAATTGATCACTTTAGTCGTCTCTTCCTTAACTTGATTTAACCAACGTGCACAATGTCATAAGTGTAGGGGAGACTTTTCCCACATGCTTAAACATTAAGGACAATGTTTATCTTAAGTGTAGGGGGGACTTCTATCGAAGTTTTAAGTGGACTTTTCCATTAAAATGCCTTCATTTAACCGGAAAATCATCTTTTTCAGCATTTTTCAAATTTTTTATTAACTTTGGCCATTTAGTCGTAATTTTTAAATTTTTATCGTTGCTTTCATATGTATATATCCCACAATAAAGTCAAAAATATTAATAAAGTGGTGTAGCTAGTTTTGAAATCTTTGACATATTAGGCCCATTGCGATTATTTTGACTCAACCCGAATAGACTTATCCAAGTTTATTCTAGCTAGTATCCTTAACCATGTAGACCTTAATTGGTTTATTAGGCTAAGCATCCACGAGTCTCATTACTTGAGATTTTAAATTGTGGAGAACGAGAAATGATAGAGTCAATTATAAGTCGGTATTCTTGCACAAGCCCACTTGGTGTAATTATGTGCCTGTCTCCCATCACTTGCTAATAATTTATCTGCAATAAGTAAAGTCGTACGATTTGAAAAGTTACTTAGCTTCTAGCCCAAGATCGTTTAAAAGTTGCTCGGTAATGATAAGAGTTCATAGCCAAGGCATAACTTATGAAGTGGGGCGCGAAGATTGGCGAGTCCGAAAAGGCCCTAACAAGGCATGAGGATTCAATCTTATTGCTAAAGATCCAAGGTGATGTGAAAAGCATTATTCCCAAAATCAATATGAAGGATCAAGACTCACGACGAAAAGCAATCAACTCCCATAAAGATCATGGAGAAGTCTATCCGAAAAGACCCTAACAAGGTATGAGGATAAATAGATCCAAGTCCGAAAAGGAGGCGGATCGTTGTATCTCAAAATCCCAATTAGCGATTGAAGAAATAATCATGAAGTCGTGGTCAACAAACTTGGAGTACCCCTCAAAAGTCTCCAAGTGAAGAAACTCTATTAACGAAGAGAAGACCATTATCTCAAGAACGTCTCTCGAAGATATGAAGTATGAAGTACATGCCAAATATCGGCCCGAGAAAGGTCTCAAATCGTGAAGCGAGTTATGCCAAGATATGAACTTTTTGATATCCCGAGAAGCAGTTTTAAGAGATTTTGTCCTTTAGCTAACTATTGATCAAATCGTCCGACTTTGCTTTCAGCCTAAATAAACTATCGCAATAAGTCCAAAAATGCATCTTCATGATCATTCTAAGATAAAAATAAAATATAAGAGATACACCTAGGAATAAGGGAGTTTAAGCATATAATTAAGCCATGTGTGTAAGTGTTTGATTTGCTAACTTATAAAAACAATGATCTCGTTTTTAAGCTTAGTTTGGGGAACGTGAAACTTGAGGGTGATAAATCTTCGCAGCACCGAAGCCCTAATGTAAGTCCTTGATCTCTTTGCAAGTTATTTCCATGTAGCTATTTTCTAGTGAAAATGGTTTTCTATCCTTTTGTTTACTTTAAAGTTTTAATTTCTCTTAGTACTTTAATTTTTGTTTAGTAGTATGTTAATAAGGCTAAGGTTGATTGATTATGAGAAAAGTGTAAAATTGCTTTATCACTAAGCATTGCATGAGGGCATGGCAATGGTTAAGTGTAGGGGATTTTATAGGTGTGTAAACACCCATCCTTTTACCACTTAATTCTGGCTAAAACGAGACCAAAACGCGTATTTAATATCATTTGTTTGGAATTATGCGTGGTTTTTGTGTTTATTGTATTTTCAGAGCCAACCGGATGGATATGGGAGAAAACATGGGATTGCACGGGTTTTATCAAAGAAAAAGACTCAAGACGAAGTCTATTGTCCAAGAGATGCAAAAGATTTGAAGTCAATGGGCCTATTTGAAGATTTATCGAAGAAAAGGACCAAAGATGGAAGATTTACATATGTCGAAGAAACTCAAGTCTATTAAACGAAGAAATTAAAAGAGGAGTTGAATTTAATCGACGACAAATCCCGAATCAGAATCGAAAACGTCAACTTTTCTAAAAAGACGAGAAGACAAGAAGAACGGGAGAAAGCCCACTCACCAACCAAAGACAAGGACTATATAAAGACCACCCCTTCACACTTTTTGGGGGTAGTTTTTATTTTTCCAGTTCTTTCTTTTTGTTTCGTAGGGAAGAAGCCAACACCACTAAGGTGTTGGTGATTTTTATTCTTGTTTTTTCACAAATCTTGTAGTTTTAATCTTTTCGTTTGATTGTCTAAACCTTAATCATTTAATACAAGCCTTCCATTAATCTTGTTCATCTTCATCTTTTTGATTTAAAGTTAAAGTTCTTATTTGCTTGATTTTGATCTTCAAAAGTTATTAGGTTTTGTGGTTTTAATGATGAGATTTGATGTTTATGGTTAGGAGATGATAGGTGATTAGTTTTGTTTAAGTTTTGGTTAAAAACTTGGTTGATTGTTGGTAAAATCGTGTTTCCCTGTTTTTCTGTTACCTACTGTTCTTCGTTTCCCCAGATTCCGAATCAATAGCAAGTCCCGAATGAGTTCTTTTCTTTTTGAAGTTCCGAATCAAAGTGTATCAAAAGTTCCGAGCCAGATTTTTTAAAAAGTTCCGAACCGGATATTTGAGAAAGTTCCGAATCAAAATATTGAAAAAGTTCCGAACCAAATCTGTTTTAAAAAGTTCCGAACCAGATGTTTGTTTAAAAGTTCCGATCCAGATTTTTGCTTCTAGTTCCGAACCAACTTTATCTAAAAGTTCCGAACCAGATGTTTTTTGCTAAAAGTTCCGAACCAGATGTTTTACAAGTTCCGAATCTGATTTTTCTGAAAGTTCCGAATGAAGGGTTTTATTTGTTCCAAATCAGTTTGTTCTGAATCAGTTATATTCCGGATCAGTTTTCTTTTGAGCATTCCGAATCAGTATTAAGTGGTAATTTACTGTTTACTGTTTTATTGTTTAATTTTTAATTAAAGCTTTATTTTATTGACTATTTGGGTTTAAGTTTTTATCATTTTACGCTTTTAATCCTTTTAGTAGAATAGAAAACCAATCCCTTTTTAGCAACCAAGAACAATTATTCCACTTTGAGCCGTGATCAATTCAAGAAGATACCGAGACATAAATCTTGAACCCCATAACAAACCAATGTATCAAATGGCGCTGCTGCCGGCTCTTCTCGTTAAGATTAACAGTTTTTTGTGAGAACTTGGATTTTGGGATCCGTTCACCGTGAACGTTACTTTTTCATAAAAACTTTCAAAAACCCTAAAAAATATAAAATTTTCAAAAATCCTAAAAAGTAAAAAACATAAAAAAGACAAAAATATTTCTTGTATGCTTTGTTAGTTCTTTTGCAGGTGCATGCGTACACGATCAACGTCTTATCAAGAGTCCGAGCCTCTCGAAGACTTAGACATGGCCAGTGTACACAACAACAATAACAATCCACCTCAAAACAACAATAATAACAACAACAATAACAATCCACCTCACAACAACAATAATAACAACAACAATGAACCTCTACCGGACAATCGCCCTATGATTGAACTGTTACAAGCACATGTAGACGGAAACAATGATCCAATTGTCATACCCGCGATTGCAGCCAACAACTTTGAGCTCAAATCCGGCTTTATTCAGATGGTCTCAGCTCAACCATTCTTGGGGCGTACCATTGATGATCCACATGACCACATCAATAGGTTCCTGCAACTCACGAATACGGTCAAATTCAATGGTGTTCCACAAGAGGTAATCCGTTTACAACTTGTTCCTTTCTCCTTAGAGGGACAAGCCCGGCATTAGCTTGCAAAGGAACCGCCACAAAGTATTCTGACGTGGACGGATTTGGAGACCAAATTCATAAACTACTTTTTCCCACCCTCTCGTACTACCGCTTTGCGGAATGAAATCATTAATTTTGAACAAAAGTACGATGAGTCTTTTAGTGAATCTTGGGACCGTTTTAAAGACCTTTTAAGAAAGTGCCCACAACATGGTTTTACCAAAGTGCACCAAATTAATACTTTTTATAATGGTTTAAGCATGAATGACCAAGATTCACTAAACAGTGCCTCGGGGGATAATATTTTGGTTAAGACCTCTAATGCCGCTCGGGATATCATTGAGAATAAGTCTCGTGTGCAAACCAAGAGTGTTCGGACCAATGCCGCTAGTGCTAGTACTAGTGACAACGACAAGAGACTTGACAAAATTACGTCGCTTCTTGAATCGCTTGCTACCCAAACCGCTAGCAACACCAACAACATCAACGCTAAAAACGCTCAAGTCAATGCTGTCAGCCAACCATGTGAAGTATACGGGGGTCCTCACTCTTACACCACTTGTACCACCACCTAAGACTATCCTTCTGAGAATGTTAATGTAGCATACGGTACCTATCCTCCGGCCGCTTATCAAGCTCGTCCTCAAGGAGACCGCAACTTGCTTAGCTACCGCTCTAACAACTTTCTTTCCCCGCCCGGTTTTCCTCCAAACAACCCAAACCAACAACAAAACCTCAATCGCCCTCCTCAACAACAACCTCGTGCACCATACCAACCACCTCAAAGACAACCATATCCACCTCAAAGAAATAACCAAGTTTACCAACAACCTGCTTATCAACCACCCGCCTACCATGCTCCTCCTCCCAACCAACCCACCGCATTACACCAAGATGTTGAAACCTACATGAGGACCAATGATGTGATCGTGGAAAATCTCCAACGGGAAGTGCTCAACTTGAAAGCAGACATGGTGAAACAAGGAAACGATCTTCGAGCTGGTATGCGAAACACTTTGGCAAGTCAAATGAATGACTTAAGGAACATGATGGCTGGTTTCTTCCAAGGTAATCAATCCTCTTATTAAGGTACTCTTCCGAGTAACACCGTTGCGAATCCAAGAGGGGAGATGAAAGCAATCACCACTCGCAGTGGCAAAGGTACCAAGTAACCCGAGCTTCCTATACCTCCACCAGTGATTGTGACTAAGGAAAACGAGTCACCTACTCATATTCCTCATCCTTCTACTTCCCCAATTTCTCCACCTCTTACTTCTACCCCTCCTCCACCCAAGGATGTGAGTGATCCTTCGATTCCAAAGCCTTCCTCTTCTTCCGATATACCTTATCCCTCAAGGTTGAGGAAAGAGAAACTCAAAAGCAAGGACGATATTCAAGTTTCAAACTTTCTCAAAATGTTTAAACAATTGAATTTCAACATCTCCTTCGCTGAGGCTCTCGCTCACATGCCCAAATATGTGAAAATGTTCAAAGATCTTCTTAGCGACAAGGAGAAGCTTCTTGATATTGCTAATACCCAACTTAATGAGAATTTCTCTGCAGTGTTCTTAAGGAAATTGCCAACCAAGCTTAGTGATCCGGGTCGCTTCTTAATCCCTTGCAACTTCCCGGGAGTAGAGAATTGCATGGCCCTAGCCGATCTAGGTGCTAGTATCAATTTAATGCCTCTAAGCGTTTGGAATCAATTATCTCTCCCTGAGCTAGTCCCCACCATAATGACTTTGGAATTAGCTAACCGTACGGTTGCTTATCCAGTGGGGATAGCCGAAGACGTTTTTGTAGGAGTCGACAAATTCACTTTTCCTGCCAATTTCGTCGTCGTCGACTACGAGATGGACCCTCGGGTGCCATTAATTGTTGGTCGTCCATTTTTGAGGACCGGTCGCACTCTCATCGATGTAGAAGCGGGTGAGCTTACCATGAGAGTGGGTGACGATAAAATTGTCTTCAACATGGGAAAGCTTTCTAAACAGCCTTATTCATACGAGAGTGTTAATTGTATCGACGTTCTTGATGAGGCTTGTGAAGAACACTTCAAAGATGCTTGTAAAAGTATTCCTACCTCTCCTCCCAATGTTGAGACCGTTTCCTCTATCGATTCATCACTAACTCTATTTGGAGAAAGTGATTTCCTTTGGAAAGATCTTGAAGCCACCATGGGAGATGTGAACTTAGAAAATGACGATTCTCCCACCGATTGGGATGAAGACATTCGTCTCATTGAGAACCTTCTCAAAGAGGACCATATTTCTCCACCATCTCCCAAGGCTATTGCTATCGATGAACCGAATTTGAATACGCCTCCCATCGAAAATCCTCCGGATTTAGAACTTAAGGAGTTGCCGTCCCATCTCGAGTATGTGTTCCTTGAAGAAAAGAAGAATTCGCCCGTCATCATTGCTAAGGACTTGAAAGAAGAAGAGAAATCTCGCCTCATCGCCGTGCTTAAAGATCATAAGAAGGCAATCGCTTGGAAAATTTCCGATATCCGCGGAATTGATCCAAACTTTTGTACTCAAAAGATTCTCATGGAAGATGACTTTAAACCCACAATCCAGAGCCAAAGAAGGGTTAATCCTCGCATTCATGACGTCATCAAACAAGAGGTTATCAAACTTCTTGATGCCGGCTTGATTTACCCTATTTCGGATTCGCCATGGGTAAGTCCCGTCCATTGTGTGCCCAAGAAGGGCGGAATAACCGTTTTTCCCAATGAACACAACGAGTTGATTCCCACTCTTCTCGTTACTGGGTGGAGAGTTTGTATCGACTACCGCAAACTCAATGATGCCACGAGAAAAGATCACTTTCCTCTACCTTTCATGGATCAAATGCTTGAGCGTCTAGCGGGTAATGACTATTACTGCTTCTTAGACGGTTTCTCCAGGTATTTTCAAATTCCCATCGATCCCAAAGACCAAGAGAATACCACATTCACTTGTCCCTACGGAACATTTGCTTACAAACGCATGCCTTTCGGTTTATGCAATGCTCCTGGGACGTTCCAAAGGTGTATGATGGCTATCTTCCATGACATGGTTGAAGAAACTATGGAAGTATTCATGGATGATTTCTCGGTTTATGACGATTCTTTCTCTGCTTGCCTTGCCAATTTAGAACGTATGCTTAAGCGGGGTGAAGACACTCGCCTTGTTCTTAATTGGGAAAAATGCCATTTCATGGTAAAAGAGGGCAACGTGCTAGGACACAAGATCTCCAAAGCCGGTCTTGAAGTGGACCGTGCTAAAGTTGATGTTATTGCTAAACTGCCTCCACCTTCAACCATGAAGGGTGTGAGAAGTTTCCTCGGTCATGCGGGCTTCTACCGTCGCTTTATCAAAGATTTTTCTAAAATTGCTCGCCCGATGACCCACCTCTTGGAAAAAGATACTCCTTTTATCTTTTCCAACGAGTGTATTGAAGCCTTCAACCTTCTTAAGGATAAGCTTACTAAGGCACCGGTCTTGGTTACCCCTAATTGGGAGCTGCCTTTCGAGTTGATGTGTGATGCTAGCGACTTTGCTATTGGAGCGGTTTTGGGCCAAAGAGTGAACAAACACTTCCAACCAATCTACTATGCTAGCAAGACAATGACAGGGGCTCAATTGCATTACACGACAACCGAAAAAGAGCTTTTAGCTGTTGTCTATGCTTTTGAAAAATTTCGCCCCTATCTTGTCCTTTCTACCACAATCGTTTATACCGATCATTCCGCGTTGAAGTACTTGTTAACTAAACAAGATTCCAAACCAAGACTTCTTCGCTGGGTTTTGCTACTTCAAGAATTTAAAATCGAATTTCGTGATAAGAAGGGAGCTGAAAACCTAGCCGCAGATCATCTCAGCAGACTTGAGGATCCTTATCAAGGGGAACATCCGAACAATGAGATCAATGACTCTTTTCCCCTGGATACCTTAATGTCTATCAACTCGAATTCTGATGAAACCCCGTGGTTTGCGGACATTGCAAACTACTTGGCGGGTGGAATTCTCATTGACGGGTTAACATCCCAGCAAAAGAAAAAGTTCTTCAAAGACATTAAGACTTAATTTTGGGATGACCCGTATCTCTTCAAACAATGCGCTGATTTGATTATTCGCCGATGTGTTGATGGACCGGCCGCTTTAGACATTCTCGAAGCTTGCCACAAAGGACCCACCGGTGGTCACTTTGGTCCCAACTACACCGCCAAAAAAGTGTTTGACTCGGGATTCTATTGGCCCACCATTTATCGTGATGCCTCTAAATTTCATACTAGAATGTGAAATCTTTGATGTTTGGGGTATCGACTTTATGGGGACATTCCCTTCATCTAAAGGAAACAAATACATCCTTGTAGCCGTTGACTACGTTTCTAAATGGGTGGAAGCCAAAGCTTTACCCACTAATGACACAAGAGTGGTTTGTAACTTTTTGAAATTGCTGTTCGCTAGATTCGGTGTGCCTCGTGCCATTATTAGTGATCGCGGGACTCATTTTTGCAATGACCAATTTGCAAGAGTCATGGCTAAGTATGGTGTAAATCATCGTCTTTCCACCGCCTACCACCCACAAACTAATGGCCAGGCTGAAATCTCTAACCGAGGATTAAAGCGAATTCTTGAAAGAACCGTGGGAGAGCATCGTGCCTCATGGGCCAATAAACTTGATGATGCTTTGTGGGCTTTTCGTACCGCATACAAGACTCCGATTGGTTGTACACCATATCGTCTCGTGTACGGGAAAGCATGCCACCTCCCCATTGAGTTGGAGCACAAGGCTTACTGGGCCTTGAAGTGGGCTAATTTCGATATCAACAAAGCCGGTGACCTACGCAAGATCCAACTCAATGAGCTGAACGAACTCTGGAATGAGGCTTATGAAAATTCTTTAATCTATAAGGAAAGGACTAAGCTCATTCACGACTCTAAGAAAGAACCGAGAGTTCCAAGTTGGAGACAAAGTTTTACTCTTTAACTCTCGGTTGAAAATCTTTTCGGGCAAGCTGAAATCTCGTTGGTCCGGCCCATTCACCATTGCCCAAATTTTTCCATATGGTACTCTCGAGCTCTCTCAACCTAATGGACCTAATTTTAAGGTGAATGGCCAACGAGTGAAGTTGTACTTTGGTAAGGACATCTCTCATGAGATGATTCCATCCCTCACCACGTTTCCCATGAACTAATTTTGGGTCGAGTCAGGCTCGTGACTCGGTTATAAAAAACAAGCGCGCCTCGGGAGGCAGCCCGAGTATCTATCCTTTTCCGTTTTAACCTCCTAAGTGTAGGAGGACCTCTATAGGTGTTTGTGTTTGTGTGGTGATGTGATTACAGGGATAAGTGCACTCTTGGAATCTTTGAAGCACCGTGCTCCCGTGTTATCTGAAATCCGGTTCTATCTCTCAACTATCGTGATTCAATTTTCTTCATACTCACATTTGAAATTGATCACTTTAGTCGTCTCTTCCTTAACTTGATTTAACCAACGTGCACAATGTCATAAGTGTATGGGAGACTTTTCCCACATGCTTAAACATTGAGGACAATGTTTATCTTAAGTGTAGGGGGACTTCTATCGAAGTTTTAAGTGGACTTTTCCATTAAAATGCCTTCATTTAACCGGAAAATCATCTTTTTCAGCATTTTTCAAATTTTTTATTAACTTTGGCCATTTAGTCGTAATTTTTAAATTTTTATCGTTGCTTTCATATGTATATATCCCACAATAAATTCAAAAATATTAATAAAGTGGTGTAGCTAGTTTTGAAATCTTTGACATATTAGGCCCGTTGCGATTATTTTGACTCAACCCGAATAGACTTATCCAAGTTTATTCTAGCTAGTATCCTTAACCATGTAGACCTTAATTGGTTTATTAGGCTAAGCATCCATGAGTCTCATTACTTGAGATTTTAAATTGTGGAGAACGAGAAATGATAGAGTCAATTATAAGTCGGTATTCTTGCACAAACCCACTTGGTGTAATTATGTGCCTATTCTCCCATCACTTGCTAATAATTTATCTGCAATAAGTAAAGTCGTACGATTTGAAAAGTTACTTAGCTTCTAGCCCAAGATCGTTTACAAGTTGCTCGGTAATGATAAGAGTTCATAGCCAAGGCATAACTTATGAAGCAGGGCGCGAAGATTGGCGAGTCCGAAAAGGCCCTAACAAGGCATGAGGATTCAATCTTATTGCTAAAGATCCAAGGTGATGTGAAAAGCATTATTCCCAAAATCAATATGAAGGATCAAGACTCACGACGAAAAGCAATCAACTCCCATAAAGATCATGGAGAAGTCTATCCGAAAAGACCCTAACAAGGTATGAGGATAAATAGATCGAAGTCCAAAAAGGAGGCGGATCGTTGTATCTCAAAATCCCAATTAGCGATTGAAGAAATAATCATGAAGTCGTGGTCAACAAAGTTGGAGTACCCCTCAAAAGTCTCCAAGTGAAGAAACTCTATTAACGAAGAGAAGACCATTATCTCAAGAACGTCTCTCGAAGATATGAAGTATGAAGTACATGCCAAATATCGGCCCGAGAAAGGTCTCAAATCGTGAAGCGAGTTATGCCAAGATATGAACTTTTTGATATCCCGAGAAGCAGTTTTAAGAGATTTTGTCCTTTAGCTAACTATTGATCAAATCGTCCGACTTTGCTTTCAGCCTAAATAAACTATCGCAATAAGTCCAAAAATGCATCTTCATGATCATTCTAAGACAAAAATAAGAGATACACCTAGGAATAAGGGAGTTTAAGCATATAATTAAGCCATGTGTGTAAGTGTTTGATTTGCTAACTTATAATAACCATGATCTCGTTTTTAAGCTTAGTTTGGGGAACGTGAAACTTGAGGGTGATAAATCTTTGCAGCACCGAAGCCCTAATGTAAGTCCTTGATCTCTTTGCAAGTTATTTCCATGTAGCTATTTTCTAGTGAAAATGGTTTTCTATCCTTTTGTTTACTTTAAAGTTTTAATTTCTCTTAGTACTTTAATTTTTATTTAGTAGTATGTTAATAAGGCCAAGGTTGATTGATTATGAGAAAAGTGTAAAATTGCTTTATCACTAAGCATTGCATGAGGGCATGGCAATGGTTAAGTGTAGGGGATTTGATAGGTGTGTAAATACCCATCCTTTTACCACTTGATTCTGGCTAAAACGAGACCAAAACGCGTATTTAATATCATTTGTTTGGAATTATGCGTGGTTTTTGTGTTTATTGTGTTTTCAAAGCCAACCAGATGGATATGGGAGAAAACATGGGATTGGACGGGTTTTATCAAAGAAAAAGACTCAAGACGAAGTCTATTGTCCAAGAGATGCAAAAGATTTGAAGTCAATGGGCCTATTTGAAGATTTATCGAAGAAAAGGACCAAAGATGGAAGATTTACATATGTCAAAGAAACTCAAGTCTATTAAACGAAGAAATTAAAAGACGAGTTGAATTTAATCGACGACAAATCCCGAATCAGAATCGAAAACGTCAACTTTTCTGAAAAGACGAGAAGACAAGAAGAACGGGAGAAAGCCCACTCACCAACCAAAGACAAGGACTATATAAAGACCACCCCTTCACACTTTTTGGGGGTAGTTTTTATTTTTCCAGTTCTTTCTTTTTGTTTCGTAGGGAAGAAGCCAACACCACTAAGGTGTTGGTGATTTTTATTCTTGTTTTTTCACAAATCTTGTAGTTTTAATCTTTTCCTTTGATTGTCTAAACCTTAATCATTTAATACAAGCCTTCCATTAATCTTGTTCTTCTTCATCTTTTTGATTTAAAGTTAAAGTTCTTATTTGGTTGATTTTGATCTTCAAAAGTTATTGGGTTTTGTGGTTTTATTGATGGGATTTGATGTTTATGGTTAGGAGATGATTGGTGATTAGTTTTGTTTAAGTTTTGGTTAAAAACTTGGTTGATTGTTGGTAAATTCATGTTTCCCTGTATTTCTGTTACCTACTGTTCTTCGTTTCCCCAGATTCCGAATCAATAGCAAGTCCCGAATGAGTTCTTTTCTTTTTGAAGTTCCGAATCAAAGTGTATCAAAAGTTCCGAGCCAGATGTTTTAAAAAGTTCCGAACCGGATATTTGAGAAAGTTCCGAATCAAAATATTGAAAAAGTTCCGAACCAAATCTGTTTTAAAAAGTTCCGAACCAGATGTTTGTTTAAAAGTTCCGATCCAGATTTTTGCTTCTAGTTCTGAACCAACTCTATCTAAAAGTTCCGAACCAGATGTTTTTTGCTAAAAGTTCCGAACCAGATGTTTTACAAGTTCCGAATCTGATTTTTCTGAAAGTTCCGAATGAAGGGTTTTATTTGTTCCAAATCAGTTTGTTCCGAATCAGTTATATTCCGGATCAGTTTTCTTTTGAGCATTCCGAATCAGTATTAAGTGGTAATTTACTGTTTACTGTTTTATTGTTTAATTTTTAATTAAAGCTTTATTTTATTGACTGTTTGGGTTTAAGTTTTTATCATTTTACGCTTTTAATCCTTTTAGTAGAATAGAAAACCAATCCCTTTTTGGCAACCAAAACAATTATTCCACTTTGAGCCGTGATCAATTCGAGAAGATACCGAGACATAAATCTTGAACCCCATAACAAACCAATGTATCAATCCAATTCGAGGACGAATTGTTCTTTTAGAGGGGAAGAGTTGTAAAACCCGCATTAAAAATCCTATGAACAGTACACGTGAACAGTAACTATGAAAACAAGATATAATTTAAACTTTCCATTTATAATATTAATACACGTGTCACGACAATAAATAACGAACAATCATAAATATTATAAATGTGACACGATCACGAATACCAAAGTCATGAATATTAAATGACGAACATACACGATAATTATTTAGACACAGAAAAGTTACGGGTTACCCTTAGTGGGCCCCACATGCCGCGGCCAAGAGACAAGAGGAAGGAAAATGGGCTTTTGGCCCATTACACTAAATAAACAAAACACAGGGAATTGTTTTTCTCATAATTTAGGTTTCAAGAAAAAAAACACTCCTCTTGCCTCCTTTTTGTTCTTGCCGCCGACCTACATCAAGAAAAAGAGAAAACTGGATGATTTTTGTTACTTGTTTATTTCTTCGTGATCATCTCTTTGTTCTACACACGTTGGTATAATTCAAAACCCTTTTCATCTTATTTAATTTATTGTGTAATTCATGTTTTAAATTAATTAATCATCAAGAACATGTAAGAACAAACATAGGATTAATTAATTTCATGTCACGGGTTGGTTTGGTTCGGCCGAGACAACCGAGACCCCAAAGGGGATCAACTTGCTTTTCTTTACCACCACGAGAGTCTCATGACTCTCGGCTTGGTATGGTTGGGGCTCGGACGGAGCAAGAAACACCGACCAAGGGTCAGGGTGTGTTTGTTGTTCGGCTTGGTTTGTTTATTCGGACCCGAGACCAAGAGACCCCGACTTTAAGTCGGGGTATGATTTTCATGTTTGTTGGTTTAGTTAGTGTCAACCGAGACCCTTTCAAGGTCTCGGTGGGAATTTTGTATAGCTTACTTGGTTAGGCTTATATAGAACACGAGCTCAGGATTCGGGTTTTCATGAAAACTATTTTTAAAGTCACGTTATGATAAACATTAATTGATTTATTTAATTAATTCATGTATAACCTAAGGTATTTTTTACTTAGTCATTTAATTAAAACATGTATTTTAAGTAAAATCATATAACGTATAGTTTTATTAATTAACCAGTTATTTAATTAATGAACTAACCAAGAGTTGTATTGTACTAATTAAATTTAATTTTTATTTATAATCCAGCTTATTTCTAATTATGGAAACTTACTATTTTTGGAAACTTTCTATTTTTAGAAACTTACTATTTATGGAAA
Organism: Glebionis coronaria; assembly: GCA_025667525.1. NCBI lineage: Eukaryota > Viridiplantae > Streptophyta > Magnoliopsida > Asterales > Asteraceae > Glebionis > Glebionis coronaria. The sequence continues at coordinate 484,572,752 of CM046875.1, read as the reverse complement.
CATGCTATTTTTAGAAAGTTACTTAGTATTACAATACAAGTATTTTAATACACTATTACATGATTAATACTTAACAGAACATCAGAATAACTACAGTTAATACAGTAAACAGTAAAACATGACAGAATACGTATAACAAGCTAATAATACACGGAACCAGTAAAACACATGTAATTCAGACAACTCATACACGTCCATATTTCTTATATAGTGTTATCCGTCAAGGCGGATTAGTCTTCATCGTTTTCTTTAGCTTCTACTGGACATAAGGTACGGATTTCCCGTTCTTCAGTAAGGATAATCTCTTCCTTTATTAGGATTTCCCGTATGCAACCAACTGTTTTCCCCAGTAGTTACAGATTAAATGCTTATGTTTATTAGTTAGCTTAGCCATATACATGCATGACCAGTTTCACCTAGTTATGGAGGTACGATAACCATACCACTAGAGGCACTAGTGTTATGACTTCACCACGGCGGAGTGATAGCTCGTGGCGTCCCTTTTCAGTTATTTAGCCATTATATTATTATATTTTCATATGGGGCATATGGGTGCATCCTCTTAACATGTTTCAGTCAGGATTTCATGGTGAATGTGGTGTGTGCCTTGCATCCTTCACAAGGAGTTGATCCCTCCTGCCCACTTACCAATTAATTAGAGGCATCCCCTCTAATTTGCATGACGAGGTCACCCTCCAAGTATTCATGCACGTTGTTCACCTCATGACCTATATTGGTAATTTTGGTACATTAACTAATATAGATTTTCATAAGTAACATAAGCTATGTTTTCAGAACTAAAACCAGTTAACATGACAAACAACTTGGTTTTTCAGGACTTATTCATTTCCGCTACCATTCATGCTTTATATTCTTTATATGCTTCCATATTCTATGTTTTCCATGCTTTATTGTATATCCGTGCACTGAGCGTTATGCTCAGCCGTCTACTTTTCCATGTTCCCAAACGGAAGGTACCCAAGGACGCAAGTAGGAACTCCAGAGTATGTGCATTCGGATTGGAAGCTATCCAGCTTCTTTTACCTTATGCATTTATTCCTACTTTATCATACTTTACTTCTTTTGGACATTGTTTAGTCCTTTCCATTTACAGTACTTATATTGCTTGTGTGTGAGTTACTAGACTACCGATGTTTGATTCCGGTATTTCTATTTATGGTCATGAATGTTTAGACATTTACCTTGCATGCTTTGATGACACACAATAAATTACTGTAGCATTCTATCCTATTAAATAGGGTGTTACAGAGGTGGTGGTGGCTTGGTAATGGTCTCATAATCATAGTGAAGAGGAGGCTTGACTAGGAGACTTTTGATGTAAATAAACTCCTCATAGATATGAGCCATAGCAAGATGTTGATATTGACAACAATGGCAATATATCCCATGATGCATGACATTATCATGTGACAAATGAAGAACACAAAAGGGTAGTGGTGGAAAACAAGAAGTTCCACAATCAATATTCTTAAAAGAAGAAGAAATATGATTTTGAGTGCTCTTGGGTGAATTTGGATTGAAAGAGATTGGGGAAATGGAGGAGAATCAAGGCTTTCATTTGGTTAATAAGACATTTTGATTTGAGAAAGGATGCAAAATGCGTAGGGTTAAGTAGAGAAAGTACAAGATAACTTTGGGGTGGTCAAAGGTTTGGAATAAAGATTACAAAAAGTGTTGGAGCAAATTTGGAGTTACAGAAAACTCAAATTCGTAGGCTGCTACCTGTGGATCTTTATCTCCACCTACAGTTCCTTATTGATAGAGACCGCAGGTTATTTAAATAACCGCCCACAGAGGGTGAGTTTTGGGTGATAAGGAGAATTTTCCAATTCAGTAAATCCTAATTTTCTAGTCTAGCTAATCATAGAGATATGCTAAAAAGCAATTATAGACTAAGAAACACACAAGAACTCAACAAACACGACTTTGACCAAAATACATGTATTTAAAATAAAATCGATGTTGGAGGTGTGTTAATCTAGACACATATTCATGACACAATGATCCTCCATAGTTCAATTTTGTTCTTGCTATATTTGAGAGACTCATACATATGAATTATGTATGCTCGATATCAATAGAAAGAAGCCATGAAAAACGTATTTAGATTGAATTAACAATGTAAAAACATTTCTCGACCTTTTTTGAAAGACCTTTGAGATTTTTGAAAAAGAGAAGAGGAATTTTCAAAAAGAGTTTAAGAGACTCAATAACTCATAGAAAGAAAAGACTCAAAAGAGAAAAAGACTCGATTAAGAAAATGCGCAATTAAGGTATATGTTCCATCAAACCTAGACCTAGACGCAAATACTTAAAAGGTTCCCTCTTAAGTGTCTTAGTGAAGATGACAGCTAAGTTTTCTACCTAGGGCACCTTCTCAATCGAAATGTTCCCCTTTTGAACATTAACCCTAAGGATATGGTGGCAAATCTCTATGTGCTTAGTTCGCGAATGTGGCACTGGATTCTTGCTAAGGTCTATTGCACCCTTATTATCACACATGATGGGAACATCATTGAGTGTAATCTCATAATCAACAAGCGCTTGATTCATCCATTGAGCTTGTTGACAAGCTTTATCGGCACTCACAGACTCGGCTTCCGTGGTGGATATAGCAAGAGCGGTAGGTTTCTTGGATAACCAAGAAGTTAACCAACAACCCATGAAGGTACAAACTCCACTAGTGCTTTTCTGGTCCACATAGTCTGCCGCATGATCTGATTCCATGTACACTATGGTTTCTACGTTGGTCCCTTTGAGATACCATAATCCTAAATGTATAGTGCCTTTAATCGGAAGATACGCTTAAACGCTTCAAAGTGAGAGGTTTTGGGAGCCTCTTGGAAGCGAGCACAAAGGCAAACACTAAATATGATATCCGGTCAACTTGTCGTAAGGCACAACAAACTACCAATCATACCTCTATATTTGGTGTTGTCTATCGACTCACTATCATCGTCTACGGTGAGTTTAGTATCCGAGGCCATAGGGGTCTTCATTGGTCTAGAGTCCTCTAATCCAAATTTCTTTAACATTTCTTTAACATACTTAGATTGATTAAAGAAAATACCATCGTCCATTTGTCTAATTTCGAGCCCTAAAAAGAAGTTAAGTTCTCCCATCATGCTCATTTCAAAATCGCCATGCATGATTTTGGCAAAGTCATCACACAAGCTTTGACAAGTTGAACAAAATATAATGTTATTTGTACGGTTATGAGGTGAGAACCTTTCTTCTTTGTAAAGAGTGTATTGTCTACCATTCCTATGGTATACTCATGTTTTACAAGAAATGATTTAAGTCTATCATACCAAGCTTTAGGTGCTTGTTTAAGACCATAAAGAGCTTTCTTAAGCTTGTAAACATGATCCGGTTTCTCAAAATCAATGAAGCCGGGAGGTTTAGCCACATATACCTCCTTATTGTTCAAACCGTTAAGAAACGCACTCTTTACATACATTTGTTGAAGCTTAAAATCTAATGCACAAGCATAAGCTAAAAGGATCCTAATTGACTCTAACCTTGCTACCGGTGCATATGTCTCATCACAATCAATCCCTTCTTGTTGAATATAGCCTTGAGCTACAAGTTTAGCCTTGTTACGAGACACAACACCGTTCTCATCTAACTTATTCCTATACACCCATTTGGTTCCTATAATGGTAGTACTTCTAGGTGGAGGAACAAGTTCCCAAACGTCATTTGCAATGAATTGATTCAATTCTTCTTGCATGGAGATGACCTAACTCTCATCCATCAAAGCTTCTTTAACATTATTTGGTTCAATCAATGAGACAAAACAAAAGAAGTTTCTTTGATCTTGGACTTGAGATCTAAGGGTCCTTTGATTAGGGTCGCCTATGACGTTTTAGAGAGCATGATCCTTAAAATCCGTGCTGTTTACTCCCTTTTCAACATTAAGGTCTTCAATTCCTATTTTTTTAACCTATTTGGCTTTAACTATGTATATTTCATCTAAGTCGTCATCTACCAAAGGTGCTGTCTTAGATGAAGGAGGGGTTTCATCAAATGACATGTTGAGCAATTCTTCGATTACACCCGAGGTTCTATTGAGGATTATGTAGGCTTTACTAGTTTGAGAATAACCTAAAAAGATACCTTCGTACGAATGAAACACTTTCTTCTAAACACCTTAAAGTATTCCGATGCGGGTTTCTTACCTTTAAGAATCTCATAAGGGGTATTACCTAGGAAATGTCAAATAAGAATTCGGTTAAGAATATAGGTCAATGTGTCAACGGCATTGCACCAAATTTTTTGAGGCAAAGATTGCTCGTTTAACATGGTCCTACTCATCTCTTGGATAGTCTTATTCTTCCTTTCAACTACCCCATTTGATTGTGGAGTGCGATGAGCCGAGAAGTTATGGGTAATACCATGAGCTTCATAAAAGGCACCGAATTTCACTTCGTTATCAAATTCCATACCATGATCCATTCTAATAGAGACAATTGAACATCCTAGTTGAATTTGGATCCTTCGACTAAAGGTTTCGAAATGATCGAAAGATTCATTCTTAGTAGCCAAAAATCTAGTCCAAGTGAATCTAGAATAGTCATCAACTATAATTAGGGTATAAAGCTTACCTCCATAACTCCGTATAATGGAAGGTCCAAAGAGATCCATATGTAGGAGCTCTAGGCACCGAGAGGTCGATACCAAATTCTTAGCCTTGTGACTTGAGTGAAATTGCTTCCTAACTTTTCAAGCATCACAAAAGTGACTATCAAACTTAATCTTGGGTAGGTGTCTTACCAACTCCTTAGAGACTAAAGATTGAATAAAATGCATATTAGCATGACCTAATCTCCTATGCCAAAGAGTAGAACTATCATCTAAGGTCGCTAGACATAAGTTGTCCTTTGACTTCCTATTGACCTTCATGACATAAAGCCCATGCTTTCTAACATTTTTTCCAATGATCTTTCCATCTTTTACGATTTCGCTATCATGTTCTGAAAAGATTACCTTACACTTATTGTCATAAATTTGACCTATATTTAGTAAATTAAACCCTAAGTTATCTACGTGCTCAACATTTTCAATGGTCAAGGAGTCAAGAGAAACCGTACCTTTGCCAATGATATTACTACGTAGCTTACTAGCGAAAGTGACGTTACCTCCATTATATGCTTTGTAAGATGAAAACAAACTTCGATTACCCGTCATGTGTTAAGAACAACCACTATCCTTAATCCACTCATCGGGCTCCAAATCAATTCCGAAGCATATCTAGGTAACAACACACAAAATCAAACATTTGGTCCCCAATATCTCATGGGTCCAAAGTTGTTAGTTCCAAACATCCCTTGCATTTGGTTGGGATGCATGAATGGAGGACACATACCCCACGGAGAAAAACATTGTTGAAAATTTTTCCAATTTATATGAGCATTTTGATGCCCATCATTTTTCATAGGAGGTTTTTATCTAGACCTAGAGTTATTATTGTTTCTAGGTGTTGGTGTTTTACTCCTAGGTCGTGACATAGAGTGATCATTTCTTTTAGGTGTTGATGTTCTACTTCTAGGCCTTGAATCATTTCGTACTCTTAGAGGAATAAATGATTGTCTTGATAAATTTCTCATTCCTATTAAAGGTTTACTCATATGCTTGAAGAATTTATCAAGTTCCTTTTTATCAATTATAAGTAATTTAACATTGTTAACAACAAGATGTTTTGGCCCTTTACGTAAAATAGACTTTTCAGAAAGTTCTGGATTTTCACCAAAATCATCCTTTGTCCGCGGTTCCTTATTACAACATGCGGTTCCATATTGATATGAAACCGCCTCATACTTTGGCGAACCGCGGGCAGTGGGACATTTTTCCTGAAAACCTCACTTGTTTTGGTTCACTAGTAGATGCTTCATTAGTGTTAAATCCCAATCCAAGTCTTTCCCTATAATGAATTTGTCTACTTAACATATCGTCAAGAGCACTAGTACTTTTCATCAACTTTTCTAAGTTATTGGAGGTGCTCTTGAGATCTTCATTCTCTTGTCTAAGAGTTTTAAAACTTAGAAAACCTTAATCAACTTCTTTATTTTTCTCAAGCTTAGATAATTTATTTCTTAGTTCACTAATCTCGTTTTCAAGCTTGGTCCTAGTTGATTTTGGCAATTTGTTCTTTTTGATGAATTTTAGATTTAGTTTGCATGGGTTATTATATTTACCTTCTAATTCTAAATCATCTAGAGAGGAACTATCATTGCTATAGTATTCGGTTTCGGAATGTACCTCTTTGGAAGAATGAGCCATGAGACACTTCTCGTCTTTAGCATCGTCATCACATTCTTCACCACTAACGCAACCTCCAATGAAAGCCGTATGATTCTTGTTGCGAGATGGCTTAGGACATTCACCGATGAAATGATTTGGGTCACCACATCTAAAGCATCTCCTTTCACCTTTGTCATTCTTGACAAATCGGTTTCTTGAGAAGGCTTTCTTGTCGTTGCTTGGTTGTCTCATGTGTTGACCTCTCTCTTTTGAAGAACTTCTTGAAGTCTCTAACCGTCATAGCATATTCCTCATCATCACTATCCGAAGAGGAGCTATCATGGTCACTTTGCACTTTCTTGGCCTTTAGTGCTAGAGACTTTCTTTCACTCTTAGTTTTCACCATTTCTGAGTCCTTCAAAATTATCATTTCATGAACTTTTAAATTACCAATAAGTTCATCAAGTGATATTGTACAAAGGTCCTTTTATTCTTCAATCGCCGTGACTTTAGCTCTCCACTTTGGATGCAATGTCCTAAGAAACTTCCTAACATTGTTCTTGCTAGAAAAACCTTCATCAAGTGCTTTTAGACTAGTAATAATAGTATTAAACCTAGCAAATGCACTGTCAATAGTTTCATCTTCTAAGATGACAAATTGTTCATATTTTTGAACAAGAAGATCGATTTTGCTTTCTTTGACTTGGCTATTAACTTGGTGGATTACTAAAAGAGTGTTCCAAATATCTTTAGCGGTTTTACACATAAAAATCCTTTCATACTCTTTCTCAGGTAAAGCATTATAAATCATCATTTTAGCCTCATTATTTTTAGCAAGTTTCTTCTTAGTGTCATCATTAGAATTATCAAAACTAACTAGTTCTTTCTTTTAGAAAATTCATTATTAATAAGGTAAAGAGTCACCGTTGGTAATAACATGCCAAAGATCTAAATCTTTTGATTTCACATAAGTCTCAAATCTATTTTTCCAATAAATAAAACTATCGGTTTCAAAAAGAGGTGGTCTTTGTATAGATTGCCCTTCTAGGTACTTGTTGGAATCCATACATCGATTTAAGTTTTAAAATACAATATACTTTAAAAAAGCTTGAGCAACCTCGCTCTGATACCAATTGTAGAAACTAGGAGGAGGGGTTGAATAGTTTCTTAAGTTTACTGGTTAAATAAGGGTTTTCAAAAATACTTTTCAAAAACTTAGATCTAAGCAAATATGTGAAATCTTCTTATACACAATATAGACAATGTGTAGTGAAACTAAACTAATAATCACAAGTATATGCAAGTAATGAATAAAGAATGTAAAGAGATAAGGAAAAGAAAGATCAAACCAAACACCAAGGATTTATAGTGGTTCGGCAACAAAGCTCACTCCTCATTCCTACTCCACTCCTCGAGTACTTCTTACTCTAGAGTTCACTAATCAACAAGCTCCTTAAGGTGGAGAAACCGTACACGTCGCTTAACAAATTTCCGAATCTAAGCTAAAAGTCAAGACCTACTCTTAGCTAGGACCAATCTACACCAATATACTTTACGGACTAAGTATTAACCACCCAACATACACAACTTCCAAATAGACACAACTACTTGGATCTTCACAACAACAACACAAGAATGAAAAATAAATGTTTGATCTACAATAGATCTTTGAGGTAGACACAACACTTCAAGGATGAAAGTGTTCTTCTCTTTGTACTTGAGAGGAAGAGATAGGAGGAGAAACATTCACTTCTAAACAAGTAGTCATCAACCAAATTACCAAGGATATGAATGATTTAAGAAGGTGGATTGAATCTAGAAATTTGTGTGCAAAAGAGGTGAAGAGAAAATCTGAGAATGATCCACTATTTATAAGACAAACCTCCAACGGCTCTTTTTGGGTGTGGTTCCTTAAAGGCAATAAGGAACCGCACACCTGTTTGAGGAACCGCCTGAGTAGACTCCGCTCCCTTTTGTCTTTTTGTGGTACAATCACATCTGGTGGAATATTTATCCCCAAAGGATACTCTTAAACCATATGGAATATGTCATTTTCAAATTTTCAAATATATAATTTAATAAAACATTTTCTTAAAAATAAAGTTTAATAAAAACTTTTGTCACATTTAATAAAAGGTGACATTTAAGAAAAATTAAATCATTGATCACTTAGTTAGATTGAAAACTTGTTTGTTCACACCTTAAGTGATAATAGATGAAATGAAAAATACTTGAACTCAAGAATTCGTTTTTCGTTGTTTCCATAAATGCTTGTTTCTATATATTTTTGTAATCAACATAAAGCGAGACCAAAAAATGCAAGTAACGCTTTTAGGCATCATTGCATTAATAGAGTACCTCAAAGGTAAATCAGGATCAAAGTGAGAACCATCATCGTCATACACCAGTCCTCTCTGAGTAAGCTAAGGTTCATCATTACAATCTTAGTGAAACACATCTTCATGATCTACTGTCAATGCATTAGTAGTAGCAAGTACATGATGCTCTTCCATGGTTAGGTACACTAGAGATTTACAATAAATGCTTCTTGTAGAAACTAGAAGGGGGGGGGGGAGGGGGGTTGAATAGTTTCTATTATTAAGGTCCTAATTAAATATTAGGTTTGTCCCAAAATTATATTTTACTTGAAAACTAGTTGCATGGTTGTTAAGTCAATTTTTAAGCCATTTGCTATATCTAGTTATTATGAAAGTGCAATGCATTAGAATAAACATGAGTGAATAAAGAATAAAGAAATAAGCAACCTAAGGCAAGACACTAAGATTTATAGTGGTTCAGAAACAAAGCTCTCTCTTTGTTCCTACTCCACTCCTCGAGTACACCTTACTCGAGTTTCCACTATATCCACAAGCTCCCTTCATGGCAGAGAAAACCTTACAACGTCGCTTACATTGTTTTCTGACACTAAGCTAAATGTCGAGACCTAATCTTAGCTAGGACCAATCTACACACGTCGCCTACTTCACATTTTCCAACACAAGGCTAGATGTCGAGTTCTAATCCAAAGCTAGAACCAATCTTCTTCGCCCATCTTCTTTTCCGACACAAGGCTAGATGTCGAGTCCTAATCTAAAGCTAGAACCAATCTTCATAACTCTTCACTTTCAAGTTGAGTGAGAACTCACAAGACACATACACACAATCACATCACTTTGTAGTTTATTAAGAACTAATACACAAGATTCATTACAACAAAAGACACATCCAAGTATACACAAATACCTTGGATCTACACAAGACTAATCCAAGTATACACAAATACCTTGGATCTACCCAAGACTCAAATAAACAAATTGATGAACATGACTAGATCTAAGAAAGGATGATCTTCATCAAGGCTACATCTTTTATCACATCATAAACGTGTGAGTGATATTTTCTTTGGACAAGTAAAGAAGAGGATCAAGAGGATAATCATAAGTAAAGAAGGGGATGATCAAAAATAGTAATAGGTTAAAAATGTTTTTGGTGAATAATGAAAATTGCTAGGCTTGTTTGGGAAAAATCTGGTGTTTAGAAAAAGTTTTATCCATGTTTACAAAGATTTAGAGAAAATAATGTAAAGCAGAGATTCTGTCGAAATTAACACCCGCGGTTCATTAAACATACCCGTGGCTCAATATCAATAATGAACCGCCCATATATCATGATCCGTGGACATAACCCTTTTAAAAATATGACGTCCAATATTTTTCACAAGCCCAGATTTTAAGCCTTAGTTTATCTAGCCAAAATAGATTACCAACCAATATCTAAATAGCTAACTAACACATAATTGCACATAATCATGTAAATTGAAATTTCAATTACATGAAACATAATTAGGATTAAAATCTAGTCAATCCAAACAATTAAGTATTGTTATTACACATCAAAGTCTAAGAAAAGATAGAAAATGTCCAAATCAAGATAAATAGTTCAACATAAAGCTTAGGATAACCAAATAAAACCATCACCCAAGGCTTCCAAGTAGCATCACTTCTTCTTTTTTCCAAACTTCTTTAGCATGTTCCCCATGGCCTTGAAAGCTCCCCTCGTCTCAACAAGATGATCGTGCAACTCCCCTCGGGTATGAAGGTTGGAACGGTAAACATCCTCAAGGTTGAAGTTTAGAGGAAGTTGGCTCGATGAAGGACAAGGAGGAAGATGAATTTGGTCTAACACATCCTTGAAAGTGTTCAAAGATGGGGAGGAGCCACTCGGGGAACTGGCATTGGTACTAGTTCCAACATCGTCACCATCACTTGATGAAGTGGAATTTTACTCATTGTCGGATGATTCTCGTGGATCACCTCTACGCCTACCTCGGTCACTCCTAACCTTTTGTTGACGCTCCCCTTGAATGAGATACATCACACGATTAACGTGCAAGTAGTTGGAGAGATGAAGTTGGGGGTAGTCATGATCAACCCTTCTTAAAAGGCGAGTGAGGAGCATGGCATAAGGAAGGTTTGTTTTTGGCTTGGTGAGGACATAATTGATCCGTCGAGCGAAAGTATGCAAGATTGTACTTGATGGAATGGCATAGGCAACACATCATATGAGCCATGCACGCCAGAATATGATCCCGGTTTCCACCATGACAAAATACATTCTCCTTAATAATGTCAGCCCAAGAGACCATACATGTATTAAGGTCGCTTACGAGTATCTCATAAGGTGACAAAACACGCTTCTTAGAATGGATACTACGTATGACGGGTCTATTACGAGGTTGAGTGATAGTGCCAAGGATGAGGTCTAGATCAACCACTTAGGTAGTATATGGAGGAATGTCGACACACGTTTCCAAGGATTCAATCCTCCATGCATCCGTGAATTGACATTGACCTTCATAAGGTACACGAAGTGCCTTACCAAACTCTATGAGAGAGTAGCTAATGGGTTGACCACGAATGGCGAAATTAACAAACATTCCATAGTGATTTACATGAATGGAATAAGTACTAAAGAACTCTAAGAGGAATTCGGGATAGATTACCCCATTTTTGTTTAGCAAGCAATCAAATCCATTATTCTTAAACATTTGTAGAGTATAGCCATCCCTCAATATACCCATAGATAACCCAACCCTCATGAAAGTAACGGGATTGAAGTGAATGAATAATGTTTGCTAGTGTTTCGGATTCACAAGTATCAGCAAGGTTAGGCATATAACGATCGGTCTTTTAGTGGTCATTTGATATTCCGAAGACATGATTAAGTACCTATATTACACAAAAAATAATCCCACAATCACTCTTTGTTATATATAGATTAGTAAAAATCAAAACCACAAGAATGTGTTTAATCAATTTCTTGACTAACCAAAGGATGATTCTTTATCATTCTTATGAACGCAATGTACTAAATTCATTTTGACAAATGCATATGGACTATGTGAATCAACCATGAATTTGAACATTGGTTTTCCAAATTCGTTTTTAGGTAAGCATTAACAATGCAATTACCAATATGTTCAAGGGTTCATATCAATTCCAACATTAAACCAAATTACTTTGATTAAAATTCGGATTTGTTTTATAAGTGGGTTTTAGTGAAATCACAAGGAATATGAACCTAAGGAATCATAGCACTAAAACTATGCATACCCACATTTCTAATATGGTTCTAATTCAACTTAATTTTGAAAATCCCCAATTATAAAATTAATAACTCTAGAAGAAATTGATTAAAATTGGATGAAGATACTTATAATTAATCGATGTTATGAAGGATGAATGAAACCCTTGTCTTGTAATCAATTAATTTGAGTGATTTGGAAGGTTTTGAAACTTGTTAATGGTGGTCTTATGTTCTCCCTCGTCATACAATCAGAAATAGAGAAGGGGGTATGTTTGAAAAAGTGTAAAATAATAAAACCCAGATTATTAAGACTTAGTGGGGGCACGGATCATTATTAATAATCAACCGTCATAGCCACCGCGCCTATTTTAGGATCCGCGGACAGAACATATGTTTTGTTCGTGAAGAAAGAAATTTTTCAAACCAAGTTTTTTCTAAAATACTTAAAGCATATATTAATCCTTTTGAAAATCAATGGACCACTTCAAGACTAGGTTCTAATGCCTTAATGAAGGATTACGAGTGGAATCGAAAACGAAAAAGACCGAATTAGACTGAAACGAACAATAACTACTACTCATAAACAAAAAGAGAGAAGAGAGAAACCAAGAGGAGTGAATCAAAGCCAAGTATCAATGCTCAAGAGATCAATGAAAATATTTAAGTTGTAGAAACGAAGAGCTTGTGTCATGTATAGTGGTTTAAGATGTGCCTTTCTGGCGTAAAACTAAACGGCTTTGGTAATGAACCACACCAAGCTATTTTTCTTATATAGAGTAAGAACACTCATAAATAAATGTCTTATACTTTTACTGTAACACCCCACTTGGGTAAGTGGATCGTTACGTGTATTTATGGCGTGTCATCAAAGCATGAAAAGCAAATGTCTTAAAAACATTAACAAACCATAAAGAAAATACCGGAATCAAACATCGGTAGTCTAAACATGAGCCCAAACATAAATAATTAAGTACTGAAAGGAAGGACGAAACAATGTCCAAACAAGCAAAGTAATGTATGAAGTGCATAAAGTAAGAAGTCTGGATAGCTTCCATCCAAATTCACATACTCTCAGAATCCTAAGAGCGTCCCTGTGTACCTGTCGTTTGGAACATGAAAAGAAACTACGACTGAACATAACACCCAGTGAACGAATATAAAGCATGATAAGAAATACTGGAATGAAACGGATAACAAATACTGAAACTGTAAAACTGATATGGAAAGTGCAGTGGAAAACTGTGTATATTCTGAAAAGTCTGGTTTATAATTAGTAAAGCTGAACTATTATCTGCTAAATTTGAAAACATGCATTTACTGAATTTTAAGTGTCAGGAGTTTATATAGGTCATGTACTGTAACAACGTATGCATGAATACATAGAGGGGTGACCTCGTCATGCTGTAGAAGGGTGACCTCTAACTGAAAAACTGGGTGGAGGGATCAACTCCAATGTGAAGGATGTAGAGCACATACCACATTCACCTGATATGCTGTAAACTGATAAACTAGGATGCACCCATACGCCCCACTGATAATACTGATAAATGGCCAAGCTGAAATAAAAGGGACGATGTGAGAAATCACTCCCCCGCAGAGGAGTCATGACACCGGTGCCTCAAGTGTCATGGTTACGGTACCTCCGTAACTAGGTGGAACTCGTCATGCATGTATAAAAATCTTAGGCAAATTTAACATAGTTATCATGGAAATTCATGTAAGTTTATAACAAATACTAGGGAAAACATTTGGCTACAGACGAGGAATCCTAATCATGCATAGGAAAGGAAGTCCATACTGAAGGACGGGGAATCCATACCTTGTGTCCAGTAACTGACTACAAAGGAAATTAGATGGAACTCCTACTCTGACTTCATGAAAGCTACATGAATAAAGGACGTGAATGAGTTGTCTAGTATCTGCTTATTATTACTGATTCTTACTGTTCTTTGTTTAATTTATTATATTCTTGTACCGTTGTATTGTTCTATGTATAATCTAAAAAGTGTGACTGTCCTTAAGTATTTATGATTAGTGAATTTCTATACTTCTGATTAGTGTACTCTCGAATTATTATACTGTTATACGTAACTTGCTAAAACTAGAAAGTTTCCTAAAATAGCAAGTTTCCTAAAATAGAAAGTTATCAAAACAGTTTCATAAATCATTTAAATCATTAAACAAAATCATACGCTTTAATTAATAAAACCAGTCAAATCATTTATAATTTAATTTACTAATTAATTTAATTAAACATTTATACTTGTTAAATTTTTTGAAATAAACTTATTGTAAAATGATTAAATATTAAATAAGTAAACCCTTGCTTTTCACTTTTAAACGTATACCCGAGCCTACCGAGATACCCCTCTCGGTCGCACTAAAACAAATCAACAACAATCAATATAATCACAGCCGGATTAGCGACAGATTTTTCTATCGCTAAACCGTCCCAAAGACTGTGCCCAAAACTGCCTATAGTAACTGCGACAAAATTTTCTGTCGCTAAACTGTCGCTAATCCTGAGATTAAGAACTCAACCGAACCCCCTGTTGTATAATATATTTCCACCGAGAGCCTTAGGGATCTCGGGTTTCCCCTGACCTTATTGTTTTACCCACTGGTTATAAGCCAAACACTCCCTGCTGATAAATTAAGACCCACCGAGAGTCTAAAACTCTCGGTTGCCACTGAGTTAAAACAAACACCCCCAAGCTGTACTCGTTTCCCACTTCTTTCAAAACCAAACGCCCCCTTGGTGGTCTTGGGTCTCGGCTGTACACACCAAACACCCACCGAGAGTCGGTGGACTCTCAGTTTTCGTGACCAACACCAAACTTGTCTACAATAATTTAATTCCATGTTTAATTATTACAAACTCATGTGTTCTTGATATTAACCCATAAATTCGTGATTTTATGAAAGATAAGGAAAAAGGATGATTACCGTTTACGTGATTAAGGATGAATGACGAATATACAAACAATCAATTGAAGAAAATCAAATCTGAACTCTTTTGTGTTCTCTTTCAGCCGGTGGCCTAACCTCAAACACCAACCCTAATCTTGTTTTATGTCATGCTTTGTAAATTGAAAGGTAAAACAAACCCCTGATGATTATTATTCAAATGGGCTGGGTACTAGGCCCATTTTTCTTTTTCTTTGATTCTAGCCACAGCCCAACAACACATATACTAGTGTGTTTTAGTCTATTATTCGACATTCTGATTCCCGTGAGTAAATTCTCGTGACGAGGGTTCGTGTTTATTATTTGCCTACTATTTTACTGAATACAAAATAGTTACAAATACTTGAACAGATTCTACCATGTATTATTTATTTACTGAATAATAATAATATCCGTAACTCTTAATTAACTTTGAAATTGCGTAAAAATTAATGTTCATGGATTTTTAAGGCGGGTTTTACAACTCTTCCCCTCTAAAAATAATTCGTCCTCGAATTAGAGACACGATAATGCTGCAATTTTACAATTCTTCCCCTCTAAAAAGTAAAATTCGTCCTCGAATTAAAGGTAATAAGCTTATGAAGTTATAAGATTTGAAAGAACACGTAAGCTGAAAAGACATGTAAGCTGAAAGGATAATTCGTCCTCGAATTAGAACATAATGCTGCTGAAAGGGTATAAACGTGACATGACTGAAGAGGACATGGAACGTAACATGACTGGAAGAACTTAACTGAATTATTGAAGGAAAAGGATGAGAGGTCCGGATGGACTCCTCCGTTCTGAGTGGCTTCTCGCTCGAAACGGCTCCTTCAAAGGTCTAAACACAATGAAAATCTTGGTCCTAATGACCCTGTCCTGACGATGCTGAATAGTTTCTTGTTCCATACTTGAGATGGATCTTTTGAATCTGATCGAATGAATAAAATATAACACGTAGGATACATAAAATTAACATGAAACGATGACTTCTATATCTCTGAGCAAAGCTGCTGAAAACATATTGGGACGAACTACGTGAACAATTGTGAACGTGCTACGTGAGCAATTGTGAACGTGGTACACGATTATATATTGAACATTGTGCATGGAGTATATCGTGAATGTGATACGTGAAACATACTGTGAACGTGGTACGTTATTGATACAAAAGTTGGATAGACCGAGCTTGACCCAAATTAGGCTTAATTTGGGGTCTTGTGGACTCTGACTCTTGCACCAAGTGAAACTTACTTTGAGGACCTGCACACTAAACAGACACCGTTAGGCTTACCGTGGGTTTGTAACCCACGATTGGACTCCGTCGTAAGAGTAATTAATCGATTTGAGTATGTAGTGTTTATGGTATTGTGTGTATCGTACCTTTGTGGAACCTATGAGGTTCCTTTTATACCCGAGAGAGTCCTGGCTGCGCTCTCCAACTCTTGCGGCCAAAGGAAGAGATAATGACCTAAAATAGTTTGATCCTTATCGCATAACCAAGGTAAGTGTATATCCCTTTCCTTTAGGCGAATATATTTATATGATAGATTATATTCTCGTATGATCCTGTCGCACAGCGACAAGGACCTGGCTAAGTAATTAGCCGTATGTGCGACAACGGCTTACCGGGCCTCCTGGGCTTGTGCGCGCGCATCGCACAAGCATTCAGTCCATTCCAGATGGATGCGGGTAGTACTCGTGGGTCGGACTATCCAGCCCGACTAGGGACTATACGTCATCATGTCCCCCCAGTCTAGTGGTCGCAGGTTCCAACTGCGGCTACTAGACTATAAATCAACCAGAACACTCGCATAGTCCAGATATAAACAAAGATTTCAAACATTCCCGCCAAGAAGACATTCATCTCCCTTTTACCTAACCTCCTCGGTACCCGGGAAAAGCGCCTGCCACGTCAGAGTTACCCTTTCAACTTCTACCATTGGATCTAGCAAGTGGAAAACACGTGGCGCACATCTAACCGTGAACAGTAAATCAATAGATATATATATATAGACCCCTAACGCCTCCTTTTGACTGTTTACCAACGACAAAAAACTCTCAAACCTCCATTAACGCCTTCAACACACGCAATCATCACCAGATCTCAGCGAAGGTAATCTGCGCGACCACTTGATTATATAATACCATGGCGAAACAATTATCCGCCATCACGTCAACCTTGAACATAGAGGAGCTAGACCAATTCACCACCGAGTTCTACATACCCAACTACCTGCACCCAGAAGTTCCAAACCCTCGACATAATATAAGCCAGACCCCAGCAGGAAAGATAGGGGTGTACACCCGGTTCTTTGACTATGCAAACCAGCGTATACCCATGTCAGGCTTCCTTCTTAGCGTGTTGATGAAATATGAGACCCACGTCTCGCACTTGCATTATATAGGGGCGGCCAAAATTTCTAATTTCGAAATAAACTGCCGCACCCTAGACATAGAGCCCACCGTAGACCTTTTCGCGTATTCTACCAACGGCAATTAGCCAATGGTTGGGTGTCCTTCGCTAAGAGAAAAGGCGGAATGCAATGTTATGACGGAAAAGTAGACTCCTTAAGGGACTGGAATGACAAATTCTTCTGGATCGACGACGCCGTCTTCCCTTTCCACTTCCCTTTTTTTACCCCCGAAATGGTGAGGAAGGACCTTACCTGGCCGCAACTCCTATAATCCTGAAGACGAGGAGACTTTCAACAACAATCGTATCCCCGTACAGCCGTATCCAGAGAGTGTGCTAGTCACCCTTGGACTAAGCCGCGCACCGATCCGTGGCGCGCATAGGATACCCGTCTTCTGTACCCAGGACGGCCAGGGTTAGTGGTTCTTCCTCCCATCCACCGTAGCATTCTGTAAGTACCTTCTTGTGCCAAGAAACTAAATTTTATCCTTCTGTGTGTCTGTTTGCTTGTTGCGTGGTTATGGATCTTCTTGAACTCATTCGTGGTGCATTCCCGAAAGATTTGATGGTATACTCTCGTCTTGAGAGGGAAAATGAAGAATCCCTCCAAGACCGCGCTCAAAAGAACACCATGGACCTGGAAGTCGGAGAGGCATCCGCCGCCCAAGAAAACGATGACACAGGCGCGAATCAGCCACCACCCTCACCATCAGCACAACAGCCACCAGCAGCACAACCGCCACCAGTAGTACAACAGCCACCACAGCCCTTCCTCAGCTCCTTGCTGTCTTCGGATAATCTTACCGAGGACACTAAGAAAGGCGCAGAAGAATTTGATGAAGAAGACACTTCTACCTTGGGGAAGAGACAAAGGAGCCCCCATCGTCTTCACGCAAAGCTGCATGCACCGGGGCTGGTCCCTCCTGGACGGAGGTGCGCACAACCGAACAAGAGTTCGAGGAGAACCTTGCGAAGACTGTTGGAAATATGTTTTTACATATTTAGAAAGGATCGGTCACTCCTATGATATATTCAAGTATTAGGCTCGTGATCCATTATGTAAACATTATAGACCATATAGCCCACATGTAGGGTGGGCTATATATACCCCCTCCTAGCATGTTAGGAGGGGTCGCTCATTGTTTGTTTCACATTTTCATTAATCACATCTCTCATTCTCTCCTTCTCTCCTTTCTCTCTCTAGCTTTCTCTCTCTAGTTCTCCCTTCTCCATCCCTCTCTTTAGATAAATCCAACACATCTACAATCCTAAGAAACTAAGGACCTTTTATTGGTATCAAGAGCTATGGTTGATTGATTGTTCTTGTGTTTGTTTTGATTGATTTTGGTGGGTTTTGATTTAATAAAGCTCAAATCTTGAAATTTTTTGCGTTTTTATGGTTTAAACTTATAGCCAAATCGACTAATCGTTGTGGTAGTGATTTGTGTTTATTGATTTGGTTAAAATTACAAAAATTTTGGTTATTTGGGTGTTTTTCGGGGTATTTTTCTTTATTTATTTATTAACAGTTATATCCTAATTTCAGCATCTGTCCTATCATTTTTTTTTCTTTCGTAAAAGGGTTTTTCAAAAAGTTACGAAAGATTCATTCTCAATTTTCTACGAAATCTTCATTCTAATTTTTCTACGAAATCTTCATTCTAAATTTTCTACGAAATCTTCATTCTAAATTTTCTACGAAAGCTTCATTTTCATTTTTCTTCGAAAGCTTCAGTCTCAATTTTCTACAAAAGCCTCAGTCTCATTTTTGTACGAAAGTTTACAAGTCCACATTTTCCTACGAAAGTTTTTTGAAAATTGTTACGAAAAGTTTTTTCTACGGAAGGTTTCTACGAAAAGGTTTTTGTTTCTACGAAAAGGTTTTCGTTACGAAAGCTTTTTGAAAATTGTTACGAAAAGTTTTTTCTACAGAAGGTTTCTACGAAAAGGTTTCTACGAAAAGGTTTCTACAAAAAAGGTTTCTACGAAAAGGTTTTTGTTTCTACGAAAAGGTTTTCGTTACGAAAGCTTTTTGTTTCGAAAGATTTTTTACGCAAGTAACTTGAACTCTCACTCTCATCACAGACTCGACGCCAATCCAAGACTCAAGACTGGACCCACGACTCGACAAACAAACCAAACACATACCTCGAACTCACACCTCTCGTCCAACAACTCTCGTATACGTGAACACAAACCAAACACTCTATCAATTTGACTCAAAAACAACTGGAACCTCAAAGACTCTCGACTCACAAAGACTCAAACACTCAACTGCCTCGACTCGACAACACCACAAACCAAATCACTTTCGACTAAGACTCTATCAACACTCGACACAACAACCTACGACTCACTGACCAAAACCCACGACTTACTGACAAAAAACTCTCGGTTCTTAAAACAACATTGACTCAACACAAACCCTCACTCAACAAATCAATCTTCACTCAAAAAGATCTCAGTTATACATCATAACTATCATCGATCAAGGACTCATAACGAAAATAGAACACAAAAAACATATAAAACACACCTACCCGAGACCCATATAGGATCTTGAAGCCTTTCATTGGTTAATCAAATTGACTTGCAAGCAATCATTATTGCTTGTTCTTCGTGGGTGTTCTTTCTCTGATTCGGGTGTTTCTGGGGATTCAAGATATGTCTATCTGTGTTTCTTGATTTGTATGTGTGGGATTCAAAGGGTTTGGTAGCACAGACAGAAGAGAAAGACGAAATAAATCAGTGGATTTTTTCTTTTTCATCTGAGTGGGGCGGAGTGTTTTTAGACAGTGCAAGAGTTTTGGTGGCTGTGAGATGAGTGTAGAAGAAGAGACGAAGGAAGTGTATTTTTTTATGGTTGAGATAGATATAAACAAGAAAAGTTGGTATCTGGTTTAATTATTATAGTATAAGGGGCGGAGGAAACAAGGTGGGTCACAGTTTTCTATACTTGTGATAGCCACACGTTTTTTTTTGTTGACTACGCCACGTGTGAACCCAAGGAGAAAAGCGGCTGGGATAAAGTGTGAGAAATATTAGGATATTCGAGATTGGTTTTTGAGTTTGAGATTGGTTCCAAGAATATAAGTTTTGGTAACTGAGAGATAATATAACAAAGAAAAAGGGGCGGAGATAACTCTGACTGAGCCACATATCATTTGACTAGGCCACGTGATATTCACTATTTTTGTCAACGTTTGAGCCGACAAAAAATATTGAGCCGAGAAAAGGGTTATATCATCAATCGAGGATTTTTAAGAGTTATTCACGGATCTTTTGTTGGTTTTGTCATATCCCGTTAATTTCATTTCTAAGTTTCTTCTCGAATTGTGATATCCCGAAATCAACCACGACCACAAAATTATTGTGTCCCAACAAGGATCCAAGAAATTTTCATCAAATTTCCATGGAATCTTTGGATTCAATTTTTCAAAAGGGAGAAGCGCATAAAATGCAAGACAAAGCTAGTGATAATGGCATCACTTCATTTCAACTACTTCAGTCTCATCTTGTGACTCTTTCATGGATTCAAGGAGGGAGCGAATTTGTGACACTATTTGGTCAATATCGTTATACATTTATCAATTCCATACTCCTCACCTTGAACCAACTAGCTGAGCAACTTCACAAAGCAGACTTTAATCATTCTGCATCAGAATCTGCATATCAAGCTCTCGTGACACAACTCACGCCTTTCCTCCAATTCAATATCATCACGTCTGAAAGTTCAGTGATTTGCCAGTTATTTTTTCGAGACACACATACCGAGCTTCAAGTTTTTCGTGGTACATTATTAAAACTCTTAACATCGGTCTCGTCTTCGATTTATGAAAGATCCCAACTTCAGCAAGCGTGTGATAATGGAGTGCAAGATTCTACGATGCAAGAAGAAAATGGTCATACGATTGACGAATTGGAGGCTGCTAAAGATTGCACGGACATGGAATCAACAATTAAGCATGGCATCAGCAACACGTCAAGGAATGTTATAGACATCTCTTATGATGACAACATACCCGTTTATGACGAAGAGCCTACACATATGGTACAATATAATGTTGTATATGATGTCTATATCGATGAACTACCGCATGTTGAGCGTTTCGAACCTACTTATGACAAACATGGGATGGAAAAGGGTGATAGTTTTACCACTTTAGATTCATCTGATGTGGGTCATAATGGGGGAGAGATTGTTCAGAATGCTATAGTACATCATGATAAATGCTTTATGACTGCTTCATTAACTGATTCTGATTCCAAGATTAAAGAGCTCGAAACAATCGTAGCTCAGCAATCAAAAGAGCTTGAGGATGCCAAAATTGAATTTTCAAAGAAAACGGACAAATTTGAAAAGTATTTTGAAAACCTTGAAAAGTCAAACGTTGTTCTTGAACGAAAATTGGATCAAACAGTTCTAGATTCTAAAGCTAAAATGGATAATCTTTTGAAACAAATTAAGTTGCTTGAATCTAAGTTGGCATCCCAAGATGAATTGCTCAAAGAAAATGAGACCTTAAAAGCTCTAGTACAGGAAAAGGTCTTTGCTATAGCTGCGTTGAAAAATGAATTAACGAAAACTAAAGGAACAAGTGTGGACACTAAGCTTGAAAAACCATCATTCTTGGGGAAACCGCCTCAAATTCAGTCTGTTAGACAACCGACTGGCATTTAGATCCGAGCGACCAAAATCCTCGAGACCGTAGTTTGCCTCTCAAGTTTATATGGTTCATCTTTCTAGACCAGTCACTCCACCATCTAGGCCCCATATGACTAAAGCAGCTTCTGCAAGACCTAATCACATGATTGCCTCTAGTCTCCCTAGACATAGTCCAAAGAACACGTCTCGAACTAGTTCAAATGACGTTCGCCATAATTTTGATCTAAAGGATGCTAAGAAAAAGACACAAGTGAGAGATAGAATTTTCAAACCTAGTCAGATGCCTTCTAGATTATCCAACACTGCTAACCGTAGCATGGTATATCCTAGGAGCATCAATCAATCTTCTAGGAATTCTAGATTTTACTCGGACATTAAATATGCTACTTGTAAAACATGTAGGAAATGTGTCTTTAAAGCCAATCATGATTCTTGTGTCAAGAAATTACTTAATGAGGTGAACTCCCGTGCTAGACTTAAATCCCAGTGGGTAGCTAAAAT
This sequence comes from Glebionis coronaria, assembly GCA_025667525.1. Classification (NCBI taxonomy): domain Eukaryota; kingdom Viridiplantae; phylum Streptophyta; class Magnoliopsida; order Asterales; family Asteraceae; genus Glebionis; species Glebionis coronaria. The sequence continues at coordinate 484,550,373 of CM046875.1, read as the reverse complement.
CAAACCCATTGGTAAAATGTGGCGCCCCACTGGTAGAACTTTCACTCTTGTAGGAAACGAGTGCCCTTTAACTAGGATAAGCTCCGATTCGACTAAGACTACTAGGGAGGAAATTGAAAAGGATGATATATCACTTATGTCACACCCCCAATTTATCAGAGTAAGGAAACACAATGGGATGCGACGACATCAAAAGTATTGGTTTCAGAAGATGGAATGTCTAATGTTTTTTCGCCCGTGTCATGACTATCACAAGACATAGATACAAAGAACGACTATTTAAAATCCGTTTTAATTTAATTAAAAGCATAAAACTTGTTTTGGAAGCTAATTACACAAGATCATAATAAAACATTGTTTCAAAAGACTTTAACATTGATCCAAATATCCATACAATAATCACGACCATTTTTATTAAAAATCTCCCATGCATAACCACGTCACTCCTACGTCTTGATACCTGAGAAAAACACTGCTAAAGCGTCAACACAAAGGTTGGTGAGTTCATAGGTTTAAGTTTAAATAGTGTGATGAACCATAAGATTTTCAAGGCAACCGACATATAATCTTATAACAAATACAAGATTATGATCAAAAGTATACGTTTTAATCACCTACGTCTAAGCTTATGACACCGAAGCGTTAACCTAAACCAACAAGATATAATAAGAGCCCGAGCAAATGCCTATCCCGAAGTATTTGTAAATCCTCAAATGTAAGTGTATCTACCTTTGGCCACACAACCAAATTAGATAGGGAGGTTAATCCCGATAGATCTATCCATAAACTTCGCGCTTACACAAAGTAATTAACGGTTCACGAGAGTGAGCTAAAGCATCTAGGGGTATCGCTACTCAGACATCATGTAGGCAAACGTATTAAGTTTTATGTTCATCCGTTTACAACAAGCAATGTTCTCACCCCAATATAGTTAAAACAATAAATAGTGGGGCAATGAAACTCACCTCGATGAAGTAGTGAATATGATCAATAAAGATAGCACGGAAAATCAAGGCACGCAAAACGATGCGCAAACGATCTACTTGTAACCTAAGTAAAATATCCGTACTTAGCCTAAATACAAGAAATAATAACGTACAATGTACTTGGTTGATAATTTATACTTGCTATTAATTTGTAAAATGTTTTCATATATTTTTCATGTTCAACCATTTTAGTCACGGGGTCGACTTTGGGCTTTAATAACTCGTTATCTATTAGTCCGAAAAATAATCGGGTTCTTGCTATAAAAACTAGACCGTGAGGTCTTTAACGTTTGATAAACATCACAATTTTATGGAGTCTCTAAGTACGGTAAACAATTAGACAAAGTGGTTCACTCGCAATAAAAATAATAAGTAAAGCTTCAATTATTTCTAAGTGCCAAACAAGCATTTTTGAAAATTATTTGTGAGTTCATTACTCAACTTTAAGACAAACGGAAAGTTACATTATAAACTTGGCCGCGAAAACTTTATCACAATATTTTTATATGGTCGGGGTACGCCCTATAGGCTGGTTAAAAATGGGCTTAAAGTAGGGTGTTTAGGCCAAAGTTTATCTATATATATATACTACTTGTACACAATAACACACATACACTAATATGCACACATACACTAATATGCACACATATAGTCCAGTTGTGATTTTATAACATAAACAATGCCTTTGTTTCCTAAGGTTTAAATTCATACATATCCCATACATATACAACATTTTGCTCATTTTCTTCTTTTGTTACTGTTGCACTAGGTCACTGTTTTTAGCATACATGTTTCATATAGTAACCACTGTTATTAGGCCAATGTATATGAGCCTCATATTCATACTCAAAGCATGCAAGGCTAGTAGTAGATGAAAAGACTTTTTTTATAGTGTACTCATTTCTCTCTGCCTTATGGCTGATGATACGCACCAACACAAGAAGTTCATGCATCATCATAACACACATACTCGCAGCACGGTTATTTATTTGAATTATTTGTATGATAGCTGATAGAGTACCTTCACGGCACACACACACACACACGAAATTCACAACAGCATGTATTTTAAAAAAATGGTTTTGAAAATTTCATGCATATGTACTCACGTTATATGTACAGATATATGGAATAGTAACTCATGCAAAAACGCATAGAACAAGGACGCATGATCCTCTTTTTGTTAGAGTATACACACGAGGTACACATGCTTGCTGTTAGCAGTCCTTCCCTTTGAGGACTTTCAAAAATGTTTAAGACTTGTATATGCTTGTACTATCCTTACTTATACATCTTTCTAGTTTACACACAGTGACTCAATGGGTGAAAGAACACACACACATATATATAGACATGCCATCGCACACAAATGACCAAGTTTCGCTTTGTATATCTCTGTTTCTCTTAGCTACTGTTTATCATACCAGAAATCACATCATACTCTAGCTAGGAACTGTCCTTTTATATTTTATATCACAATGATCATCTTGGGGTTATTGTAGTACTTGTTTTGACAGTGTATGTATGTTTACAAACACGCACCAAGCTACACCCTTTCATTTTCTGTTTATAAAAGATGCATACATACTCACACCATGCACACTTTCACAGAACAATTAGAACCCTTATATTCCTACACGTCTAAATGCAAGTATTAAGCAGGGAATCACACTCATTCACACGCATGTTTAACGTCAGTGGGAAGCAATCTATTTAGCACATTCACGCATAAAAATACCATAGTTTCTGCTTGTTTTGATAACATACATACAAGTTCACAGGTAATCATAATCTAGAAAGTCTACATAAAATCATAACTTTGGACTATTATTAACCTAGGGCTCACACCCTAGACGTGTCTTGTGGTTTATCGTTTAAGGTTGTTCAAAAGTCCAAGTCATTTAAGTAAATTTTCAAACCATGGCTTCTTAATTGTGTAACATCATTAGACCTCAACCCGTGACTTAGTGGTAACATAATGTCGTGTAGTTTCGTTCATGTTTTTAAGTTGTTCGAACTGCCATATCAAGCCCTAACCATGGATTATTTAGTGTGAGCTTCACTTTTTAAGAGTTTATAGCAAGTATACATTTCAACCAAGTAGACTTTAAAGAAATACTAAGAATAACTTACAAAAGTCCTTAGTTAAGTGATAGACGTAGATGAAATGGATAAAGAGTCCTTAACTTGGATCTAAGTGACCAGATGGCCAAGCCGAGACTCCTTCGTCTTGGCAGCGGCTAGGATGGTTTCTGAAAGTGGGTAATGAGTCTTTGGGATTTTGAGTGTTTTGTTAAGTGTGTGTTTTCCTCTTGTAAATAAGCTGCTATTTATAGGCAAATAGGAAGTGTTAGGGCTAAGTAGTTCTTAGTTAGGATTTAGTTAGGGTTTTTAGTTTGGTTGTAACTAGAGCTAACCAAGTGAGGTACCATGGGGAAATGGTAAATGTATGGGAAGAGTTAAAGCTCTTTTGTATGCGTCTAGGGCAGGGAGAAGAGGAAAGGACATGTACTTTGGGTTAACTATCCATAGAAAGGTGGTGGTAATATTAAGGTTTAAGGAGAAATTCATGGGGACACAATGGGGAGGAAGATATGTCCGAGGGTTTGTATGAGGGGAAGGGAACAAGATGGTACATTTATTTATTAGTGGGTGAAAGTACTTGTCAAATTCATATTATAAATTGTGAGCAAGACATGAAGCGTGTATTTATGAAAAAAGGGGGACCGGTTTGGTTTTTTAATGTGTAAGAGCTTGGAAGAGTTTTTATTTGTTGTGTAGTGTAGAGTTTAGTAGTAGTGACTTTTGTAGAATAAATATTCTAAAGGAAATGTATTTGAAAGTTTTAGATGTACGTTGTGTAGTAAAATTTTTAAATTACAATTACGTTGCCTTAATATAATGTTGACTCTAGCATGAAAATCCTTAGCACGTAATGAAACAATAAGTCATGCAAGTAGAAATTTATAGAAGCGTTATTCATAAAAGCTCAATTTTGTACACAAAATACGCGTAAACAATTAATAGACACACAAGTCTAACCTGAATTATTGCATTTCACATAAATTAAATAGATTCGAAATTCACGTGTGTGACATTCGTAATCCCTTAAATTGAGTTTTTTCCTCAAAACTAGCACGTCGATGTCGTTATCAAAACAAGTGGTTAATTAAATTTTTATCTTCCTTTCATGGTGTTCAATGTGTTCGTTTTTCTTTAGATTGTTGGTAAGATTAAATTTACTATAATCTTGTTAGGATAAAAACGATCGAAAATTTCTTCCGACTTGTACACGATTCTATAGTGTTTCCTAAGTCTTTTCTTGTATGTCAAATTTTTCTTGACGACGTCGGTCTTGTTTGATGAGTTTTCTCATAATTAACTTTCGCGTCGTCCCACGTATTACTTCCACTTTAAAGTGTCGCGTATTGTCATTTTTCGCCTAGATGACTATATATCGCACATTTGAAAATCGTTCCTCATAGTTTGATTAATCTCGTTCACATTAATCGTATGCGTCAAGGTTTCTTGAATCGGTTTCCCAAAATTCTAGCACAATTGAGCGTCCTAACACATGGTGGTCAAGACGTTCCTTCCTTTTATGTGACATTCAATATTAGATAATTTTGTTAATTAATCAATTTAGCTTGCGTTCCTCCTTCTTTATCTCCTTTTTCATAGAGAGGAAAAACGGGTGCACAATTTATAATATATTCAAATCATTGTTCGTTTGGATACCTTCTATGAAGGAAAACACATAATTTTTCTTATTTAGGCATCTCATCGTTTTTACTACCAAATCGTTTTATTGAGCTTCAATTAAGTGTTGCGATATCCGTTAAATTTGAGTTTTACTCAAGCGTTGTCTCGTGCTCCTCATTGTTAAAATTTCTTTTAGATTTTTCCAATCTCTAATCTATTTACGTCTAATTATCGTAGAAATATTGCTTTTAGTATTTTCTTGTCATATACGCTTTTGTCTTTAATAGAGGTGGGTAAAATAATTGTACCAAGTTTACTCGTATCGCGTACTCGACGCTTTTACTTAAGACGGTATAAAGATGTTCGACATTCATAGCACATAATAAATTTTTCTTTGACGAATAGGGCAACTTGAATACATTTTACTAGTACTAATATATTTCATTTTCAATATGACTACTATGATCATACTCGCGTTCGACTGCGATCATACGTAGTTGATCACGCTACGTATATCTCGGGACCAACGATTGCATCCTCCTTTTCATCACAATTTGACTCTTTGAGGTTGTAATTATATATTGGTACTCCATAGTGCATTTCGCTCTTTACCGTTGTTCACTTCCATAATCAACAAATTTGCGCATAGTTCATTTCATTTGTAACCATTGCTCACTTTTCACAATCAGCAAAATAATTCCCAAAATTTATTCGTACTAGTTCTCGTCAAGTTTATCAATAGTTTTTGTTGTCCACATTGAGTTGGTCGTCAAACCAAGTTCCAAAACTTTACATGGTAGTTCTTACCAAAATATTTCGCTATTAGTTGCGGCGTTTGATTAATAATACCTTTATTAATCTTCTAAATTACGATTATTATTATTCCCACTAATAAGTGTTTCCGCTGTTAATTTCTTATAGTAATTTTTTTTTTTGATATTTTCTAAAGAATATTTTAGTAAAATTTACTTTATCTATTTCTCTTCGATAGGTAAAGAAAATATTATAGAAGAAATCTTTTTCTTAAGTAAAATTTTTGGTGGATGAATTCTTCTCCGACACATGAAAGATAAAATTTTCTCGTTGGTTAAACAAAAGAGGCTTTAAAGATAAAACAACACAATTTAATTGAAGACTTAGAGTACGGTTACATAGTTAAGTTTTGTTGGTGGTAACATCGACGGATGTCGAGTCACTTGATTTGCATAAAAGTAAAATAGTTCATAATACATAAATTTTCACGCTCTATGCATGAAAAGGGTAGAAACCCTTGGGTTGATACTTGAAGATTGTCGGCGCATCTTTCTTGAAAGACAATCGGTGTAAAACGTTGGCGGGGTATTGGACGCTCTTTGCCCCCGAGCTTCTTTTTTGGGCAATTTCAAGTATTTCTTGTATTAAACGGCATTCCTCCATGTCGCGTTCCTTCAAATTCTTCTCATGGGACTTTACCACTCGACAATCACCCTCCAAGTGCCCAAATTCATCACAAAGCATGCAATGGTTCACGCAACTACCTTTGTGGTGGTAGTCACACTTGCGACAATATGGAAGGTTGCCGAGATACTTCTTGTTCAATATCGGAGTTGTTTTGGGCACATCCTCCGGGAAATTTGTCCTTGCACAACAAGTAGAGGGTGGTAAGGTTTTTCCTTGGCGAACACGTGGCGCTTTCCACGAGTGATTCTTTGGTTGGGTCATAGGATGAAGTTTAAGTCTTTCGTCACTTTGCTTTATGGTGTTCAACCTTGGGTGGTTTTTCATTATAGAGCACCTCCTCTCACAAGCCCCTTTTCTTCCACTAACGGAGTGGTTCACTTTAGTTTTCGAAAGGGTCTTTCGAGGTCCAAAAGTGTTAACCGGAGTAGCACTTATTTCCTTAGCTTTTTCGTAAACACTAGGATCCATGGTTCGGTCAACCGTGTGGATACTAGCTTCAAACGCATTAACGGCCCTAATGGCATTTTGGTATTGACGAGTGATGACCTCTTTGAGGTCCTTGCAACCTTGTTCCGTCATTTCAATTTTTCTGTGTACTATTAACAAGTAAACGATGTATATTTTTGTTAGTTCTTTAGTCGTTATCAATTCTTACGATTGTTCAAGGGATCATATCATAGAAATTCGTACATTTCATTCTTGAATTTCGTTCCATACATAGTATTGGAGTTTAGAGTACAAAACTCCCATTCAACTGATGAATGACTTCTTTTAGTCTTGACAAAACGTCATACATTTATTACAAAACATCATACTTTTATTAGAAAGGCGAGAAAATCCTAAAGACTTAGATGCGTAGGATTTCTTGAATCTGGGCATGATCCGCAGCTTGCCTAGCCTCGGCATCATTGTTCCTCATTTGTAAGATTGCGATCTCGGACTCAGCAGCCTCAAGAGACTCTCGCAACTCGACTATCACTAAGTCCTTGTCCTCATCTTGCGCGGTAAGGAAATCCAAATCGCCCTCTACATCGTCAGACGGCCTATCAGGTGTTCTGCATCGAATCCGAGTGCTTCTGAAGTAGGCTCGTCTTCTGGGGAATAAGCAGCATTAGGTTGTGGTAATGAAGAACGGTTTCTTTTTCTAGAAGTTTTAGGCATTGTTGAAGGTATAGGAGTGGATATTGGCATAGTAGTAGTAGTAGAAATATTTGGGACGATAGAAGGAAGTCCCGTAGTGACATTTGGCGTCATGACTGGCGAATCTTGCTCGTCATCCGAATTTATTGTGATTACGCTCCGGATGGGGGTAATTTCCTTGTCGGATTCGGATTGCAAAATGACAAACGGAATGAGAGGCATCTTTCCTTTTTCGTTGTCACCAAATGTAAAACAACGATTATTAGATAGGTAAAAGCGGGGTATTTTTCTAAAGTTCTAAAAATAGAAATGGGTTGTATGATGCTTCGTAATTTTTTTTTTTTGAATAAGTTCTCGTACATTCGTCCCATAGATCTACTTAAGTGTCCAAGTAGTCTTTACATGGGAAAATAATAAGTGAATCGTGGAATGTTAAAGTCCTCTAACATGCTCTTCCACATACTTATTATTTGTACTTTATCTTAGTAGTGATTATGCACGGATGGATAAATACAATTATCCTTAATCAATTCTTTCATCAATTTAGGTCTATTACGACGTTTAATTTGTGCAATTTCCTTGTTAAACGTCTATTACTTGCAACTGTGATGAATAAGTATGCTTTTGAGGTTCAGTCAGCTTACGGCTATTACATAGCCCGTACTAGTTCTTGTTCATTCATAAGTCCTTCCTTAACTTAGTATTGCTAGTTCGTACACTTTCGACAATTTTTACACCTTGAAAAATTGTTAATTTGATTTGAACGAGTCGAGTACTAAAATTTTATCACAAAATTTTCTTCACAAGAATTGTTCCATTTGTTTTTAATCCGTAATCGTTTCAAATTGTTTAATCCGATCAATTACTAAATTTTATCACAAGAATTTTTCTGATTTTGGAATATGCTCCATTATACCTTATGTATTTCGGTTATTTTGCTCTCGTCTAGCATTTTGTTCATAATCATTAGATAAACTTTACGGTCATTGTTGTGTATTTATACCTTGTATTTAAGATCTCAATATACGCCCACATTTCGCATCTGGGTTCTCAAATATCGCGCAACGCGGTAATCCCTTCGATGTAGAAATTGGCATAATTGTTTAACCAAGGGTAAACCCTTTAATTTATATCTATATCGTAACTTCGAAATTTATAATAAAGTCAAGATAACTTAATCGCAACCAATAGACTAATAAAAACTTTGATTCGTCTTTGCGTAATTTATTTCCAATAAAAATTTTCTTCGATAACCATTTGACTTACGCGTTAGCGTATTTATGGATAGTTCATATATCGCGAAATTTATTCGTTCTTTGAATCGTAGTATTCTTTGAAGCATTAAAAGAGTAATACTTGTAATAAGTGTTTTATCGTCATATGTCATCTTAAATAGTGACGTCGTCGTCGTTCCTCGGTCGTGCTCAAAATAATATTTTGATATGATAACTTACGCATTCAATTTCAATTTCGAAACCGTTAATTAGTGTAGGTCACTTTTCCTCAACCCAGTCTATTATAAATGTTTAGTGGAGTAACAATTTATCGAACCCAATAAATAGTTACTCCTCTCGACATTTATAATAGTATCGCTTGATTCAAGTATTACTACAAATTAACATACTACCAAAAACATGGTATATAAATACATTCGTATACTTTTTGTTCTAGGAATCATGGCGATATTTTTAATTCGGTGTATAGTGATATGAAACACACAAACGTTTCGATAGTCGATAATAGTCCCGCGGACTATCTAAAATATGTTGAGCATAAGTATGCGTACGTTTAATCTCAAAAGAAAAAAAAAATATATATATATATATATATATATGTATATATATATATATATATATATATATATATATATATATATATATATATATATATATATATATATATATATATATATATATATATATATATATATCGCACAAACAATTCAAATAAATATGGCACAAACCATTCAAATAAATATGGCACAAACCATTCAAATAAAGATGACATAAACCATTCAAATGAATATGGCACAAACCATTTGAGTATCGTAGCAATCCATACACGGATGTTAGGCATTTTATTTCAACATAAAAATCGTTTTATTGCATATCCCTATGGGTATCACTCAAACATGAGGAGGGAATACCTAATGCTAATAACACGTAGCACTCAAATTCAAAACATAGCATTGCAAAAATCATATATTTCAAGTCACAACTTACTTGTATCGAAGACGCGGAGTGAAGTGGTTCTTAGAGATTTTTGAGAGTTAGTTATAGTCTAGAATTATTTTTCCAACAATTAAATTTTTGACTCATGTTTATAAAAATCGTTTTATAAAATAACCTAGTTCTCTATAACTACAGCTCTGATACCAATCTGTTACACCCTTAATTTATCAGAGTAAGGAAACACAATGGGGTGCGACGGCCATGACTATCACAAGACATAGATACAAAGAACGACTATTTAAAAGTCATTTTAATTTAATTAAAAGCATAAAACTTGTTTCGGAATCGAATTACAAAAGATCATAATAAAACATTGTTTCAAAAGACTTTAACATTGATCCAAATATCCATACACCAATCACGACCATTTTTATTAAAAATCTCCCATGCATAACCACGTCACTCCTCCGTCTTGATACCTGAGAAAAACATTGCTAAAGCGTCAACACAAAGGTTGGTGAGTTCATAGGTTTAAGTTTAAATAGTGTGATGAACCATAAGATTTTCAAAGCAACCGACATATAATCTTATAACAAATACAAGATTATAATCAAAAGTATACGTTTTAATCACCTAAGTCTAAACTCGTGACACTGAAGCGTTAACCTAAACCAACAAGATATAATAAGAGTCCGAGCAAATGCCTATCCCGAAGCATTTGTAAATCCTCAAATGTAAGTGTATCTAACTTTGGCCACACAACCAAATTAGATAGGGAGGTTAATCCTGATAGATCTATCCATAACATTCGCGCTTACACAAAGTAAATAACGGTTCACGATAGTGGGGTAAAGCATCTAGGGATATCGCTACTTAGACATCATGTAGGCAAACGTATCAAGTTTTATGTTCATCCGTTTAAAACAAGCAATGTTCTCACCCCAAAATAGTTAAAACAATTAAAAGTGGGGCTATGAAACTCACCTCGATGAAGTAGTGAATATGATCAATAAAGATAGCACGGAAAATCAAGTCACGCAAAACGATGCGCAAACGATCTACTTGTAACCTAAGTAAAATATCCGTACTTATGCTAAATACAAGAAATAATAACGTACAATGTACTTGGTTGATAATTTATACTTGCTATCAATTTGTAAAATGTTTTCATATATTTTTCATGTTCAACCATTTTAGTCACGAGGTCGACTTTGGGCTTTAATAACTCGTTATATATTAGTCTGAAAAATAATCGGGTTCTTGTTATAAAAACTAGACCGTGAGGTCTTTAACGTTTGATAAACATCACACTTTTATGAAGTCTCAAAGTACGGTAAACAATTAGACAAAGTGGTTCACTCGCAATAAAAATAATAAGTAAAGCTTCAATTATTTCTAAGTGCCAAACAAGCATTTTTGAAAATTATTTGTGAGTTCATTACTCAACTTTAAGACAAATGGAAAGTTACGTTATAAACTTGGCCGCGTCAACTTTATCACAATATTTTTATATGGTCGGGGTACGCCCTTTAGGCTGGTTAAAAATGGGCTTAAAGTAGGGTGTTTAGGCCAAAGTTTATCTATATATATATATATATATATATATATATATATATATATATATATATATATATATATATATATATATATATATACTACTTGTACTCATGTTTGAAATTCAATAAAAGATAAAGTTGGTCCACTGTATTTGGTTTTTATGCCTTACCATAAACAATCCTTATTACTACCTATTTTTAAGTAGGACAAGCAAACTTTTATATATTTTTAACCCATCCTTCTACCCCACAAGGCAAATGGGGTGAAAGACAACAAAGGGGGAGGACCACTGATCTCAATTTTTACTACACACACGCATAGGAACTTGTCAACAATGGCTAGTTTTCCTTTTTGGGCACAACACTTACATACATACATAGTTATAAGTACAACACATACACTTTTCCTACTTGGTTGTTATGGTTGTCTTGTTTCTAGTTTTTGTCTCAACTCACATCATAAGGTACAAACAATAACACACATACACTGATATGCACACATATAGTCCAGTTGTGATTTTATAACATAAACAATGCCTTTGTTTCCTGAGGTTTAAATTCATACATATCCCATACATATAAAACATTATGCTCATTTTCTTCTTTTGTTTTACTGTTGCACTAGGTCACTGTTTTTAGCATACATGTTACATATAGTAACCACTGTTATTAGGCCAATATATATGAGCCTCATATTCATACTCAAAGCATGCAAGGCTAGTAGTAGATGAAAAGACTTTGTTTATAGTGTACTCATTTCTCTCTGTCTTATGGCTGATGATACGCACCCACACAAGAAGTTCATGCATCATCATAACACACATACTCGCAGCACGGTTATTTATTTGAATTATTTGTATGATAGCTGATAGAGTACCTTCACGGCATACACACACACACGAAATTCACAACAGCATGTATTTTAAGGAAAATGGTTTTGAAAATTTCATGCATATGTACTCACGTTATATGTAAAGATATATGGAATAGTAACTCATGCAAAAATAATACACGCATAGAACAAGGACGCATGGTCCTCTTTTTGTTTGAGTATACACACGAGGTACACATGCTTGCTGCTAGCAGTCCTTCCCTTTGAGGACTTTAAAATATGTTTAAGACTTGTATATGCTTGTACTATCCTTACTTATACATCTTTCTAGTTTACACATAGTGACTCAATGGGTGAAAGAACACACACACACATATATATATATATATATATATATATATATATATATATATATATATATACATGCAATCGCACACAAATGACCAAGTTTCGCTTTGTATATATCTATTTCTCTTAGCTACTGTTTATCATACCAGAAATCACATCATACTCTAGCTAGGCACGGTCCTTTTATATTTTATATCACAATGATCATCTTGGGGTTATTGTAGTACTTGTTTTGACAGTGTATGTATGTTTACAAACACGCACCAAGCTACACCCTTTCATTTTCTGTTTATAAAATATGCATACATACTCACACCATGCACACTTTCACAGAACAGTTAGAACCCTTATATTCCTACACGTCTAAACGCAAGTATTAAGCAGGGAATCACACTCATTCACACGCATGTTTAACGTCAGTGGGAAGCAATCTATTTATCACATTCAAGCATAAAAATACCATAGTTTCTGCTTGTTTTGATAACATACATACAAGTTCACAGGTAATCATAATCTAGCAAGTCTACATAAAATCATAACTTTAGACTATTATTAACCTAGGGCTCAAACCCTAGACGTGTCTTGTGGTTTATCGTTTAAGGTTGTTCAAAAGTCCAAGTCATTTAAGTAAATTTGCAAACCGTGGCTTCTTAATTGTGTAACATCATTAGACCTTAACCCGTGACTTAGTGGTAACATAATGTTGTGTAGTTTAGTTCATGTTTTTAAGTTGGCCGAACTACCATATCAAGCCCTAACCATGGCTTATTTATTGTGAGCTTCACTTATTAAGAGTTTATAGCAAGTATACATTTCAACCAATTAGACTTTAAACAAAGACTAAGAATAACTTACAAAAGTCCTTAGTTAAGTGATAGACGTAGGTGAAATGGATAAAGAGTCCTTAACTTGGATCTAAGTGACCAGATGGCCAAGCCGAGACTCCTTCGTCTTGGCAGCGGCTAGGATGGTTTCTGAAAGTGGGTAATGAGTCTTTGGGATTTTGAGTGTTTTGTTAAGTGTGTGTTTTCCTCTTGTAAATAAGCTGCTATTTATAGGAAAATGGGAAGTGTTAGGGCTAAGTAGTTCTTAGTTGGGATTTGGTTAGGGTTTTGTGTTTGGTTGTAACTAGAGCTAACCAAGTGAGGTACCATGGGGAAATGGTAAATGTTTGGGAAGAGTTAAAGCTCTTTTGTATGCGTCTAGGGCTGGGAGAAGAGGAAAGGACATGTACTTTGGGTTGACTATCCATAGAAAGGTGGTGGTAGTATTAAGGTTTAAGGAGAAATTCATGGGGAAACCATGGGGAGGAAGATGTGTCCGAGGGTTTGTATGAGGGGAAGGGAACAAGATGGTACATTCATTTATTAGTGGGTGAAATTACTTGTCAAATTCATATTGTAAATTGTGAGCAAGACATGAAACGTGTAGTTATGAAAAAAGGGGGGACCGGTTTGGTTTTCTAATGTGTAAGAGCTTGGAAGAGTTTTTATTTTTTGTGTAGTGTAGAGTTTAGTAGTAGTGACTTTTGTAGAATAAATATTCTAATGGAAATGTATTTGAAAGTTTTAGATGTTCGTTGTGTAGTAAAAATCTTAAATTACAATTACGTTGCCTTAATATAATGTTGACTCTAGCATGAAAATCCTTAGCACGTAACGAAACAATAAGTCATGCAAGTAGAAATTTATAGAAGTGTTATTCATAAAAGCTCAATTTTGTACACAAAATACGCGTAAAGAATCAATAGACACACAAGTCTAACCCGAATTATTTCATTTCACATAAATTAAATAGATTCGAAATTCACGTGTGTGACAACGTAAGCCTGAACTTAAGGTTTTTTATAAAAGGTAACGTTTTCCAGCTAAGACAAGTGAATCATCTCCTCATGTCACCTCTAGCACAAGAAAAGAAAACTGTGAATCCCCACTTGCTTCTAAGATAGATATTTCTAACCCACATCAAAGCATACAACTTTCTAATGAGAATGCAGGTACCAAAGTTAACGTTCAACAAGAACACAGCGGTCCAATCTTTTTATACCGTACAACTAAGGACACTCTCAGAGTTTGGTTGCTGAAAAAGCTGATATCTAAGAAACAAGTGTCATCAGGGGACTCGCAGTTAAGATGTACAAAAAGGACTTATAGTCACATCACAGACTGTAACTCGTTCATCAAAGAATGGAAAGTTTATTGTCGATGATAAACTTATCCTTATAACGTGAAATTAAGTTTTCTCGGGCATGAGCTAAAATTAAAAACATTCGAAGTTTTTAAGCTCATGCACAATGGCTCACATTCAAATTACAGTCTGTGACCCGAACTTCAGAGAAAGGGAAGTTTATCTCGTCAACTATAACTTACCCTCAAAACAATAAATTAAACTTTCTCGGACACAGACTAAAATTAAAACTATTCAAAAGTTTTTAAGCTCGTGTATAATGCTCATCGCTAAATGTCAGACGATGACCCGATCTTCACATAAAGGAAAGTTTATGGCCGATGATAAACTTATCCTCAAAAACGAGAAATTAATTTTTCTCGGACACGAGCTTACACTAAGACCATTCAAAGGTTTTAAGTTCGTGTGTATAGGTTCATTGTTAAATTTTAGACGATGACCCGATCTTTAGAGAAAGGAAAGTTTATCGTCGATGATAAACTTATCCTCAAAACGAGAAATTAATTTCTCTCGGGCATGAGCTTATGTTAAAAACATTCAAAGTTTAAGCTCATGCACAACGGCTTGCAGTCACATGTTAGATTGTCAACCGCGATTCTAAGAAAGGAAAGTTTATCTCCGATGATAAACTTATCCTCATTAACGAGAAATTAAATTTTCCCGGACACGAGCTTACATTAAAACTATTCCAAAGTTTTAAGCTCGTGTAAATGGCGTATAATCACATTTCAGATTATGGCCCGGACTTCAAAGAAAGGAAAGTTTATCGCCGATGATAAACTTATCCTTACAGCAAGGAATTAATTTTTCTTGGGCATGAGCTTATATTAAAAAGCATTCGAAGTTTTTAAGCTCATGCACAATGGCTTACAGTTAAATATCAGACTTTAACTCGGACTTCAGTTTTAGGAAAGTTTATCTTAAATGATAACTTATCCTCGTAACGAGAAATTCATTTTTCTCGGTCATGAGCTTGTATTAAAACATTCTAAGTCTTAAGCTCATAAAGGAAAGTGTATCTTTTAAATAAGAGAACTTTTTCTTCATAACGAGAAATTCATTTTTCTCGGTCATGAGCTTTACGTTAAAACATTCAAAAGTTTTTCAAGCTCATGAAAACGACTTCTAAGTAAATGTCTACTTAGGACTCGTTTTTCAGTTAAAAAGAAAGTGTATCGCCGATGATAAACTTGTCCTTAACAATGGGAAGTTTACAACTTCTCGGAGTTGAGCTCGTTTTGCAAGATATTCAACATCTTAAGCTCAAGTAATTGGTTTTCAAAACATTAAACACAACTTTTCGAGAATTTCTCAAAAGATTTTTCTAAATCTTTCAAAATTGTCTGTTCAAAAATGTTTTGATAAAAAGAGCATATCTTCTGGAATCGATAATATTTACGATACTAGAAATGTCAATCAATAATGACACGGGGTTGTAAATAAAGTTCGAGCAGAAGTTCAAATGTTTTAAAACATGCTCAAAATGGCTTGCTATTATTTCAGATAGTAACCTGCTTTTCATATTAAAGTCAAGCATTTCACCGGAAAGCCTTGACTCAACAACAAGAATTAATTTTCTCAGGCATGGTTTACTTTGTAACCATGTAAGGGATTGTGTTTATATAATAACACAATCTAACACGAATATATGTACGTGTCAGTGC
Source organism: Glebionis coronaria (assembly GCA_025667525.1). Taxonomy (NCBI): domain Eukaryota; kingdom Viridiplantae; phylum Streptophyta; class Magnoliopsida; order Asterales; family Asteraceae; genus Glebionis; species Glebionis coronaria. Next base: position 484,534,347 of record CM046875.1, on the reverse strand, counting down.
ATTTATTTGTTAAAACAAGAGAAATCTTGTTCTTATGAAGTTATCATCTCCACAAACCGTAGCAATTTACAATTGATATCTACATACTCGACGATGCGACTACTAAAACGGCGACTACAGCTCTTTCAATAGAACACGGGTCAACAGTTGAGGGGGAGCAATTGTCCAGCTTTCAGAATCTTTGACACCGAAAGTGCCAAGTTCACATATTGGTGTCAAGACAACGATATCAATCGCACACATGGAGTCAAGAGATAACTTTAGACGTGACGAGGCGCCAAACATTCGTGAACAAGAACCATGTGATTCTTTCATATGATGTTCTGCATCATTTAGGTCCAACTTCGTAAATTATTAATCTTGTGAATACATTATCATATATGATCTTTGCACGTGATAAATACCTTACACTTGTGTTTAAAAGGTATTTATTCTACGTTTCAAGTACACCCTCATTCATTTGAGGGGGAGCTTGTGAAAAACATGAAGATAATTGGATTTTCATTTCTCTTCCCAAATTTTCTTACAATGCTATTAAATCAATTGATATTAAAAACATCGATTGGGTTAATATTTTTAATATGGGGGAGAAATGTGATTTAATATTGAGATCAATAATGGTTTGACTTAATGTGCTGGCTCATCCCGACATGTGCGAAATGTTTTCGAATATCGTGGCATGTGTTAAGGGGGAGCAAAATGGATTTGGATATCAAAATGGATTTCATGGTGACATAAACTTACCCAAAACATCTCTATTAACAATGGTGAAGATTGTGGTGACATAAGGATGGTAGGTTAGGATAAAGTCCAATGATTCCTCTAGAACCGGAGGAATCTTCCCAATGACATTCCATAGCTAGAAATAGTAATCCTTAGGAAATATGGAGAAAGATTGTGAATGTAGTTGAATGTCGACCAAGTACTTAAGTTAGCACTGGAACAATCACAACAAGGAGTTATGACGTATTGGTAAGCATTGAAGGGGTTGAAGAATGAAAAAGAATTGTAAAAATAAAGGGTGTAAAGAAAGAAGCCCTCCTTACAACCTTAGGTAGAAACCGGGTCAATACATATGCTATGAGATCATTTTCTTGATGATTCTTGACATTGAAGATAGACATCATGGACCCAGTGATGCAATGCACAACCCATCCCAGCTAACTCAGATATCTCTTAAAAGATATTCGTTTTAATCACACGGAGACAACGGATTATCTATTGATTTATTCACTCCGAATAAATTGGTATTGAAATGGTGGCACACCTCTCCAGCCTCTGATCACTAAAATCCAAAATGCACGATCGAGTCTAGAGCCATTTGAGATCATCAAATATCTCATTAGGACACACTTTCATAATTCCTTGCTTCTTCACACACTGTGAAAAGTAAGAAAGATCCTAAGAGTCCTACGCAAAATCTTCATGATCTTGCCTGAACATCCGAGTAATACGAAAGTATTTACAATGAAGATGGAAATCCTTCTTGAGCGAATATCAAAAAGCTCAAGGTTGGTGACTTGTGCGATTCTTTATGAATCAAGCTTGTGATAATTGGAAAGCAACAGTGGTTTAATTCTTAACTGAACTTAAACACGTTCCAGGCCTCTACGCAACATCTTAGTGATCTTTCCAGAACACTCAGAGTGATACCTTAATGTTCACAGTGATGAGTGGAAATCCTTCTAGTGTTAACCTCAAACAGAACTTGGAAGGTAACTTGCAAGATTCTATACGAATCAAGCTCATGACAACTAGAAAGCAAAGATGGTGCGGTTCTTAATTGAATTTCACTTGTTCCACGAACATGAATTGACGGCTTCAAATCATACGGATATTATTATCCAAATGATTCACTCTTTATGTTCGCAGTCAGCTTTGGACGGTCGAATAAAGAGAACGGGTTTAACCACGAAATCTTGTCAAGGAGGTTCTTAATTGAAACTACCTGCCACAAGTACGATATTTCATATCGTCCAATGGTCTTCACCGACCGGAGGTAAAATGCTACCGAATTAGAATGAAATGTTCAAGGCCATTTCATCCGTGTATATGTTTTGTTGCTAACTGTCTTATGCAGCGTAACAAGAAGGTGGCATTGCGGTGTAAAATCCAGAAGAAGTCATCAACACATGCTTATACTATATGCACTTAATACTTCAACAAATTCAAGAAAGTCTAAAAGTCAAGTCTTCCGCTGTATCAAACTCTAAAGCTTTCAGGAATTTATAAAATTATAAGTATGTGGAACATGAAGTCACGAGGAGGCAAATTTCACAAGTGATGAATGTACAAGGTCAAGGCAAGGAAACATGCTCAAGACTAAAGCCAAAGATCACATCAGTATACTCACAAGAACAAGATCGAAGACTCAAGCATAATATGCTAGGTTTAAGATTTTGTAAAATGGTGTGACCTCCCTTAGGGGGAGATTGTTGGAAATATGTTTTTCCAAGGAAAGTCTCGGTCACATCATTGTTAGCATAGATCACGAGCTATAGAATATTTTGGACATTGTAACTTGGAGTGACCTCCCTTAGGGGGAGATTGTTGGAAATACGTTTTTACGTATTTAGAAGGGATCGGTCACTCCAATGATATATTCAAGTATTAGGCTCGTGATCCATTATGTAAACAGTATAGCCCATATATCCCACATGTAGGGTAGGCTATATATACCCCCTCCTAGCATGTTAGGAGGGGTCGCTCATTGTTTATTTCACATTTTCATTAATCACATCTCTCATTCTCTCATTCTCTCCTTTCTCTCTCTAGCTTTCTCTCTCTAGTTCTTCCTTCTCCATCCCTCTCTTTTGATAAATCCAACACATCTACAATCCTAAGAAACTAAGGACCTACAAAGACTCCCCCTCGCACTCCTCCAGACACCATCAACCTAAGGTAACTTCCTTCCCACACATTGTAGTTTTTGTTCTCATGTTGTTTTCTTTTCCTTTTTATCTCACCACCATTCCTATGTATCAGTGACGACCCAGAGAAGTCTTATGTGAAAGCTAAGACCACGCCTTCCCCCACAAGGAGACTTCATCAGCAGGGGGAAGTGCGTTTCTCCAAGACCCTGTCTTTGCTCCTAGCTGGGAACTGCCTGCATCTTCTGATTTGACATACACTTTTGACTGCTCAAGTTCCTTGGATAACATTGTGCCCCCTGCCCGAGCGGAAATTCTGGAAGGAATGAGTGACGATGTCCTGGTCTATGAAGCCAGCTATCTAGTAGCGCAACATGTGACATTGACGTCACATCTTAAGAAGAGATTCCTAGAGTTGTCTGCCAAAGTCCGCACCACGGAGGAAAGACTGAGGCAAGTTACTGAAGAAAAATCCATCGCGTTGGGGTATATGCAAGAAAAAATCGACCAAGAGATCGAGATAGGAAGAAAGGATGCAGCCCTTCTCCATTCTTTGACAGAGTAAAGGAACAGGCTATCCTCCGCTCTAGATGAAGAGCGCGCCCAGCTCAACCAGCTAAAGGCCTCCAACCAGGTTGCTATGGGGGCCTTCGAAGAAGGAAAAAATAAGTTCGTAGCTGATGTTGATGCGTTGGGCGCCAAGGTGAAGGAGGATGTAAGCGACCTCGGCGGTCAATTAAAGAGGCTGAGCATAGAGCTGGATGAAGACTTGTATCCACGCTTAATGAAGGAAGTAGCTGAGAAGCGGTGGCTAGTGCGCCATGGTTTGCGCTTAGCCGCGATGGGTGCCTTGGAAGACCCCACTTTGCGAACTTCCTTCTCCAAGTCTGTGATAGATGCGGTTAACGAGGGTACTTCCAGAGGTTTGGTTTCAGCACACAAGGCAAAGTTACTGAACAAAGAACTAGCAGAGGTGTCCTTTTATGATCCGAAGGCCGATTCCAAACTTACAACAGCCCTGCAAGATATGAAAGCTTGCCCACTGCCATCCTTTGGTTTAGAAGATAAGGACCATGAGGTACCCTTGGAAATTGTGATGGAGGGCCTCACACTGGCGCGCCACAAGGCAGAGGGCGCAGAAGCATTGCTGGACTTCCACCTGAAACCGTCCATGGAGCAGCTGACCATACCCATATTTTCACATCCCAAGGACGCACTTGATCCATTCAGAATTGAAAAGGAAGTTCTGCTGTTCGAGGTGCTAGCAGCCCATGAGAGTCGCGCTGTTGCCAAGAGGGCCCTTCTGAAAATAGAGGTCGCACCATCCGTTGGCGTAACCCACCTTGCACCCTCCATTCCTGTGCTGCCATTACCACTACTAGAGAGGGATTCTCGTATTCTAGACCGAATGGAGAAGAGCTTGAGAGACCATCGTGCCACTGCTTACTGCCCACCGCTGCTGAAACTGAAGAGGTCGTCATCCGAGAACCATTTGCTCACCAACCGCTCTACTGACTTGTAAATATGTTTCTGATTTTGTTATGCTCAAATGTTCGAACTCGTTTCTACTAAACACTATTTTTGTTTATGAAAAGTGTGCTTAATGTTGCTAACACAATTTCTCAAAATAAGTTAATGTAAAATCATAAATGGTCCATATGGGTTTGAGAAGCTCATTACGTGCAGTATACCGCTACTACCATAAGGACGGCCAGGTGAGGCTGACCAATTGTTAGGTGCGCACGATTGTGTCTTAACAGTATCAAAGTTTACTGGTTGCATAACTTGCTATGACGTCATGAATAGCAAGGGGCCTAACAAGGATACACGATCCATGGTCGATGGTGTTGCATCCCACTTACTCGACGGGTCTAATTAGTAGGGTAGGCTCATTCCTCTTATTTCGCCTGGAAACGTTGTGCACGCGTGCGCTAGTAGGCAATATATAATACATAAAAAAGAAAATATGTATGACAAAAAGAAATATTTTCAGAACGCGCCCTCGAACTAGCTAGGTACCACGACAGTTTTATTAATACTTGCAAGTTTTAACACATGAAAGAAAAGAAAAAACAATACATTTATTCAAGAAGTCCGCCGCTAAAGGTAGCACTTCTTTAGATGGCATATGTTCCAAGGTCTTTATAGGTCGCGGCCATACATGTCACGCAGCCGATACGCGTCATTCCCTAGTGCATATGTCACTATATAAGGTCCGTCCCAGTTAGGTCCAAGTAGTCCGAAATGACATACTATGTTATCCCATGATGCGCGTCTTGCACTCCTAGTTTTACATTTATAAACAAGACTTATTAATTCTTAACTACGCATACGAGAAAGTATACTCGTTCTATTGTAGCAAACTTGGGTAAGTCAAGATCGTCCCATGGGATTTGCGTATATTCAAAACATTTGGGTGGTGTAGGTAATAAGGTTGTCACTACCGATATTACCGCTAGAATTAACTTAGTAAAGGAAATCATAATTAAAAGTAATACTTGTGTGAATTCCATTTCATCCGTAGGAGAGTTAATTTATGTGCGTTTAGTAACTATGAATCACAAATCTAAAGTACATGAATTCCATTCCATGGTATTTTTCATAGAATCCATATTAACGAATTGGTGTAGACAAACCCTTTCGACCTGTGATTATCTATGCCAATTCATTTTAATCCCCATTTGTTAGAAAATATAAAGAGATGAGTTTGGTTTGAATGGGTTCTTTCGACCTATACCCAAGATAATTCTTTTGACAAATTCCTTTAACCAACTCGTCAAGGTGAGTGTCAATCACCAAGAAACTAAATTGACTCATGCACAAATCTTTTAGAACATAGTTTATCGGAAATCCTTTCATCCTATAGATCCAATAAAAAGCTATATTTCATTTGATTATCAAAACATGTTTCAAGAAATTATCAACCATAAAAACCCAATTATACTCTCTTGATCATAAAACCAAACTCCCCTTTAGAATTCATGTTCATCACACAAGTATATCACACTACTCGGAATTCAAACACATTGCAACACAATTCATAACTTTTTCAAACATTCAACAAGACTTAAATTATAATGAGAATCAATTCAAGTACAAGAGTTTACCAATAGTTCTTCAAAACACAAGGAAATAACAAAATAGAATTTAAAGCAATTCTAAACCCTCCAATTAACAAATGAACCTCCAACCGAATCTCTTCTTCACGAAATTCGTCCCTCCTATGACGATTAACAGGGTTTATTGTCTTTCGGGTTATGTAGGAATGGTGATTCTAACCTTTGTCAAAGGTTAGAATGATCCTTGGATTTAGCACACTTGCAAACAATGACCTTAAGGTCTAATTTATACACCATTTTTGCTTGGGGAGAAGGTAAAAACTGTTGGGAATGATTATGGAGGGGAAATGAGAAGCCTCCCATTGATGGTGGCGGTTTGATGAGACTGCAATTATACATAGTCTCATCGTCCAAATTGGGCTTAAAACGCTTAAAATATCATTAAAATACCCCAAAATATGCTTGTGTTTGTTCATTGTGTATTTTAGGTACGGATATCGTGAAATCAACAAAAGATCACAAGAATCAAGCAAAAACGAACACGAGAAATGAAGCCGCACAAAGAACCAGACCTGAACAATGATTTTCCAAAGAAGTCCTTGAAGTTTGAAGACTTGGCAAGATTAGTCCCTTAACTTTGGAAGACTTATCATTTTAAACCCTTGAAAAACTCAAAAATTGCACTTGGGTCCCTAAAATGATGAGATTATACATATATGGCCCTTGAAGATTGCTCAAATTACAATTTTGGTCCTTGAAACAAGTTTTCATAACTTTTTGTGGCCAAAATGAGAATATAGAAACTTGGTTAACAAAGGGATTTAAGTGTTGGCTGTTGAAAAACTTGTATGACAGATTTTTGGGAATTCAAGGACCATTGTTGCCAAGACAACCAAACCCACCCCACCAATCATTAATCACCACGCCAGCCCAGCCTACCCACATCAGCATTCCAGTATAATTGTTAATTGGTTTTTAAAACTGGTTAATATTTTACTAAGGGGAGCGGGTAACAATTAAATTATACCCAAAACACAACCAAAACCTATCTTTATCACACCCCAATCTCATAAACCCCAACATCACCAGCAGCATAAATTAGGGTAATTTCTAAGAGGATTTTAAAGATAATAGAGGGTTTTGACTATTAAACCAAAGGAGAATGCACCCATGTGCTGGATGCAGAGGCCACATCAGCTTTGGTCCCCAAATCACCCACCCATCACTCTCACTTTGCAACAGATGAATACCAATCAACGGTTCATCTTACTTGGCGTGTTTCCCACATCAAATAGATGAACAAGATCAATACCAACTGCTGGCACATCACATGAAAGCTTGGACCAGATTCAAACTTCGAATATGCTTCAAGCATATGCTGGGGCAACTTTGGCAATTCAGCAATTAGGGTTTGTTTCTACTTTTTTTTTATTATTCTAGATACTTCTGTAGACCAGTATAAAAGGAGCCTGCGATTTGTGCAATAGCCCTTTGTTCCAACTTATGTAATATTTTTTCTTATTAATGAATAGTTAAAGTATTTTTAGTCAAATTTGCATAAGTTGAGTTCCTGTTTTATGTTTTCAGTAGTGTAATGATTTATTGTTTTTCTGGAAAGTAATATAATTTTTTGTTATCAAATATTTTTGTTCAAGTTAATTCTGGCAAAAGGTGTTTGAAGATCCGAGTTTGATAAGTTATGAAGTGGAGTTGTTTGACAATCAATTTTATTTCATTAAGTCTTAAACTTGTTAAATTTATGGTTCGTGTCATTTGAGAAGTTTGTCCGAGTTGGTTTCAAGCTCATGCTTTAAAGTTGTTGTTTTCTAAAAATCTTGTTTTTAAAACTATTTATGTGTTAAGTATATCTCATCACTTTTTGGTCACTTGAGCTTGAGCTTAAACCAGTAGACATCTGGTGTTCGTAAAAGCTTTTGGGTCCAAAAAGTCCATTGGTTTGCTTTCTAATCTTAGCAGGTATTGAAGATATACTTTTCTTGTGTTCTAGAACCTTAGTTCTGTTGTAGAACTACAACAAGGTCCCCATTCCTTAAGCTACTTTTAAGCCATAACAGCCCCAAGGAGACGGCAATCAGCACTATCACTTGGCCTGAACAAGGCCAAGTTGGGTAACGAGCTTGAACCCTCCTTGCTTCTTTCTGTCCATTTCGTTGCCTATGTGATTGTTACCCTAAGTTGTTGTTTTGCTAGAATACAGGTTGAATTTTGTGTTTACTTGGTTTAATCCGTTAAGTTACATAATCAGCAGTTTGATTTTTAAGAAGTCGGTTTTGTTAAAATTCCGTCTAAATCAGGTTTTATGCTTGTTTAGGTTTAGATGAAATAGATTTGGAGTTTATTTACATAGTTCAGTTTATTTTTAGCATTATTTTATTATTTTTATTATTATTTTAGTTTAAAAAGTTTTTTTAGCCTTTTAAAAATAGAAAAATAGTTTTAAAAATTTTGGAAAAATACTTTTTAGTCTTTAAATAATATAAGTGAGTTATTAGTTCAATAAAATAATATTTTGGGCTTTTTATTGATTATATTTAATTTTAGGGCTTTAATTAGCATTAAAAATTAAATATTTAATCAATAAAAGGTTTTAAAATTTATTTATTGAATTTTTATTCTTATTTATATTATTTTAGACTTAGTCTTAATTTTTAATTAATTTTTAAGTTTTAATTTTTAATTTCGTCATGTTTTACGTATTTACGTCCGCGTTTTACGTTAAATCGTCGTAGTGTAATCGTAATCGTAGCTCGTCTTTAATTTTTCTCTTCTAAACCAAAAACGTCACTAATCCAAACTTTGATTTTACAATTTGGCACACTAATCCACACACCTCCTTCGAGAACGAACCCGCATTTATTCAGTTTTACGGTTATTAATTAAATTGTAACGCTTAATACTTGCCACATACGCGTTTTTCCTAAAACGTGTACGATTTACCTACATCAATAAATGGCGCCGCTGCCGGGGAGGTGTTTTTAGTGTGCCATTATTACTATCGTGTTTGTGTGAGTAGTGCGTTTTTGCTTTTCAATTTTTGGAAAGCGTACATAAACGTACATACTCATTTTTGTTATTTTTCTCTATTATATTATAGTATCCAAATAAAACGTGTTTAATTTTCCTAAATTAAACACAAATCAATCATTTTACTATATTGTAGATATCCATTATCGTTTTCGTTTTTCTTTGTGAATATATTACTAATTGTACTTACGTAGAACAATAAAGATACAAGTACTCCAAAAGCGTGAAAACGCAACCTTGATTCGGGATTTCATCACTCGATCATTGTATTCGAATCTAAAGCAAAAGTTTAAAGGCAAAATAGATAAATACTTTTGTGAGGCTTAATTTTAATTAACACAAACTATAAGGTGGGTATAAGGCGGTTGAATTTCACGACCTAAGGGAAAAAGGCTCTTAAGTGCTTAGCGCCGCCTCGTTTCCCCCGCTTGCTTGTGCGTGTTTTGAGAAAGAGGGCCAATCGAGGGTTTGCCGCCCAAGTACTATCTACGTATCATATATATTTGCTTGTTTTCAAGATTAAACCCTCTTGAACGTTTTGGTGTTCCACCAACGTTCTAAAGTCATCAAAGGCGTTCACTCCATGTGATCATTTTCATTCTTTGAGGCTCCTTTAATCGAGAAATCGATTCGAGGAGAGATTTGTAGATTTGAGTCTACGTAATACACCAAAAAAAACCAAAAATATTAAAAAACAATCAAAAATGAAAAATATTCTTCTTACCCCTTATCAATTAATTCTTTTTCTAACCCTCTAGTGTTTAATTCTCGTAACACCATTCGCGTTTCATCATGTCTAACGATGGATATTACTCTTGTCCATATTGTGGAGGTCCGCCCGACGGTGGTAATTGTTTCAATTGCGAGATTTATGGAGGAAGGGAGGGGTATATATACAACTCTCCTCAAAACGACCATGGTTACGGATTTCAATCCTATGACCAAACTCCACAACTGCCTTCGTCTTATTGGTGTGATTTTTGCGGTTTGGAGCACGACTTCGGATTTTGTTGTACGAATTATAATGACCCCAAACCGAATCCTAATTTCTTTGACCAATCATCGAAATATCCATCGTCGTATTCATGTGAGTCTTGTGGAACCGCACCTCATTATGGGTACGATTGTCAACCGATGAACTACAATACGTCTTTCGACAATCAATTCTCCGGTTTTGACCAATCACCTCCACAAAAAATTTTCGATGATGATCTCGGTGCAAGTCGCGTTGACGAGGGATTTAAAGAAATCAAAATGCTTTTTCAACAAATTATGGAGAAAAAGGAACTTTCAATCGTCGAAGTGATCGAAGAAAGCATCAAAGATATGGAAGAGGAGAAACGACGAATCAATCAAGAAATAAACGATATAACTAATGAACTCGGCATTAGGAGATATCATAAAGAAGAAATAAGTGACGAGTTTAAAAGAGAGTGTGAGATTAGAACTAAACAACTTTTACAAGATTACAATGGTTTAAGCATCGATATTCGTCATAAAAAACAAGAACTAGAAAGAGAGGAGCATCTAGCTAGATGTGATCTCACGCCTCCTATTTATGATAACGACGACGATTGCGACATTTTTAATCTCAACTCGTCTTGTGAAACCATTACTCTCATGCTCCCTACGATACCCGATGCCTCTCTAAGTATGGGGGAGAAGAATCTTAGCACTAATCCTAGTATTGAGATCCCTATTCCAATCCAAAGTGAGCCTACGGTTGTCTCCGATGAGGAGTTAAGTGATTTTGCTCTCGATGAATTTTTCCACGAAAATTCTAGCGAGGCAAATTACGATAGTGAGTGTGATACGATTTCATGTGATGATGTCTCTCCCAATGAGACTTCGGGTAGAGAATCATTGACTTTTTCGAACCCGCTTTTCGATGATGATTTTTCCACTAGTGATGACGAGTCACTACTCGATGAGGAAGTTCGTGTCGACAAATTTAAAATCTACTTGAATACCCTTTTTGAATTTGATGACGAGTTCGTTTTTGGTGACGTAAATCCTCTCTTTGATGAGATATTCGAGGACATCGAGAGTGAGGATTCTTTGGATCCTAAACTCGATGAGCCGGATTTGTTAGTCACCCTCCCTAAGTCTCATTTGGATGAGCCTTCTCTTATAACTTGTGATGTTTCCATTCTCGATGGGTTCACCGATGGACCGCCTCTCGATGAGAATGAGGATTTCAATGAGGCCTTTCCCTTTGAACCGGGAGGAGACTTTGAGACCTCCATTTTTATTGATTCTCTTTCAAATTTGCCTTCGTCTCAAAGTAATCCTACCCACCCTCTCGGTTCTCATTACTACACGTACTTCGAGTACGTTGTAAGGAGTTTTCTTCCTTACAAAACGTATCCTTCGGCTTTGCCTTTATCATTTTCCACCGAATGTGAGGATACGATCTTCGACCCCGGTATAAAGGCTTTGCCTTTATTTACGGTTTCTTTGGGCCTTGTTTACCATGTAAGCCCCACCAAAAATGACAAAACCATGATTAATCCTAAATGATCACACGTATGGGGATTCGAGTCGAGCTTTTGACTCGGTTATCAAAAACAAGGTGCCTCGTGGGGGATTCTCATGCTTATCCTTGTATATATTATCGCTTTCTTAGATTAACGTAACGAGGGGACTTGTGCTCTTCCTACCTTTGTTTCGTGGTTGTTTGTGATTGTGATTTATTAGGTTCATCGACACCATTGAAGCCTCTCGTGTTCGTTTTACGGATCACTCGAGCTTCGATCGTTGCCTTTGGAGATTCCGATATCCGATGATATCCTTTTATGTCTAGCATAATTCATAAACGGCTTTTAGGTTATTTTTTTTACCCTTTCCATGCTCGAGATTAAGCATTCGACTTCGTCTCTAGTATGGGGGTGTTTTCACCCCTAGACTCGAAACATTGAGGACAATGTTTAGTTTTAGTATGGGGGTGAGTAGATACTTCACCTTGCTTACGTCACCACGCAATCCAATATTCATCTTTTTGCTATCGTTTTGTTACAAATAAGGCTAAAAATGGCCAAAATTTAAAAATTTTCTAGTTTTTCATAAGTGTTTAAGACACGAATGTAGGTTTTCCGATGGTGAGAATAAGAGTAATTTTTGACTCGACCGTGCGTGTTGAGCACTTAGCTCGATTCCTTAACTTTTTAGGCTAAGTCTCTTAAATGAGGACGAGAAATGATAGAGTTATTTATAAGTCTCGTAATCGTCATGATCTCATGTGTAGTGATTATTAGCTTATTCTCCCCACGCTTTTGTATAATAAAATGTTAATAAATATTGATTTAGCGGTTTAGTCACTATTGTTGGTTTCTAATTTGTTTTAATAGCTTCCATGTAATTAAATTGGGAAAACATTAAGGTATCGCCAGCGTCACGGTTTTGAAGTATTGGCACCCGAATAATCGAAAGCTTCACCTAATAATAAGATTTCAAGTGCTCACCTAAATTAAGCAAAAATTTGAAGCTCACAAGGCCGAAAAATCTATGCCCAAATTGAAAGTGAATCAAGCCTTAATCTTTGAAGCTTTAAAGATCCAAAATTCGCTTTAGCGTGAGGATATACGTCTTTGGCTAATAAAACCACCGATGAGGCGGATAATAAAAGGCAAGGCAAGACCGAAGTCATAATAAAAGCTCCATGGCGGAGTTGAATAAAAGATGGAGGTAAACCAAAGATAATAAGGCCCTTCCGTTAGGGGGCGTATAAAAGTCTTAGTAATAAGTCTCATGTTCAAAACCGTTATAAAACCGTGTTTATCGATCCTTCTTGTTGACTTAATTTTTTGACATCGTTGTCTATTAGGATGAATTATTAATTTGATGATTTTGGTTACACCGTTAAAACTCTAATTTTAGACTTAATCTCTATTCACGCATAAGTCAATGATGTATCCTCGTGATCATTAAGACAAAAATAAAATATAAGAGATACCAAGTAGGAATAAGGTAGTTTAGGTTCGTAATTAACACTCATGAGATATGATCGTGTTGCTAACTTATAATAACAATGATCTCGTTACACGCTTAGCATGGAATCGAGTGAAAATCGAGGATGACGAACTTATCTCTATGAGGCATTCACGTGTTCTTATTCTATGATCCTAAAAGTCACTTAATATTGATGAAAACATTACATTATGTCTAAAACACGTGTAATAGTTTATTTAAATTTATTTCTTCAATAAATGTCATCATAAAATAAATTTTGGAAGTGCTAAGATACTTAATTCTAGCATTGCATGGGGACACGACAATGGTTTAGTATGGGGGGTGATGAGACTGCAATTATACATAGTCTCATCGTCCAAATCGGGCTTAAAACGCTTAAAATATCATTAAAATACCCCAAAATATGCTTGTGTTTGTTCATTGTGTATTTTAGGTACGGATATCGTGAAATCAACAAAATATCACAAGAATCAAGCAAAAACGAACACGAGAAATGAAGCCGCACAAAGAACCGGACCTGAACAATGATTTTCCAAAGAAGTCCTTCAAGTTTGATGACTTGGCAAGATTAGTCCCTTAACTTTGGAAGACTTGTCATTTTAAACCCTTGAAAAACTCAAAAATTGCACTTGGGTCCCTAAAATGATGAGATTATACATATATGGCCCTTGAAGATTGCTCAAATTACAATTTTGGTCCTTGAAACAAGTTTTCATAACTTTTTGTGGCCAAAATGAGAATATAGAAACTTGGTTAACAAAGGGATTTAAGTGTTGGCTGTTGAAAAACTTGTATGACAGATTTTGGGAATTCAAGGACCATTGTTGCCAAGACAACCAAACCCACCCCACCAATCATTAATCACCACGCCAGCCCAGCCTACCCACATCAGCATTCCAGTATAATTGTTAATTGGTTTTTAAAACTGGTTAATATTTTACTAAGGGGAGCGGGTAACAATTAAATTATACCCAAAACACAACCAAAACCTATCTTTATCACACCCCAGTCTCATAAACCCTAACATCACCAGCAGCATAAATTAGGGTAATTTCTAAGAGGATTTTAAAGATAATAGAGGGTTTTGACTATTAAACCAAAGGAGAATGCACCCATGTGCTGGATGCAGAGGCCACATCAGCTTTGGTCCCCAAATCACCCACCCATCACTCTCACTTTGCAGCAGATGAATACCAATCAACGGTTCATCTTACTTGGCGTGTTTCCCACATCAAATAGACGAACAAGATCAATACCAACTGCTGGCACATCACATGAAAGCTTGGACCAGATTCAAACTTCGAATATGCTTCAAGTATATGCTGGGGAAACTTTGGCAATTCAGCAATTAGGGTTTGTTTCTACTTTTTTTTTATTATTCTAGATACTTCTGTAGACCAGTATAAAAGGATCCTGCGATTTGTGCAATAGCCCTTTGTTCCAACTTATGTAATATTTTTTTCTTATTAATGAATAGTTAAAGTATTTTTAGTCAAATTTGCATAAGTTGAGTTCCTGTTTTATGTTTTCAGTAGTGTAATGATTTATTGTTTTTCTGGAAAGTAATATAATTTTTTGTTATCAAATTTTTGTTCAAGTTAATTCTGGCAAAAGGTGTTTGAAGATCCGGGTTTGATAAGTTATGAAGTGGAGTTGTTTGACAATCAATTTTATTTCATTAAGTCTTAAACTTGTTAAATTTATGGTTCGTGTCATTTGAGAAGTTTGTCCGAGTTGGTTTCAAGCTCATGCTTTAAAGTTGTTGTTTTCTAAAAATCTTGTTTTTAAAACTATTTCTGTGTTCAGTATATCTCATCACTTTTTCGTCACTTGAGCTTGAGCTTAAACCAGTAGACATCTGGTGTTCGTAAAAGCTTTTGGGTCCAAAAAGTCCATTGGTTTGCTTTTTAATCTTAGCAGGTATTGAAGATATACTTTTCTTGTGTTCTAGAACCTTAGTTCTGTTGTAGAACTACAACAAGGTCCCCATTCCTTAAGCTACTTTTAAGCCAGAAGAGCCCCAAGGAGACGGCAATCAGCACTATCACTTGGCCTGAACAAGGCCAAGTTGGGTAACGAGCTTGAACCCTCCTTGCTTCTTTCTGTCCATTTCGTTGCCTATGTGATTGTTACCCTAAGTTGTTGTTTTGCTAGAATACAGGTTGAATTTTGTGTTTATTTGGTTTAATCCGTTAAGTTACATAATCAGCAGTTTGATTTTTAAGAAGTCGGTTTTGTTAAAATTCCGTCTAAATCAGGTTTTATGCTTGTTTAGGTTTAGATGAAATAGATTTGGAGTTTATTTACATAGTTCAGTTTTAGAAGAAAAAATCATTTTTTCTGTTTAAAAAAAGGGCTGTTTGGTTTTGTTACTTATTTGTCTTGGGTGACACAAGAAATAGGTGAAAATAGCTTAAACACACCCAAATGGATTAGTGATAGGTATTTTGTGCATTTTGGTTGGTGGTTTTAGTATTAAAAAATTGATAAAGTGGATTTAGTTTGTTCATTTTGTGAAAATGTGCTCATAGTCATCACAGTAGAGTGTTAGGCATTATTTTTATGTTTTGTGGTTTGTCATTTGGGCACAAGTTAGAAGTAAAAGGTAGATACATAGCCACATTAGCTAGTAGTAAGATTTGGTTAAGTTGTGGAGGTTTTAAAAACAAGTAAATAACTCGTTGTGACGCCAAAACACCCACAAACCCCTCTTTCTGTGAGTCTAAGCACCAGCAGGTTGTTCAAGCTTATTTTAGGGTGTTGTGGTTAGTATTTTTGCTTGTGATTAGATAATAGGTTGCATTTGTTGCTTTAGATTTGTAAGCTTTTAAGTAGCTTAAAAGTTACCTTATATACCACTGAATTGCATCATAGACCCACAAACTTTGCTTTCTGCCTACTATTTACATCAGCAAGTTTGGGAGGTCTAATATTGGACGTTAAGCTTTGATTTTTGGGCAAACTAGAAGCATTTAGGGTAGTTGAGTTATATTGCATGGTCATAGGGTTTTGTAGGCTTTAGATCGCGTAACCTTGCTCATAATAGCTTACTGTTTAAGCATATAAACTCCCGCAGCCCTCAAATTGCTGTCTATAGGTGGTGATTTCAGGGTGACTTTAGAGTTTAGCGTTAAAGTTTTGATCATTAGGAAGATTGGTGATTAGGGTAGTACTAAATTACTTGGTGAACTAAGTTTTCCAACTTTTGGAGACTTTAAATTAACCGTGTAGTCCACTGTTTGCCTAATACAGCCTATAGACCTCACCATTTGCATCAGCAGGTGTGCTGGTGTTGTTTTTGGGAATTGAGGCTTCAATCTTGGTTCAAATAGTAGCCTTAGGTTAGCTTTAGTCATATAGTAGCTGGTACTTCAAATTTGTAAGGATTTGGATAGTTAAATTTCTCAAAGTAACCCACTGAATAGCAATATACGCCCACAGCCCCAAATTTTGTTACCGTTATTGATTTTTGTGCATTAAGTTGTGAATTTGTGTTTGATATTGTTGAAGTTTTTGAGTTTTTATTGACTCTACAACCCACTGGTTGTAGGGGTGCCGTTTGTGCCCAAAAACATCGAAATACAAGCAAAAACGAGCCCAAAACGAGCCGAAAAAACATACAGTAGGTTTTTCTTTGTTGTCCGAGAACGCTGCAACTTTTTTATTTTTTATAGTGTTGTCCGATATCGGACAACACTGAACTTGGACAAGCCTGTTGTCTGATGATATCTTGGACAACACTGAAGTACTCCACCATGGGGTACTTTGGGGTACTTTCATTTTTAGCCAATTTTTTTAGTTTTTTTTAAACTTTTTTATTTTTCCCTTGTTAATTTAGTTAAAAAAAAGATTTTTAGAAAAATAATATTTATTTTTAGCATTATTTTATTATTTTTATTATTATTTTAGTTTAAAAAGTGTTTTAGCCTTTTAAAAATAGAAAAATAGTTTTAAAAATTTTGGAAAAATACTTTTTAGTCTTTAAATAATATAAGTGAGTTATTAGTTCAATAAAATAATATTTGGGCTTTTTATTGATTATATTTAATTTTAGGGCTTTAATTAGCATTAAAAATTGAATATTTAATCAATAAAAGGTTAAAATTTATTTATTGAATTTTTATTCTTATTTATATTATTTTAGACTTAGTCTTAATTTTTAATTAATTTTTAAGTTTAATTTTTAATTTCGTCACGTTTTACGTATTTACGTCCGCGTTTTACGTTAAATCGTCGTAGTGTAATCGTAATCGTAGCTCGTCTTTAATTTTTCTCTTCTAAACCAAAAACGTCACTAATCCAAACTTTGATTTTACAATTTGGCACACTAATCCACACACCTCCTTCGAGAAGGAACCCGCATTTATTCAGTTTTACGGTTATTAATTAAATCGTAACGCTTAATACTTGCCACATACGCGTTTTTCCTAAAACGTGTACGATTTACCTAAATCACGGTTTATGAGAGTTTTAATGTAACTTGTGCTAAAAATCTGACTAACAAGTTGCTGGTGGCTTCTCTCCGTGCTGGTGGCTTCTCTCAAGCTGGTGGCTTCTTGTCATGTTGGTGGTTTCTTGGCCATCTTCCACCTTTTTTGTTTTTTTAGTCCTTCTTCTTTATTTCTTCCTCCATCTTGTCTCTAAACTTCCAAGACTCCTTCGTCCCCAGTTATTCTTCATACGAGAGCTTACGTTCTCATGCCTCGTTTATTCTTTTACCTCCAATCCGTGCTTTTTTTTCCTTTATTCACGTTTCTTCATTCTTGCTTCCTACAAAATAGAATAACCAAACTTTGCACAATATTAGCAATAAAAGTCCGTTTATTACCACAAATACTATATGAATAGTGAAGATAACGCTTATTAATACATGTTGGATTTGAGCGTTATCAAATCCCCTCACACTAAAGCATTGCTCGCCCTTGAGCAAGTAAAGTAAAACCAAAATCAAAATTTTCAATATACACTTGTACTTGACTCCTAAAACTCTAAAGACACAAAAATAGTAGACACATCTTAGTCCGATGGGGCGTGAGCACCCGACAATTTTATAAAAAAGGACTTTAACATTTTTGACATATAAAAGCAAAAATACTAACCACCAAATGATCACATCCATCTTTCCCATCGTACTACTCTTGTCTTTTCTTTCTCCATTTTTTTTGTTTTTTTTTCACTTCAAGTATCACGTCTTGACACATTGGCCAATTAATACTACCATTTTACTTCTTATTCCTTCATCTTCATAATTTTTAGCTCATTGGCTATTATAACTAAGCTTTATAGCTCATTGGCTATTTATGCTTCTTTTTCCGCAATCCCCCTCACACTTTGGATGAGAATACGCTACAAAAAATACAAAATAGAGTAGCCAATCCTCTTTTGTTGAAATAACTCATGCGAATACAAAGTGTGACCAGTCTTGATCATCAAAAATCAATTTTTTTATAAAATAGGTGATTAGCAAAAACTTTTAAAATATTTTGCCTTTTATCATTTATTCTTGCCATAATCACACAAATCGTGATCTCACTGCGGATTAAAATACTACTAGAATAAAATTATTTTTTTATGTAACTTTTGAAAAGTAACCATTTTCGACAAAAATAGACCATTTTTCTTATTTGACCAGCCCCTCACACTTAAGTTGAACATTGTCCTCAATGGTAATAAACGAACTTCAAAGTATAAGAAAATTTGAAAAATAAGGTCAGATGATACTACCGAAATATGAATATGAACTCCATGTGGTTTTGTTGCATCATGAGTCTAAAGAAAACTCCATATTTTCCACCAATGTTGAATTCATATGTCAATTCCTGCAAATACTGCACTAACAAAAGAAATTTTTTTTCTCCAAATAACATAAAATAAAAGAAAATCACCAAAATGTCTAAAACCATTCCAAGTTAACAACTACAAACACAAATCCTTGGAAACAAAATAAAATAAAGTCTTTGAAAATGATATCTTACAAACTTCATATGATATGGTGTCTTCAATCTTCCATATCTTCATCATCATGAACTCCTCTCGATGATCCTTCGGCATCAAAATTTCTTAGAACAATAGAGCTGCTTCCAACGTACCCACCCGTATTTGGGTCTAAGTAATCATCAACGGACACTTCACCTACTCCATAAAATCCTTCATTCCTACGAGGATAGTGTGTGTGCGGGCGAGGATATGGTACATACGGATATGGATATGGTGGAACATTTGGTGGATCAGAGGTTGGGTAGCTATAGTTTGCTTGATCCGCCAAATGATGTAGGATTGGCACAGAATGCTTAAGAATGTAGTTGTTCCTCATTGTCATAGTATCTCTCCATATCATCATTCTTTCTATCTCACTCAAATTAGCATTCCAATCTCCCCAACTAGAGTTTACCCCACTTGTATCGTGCTCCTCTTCTCTTTGTTCTTAAGCTTCTTGTTGTAATGGCTCCGAATATCTTAGACATTTCTTTCTCTTGTCTAGCTCCTTCTCCAAAGCTCTTACATCCCAAACTTCATTATCAATCGGCTCCGAAAACTTCCTTATAGCATTACCATCTAAAACATTGAGCCTTTTAGCTGACCAAGTCACATAATGACCTCCACATACGTCAGTTACTATTTTCAATCCTGGGGCTCTCTTACACAAATACTCGGCAATTTCCCACACTATGTTCACTTGCCTTTCCTTAATAGCCACGCTCATCAACCATAGGTCAGTGTGTTATCATCTTTCCCTAGTTCCCGATCGATGCTCAATCTGTCCTACTATGAACCTATGTATAATTCTCAAAAGTGGATCCCTAACCGACCCAATCTTCTTATTCCCTGTAGTTTGTTCGGCTATGCTTTCCCAATATTCATTTATTGGTAAAAACTTCATATTGGTTTCTAGCTTGGCAAAGTGTAGCTCAAACAAAGGGTTATCCAAATCTTCCTCATCATACAATCCTAACACCTCTCCAAACTGTGCCAGTGTAAAATAGTAATTCACCCCTAGTAGTCTAAACCAAATGCAATTCTCACTCACTGCATCTTCAACTACCTTCTCAAAATAGGAAGTCGAAAAGAATTCAAGACATAACTCAGGATATACCTCACCTTGTATACATAAAGTCTTTTCAAACGAGTAGTCATTGAAAGTTGCTCCCGAACTATGAGTGTATGTCATCCTTAACCTTTCCTTCAAAATCTCATCACAACCAAACTTCCTTATTAAGCCCCAATCAACTATTCTAGGCTTGCCAAAGGACTTCCCTTGTAGCCTTGACAATCTCAATTTGTAAGCATGTCGTTCCATTCCTCCTAACCCTCGCCACTTCAAGTGCTCAGGCGACACAACCTTCATCTTGTATGGTACATCGCCTTGGCTATACTTTCGTTCGTATTTTTCGATCAACGGGTTAGGAGGCATTGTCCTCTTTTGCTTCTAAAACATTTTACAACATTTAAAATATTAGTATGTTAGTACATTAAACAAAAGATCCTAAAAAAAATTAAAATAAAATCAAACAAACAAACCAAAATAAAAATAAATTTTTTATTTTTTTACAGTCCAAGAGATGCCGACCGACATCTAATCTTGCTGGCGGCTTCTTGCTAACAGATTGCTTCGTGCCAACCGGCACACACCTCATGTCGGCGGCTTCTTGTTCACAGTGGGCTAGAAGCCGGCCGACATCTTCTCAAGCCGGCGGCTTCTCCAAAAATCCTATATTTTTTTATTTTTTATTTTATCATCCCCACTAACACTTCGTCAATTTTCCTTTATCCTAAAAATGGATCAAAACACTATGAACATCATCCAATTTCCAGAAATCATTCCTCTAAACAAATCAAAACTAGTAACATAACATCTACATTTCTTATTTATTCATCATTCCAAACTATTTAATCAATCTTACAAGATCAAAAACAACTATATTGATTAAACCCCATTTCAGTTCATCATCATCTAACCAAAACTAATCTACCCCCACACTATCAATGGCTCCATCTCCTAAATTCATATCACATCTTTAATATAAATCCTATGATTCATGCTTTATCCAACCTACTCATACGAATCAAAAATCAAAATTAATAGATGGGTGTCGGATTCAGTTACCTTGTTAGGTGCCATTGTTGTTTCTTCAAAAGAACTCAACCAAATGTTTTTTTCTTCTCTTTATTTCTGCATTTTTTTATGTGTGTGTGTGAGTGGGTTAAGTGTTTGGGTGAAATACCCCAAATACTCTATATGGGTTGGTTATATCCCCATAAATTCCCAGATTCCCCCCCCTCCCTTTTTTTTACAACATGTCTATAAAATCCTAAAAAAACATAATAACTAAATTAACCAAATTACCAAAAACCAAAAAAAATTCTAAATTATCAAACCACCAAGAAATTAAACCAAAATAGTGTCAAGGATAAACTAAAAATTAAAAGAAAAAGATCAAGCCTTTGTCTTGTTTTATTCTTGAAGTCTTGATTCTTCTAGTCCATGAAGTACTCCATGTTCAATACGTCATCGGCCCTAAACTTCTTTGCTAGCTTCCTCTTGGTATGTTTTGTCTTATATCCTCGTGTGTACACATTCCTACACGGTGTAGTGACTTCTATCTTGACGTGCCAAAATTTTTCTCCTTCTTTTCTCATATAAGTACTATCCCCATCCGGTCCCCAATCAAGGTTCTTCAATTGGACCGGTAGTGATCCCAAAAAGTCCGTCATTTTCTTGAAAACTAGAATATTCTGGAATGGGTTAAAGTAAGCTTCAACTAAAGCTCTCTCCATAGGATCTTCACATCCTAAATATGGTGCTCGCAATGGTCCATATAAGGGATAACCATCATCATCTATTCCAACTTCAAAACAGCTCAGCCATTCGTCCTCCATTTCACTTTCAAAATTGAAGTACCAAGGCTTTGCCCTTGGTCTAGGTGCATACGTATGAACGGTAATACCGTCGTTAATTGCAATAGTTCCTCGACCCAAATCAATAACTACTCCACATGTCTTTAAGAAAGGCCTCCCCAACAGCAATGGTAGGTCCCTATCCTCCGGGATGTCCATAATAAGGAAATCCATAACATAAGCTTGAAACCCGATTTGCACTCGGACGTTCCTTACCAAGCCCATCGGTTTGGTTTGCGTGTTGTCTGCCATAGTTAAGTTTGAAAGTATGGCTCCGGATTGCTCAAGCCAAGATGTTGATAGATTGAGTATGACATGACACTCACACTAGCTCCCGTGTCGGCTAATGCGTCGAATGGTGTGGTTCCATTGATTAGAACCGGTATCACAAAGTTTCCGGGATCTTGCATCTTCTTAGGTAGACCATGTTCAATGATCCTATCTTTGACATGCTCGTTGAATTCCTTCCCTTCCAAACGAGCCTCCATTTCTATTTCATCTAGCTTCTTCTGGTAGCATACAAAATTCTCCAAGACCTCCAAGATTGGCTTGGGTTCTTGAGTTCCTCTTCCTTCTTGTTCAAGATAATTCTTATCCTATCCTTTTGTTTATTGGAGAGAGGATAAGCCAATGGTAATAGATTGGGCACAAAAGCGGAAGGAGATCCTTCCTCAAGTTCAGTTTGAGTTGGCAAGTAATTATTTGGAGTTAGTTTGCTTGCCTGCGTGTTCTTGTTTCTCTTTGCCTTTCCCATCTTCACTACTTCATTCCCACTTTCAACCTTAGGTCCGTCTTCAACCAAAAACTCTATATAATCATCTTTCTCACTTTTGAGTTTGGTCAAATTGACCGTTAGTGTACCTTGCTCAAAATCCACAACACACCTAGTTTCCCAAAGGAACTTGTAACCAAAGACCACCGACGGTTCACCTATGTCGGCGTGGTCTATGATGTAGAATTCTGTCAAAAATACGTACCCATGGATGTTTACCCTTACGTCTCGTATCACACGTCTTCCATATTCGGTATAGCCAACTATCACGAACCCTAGCTTTCCCAACATCTCTTCTGTCATGTAATTGGTTGGGTAAGTAAGGTTTAATTCAGCATCCCATGCCCCTTGATTGTCAACTGTACATGGAATAGCAAACCGCATTAACGGTTCAGTGTATGAACGATATTCAGCCCTTTGGTAGACCGCTTTTTCACATCCTCCTTCATTGATTATCACACTCTTGTGAGGAAAAGCTTCCCACAAGTCCTTCTCGTCCTTGGTTGTTTTCACATTAGTGACACTTGAGTCACATTCATCACTGAGTTCTCCTTCTAACCCATTCAAGTATGCGGAAATCTCGCTAAGAGTATCCATCTTTAAAATTAAAACAAACATGACAAGTCCATGAACGTTGAGGTTATTGTTAGAAAAAAAACAATCATGATACAAATAAACATACAATCATATCCTAAAAAAAATAAACAAACAAACCAACAAACTAAAAAAAATAAAAAATTTTAACAGACCTAGTCTTGCCGACCGGCACGGATTCATGCCGGTGGCTTATCTTTAACAGTGTGACAGATGTCGGCCGGCATCTTCTCAAGCCGGCGGCTTGTTTGCCTGCAACAAAATTATTTCATTTTTAACATCTTTTTTACCATAATTTTCTGGATTTTTTTAAAAACATATTTTTGAAGTTTTTCATTAAGGGAACAAAATTAAACAAAACAAAAACATATAACTTTTAATCTAATCAAAATAAAGGCTAATCCAAACACTACCTAATTGCTTTTATTCTCTTTTTGTGATTTTATATGTATAAGTGATCTCATGAAATATGCAATGTAAACATCAAATAAACATAAAACACATTTATTCAAGCATATTATTTAGACTATGAGGTCCTAAACCTATTCTTATTCAATCTTTATTAACAATAAAAACTAAATTTTAACACTACCACTAATTTGTAATGATTATAACATGAAAAATAAATAAA
The DNA here is from genome assembly GCA_025667525.1 of Glebionis coronaria. Taxonomy (NCBI): domain Eukaryota; kingdom Viridiplantae; phylum Streptophyta; class Magnoliopsida; order Asterales; family Asteraceae; genus Glebionis; species Glebionis coronaria. The sequence goes on along the minus strand of CM046875.1, from coordinate 484,510,512 downwards.
TCCCCGGCAGCGGCGCCAAAAACTTGATGCGCATCTTGCACTCCTAGTTTTAAATTTATAAACAAGACTTATTAATTCCTTAACTATGCATACGAGTAAGTATACTCGTTCTATTGTAGCAAAGTTGGGTAAGTTAAGATCGTCCAATGGGATTTGCGTATATTCAAAACATTTAGGTGGTGTAGGTAATAGGGTTGTCATTACCGATATTACCGCTAGAATTAACTTAGTAAAGGAAATCATAATTAAAAGTAATACTTGTGTGAATTCCATTTCATCCATAGGAGAGTTAATTTGTGTGTGTTTAGCAACTATGAATCCACAAATCTAAAGTACATGAATTCCATTCCATGGTATTTTTCATAGAATCCATATTAACAAATTGGTGTAGACAAACCCTTTCGACCTATGATTATCTATGCCAATTCATTTTAATCCTCATTTGTTAGAAAATATAAAGAGATGAGTTTGGTTTGAATTGGTTCTTTCGACCTATACCCAATATAATTCTTTTGACAATTTCCTTTAACCAACTCGTCAAGGTGAGTGTCAATCACCAAGAAACCAAATTGACTCATGCACAAATCTTTTGGAACATAGTTTACCGTAAATCCTTTCGTCCTATAAATCCAATAAAAAGCTATATTTCATTTGATTATCAAAACATGTTTCAAGAAATTATCAACCATAAAAACCCAATTTTATTCTCTTGATCATAAAACCAAACTCTCCTTTAGAATTCATGTTCATCACACAAGTATATCACACTACTCGGAATTCAAACACATTGCAACACAATTCATAACTTTTTCAAACATTCAACAAGACTTAAATTATAATGAGAATCATATCAAGTACAAGAGTTTACCAATAGTTCTTCAAAACACAAGGAAATAACAAAATAGAATATAGAGCAATTCTAAAGCCTCCAACCAACAAATGAACCTCCAACCGAATCTCTTCTTCACGAAATTCATCCCTCCTATCAGGATTAACAGGGTTTATTGTCATTTGGGTTATGTAGGAATGGTGATTCTAACCTTTGTCAAGGGTTAGAATGATCCTTAGATTTAGCACACTGAAAACAATGACCCTAAGGTCTAATTTATACACCATTTTTGCTTGGGGAGAAGGTAAAAACTGCTGGGAATGATTATGGAGGGGAAATGAGAAGCCTCCCATTGATGGTGGAGGTTTATGAGAGTTTTAATGTAACTTGTGCTAAAAATCTGACTAATAAGTTGCTGGTGGCTTCTCTCCGTGCTGGTGGCTTCTCTCAAGCTGGTGGCTTCTTGTCATGCTGGTGGCTTCTTGGTCATCTTCCACCTTTTTGTTTTTTAGTCCTTCTTCTTTATTTATTCCTCCATCTTGTCTCTAAACTTCCAAGACTCCTGCGTCCTCAATTATTCTTCATACGAGATCTTAAATTCTCATGCCTCGTTTATTCTTTTACCTCCAATCCGTGCTTTTTATTCCTTTATTCACGTTTCTTCATTCTTACTTCCTACAAAATAGAATAACCAAACTTTGCACAATATTAGCAATAAAAGTCTGTTTATTACCACAAATACTATATGAATAGTGAAGATAACTCTTATTAATATATGTTGGATTTGAGAGTTATCATCCCATACGAACCTCTTCACCTGGTTCCCCGTGATTGTTGCGACTGCCTTCGCTTCAATCCATCTTGTGAAGTAATCCATCACGAATTTGAGAAACTTAACCCCACCCGCGGCTACGGGAAAAGGTCCCACGATATCTATTCCCCACTTGAAGAATGGCCAAGGGGAGGTGATTGGTGTAAGCTCCTCCTGGGGTTGCCGAGGTATTGGCCTGTGCACCTGGCAGTCATTGCATTTATTGATGAGCGTTTACGCGTCTGTATGCATGGTTGGCCAGTATTACCCGTTGCGCAACGATGTTGCTACCACGGACCTTGGTCCTGCGTGCATGCCGCATGACCCCTCGTGGATTTCGCTAATGATGTACTGCGCCTGGCATGGCCCTACGCATCTTAGCCATGGCTGGAGAAATGATCGCTTGTAAAGAACCCCATCTTTGACTTCAAATTTCCTCGAACGTCTTCGTATTCGTCGTGACTCGGTTTCGTCATGCGGGAGTGAATCATTCGTCAAATAACCCACAATAGGTGTCATCCATGTAGGGCCTTCTTCCTCTACGACCGATGTGACCTCTAGCTCTTTTATTGACTTGTCCTTGAGAATCTCCACCAGGACTTATTTTGATAGGTGTGCAAAACTGGTAGATGCTATTTTACTAAGTGCGTCTGCTTTCTTGTTTTCCCCCTGGGTAGTTGGCGTATTCGGAACTTATCGAAACCTTCAATCAATGCTTTGGCTTTTTGTAAGTATTGCACCATGTTCTCTTCTTTCGCCTCGTATTCGCCAAGCATATGGTTTGCCACCAGCCGAGAATCTACGTTTGCTTCAAGATTGCACACACCCATTTGTGTTGCGATTCTTAGCCCTCCTATTAGCGCCTCATACTCTACCTCATTATTTGTGGCTGTAAACTCAAAACGCAATACGTAGGTGAACTCTATTCCTTCGGGGTAGGTAAGTATGAGACCCGCACTTGATCCATCAGTGCAGGAGGACCCATCAATGAACAAGACCCACGAGATTGGGTCTTCTTCCTTTTGATCTAGCCCTTGAACGCCTTCTTTTGGTTTTTCAATGAGGAAATCTGCCAAAATTTTACGGCATTGCGCGGTCTGTAAGTAATTTTGTGTTCCTAAGTAGAACACTCTATTTCTAGAATCTACCTGTGACCTCCTGTTTTAATATTACCTGCTTTATTGGCTAATCAGTTATCACCACTATTGGGTGCGCTTGGAAGTATCGACGCAACCTCTTTGCCGCAAACACCAGTGCGAGTACTAATTTTTCCATTGGGGTGTAATTTAGCTCCGGGCTTTGCAACGCTCTACTTATGAAGTATACTGGAGTTTTCACATTTCTCTATCCGTTATTAGCACTGCACTGATCGCTCCATGTGTAGCAGACAAATACATTATCAGCTCCTCGTTAGGTCGTGGTGCGACTAACATAGGGAGCGAAGCCAAATGTGTTTTCAATTCCTCGAAGGCCTTTTCAGCTTCCTTAGTCCATTGAAGTCCCCTTTCTTAATGCACCTTTTGAGTGTTTTAAATAAAGGGAGTGACCTCTCTGCTGACTTGGACAGGAACCTGTTTAGCCGTACGAGTTTACCATTCAGCGACTGTACTTCTTTTTTTAGTCTTTGGCCTTTGGAGTTGAATGACCGCATCTGTTTTTTCCTAACAGGGTTTGATGTCGTTGAGGTCAATCATGTATCCTAGGAACATGCCTTCTGTTGCCCCAAAAGTACACTTCTTAGGATTTAACTTCATGTTTATTCTCCTTAGTGTTGAGAATGTTTCCTCTATATCCCGGATAAGCTCGCTCTCTGTGTGACTTTTGATTACCAAATCGTCGACATACACCTCCAAATTTCGCCCTATTTGGATTTCAAACGCTTTACCAACCAGCCGTTGATACGTGGCCCCTGCATTCTTGAGTCTAAATGGAATTTTTGTGTAGCAGTACACACCCTGGCTGGTATGGAATGCTGTTTTTTCTTCGTCCTCTTCTGCCATTTGTATTTGGTGGTATCCCTTGTATGCGTCCAGGAAGCATTTGAAGGGGTACCCGCACAACGATTCCACCTTCCAATCTATCTCCGGGAGTGGATAGCAATCTTGGGGACAGGCTTTATTGAGGTATGTGAAATCAACGCACATGCGCCAGCTACCATCATGTTTCTTCACCATTACTGGGTTAGCGAGCCAGTCATGATAGTAAACTTCCCTCGTGATTCATGCGTCTACTAGTTTTTTCACTTCCTCGAGTATCACCTTGTTGCGTTCTGGGGCCTGTCCTCTTTTCTTTTGCCTAATCGGAGGGTACCCTTCGCGGATTTGGAGCTTGTGCTCGGCTATTGACCTTGGTACCCCTTTCATATCTTTGGGTTCCCATTCGAAGATGTCTAGGTTGTCCTTTAAAAGGCGACACATGTCTGTCTTTCCTTTTTCAGACAGTGTTCTTCCGATTGTAATCTATTGATCCGGATACTGTGGATACACTACTACCTTTAGATTTGGCGGTGAGTTTACCTTAGGTTTCATTGTGACCCGTGGAGGTTCTGTGATCGCGTTACACTCCGGGGGAGTTATCGTTGTATTGAAGATCTTTACGATTCCTCCATCCACTGGGAATTTGATCATGCCATGAGATGTGGAAGGTACCGCTCGCATTGCTAGTATAGTTGGCCGCCCTATAATCTTGTTATATTGCGATGGCGACCGTATGATCAGGAAATTCATGGAGACATTTGTTGAGTGCTCATTGTCTCATACTTTCACTACTAGCTTTAGTTAGCCCAAAGGCCACACCACTTCTCCACTAAAACCAATGATCAGGGAGGTTGCAGGTATCATTTGGCTCTGTACTTATGCACTAAGTTTCAGGAAGCAGTGCTCATGCATTATTTCTGTTGATGAACCTCCATCCACATACATGCGATGTATGTTGTGCTGACCAATGCTTATTTCTATAACTAACAGGCCATCTACGACGTTCCTCGCGTTGAGTGGGGGGAAGGAAATGTCTTTTCCCTTCGAGAATTTATGGCTCACCTTTTGTCTGGTCCTTCGCTGCCATGATTCCACCATGTAAATATTCGTGCTAGCGACTTTTTGTCTTTCGTCTTCTGTGGTTTCCTTGACAAGGTGTTTCAGCTCACCTTTCTTTACTATATTTTCGATATATTTTTGTAGCTGAATACATTCGTTCGTAGCATGCCCCCTCTCATCATGGTATTCACAATATCTATTACCGACGCGCTTTTCGACCGGGGTGGTCATTGGTGTTGGCCTTGGGAAATTCGCACCTTCTGATACGAGGATTTCTCTTGGGGTTAACTTAAGAGGAGTAAACCTAGAGATATTAGCTCGTCCCTCTCTTCTCTTTCCCAAGTAATCAAGGCCTAGAGGTCTGCCTTGCCTGCTGGGCCATTCACTGGGCGCGTAGACAGATCTGTAGTCATAAGTGTTTCGTGTTACTTTTGAAGCAGCTGATTCTCCCTGTATGAATGACCTTACCCGCCTTAGTACTCCATCGAAGGTTTCGGGCGTTCTTTCATTCAACTTCTTTATTAGATCGATGTTTCGTATACCCGCCATGAAGCAAGATACTTTCAGAATTTCTGGGCAGTCTTTTATCTGAAGACACTCGCTCTTGAAGCGTTCCAGAAAGTCTTCCAGGTATTCGCCCTGGTTCTGTTTTACCCTAGCAAGTGATACAGCACTTCTATCATGTCTTTTCTGTTGCACATAGTTTCTTTTGAATGCTTTTCGCAACACTTCATATCCGTTGATTGTTCGTGGCGGAAGCCTATCGAACCACATCCGTACGTTACCTACGAGTGTAGAGTTGAACATGTTGCACCATACGGGTTCTGGCCATTGTTCAATACCTGCTTGGGATTCAAAGACTTTAAGTGGTCTTCTGGATCTGAAGTGCCATCATAGGTTTTCACGTTTGATGGCATGCGGCGCTTTCTTGTATCTTCGTAATACTGTATGCGCCTTGTAAAAGCTTTTTTCTGGCTCTTCTCCATGGTTGCGTGAAGCTTTAGTCATCCGAGGAGTAACTTGCGCGCATGTGTTTTTCCGGGAGGTTATCACTCGACCCTGACAGGTTGCTTTTTGAGGATGCGGTGCGCTTCGCGCGCTTTGCTTCTTTTATTATCTTCTCGTGTTTAGAAACCAAAAGGATGAGGGTTTGTAGGTTATTAGCTACGTACTCCTCCATCATGCGTGCCTCCGTAGCAACGACTTCCCCGCTCTCCTCTTGGAGCGTCCTTCTTTTTTGTTTATTGGGAGGAGGCTAAGTTGACTCTCGTTCCATGCCTATTTCCTCCACATCGGGTAGGGGAGTTGAGAACAGTCTGCTTGTTCTTACGATTGGGGGATTGTTTACATCCCGGGTGTTTGCTTCACTGGTAGATCCAGGATTAGCATTCACGGATGTGATACGGCCATCTACCGTTGAGGATCTTTGACGACCTTCATTCATGCCGTTTTTCGTCATTAGCTAGAGCTTAGTGTGGGTACCACGGATGGCGCCAACTTGTTGATACAAAAGTTGGATAGACCGAGCTTGACCCAAATTAGGCTTAATTTGGGGTCTTGTGGACTCCGGCTCTTGCACCAAGTGAAACTTGCTTTGAGGACCCTGCGCACTAAATAGACACCGTTAGGCTTATCGTGGGTTTTGACCCACGATTAAACTCCAGCGTGAGAGTAAGTAATCGATTTGAGTATGTAGTGTTTAGGGTATTTTGTGTATCGTACCTTTGTGGAACCTATGGGGTTCCTTTTATACCTGAGAGAGTCCTGGCTGGGCTCTCCTACTCATGCGGCCAAAGGAAGAGATAATGACCTAAAATAGTTTGATCCTTATCACATAACCAAGGTAAGTGTATATCCCTTTCCTTTAGGCGAATATATCTATATGATAGATTATATTCTCGGCTGATCCTGTCACGCTGCGACAAGGACCTGGCTAAGTAAATAGCCGTATATGTGACAGCGGCTTACTGGGCCTCCAGGGCTTGCGCGCGCACATCGCACAAGCATTCAGTCCATTCCTGATGGATGCGGGTAGTACCCGTGGGTCGGACTATCCATCCTGACTAGGGAGTAGGGACTATACATCATCATACGTGAAACATACTGTGAACGTGATACTAGGACATATCATGAACGTATGCTGACTGAGGAAGGAATGCCAAACGATACGGCCTGAGACGAGAAACGTCTGTCTGGGTATGGGAAAGTTGTGCTAAACTTAAGTCTGGTTTCTTAAGTTTTCTGTAACCGTATTCAGTAACAAGATGTGAAACGTGTATCTTGAGGTGGAACACAAACCTGAACGTGAACGATGTCATGAACGCGAACGTGAACTTAAATCATGAGATGGCACAAAATATGGACTGAAACAACATCATAATGTGAACGTGAGACGTAAACGTGAAGGTGAACGTAAACGTGAACGTGAATGTGAACGTACACGTGATCATGAACATGAACGTGAGCGTGATTCACGAATGTGAATTTCTATCTGATATGATTCTTGTTGGAATCGCGTGAAATCGTACAATCTATTGATAAATTTCCTACAGATATGCTACTGCGTAATCCTTTCGGATGATAGAAAATGTGTAGGCTTGGTTAAATGGTCGATAATGACTTAGATAACATCATGCTTCTTCTGATTCTGTGGTAATCTGATAACAACTATATGGGAAACTTGTCTCATTTCTGTTCAGAAATTTCTAATGATTGCACTAACTCATTAGCATGTCGGCATTCTATCTTAAACCTGCTGGAATGGCATGCGTTTAGATAAGAACATAGCTGCCTCAACGTGTTATACTGCTTTTTATCAAAATCTTGCTTGGGATTATGGTACATTCTTGTGGAATCTAGATGAATAGTTATAGAAGAACTATGAGTCTCGGTAATTTAGACTTCTCCCAGCGTAGGATCTTATGGAGTACAAAATTTTAGTGTAGGTTCTCTCCTTTATGCATAAGCTTAGTCATGGAAAGCTAATCGTGAGAACTGTCAGCAATTTCTACGGTAGTAACTAATTGAATTCTAGAAAACTTCGTACTTCAGTCACAGACGTCGGTCTTGACCATCTAGTTATGGCCTTCACCTTCGTGAGATTTCTGAAATTTCTTTCTGCTGAAATAACGTGGCCCAAAAACCACCCTGTTCAACTGGAACTCACATCTAGAAAGCTGCATATATTATTTTATCCTATCTGAGAATCTGCATGACTGTGAGAAGATGATTCTCGTGTTCTTCTCTAGAATTTAGCAGATCGGAATGTTATTAATGAATATACTAACGTATTTGTCTGAGAATTCATGGAAAATTTTATTCATCAATTTCATAATATTGCTGGAACATTTGGGAGCTCAGAAGTATAAATCAAAATTTTAGAGAGACCATAACGTGTGCAAAAGCAGTCTTGGAAACATCATGTTCTTTCTCTCACCACTGATGGTAGCATGATCGAGAATTGTTTTGGAAAAATGTTTAAGACATCGTAGCAGTCAAATAAACCTTCTATACGTGAGATGAACATCGATTATGGATGGTGATCTTGTAAAAAAATTTGTGATCGATACATGATCCCCTGTTACCGGCCTTCTTCCTGATTGACAAAAAACGGTGCACCTCCTGGTGGTGCGCTAGGGCGAATAAAGCCTCGTTCCGGTTACTCTTGCAGCTAATGCTGCAACTCCTTTAACTCAGCTAAAGCCCTGCGATAAGGAGTTCTGAAACTAGGTTCTGTCATTGAGACAAGCTCTATGTTAAACTTTGTCTCGTGGTTAGGGAGGGATTTTTGGAACCCTTCTGGAAATACATCTGAAAACTCTAGAACAATCTGCTGACCATGGATTTAAGGAACTTCAGAAATCGGGTCATAACTGGTAGCTAGAAAGTCTTCATAGTTATGGAATAATAAGTCACGCATTTGTAAAGCAGAAACAATTTGTACTGATTTTTCTGGTAGGAAATATATTGAACATGTTCAGGAGTTAGTAAGACATATCTCGTCTTTAACTGGAAGGAAAACCTTTATAAATATGGTGATACCATGGAGTTTTTTCTGGCTGGGAGGTAGGTAATACATGATTTAAGATGAAGCTGACATATGAACACGTGAAGTAAATGTGGCAGATCTCACTGAATGTGTATCATACGTAACCTCATAGAATGAACACTGCATGTCTAACCTGGACAATACTCCCGTGGTGGTAACTGAATTTTTAATGGTCTGATTCATGCGTAGCATAACAAAATGGGTATACCCCCTTGGAGGGTACCCTGAATTCCTGAGGGCCTGGTTTAGAAGACATATTGGAGTTATGAGTTTTGACTCGTACCTTGAGAAGATATTCTTATGGCATGTACCATGACTGGTGTCCTGACATGTGTCTTCCGAAATGATACTTAAAACTGGTGTCTTGACTGATGTCTTGACATGTGTTTTGGTAGATGGATACGAATAAGGCTAAAAAAAATTGGTAACTATCAGAGTTGACGGACCAGTTAGACTGTTGATCTTTGTATTTCTGGTCACGTCCATTCTGGAGTTCTGATGGTTACTGACTGATTAATTATTAGCACGGTGGTTGTCACTACCGCCTTGTCTGTCAGTTTCATGACGGTCATTATCATGACCGTTGTTGATCCCTTTGATTGGATCTATATTTTGTTAAGAACTAGTATAGTAGTTTGTAATCAAACTAAAACACTTTGAGAACTCTTACTCAAGCTAAATAAGTTGTGCAGAATCTAACTTATAAAGCACAGAAGAACAAAATTACTTTTAACTATTCGATTCTCTTATTAATCAACTTGAATGAGGTACATGAATGTCATCGTACCTATGTTCCTTTTATAGAGTAAGGAACCCTAGAAACCTTAGAATATTCTATAAAGATAAGTATATCACAGACGATATATTATCAATATTATAACTATTAAGTATATCACATAAGATATACTCTAACTATAACTATGGCATATCTTATACAAATATATATTCATCCTAATCAATATAGCAGCACTTACTTTATAAGTAGCAGTACTTACTATGTACCGCGTTAACACTAACGGTACTTCGATAATACTAACAGTACTTACATTTACACTGACGGCTGTTGATACTTAACAATAATTCCCAACAATCCTCCCCTAAACAAGAATGATAACTTGTTGTCTTCTTGTTTCTCTTTGTACTGAATGTATTTAGAATACATGTCTTTAGATTTCTCTTCAAACTTGGATTGAGCTTGGAATTTGTACTTGTATCCAACTGAATGTAGCCAAACACTTCAATGTAGATCTTCTTCTGATAAGATAACCTTCAAGTCTTATGAACATCATCTTTGTCTTCAAACTATGATCTTCTTGTGTCTTGTGAACATTCATGTTATTTTGCAGCAACAGTAATTGTCTTCTTGAGTTAAATTTGTCAACTCTTGACCATGAACTTTTGTCTTGATTTAATGAGACAAAACCTTCTAAGTATTCTTTCCTTTAATACTTCTTTGCTTGCAACTTCACACCTGAAATAAAACAATTAACAACAAAAACCAATCTGTATCCGCTTCATGATTTTTAGCAAATCATCAGCTATCAATGGATTTGATTTATTCTTTACCAGTTAGCCGTACCCTCTGGAATAGCCAATACTTTATTCATAAAGAATAAGGTGTACTGATAACCCTACAATTTTTGGTAAACTGTCAACCATCAACAGATTTGATAATGTCTTTACCTAGTACCGTTTGTCTAGGAGTAGCCAACTCTTTGTCTCGAAACATGGTGAGTTAGAACCATATAGTTTTTAGCAAACTACCAGCTTTCAACGGATTTGAGAAGTCTTTACCACAAACCGTTTTCTTATGGACTAGCCAGTTCTTATGTGTATTAGACATGGTGAACTGAGAACCATATGTGAAGTGTGACCAAGAGTCAAACACTTAAGGTTCTTTCTCAGCTTCTTCATCTTGCTCTAAATCCTGTATTTGTTGTTTAACCATTCTGATCAACTCCAAAGCACTAACAGACTCTTCTGAGACTTCCAATTGTTGTTCCAACATTTTTTCCAACAATCCTCTCTCAAATGGATATCTCTTCTCTTGTAGCATATAGTAAGTAACATCATCTATATCCAAAATATGTAGTCCACATGACCTATAATATCTCTAGTAACTAGGAACATGATTCTCTAATTCTTTCAACATTTTCTGATCACAGTTGTGTGGTTCATACATGAAGAGTAACTCATTATATAATAGTGATACCTCAGTTTTACCTGCACTGGCTTCTTGAACTAACCTGAAAAGATCTTGAATATCTTGTCTGTCAAGAATATGAAGAATATCTTCTAACAGTCTGAATATTCTTGTTGTACCATCTGTTCTTAATATTCCATGAGCTTCCAGTCCTTGGTCCATAGTATATATCCATTTAGAAATGGATGACTTCTTTCCAAAAAACTTTGTGTCTATACAGTGACCTTCAAAATTTACTATCTTCACGTACTTTCTTATGCTCTCATCATCATCACTATCTTCTGTTGTTGATTTAGCCTTTTTCTTGGCTGCTAGCTTCTTCTTTGTTGATCTTTTCCTCTTAATACCTTTGGAGATTCCTTCAAACTCTATTGAACCCTCCTCCAAATTTGTATGTACCGTTTCTTCAGTATGTACTGTTGACTGTGTATGTAGTACTTATACATTTTTAGTCTTATCAACAGTTTGAGCTTTATCTCCTTCATTCATTCTTTGAGCAGTCTCTGTCTCTTTTGAACTTACCTTCTCCTTTCTACTTTTCCTCACATATGTAGCCTTGATAGGTGGAGATGTTCTTATATGTTCAGCAGTACTTGACTCAAATCTAGGAGTACTTCCAAATTTTCTTTGTTGTTGCAGATGTCTTTTAGCTTCTTCAATAGCTATCCTATCTGCTTCAGATCCAATCTCAACAAAATTCAATTCAGTTCTCTTGTGGTGTTCATATAAAGCCTTGATTTCTTCAAAATTCTTTCTAACCAACTGAGCATGAGTGAAATGCTTAACTTTCTTGAGAAAAACCATCATTTGATTCCTAATCTGCATGGTAGTTGGAGGCTTAATCCTTTCTCTTCTTCTTTTCTCAGCAAACAACCTTTGTTGCTCCCTTACTAAATCATCAATCCTTTTTGCTTTTTCTTCTTCATCATAAGCATCCCTTTCTTTAGCTATCAATGAGTCTGCAAGAAGCTCACTTGCTTGTAGTTCTGCTTGAATCCTATCATACTCTTGTATATTCCATTCTTGCTGCACTCTCTTAGCTTCAAGCAATTGTTGCTTTGCTACAAGTTCCTCTTGTAACTCTTCTTCACGAATTTGTGCTTGCATTCGGAAAGCAAATTTCTTATCATGGTCTAGTTCATGAAATATGTCCATGACTTTGTTTATATCATCATCTAAATCACTTTCATTTTCAGATTCTGATTGTAACTGCTTCTTGCCCTTATTCTTTGGATTGATCTTCGGTAACTTCTTCTTCAGCTTTGAAGATCTTTCTTCATTCTCATTAGCTTGTTGTTGAATAACAATACCTTTAGTGGGCTGTGAAGCTTGAACTTTCTTACCTTTAGTTTTATCCTTTATGGCAAGAACTTCTTGTTGTGTCTTCTTCTCAATCTCTGCTTGTCTTGCTTTTTTAGCTGAACTCTTTTCCCTGAGATCAAGCAATACTTGAGCTAAAGTCTCATCCTCTCCAAACGGAGTTTAACTTTCTGCAGAAGAATGTAGTGAAGGTTGATCACCAGCAGTACTTGTAGTTGGCTTAGCAGTACTTAGGTCTTCAACGATGTCAGTTGTACTTGCAGTTGGCTTAGTTGGCCTAGCAGTACTTGGATCTTCAACAATGTTGACTTCACCAGTGTAAGACACACTTGTTTCTTCAGTCACAAAAGTATCTCCAGATACCTTTGTTGATCCCAAACTTAGATCGATTAAGCTTGTGTATACGAGATTAGATCAAGTTATACACGTAGAGAAACTTTGTTTATGTATAAAGTAATCTAAGTGTTATGCGGAATTAACACTTAAACAAGAACACATAAAGATGTAAACAAACTTTCACTTGATTGATAATAACGAACTTGCTTACAATGAAAGTGTTTAACGTATGAAAACTAATTATCAGACATAAACTAAAGGTCTTCTTTTATAGATATAAGAAGCCTTGTACAAGAGTCTATGTATCAACTATTCTAGGTAAAGATAATTATAGAAAATACAATGTTGAACTTATCTTTACTAGAAACAAACTAGAAACATAATACGCGTAGACTAAATCTTTCCGTCAGTGCTTGTCTTCAACCTATCAACGCTTGACTTCTTCTTGTCAACGCTTGATCTGTCAGCGTTTGTTTTCTTCCTATCAACGCTTGTTTTCCTCTTGTCAGCGCTCAAGTGGACTGGCTATATTTTATTCCCAACAACCTTTTTTTCCTTTGAGGTTGTCTTCTCAACTTGTAACTCCTTAGTCTTGTCTAATCCATAGCTCACTCTTAATCTTGATAGTACCTGGAAAGACTGTTTCTTGTGAAACCAAAATGGCCTTTTAGGTGGAGTTGAAGATATAGGAAATTGAACATTAATTTCCTCTAGGTTCTCATAGAAACTACTCCAATTCACTTGAAGTTGTGGTGATTGAGATTGTGGTTGTGGCTGAGTCACCATCATCTCTTTAATTTATGGTTCCTCATGAGTAGGTTGTGGTTCCTCTTGTTGAAGCCCCATGTTTGTAGGCTCCAAGCTATCTTTTTCCACACTAGCCTCTAAGTCATTGCCATCTTCAAAATTTCCAATGACATCATCAGCTTCAAAGTTGATGTCATTCCCAGAGACCCTTGTATGAATATCAGAAGAAGGTAGTGATTCTTCATAATTCCTCTCCTGTTTGGTTGCATTTAGTTTCCTTTTCTTGAGGTTTCTGAAGCTTTGCTTATTAAGAGCAGCTTTCTGAATAGACCTGTTCTGCCTCATCCAAGGAGATACCTTATTCCTTAGCTTTATTAAACTGGCCTCCAATTCAGCAATTTTCTTGTCTTGAACAAGCTTCTCCTTTTGCAATAATTGTACCTGTTTAGACAAGCTAGTGCACAAAGCATTTAAATTGGCAACATCCACCACCTATGTTGCTTGTGCTTGTGGTGAACCACTAGCAGCAATGGAAGTAGCAGGTGTATGGATCATCTCATCAGAATTTGGTTGATTACCAACATTGTGAGAAGAAGATTGAGTATCTTCTGAGGAATGGGAACTCTAGTGAAAAGGAGTTTGCTGATAATCACTAGCAGTGCTAGGTTCCTCGCCTTCTTGGTTAGCAGGTTGGGCTAACATATTAGCAAATAAGGGTGTGAGAGTTCCTATAAAGGAATTGCCTTGTTTGGTCAAGAAAGAGAAAGTTCTCTTTGTAAATGTAGGAACATCCCATGTATTTGTTAACTCTAGTAGGTTAGGGATTTGGTCATTAACTAAAGTCTGAATGAATCTAAGATACATTAAAAACTTCTTAACTCCTTCCAAATTCTTAGTCATGCCTTCAAAAATTAACTTTGAAAAATTGAAAACTCTGTTATTTGCTAGACTAATACCAGCTGATGCCAATGCATCAGGGATTTGACCAAAAGAAGTACTTTTGGAGCTTAAACAGTGAATAATGGCATGAAAAAGCAATTTCCATTGTGGTGAAAATAAAGCTTTAAAGAAAGTAAGACTTTCCCTACCACCCTCATAACCCATGGTTGCAAGGCCATCGTGTATCTTTGTATTGTGTAACATACTTAGTCCATTTTCATCATTTAGTCTTAAACTAGCCCTTAGCAGTACCTCAGTTACATAGATATTCCTATGATTCACCCTAACCTTAATGCAAGGTTGATTAAAACGAGTACCTAAAACAGCAGTATTCCAGAATTGTTCAACAATAGGAATAGAGACAATGGGACTTATAGTAAGTGCAAAACGAATAGGAATAGAGACAATTGGTATCAAGAGCCATGGTTGAATCTTAGGATTTGCATTTTTTTATCTTTTGATTTGGTGGTAAAAATTCTTTCTTTTCTTATTTTTTATCAATCAATTCATCATTTGATCAATTTTTTTTTATTTTTTTATCAATTTTTATAAATCCTATCAAATTTTTTAATAAAGTTATCAATTTTTTTTATCAATTTTCATTTTTTTTATCAGTTTTATTTTTTTTTTTCTCGTGTGTTATCAGTTTTTTTTTTATTATCAAGTTTTTTTAATCATATCATTTTTTATCAGTTTCTCAGTTTAATATTTTGTTTATCAGTCATTTTTTTATCATTTTTTTTAATCAAGTTTTTTTTTTAGATAAGTTTTTTGTTTTAATCAGACCAGATCCGTCCAAATTTTCTATCTTTTTCATATAAGTCCATCGGTCCAAAACTGTCCAAAAATTGTCCACTACTGTCCAGCTTCAATTTTTTTGTCCAATTCAGTCCTGTTCTATCCCGTTTTCAGTCCAAAAAGTGGCATCTGTCCTTTAGATCCAGTTAACAGTTTTCCGAATAGACTTTCTGAAAACTTTCCGAATAGACAAAAAAGTTCCGAATTGACAAAGTTTTCCGCATAGAGAGGATTTTCCGAATAGAAAAAAGTTCCGAATAGGAAAAACAAAGTTCCGAATAGGAAAAAACTTCCGAATAGGAAAAAACTTCCGAATAGACCAAAACTTCCGAATAGACCAAAAATTCCGAATAGAAAAATGTTCCGAATAGGACTTTTCTGCATAGACAAAGACACCACTCGAACCCAAACACTTCTCGACTGAAACAAACTCACACAACACCCCTCCATTCTCACACTCACCCTCTCGTTTCGGCTCTCTCCCTCGCAGCCCAGACTCACTCTATACCAAACCTCGACTCCCTCACCTCTCCACTCTCCCTCGACACAAACAACAGCTTACCCCCAAACCATAAACAAACGAGACTCTCGACCCTCGACCCATCCTTGACCCTCGCACATCACTCTCAGATTATCCCTACCTCACCAAACCGACCTCACTCCACCCACGCATACACCCTCGACACATCCCTCGCTGACCCCAACAGACAATCTCTCTACTCTAACAAACCGACACCAACAAAAAAAAACCCCCTCGTTACAAATCACACACAACACCCTCCCTCACCACACCCTAACTCCCTCACACCCTAACCTACATCTCTCGTCAGACTCGATCCAACTCTCGGACTCCACAAACACAACCAAACACCATCTCACATCATCACTCCCTCACCTCTCGACTGACACCAAAACGTTTTAGACTCTAAATCAAAACAAAAACTTGATCCAAGACTCATTAGAAAGACGCTACAGTAGAAAGAAGGACTCAACAGATAAAATAAGAGATACCTACCCGAGATCTCATACATCAAGATCTTGAAGCATACCCATAAGTAACAGATTTTTCTTGTTTAGACGATCTTTGAGTGATTAACAGGAAATCAAGGGTGTTTGGTTCGATCCTATTAAGGATCTAACATAAAAGATAAGAAGACGCAGTTTATCTTTAAGGAATATAGGACCAGTGTAACATGAAGATGATGGATGATTTTGGATTAGTTGAGGTGTTGGAAAGACGGAGGAAACAATGCTGATATGTGAGTTTGATTGGTTTTTTGTATAAAGAAAAAGAAGAGGCGGATTTTTTGAGTGATTAGGGTTGCGTTGTTTTTTTTTGAAGTATATAAGGGATTGATAACACGTGGTTGGATTGTAACGCCTTGTCACGATCTTCTTTGCAATTTCCAAAAACAACATTTCACGTTTATTAGATTTTATTTAGGTGTCTAATTTTTATTATCTGAGAATGCAATTCTTTTTATTTTTATTTTTAGTTGTTTCATTTTATTAGATTTTATTTCATTTTCTAGTTAAATTAATTTTTGTATTTTGTCACTTTTATATTTTTATTTTTTTGTCACTTTTATATTTTTAGCATTTTGTTTATTAATTTTTGGCAAATCGTGTCGAGGCGGGTATTTTCAAAGTTAACGTGAAAAATAATTGTCGGGTTAAACGTTATTGTGGCCGGATTTGAAGACAAAGTGACAAGTCAACGTGACGGGATATATTTTTAGCAAATACGGATTTTTGATCAGGTTTAATTCTATAATCGTTTGAGCCGACAACAATTTTTGAGCCGAGTCGTATTGTAAAATCCCGAAAACAACATCATCCAAGTCATTTTTAATCGATATTTAATGGATTCGTTCGATTCGACATGTCAAAAGGGAGAATCGCATTTAATGCAAAACAATGTTAGGAAAAGCGGCATCGCTTCCTTTCAAATGCTCCAGTATCATCTTGTTACTCTTTCGGGGATTCAAGGAGGGAGCGAATTTGTGACAATCTTTGGTCAAGATCGTCCTATATTCATGGAATCAATATTCACCATCTTGACCCAACTGGCAGAGGAACTTAACAATAAAAGCTTTAATCACTCTGCATCGGCACTTGCTTATAAGGCTCTTGTGACACAACTCACGCCTTTCCTCCAGTTCAATATCATCAAGTCTGAAAGTTCAATGATTTGCCAATCATTTCTTCGAGATACACATACTGAACTTCGAGTCTTCTGTGATACAATTCTGAAACTCATGACGTCAGTCTCGTCTTCGATTTATCAAAGATCTCGACTTCAGCAAAGGTATGATAATGGAGTGCAAGACTCTTCGATGCAAGAGAAAACTGATCATACGGTTGAAAACTTGGAGCCTAACGATGCCAAGAGCACAGAATCAGGAGGACAACATGATGCCAGTGGCACGTCAGGGAATGTTCACGAGATTTCTCTTGATGACACCTTACCCATTTATGACGAAGAGCCTGCAAACATGGTACAATGTGATGTTGGTTATGATGTATATGCTGATAACATGCCGCATATTGAGCATTCTGAACCTAATTATGACAAACATGGGATGAAAAAGAGTGATAGAAATACCACTTCTGATTCATCCGATGTAAGTCATAATGGGGGAGAGATTGTTCAGAATGCTATAGTACATCATGAAAAGTGTATTATAACTGCCTCGTTAACTGATTCTGATTCCAAGATTAAAGAGCTCGAAACGATCGTAGCTCGGCAATCAAAAGATCTTGAGGATGCCAAACTTGAATTTTCTAAGAAAACGGTCAAATTTGAAACATACTTTGAAAAACTTGAAAAATCAAACGTTGTTCTTGAAAGAAAATTGGATCAAACTGTTTTAGATTCTAAAGCTGAAAAGGATAATTTTTTGAAACAAATTCAACTGCTTGAATCTAAGTTGGCATCCCAAGATAACGTGCTCAAAGAAAATGAAACATTAAAGGCTCAAGTACAGGAAAAGGTTTTTGCTATAGCTGCGTTGAAAAACGAGTTAAGGAAAAGTAAAGGACCTAGTATGGACACTAAGCTTGAAAAACCATCAATCTTGGGGAAACCGCCTACAAATCAGTTCGTCAGACAACCGACTGTCAGACAACCTACTGCATTTGGATCCGAGCGATCACAATCCTCGAGACCGCGGTTTGCCTCCCAAGTTGATTTGGGTCATATTTCTAGAACTGTCACTCCAGCAACTAGGCCTAATGTGATCACTCCAGCTTTAGCAAGACCAAATCATATGATTGCCTCTAGTTTCCCTAAAAATACCAAGACCACGTCTAGAACTAGTTCAAATGACGTTTGCCATACATCTGGTCAAAGGGAAGTTATTCAAAAGACACATGTAAGAGATAGCAATGTCCAACCTAGTCAGATGCCTTCTAGATTACCCAACACTGCTAACCGTAGCATGCCATCTTCTAGGAGCATCGATCAATCATCTAGGAATTATTCTGACATTAAATATGCTACTTGTAAAACATGTAGAAAATGTGTCTTTACGGCAAATCATGATGCTTGTGTCAAGAAATTACTTGATGAGGTGAACTCCCGTGCTAGAATTAAGTCCCAGTGGATAGCTAAAATCAAACCCTTTGGTAAAGTTTGGCGCCCCACTGGTAGAACTTTTACTCTTGTAGGAAACGAGTGCCCTTTAACTAGGATAGTCTCTGATTCTACGAAGACTACTAGGGAGGAAATTGCAAAGGATGATACATCACTTAAGCCTGAACTTAAGATTTTCTATAAAAGGAAACGTTTGCCTACTAAGACAAGTGAATCATCTCCTCAGGCCACCTCTGACACAAGTAAAGCCAACTGTGAACCCCCACGTGCTTCAAAAATAGATATCTCTAACCCATGCAAAAGTATACAAACTCCTAATGAGAATGCAGGTACCAAAGTTGATGTTCCAAAAGAACGAAGCGGTCCAATCGTTGTGTACCGTTCAACTAAGGACACTCTTAGAGTTTGGTTGCTGAAGAAGCAGATATCAGAGAAACAAATGTCTCAGGGGATTCATGGTTAAGCTGTAAAAGGACTTACAGTCACATAACAGACTGTAACTCGCTCTCAAAAGACAGGAAAGTTCATCCCGATGATGACTTATCCTCAAAACGAGAAATTAAATTTTCTCGGACACGAGCTTCCGTTAAAACTATTCAAAGGTTTTAAGCTCGTGTAAAAGGACTTACAGTCACATAACAGACTGTAACTCGCTCTCAAAAGACAGGAAAGTTCATCCCGATGATGACTTATCCTCAAAACGAGAAATTAAATTTTCTCGGACACGAGCTTCCGTTAAAACTATTCAAAGGTTTTAAGCTCGTGTAAAAGGACTTATAGTCACATCACAGACTATAACTCGATCATCAAAGAAAGGAAAGTTTATCGCCGATGATAAACTTATCCTAAAAACGAGAAATTCATTTTTCTCGGGCATGAGCTTATATCAAAAACATTCCAAGTTTTTTAAGCTCATGCATCATGGCTCACAGTCAAATTACAGTCAGTGACCCGTTCTTCAAAGGCAGGAAAGTTTATCGCCGATGATAAACTTATCCTTACAACGAGAAATTAATTTTTCTCGGGCATGAGCTAATAATAAAAACATTCGAAGTTTTTAAGCTCATGCACAATGACTTACAGTTAAATGTCAGACTGTAACTCGAACTTCAAATAAAGGAAAGTTTATCATTAATGATAAGCTTATCCTCATAACGAGAAATTCAATTTTCTCAGTCATGAGCTTGTCTTAAAACATTCGAAGTTTTAAGCTCAGAACGGAAAGTGTATCTTTTAAATAAGAGAACTTTTTCTCATAACGAGAAATTAACCTTTCTCGGTCATGAGCTTTCCGTTAAAACAGTCAAAGTTTTCAAGCTCATGAAAAACGACTTCTAAGTAAATGTCAGCTTAGGACTCGTCCTTCAGATAAAAGGAAAGTTTATCGCCGATGGTAACTTATCCTTAACAACGGGAAGTTTACAACTTCTCGGACTTGAGCTCGCTTTTAAGATATTCAACATCTTAAGCTCAAGTAATTAGTTTTTCAAAACTTTGAACACAATTTTTCAAGAATTTCTCAAAAGGTTTTTCTAAATCTTTCAAAATTGTGTGTTCAAAAATGTTTTGATAAACAGAGCATGTCTTCTGGAATCGATAATATTTACGAACCTAGAAATGTCATTCAATAATGACACGGGGTTGTAAATAAAGTTCGAGCAGAAGTTTAAAACATTTAAAACATGCTCCAAATGGTTTGCTATTATTTCAGATAGCAACCCGCTTTTCATACTCAAGTCAAGCATTTCACCGGAAAGCTTTGACTCAACAACGGGAATTAATTTTCTCGGGGACGTGACGAGGTGACCAACATTCGTGAACAAGAACCATGTGCTTCTTTCATATGCTGTTCTCCATTATTCAGGTCCAACCTCGTAAATTGCTAATCTTGTGAATTCATTATCATATATTGATCTTTGCACGTGTTAAATACCTTACACTTGTGTTTAAAAGGTATTTAATTTACGTTTCAAGTACACCCTCATTAATTTGAGGGGGAGCTTGTTAAAATCATGAAGATAATTGGATTTGCATTTTTCTTCCCAAATTTTCTTAAAAGGCTATTAAATCAATTGATATTAAAAACATCGATTGGGTTAATATTTTTAATATGGGGGAGAAAATGTGATTTAATATGGGATATGATCAATCATAAATGGTTTGACTTAACGTGTTAGCTCATCCCGACATGTGCGAAATGTTTTCGAATATCGTAGCATATGTTAAGGGGGAGCAAAATGGATTTGCACTTCAAAATGGATTTCATGGTGACATACACTTACCCAAAACATCTCTTTTCACGACGATGAAGATTGTGGTGACATAAGGATGGTAGGATAGGTTAAAGTCCAATGATTTCTCTAGAACCGGAGGAATCTTCCCAAGGACATCCCACAGCTAGAAATAGTAGTCCTTAGGAAAGATGGAGAAAGATTGTGAACGTAGCTGAATGCCGACCAAGTACTTAAGTTAGCACTGGAACAATCACAACAAGGTGCTAGTTATGACGTATTGGTAAGCATTGAAGGGGTTGAAGAATGAAAAAGAATTGTAAAGATAAAGGGTGTAAAGAAAGAAGCCCTCCTTACAACCTTAGGCAGAAACCGGGTCAATTCATATGCTATTGAGATCATCTTTAATGATTCTTGATATTGAAGAAAGACATCATGGACCCAGTGATGCAATGCACAACCCTTCCCAGCTAACTCAGATATCTCTCAAAAGATATTTGTTTTAATCACACGGAGACAACACATTATCTATTGATTTATTCACTCCGAATAAATTGGTATTGAAAAGGTGGCACTCCTCTCCAGCCTCCGATCACTAAAAATCCAAAATGCACGATCGAGTCTAGAGCCATTTGAGATCATCAAATATCTCATTAGGACACACTTTCATATTTACTTGCTTCTTCACACACTGTGAAAAGTAAGAAAGTTCTTAAGAGTCCTACGCAAAATCTTCATGATCTTGCCTGAACATCCGAGTAATACGAAAGTATTTACAATGAAGATGGAAATCCTTCTTGAGCGAATATCAAAAAGCTCATGGTAGGTGACTTGTGCGATTCTTTATGAATCAAACTTGTGATAACTAGAAAGCAACAGTGGTTTAATTCTTAAATGAATTTAAACACGTTCCAGGCCTCTACGCATTATCATATGATCTTGCCAGAACACTCAGAGTGACTCTTTATTGATCACAGTGACGAGTGGAAATCCTTCTAGTGTTAACATCAAACAGCACTTGGTAGGTAACTTGCAAGATTCTTTATGAATCAAGCTAGTGACAACTGGAAAGCAACGATGGTGCGGTTCTTAATTGAATTTCACTTGTTCCAGGAACATGAATTGACGGCTTCAAATCATGCGGATAATATTATCCAAATGATTCACTCTTTACGTTCGCAGTCAGCTTTGGACGGTCGAGTAAAGAGAACGGGTTTACCCGCGAAATCTTGTCAAGGAGGTTCTTAATTGAAACTACCTGCCACAAGTACGATATTTAATATCGTCCAACGGTCTTCATCGACCGGAGGTAAAATGCTACCGAATTAGAATGAAATGTTCAAGGCCATTTCATCCGTGTATATTGTTTGTTGCTAACTGTCTTATGCAGCGTAACAAGAAGGTGGCATTGCGGTGTACAATCCAGAAGAAGTCGTCACCACATGCTTATACTACATACACTTAGTACTTCAACAAATTCAAGAAAGTCTGAAGGTCAAGTCTTCCGCTGTATCAAACTCTGAAGCTTTCAAGAATTTAAAGGTATAAGTATGTGGAACATGAAGTCACGAAGAGGCAAATTTCACAAGTGATGAATGCAGAAGGTCAAGGCAAGGAAACATGCTCAAGACTAAAGTCAAAGATCATATCAAGCATATTCACAAGAACAAGATCGAAGACTCAAGCATAGATGCTAGGTTTAAGATTTTGTAAAATGGTGTGACCTCCCTTAGGGGGAGATTGTTGGAAATGTGTTTTCCCAAAGAAAGTCTCGGTCACATCATTATTAGCATAGATCACGAGCCATAGAGTATTTAGAACTTTGTAACTTGGAGCGACCTCCCTTAGGGGGAGATTGTTGGAAATACGTTTTACGTATTTGTGAAGGATCGGTCGCTCCAACGATAATTATGTAATGGGCTCGTGGTCTACTTTATAATGTATAGTCCATATAGCCCACATGTAGGGTGGGCTATATATATACCCCTCCTAGCATGTTAGGAGGGGGTTGGTCATTCATTCATTATCACTTTTCATTTAATCTAATCACTTTCTCTCTCTACTTTTCTTCCCTCTCCTTTCTCTCTCTACACCTAATCTCTATCTTCCCCATCTCTTCCACCAAATCCATAGATCTAATCCATCATTTACCAAATCCTTAGAATTTGTAGGCCTTCACTCATGGAAACCAAGAGAATCATCATTCTAAGCAAGGTTCGCAACCAACTTGTGCTTAGAGATCACTTGTAAAGCAGCCATAAGTATTTTTTATTATCGAAAAAGTAGAGAGAAGGTTATAGAATTAAGAGATAAGAATAAAAGATTAGGTGAATCAATTGTTTAATTGGAGTAAGTATTTTTGTAAATAACAAAGCCAAGCACGAAAAAACCGCCAAATTTACAAAAGAGACCCTTAACGGTACAACGGACATGTAGCGGTACATGGAACATACTCGGTACTTGGATTTGTGCTAGCGGTACTTGGATCCATAACGATACCTCACAAATTTGACCAGTTCATGCATTCCACTATCATTATAACCTCTTTTATCTTATTCTATCAACCTGTAATCACATCAAAAACACAAATCATACACTATACAATAAAAATTAGCATAAAAATTGTACAGCTATTACCTCCCCTTAACATATGCAGCAGTTTATTGGTTGAGCATACCAATATGTGTCACCAAGAATTCAAATCTCTTTGCATCAAATGCCTTGGTCAACAAATCAGCTACATTGTTGTCTGTATGAATCTTCAAGACTTGAATAAGCTTCTTGTCATAGGCATCTCTTATGAAGTGATGTCTTATTTCAATATGCTTGGTCTTGGAGTGAAAGACTGGATTCTTGACAATGCATATAGTACTTTCATTATCAATGTAAATCTTGGTGTTCATGAAGTTGAACCCATAATCTAACAACTGATTTTGAATCCAAAGTACTTGTCCACAGCAATGAGCAGCAGCTACATATTCAACTTCAGTTGTAGAAGTAGCAACAATGGTTTGCTTCTTACTCTGCCATGATATGAGTCTTCTGCCTAGGAATTGACAACCTCTTGTTGTGGATTTCCTATCATGATTAGCTCCAGCATAATCACTGTTTGAGTAAGCTTCCAAATCAAAAGTTGAATCTCTAGGATACCATAATCCTTAATTAGGCCGACTTTTAAGATACGTAAAAATCCTCTTCACAACATGTAGATGTGACACCTTTGGATTAACTGTGAACCTTGAACAGGTACACACAGCAAACATAGTATCTGGAATTGAAGCAGTAAGATACATCAATGAACCAATCATCGACCTATATAGATGAATATCAACATTTTCAACATGTTCATCTTTTGACAAAGACTTCTTAGCTTCAAAAGGTGTGCTTGTACTCCTTGTATCCATACATGAAAATTTCTTCAAGATTTCAGCAACATATTTATCTTGGCTGATAAATATTCCATATTTATCTTGGCTGATAAATATTCCATCTTTCCTCTGTTTGACTTGTAGTCCCAAAGAGAAAGTAATTTCTCTCATAGAACTCATCCGAAATCTTCCTTTCATCAAAGCCTCAAACTCTTCACACCATGAATTCTTGGTTGAACCAAAAATAATGTCATCAATATAGACTTGTACTAGAATAATATCCTTTACATTCTTTTTGATGAATAGAGTTTTGTCAATGGTTCCTCTTCTATATCCATGTTCTAACAGAATATTGGATAAAGTTGCATACCAAGCCCTTGGAGCTTAATGTAGACCATAAAGTACTTTGATAACTTTGTAAACTCTGTTGGGGAATTTAGGATCTACAAAACCTAGAGGTTGTGAAACATATACCTCCTCTGAAATAGTACCATAAAGAAAGGCACTTTTCACATCCATCTGATAGACAATAAAACCCATATATGATGCAAAGGCCAAAAATAACCTAATGGCTTCTATTCTTGCCACTGGTGCAAAAACCTCATCATAGTGTATCCCTTCTTACTATCTATAGCCTTGAGCAACAAGCCTTGCCTTGTTCCTCACAACAACTCCTCTTTCATCCTTCTTGTTTCTGAAAACCCATCTAGTACCAATAACCCTTTTACTTGAGGGAAAATCCACAAGAATCCAAACTTTTTGTAGCTCAAATTGTGTTAATTCTTCTTGCATGGCATCTACCCAACTTTCTTCATCAAGAGCTTGAGAAATGCTCTTGGGCTCTACTTATGATAAGAAACAGGCAAACAAACAATGCTGAGTATCCTTATGATTTATTCTCTGCTGTTGTTTGACATAACTCACAAGTTTATGAGTTTCAGTATTGGCTTGAAGTTGTCTTCTGGTTTGCACAGCAGACTTCGGATTTCCAATAATTTAAGTAGTAGGATGGTTGTTGTTGACTTTATGAGTGGGAATAGAACTGAGTGGAATTTTAGTTTCCAAATTATTGAAATTAGTTACTGCACCCTGCTCATCATAGGAAGCTTTGGGGAAGATTCCTTTAGTTAGACTATCATAAATATCTTCATCGTCCATAGCTTGTAAAATATCTTCTAAAGAATCAACAGACTTTGCAGATTTTGATTTAGCAGTACTTGCTGATGAGGTACCGCTAGGTGTAATATGTGCCGCTGAGTGTTGTGATTCCAAAGATTCTTCTCCTGAATGCTCATTAGCAGATGTAGCATTCATTTCTTGATCTTGAAGCCTCTGAACCTCTTAGGAGGCATGATTGTCAGTCGATGGCATTGTTTGCATCTGGGGAGTGGCATCCATAGGATAAACAGTAGGCATACTGGGTACATAGATGTGAACATCATCATCCTGAGATTCTGATGAAGAAGGTTCTCCTTGAGTACCTAACTTTGTTGTACCAATCTCCTCACATGCATTGCTAGTTTGACAATCCTTTTGCACAGAATAGTAATCTATAGAGTTAGTTAGATAATTCAAATCAAACATCCAAGCATAACCTATTCCTGGGACATTCGGTTTATTTTCTAAGAAATCAACATGGGCATTTTCTTCAACCTTTTTAGATGCCAAGTTATAAACCCTATATGCTTTACTTGGCAATGAATATCCTACAAGATATCCTGGATCAGATTTTTCATCAAACTTCCCCAAATGATCAAGAGTATTTAATATAGACACCTGACATCCAAAAGGTCTTAAATGACTTATAGTTGGTTTAATACCAGTCAAAAGTTCATAAGGTGTCTTGTTTTGAGGCTTGGTCACTAAGACTCTATTTAACACATAACATGCAGTATTGATTGCTTCTGCCCAAAATGTATTTGGCAAAAGAGAATCAGCTAGCATGGTTCTAGCAGCCTCAATTAGTGTCCTATTTTTCCTTTCATCTACTCCATTTTGTTGTGGAGTCCTAGGATTACTAAAATGTCTCTTGATGCCTTTAGACCTACAAAATTCATCAAATTCAGCATTCTTGAATTTTGTCCCGTTATCTGTCCTAATGATTAAGACTTGTTTAGTGAAGTACTTTTCAACTAAAGTGATAAAATCCTTAAGTAATCCATTGGTTTCACTCTTAAGAGCTAAAAAGAAAACCCAACTGAATCTACTATAATCATCAGTTATATCTAGGCAAAAGGTCTTATGACTAATGCTCCTAATAGAAACTGGTCCAAACAAATCCATATGCGAAAGTTGTAGAGGCTTTATCATAGAATTGACGGTCTTGGTCTTACAAGAGATTCTATGTTGTTTACCTTTTTGACAAGCAGTACATGTGAAATCATTCTGAAAAGATTTGTTAGGTAACCCTCTAACCAAATTTCTATTCACCAATCTATTAAGATTCTTGAAATTCACATGACCTAACCTCCTATACCATAAATTAGACTCACAATTAGAAGCCTTAGCTAGCAAACATGTAATACCACCTGTTGGAGTAATAGTGTGAAGATTAAAGGTGTACATGTTTTCTTGCCTGGGTACCTTAAGCAGTACTTGAGATTCTTTAGGCATCTCAAAGTCTTTGGAGAGTACCAAGCAGTCTGTATCTGTAAACAACACCTTGTTCTTTTTATCACACATTTGTGACACATAAAAGAGATTGAATTCATTGAATTCATTGAATTCTTTCACAAAGAACACATCCTCAGATTCCAACTTCCCTGTATTGATTTTCCCTTTGCCAGTAATTCTACCTTTGCTACCTTCAAAGGCTACTGGTCCACCTCTGAATTCTTCAAATTTAGCAGTCATGTGTCTTGAGCATCCACTATCTACTATGCCTTTATCTTTTAATTCATAAATTAGATGCCCCTACACATAAACAAAACTTATTAGCTTTTAACAAGGACCTAAACTACATTTGGCTCGGATCTTGTGGGACCTACATACTTAAGAGTTTGATAGGTAGTTTTTGTAGTGAGACTATACATACTCTTATACTTCATGGTTCCAGTCAAATAATCAAAGACATAAGTAGGTTTGTTGTCTTTGAACATTTTTAGCTTAAGTACTGTTTTGGTAGTACTTGCTTAAACACATGGTTTTTCACCTTTAGGAACCCACATTTTCAATGGTTTGTTATTAGGCTTACTTCTATATGTTCTAGCTTTCTCAACTATATTCTTAGAAGCTTGTGGGACTTTGGTTTGACAGACTTTGACCAGTGGTACTTGAGTTTGGTCTAGCAGTACTTGCAGTTCTACACTTGTCGGTACTTGGTTTACAAGACTTCAAAGGTACTAGACCTTGTTTCATAAGTACTGCTCTTGAACAAAGTTCTTGGTAGAGATATTTATGACCTTATGAGGTTTATCTACCCTTTTTGCATGATCAAACTTAGGTTTGTCATCTTTAGATCCCCGTTTCCTATTAACCTGTGCGTTTTTCCCATTACTTTTCTTTGTGACCTTTTGTGCAGCCTTCTATTTTACAATTTTATCTTCATGTAAAAGTGCAATCTCTGATAAAATGATTTAGACTACCACAAACATAACATCCTTTTCTTCTCAAAGAAGACCCAAAAGGTTGTTTTGACTTAATTTTATCAAAACCTATCCCACCCCTCTTGGTTTTATTATGTTTTGCATTATTATCCAATGCCTTGCTAGGAGTTTTTACCTGCTTGGGAGCAGAACTAGTTTTAGACACCTCAGACACAAAATTGCTCATTAAAGGTGGATAAACAATGTTTTTGGTCACAACAGATTTATCTTGGATCAAAGTACTAGAGTTTGAATTATTGACAGCCTTTGATTCATCTAACTCTATACCTGTATCATTACTAGGGGGCATGAAAATTCCTGATAATGGTGGAGGAACTGCCTTTATTCCTTCAGCATATCTATCATTCTCAGGAGTATCATCTGACTCACTAGAACTATCAAAAATCCCCTTTGATAATTCCTTGTCAGTTAAAGTTATCCCAGGTTAGTCCTTAATATATCCTAGGTCTGATTTATCATAATACCCCATTTGTGAATTAATCAACTTACCCAATCCTTTAGAGGATCTTTGCCAATGATTAATCACTTCCTTTTCATTACAAAGACTGGCTTTTAAAGCTTCATTTTCTACTTATACTTTTAAAAGTTGTTTTTCAAAAGCTTTAATTTCCACATCTTTTTCCCTCATTTGAAGAGTCAAAATTCTAATTTTCTCTTCATAGTTTTGTTAACCCTTTTTATAAAAAACTATATTTTCTTCTAGCTTAGCAACACCCTGTTTAAAAGCATTTATTTCTATAGTGCATGTGTTGACCTTTTGATACTTGTTGGGAATCTAAAATTGTTAGATTCCCTAATCATAGATTTAAACATAATTAGGCTGTTAGATAGTCCCTTGCCTGTGCCTAGAAGGCAGGCAAGTTTCGCAAGACTCACAGAGATCCAAGTCTCTGTGAGCAACCTCAGAGGAGTCCATGTCAGAGACATTGTCAAGGAAGTCAAAGATTACTTGAAGACATACTCATTGGCTGTGATGGATAACAGCCAAGATGTATCAGGGACTCTGAGGGGTTGAGGGTTAACAGGGGTGGCAATACCCTGTTAACACTCAGCACACTTTGGACATGCCATTTGTGTGTTCGAGACTATGAAGAAAAAGGAAACTGTTTTGACAACTGTTTCCTTAAAGCATAATGGAAGACTACCAAGAATAGAAGGACATCATGTGACTGATGTGGGAACTTGTAAAAGCTTGTGTAGTCACCATCAAGTACTATTTAGGTCAATCTCGTAACACTATAAATAGGATGTGTATCCATGCATTAATGTTTAACACTTTGAGATATTCATAACATTATTGCATATAACTTAGTGAATCAAACAGCTACGACTGTATTCATAAGTTAGGGTTTATAGTTGTTCAAAGTATGCACAACACATTGTCATCAAACGGTGTTATCCATAACACTTGTAATTCTTTATTATACAATAATAAGATTACGCTTGAAAAGTAATACCTTGTGTTGATTAAGTTAAGATTAGGGTTTCTTGCATTGATTAAGGACTTTCAATTGGTATCAGAGCGGTGTTTGATATTAAAACCTTCAAGAAACATCGTTCTCAGTTTTATAATCAAGATCCACCATGCCAGAAACGTCTAACCCACCACCATCACCTTCCACAAACCCATCTTCACCAAGACTAAACCCTCCTGCCAATGACGATGATCTACCCCAACTTCTTGACTCAAGAGGTGGATCACACGTCACAAGTGTACCAGTCTTTGATGAAGAAGATTTTGCCAGTTGGAAGAGTCAATTTCTTGTATATCCTGATGGGCTTGAACCTTATCTTCTAGAAATTTTAGAAAATGGTCCTTATATTCCCATGGCGCTTACATCCACTGAAGAAAACCCTCTTCCCAAACCTCTCAAACAATGGACTCCAGCTTATAGGAAATTGGCAAACCAAGATAAACGTCTCAAAAGCATCATAATATCCTGTCTTCCCAAGCATATCATGAAGTCTGTCATTCAGTGTCCCACAGCTAAACAAATGTGGACAGACCTCATCCTTGGCCATGAAGGACCCTCTGAAACAAGAGAGATAAAGATTCAGGCACTCAGACTTCAGTTCAATGCCTTCAAGTCACTTGAAGGTGAAAAGGTTCAGCAAACCTATACTAGGCTGAAGATTCTTCTCAATGACCTAGCAATGAATGATGTCACTATTGGTCAAGCTGAGATCAATGCCACTTTTGTCAACAGCCTTCCAAGAAAGTGGCTGAGCATGAATCAAACTTAGAGAGCTAACAACTCAATCAAAAATGATACCCTTGCTCAGCTCTATGGAAAGTACAATTATGAAGAAGGGCTGATTGATACTATTTACAAGTCAAAGACTGAAAGATTTGTAGTCCAAGGAGCATCTTCCAAAGCATTGATCTCTACAATACATCCTCATGACAGCGATTCTGATGTTGAAGAAGATACCCGTAGCAGCCAAGAGTTCTTGACAGACCTTAATGCAGAGTTCCATGAAAGAGCCTTGCTAGCCAACCAAAGAAGATACTTCAAAAGATCAGGAAGAGTAGGATCAGCTAGTAAACCAACTGACAGGTCAAAAGAAACTTGCTTTGCCTGTGGAAAGCTTGGACATTTTCAAAAAGACTGTCCTTCCACCAAGACATCCTCACCCTCTTATCCATCATCTTCATCCAAACCTTACAAGTTCAAACAACATAATAACTCATCTCATCAATCCAATTCATCAGACACTGAGAAGAAGGATTACAAAAATAAGTACAAGGCACTTAAAGCTGAGTTAGAACAAATGAACTTGAAGATTGAAGCTCTGTCCAAGAAGAAGGGTAGTGAGAAAAAGACAGAGAAAGGGTTGGTTGCTGAAACGTATGATTAGAATGATGAACCACTGACTTCAGATGAAGAAGATACCACCAGAGTCAGGGCTTTCATGGCGATAGCTGAGGATGAACCAGCTGTTGGAAAAGGTGATGCAAGATCAGGACAATGGGTTGACATCACAATGAAAAAGGTACACAGGCTTTTATCCATGTCTGATAGTGATGAACGTAAGCATGTCCTTGATTACACCATTGTTGATTTACACTTTGTTGAGGAACAAAGAAAGAACCTACTTGATAAGTTTCACTTTGTTAAATCTGAAATGCTAAATGCTAAAGCTGAATGTGAAACTCTCAGGCGGGTTAATTTAGAGAAAATATCCCTGCAAAATAAAGTAGCTAGATTAACCTTGAAAAACATTGCTTTAAATGATCAAGTCTCTAAATTAAACAAGGTTATTGAAAAATGGCTGTGTGCTAGGTTTACTATAGATCAATTGCTTAGGGATGAAGTGCCTGTTGACTTAAAAAGGGATATATCTGCTAAGAAAAATAAGCTGAGAATTCTCACCAAACCCAAAGACATTGTCTTTAAATCTACAGAGACTATTCATATGTCAGATGCCACTTTGACTAATGACCCTGTCTCTGAAGATGTGGCTGAGCTACCACCCTTGCCCAAACTCTCTGGAGTTGAACCCAGCAGTTCTTCTAGATCTGCTAAGGGTGAACTTAGGACAGATATTGAGAATCCTCCAGCTAAAGTTTTTCATGTGCCTGCTAAACAAACTGGCAAACAAGTAGCTTTTAAGCCTGTTACTACTAAAGCTGTGAATAAGGTTGACCCTACCACTGAAGATCGCCTGTTGTCTCTTATGAAAGAAGTAGAAGTCTTGAAACAACACATTAAGCCTTCCGCTGAATGCTCTACTTCTCATGAACCTAAGTCAGTCCTAGGTGAACCCAAAGGGGAAAGGTTAATCAAACCTTATTGCAATGTATGTAAAAACTCTCACCATACGACTTTAGATCATGACAGACACATGGCAGCTAAAAGAGCTCAGACACCCTCTAGGGACAGACCACAGAGTTCCAAAAGACAACAGGGAAATTACAAACCTTATCCTCCCTGTAAATTCTGTGGGTTCACAGACCATCACTCAGACGAGTGTGGTGACTTCCCTGGGTGTGATATCTGTGGAAGTTATAACCATGAAACAATGAACTGTCCCTCCCAACGCCAAAAGTTCTTCAGGAACACAAGAGTTGCTAATAAGCAACTCAGGGAACCCACTGGAAAGTGGGTTCACCATAGGAACTAACCTGTTTCTATGTATCTGTGTAGAAATATCTCAAGGAATCGGTATGGTATCTAGATAGTGGCTGTTCTAGACACATGACAGGGATTCAACAATACCTGCACAGATACTCAAAGGAGCCAGGTCCTAAAGTAGTGTTTGGAGATAACTCTTCAGGTGACACGGAAGGATATGGCTCAGTGAACTGCAATGGGATTACATTTACCAGGGTTGCATATGTGAATGGTCTTAAACACAATCTTATTAGCATAAGCCAATTGTGTGATGCTGACTATAAGGTTTTGTTTACTAAGACTCAGGGAACCATATTCAACAAAAACAATGATGTTGTGCTGATTGCACCTAGAAGGAGAGATGTTTATGTCATCAACATGGTTGTGTGCTCTGAAGACAGCTCAAATTGTTTTCTTGCTAAAGCCTCTGAAAGTGTCAATTGGCTGTGGCACAAAAGACTGTCTCATCTCAACTTCAAGAACATCAACAAGATAGCCACTCAAAACTTGGTTGCTGGTCTACCTTCAGTAATGTTTTCCAAAGACAAGACTTGTTCTGCCTGTGTTAAAGGAAAGCATCACAGGTCTTCATTCAAGACTAGGCAATCATTCTCTATTGACAAGTGCTTACATCTCCTTCACATGGATTTGTTTGGGCCTGTCAAACCTCAGACCATTAATCACAACAAATACACCTTGGTCATAGTTGATGAATTTTCAAGATACACGTGGGTGTTCTTCCTCAGAAGGAAAAGTGATGCAGCTAAAACC
This sequence comes from Glebionis coronaria, assembly GCA_025667525.1. Lineage (NCBI taxonomy): Eukaryota > Viridiplantae > Streptophyta > Magnoliopsida > Asterales > Asteraceae > Glebionis > Glebionis coronaria. The sequence goes on along the minus strand of CM046875.1, from coordinate 484,477,761 downwards.
ATCATGTCCTTCATTAGACAGGTTGAAAATATGAATGATGTTAGAGTCAAAGCTCTAAGAAGTGATAATGGTACTGAATTCAAGAATCATCAACTTGAATCTTTTTGTGATGAAAAAGGGATTTCACAGAACTTCTCTTCAACTGGCACCCCTGAACAAAATGGTGTGGCTGAAAGAAGAAACAGGACTTTGATAGAAGCAGCAAGAACTATGTTAAATGGTGCAGCCTTACCAAAGCAATTTTGGGGAGAAGCTGTTCACACTGCCTGCTACACACAAAACAGATCAATGATTGTCAAAAGACATGGTAAAACTTCCTATGAAGTTTTCAGAAAAAGATCTCCAGATGTCAGCTATTTTCATGTGTTTGGATGCCTTGTGTTTATTTATAACTACAGGGATAAACTTGGAAAGTTTGATGAAAAAGCTGATGATGGTTTCTTCTTGGGATACTCTCCAACAGCCAAAGCCTTCAGAGTATTCAACATCAGAAGACAAGAAGTAGAAGAAACATTCCATGTTAGATTCAATGAAGATGATGAAGTCATACAGAGAACAGGAACAGAGGGTTATGAAATTGATTTTAATGAAAATGTATCTTTCCCAAGTGATGAGTTCACAGAACCCAGACCTACCTGTCATCATCACTCCAACACTCTCACTCCTTATGTCCCTGCCTTTGACCCTCTGTCTACTCACAACATAGAAGTTCCTACCTCTCAGGAACTTGATGAAGAAGAACCTCAAATCTCTGGTGGTCCTTCTCCTTCTAATGCTATTGATGACTCACCAATTCTTCAAATCCCTGAAGACTCTCCTGCTGATAATGAAATAGCACCCCTTGATATGGCTGAAGAAGACTCTGACACTGAAGTAGTCTTTGAAGAAAGCCCTCCTAGTCAGCAGGATGAAACTCAAATTGTACCAGCTGTGCCCACAAGTGTTCCTGTCCTTGAGTCCCCAGCTCCTCAAAATAAGTGGTCAAGAGATCAACACATTCTTCTTGTCAACATTATTGGGGAACCTAATGCAGGGGTCACAACTAGACAGCGAATCCAAGACTCAGAGTCAGCCTCAGCCAATGAATGTCTCTTTGCTGAATTTCTCTCACAAATTGAACCTAAAAGAGTAGCTGAAGCTCTGAGAAGAAGGATGGGTAGCTGCTATGCAAGAAGAGATCAATCAGTTCAAAAGGAACAAAGTATGGACACTAGTGCCAGCTCCACCTGGAAAGAATATCACAGGCACTAGATGGATCTATAGAAATAAGATGGATGAAATTGGGAACATCATCAGGAACAAGGCCAGACTGGTGGCACAGGGGTTCTCTCAGACTGAAGGAATTGATTATGATGAAACATTTGCTCCAGTTGCTAGACTTGAAGCCATCAGAATCTTCCTTGCTTATGCTGCCTATATGAACATCACTGTATATCAGATGGATGTAAAGAGTGCATTCCTCAATGGTGATTTGGCTGAGGAAGTGTATGTTGCACAACCTGAAGGATTTGAGAACAGTGAGTTTCCCAACCATGTGTACAGACTTCACAAGGCAATGTATGGGCTGAAACAAGCTCCAAGAACATGGTATGAAACTCTTTCCAATTTCTTAACTGAAAATAAATTTGTCAGGGGTTCTATTGATAAAACACTCTTTACCTTCAAGGATAAGAGTGATTTCATCATTGTGCAGATTTATGTGGATGACATCATCTTTGGGTCAACAAATGTCAATCTTAGTAAACGTTTTGCTAAATTAATGACCAAGAAATATGAGATGAGTATGATGGGTGAATTAACTTACTTTTTGGGCTTTCAAATTAAACAATGTCCTAAGGGAATTTCAATTTGTCAAGAAAAGTATGTTAAGGATTTACTTAAAAAATATGACTTAGCTGATTGTGCATCAGTGAAATGCCCCATGCTTCCACCCAACAACTTGGGCCCTGATGAGTCAGGGATCTCTGTTAATGAGACTTTATATAGAGGCATGATTGGGTCACTCATGTATCTAATAGCTAGTCGTCCAGATATCCAATTCTCCACATGTCTCTGTGCAAGGTACCAAGCTAACCCAAAAGAATCCCATCTAGTGGCTGTTAAGAGAATTTTCAGGTATCTCAAAGGAACACCATCCCTAGGCCTATGGTATCCAAAGGAATCAGGCTTTGATCTCAAGGCCTATTCAGATTCAGATTATGCTGGATGCTGTATTGACAGGAAAAGCACTTCAGGGAGCTGTCAAATCCTAGGAGGAAAATTGGTTGGATGGAGTGCTAAGAAGCAAAACTCTGTGGCTATGTCTTCAGCTGAAGCAGAATATGTCGCTGCAGCCAACTGTTGTGCTCAGGTGCTCTGGATGAAAAGTCAATTGGCTGACTATGAAATTTTGTATGACAAAGTGTCAATCTTTTGTGACAACGCCAGCGCCATTGCCATATCCAACAACCCTGTTCTTCACTCTCGTACCAAACACATTGATATCAGGTATCATTTTATCAAGGATCATATAATGAAGGGAGATATTGAGCTGCATTTTGTTCCCACAGAGCTGCAACTAGCTGATATCTTTACAAAGCCTTTGGCTGAACCTTCGTTCAACAGGCTAGTTGCTGAGCTAGGGATGCTCAATATCTCAAATCCTGTGGCTTGATATTAAATGTGTTCATTAAATGATTGATTCTATATTAAATGTTTTTCACATGAAACTAGGTAGTTACTTTCCAAGTAAATGCAAAAAATATTCTCAAATATTTAATCATTTATTTTTCGAATAACGAGGAGACAAATAAGTTTTGAAAGGTCAAGGGACCCACTTGAACAGTCATTTTCTCACTTTGCATTTAATGCGGTTGAATAACTGTTTATGTATTTTGAATATATATATTGTCTCTTCTCTCTTCTCACCCACCACCATTCTCATTTCTCAAATCATTTCTCTCTCTAAGTTCTTCTCTCTCTTAACCTATCCGCCATTTTCTTTCACCTTCAACCTCGAATCCTTGGCGTTTTCAGTTCCCAAAGCAGCAAATATTAACTTCGAGATCAACGAAAGCATCCTCGCCTCCAATAACGCCATTGGATGGATTAAGGCACCTAATAGCACCTACTCAGATCTGGTTAGTTTCATGCAGAATTGTGACCTAAGTGAAGCCTTCACCAAATCCCCATCCACCTTTTACCAAGAATACCTTAAGGAATTCTGGTACTCTGCTGAGGTGGTTGATGACACCATAACATTTAGCCTTTCATGCAATGAACACCCTTTCGCCTTCTCCCTTAAAGATTTCTCAAGTGTGGCTGGATTGAAGCATGGAGATGAATGCCTGGAGGTAGTTGATAAAAAGGCTGTCAAAGAAGCCCTGGCCACACTCAAACCTTGCCATGACGTAAACCCTGCCCTTACACCAGCTGAGGTCCTCTCCAAATCTCCCCTGAAGATTAAGTATTTCACTCACATGTGGCGTGTCCTCTTCACCCACATTGTTAAATCCCTGGGTGGAATGCAGGGATCACAGGATCAGATTTCTTTCAACCATCAGGCTATTGCATATGGATTAATCTGGGGAGCTGATGTTGATGTTGGAAGCATTCTCTTCTCCAACCTTGTAGAACAGCTGAAGGGAAGGAATCAAGTCAGGGAAAAGAATATCTGCTATGTGCGCTTCCTGTCTCTGATCTTCGAAAGTCTGCTGGGAGACAACTACCACAACAATGCTTTGACTGCTCTTAAGCCCTACCGCATCACAGGTGCCATCTATAAAGAAATAGGAGCTGAAGATGTCCCTGTCACCGCTCATATGATGAATGTGGCCAACCAACTACCAACAGCTGAGAAGCCCTTGCTCCCTTATTCTGAGAAGGTGAATACTTCTAGTGTGTCTGGCAAGTCTAAGTCTTTGACCTCTGGGCAGCACACTACCAATTCCAAGGCTTCGTCTGGCCAACAGCCTAAGAAGAAGAAAATCCCCTCTTCTTCCCACACCAAAGCTGTTTCTAAGGCCAAGGGAAAGAAGACTGACACCTCCTCTGGTCCAGATACTCATGTGGATTCAGATGCATCTGTTGACAAACAACAGGAGTCTAGTGTCTCAAAGTCAGCTGAGAAGACAGGAAACCAGCCTGATCCAGCTGATATCTCACAGGTAATCAGTGTACATTTTTAGAGGTTCACAAGCAGCCACTCTCATTTGTCTGTAGGAGAGAGTGGTGAAGTTAGGGTAATCCTCGATCCATAGAAGTCTGTCAATGCACTTAGAATCCTTTAAGACTTCTGTACACCCTGTCTTTGCACCAGGGAATGATTCATTTGTGTTTATAAAGCACCTCGATGACCCTGCACCCTCTAGACAGTATTCAGGCTAACAACAACCTGAATACACTTATGTCTCAACCTTGATCAGCTGTACTTCACACAACCTCTTGGTTTCCTCCTTAAAAGAGTCCCAAAGGATTTATCCTTTCAGGGGGGGAGCTGAATCATCACCCTCAGCTTTCCTAGGGGCAGCGTAACAGGCGACCTTTAACCACATATGTTTCACTCTTAAAAGAGTCCCAAAGGTTCTTAACCTTTTTGGGGGGGCTGAATAATCACACTCAGCTTTCCTAGGGGCAGCGAATGGCGATCCATAACCAACATATGTCTCACAATCAAAAGAGTCCCAAAGGTTTTAACCTTTTGGGGGGGCTGAATAATCACACTCAGCTTTCCTAGGGGCAGCGAATGGCGATCATTAACCATATTTTTTTCACACTTAAAAGAATCCCAAGGATTTATCCTTTGGAGTGGCTGACTAATCACCCTCAACCTCTCTGGGACAGCGAAATGGCGACCATTCCCCTTATCTTTTTCCCTGTTACTAATTGAAACAATTTGCAGGCTGAAATTGTACAGCCAGTCATCGAATCTCAGGTACAACAAGAAAAGGAGGCTGATACAATGACTCAAGACAAACCCAATGATGAAGAGCCTCTGTTAAATACTGATGAAGAAATGCTATCGTTGGAGGATTATGTCTCTGATATTGAGTCCATGCCTGAAGATGAAATCCCTGAAGGGATGTTTGAGGAGGAGGATGAAGAAGATGAGGAAGACCAGTTTTCTGTCTCTCCTCCCAAAGAAATAGCTGTGTCCACACCAGTTGGCGATAAGACTCCTCCTCCCAAGGATGCTGTTGTTACTCCAAACTCTGCTACCTCAACAACAACAGTTTTCCAACGCCCAGCCTATGATCCAACAGCGGAGTTTCTATTGTTTGATCATCCTGCCCAGACTAACTTTGATCTCTTACCAAGGGGGGATGATTATGCTCAGCAAAGCCTCAACATCAAGAATCTTCAGCCTGTTCATCATCAGTCAAACATTGAACGTTTATCAAGGAAGCTGGATGTAATAAAGTCTGAAATGCACAACTTCACTGTTACATTCCCTGGAATCATACAAAAGGCTGTGGCTGAGGCGGTTACTGAGCCAATCAAGGATGGTGCCAGGAAAGGTGTTGCCCAAGGACTAAGTCACCTTTCTACTAGAGTGAAGGATGTCATTGACACAGAGGTCCCTGCCATGTTTCATGAACATGAGCTAACCATGCACAGGAAATTTGATGCGGTTCGCAACAGGCAATACCGTCATGCTAATTTTATTGTCAGTCGTGTTCAGGCCAATACTAATGCAAATGGCAACCTCCTGCTGAAGATTGCCAGGGCTTCAAGGAAAAGGCAACGTGCTATGGCTGCCTTTGTTGAACAGATTGCAAGGCATTTTCAAGCACGTTCATCCAAACGTCTGCGAAGCCAGGATGAACGTGAGGGGGAGAAAGATACAACACTCAGCCTTGCATCTGCTAAATAAGGCTCATCATCAGCTAACCCCACCATTACACCTGTTCCTCTCCAAGTCATCACACCTGTTATAATACCTGATGATGAGGATAATACTCAGGGGGAGCAACAAACTCAAGATGGAGCTGACTCATCAAAGTCTCTGGTTTTGGTTAACACCAGCAAGCCTGGGGATGATGATGAACAAGCTGCCAAGAAGTTAAAGTTCACTGTTAGCTCCCTCCCCAAAGCAATTCAAACTCAGGCTCAGACAGCATTTATCAGAAGAGCTGATGTTTTGAAAAACATAAGTATGGAGTCCTCTGTCTCGAAGAAAGGAAAGGAGATAGTTTTGGTTGACACAGACACCAAACTCAAGAAGATAGCTGCGATGCTAGAGACAGGAGGATCCACCACAGACCTTTCCCAATTCTCAACCTTTACACCTTCCAATGAGATTCCTTTAACCCCTAAAGAAATAGAGAAACAGGCTGAGGAATTCAAGAGATTAAATGAACTCAAGACAGCCAAAGAATTGAATGAAGCTACTCTGAGGAAGATGACACCACCTGAAAGAGAAAAGCAAAAACAAAGGTTGAGGGAAATGCAAGCAAAACGCGCTGAGGCACTAAGGAAAGTCAAAGCTGACTATGACGCCTGCGTGAACAACATATATGCCCCTGGCAAGATAACCAAGTTCAAATACACCATTCATAAATCCACAAACACCCCAAGGATGATCTTATGGAGGGATAACCAACCAGGAAATATGAATGTGTTTGACAACTTCAGGCTAAAGACACTTGGGTTATCAGAATGGTTCAAACTTGAAGCCTTAGCTGCCAAAAGAAATGGGCAGGCAAATTTCCTTCTGCTGAAGACTATTAAGGCCAAGTTTACCTGGATCAAGGAAACAGCTGCTAAACTTAAGATTGATCCCCTACCACAGCTTTTTGAACAAGAACCCCCAAAGACTGGCAACAAAAGAAGAAGAATTTCTCAAATTGTTAATGAAACTTCTGTTACTGAATATGTTCAAGTGGATGGCATGCACAGGGATTTGATCCTCCCCAATGGTATTGTTGGCCCAGTTGATGGTCAGACATACACAGAGCCTGAAAGAGGAATGGCATTCATGAACAGGGCTTGTCAGTATGCTTTTCAAAGGGAAGATGAGCTGTGCTTAGCTTCAACTATTCAGCTACTTTGTCACAAGAAGTCACTCAAGATCAACATAGAGTATTCCAAGAAGTTTGCCAAGACTTTGCTGGATGAACTAGATAACAGATTGGACTTGGCTGAAGCTGAAGAAAGGATTAAAAATGATGACTATTGAAGATGTTCACAGCCCTTTTTACCTTCATCTTTTATTTTACTTATGTAATGTACTTGTAACTTTTCTTTAAGTATTAATAAAATCATGATGTATGTTTGTTTAGATCTGTTATGAGTAAGAAGAAGCTGTTAACTCACTTACCTTAACTTAGTTAGATCTAGAATTATTTATGTTTAAATAGGGGGAGATTGTTGGGAATCTAAACTTGTTAGATTCCCTGATCATAGATTTAAACATAATTAGGCTGTTAGATAGTCCCTTGCCTGTGCCTAGGAGGCAGGCAAGTTTCGCAAGACTCACAGAGATCCAAGTCTCTGTGAGCAACCTCAGAGGAGTCCATGTCAAAGACATTGTCAAGGAAGTCAAAGATTACTTGAAGACATACTCATTGGCTATGATGGATAACAGCCAAGATGTATCAGGGACTCTGAGGGGTTGAGGGTTAACAGGGGTGGCAATACCCTGTTAACACTCAGCACACTTTGGACATGCCATTTGTGTGTTCGAGACTATGAAGAAAAAGGAAACTGTTTTGACAACTGTTTCCTTAAAGCATAATGGAAGACTACCAAGAATAGAAGGACATCATGTGACTAATGTGGGAACTTGTAAAAGCTTGTGTAGTCACCATCAAGTACTATTTAGGTCAATCTCGTAACACTATAAATAGGATGTGTATCCATGCATTAATGTTTAACACTTTGAGATATTCATAACATTATTGCATATAACATAGTGAATCAAACAGCTACGACTGTATTCATAAGTTAGGGTTTATAGTTGTTCAAAGTGTGCACAACACATTGTCATCAAACGGTGTTATCCATAACACTTGTAATTCTTTATTATACAATAATAAGATTACGTTTGAAAAGTAATACCTTGTGTTGATTAAGTTAAGATTAGGGTTTCTTGCATTGATTAGGGACTTTCAATACTGTTCATCTAGTTCTACTTTTAGAATTAAATTTAAGAACACAATCTTTAGAACAAGGATGTACCTCAGTATCTTCATGTGAGAGATCCATCAAACGAAGCTCTTCTTCTTCCTCATCTTCAGCCCAGTTTACCACTCCATCTACAGTTACCAATGCTTTGGTTCCTTTGGTAATCCTGTTGTTTCCTTATAGAAAGCTTTCAGAAATTCTTGGAATGGTTCTATAGTTGTTTTTGGACTTTTGACTGCTACTTTCAGCCTTGTCTCTAGTGCACTCCCTTGCAAAATGTACATTCCTTCCACAGTTATAGCATTCAACTTTAGACTTGTCATATCCTAATAGTTCATTAGGATCCACAGTCATCTTCCTTCCAGTCTTCTTAAATAATCTATTAGATCTCACAGAGATCATAGCAGCTTGCCATGTGAGATCCAACTCCTCAACATCAACATCATCCATTTGGAACAAGTCATTAAGAGTCAATCTTGTTTTGTTGACTTGTCCAGCAAAGAATGAGAAGGCATCATTGTCACTAAACAATGGTGAAGATATTCCTTGTGGATTTTGAGAGACAATAGGAATGCCTTCAGTACTTTGTGAGTAAGTACTGCTTGTAAGTCCTCCAACGGTATTTTGGAAGTAAGTACCGCTACTTGATCCACTAGCGGTATTTTGAAAGTAAGTATCACCGTTACCTTCTGACACAAAAGCCAAGTTAGACTTTGTTGTTGTTGCTGCTTTGGTCACCTCAACGCCTTTAACATCCATCTCATAAGCTCTAAGATTATTGTAGAGATGATCAAAAGGAATTGTATCCAGATCATCCCTTATGATGAAGTGCATAGCCATTGCTATCCACTCTTGTGGAACACTCCTTAAGAATTTTAGATTAGCTTCTTCATTAGGAATTATTTGTCCATAAACTGCTAATTGAATGAGCAGCTTACTGAACCTTCCATAGCCACCATGGATTCCTTCTATATTGGAAATTGAGAAGTTATCAAATTCTTGTTTCAGGACAATCTTCTTCATCTTCTTAGATTTGTCATTACCTCCAAATCTAAGTTTGATGACATCCCACATAGCCTTTGCATCCTTGTAGTGATGAAAGCTAGGTAAGATGTCCTCTGAAAGTGCCATAGCCAAATCAGTTCTGGCCTTTCTTTCTCTGATCTCTGCTTGTACCTCCTCAGCAGTCATAGCAGGTAAAGCATAGCATGTACCATCAGGAAACCAGTGTAACTTCTTAGGTGTATTCCCATTCTTGATAACTTGCCACAGAGTATGATCTGTGTGATTCAAGCAATGTTCCATCTACACAGCCCATGTCTCATAGTTATCACCCTTGAGAACTAGGAGTTTCACAGCAGAGAGAGTATGGGAAGGTGTTGTAGTTGTAGAAGTGACTACAACATCTATGGCTTGAACACCTTGTGGTGGTGCAGGATGCACAACTTGAGGTTGTCCCTGTGGTATTGGATCAGGATCTGGAATCTCATCCAAATGAGGGTCATCACCAGGTTGAGACATTGAGTTTTAGTGTGAGTGGTGTTTTTAGGGTTGTGTTCTTCTTTTTCAGAGTTTCTCAACAAGCTCTGATACCACTTGTTGATCCCTTTGATTGGATCTATATTCTGTTAAGAACTAGTATAGTAGTTTGTAATCAAACTAAAACACTTTAAGAACTCTTACTCAAGCTAAATAAGTTATGCGGAATCTAACTTATAAAGCATAGAAGAACATATATACTTTTAACTATTCGGTTCTCTTATTAATCGACTTGAATGAGGTACATGAATGTCATCGTACCTATGTTCCTTTTATAGAGTAAGGAACCCTAGAAACATTAGAATATTCTATAAAGATAAGTACATCACTGACGATATATTATCAATATTCTAACTATTAAGTATATCACATAAGATATACTTTAACTATAAATATGATATATCTTATACAAAGATATTCGTCCTAATCAATATAGCAGTACTTACATTATAAGTAACAGTACTTACTAGTACCGCGTTAACACTAACGGTACTTTGATAATACTAACAGTACTTACATTTACACTGACGGTACTTGATACTTAACAATAATTCCCAACAACCGTGATTCATGTAACTATTCTGCTGAGTGGCCGGTTGGGTACCGGTTCCCACTCTTCTGACTGAAAGAATAGTTGTGTGACGTGTGACATCTAACTAAGGAAGTAAAGGCATGGAATGGAATGGTAGCGTCTGATGGTTGAGGTATATTATTGTCTAGAATTTCAAATCTATTTTCTCTGTCCTTGGTCTGCAAAATCTTTGTATTAAGAACAACATCAGCATCTTGTGGAATCTCCAAGGTATGAGCAGCATCAGCATCTTGTAAAGTCTCCGAAGTATGAGCAGCATCAGTATCTTGTAAAATCTTCAACTTATGAGTAGCATCAGCATCTGTAGAATAACGACAAGTGGGAAAACGCCTGAGGTGATTGAGGATCGATTAACAATTCTCATGGAATAAGGTACATGGAGTACACCTGGAATACTGTACATGAAGTACACATGAAATACTCTACATGGCACCGATGGTAGATTTTATGGGATGATCGGTACTGGTGTCAATTGTCTGACATGATCAAAGGAATTAAATTGATTTAAACGGTTAGCAAACCGAACTGAAACAAGTAACTTGATAGCCTGACAATTTCTGTGTAGACTTAATGCTGGTTGTATAGAGGCTCAAAAGTATGATTATACGAAGTTCCATCAATGGTCAGCATGAAGACATGATTGATAAAGACCAAACATGATTTATCTTGGAACCGAATTTTATTGTAATCCTTCTGTGTATTAGCATGAAAACATCATCACCTTGCTGAAAACTTAATCCTCAGAATGAGACATGAAACTTAATCAGCATGAAAACGACATCCACGTGAGAGTATGAAAACTTGACTGTTACAAAGAACATAAAAGGATAATCAACTGAGGTTTAACATAAACTGGTGTGGATGACTATGGTTAAATCGACAAAATTCGAAGGAGAAGACATGTGACTAAGTATGGATGATTCTTGTTCGATCCACACTTGTTAAAATTTTACGAGAACTGTCATGTATAGAAATTTACAATCTAGGACTAAGTGTGGATGGCTGTTGTCCAATCCATACTAGTCAACTTCAATGAAACATCGTGATATGAATAAAGGTGAACGCCTATGAGTCGGTTCACAAAACAATATTCGACTGAAAGCATGAAAATTGACTTGAGCAATGGTGAACGCCTATGGGTTGGTTCACCAAATAACATTCGACTGAAAAACATGAATCTGACATGAGTAAGGGTAAACGCCTATGGGTCGGTTTACCAAAAAAATCTGAATGAGCAAAGATGAACGCCTATGGGTCGGTTCACCAAAACAAAATTCGACTGAAAAGCACATGTGACTAAATATGGACAGTCCTGTACCAACCTTTTACTTAGTCATAATTTTAAGAAAACTGATTGATAAATGCATGAGAAACATGGAAGATAACAAACACCAAAATCTAGGAAGTTCCTGGTGACTACCCACTAGTCACAGGTCAAGTTTTAGAGCCTACAGGTCGAACCTTGAGCTCTGATACCATAATTGTAACACCACACTTGGATAAGTGGACCGTTACGTGTAGTTATGGCGTGTCATAAAAGCATGCAAGGCAAATGTCTTAAAAATATTAACTGACCATAAAGGAAATACCGGAATCAAACATCGCTACTCCAAACATGAGCTCAAACAAAAATAATTAAGTACTGAAAGGAAGGACGAAACAATGTCTAAACAATCAAAGTAATGTATGAAGTGCATAAAGTAAGAAGTCTGGATAGCTTACATCCAAATGCACATACTCTTAGAATCATAAGAGCGTCCCTGTGTACCTGTCGTTTGGAACATGATAAGAAACTACGACTAAGCATAACGCCCATTGAACGAATATAAAGCATGAAGAAATACTAGAATGAAACGGATAACAAATACTGAAACTGTAAAACTGATACGGAAAGTGCAACGGAAAACTGTGTATATTTGGAAAAGTCTGGTTTATAACTGGTAAAGCTGAACTATTATCTGTTAAATCTGAAAAACATGCATTTACTGCATTTTAAGTGCCAACAGCTTATATAGGTCATGTATTGTAACAAAGTATGCATGAATACATAGAGGGGTGACCTCGTCATGCTGTAGAGGGGTGACCTCTAACTGATAAGCTGGGTGGAGGGATCAACTCCAATGTGAAGGATGTAGAGCACACACCACATTCACCTGATAAGCTGCAAACTGATAAACTAGGATGCACCCATATGCCCCGCTGATAATACTGATATATGGCCAAGCTGAAATAAAAGTAACGTTGCAAGAAATCACTCCCCTGCAGAGGAGTCATGACACTGGTACCTTAAGTGTCATGGTTACGGTACCTCTGTAACTAGGTGGAACTGGTCATGCATGTATATAAAGCTCAGACAAATTTAACATAGTTATCACAGAAATTCGTGTAAGTTTATAACATATATTGGGGAAAACATTTGGCTACAGACGAGGAATCCTAATCATGCATAGGAAAGGAAGTCCATACTGAAGAACGGGAAATCCATACCTTGTGTCCAGTAACTGACTGCAAAGGAAAACAAATGGAACTCCTACTATGACTTCACGAAAGCTACATGAATAAAGGACGTGAATGAGTTGTCTGGTATCTGCTTATTATTACTGATTCTTACTGTTCTTAGTTTGATTCATTATATTCTTGTACCGTTGTACTGTTCTGTGTATAATCTGAGAAGTGTGACTATCCTTAAGTATTTCTGATTAGTGCATTTATGTACTTCTGATTAATGTACTCTCGAATTATTATACTATTATACGTAACCTGCTAAAACTAGAAAGTTTCCTAAAATAGCAAGTTTCCTAAAAAGGAAAGTTCTCAAAACAGTTTTTTGAATCATTTAAATCATTAAACAAAATCATACGCTTTAATTAATAAAACCAGTAAAATCATTTATAATTTAATTTACTAATTAAATTAATTAAACATTTATACTTGTTAAAGTTTGAAATAAACTTATTGTAAAATGATTAAATATTAAATAAGCAAACCCTTGCTTTTAACATTTAAACGTATAACCGAGCCTACCGAGATACCCCTGTCGGTTGCACTAAAACAAATAAACAACAATCAATATACTCACAGCCAGATTAGCGACAGAATTTTCTGTCGTTAAACTGTCGCTAAGACTGTGCCCAAAACTGCCTATAGTAACTGCGACATAATTTTATGTCGCTAAACTGTCCCTAATCCTGGGATTTAGAACTCAACCGAACCCGCTTTTGTATAATATATTTCCACTGAGAGCCTTAGGGCTCTCGGGTTTCCCCTGATCTCATTTTTTTACCCACTGGTTATAAGCCAAACACTCCTTGCTGATTAACTAAGACCCACCGAGAGTCTAAAACTCTCGGTTGCCATTGAGTTAAAACAAACACCCCCAAGCTGTACTCGTTTTCCACTTCTTTCAAAACCAAACGCCCCCTTGGTGGTCTTGGGTCTCGACTGTACACACCAAACGCCCACCGAGAGTCGGTGGACTCTCGGTTTTCGTGACCAACACCAAACCCGTCTACAATAATTTAATTCCTTGTTTAATTATTACAAACTCATGTGTTCTTGATATTAATCCATAAATTCGTGATTTTATAAAAGCTAAGGAAAAAGGGTGATTACCGTTTACGTGATTAAGGATGAATGACGAATATACAAACAATCAATTGAAGAAAATCAAATCTGAACTCTTTTGTGTTCTCTTTCTGTCGGTGACCTAACCTCAAACACCAACCCTAATCTTGTTTTGTGTCATGCTTTGTAAAATGCAAGGTAAAACAAACCCCTGACGTTTATTATTCAAATGGGCTGAGTACTAGGCCCATTTTTCTTTTTCTTTGATTCCAGCCGCAGCCCAACAACACATATACTAGTGTGTTTTAGTCTATTATTCGACATTCTGATTCCCGTGAGTAAATTCTCGTGACGAGGGTTCGTGTTTATTATTTGCGTACTATCTTACTGAATACAAAATAGTTACAAATACTTGAATAGATTCTACCTTGTATTATTTATTTACTGAATAATAATAATATCCGTAACTTTAAATTAACTTTGAAACTGCGTAAAAATCAATGTTCATGGATTTTTAAGGCGGGTTTTACAACTCTTCCCCTCTAAAAATATAATTCGTCCTCGAATTAGAGACACGATAATGTTGCGGTTTTACATTTATAAAACATGAGCAAGAATATAGATTCATTTTCTCTCCCACGTGATCGGACAAATATCATTGTTAAGGGTTACAATGACGATATCCTTGGAATATTTCAATTCCAAATGTGTAGTATCCTAACTACAACATATGATGTAGTTTGGTATCTCAAAGGATTAATCAATCAACTTAAAGATGAGCTTAATTGCACATTTTACACATGATATAGGGACTACTAGCCGTAATAAGTTGCAAACCATATACATCATGCTTGATACTTTAGGCTACTACTAACTCACTCAACAACTCCTGTGTGAGTTAAGTATCCAAGACCATGAAGGTTTGAGAGGGTGAAAGAATAGAATCACATACCACAAATAAATGTCAAGGCAATGATGTTAAGAGCAATCACATAGGCAAGTAATGATCAAAAGAATGATCAAAGGGCATGTGGAAGGACTAAAACGTACCTTAGCCGCAAAATACATCCCAAGTCTTCTATGGACTAATGCAACACCCGAACTAGACCAAAGTGCAAACTAAGTCTTCAAGGACTAGTATCACATCCACCGATCTTGATATCATCATCCCATGATGTTGGAGATCAAAAGGAGATGAGTCTTTAACAAGTGTAAGTAACTCAATCTACAACCAAATTAATGATTAGCCGTCATGAGTACCTACACAAAGAAGTATTCAAACTAGTAGATACATTTCAAGAGCAAATCAAAAATGCATAATAGCTATTAACAAGATCATAGTCAAGATAAGTTGATATAGAAATAATTTTAGGATCTATTTATATAGAAAAAATAGTTTTGACCACAAAGAAACTTTAGAGCAAACAACCCTTCTAATTAGTAGAGACAATAGATCGATCCAAGCTTTAAAGCACAATATACTTCAAAGATCTTGTGTGACCATCGCTCTGATACCAATTGTAGAAACTATAAGGGGGTTTAATACTTTCTATGATTAAGGTCCTAATTAAAAATTAGGTTTATCCCAAAATTACCTTTTACTTGAAAACTAGTTTCATAGTTAAGTCAATTTTTTCAAATTATTTGCTATATCTAGTGATTATGAAAGTGCAATGCATGAGAGTAAATATGAGTAAGTAAAGAGTAAGAAAATAAACAACCAAAGGCAAGACACCAAGATTTATAGTGGTTCGGCAACGAAGCTCTCTCTGTGTTCCTACTCCACTCCTCGAGTACACCTTACTCGAGATTTCCACTATATCCACAAGCTCTCTTCTTGGCGTAGAAAACATTACAACGTTGCTTACATCGCTTTCTGACACTAAGCTGAATGTCGAGACCTAATCTTAGCTAGGACCAATCTACACACGTTGCCTACTTCATATTTTTCGACACAAGGTTAGATGTCAAGTTCTAATCCAAAGATAGGACCAATCTTCATCGCCTGACTTCTTTTCCGACACAAGGCTAGATGTCGAGTCCTAATCCAAAGCTAGAACCAATCTTCATAACTCTTCACTTTCAAGTTGAGTGAGAACTCACAAGACACATACACACAAACACATCACTTTGTATTTTAGTGAGAACTAACACACAAGACTCACTACAACACAAGACACAACCAAGTATACACATATAACTTGGATCGACACAAGACTAATCTAAGTATCCACAAATACCTTGGATTTACATAAGACTAATCCAAGTATACACAAATACCTTAGATCTACACAAGACTCAAATAAACAAATTGATGAACATGACTAGATCTAGGAAAGGATGATCTTCATCAAGGCTTCATCTTTTATCACATCACAATTGTATGAGTGATCTTCTCTTTGGACATGTAAAGAAGGGGATCAAGAGGATAATCATAAGTAAACATACTTAACAAATTAAGTGATCATTTACTAATGATTGGAAAAATAGAAAGAATATAAGAAGTAGAAAACTGTCCAAAAAGGTTCACTTGAAAATGAAAATATGATCTACTATTCATAGGGGACAAGGAGCAATGGCTCTCTGGGCGCAGCTCAATAAATAGGCTGTTTTGAGTCGCGGCTACCAGAGTTCGCTTCTTTTTGTCCTTTAGTGTAGAAATCTTATCTGGTGAAGTTTATACCTCAAAGGTATATTCTTAGGCCATTTGGAATATGCCATATTCAAAATTTCATTTTTTATTTTAATAAAATATTTTCTTAAAAATTTTCTTAAAATATTTTATCACATTTGTATAAATGTGAGTTTTGAGGTTAATCACTTTTTATGATCACTAAACATGTATAAGATATGTTTGTGTCAGAGTTACATGATTATTACCTTGATGATAGTGTTTGTTGAATAATTCGTCTTACGATTATCTTTGATGATAAATGTTTTTACAATTTGTCGTAATAAAAACTAAGAAAGATTAGTTATTACAAATAATGTTTTTAGGCATTGGTTGAATTAACACTTTTGGTTCTGCATCAAAGATTGCTCTATACTTCTTAGCTTGCATCAATAACATCTTTTCCTTGAGACGATTTGAATCTCTAGCAAGCTTTTTCTCTTTGCACTGTCTAGATACATGCCTCATTCCTCCACAGTTGTAGCGCTTCAACGACTTCCTATTTATGTCAACCATATTTCCATACGTCTGAGGTGCTTCATTTTTGTGTGCTACAACTCTTACAACATTACCAACATTCCCAGGAGCTCTTCTTTGTACATTATGTACTGTTACAACACCATTTGAACTCTTGCTTGAGTTCTTGTATTAGAAGAAGTTCTGAGTTGATTCTTGGTCAGAGGATACTGAATTTTAAACCCACTAAACAAGTTCAAGATTTCATTTATAGTAGCAGCCATTGCCTCATTAGATGAATCGATAGGCAATTGATATCCTGAATCAATTAGGGAGGTTGATGAAGAATATGGTGAAGGAACATGTTCTGGTGAGGAAGTATGCTATGATGAAGCAACTAATGCATTTTGAGGAGTTTTGTGACAACCTTGACTTGAGCGGGTTGGTCAACTTTCGTGCAGATAGTAATGAGTAATGTATTTATGTGAATTTATGCGTTTATGTGAATTTATATAGAATATGTGTGGTAAAATAGAATGCATGATCGAGGAATCATGACACTTTATTGAATAATGAGGTTGAAGTACATGAATTAGTAATCATACAAGTGAAAATGAAATATGATGAAATGAGATCACATGAGAGTTTTGTGAAGTTACTGGTATTGTGTGCGTAGGATTTTGTGCATGTATTATATGTAAAATATGTATGTATTTTATTAGATTGAGAATACTTTCCATGAGATAATTGGAAATGAAGGTTAGACTGAAAAATAGTTAGAAAGTCGAGGTTTGGCGAAAAAATTTAAGGTTTGTACCTAGATTAAATTGTAAGGTAATAATAATACATAATAACAAGTAATAAAAAATAATAAATAGGAATCGGCCCTACGGAAGGGAAAGGAAAAACAGAAAAAGGGGTGGAAGCCTAATTTTAGTGCAATTAGGAAACAATTAGGATTTATTTATAAATACAAACCCCAAACCCCCCGCAAACTAATTTATTAGCTCTTGGAAACCCTAAACCGATCTAACAAAGAAGAGGAGGAAGAAAACCCAAAAAATTTGATTAGGCTTTAAGGTATGGTCATTAACCTTTGTTCGATTCTTCGTAAATTAAATTATATATCGATTACGTGATGGGTTATGGTTTAATAACTAGGGTTTTCGAATTAGGATTTTGATTTCTGAGATATAATGATGTTAGGACTTTTGTGTTTACACTAATTCAAATAGTCGTTAGGGCTTGAATCGTTATGTAGAGTCAAATTACGTCACTGTACAAAATAATATGTGTTGATCAGGTCATAACGTGATGATAAATTACTATTAGACCGATTTTAAATAAAGAAAAAATACCTTAGATAATTATCTTTCCATAGATTCTCGTCGTGAGTCATTTTTAGTTAGGAAACTATGTTAGATGATATTTACAAGTTAAGTTTATAAACGAGAATTAAGTTATGTTTTAATTTACTAAAAATACTTAGGCATGTTTTTAAGAGTTGGTAAAGCACGTAAAGTAAGTTCATATATCGTGTGAGTCGTTGAACTTTTTTTAAGCACGTGGAAGTGCTTAAAGTGGTCAGCTAACATCAAACTTCTAGGGTATAAAATTTGGACGAGATTTCGACATTATGCATTCATAATTTTTAAAAGCGTATTTGTAATATACTTGATGGGTTGGGAAATATTATAGAGAAATAATACACATATAGGTAACGCGTAATATTTTTGGGGAATCAAATCTGAAGGTTAGGTATTTTATTAGGGGTCATTTTGCGACTATGACTGTTTTTTGGAAATGTTAAGTGAAGTTGTTTAAGGTTATGAAGATTAGTAGAACATGTAATGGTATAAAATAGGTTATGAATATGATAGATACTTAGATATCCATCATAGTAATGGTTACATCTTATTGCGTTAGTAACCTAATCGATGGTAACGTGTTTGTATTATTGTTGATTTAGATTTAGTGTGAAGCTTTTTGGAAGTAATTTGGATTGCTAGCTAAGAGGTAGTGTTACGGTCCCTTTAACTTTTTGGGATGGAAATTATGTTTTTTTAAATTGTTTTGACTAAGTGATGAAGTTATGTGTTTTGTTTTATGTATTGAATATTTATGGTTGTTATGTGGTATTTGTATACCTGCACGTAAAGAGAACTCGTGTTAATTTGTTATGTGGTAATTATGGATGCTTGCACATAAAGAAATCGTGTTAAGTGGGAGCGAAGAGGTACACCTACCTCAAAGTGTGGTAGTTCGGCGTGTTGAGGCACAGCCAGGACAATATGTGGAAATATCAACTCAATGTGGGCGGTCTTGCGCAATGATCATGTGGTGTTTTTCTAGAATATCTGATAATGGAAATAATTTATGATACATATGTGTGTAATAGTAATCTTTACTATTAACTTCCCTCAACTTTGTATAATCAAAACTTAAGACACTACTTGGTAGCTTAACGCCTAATTGGTTGTTCAGGTAGCCCTTAAAGGCCATATGACACGATGACATGCATGTAGTCACTAAAAACTTGTAGTTTGAATAGCTGCGTTCAAGCTATGTACTAAGAAAGTACAATAAGAAACAACATATGTGTAGTGTAGAGATGCATATACGAAGCTAAACCACATGTTGATAATCAAAACTTTCCGTGTGAATAATCTTTCTAAGAAGTCAATAAGAATCATATGGAGCAATGACATGCGGTGTAGTGCAGGCTCATAACATGCATAAAGTGGAAGACGGGGGCCATTTTTTTAGTTGATAAACAGGCCTAAAAACAACAAAAAAAACATTAAAAATATGTTCAGAAACAAAATACTAAAGATATAAAATATTAAGGTAAAAAGCATCAAAGATAAGAACAAGAATGCATTGAGAATTAAAAGTATCAAGAGGACCTCTACGATATAGCAAGTTGTGCACGCAGCTACAAATAGCAGTCATGCATCGAATGGAAGATCCAAAACACCATAATTTCATGACATAGCAACATAAAAAATCCTAATGTTGTTTGTTCACAAACTATACCCGATCATCATAGATATTAACAAAGAGCTACTCTATTATATCTTTCGGAAAGGTCCATAGAAAATATGTGCATAAACATAATAAAATTTATCACAAATTAACACAAAAATTATCATAGGCATAAGATCAATCACCTTTAGCGCAATTCAAAACTAACCGTCTATTCTCATCCTTGTGGTTACAACTTTAATGGAAGCGGTGGTGGATGTTGCCAAATTCGTTAGACGATGGCTAAAATTTGGTTGTCCGTAATTATGAACGAAAAATTATTTATTATGATTTTATATCAAAATATTATATGTGTTTCTTATTCAAATCAATCAAATAAATCCACAACTGAATCATCCCAAAAAATATTAAAACCCTAAATCTATTAATTAAATAGCGTACCTTTGATTAAAACTAAAAAAGAAGATTGTGATTAAAACTTTCATCATTTAATAATGAAATCATAATTTATTTTCATGGTAGATCAATCATGGTAGTCTGGTGGGATGCGATGGTGGTGGTGTATTTGTTGCAATCGGTAGTATGAGTATTTTTTCTGGTAAAGTTACTACGACTTTTATAAATTGACTTTGATTAGAATTTACATTATTTGTTTTTTTTTATCTCTTAGAGTTTTAAAAAACTCAAACTCTTTTTTTAAGGGTTTTTTTTCACATTTATGACAATATATTTTTGAACGTGTTCATTGACTCTACACGATTTTTTCAGTTTTGATCAAATGTGGTTTAGTTTTGACTTTTTATTGGCCAATCAGGTACTATATTTTTTGTCTACGTGGCAAAATCAAGCAACCTAATTGATTTAAATTTTTTCCTTCGACTTTCACTTTATGTAAAATTTTAAAAAAACACTAGTTCTTTTATTTTATCAAAAACATAAAATTAACTAGAATCAAATTTACTTAAAACTATTAATTAACACTTTCTATTCAATCGAATTTGACTTAAAGCATTTAAAATTCAACCGAGAATCAAATCAAAATAAAATTTGGGTCACACAATCACTCTCAAATCTCTAATGGCTATGACACCACTTCTTGTTTCACACTTATAGGTAATTGAATCATTCATCGGTAAAGGTCATTCATAGTTAAAGGTAACTGAATCATTCGTAGTTAAATCCCTAAGGGGTTTTGAATGTTAATTGGAAAAGAAAATGGAAAGAAGCTAGTTACGATGTGTGTTTTTTCAACTTTCCTTATCTAAAAAATTGAAGATTATTTATAGCGATAGTTAATCATTCATTTTTTTCTTAATCTTACTTGAGGTGTCTAATTAACTTATCTTTAATTAACGGGCTCATTAACTCCTATTATATTTTTTATTAAGACATAAACAAAGTAACAAAAACTATTTAATTATGACCAATTCTCTATTACAAATAATAAACCCTTGCTATAATGCTAACAGCCTAAGGTACGTCACCAACTTCACATTTTACTTGACGTTGCTCCCTATATGCCTACGCCACATGACACCTAGCCTAGGAGTTGTTTGACTCGCCATACTTTATGTGTCAGGATCAATGGAACAGAACCGTATTTCGAGGGTATAACCAACTGATCTAGCTGAGTTGGCCACCAAAGGTAATTTTGGGGAGGTATTTTTGGAGAGATCTTAAGTTCGAGTGTCACTAAAAACCTTCAGGGCCCGAAATAAATAGAAGTGGGAGTGGGGTTTATCCCCTGAAGGAGAAGGTTCGATGCTTACATTCCGCCCAATTGGATGTCAATGTAAGCTCGAATCAATAACTACTAACTCGTCATTAAAAAAAATCTTTATATTTACACTCGAATAGGATTTACTGTATTCTCTATCACATTTATTACTTTAACTTTCTTGCATGACTTTATACTTACTTTTACATCCAAGGTTGGTCTCGAGGTCACGACCGAATGTGGCTAACCATCTACATGAATCCGAAGAGTAGGGGTGCAAACGAGCCAAGCTTTTATCAAACAATTTGAGCTTGAGTTCAAGGTCGAATCAATCGAGCCGAGCTTTTATCGAGCCGAGCTTTCATCGAGCCGAGATTTTATCGAGGTCAAGCCCAATAACATGGCTCGAAACATATAATGAGCCGAGCTCGAGGTTTTGATAGCTTGGCTCGAGCTCTTATCAAGCTTTCGAGCTTTAGTATAGATATATTTTATATAAGTAAACAAACGTTGATTTGAATATTAACCTTATTATAAATGATAACTATATAAAAGATTGAATGGCTTATTGAGAGTCGTTAACATAGTTCACTATAACATAAAATTTGTGGTGGTGTGTAAACCTTGGTAATGTATTTGTTTCATATATAAAATTTCGAGCTTTTTAAGTTAAGCTCGAGCGAATCCTAGTCGTTAAAGCTCGACAAGCTATCGAGCCGAGCTCGAGCCCACCTTTTATATTTCAATCCGAACTCGAGCCTTATTGAGCTCGGGATTAGCTCGGCTCGATTACACCCCCACAAAAGAGTCTTGCCGTACTAAATCCGAAGAATCTTCTCGTGTAACGCCCCATTTTGACAAATGGACAGTTACATGTATTTATGGTGTGTCATCAAAGCATACAAGGTAAATGTCTTACAACATTAAATGATCATAAAGGAAATACCAGAATCAAAAATCGGTAGTCCAAACATAAGCTCACACATGCAATAATAAGTACTGAAGGAACGGACTAAACAATGTCCAAATGATCAAATAATGTAAGAAATGAATGTATGAAGTGCATAAAGTAAAGAAGTATGGATAGCTTCCATCCAATGCACATACTCTTAGAATCCAAAGTGTGCCCCTGGGTACCTGCCGTTTGGGACATGGAAAGGAAAGTAACGGCTGAGCAATACGCTCAGTGGACGGTTATAACATGATATGAAAGACTGAAACATAAGTAAAGATTAAAAAGCAGCAGAATAAGTGTAAGTCATGTAAAACCTAAAACATATTTATAAACTGGTTTATATTTTTGAAAACTTATATTTATATCTGAAAGCTGTATTTTAATTTGCCAAGAGCCCATATAGGTCATGAAGGTATCAACTGGCATGAATACATAGAGGGGTGACCTCATCATGCATTAGAGGGGTGACCTCTAATTATACTAGTCTGGGTAGGAGGAATCAACTCCCTGTGAAGGATGTAGAGCACACACCACATTCACCATAAAAATACTGAAAAACATGTACTAGGATAAACCCATACGCCCCACTGATAATACTGATAATGGCTAAGCTGAAAAGGGACGCCACAAGAAATCAATCCCTCGCAAAGGAGTCATAACACTTGTGTCTCAAGTGTTATGGTTACAGTACCTCCGTAACTAGATGACATGGTCATGCATGTATCAAGCTCAAGCATTTTAAAATAAACATAAGTATTACTGAAAAGCTTAATAACATAAAAAATACTAGGGAAAACAGATGGCTGAAAACGGGGAATCCTAATCATGCATACGAAAGGAATGTCCATACTGAAGGACGGAATATCTGTACCCCGTGTCCAGTATTGAAGTGAGAATGAAAGCTGAAGGATCTACTCTGACTTCATAGATACTACATAAATAAGGGACGTGAATGAGTTGTCTGATTACTGTATACTTTATTGGTTCTGAGTGTTCTTAACTTGTGTTACATGTTATTGTCTTGTTTTACTGTTCCTATATTATCTTGTAATTATTCATGGTTTCATGTATTTTGATTACTGTAGTTCATGTATCTATGTGCTATTATACATGTCGTATCATAGTAAGTAACTTTCTAAAAATAGAAAGTTTCTAAAAATAGAAAGTTTTTAAAAATTGTAAGTTTTCAAAAATAGAAAGTTTCCTTAAATAGAAATAAGCTTGATTAATAAGTATAAAATATAATCTAGGGCTTAATAGTCATAATTTATAAGTCATGATGATTAAATAATAAAGTTTATAAAATGATTACTTAGGCTAAAATGATAGTTATTAATTAATAACATAAAGCATGGTTTTAATCAGGATTATTAATTAATAACATAACATGATTTATTTTAATAAAACTTTACCTTAGCCAAATAATTAAATTAAAGTATGGTTATAATTTAATTATGTCATAATAAAACACTTAGTTTAATTTCATTAGTTATTACACTAATAAACATAACCTAAGTTCATGGTTAATTTAATTATTCATGTATCTTAATTAATTAAATTAACTTACTAAAAGTACTAATTTAATAATGCATTCACGTATTTCCCGAGCCCCGCATCCGAGCCTACCAAGATACCTATCTCGGTCGCACTAAACAAATCAACAACAACCCCAACCGACACCAACAGCTGGAGGTTGTGGTGTACAACCGGCAGCCAACAGCCTCGGCTGCTACCGGTTGCCACTAACTGACCGAGAGTTCCCACCATCTGGCCCGGTGTTCCCCCTGCCGTGACACAAACACCCACCGAGAGCCCCATGGCTCTCGGGTTTCCACTGCTTTCACTAATTCCCCAATGTTTGGGGTTGTAGCTTGCGGCTAGCTAAGGAACACCAACATCGAACCCCTATGGGGTGCGGCCGTTGGAAAAGAACCACCGCCGAGAGTCTAGGACTTTCGGTTTGCGTGTACTGCCGAGCCAAAACCAAAAACCAAAAACTCAATTCCTGTTAAATCTTTAATACATGTTTAATTATACGAATCATTTGTTCTTGATCTAATGCAATGGATTCGTGATTTATAGAAAGGAAAGGGGGAGAATGATTAACGGTTATACGTGATTTATGAATAAACAAACAAACATACACCCGAATCAACAGTCAAAAACTCAAACCCGTCTCCCTTGTTTTTGTTTTCTATCGGCGGCTCCAAACCAAACAACCCTAATTTTGTTTTTGTCTTATTTTGTAATGAAATGTGACATCAAGTCCATGGTTGTTTGTTTGCTACATGGACTGGGCTTCAAGCCCATTTTTGTTTTCTTTTCCTTTTGTAGCCGCGGCCCACACAACACACACATAAATTTCTTTTTATGTTTTCGTGTTTTACTATTTGACGTGTACGTTCATGCTTTTAACTTTTGCCGTTATTCTAATATGTATTATTTAGTATACTGAATAACTAATAATGTATGAAATACTTGGATGTGAACGTTAATTAATCTTGGTACATGTCGTGATTAATTAATGTAGCGTTTTAATTTAAATCTGTGATTTCATGTAATTAATGTTTCGTGGACTTTCATGCGGGTTTTACAACTCTTCCTCTCTAAGAGAATAATTCGTCCTCGAATTAGAGATATGATAATGTTGTGGGTTTTACATCTCGTATCGGGTACTTCTTCAATGAATTACTTTAATATGTACAAATGGAAAGTTTGTTGTAGTGTTAGTTTAAAAAAGAACGTAAAACAAACATAAATGTTGATGCTAAAATCCTCTGGTATGGCCTACGGGACTGAGAACCTTCCATGTAAGCTATAAGGAGATGGAGCACCTACACACAAGAGACAACACACGTTAACTCGCCCTGGGTGTTATCCCAGGACCAGGCTATGGTGTGATAATGAGTAATGGTATGTGATATGTTATATGGTATTAATTATGTTGTTAGAGTATTCAATGCCCTTTTGATAATAAATATGGAGACTATATATATGGTACTGTTGATACCTTGATATTGACAGTTCATACCTTGTCGTGTTTCCCGAAGTGGGTCTGTGTACTTCATAGGTTCTGACACTGTTTCTTTCCTCTTTATGTATACACCAATGTCCTAGGTGGGACCTATCACTACAAGAAAAATGGGTATTTGAGAAGGGGGAAAACTGTGCCAGATACTCAAAAAACCGTGCCAAATGCTATTTGGCACGGCTTTGGCACGCTTTTTTCTCCGTCCTAAATATGAGGGTGCCAAATACATTTGGGTCAGGTTGAAACAGTGCTAAATAGTATTTGGCACGGTTCATGGGACGGTTAAACATGGGGTGCCATGAGTGAGGTATTTGGCACGATGGATAATTTTTCGTTCCAAAATAAGCGTTTGTCACACTTTTATATCTAGTACCAAATGTGTATTAAGTACTAACTCATTTTCCGTGCCAAATGTTATTTGTCGCAATTTTTATATATTGTCGAGAATTAATTGAGACGGTTTTATCTACCATAACCAGCGTATTTGGCACGATTTTTTTTTACAAAACTTATTTAGCACATTTTATCTGCCTTACCATGAAACGTTTCGTATGTTTTTGCTTTCGTTGTATAAATCATTTGGCGTGGTTTTGCATTCATCAAATAATTATTTGATATGAATCGCGTAATAATTGTTAACGTGAATTAGCGCCATTTTTTATTACGTTTTTATAGAAACGACTTCGTTAAAAATATATTATACAGCGACCACTATATCATCTAATCATCTCATATTTCGCAATTATAGTTCAATCAAAACAAAAATTAAATCATACTCAATTTTCGCTAATTATCAATAAAATCAAGTCAATTAGTAACTTCACTCACTTGATTAAATAAAATACAATACATCACATACATATAACTGGAAGACTTTAACAAAACAACATGTATATCTTCAACAAAGCAACATGTAAAACAATATACTCCGTACTACACCAATGACTAAAAACTACCAAGAGAACTATAGCTTTATCTTTGTAATGGACTCCCAACAGGGGCGGAGCTACATAGGTGCCGGGTGTGGCACGGGCTACACCCGTTTTGAGATCACGAAGTGCAAAAAATCTTCAAAACTGTTGTTTTTATGGTTTGTGCAACCCAAAAATTTTTGTGTGTTACTTTTGGCTTTTACGGTGTAAATTTAGTTGGTCTAAATTTTTTTTGTGCAACACCCTATTGAAAATCCTGCCTCCGCCCTGACTCCCAACTATCTTCTTGAAGCACAAATCTGCATATTAAGAGTAACAATTCTAAATATACGAAAATAACACATATTATATAATATGATATGAAAATTTGGTAAGTCGTCAAAGAAAAATCAATTTAAACCTTATGAGGACTAATATCAAAAAGTACAAATTAAAGCTACTAAAGAAACAAATACTACCCTCTGATCCATTCGAGTAGAACCTGAATAAGAAAGGACATCGGTCTTGTTATGTTCCTCTTGCATCTTGCTATGTCCGACGACGAGTCTGACGATGTAGCTTCTAGTTTTGGCCTGTTAGATCCGAAGTGTGATATGCACATTCGGTATTCCGAGATGACCGAAGAGGAGTTAGATCATACTATTGACGAGTATCAGATATCGAAGGAGTTTCGGCCACATCTACCGGACCCGAACATGACTATGGACCTATTGAGGCGTGACAGGAATATAGGTGTTTACTTGGCTTATCTGGAGCATGGTGGGCTTCGAATACCCTTTTCCTCCTTCTTTTTGGATGTGATTAAGCACTTCCAGGTACATATTTCTCTGTTGGTACCCATCGGTGTAAACCGGGTAGTGATGTTCGAGATCCGATGCCGGATCCTAAACATTGATTGTACCGTTGATTTGTTCCAGGTGTTTTACAAATTGGGCAAGCAGGGGTATTGGTTCTCTTTTGTTAGCAAGGTACATAAGAAGGCGAGGAGGTTTTGCATAGAGACCACGTCCAGTTTGAAAGAGTGGAAGAAGAAGTTCTTCCTGATTGATCGTAGGGTGATCCCGGATGCAATGCCGTGGAGGGATCGTGACACATATGTCGTGGATTCTTTTCCGCGGACTTATTGTCAAGCCGATGCAGATTTGTTGGCTGAAACTTTGATTGCGTTGAGACCCCCTCACAGGGCTTGTTATACTTGTGTGGTTTGTTTAGGCCCTTGTCCCGCTTCGAATGTCGGCGTGCTCTTTAAGAAAGGGGAAACGGTAATACTTTGTTTATTATGTTTCTCTTGTCTTTTACTAACCGGATTTTTTAATTGTTCCTCCTTCTCCCCTCTTGCTCTTGTTTTTACAGAACATACTATGGAACAGTTTCTGCGATTACCGAAGTGGACCGGGGCTAGGGTGACCATCGAGGAAGAGCTCCCTGAGAACCAACGCACGGCTGACCGCACGGCCCAGCCTCTGGCTAATAGTGAGGCTATCCCTACTCTTACTCCGGAGTAAGAGGTAGTTCAAAATGCCGATCCTAGGATCAAAGCTTCTCGTGAACGCCGGGAGGCTGCCACCCTTGAGACGAATCTTTTGTTACAACCAGAGGGGGTGAGACCGGGCCTATCCAAAAGAAGAGGAAAGTGGATGATTCTGGCATTGGTGTGAAAAAGGAGCAAGGTGGTTACGGTTGATCAAACTAGGACGTGATCCACATCTAATAGGACCATTTCTGCCGACCCGGTTGATGTGACGAAGCCTACTGTGGTTAAGGAGGGAGGTGCTTCCCAACGCGGAACCCATGATGAGAGCGTAGATCCTCCTATTCCTTCTCCTCATCGTCCTGGCAAGGGCCCTATTACCGGTACGTTTTGCTCACCTCTTCGTTTTATTTACTCCGATTTGTTTCTTACCTTGGTGTTCTCTTTTCTTTTAGTAGAAGGGTCAGAGTATCTTGATGCGGAGAACGAGGACGAGGATGACGATGAAGCGGACGATGAAGGGATGCAGACTTACGTCCCTTCTTAGAGGCTCCAGCATAATGTTCTCGTCGACACTCACTTTGCTGCCAAAGAGATGTTGGTTCACCTTCCTACTCCTGCTGAGCAAAGATCTTTAGCGGCTCTATCTGACCATGAATTGATCCGTCAAGGCTATCTTGCGTTGGCTCGGACTTCTTTGAATCAAGCTAAGATTATCCAACGGTTCGAATTGTTGAACCAGGACCATAGAGCCTTAGTCAACTCCAGTCGTCAAGATGCTGACACTTTTCAGAGAGGACAAGCCTTGTTGGAGCATATTTCTGAGAATTTTAAGAAGCTCGAGACGGAGCATGCTTCTTGTTCCCAATAGAAAGCTGCTTTAGAGTCTAAAGTCAAGTCTTTGGAGGACGCTGCTCTGGTTGATGATCAAAAGGTGCGAGACCTTGAATGTTCTCTCGGTTTGAAGGAGGAGGAGTTGGCCCGGGCTCTCAAGATGTCGAGGCCCTTAATACCAGCTATACGAATAGTCTTCGTAAGGCTGCATCTGACCGGACCAGGCTCGTAAAGGATTTCTTACCTCATGTCATTCGCTTGCTCCATGGTAGCTCCGAATATAAGCATCACGTGGCTGAGGTTGCGACTGTGTGTTACTCCGGGGGGTGGTACGAGGGGATAAAAGTTAACCGATCCGAGGAGTTACTAGCCAAGACCATCTCCGAGACCAAGGACTTCGACTTTGCTCAAGCTAAAGCGTGGGTTGCTAAGTGTGATGAGTTGTTCGCCCCTTCCTACCCCTTCGTCGACAAGGTGAGCAAGTCCTTTGACCTTTCCATGGGTTCTCTTATGAAGCTTACTATGGACGAACCGAAGATCCCCAACAAGGCTCCACCGGTCCCTACTGTCTCCACTTCATCTCAGTCAGCACCTCAGTGAAGGGTTCTTTGTGTCAATGCCGGAGCATGTTCCGGGGAAACCATTTTGTAATAGGGCCTAGTATTTGTTACCGGAGGTTGTTCCATGATTTTCTCTTGTAACTATGACTTGCATATTTATCCGGTTCTGACCCGGTAAAACATTTGTGTTATGTTTCGTAATATATTGACTTGGCTCTTATCGTTAGTATATTCATGCTTTTCGTAATATATTCATGCTTTTCGCGTCTTGACTTGTGCTTATTTTTAACCTTACGAGTTTTATTTTGCCGGGGTGGTTCTGCTTGTTTTCTTGATGGGGCTTTTGGTAGGGTGGGGTTGTGGCCCCTTCTCCCTCCTTGCCTCGGTCCGCGTACTCAAGCCTTTGCTTAGTTGGGGAAGGCTTTTGCTTCGGTGAGCGATGGCCTTTGCTTTGGTTCGGTGGATGAGGTTTTTAGCCTTTTACCACGACTGATGAGGCTCTTAACCTTTACAATCAATAGGCTACCGTTCGATGAGGCTCTCAACCTTTACAAGCGGTCTTATGCTTCGGTGAATGAGGCTCTTAACCTTTACCACGGTCGATGAGGCTCTTAACCTTTACAACCAATAGACTGTCGCTCGATGAGGCTCTTAACCTTTACAAGCGGTCTTATGATTCGGTGGATGAGGCTCTTAACATTTACCACGGTCGATGAGGCTCTTAACCTTTACAACCAATAGGCTGCCGCTCGATGAGGATCTTAACCTTTATAAGTGGTCTTATGCTTCGGTGGACGAGGCTCTTAACCTTTACCACGGTCGATGAGGCTCTTAACCTTTACAACCAATAGGCTGACGCTCGATGAGGCTCTTAACCTTTACAAGCGGTCTTATGCTTCAGTGGATGAGGCGCTTAACCTTTACCACGGTCGATGAGGCTCTTAACCTTTACAACTAATAGGCTGCCGCTCGATGAGGCTCTTAACCTTTACAAGTGGGCCTCTTCCTTCGAGTTGATCAGACTCGTCAGGGGGTTTGGGTGTTTGCTTCTACGGTTGTTTCGTTATTGTTGTGTCTACCACGTGTTTGTTTCGAAAAATTTCCTCCCCTTTCACCAGGGGAGAATATATATTATATCGTAAATAATTGCTTACATCCGTTCATGATTACATAAAACAATTCCTTAAGTTCATGGCATGTCATTTCCTTGGGATCTCTTTTCCCTCCATTGTCTCCAACTTGTAGGAACTGTTCTGGAATGCTTCGGTGATCCGGTATGGGCCTTCCCAGTTAGGGGCTAGCTTGCCAGGTTTTATCACTCGGCTTGCCTCGTTCTTTCGGTAGAAAAAGTCTCCGGCCTTGAATGTCATGTGCTTCACTCTTTTATTATAGTATTGCTACATTTTTTTCTTGTACTTGGCTTCTCTGATGGCTGCCATCTCCCTTCTTTCATGTATGAGGTAGAGGTTTAGACGGAGTTCTTCTTCATTCGTCCCTTCGTGAACATAAGTGTTCGATAGGTCCTCATTCCTATCTCGGTCGGGATAACGGCTTCACTTACGTAGGTGAGGCTGAATGGGGTCTCTCCATTATTGGTTTTCATCATGGTTCGTTGAGCCCATAAGACACTAGGTAACTCATCTACCCATCTGGTTATATCCCTCCCCAAACGCGCTTTCAACCCATGCATAAGGGACTTGTTGGCCCTTTCTACTAGCCCATTGGCTTGCGGATGTGAAACATCGGTGTTAATTTGCTTGATTTGCCATTTGACGCACCATACCTTAAATGGGTCATTCAACATCTGTGACAATGATGCCCGGCACACCGAATCTGCACACTATGTTTTCCCATACAAACTTTTTCACATCTTTCCCGCGCACCTTTGCCAATGGTTTAGCTTCGATCCATTTGGTGAAGTAATCGATAGCCACTATGATGAACTTGATTTTGCCCGGTACTTCGGGTAATGGACCGAGGATGTCGAGGCCCCTCTAGTAGAAGGGCCATGGGAACATGATCGAAGTCATGAGGGTTTTTGAGAGTTTTGGGACCGAGGCATGGATTTGGCAGGAGTCACATTTCACCACTACCTCGTATGTATCCTGGTACATCGTCGGCCAGTGGTACCATTGTCTCATTATTTTTGCTACCACAGATCTGTAGCCGGGGTGCATCCCGCATCCTCCTTCGTGGACCTCCCGGATTATGTAGTTTGCTTGGAGGGGGCCTACACACCGCAGCATGGGGGAGATATATAATTTTTTTGAACAGAACTCCTACTTCGATGACAAACTGCGGTATTTTTATTCGGAGCTTCCTAGCTTCGTCTGGGTTTTTGGGCCACACTCCTTCTTGCAGGCACTTGATGATCGGAGTCATCCAGTTGTCTTCCTCTTCCTCCACCACGTCATTGACCTCCTCCTTTTCAATCGACCGGGACGCTAGCACCTCTACTAGCACTTCCTTGGTAAGGTGGTTGAAAGCAACCGATGCCAGCTTGCTTAGAATGTCCTCTTTCTAATTCAGGTTCCTCGGAATGTTCTAGATTGCAAACTTGCTGAATTTAGCTACGCGCTCCACGGCTTTGGCGAGGTACTTCTTCATTCGTTTGTTGCATGCGACGAACTCACCATTGATTTGACATGCGACTAACCTTGAGTCTACCTTAGTTTGGAGGGCTTGCACTCCCATCTTCTCAGCTAGCCTAAGCGCAGCTAGCAACGCTTCGTACTCGGCTTCGTTATTTGAGGTTTTGAAGTCGAGACGGAGAGCGTATGTGTATTCCGTGCCAGCGGGATCAATTAACACCAGACCCGCTCCGGCTCCCTTTAAGCTTGCAGAGCCATCCGTGAACAACGTCCACTCTGCTTCGGTGTGCATATTAACGCTTCTCCCGCCGGTGTTTCAGCCAGAAAATCAGCTAGGACTTGTCCTTTTATTGTGTTTTGGGGTACATAACTTATCGCGTAAGCTCCCAATTCAATTGCGTACTTGGCCAGCTTTCCCGACGCTTCGGCCTTTGATAACACTTGCTTGATCGGTTGATCGGTGATCACCTTATCTATGATGAGCTTCGAAGTATCTCCTCGATCTTCTTGACAAGTGTAACAGACATAGGACCAACTTCTCTAATGGGGTGTACCTACGCTTCGCATCATGTAGTACCCGGCTGACATATCGAATGGGCACCTGTCCGTGCTTCCTTTCCGCCATGAGCACCCCAATGACTGCATCCTTTGCCATGGCCAAGTAAATAAATAGCGTTTCGCCCTTGACCAGAGTGGTTAACAACGGAAGATCCATCACAACTTTCTTCATTTCTTGAAAAGCGGTTTCGGCTCCGGGGGTCCACTTGTATTCATCACGGTTTTCCTTGGTGATGTTCTTCGGGGTTTCGAAGAAGGGCAGAGAACGCTCGATGGACTTGGAGACGACCCGATTTATTGTCGCTAGCTTATCGCTCAGCGATTGCATCTCCTTCAAAGTTTTTGGGGACCTCATGTCCATTATGGCCTTCGTCTTTTTTGGGTTTGCCCTTATCCCTTCTGAGGTTACCATGTAACCCAGGAACTTCCCTTCTTCGACTCCGAAGGAACACTTCTTGGGGTTGAGTTTCATATTGATCTTCCGGAGGTTACTGAAGGTTTCGGCGATGTCTGCCAGGAGGGTTGTTTCTGAGACGCTCTTGATGACCATGTCATCCACATAGGCTTCCAAGTTTCGGCATATCTGCTCCCTAAAGATTACGTCCACCAGCCTTTGGTAAGTGGCCCCGACGTTCTTGAGCCTGAAGGGCATCTTGGTGTAGCAATAATTCCCCTGGTCAGTGTAAAAGTCTGTTTTTTCCTCGTCTTCTTCGTCCATTTGAACCTGGTGATAGCCTTTGTAAGCGTCTAGGAAACACTTGTATTTGTAGCCCATTACCGATTCTATCTTCAAATATATTTCCGAGAGAGGATAGTAGTCTTTTGGACATGCAGAGTTAAGATTTTTGAAGTCGATGCACATTCGCCAAGTTCCGTCCGAATTCTTGACCAAGACAGCGTTAGATATCCATGTGGGGTATCTCACCGGACTGACTATGTCGGCCCTGACCCACTCTTCTACCTCCTTGGCTACTATCTTGCTTTTTTCCTCACCGAGGACTCGTCGCTTCTGGGCGACCGGAGTCATAGATGGATTGACATTCAATGAGTGTTTGATCAGCCTCTTGGGCACTCCCGTCATGTCGGTTGGGGTCCATGCGAACACGTCTTGGCTTCGTCTGAGCAAATCGATTAGGCGTGCTCTTCCCTCCTTGGAGAAATTTTTCCGATTACCACCAACTGGTCCGGATGGGTCGGGTTTACCAATATTTCTTCCGTGAGTGGGTTGTCTGCTTCGTCCTTTTCGGACATGGCTTTCTCGGTCCTATGCTCCATGGCACCCTCATTCGTTTTCCCTTAGCTGGTTTTTTGCTTGTCTTCCAACATCCAGCATTCGGCTATTACATAGGCTCTGGGGACCAGGGTAGTGATCCCTTTTGGGGTTGGGAATTTGAACATAGCATGAGCGATGGATGGAACCGCCCTTAGCGCTCTGATCCCGGTTCTCCCCAAGATGACATTGTAAGGTGACATGGCTTGTACAACGGTGAACTTTAGGTTAACTGTACGTATCAACTTCTCCGATCCGAACGACACAGCCAGTTCCACCCTTCTCAGCGGTGTCAGTTCCTCTCCTGAAAATCCAACCAAGCTTGATTGTGTTCGTTCTAATCTTTTCTTGATTGAGGGACACGGTTTGCTGAAGCAGTGCTCGAACATGATCTAGACCGATGCGCCATTGTCCACGAGTATTCGCCTTATCAAGTGCCCTTTCGCCTTTGCCTATACTATTAATGGCTCGTTTGAGGCATCGTTCCCGTTCAACGGGGGAAAGCTGATGGGGGCTTGCATCCATTCCCATTCTTCCGGGGTGGGCTCCTTTCTTTTTTCCCCGGATTTGTACGACCTAACCATATTGATCGTCTTTCTTCCCCTCTGTAGTCATCCTTAGCTTTGGGAGGATTATCCATGTATCCTCCTTTTGGCTCATGGTCTCGGATCAGGTGGTTGAGCTTTCCTGCTTCTAGCGCGGCTTCTAACTGCCTTCTCAGTTGGAAACAGTCATTGGTCAAGTGTCCTTTTTGACCATGATAATCGCAATGCTTATTCATGTTCTCCCTTCTGATCATTCCTTTGGCCGGTTCTGGGCGAGGTAACCGTAAGTGAGTTTCGAAGGCCAAGATTTCTTTCGGGGTCCGGACCAACGAATCAATGGCTAAGATTGGGAGCGGTTTCCTCGCCTCGTAAGGGCGGGGTGGAGGGTACTGCGGGTAGGGCTGGTATAGATCTTTGCCTTTATCGGGCCTTCGGTCATAACGGCCTTGCCCCTTGTGCCCCGAGCCTCCGTGCCTCTCTGTCTTGTGGAAGGGCTTGGTTCCTCTGTCTGCATATTCCCCCCTTGGCAGCTCGGTGGTCCGGTACGCTTCTTCCGACTTGATGTAATCGTCCACTCTCTTCATCATTTCGGTGATTGTCTAAGGTGTTTTGTCGGCGAACCGCGGGGCCAATTCAGGGCATTTGCAGTTGCTCACAAATGAAGAGATCAACATTATTTCGGGAGCATCCTCGATGTAACTTGTCTCATCCGTCCACTGTTCTTTGAAGTCCAACAGGGTTTCGTGAGCCTTTCTAACTATCTTGGTCACATCGGTAGCTTCCTTGGTGCACTTCCTCCTCAACGCGAACCTTCTGACAAATTGATCTCTCAGGTCTACCTAGTTGTCTATACTCCCATTAGGTAAGCGGTCAAACCATCCACGGGCAGCTTCGTCCAACGTTTGCTGGAACATCCTACACCACACTTGCATGGGCGAATCCCCTTGTGTGGCCGCTCCGGCAAATCGCGTGACATGGTTGTCCGGATCAGTGCTTCCATCATACAACTTGAGATGAGGAGGCATGATGTACTTTAGAGATGAGTACTGGATGATCCGTCTCGTGAAAGGTGAGCGGGATATCTCCTTGTATGGTTTCGACAAGTCTTCTTTTGGCTCTTCTGTTGGTTCTGGAGCAGCGGTGGGTTTGGCCACGTTCCTTCTTGGTTTGATTTCTTCGAATGATAGGCGGACGGGAGTGACATTGGGTCCGATTAGCCGAGCGTTGTACTCCGAGATGAGGGCTCGAAGGTTAGTCAAGTGAGCTTCTGTTTCATCGTTATGTGGTTCGCGATTTTCATTATTTCCTCCCAAACCTGAAGGTCCGGTGGGGGTGACTGGTGATTGTTGAGGACCCGCCATCAAATACTCAAGGTAGTTTGAAGTTTGGGTCCTACGGATGGCGTCAAATGTTGATGCTAAAATCCTCTGGTAGGGCCTACAGGACTGAGAAACTTCCACGTAAGCTGTAAGGAGATGGAGCACCTACACACAAGAGACAACACACGTTAACTCGCCCCGGGTTTTATCCAAAGACCAAGCTCCGGTGTGAGAATGAGTAATGGTATGTGATATGTTATATGGTATTAATTATGTTGTCAGAGTATTAAATGCCCTTTTGATAATAAATATGAAGACTATATATAAGGTATTGTTGATATCTTGATATTGACAGTTCATACCTTGTCGCGTTTCCCGAAATAGGCATGTGTACGTTATAGGTTCTGACACTGTTCCTTTCCTTTTTGGGTATACACCTATGTCCTAGGTGAGACCTATGGCCAGGTGATGTTATTGATGACATCATAGTACTGTTCATGCCACGTGAGTTGGTGTTCCGACACTCCTTTCTGGTCTTAGTTCCGGCAAATGACACGTGTAGTGGTCTCCGGGCACTTTCCGGGACCACGAACAATAAACAACTATCTAAATTCAAATAAACTAAAATTAAACCCCCCAAGCTCACTAGGAGGCCACACCTTTAACTAGGCGTGTCAATATTTCCGACCCGAGCATATTCGGGTCGGGTTTCTCGGGTTGAAACTTTAATTCGGGTTAGTCGGGTCACCCGACTAACTCGAATTCAAAATCGGATCGGACATCGGGTAAAATATTTATGCCTAATTCGGGTTCGGGTCAACCCGATTGACCCGAATAAGAAATTTTTTTATTTTTTTATTTTATATTTTAAATTAAATATAAATTCTATTCAAAAAATTAATTTATTTTTTTTTTATTTTATTTTACCTGTAGTCAGGTTGACCCGAACCCGAATAGACCCGATCCGAGTAGATTCGACCCGAATAGACCCGAACCCGACTAACCCGAGTTCAACTCAGGTCGAATTCGGGTAAAATATTTTTACCCTCAACCCGAATTCAACCGACTTGAATAATCCAAACCCGACCAACCCGACCCGATTCCCGCCCTGTCTTTAACCATTGTCTTTCAAAATTCAAAGTGGGCCAGCACATTCAAATCAGCTTATGCACAGTAGTACCATAGTCGTAACATCGAGCTTAAACTCAACAACTTTAGGTGTGTCATAATTCCATAAACCTTATTTATGTAAAATAATTGTTAAGAATAGAATCATCAAATATGAGATAAATATCAATATAGAGGCTTTATTTTTACATAAATTAATCAAGCCATATGCCAACTAGCGGAGTAAAATATCTCAAAATATGAAAATATCTATACTTTAAAAGTTTGAGCAAAGGGCAAATGCTTCTGACTTTCTTAAGATATGATTTGAGAAACAAAAAAGTGCATACATTACAATAACCTTTTTACTTGTTTATGCATATTAATGCAATCATCAAAAGCTTGATAGTAATAAAAAGAATATGCTCACAATTTACAAGTCGTCTACCCCTTCGTAAATGTATTGGGACAATACGTAGTGTTGCTTCATGGATGACATGATACCCCTACAATTTATATCTGAAAGAATCTCACCCTTCAATGAAACTTTGTTGTATCAAGTTGATACTATTAAGTATTAACAATCATGTCATTATATGATAAATTAACATTATAAGTATGGTGGATTTAGGACTTTTGATACATGCCCTAGTGCCCTACAAAATATATGATAAAGTAGTAGTTGTATGTGCTTTTCATGTATAAATAAAATCGATTTTGAAGTGCAGACGAACCTTAGTAGAATGTTAGAATTCATGTGTACTCCCTTTGCTTCCTTCCTCTGTGTATCTTATAAATATAGGACTGATTTAAGTCTTAGGTGGTGTTTGTTTATTACGAGGATTTACAGTAAGTACCTAAACAAATGAAACTGAACCATCTTTCACTTCTAATTGTTTCAAAAACTATTTTTAATTAGAATGTATTCACTAAAAAGAAAAGGTGTGACATGTAGTGGAAAGTAAAAAGAAAAGTGGGACTTGTAAAGAAAGAATTGTTAAAAGGGTCGACTGTGAATAATGGGAACAAATAGCTAAAAGAGACACAAACACAGCCACTGTTTCTTTCTTTCTTGCTAATGCGCATATATCCCTTTTGGATATTCTCTATTCTTTTCATCAAACTGCGTCATGTCGCCAATTCTGTTTGAAATCTTTCTTCAAAATATTCGACTCATTATTATAAGCCCCTATTTCACTAACAATACAATTGTTGAAAGATGTCATATTCAGCTGAACTTTGTATGCGTCAATACGTGCATGGAAACTAGTTTTAACCCATCTGGTCAATGATATCCGCAACGCACTAAAGCTTGTCTTTGTAGGTTTATGATCATAACAATTATAAAAAAAAACCCTAACATAGATCAAAGAGCATACAGCGGAAGCAGATTAACAAGATCTTTATATAACACAATTATAATTAATCAAGGCTAGGGTTACATACCTTTATCCTAGCAAAACGATCACCGGTAAAGATAGAACAAGAACACCACCAGGATGTAATCTAAAATAAGATCACACCACGATCTTGTACACACGTGATACGATGAGCTAATCGTGAGTCTAGCACGAACAGAACCGAGCCTTCCAAGCCTATGGAAGATCTACCCAACAACCCTAGAGAGGGGCTAGGACTAGATCTAAAATAGCTTTTAGAAAATCAAAGATGAATCCTAAAAAGGGTGTATATGGCCGGCGGTTTTAGAGCTAGAAAGAAGAATATGGAGTGAAAAATTATGAGGCCTTAAGGTTTGTTTATATACACCTTGGAAACTTATCTTCCAAGGTTTAAACAAGATAAAGCCTAAAACTTTTTCATCCCTATCCTTTGAAGCTAATTAGGCCGGATATATACATGTGCTAAAAGGGGTTTCCGGAACTTTCCGACACCTTCTTTTAGCTTCTTTAATATTCTATAACGATCGTTTAAAACTTAACTTTTAATTACTTAACGATCGTTAGCTACAGTTTGATTTAATAAATATAATAAATATATTTAATAAATAAATTAACTCTTCACGTAATGTGTGCAATCCCGTGATCTCGAGTTCGATCCTATCACACGACTATCGATTTTAACGTCCATAAACTTTCAGCTCCCACTTGGACAAAATTCGAATGTCGTGATCACATTGATTAGCGTCTAGTTACACTAACAATGTCACTAGTACAACTCGAGTAAGGCTTCCTGGACAAAACCTTTTAATGATATATAATCATTATTATTATCCTCTCATTTCAAATACATTGTTAATAAGGATATGGATCTTAGTCATTCATTCATTAACTATTCTGTTTCTCGTTTACGGATATAGCAAGATTACCAAAACACATTTGGGTGTGGCCACACAAACATCTTACTACTCCCCCGAGGGGCCTAGTTGTATTTATACTTCAAATAATAATTTGAAGGAAACGAATCCCATTTCGACTACAAGCAAAACACAAGAACTTCGCAACACTTCTGAAAATAACCCTTATGACTACCAGTTACGTTTAGCGTTAGGTTACCTTACAGAAATGCACTATATTCAATGCAGTTTTCTGGCATCTCAGGTCTAAGGATAACTATTTATGATTTACTTAATGACAAAGATCCATAAAGTAAAATCACATAGTTGGGATAAGTCCAATATTTGATCCATCAAATATTATCCAAAATTGACCAATATACTTTCAAGTATACTCTGTCACCATTTTGAATTGTCTTAATTTAATAATACTCCCATATTATTAATCGACAACGGACATTTAGAAACATCATAATGCTCATGGATTAAAACATGTAAAATAGGATACAAAATCAAATAACAGAAAAATAAACGAAATCCAAACTTTATTTCATCAATTCAGTAGTGTCTTACATCCTTTATCCAAATACTAATCAACAGATTTATTGCATGAATTCGCTAGCTAGTTGCAGCCCAATTGCCTTGGCATGCTTAACTACCTTTGGCCTAGACAAAGCCTTAGTAAAAGGATCAGCTACGTTATCATCTGTGTGAACTTTTATTAATTTTATTTCTCGAGCTTCCACTTGTTCTCGAACGTAGTGATATCTACGTTTAAAGTGTCTGGCGCCCTTCATGACTCCAGGGTCATTGGCGAATATTATTGCCGCAGAGTTGTCGCAATATATATCAATAGGTTCTTTAATTGAAGGCCTCACTCCAAGATCTCCAATAAACTTCCTAATCCAAACAGCTTCCATTGCAGCTTCTGAAGCGGCCATGTACTCAGATTGAGTCGCATGCATAGCAATGGTTTTCTGCTTACTGCTCTTCCAGTCAACTGCTCCTCCATTGATGACAAACACGTAACCCGTCTGAGACTTCGTATCGTCTTTATCACATTGCCAGGACGCATCACAGAATCCTGTTACATTCAATTCTGTGTCTGGTTTACCCCCGAATACCAAAAACATATCTTTCGTACTTCTTAAATACTTCAGAATATGCTTAACAGCAGTCCAGTGGGACTTTCCTGGATTCTGTTGGTATCTACTGACCAAGTTCTGAGCAAACGCCACATCGGGCCTTGTGCATCTTACAGCATACATAATAGATCCTACAGCCGAAGCATAAGGCACCTTCTTCATGTAAGCCACCTCTTCAGGTGATGATGCATCTTTCTCATGACTTAACTCATGCTTAACCTCCATCGGTAAGAAACCTTTCTTAGAGTTATGCATGTTATATTTCTTCAATATCTTATCAATATAAGCATCTTGGCTAAGACCAATTAACCGTCTACTCCTATCTCGATAGATCTTAATTCCCAGAATATATGCAGCATCTCCCAAATCTTTCATAGAAAAACATTTACCAAGATAATCCTTAACTTCCTTAAGTCTTGGAATGTTACTTCCCATGATCAATATGTCATCGACATATAGAATTAGGAACACTACATTACTCCCACTAGCTTTGCGGTATACACATGGCTCATCACGATTTTGAATAAATCCAAACCTTTTGATTTCTTCATCAAATCGCTTATTCCATTGATGTGATGCTTGCTTCAAACCATAAATAGACCTTTGAAGTTTGCACACGCGTTTTGGATATTTAGGATCAACATACCCTTCCGGTTGTTGCATATAGATGTCTTCATCTAAGCGACCGTTCAAGAAGGCAGTTTTAACATCCATTTGCCATATCTCATAGTCATAGTATGCTGCTATAGCTATGAGAATCCTAATAGCTCGTAAGTATGCTACAGGAGAGAATGTCTCCTCGTAGTCTATGCCAAAAGTTTGAGTAAAACCTTTAGCCACTAAACGTGCTTTATAGGATTGTACATCACCATCCATGTCAGTTTTCTTCTTATAGATCCACCTATTTTTCACTACTTTAGCATTTTTAGGTGCGTCTACAAGACTCCAAACATCATTGATTTCCATGGATTTCATTTCCTCATTCATCGCAACTAGGGGTGTTAATATTTCCGACCCGACCCGAACCCGACCCGACCCGAACCCGACCCGAGTATATTCGGGTCGGGTTACTCGGGTTGAAATTTGAATTCGGGTTAGTCGGGTCAACCCGACTAACCCGAATTCGAAATCGGGTCGGACATCGGGTAAAATATTTATGCCTAATTCGGGTTCGGGTCAACCCGATTGACCCGAATAAGAATTTTTTTTATTTTTTTTATT
Source organism: Glebionis coronaria (assembly GCA_025667525.1). Taxonomy (NCBI): domain Eukaryota; kingdom Viridiplantae; phylum Streptophyta; class Magnoliopsida; order Asterales; family Asteraceae; genus Glebionis; species Glebionis coronaria. The sequence goes on along the minus strand of CM046875.1, from coordinate 484,436,302 downwards.
TTTAAAATTTAAATTAAATATAAACTCTATTAAAAATATTAAAAAAAAAGTTTTTTTTAAATATTTTACCCGTAGTCGGGTTGACCCGAACCCGAATAGACCCGACCCGAGTAGACCCGACCCGAATAGACCCGAACCCGACTAACCCGAGTTCAACTCGGGTCGGGTTCGGGTAAAATATTTTTACCCTCAACCCGAATTCAACCCGACCCGAATAACCCGAACCCGACTAACCCGACCCGATTCCCACCCCTAATCGCAACTATCCATTTTGACTTTTCTGGATCAGACATTGCGGATCGATAGTTAGCAGGTTCACCAAGATCCCCTACTTCCTCCTCATCATCCTCTATGTATAGACACAGTTTGTCCGGCGCACGTATAGCCCTTTGAGACCTACGTGGAGGAATTAATTCCGGTGGAACACTCAGACTTTCTGGTTCTACAGGAATTTCATCGCTAGTATTTTCAGAAGGCAATGTATCTTCTTGAATTTCTTCAAGATCATAATTTCTCCCACTGAATTCTTGATTTACAAGATCATTTTCAAGGAAGTCTCCATACCGAACCACAACTATCTTGTTCTCAGCCGGATAATAAAAGTAGTAACCCATAGTTTCCTTAGGGTAACCTACAAAGATACATTTTACTGAGCGTTGTTGGAGTTTATCTCCAGAGTCACGTTTCACATACGCCTCACAACCCCAGACTTTCAAATAAGACAAATATGGCTTCTTGCCATGCCATAGTTCATATGGTGTCTTATCAACCTTCTTTGTGGGAACCATATTCAGAATACGAACAGCAGTTTCAAGAGCATAATCCTAAAAAGATAATGGTAAAGTTGTAAGATTAAACATAGATCGTACCATATCCAATAATGTACGATTTCTCCTTTCAGATACACCATTTTGTTGTGGAGTATATGGAGAAGTAAGTTTCTGAACAATTCCATTCTTACTTAAATAATCTTTAAACTCTTGACTTAAATATTCACCACCATGATCAGAACGAAGAGCTTTAATCTTCTTTCCTAGTTGTAACTCTACTTCGGCTTTAAACGTTTTGAATGTTTCAAATACCTCATGTTTATGTTTAAGTAAATAAACATAACCATAACGGCTATAATCATCCGTAAACGTCAGGAAGTAGCTAGCACCTTTCCTTGACACATGTCTAAGTGGTCCACACACATCCGTGTGTATTAAACCAAGTAGCTCAGTAGCCCTTTCAATATTGCTATTAAAAGGTTTCTTGGTCATCTTTCCAGAGATACAAGATTCACATTTATCAAATGATTCATCATTGATACTTTCCAAAAGCCCATCACGTTGAAGCTTTTGTATGCGAGTCTTCCCAATATGGGCAAGTCTACAATGCCAAAGATAAGAAGAGTTCTTGTCTAACTTACTCTTCTTATTCATGCTAAAAACAGAATTATTTTTCCTCTTGGGATTTATATCATGCATGTTAATTTCAAAAACACCATTCACAGAAATTGCATCAAAATAGAATAAACCATCTTTGAAAACAGAAATTCTATTATTATCAATCGTGTGAGTAAATCCAAGATCCAACATACTAGAAAAGGAAATAACACCCCTAACAATTGTAGGTGCATAATGACAATTATTTAAAGACAGTACTAAACCCGAAGGTAAAACTAATTTAAATATTCCTATAGCTTCAACTGCTGCTTGTGCGCCATTGCCCACTTGCAGAAATTGTTCCCCATAGGTAAGTCTCCTCTTCAACTCAAATCCCTGCAGGGTATTACAAATATTAATACCACATCCCGTATCATATACCCAGGAGTTTGATTTGTATGAAAGATTAAATAACTCTATCATAAATACGTTACCTGAAGATGGTGCTGTAGCAACTTGCTCAACCTTCTTCTTATGTTCTGCCATTTCATGGAGATAGAGAGAGCAATTCCTCTTCCAGTGTCCAGTCATCTTGCAGTAGTGACAAGTCTCATCTTTCAGAGATTTCTTAGCAAAGTTTTGCTTTGGTTTTGATGTAGTCGCAACTTGCTTGCTCTTATCAACCTTGCCTTTGCCTTTCTGCTTCTTATTCACTTGCGGTTTTGGTTTCGACACTCTACCCTTTTGTACATAAAGTACTTGAGGAGTAGCAGTGGGTGCCTTATCTTTCAAACCCTTTTCAAAGTCAATGAGCATTTCATGCAAATCATTAACTGTCTTCCCCGTGCAATGCATATTATAGTTACGAACGAAATCATTGAAGTCCTTATTAAGGGACCTATTGATCAAGTTAATAGCCATATTATTATCAAAGGGTTGTCCTAGTGCGATGAGTTGTTCCATATAACCCCTCATCTCCATATAATGGTCACTTACGGACTTACCAGGAGCTTGCTTGCAACTATGTAGAGCATCAACCAGATCATAGATCTCTACAGCTTGCGGCGTTTCATACACAACCTTGAGTTCATCAAGCATTTGCTGAGGAGAAGCTAGCTCATACTTCCTTTGAAGTGATGGAGCCATTCTCCCTAACATTACAGCAGCCACCTCATGGTGCTTCTTAACGTTAGCAGCGTGTTGAAGCCTTTCCGCATCAGTTGCTCCGTCAACAAGATCCTCTGGAAAAGGAGTTTCCAAGATATTGATGGTACCCGCTGCTCTCAGAACAATTCTTAGTGAGCGGTACCAATCATTGAAATTAGGGCCAGTAAGTTCAGGCCGTTCAAAAAATGCTTTGAACGCCGAGCTTATTGTCAGATTGTTTTCGGGTTGAGCCATTTCTACATAAATAAGTTCAAACATTAGTATTTTCGATAATAAAATTCAAGAAAATAAAATTACCCCGGTAATAAAACCATAGTATTTTCCTTGAAAAACTAGAATCCATATTGACATAGATTTATCACATCAGTTGATCTGCTAGTGACAAATGTATTCAACACAGTAACTTGTCGAACAATAATTGCCAAATCATATTGCAATTTCTAGATATGTCAGGGATTTATATTGCCAAAAACTTTTGCATTGTAAACATGTTTTATCCCTTCTTTATGCCTTAAGTTTCCAGTTCTCACTGAGTAACTCAATTAAGTCGACTAATCTAAAGAACGTAAAACCTTCATGTGCAATCTTATTCAGTCATGAAGTTTTCTCTCCATTACAACATCGTCCGATATCTTATATGACGACAATTGTAACTTCAAGTGTTCGTCAATTAGAGGGCATATGACTTAAATTTTAGGGTATAGATTTTGGTGTCAAAATCATGTATGGAGAAGCATGCATACATCTCCATAGCATAAGTTTAATAAAACGTTTAGTAAACTTTTTGGTGAGACTAAAAGTTCATCATATATTTGCAAGTTGAGGTATTGGTTAAACCAAACAACCTTAAAGAATTATACCAATAACAACCGTAGGTAATTCTAATTTTGACGCACAGGCGAGCCGGGAATTTGGTCAGCGTAAAAGCATAGCACCTCCTTCCTTAACCGGGTACTTGACCAGCGGTGCGTTATACCCACTTTATAGTTTGTCAAAATTGAGTAGGCCGTTAAGTTGCTATTGCAATTCTAATCAACACAAATCATATGTAATTTAGGTCTCAAAACAATTCATTAATTTTGATAAGATTTAGTCCATATTATTTTTCTTAAAAAAAATTACCCTTGTTTACAACATACAATTAAAAAAACGCATGAAAACAAGTAGTACAAAAAAAAATAAATCAAATAGCCACATGCAAACAATTTATTCAAAGAACATCAAATCTAGGGTTTTTATGAACATAAAAAGTCTTCCCTAATTTTAAAACTTTGAATCAAGTAAAGCAAATAGCAATCAAAATTATATGATCCGTAAAAAACATGCATGTTTATTACGGATCTTCCATATTCTCTTAACAATTAAAAAACTACTACGAATCGTAACCACACATGACATAACAATTAATTCATGCATACATCTAAAGTTAATTACCATGTAATTTTAGGGTTTATAAATTTATTTTTTTTTTATATAAAAAAACGGCAAAGCCATTTTTAAACAAAAAAAAAACAAAACCCCTAATTTTTATAAAACCTAAAAACAACATGTAATTTTAACACAAATCAATATTAGTTAAAAAAAACTTTAGATCTTGATAATTATAATCATGTTAAAACGGCTCTCGATGCCACTGTAGGTTTATGATCATAACAATTATAAAAAAAACCCTAACATAGATCAAAGAGCATACAGCGGAAGCAGATTAACAAGATCTTTATATAACACAATTATAATTAATCAAGGCTAGGGTTACATACCTTTATCCTAGCAAAACGATCACCGGTAAAGATAGAACAAGAACACCACCAGGATGTAATCTAAAATAAGATCACACCACGATCTTGTACACACGTGATACGATGAGCTAATCGTGAGTCTAGCACGAACAGAACCGAGCCTTCCAAGCCTATGGAAGATCTACCCAACAACCCTAGAGAGGGGCTAGGACTAGATCTAAAATAGCTTTTAGAAAATCAAATATGAACCCTAAAAGGGTGTATATGGCCGGCGGTTTTAGAGCTAGAAAGAAGAATATGGAGTGAAAAATTATGAGGCCTTAAGGTTTGTTTATATACACCTTGGAAACTTATCTTCCAAGGTTTAAACAAGATAAAGCCTAAAACTTTTTCATCCCTATCCTTTGAAGCTAATTAGGCCGGATATATACATGTGCTAAAAGGGGTTTCCGGAACTTTCCGACACCTTCTTTTAGCTTCTTTAATATTCTATAACGATCGTTTAAAACTTAACTTTTAATTACTTAACGATCGTTAGCTACAGTTTGATTTAATAAATATAATAAATATATTTAATAAATAAATTAACTCTTCACGTAATGTGTGCAATCCCGTGATCTCGAGTTCGATCCTATCACACGACTATCGATTTTAACGTCCATAAACTTTCAGTCTTGTGGTTCTTAGTGGCTCTCAACAATAACAACAAGAAGACCTTAAACACTAATTACAGATAAACTTAAATTATATGACTCATATATATTTAATTATTTATATAAGAAACTAATGCAAATAAAACCTCTCTTAAATGAATGAATGAACGTTTACCAGAGAATGTGTTTAACTCTACACCAGTTGCATAGTACATCATAAAACTCTATAAAACGGTCTAAGTTATTTAAACATAGGCTGAGCACCGGTCTAAAATCGGATCGGACTAGACCGATAACCAGAATGGTCCGAACCCCGGACCGAAATAGATCGGTCCGATCCGGGTCGGTCTGTTCCGGTTTGGTCCTCGGTCTGTTTCGGTTTGGTCCTCGGTCTGATCCGGTTCAATTAGGCAAAATCGACAAGATTTTTAGTAAAACCGAATTGAACCGAACCGGACCGAGAACCGAAATGATCCAAAACCCCGGATCAAAGACCAGACCAAAATTGTATGGTCCGGTTCGAGTCGATCTGGTCCGGACCGGTTTTGAGTGTATCATGCTCAGCCCTATATAAACATACGTTTAGGTCAATTTCATGTACTCAGTATGTACATGAGGTAATCGGTTGAGAAAAGTTCGTAAACTACTAGTGGAATCAGAGTTAAACCAATATCAGAGTTAAACCGCGTATATTTAGGTTCAGGGGCGGATCTACTTGAAGAGTATGGGGGCGTTGCCCTCTATGAAATGTTTGTAAACGCGCGGGATATGTAGCAAACAAGTTTAAATTAATATAAAAATATCGAATGACCTCGTCTAAATAGTGTGAGTGTCCTTCATATTCTGAGATTATAAAAAATTAAGTGTTTTAAAGTGTTAAAAACTTTTTTATGGTGGTTTTGTCTATGGAGAATTGAAGAAGATGACTAACGAAAAAGAAGGTAATGAGAAGAAAAATGCTAGAACCACATAAGTTTTACAAAAAAATATCCACACAATGAGGTGTAAGAAGATGATTTGTAATGAAACAAAGAGTTAGTGGAATAAGAAAATAATGATTGGTTGAAGCATCTTGCCACATCATTGTATGGATGTGTTTTTGTAAAACTTATGTGGTTCTAGCATTTCTCTAATGAGAATTGAAAAAACTGTGAGGTAATTGGTGGGTGAGAGTGGTTAATCACATGTGGTAATATAATATAGTATATCTTTTTTTGTCGTTCTTTTGCAATTCTAGATAACTATAATTTTGTTTTAGGGTGCATTTTGAAATCACTATCACTATAAGAATGATAATAGGATGTAATGAAAGTAATAGTAGCATATACAATATTGTTGTTGGGTTCATATTTTTGTTTTGGTATCAATTTTAGAAAGTAGGATCATTTTGATTTAAATTAAAAACAAAACATAAGAAAAAAAACATAAAAGACAAAAATTTAAAAAAAAAAGAATGAATGAGTTGAAATGTGTCTCTTTTGGCTCGTATAAGAAAAGATATAAATTTGTATTTCATTCAACATTTAATTCCGATTTTAAAATACAAACACAAATAATTACTATCACAATCATATCTTTATTTCCATTGTAATTCATGTTGGCAAACCAAACACACCCTTAATCTTTTATTTGTTCAATTTTTTTCACCAACCTTTATTCTTAATGAAACTTATTTGAAGTTTTATGAAGTACAAAGCTTATAAACATTCACTAAATAGACAATTATTTTAGTCTTTTAATGTGCATATAATCAGGGTCATTTATTCCTTGATCTGCTTACTCGATACTTATCAAACTTTATTATTCCGCGAGTAACTAAACCACTAACATTCACTTTCTAAAACGAGGAATGATATATCCACACAATTCTTACAAAGTAAAATTCACACATACATGTGTCAATCAGTTATTGCTTGAAAAAATAAGAAAGAGAAAATGAAGTAGATTATGATTGGTCCACCACATTTGCCACATCATTGTGTGGAATTTTGTTTGTAAACATTGTGTGGATATAGTATTTCTCTTCTAAAACTTTATAATCATCAATCTTTTAGTAACAATACTTGATGTATCATTTTAATTCTAGTTTTTCTCGCATTTTATATCTATTAACTTTTTTGAAAAAGATATGACACGTTTTGCTTATTCATTATTGTTGATGGGCTAAACGGGCGCACATGTAAAAAAATAAATGGGTTAATGGGCGCATATGTAAAATATTAATTAGACTAATCGACGAATATTTTATATTCAATTTTTATCCCCGACTTTCAAACAAGTATTTTTATTTTTTTACTTTTACGTTTTTATATGTTTTTTTTCTGTTTTAGCTTGCGTCCGTTTAGTCCGCCCGTTTTGCCACGTCTAGTATCAGGTAACAAGAAATAAACAATAACGCTACAACGTATTAGTCGTCCGGATTAAGCTGATGAGTAAGGCTATGTTTGATAGCTTTTGAATTTAATCATTCAGTGTCCATTTCAAAATCGGTCAGAGACCTTAGTGTTTGGTAGTCATAAATGTCATGCTGAATGGTCCCACATGCCTCTTAGCCATTTTGCTTAAAAATGATGCAAAGTGATTCAGTGATCAATATTTGTCAAAATTGTCCTTTTGATACACACGTTTGAAGTGCTTTTTTTTTTTTGGTACTTTGCGTTTGTCCACAAATATATTTTATTTCAATAACAACTTTGAATATTTTTAGTTAATACATATATCTATCTTTAACTATTATTGCCAAATAAATTTCTAAACTTTAAATTATTTGGAGTTTTGGACCTGCTAAATTAATTTTTTACCCATCATTTTATAACTTTATTTTATCTGGTTTCGAGCTTTTACTAAATAATATGTGATACGCAATAAAAACTTTTCGAAAATACGTTAAGCTATTGTAAAAGTTTAAAAAAAAAAAGAAACAAACATTATATTGACACTAGTACATTAATTAATTTTTTTTAATTATGTTAATACTAGTATGTTATGTTTTGCACATTCTCTTCATATACAAACTCTACCGTTAATTAGAGCTAATAATCTTTTTATGAAAATTTATATATTCTTTAAAACTAAACAAAAGGTCAAACTGGTAATTTTAATCGATACAGATTGCTCATTCAGAACAATTAACAAACAACCATTTTCATTCAGAATCAAATTCACTCAGCATCTAAGAATCATTCAGCAGCTTTGAGTCATTCAGCGCTAAATCATAACTTTTATCAAACAGCCCCTAAGTATACAAGTTATTAGAATGAAAGTAGTTATTATCAACAGGGCTGGTCTTGGGCCTGGGCGGACTAAGCTAGCGCTAGGCCAAGAATCTAGAGGGAGACCACTTTCTATATGTCTGTCCATTGTATGTATTTACAACAAGAACCAAACATGAAATTGGTCCGAACCCAAGGACCAACCATGTAATCTTGTCAAAAATGAAACACTTGCAAACAAAACATTGTCTTTTATTAAAGTACAGTACTTCAGGGCGTTTTGGTTGGCTGAATTTGGATGTATTTCGGTGTTTTTGACATTTAAATTCATTCTTTATTGTGTTTGGTAACAAAATAAAGGAGTCATTTCAAATATGGACCCACATTGAAAACCAATAAAAAGGTGGTATTTTAACTCGGTAGATTAGAGAAGAAATTGAAAAACAGAACCATTTAATAAAAAATAGATTTAGGTATGTTCGGTAAGAGCTTTTCTAAAGCTTTTATAGAGCTATTAGTTTTTTTGTTAAAAAAATAATTTAATAGCTCTCTGTTTGGCACAATATTTTTTTAGAGCTGTTAGCATTTTATTTTAACCAAATAGCTCTTCAATAAAAAGCTGTTCCATATAGTTTTTTAGATTGTCAAGAGCTGTTAAAGCTGTAAAATACAGATATAACATCCAACCATATTATAATTTATTAAAAGATGTCCTTTTAAGTCATTTTACATCTTACATTTACAGTTAACAGCTAATATACCAAACATTTTTATTAAAATTAACAGTTTTTTAGCAAACAACTTACAGCTTACAGTTAACAGCTTACAGCTTACGGCTAGTTTTGCCAAACATAGCAAACACCCTTGAATAAAATACCAATTTCTTTCAAAGCTTTTCTTTGTTCTTCATATGCGTTTATAGATGATGAATTGCTCCACCATTCCACAAGTTTAATCTTGTTTTTAATTGTTGAATATTGCTTTAGTTTAGTCATAAAAGTTTTGACATATAATAAAAACCTCAAGTCAATCGGTTTAAAGTAATTTTGATTTGTTGCTATTCTTATTTTTATTTCCTCGTATCTCAATTTCATCTCAAGTGTAGGTTTCTCAATTTCTTTTGTTTTTATTTCATTAAACTTTTGATTTGATTATACAAGCAAAATACCAAGCATATCTATATCTAATCGTGTATGTTATCTGCTTTTGGTGAATTTATTTGGTCTCATAAATGAGATGATGGATTGATGATAGTGATTATAAAGTGAGTTTACTAATCTTGATCTGAAGCGGATGATAAATTTGTTTTCTTTTTCATCTGATCTTGGTGATTCAATGAAAGGGTGGTTATGTCATTTTCTTTTGGGTAAAATGTATAAAATATTATCGTACTTATTGATTTGTGCCGACTTTAAACACTTACTAATTAATCTCGTGACTTTACCATTTTACTTTTAAATTTGTTCCGACTATACCAATTTAAGCGTAAAATGACTATATTACCCTTTTAAATGACCAAAATACCCTCCATTAATAATTACACATATCTGATTTCTATCTTTTTCTTATCATTTCAATTATTATCTTTTTCTTGTCAAGAATAACATCATCCAACAACCTTGCAGATCAGAGGCGGATCCAAAGCATGTGTAGGTTGTTCCTGAGAATCACCTTGCAGATCCAAGTTATTTAGAAATGATGTGTTAGGTTTTTTTGGACCTACCTTGAGAAATAACTGCGAACCACCTTAGAGTTCAAACGAGTGAACAATGGTGACTAATCATCCGAAACAAGGAGATTTAACGGGTAATAGTTGTTAACTTCTGATTGTAAAAAGTTCTATATAAGCTTGTTAATGGAGATGGAGGAAGATGGGTAGTGTACCAAAGAAGATACTATTGTGTTATTTTATCAAAAAGGTGCAAACTTTAGTACTACTGTATTATTTTATCAAAAATTTTGTAACCTCAATTGTTTTGCCTTTTATCTTTAATACTTTGACACTTTAAAAAAAAAAACCTTTTATTTGTCTATCTAAATTAAGACGTTTAGCAACTGCTAATTGATAAGTTATGAGAATTTTATGATTATAGTAATTAGTATCAATAGAGTTTAAATAGGTATACGATTCTTTATATTTTTTTACCGAAGATCAAAACTTTTAACGGGTGGATTAGATGATCTTATAACAGTTGGATTTAAAGTTTTGTACGGGAAAACAAGTTCATTCGAACACGCTGAGGAAACATTTTTATGTTTTATAATGATGTAAAAATGGAGGAGGAGTTAGAAGCAGGTGGCAATACATGTAATTATGTTGAAGAAGACAAGGGTAATATAGTTATTTTACGCTTAAATTGGTGGTATAGTCAGAACAAATTTGAAAGTACAATGATAAAATCACGTAAATGTTTAAAGTCGGCACAAATCTTTTACCCTTTCCTTTTAAGATCCTACAAATACGTTTTACAAATATATGCTACCAAACACATGAATGATATTTAAGACCGCATTATCTAAAACACCCACATTAAAACCCCATACATTATAATCTAATGGTTTAAAATTTGGTGAACCAAACACCCCGTCAGGGTTGTTTGATTCATTGTTTTTCAAGGGTTTTAGCTAGGTTCCTGCAAAAAGCATGTAAATCCTGTACAAGATAACAACAATGGATCCCGGATAATACAGAAGGTAATCCCATTTTCATTTTTCTTCTTTTTTTTTTCTTATCTTTTGATTTATATGGCATTTCGTAAAACCCGGTCGGTTCAGCCAACCCGGTTCACAGGAACTGGCCGGCTTTGTTGATGATATTCCTAAGTCGAACACACAGTCTGACTGTGTGGCAAGGGTATTGGTGTATTGTTCATTAGGGGCCGGTGTTTGTTTTAGCTTATTTTCTATTTTATAGGGGTGTTTGTTTTATATGAGCTTACTTTCTGGGCTTATTTTGTGTGGCTTATTTGCTTACAAGCTTCTTTTTCCACTTTGTTTGTCATAAGCTATTTCAAACACTTACCAAAAGCTTTTAAACTTATTTATCATAAGCTACTTATTAATAATAAGCTTAAACTGTAATAATACGCTTACCCAACATCCTTAAGTCATAATAAGCTAAGCAGAACAAAATAAGCTTATGACCAAAAATAATGCCTATTTTTTTGCTAGTGTTTGGCTAAGCTTATTATCTTTTGTTTTTTGGCCAAGCGTATTATCTTTTGACTATACAATGAGCTAATAAGCACCCCAAAACTAAGCTTGTCAGTCACCAGCTTTATAGCATCATTAGGATAGCCATGTACTTTGTACGATTTTTACGGTAAACATGTTTAACTATAGTTGGGTGTAAAAGGTTTTTTGGATTGCTTATTTTAAAACTGCTAATCCTTTAGAAATAATTGGGAAATACCCACCATGCATTAGTATGCTTATTTGCATCTGTTTAGGGCTGAGCATTGGTCCGAGACCGGACCGGACTGAACCCGATCCGGACCGACGACCGAAAATGTCGAATCCTAAGGACCGAGACCGGACCGGTGACTACTCGGGTAAGGTCGGTCTTACTTCGGGTGAAACGCTCCGGTCCTCGGTTTTGGACATGATGGGCCGAAGTTTTGACAAGAACCTTTCATGTGACGTTATTTTGCATGTAATCACTAGGAATTGTGTTATAAGTATTGACAAGAGCTTTTAAGTCTTCAAAGTTTTCTATTTACATGTTCCTATATAGTATTCTCCGTAATGTTTTTTTGGTTACATTTTAACTTAACATTGTTAAGAACCTAAGGTGATAACTCATAAGTCATAAGTGTTAATCTGTTAATGATGATAATCTGAGATACATATGTAGCAAAAAAGAGAAAAATAAAATGAGTATCACCAAACAAGAATTTCAAAGTAGAACTTAAATGACTTAATAGTTAACACATTAGCATAACAAGTGGCCTAACCACAGTAGCAAAATAAACAAGCCACTTGAGAATGACTAATAGTAGAAAATGAGTCCATACTAATCTGTTTCCTCCCAATGTCTTCTCCCCTATGACTACTAATATGTTTAAAATTTATGACACGTTTGTGCATAACCCAATCATCATCTATAAAATGTGCCGATACCACCATATAGTTGATCTTTTGGCAAGTATATGTCCATGTATCCCGTTGTTAGGTGGATAGTGTGATTCGAGTTACCTAAAAACTTAAGCAGTTGCTTTTTCTCTTCTAGGTGAAACTTGGAAACATCCCTAGAGATAGTGTGCCGGGATGGCAAATTGTACTTAGGTTGCAAGTTCTTTGGATATATAATGAAGGCCGGATGTTCGACAAACTTAATAGGTAATTCGGCTAAAACAATAAGCTCAATCAAAAGAGGTTTTTTATAACTTTCTCATCATACTTCCAATTCTTCAAAGTACCATTACTACAACCCTCACCGACCTCATTCGTGTCTTTCGTAAAAGAAAGTTTTTGTTGTTTCAGAGTTTCATAATGCAAATTCACATTTTACATAATGCAAATTCATGTTTTTTTGTACCATTCTTAACTGAGTTGGCTCTATAAACTTGAGGACAGAACTTACAATATGCCATCTTGACCAACGGTCCATCCGGTCGTTCCATCTTTGGATCAAAATATTTCCAACATTCGGCTTTTTCCTTTCCTATTCCTCCACTTGGTTTCCTTTTACGTTTCTTGGTCTTCTTCATGGTGTCGTTCTTGTTGTAGTCTTCATCACTGTTGAGGTTAATAGTTTCATCGTAAACAATAAAAAAACAAAAAAAAAACATAAGAACACAAGAACACTAATGTTACTGCACTAATGTTTAGTACATAAGCAATTAAGAACAATAGAGACGCATTGAAGTTTAATGATGGAACTAATAACAATAATAGCCCAAAGTTACAATAAGGTTCCATTGACTAATTAAAAGCAATATGTAGAGAATGTATGACATTAATATAAGTTTATGATTATGTTAACTGTTAAATGAATATAGATTACATGTGGTAAAGTGCATGATCAACATCCATGATCCAAATGTACGACTATACGAGGATATGTCGACATCTTGGAGCTTCAGTGATTATAAGATTATATATGAATGAATTTCTACACATGCAAACTTCTGTTAATTGTTATATATTGTAAATGGATATAGAAAACAAAGAGAAATACTTACTTCCATTGAGGGTTTACGTTTTTCACGAATTTGTTGATTATTGATGATTTGATAATGACGGTTGCTAGTTCTTGATGATGATGATCTTGTAAAGATTTAGGGAAATGAAAAGTGGGTTGATGAAAAGTGGGCAGATGAAAAGTCTAATTGTTTATACTTATCTTGACCTTAGTTTTAAAGGGAAAATAGAGTATATCGGTCGGTCCGGGTATTTTGGCGGTTTTGTCGCTTTTGGACCGAACCGACCTGAGACCGAAAATCCAAAAAAAATGAAACCGAGACCGGACCAACTACCGTTCGGTTCGGTCTATGTCGGGTCGGTCCGGTTTTTCCGGCCGGTTTGGTTTTGAGTCTGCCATGCTCAGCCCTACATCTGTTGGTTGTTATGGTATTTTCATCAAGATGGTCTACTTTCTCCGTAGTATTTTAGCGATATCTTTCTATAACTTTTATTAGTGACTACTACCATCCGATATTTGACTAAATATCTATGTTTTGACCACCCAAAGAATGGGATGGTATCATTCATAGCTTATAACATCATTTCCACCAATGAACTTGATAGTATTATACATGTAATACGATCTGAATGTTTGCCCGACAGTATTGTAAAAGGGAATTTAGCATTCTAGTATTTAGGTGTCATCATTTGATGTTCTACTTCTGTTGTTTCTACTTTGTGTATGTTCACAGATGTTAGAAGCAAGAATCTATATTTCTGTATGTGATTGGGCTAGTGTGCATGGATAATATTGGTAAAGAACGCTAATCTTCTTTTGTTTTGTATTGTACATTGCAGCCTCGTGGAGTATGACGTCCCATCATAAAGAGATGAAAATCCAATGCCACAATTCAGATATAATCAGTACCCTTCCTCAAAGCATTATTGAAAATATTCTTACTCTTATGCCGATTCGAGATGCAGTTAGAACGAGCATTTTATCAAGGAATTGGAGGTCTTACTGGAAGAGCATGCCTGAACTTGATTTTTGGGATAGGGGGTTGGTTCAAGTACCTTCTAACTGTGAAGTGTGAACTATTGAACAAGTATAAGTTTGTCAACACCGTCTTCCATATTTTGTTACTACACAGGGGTCCGATACTAGAGTTCAATCTTTATTGTAATTTTGTTAAAATCGATTCTGAGTTTGACCCAGTAATGTGTTACCTTTCAAAGAGCAACACGGTGAAAAAGATTGACTTACGTATGCCCGGCGACTGCTATTATAAGCTACCCTCTGCATTCTTTTCATTGCAAGGATTAGAGATCCTAATGCTCAACAATTGTTATTTTAATCCTCCATTAACATTTCATGGGTTCCGTAGGTTGAAACGTCTGGTGTTTGTCAGTGTCAAGATTTCTAGTAATGTGTTTCAGCGGTTCCTTTCTAATTGCCCACTATTGACGGATTTGTGTTTGGTAAGATTCATAATACTATTTATGAAGCTCTTCTAATTAAAGGTGATGGTATTTACTCTTATTAAGTATTTTAATGTAGGCTGGACTTAATGGCGAGGAAGATTACGAAGGAGGAAACTGGTTCACATTTGTTGAGTTGTTACAGTGTGTGCCTTCACTCACGACTTTGGATATCTCATCGTGGGATATGCCGGTTGGTAATACATGGTTTAGAGATGATAAATATGATGTATCTCATGTAAGAATATTGTGTTTGCTGATTTTGGCTTTGGTATATGGCTACAGTTCTTGTGTGGATGTGCATCTGGTTTGCCACAGAAGCTACCATCACTAGTCAACCTCAGATGTCTTCATCTATCTATGTACTTAACGGAACGAGCTTATATACTGACTGCCCTTTGTTTAATCCGAAGCTCCCCAAATTTAGAGAAACTTGATGTCATGGTAAATAAGGCTATTACATATGTGGTAATTGTCCTTTCTATAATTCTATCGACATTTTTACATGTTTTGTTTGTGATCAGATTTATGAGGTAATGGATGCTCGAGAACTTTCTATGAACTTGACTAATATCCAAGACTTCTCTGGCTTCAACTTGGATCATCTTAAGGAAGTAAAGATTGCAAACTTTAGGCACCTAGCTCTTGGGTTTGAATTTGTGAAACTCATCATGACTAAGTCACCCGTTCTAAAGAAGATGCAAATAGAGCTTAATTGCTCTATTCCTAAAGATGAAGAAAGGAAGATTTATAAGGACTTCACAAGACTACCGTTTCCGCGTGCATCACCTTCGGCTATTTTAACCTTAAAACACCCATATGTGCTAGGCTATTATATTTGTTAAGATTGATTGACTGTCAAATCATACTGCGTTTATGGACCATTTTTTAAATGTGTTTAGCCGTGTCTTTTTTGGTTAATTATGTATTGATTGATTCATAACTCCAATGAAGTCCATTTTATTTAATCTGCTTGCATTGGCTTAAATTAGGACATGAAATGTGTCGTGGTCTCGAAACGCATCACCTGCCACCAAGTTTGTCGATAAACAGCCAAAGACTTCTCAGTAAGGCTGTTCTCATATTTTGACAATCTTATTTAGTGTTCTGGTTAGAATCACAATTCCTGAAGCAGTGATGTGATCTATTCAATTTATAGCTTCTGAATAACAGCGATTACTTGGAGTTTTTTCTCATTATTTGCTCTGAGAGCATATGGATTCAGTACCTTCATTCTCACCAGCTAAGGAAGAAAAGCCGCAATTGGGCTGGTTTGAATGGCTCAAAGGATGGTACGTTTGGTTCTAGAGACGTTCTTCGAGAAATACTGGTCAAGACATTTGCCAAACCCATTACGTCTGCCTCCCCTAGATGGTATCATCAGCGTTGTGACTGATTCGACTAGTGTAATAGGGCTTGAAATAGCCAGACAACTAGCAGAAGCAGGGGCACATGTCATTATGGCAGTAAGAAACACTGAATTAGCTCATAAATTGGTCCAAAAATGGCAAGAAGAATTGCAAAACACATCTTCCTTGAAAGTTCTTAATATTGATGATTGTTTGCGCCTATTCTGCTTATTCCAAGGTCACGTTGAGAGCGTTGCTCCTCTAAAGCAACAATACGGTTTAAGAAAGACTGCAAACAAAGTGATAATTGTCATCTGAGGCATACAGAAATCTAAGGGATAGGGCTCCTTACCCCGCTGACCAAGTTGTGAGAGACCTTCAGGGAAATTTTGCTTTCATTCTCTTTGACAACACTTCCCAAGTCCACTTTTGTAGCTGCTGTGGGTAAACTAATGGAAGTGCCTATATTAATTTTTTACTACTATCTTACATGTGGCTTACGGTTATTATATGTCCATTACAGGATGCTGATGAGAGTGTACCCTTTTTCTTGGGAACTGATTCAGAATAGCATTTGGTGCTCTGTGATGATGTTGAAACATCGTAAAAGGGCTGTGGGAAATCTTTTGCACCCTTCCAAAAGGTTCTTACTTTTTGTTTTTAACGCTTCATTTGGTCAGTCTAATCTAATCAAAATTATATATCACGATATAGAGATGCTACATCGGACTAGTTAGTAAACTGTTGAGTTAAAGGGTGCAGAATGGGTGGGTCTCTGCCTCTCTGGTTTGGGTAATAGGTCAGATCATGTATTTTTTTTTAGTATGGGTCAAACAGTTCGTCAGGTTGAACCATCCTACAAGCACTTTCTTTACTTTCAAGAATAGCAAATTTGTTAAATGTGATCATCTGCAACCATATTGTTGCACATAAAAAAGTTGAACTGTTCTCAGTATAGAAACATAGAAGGTTTTATGCATCTAAAAAAGTGTTAGAAGGCTTTTAACTCATTTGACTCATCTAAAAAAGTTGAACTCATCTGCAACATATTCTTGTAAGTTAGATCTCTTATCTTAACTCATATGGCCTGTTACTTAGTGTTGGTGATTTTAGTGTCATCAACTATTTTTGTTAATCGGGATTTACTAGAGATGAATGAGATTTCATATTCGGCTCTGACGCGAGTTAGGGGAAGTGCGGAGTGCACACTCGTTGAGCTAATATGTTATCGCCCACGACGAAAATGCAGGGGTCAAGGGGCAGAGTGGACAGTTCGAGAGAGATGTGTGGTGCTAACTTTAAGGTGGACTTCAGTACCAAGAAAGAATCAGGAATGCCGAGAGTTGGGAGTGCTGCTAACTGGTCCCAACACTACTGAACAAAATCGCAAACCTGGGACAAGACTTATTTTCTACCCATCTATAGTTATCACGCTCTTTTAATTTCTTTCTAATATAGTAATATGAGACCCTTTCAAGGGATCTCCGAGTGTACTAGATACCTAAACAGTATGTGGAATGTTTATGCAAACTCTATCAGTTGCTTTAGATGGAATATGTCTCGTGTAAGTTTTCATCAGTTCAAAAGAATTCTATGTTCTTATGAGAAAACACGATAGGCAATAAAAACAACTGAGACTATTACATTAAATTACATATAGCCATAGCATAGCAACTTTATGACATTACTTTATAAACATAACTATTGTAGCAAAGGAAAACATCCAAACTATAATATCTATTCAGTTGATAGCTGAAAGGAAAAGATCTAATCATGTTTACCAATGAGATACGTATTGTGTATTTCCTTATGTTACTGCAGCAAACTCAGTCCTTTGCATCTGCAATTCAACCACCTGCAATCTGAAAAATGTGCCTTTTTGTTAAACATGGGCATGTAATCATAAAATCATGAATGGTTAGTGGCATGTGAAAATGATACGAACTTACTGATACTTTTGTTAATAATGAAGAAAAACAGAAAACAAAGAACAATAAATCCTAATCTAAAGATGTTCCAAGTCCGAAGACCGGTTCTATTCCCCTCATCCCTACAGATACGACCCTATCCCTATTTATAATAAAAGATCCCTAAACTTAACTTGGTGTAACACCCCATTTTGATAAATGGAATGTCATGCGTGATTATGGCGTGTCATCAAACATACAAGGATAAATGTCTAAACATTTCATGACCATAAAGGAAATACCGGAATCAAACATCGGTAGTCCAAAAGTAGAACTCATCACACACAAACATAAGTACTGTAAATGAAAGGACTAAACAATGTCCATGGGAAATGAGTATCAAAGTATAAAGAAATGCATAAAGTAAAGAAGGCTAGAAAGCTTCCAGTCCATATGCACGTACGCTAAAAGTCTACGAGCGTCCCTGAGTACCTGCCGTTTTGGGAACATGAAAAGGAAAACGGTTGACCAATACGCTCAGTGCACGGATATACAAGTATAGCATGAATAATATAAGCATATAAACATGAAACAGCGGAAGAAACTAAGTCCTGGATAACCTGGTTATATCTTAGTAAAACTGGTTTTATAGTTTGAAAAGCCTTATGTTTATCTTGTAAAAACTGTTTAACATATTTTACCATTAGCCAATATAGGTCATGAAATATCAACGTGCATGAATACTTGGAGGGGTGACCTCGTCATGCAAATTAGAGGGGCTGCCTCTAATTTAATATACTGGTTTTGGGTAGGAGGGATCAGCTCTTTGTGAATGATGCAAGGCACACACCACATTCACACTGAGTAATCTGCTGAAACATGTAACTAGGATGCACCCATACGTCCCACCTGATAATATAATAAATGGCCAAAAGTTGAAAGGGACGCCACGAGCTATCACTCCGCCGTGGTGAAGTCATAACACTGGTGCCTCCAGTGTTATGACTATGGTACCTCCATAACTAGGTGAAATTAGTCATGCATGTATATGGCTTTAGGTGTTCTAATTAAACATAAGCAATCAAAACATATAAAACATATACTGGGGAAAACAGTTGGCTGCATACGGGAAATCCTAATAAGGAAAGAATGTCCATACTGAAAGGACGGAGAATCTGTACCTTATGTCGAGTGAACGAAGAAAACGAACGGAAGAGAGTCCTACTTCGGTATCACTAATGCTACATAAATACATACGTGTATAAGTATCTGATTACTGAGTACGTAACTGGTTTTATATCATGTCTTAGCTTGTTTTATATGTTCATGTCATGTTTTACTGATTTAAGCTTTATACTGTGTTTATCATATATTCTGTCTATTCTGATTAAATATTACTTGTATTTCATGTATTATTATACTTGTTGTGTAATAATAGTAACTTTCTAAAAATAGCAGGTTTCCTAAAATAGAAAGTTTTCAAAAATAGAAAGTTACCAAAAATAGAAAGTTTCCATAAATAGAAAGTTTCCAGAAATAGAAAGTTTCCAAAAACAGAAAGTTTCCAAAAATAGAAAGTTTCCAAAAATAGAATTACTGCTTAAAATAGATAAGTTTCTAAAAATAGAAAGTTTCCATAAATAGATTAGCTGCCTTAATTAAATAAGTTTCTAAAAATAGAAAGTTTCTATAATTAGATATAAGCTGGATAATTAAGCTAATTATATAAGCTTAAGTGTTTTCTGATTAATATTCTAAGTCATGTGATTATATAGTATAGCTAATTAATTATGTCATGTAAATTAAATAAACTATAGGTTTTAAGTATTTAATTAAATATAACATGATTTAATTAAATAAAAGGTAAAATATTTAGGTTAAAATATGTATTATTATTTATTAATAATATAACCTAAGTCATGAAATTAATTAATTATAAGTCATGGTTTTAATAATTAATTAATTATATACTCTAATTAAAAGATATATACTTAGGTTAAAATTCATGAATTAATAATTAAATTAATAACCTAAATCATGTAAATTAAATTAATCATGTTCATGCTTTAATTAATTTAATTTTAAATCTTGTAAAATTAATAAACCTTGAAAAACAACTCATGAACCAGACCGTGTTTTTATTCTAACCATGTGTGAACCGGACCCGTGATTAAAACCCATGAACCGGACCCGAAAACATCACCATACCCCGACCTAGGCGGGGTTTCCCCTTGCCTTGCTGCTGCCGTGACATCACCACCACCAAACCGAGACCATATGGTCTCGGTGGTGCGAAGTAAGCCAAGCCGAGACCCCCTTGGGGCTCGGTTAGGCGTCGGCCACAAACAAAACACCCCTAAACCCATGATTGATTAAACCCCGTGATTAGTAACATGTTTAATTACTTGTTTTTAATTAGTTTATTAAAAACCTTCATGATTTTATGTGATTAAATAAATCTAAACATAAAATAAAGAGTTAGGGTTTATACCGATTACGTGAATCGAATGAAGATGAACACACAACGATCCTTGCAACAAATCAAAGACCAAAATCAAACCGAACACCCCTTTTTGGTGATGTAAACCCGGCGGCCAAAAGGAACCAAAAGAAGAACTAGGGTTTTTATTATTTTTCAACTTTTGTAAATATGAAACATGTTTTCCTCCTTTTTCCCTAGTTAGTAAATTTTACATGGGCTTGGCCCATGTGTCTTGTTGTAACCACGGGTAAGGGCCCACATAAGGGTAACCCGAACCTTTCTCCTGTCTAAAATATAAGTGTGTTCTCGTGTTCGTAATTTACGTGATCTAGTTAGTTATCGATCGTGACTTAATACGTTTATTCGTGATCGTAATAAATATATATACTTACGTAATATTAGCTCGTTATTAATTTACGTTCATGATTTCATGTTCGTATGTTCGTGATTATAATTATTATTGAAATAATTATCGTGTGTTAATACGTAATAAATACTTATCGTGTTATAACACGTACGTAATACTTGTAATTCTTGTTCGTGAAACATAAACGTGCTATAAAAGGAAAGTTCTAATCATGTACGTACTATCGTAAGGGTACTATTCATGGTAAAAGCATGCGGGTTTTACAACTCTTCCCCCCTAAAAAAGAATAATTCGTCCCCGAATTATAGATAAAGTAAACTGGAAAAGAATAACATACCCGAATTCAAAATATAAAATGAGGGTAAGAAGTCCGGATAGACTCCTCTGTTTCCCAAGTGGCTTCCCGCTCGGTATGATCCCTTCAAAGGATTTTGACGAATGGAATCGTCTTCCTTCTCATGACTCGTTCTTGTCTGTCAAGAACTCGTTCGGGTTCTTCTATGAAAGTGAGATCTTCACGAATCTGTTCCAGTGGATACTGAACCATGTGAAAGGGATGATACTGGTACCCTCTGAGTAAGGACACATGAAACACATTGTGTACATGAGAAAGCTGCGGAGGTAACGCTAAACGCCAAGATACTTCACCGACTCGTTCAATGATATCAAACGGTCAGATGAATCGAGGACTGAGCTTCCCTTTAATTCCAAAACGTCTAACACCACGTGCCGGTGAAACCTTAAGGAAAACGTGATCTCCTACGTTAAAATGTAAGTCCCTACGATGCTTGTCTGCGTAGCTCTTCTGACGTGACCGTGCTTCTTGCTGTTTCTGTTTAGCTACTGCGACCTTCTCATTAGTCATCTCTATGATTTCTGGTCCTTCAAGTGTTCGCTCACCAACCTGATCCCAGCAGATTGGGGCGCGACACTTCCTGCCATACAACATCTCGAAAGGAGCACACTTGATACTTGCGTGCCAACTGTTGTTGTATGCAAACTTCACCAAACAGATGTAATCGTCCCAATCACCCGTCCATTCCAACGCACATGACCTCAACATGTCTTCCAATATCTGAATCGTTCGCTCTGACTGCCCGTCTGTTTGAGGATGAAAAGCCGTGCTAAGCTTAAGTTGTGTACCCCAAGCTTTCTGTAGACTTCTCCAGAATCGCGAAGTGAATTGAGGATCTCTGTCTGAGACGATGCTGGATAGAGCACCGTGAAGTCTCATGATCTCCCTTCTATAAGTATCGGCGATTTTACTGACCAAATCTTCCTTGCGGATCGGTAAGAAATGAGCTAATTTGGTAAGTCGATCAACGATAACCCAAATTGCATCGTGCTTCCTCTTGGTTGACGGAAGACCAGTAACAAAATCCATGGTGATTTTGTCCCACTTCCACTCTGGAATATCTAACGGTTGAAGAAGACCGCCAGATCGCTGATGCTCGATCTTAACCTGCTGGTAGGTAAGACATTTAGAGACGTAAGTGGCAACATCCTGTTTCATACCACTCCACCAAACGTACTGCTTGATGTCATGGTACTTCTTGGTCGAACCAGGATGTATAGAGAATGCGGAGCTATGAGCCTCAGCTAACAAGGCTTCCCGGAGTTCTTGATCATCCGTAACACAAAGTCTCGTGCCCTGCCATAAGATACCATCTGCATCTACTCGAAATTCTGTCTGCTTCTCCAAATTCTGAATTATCGTCCAGATTTCTCCATCATCTTTCTGAGCTTCCTTGATCTTAGAGAGTAACTCGGGTTCTACTCTAAGATTAGCACAGTAACCGTATTGTCCACGTACCATGATCTCTATGTCTAGTCGCTCCAAGTCTCTTATGATTTCTTCCTCAATCTCAATGTCGTTGATCATTCCGGACTTTCTGCTAAGTGCATCTGCTACTACATTCGCCTTGTCGGGATGATACTGCAGATTAATGTCATAATCCTTCAACAGCTCTAACCATCTCCTATGTCTCATGTTCAATTCACGCTGAGTGAAGATATACTTCAAGCTCTTGTGGTCCGTGAAAATGTCACATGATTCTCCATACAAATAGTGCCTCCATATCTTCAATGCAAACACGACTGCTGCAAGTTCCAAGTCATGCGTAGGGTAATTTTCCTCATAAGGCTTAAGCTGCTGTGAAGCGTACGCGATCACTTTCCCATGTTGCATGAGAACACAGCCAAGTCCCTACCTCGATGCATCACTGTAGATTTGAAATCCACCCGTACCATATGGGAGAGTAAGAATAGGTGCAGATACTAACTTTTGCTACAAGTCTTCAAAGCTCTTCTCTCGATCTTCAGTCCAGACGAATTTATCCCCTTTCCGCACCAGTTTGGTCAATGGTAGTGCTAGGCGGGAAAAGTTCTCCACGAACCTACGGTAATAGCCAGCTAAGCCTAGGAAACTGCGGACTTCAGTCGCTGATGTCGGCCTTGGCCATTTGGTAATAGCCTCAACCTTCACTGGATCCATCGTGATTCCTTCTGCTGATACAATGTGACCTAAGAATGCCACCTTGTCTAACCAGAACTCACACTTGGAGAATTTTGCATACATCTGCTTCTGGCGAAGAATCTGTAGTACTGTACGAAGATGGTCTTCGTGTTCCTCCTTGGACTTAGAGAAAATCAGGATGTCATCGATGAAAACAATGACGAACTTTCCAGAAATTCATGGAAGATTTTGTTCATCAAATCCATGAACACTGTTGGAGCATTGGTCAGGCCGAATGGCATGACTACAAATTCGTAGTGGCCATAGCGTGTACGGAAAGCAGTCTTGGCGATGTCCTGCTCCTTAACTCGTAGCTGATGGTAGCCTGACCTTAGATCAATCTTGGAGAAATGTTTGGCCCCTTGGAGTTGGTCAAACAGATCGTCTATACGTGGGAGTGGATACCTATTCCTGATGGTAATTGTAACACCCCATTTTGATAAATGGAATGTCACGCGTGATTATGGCGTGTCATCAAAGCATACAAGGATAAATGTCTAAAACATTACATGACCATAAAAGGAAATACCGGAATCAAACATCGGTAGTCCAAAAGTAAAGCTCATCACACACAAACATAAGTACTGTAAATGAAAGGACTAAACAATGTCCATGGAAAGAGTATCAAAGTATAGATAATGCATAAAGTAAAGAAAGGCTAGAAAGCTTCCAGTTCATATGCACGTACGCTTAAAGTCTACGAGCGTCCCTGAGTACCTGCCGTTTTGGGAACTTGAAAAGGAAAACGGCTGAGCAATACGCTCAGTGCACGGATGTACAAATAAAGCATGAATAATATAAGCATATAAGCATGAAACAGCGGAAGAAACTAAGTCCTGGATAACCCGGTTAAGTCTTAGTAAAACTGGTTTTATAGTTTGAAAAGCCTTATGTTTATCTTGTAAAAACTGTTTAACATATTTTACCATTAGCCAATATAGGTCATGAAAATCAACGTGCATGAATACTTGGAGGGGTAACCTCGTCATGCAAATTAGAGGGGCTGCCTCTAATTTAATATACTGGTTTTGGGTAGGAGGGATCAGCTCCTTGTGAAGGATGCAAGGCACACACCACATTCATACTGAATAATCTGCTGAAAAACATGTAACTAGGATGCACCCATACGCCCCACATGATAAATATAATAAATATGGCCAAAAGTTGAAGGGATGCCACAAGCAATCACTCCACCGTGGGGAAGTCATAACACTATTGCCTCTAGTGTTATGGTTATGGTACCTCCATAACTAGGTGAAACTGGTCATGCATGTATATGGCTTTAGGTATTCTAATTAAACATAAGCAATCAAACATATAAACTTATACTATGGGAAAACAGTTGGCTGCATACGGGGAATCCTAATAAGGAAAGAATGTCCATACTGAAAGGACGGAAATCCGTACCTTATGTCCAGTGAACGAAGAAGACGAACGGAAGAGAGTCCTACTTCGGTATCACTAATGCTACATAAATACATACGTGTATAAGTATCTGATTACTAAATACGTAACTGGTTTTATATCATGTCTTGGCTTGTTTTATATGTTCATGTCATGTTTTACTGTTTAAGCTTTATACTGTGTTTATCGTATATTCTGTCTATTCTGATTAAATATTACTTGTATTTCATGTATTTCATGTATTATTATACTTGTTGTGTAATAATAAGTAACTTTCTAAAAATAGCAGGTTTCCTAAAATAGAAAGTTTCCAAAAATAGAAAGTTACCAAAAATAGAAAGTTTTCAAAAAAGAAGGTTTCCAAAAATAGAAAGTTTCTAAAAATAAAAAGTTTCCAAAAATAGAATTACTGCTTAAGTAAACTGGAAAAGAAGAACATACCCGAATTCAAAATATGAAATGAGGGTAAGAAGCCCGGATAGACTCCTCTGTTTCCCAAGTGGCTTCCCGCTCGGTATGATCCCTCCAAAGGATTTTGACGAATGGGATCGTCTTCCTTCTCATGACTCGTTCTTGTCTGTCAAGAACTCGTTCGGGTTCTTCTATAAAAGTGAGATCTTCACGTATCTGTTCCAGTGGATATTGAACCATGTGAAGGGGATGATACTGGTATCCTCTGAGTAAGGACACATGAAACACATTGGGTACATGCGAAAGCTGCGGAGGTAACGCTAAACGGTAAGATACTTCACCGACTCGTTCAATGATATCAAACGGTCCGATGAAACGAGGACTGAGCTTCCCTTTAACCCCGAAGCGTCTAATACCACGTGCCTGCGAAACCTTAAGAAATACGTGATATCCTACGTTAAATGTATGTCCCTACGATGCTTGTCTGCGTAGCTCTTCTGCCGTGATCGTGCTTCTTGAAGTTTCTGCTTAGCTATTGCGACCCTCTCATTAGTCATCTCTATGATCTCTGGTCCTTCAAGTGTTCGCTCACCAACCTGATCCCAGCAGATTGGGGCGCGACACTTTCTACCATACAACATCTCGAAAGGAGCACACTTGATACTTGCGTGCCAACTGTTGTTGTATGCAAACTCCACCAAACAGATATAATCGTCCCAATCACCCGTCCATTCCAACGCACATGACCTCAACATGTCCTCTAATGTCTGAATCGTTCGCTCCGACTACCCGTCTGTTTGAGGATGAAAAGCCGTGCTAAGCTTAAGTTGTGTTCCCCAAGCTTTCTGCAGACTCGTCCCAAATCGCGAAGTGAATCGAGGATCTCAGTCTGAGACGATGCTGGATGGAGCACCATGGAGTCTCATGATCTCTCTTCTGTACGTATCAGCGAGTTTACTGACCGAATCTTCCTTGGGGATCGGTAAGAAATGAGCTGATTTGGTAAGTCGATCTACGATAACCCAAATTGCATCGTGCTTCCTCTTGGTTAGCGGAAGACCAGTAACAAAATCCATGGTGATTTTGTCCCACTTCCACTCTGGAATATCTAACGGTTAAGGAGACCGCCAGATCGCTGATGCTCGATCTTAACCTGCTGGCAGGTAAGATATTTGGAGACGTAAGTGGCAACATCCTGTTTCATACCACTCCACCAAAAGTACTGCTTGATGTCATGGTACATCTTAGTCGAACCAGGATGTATAGAGAATGGGGAGCTATGAGCTTCAGCTAACAATGCTTCCCGGAGTTCTTGATCATCAGGAACACAAAGTCTCGTGCGCTGCCATACGATACCATCTTCATCTACTCTGAATTCCGTCTGCTTCTCCAAATTCTGAACTATCGCCCAGTTTTCTCCATCATCTTTCTGAGCTTCCTTGATCTTAGAGAGTAACTCGGGTTCTACTCTAAGATTAGCCCAGTAACCGTGCTGCCCACGTACCATGATCTCTATGTCTAGTCGCTTCAAGTTTCTTATGATTTCCTCCTCAATCTTAATGTCGTTGATCATTCCGAACTTCCTGCTAAGTGCATCTGCTACTACATTCGCCTTTCCGGGATGATACTGCAGATTAATGTTATAATCCTTCAACAGCTCTAACCATCTCCTCTGCCTCATGTTCAATTCACGCTGAGTGAAGATATACTTCAAGCTCTTGTGGTCCGTGAAAATGTCACATGATTCTCCATATAAGTAGTGCCTCCATATCTTCAATGCAAACACGACTGCAGCAAGTTCCAAGTCATGCGTAGGGTAATTTCCCTCATAAGGCTTAAGCTGCCGTGAAGCGTACACGATCACTTTTCCATGTTCATGAGAACACAGCCAAGTCCCTTCCCTGATGCATCACTGTAGATTTGAAATCCACCCGTACCAGACGAGAGAGTAAGAATAGGTGCAGATACTAACTTCTGCTTCAGGTCTTCAAAGCTCTTCTCTCGTTCTTCAGTCCAAACGAATTTCTTCCTTTTCCGCATCAGTTTGGTCAATGGTAGTGCTAGGCGGGAAAAGTTCTCCACGAACCTACGGTAATAGCCATCTACGCCTAAGAAACTGCGTACTTCAGTCGCTGATGTCGGCCTTGGCCACTTAGTAATAGCCTCAACCTTCGCTGGATCCATAGTGATTCCTTCTGCTGATACAATGTGACCTAAGAATGCCACCTTGTCTAACCAGAACTCACACTTGGAGAATTTAGCATACAGCTGCTTCTGGCGAAGAATCTGTAATACTGTACGAAGATGGTCTTCGTGTTCCTCCTTGGACTTTGAGAAAATTAAGATGTCATCGATGAAGACAATGACGAACTTGTCCAGAAATTCATGAAAGATTCTGTTCATCAAATCCATGAACACTGTTGGAGCATTGGTCAGGCCGAATGGCATGACTACAAATTCGTAGTGGCCATAGCGTGTACGGAAAGCAGTCTTGGTGATGTCCTGCTCCTTAACCCGTAGTTGATGATAGCCTGACCTAAGATTAATCTTGGAGAAGTGTTTGGCCCCTTGGAGTTGGTCAAGCAGATCGTCTATACGTGGCAGTGGATACCTATTCCTCATAGTAATTTTGTTGAGCTCGCGATAGTCTATGCAAAGACGCATACTACCGTCCTTCTTCTTAACAAATAAGAACGGTGCGCCCCATGGAGATGCGCTCGGTCGAATGGAACCTCGTTCTAGAAGTTCTTGCAGTTGATCCTTCAGCTCCTTTACCTCTATGGGAGCCATGCGATAAGGATCCTTGGAAATTGGCTCAGCTCCTGGGATGAGCTCGATATTAAATTCCACTTCTCGTGCAGGTGGTATGCCCGGAAGTTCTTCTGGAAATACATCTTGGAATTCTGACACTATCGGTTGATCCTGAGTTGATGGGGATTCAGCATCCATGTCATGAACCGTAGCTAGATAACCCTCACAGCCATGTGACAGTAGTGCTCGTGCTTGCTGGGTAGATATGATTTGTACAGACCTTCCGGGTACGAACCCGTTGTGAATGTACTCTGGTGCATTAACATCACCGAAGATGATTCGATATGAATGGCAGTCTATGGTAGCATGATGCTTGGATAGCCAATCCATGCCCAAAATCATGTCAAGGTCATTCATGTCCAGCGGAAGTGCGTCAACAGGATGAACCTTATCATCAAGCTCTAGGGGAAGACTCTTGTATACATGGGTTATAAGTACAGAGTCTCTCAAAGGCGTGGAAATACTGAGTCTATTCTCTAATGGCATCGGAAGTATCCTAACATTCTTGGCATAAGCAGTAGAAATAACCGAGTGAGTAGCACCCGTATCAAACATAACACATGCAGCTTGACCATACATATACAAGATTCCAGTGATGGTACCTGTAGACTTGTTGGCCTGATCGCGAGACGTCGTGTAGACGCGTCCAGTGGTAGGAGGCGGCTTGGTATCAGCATGTCCCGATGTGCCCTTCATCTTGCCCTTACGGCAGTTCTTCATGCGATGGCCAGGAAGACCACACTTGAAGCATGCGTCACTGTCGCGACGACATGACCCTGGGTGCCTACGGTGGCAAGTAGAGCAAAGAGGATGCGTATATCCTCCAGCAGGTGTTCTGGCTGGCTGAGAACCTGATAAAACATTATACATGAGACATGACAATAGGGTACAAAGGACAATGCTGATAATCGTAAGATTAAATACCAGTGATAGCTGGACGGCTAGGCTGTGAACCCCTCTGGTTCCGGTCCCTACCGTTTCCATGGTTCCTGGTAGAAGATTTGCTAAAGTGTCAGAATTTTGAGTTATAACATGAAATCATAGGAAAATGCGTAAGTATGAGGACCTGCTGCCGTTGGAGTGTCCAGCGTTGTTACGGTAATTATCATTACCGCCACGCCTATCCGTAGCAGAACGGTCGTTAGTCTGACCGTTTCCCTTGGGCTGATTAGGCTGCTGCTGAGTAGCCGGCTGAGACCGGTCCCCAGTCTTCTGCCTGGAATATACAATTTAAAGAGATGAAATATTGACATATATTGAAAGAATACGGATTGGTCACCGCTTGAATACGAATGTTTACCTCATATCGGGTTTCTCTGCTTCCCCGAATTCATCTCTCTCATGCAGCATCTCCAGCTTACGTGCTGCATCGGCCACTTGTGCTACCGTGTTGAACGTAGCACACACCAGATTGTTTGCGACCGATGTGCGAAGAGCACACCTAAAGTGGTGTGCCTGCTCTTCAGGAGTACCTGTTGCTGCACCAAGGAAACCAACTAAGCGAAGAAAGCGCTGCATGAAGTCGTTGCTATTCTCCCTAGCTCTCTGTCGGATCCCATGGTACTCTCTCTTCAGCTTGTCTTGCTCAGCCTTAGGAAAGAACTGCTCCATCACCCAATCTCTGAACTGAGCCCACGTCAAACCAGCCACCCAATTATCACCTCCCTCAGTCTGCTTTAATGCTAACCACCAATTTAACACATCACCTTCGAACCGGTAACATGCCAACCTCGCCTTGAAAATACGGGGTCACAACCCATAGCATCGAAGATCTTCTCGATGTGAGCCAACCAGCTTTCAGCTTCATTAGGGCTATCTGTTCTCTCGAAATCTCGAGGACGGAGCTTGTTGAATCTCTCCAGCCATATTGCCAATGTCACTAGAGGAGGTGGAGGAGGAGGTGCTTGGTTTTGCTGCTGATTGTTGGCAGCCTGAACCTCAGCCCTGATGTCATTCCTCAGTTGAAGAAGCAAAGCTTGCATTGCAGCTTGGATCGTTACATTGAGTTGTTCCTACTCGCGTGTGAGAACCATCTGACAGTGTAACATAAAATACATGATAAAACTGATCAAAACATAAAATATATACATGAAAAAAAATTATACCAATAAAACAAGAGAAAAATTTTATGCAAGAAAATTTGTACATGAATGCATGATGCAGTTTTTTGAAAACTTTTGTATGCTCGAGAGTGAACGCCTATGGTCAGTTCACCCAAAATAAAAGACATGGCGAGGGGACGCCTATGGGTCAGTCCCAAATTTAATAGTTTCGATAAAACACATACGACTAAATAGGGCCAGTCCTGTACCAACCATTACTTAGTCATAAACCTGCGACAATGACATATATATGTATGCATGAAAATGATGAATGCATGAAAACCGACTGTCAGTTCTAGAAAGACCATAGTGACTACCCACTAATCACAGGTCATGTTTTGATAGCCTACAGGTCGAAGCCTTGGCTCTGATACCATAATTGTAACACCCCATTTTGATAAATGGAATGTCAAGCGTGATTATGGCGTGTCATCAAAGCATACAAGGATAAATGTCTAAAACATTACATGACCATAAAAGGAAATACCGGAATCAAACATCGGTAGTCCAAAAGTAAAGCTCATCACACACAAACATAAGTACTGTAAATGAAAGGACTAAACAATGTCCATGGAAAGAGTATCAAAGTATAGATAATGCATAAAGTAAAGAAAGGCTAGAAAGCTTCCAGTCCATATGCACGTACGCTTAAAGTCTACGAGCGTCCTTGAGTACCTGCCATTTTAGGAACTTTAAAAGGAAAACGGCTGAGCAATACGCTCAGTGCACGGATGTACAAATAAAGCATGAATAATATAAGCATATAAGCATGAAACAGCGGAAGAAACTAAGTCCTGGATAACCCGGTTAAGTCTTAGTAAAACTGGTTTTATAGTTTGAAAAGCCTTATGTTTATCTTGTAAAAATTGTTTAACATATTTTACCATTAGCCAATATAGGTCATGAAAATCAACGTGCATGAATACTTGGAGGGGTGACCTCGTCATGCAAATTAGAGGGGCTGCCTCTAATTTAATATACTGGTTTTGGGTAGGAGGGATCAGCTCCTTGTGAAGGATGCAAGGCACACACCACATTCATACTGAATAATCTGCTGAAAAACATGTAACTAGGATGCACCCATACGCCCCACATGAT
This sequence comes from Glebionis coronaria, assembly GCA_025667525.1. Taxonomy (NCBI): domain Eukaryota; kingdom Viridiplantae; phylum Streptophyta; class Magnoliopsida; order Asterales; family Asteraceae; genus Glebionis; species Glebionis coronaria. The sequence continues at coordinate 484,405,115 of CM046875.1, read as the reverse complement.
AAATATAATAAATATGGCCAAAATTGAAGGGACGCCACGAGCAATCACTCCGCCGTGGGGAAGTCATAACACTAGTGCCTCTAGTGTTATGGTTATGGTACCTCCATAACTAGGTGAAACTGGTCAGGCATGTATATGGCTTTAGGTATTCTAATTAAACATAAGCAATCAAACATATAAACTTATACTATGGGAAAACAGTTGGCTGCATACGGGGAATCCTAATAAGGAAAGAATGTCCATACTGAAAGGACGGGAATCCGTACCTTATGTCCAGTGAACGAAGAAGACGAACGGAAGAGAGTCCTACTTCGGTATCACTAATGCTACATAAATACATACGTGTATAAGTATCTGATTACTAAATACGTAACTGGTTTTATATCATGTCTTGGCTTCTTTTATATGTTCATGTCATGTTTTACTGTTTTAAGCTTTATATTGTGTTTATCGTATATTCTGTCTATTCTGATTAAGTATTACTTGTATTTCATGTATTATCATACTTGTTGTGTAATAATAAGTAACATTCTAAAAATAGCAGGTTTCCTAAAATAGAAAGTTTCCAAAAATAGAAAGTTACCAAAAATAGAAAGTTTTCAAAAATAAAAGGTTTCCAAAAATAGAAAGTTTCCAAAAATAGGAAGTTTCCAAAAATAGAATTAGTGCTTAAAATAGATAAGTTTCTAAAAATAAAAAGTTTCCAAAATAGATATAAGTTGGTTAAATAAGTTAATTATATAAGCTTAAGTGTTTTCTGATTATTATTCTAAGTCATATGATTATAAAGTATAGTTTATTAATTATTACATGTAAATTAAATAAACTATAGGTTAAAAGTATTTAATTAAATATAACATGATTTTAATTGAATAAAGGTAAAATACTTAGGTTAAAACATGTATTATTAACTATTAATAATATAACCTAAGTCATGTTAATTAATTAATTATAGTCATGATTTTAAATAATTAATTAATTATAAAGTCTAATTTAATATAAATACTTAGGTTAAAATTCATGAACTAATAATTAAATTTATAACCTAAGTCATGTATATTAAATTAATCATGTCATGTTTTTATTAATTTAATTTAAGTCTAAACATAACTAGTAAAAATCATAAACCTTGAAAAAAATGATTCATGAACCGAACCCGTGACTAAAAACCATGAATCGGACCCGTAACTAACACCATACCCCGACCAAGGTCGGGTTTCCCCTTGGTTTTGCTGCTGCCGTGGGACCACCACCACCATACCGAGACCATATGGTCTCGGTGGTGTGTAATAAGCCAAGCCGAGACCCCTTAAGGGCTCGGTTAGGCATCGGCTACAGCACAAACACCCCTAAACCCTTGTTTGATTTACCCCATGATCATGAACATGTTTAAAAATAATTGTTTTTAATTAGTTTCATTAAAAACGTCATGATTTTATGTGATTATCAAAATCAAAACATAAAAGGAAAGGGTTAAAAGCTATACCGAATACGTGGATCAAATAAGGATGAACACACACGAATCCTTGCAAAATTTACAAGATCAAAATCAACCCGAACACCCCTTTTGGCGTTGTATAACCGGCGGCCAAAGAGGACAAGGAGAAGGAGGAAAACTTTTAGGGTTTTAATTATTTTCTTGATTTTGTGAAAAGTGAAACATGTTTTTACCTTAACCCCCTAGTTAGTTAACTTTGCATGGGCTAAGCCCATGTTCTTGTGTATGCCGCGGGTAGGGGGCCCCACATGGGGTAACCCATACTTTTCTCGTGTCTAAATTATATAGTGTGTTCTCGTGTTTTATCGTGTTCGTGTTTTACGTGTTCTAATCAATTAATGATCGTGACTTAATATATTAATTCGTGTTCGTAATAAATATATATACGTAAATAATATTAGCTCGTGTTTAAATTACGTTCATGATTTCATGATCGCATGTTCGTGATTATAATTATTATTGGAATAATTATCGTGTGTTCATACGTAATAAATACGTATCATGTTCTAACACGTACGTAATACTTGAAATTATTATACGTGAAACGTAACGTGCTATAAAAGGAAAGTTCTAATCATGTATTTACGATCTTAAGGGCACTATTCATGGTAAAAGCATGCGGGTTTTATAGTAATCTTGTTGAGCTCGCGATAATCTATGCAAAGACGCATACTGTCGTCCTTCTTCTTAACAAATAAGACCGGTGCGCCCCATGGAGATGCGCTCGGTCGAATGAAACCTCGTTCCAGAAGTTCTTGCAGTTGATCCTTCAGCTCCTTTAACTTTATGGGAGCCATGCGATAAGGAGCCTTGGAAATCGGCTCAGCTCCAGGGATGAGCTCGATATTAAATTCCACTTCACGTGCAGGTGGTATGCCCGAAAGTTCTTCTGGAAATACACCTGGAAGTTCTGACACTATTGGCTGATCCTGAATTGATGGGGATTCAGCATCCATGTCATGAACAGTAGCTAGATAGCCCTCAAAACCATGTGAAAGTAGTACACGTGCTTGTAGGGTTGATATGATTTGTACAGACCTGCCGGGTACGAACCCGTTGTGAATGTACTCTAGCGCATTAACATCACCGAAAATGACTCGATATGAATTGCAGTCTATGATAGCATGATGCTTGGATATCCAATCCATGCCCAAAATTATGTCAAAATCATTCATGTCCAGCGGAAGTGCGTCAACCGGACGAACCTTGTCGTCAAACTCTAGGGGAAGGCTCTTGTACACATGGGTTATAAGTACAGAGTCTCTCAAAGGCGTGGAAATACTGAGTCTATTCTCTAGTGGCATGGGGAGTATCCTAACATTCTTGGCATAAGCAGTAGAAATGACCGAGTGAGTAACACCCGTATCAAACAGAACACATGCAGCTTGACCATACATATACAAGATTCCAGTGATGGTACCTGTAGACTTGTTGGCCTGATCGCGAGATGTCGTGTAAACGCGTCCAGTAGTAGGAGGCGGCTTGGTATCAGCATGTCCCGATGTGCCCTCCATCTCGCCCTTGCGGCAGTCCTTCATGCGATGGCCAGGAAGACCACACTTGAAGCAGGCGTCACTATCGCGGCGACATGGCCCTGGGTGCCTACGGTGGCAAGTAGAGCAAAGAGGATGAGTATATCCTCCAGCAGGTGTCCTAACTGGCTGAGAACCTGATAAAACATTATACGTGAGACATGATAATAGGGTAAAAAGGAAAATGCGGATAATCGTAAGATTGAATACCAGTGATAGCTGGACGGTTAGGCTGCGAACCTCTCCGGTCCTGGTCCCTACCGTTACCATGATTCCTGGTAGAAGATTTGCTAATGTGTCAGAATTAAGATTTATAACATGAATCATAAGAAATGCGTAAGTATAAGGACCTGCTGCTGTTGGAGTGTCCAGCGTTGTTACGGTAATTATCATTACCGTCACGCCTATCCGTAGCAGAACGGTCGTTAGTCTGACCGTTTCCCTTGGCTGATTAGGCTGCTGCTGAGTAGCCGGCTGAGACCGGTCCCCGGTCTTCTACCTGGAAGATACAATTTAAAGAGATGAAATATTGACACATACTGAAAGAATACGGATTGGTCACCGCTTGAATACGAATGTTTACCTCTTATCGGGTCTCTCTGCTTCCCCGAACTCATCTCTCTCCTGCAGCATCTCCAGCTTACGTGCTGCATCGGCCACTTGTGCTACCGTGTTGAACGTAGCACACACCAAGTTGTTTGCGACCGATGTGCGAAGAGCCCACCTGAAGTGGTGTGCCTGCTCTTCAGGAGTACCTGCTGCTGCACCAAGGAAACCAGCTAAGCGAAGAAAGCGCTGCATGAACTCGTTGCTATTCTCCCTAGCTCGTTGTCGGATCCCATGGTACTCTCTCTTCAGCTTGTCCTGCTCAACCTTGGGAAAGAACTGCTCCATCACCCTATCGCTGAACTGAGACCATGTCAAACCAGCCACCCAATTATCACCTCCCTCAGACTGCTTCAGTGCTTACCACCAATTTAACACATCGCCTTCGAACCGGTTGCATGCCAACCTCGACTTGAAAACGGGGTCACATCCCATAGCATCAAAGATCTTCTCAATGTGAGCCAACCAGCTTTCAGCTTCACTGGGGCTATCTGCTCTATCGAAAGCTCAAGGACGAAGCTTGTTGAATCTCTCCATCCTTGTGGCCAATGTCACTGGAGGAGGAGGAGGAGGTACTGGGTGATGCTGCTGATTGTTGGCAGCCTGAACCTCAGCCCTGATTTCGTTCCTCGGCTGAGGAAGCATAGCTTGCATTACAGCTTGGATTGCTGCATTGAGTTGTTCCTGCTCGCGTGTGAGAACCATCTGACAGTATAACACAAAATACATGATTAAACTAATCGAAACATAAACTATATACATGAAAAAAATTTATACCAATAAATCATGAGAAAATTCTTATGTAGGAATATTTGGTACATGAATGCATGATGCAGTTTTATGAAAACTTTTGTATGCGCAAGAGTGAACGCCTATGGTCAGTTCACCAAAAATAAAAGACATGGCGAGGGGACGCCTATGGGTCGGTCCCAAATTTAAAAGTTTCGATAAAACACATACGACTAAATAGGGCCAATCCTTTACCAACCATTACTTAGTCATAAACCTGCGATAATGACATATATATGTATGCATGAAAATGATGAATGCATGAAAACCGATTGTCAGTTCTAGGAAGACCATAGTGACTACCCACTAATCACAGGTCATATTTTGAGAGCCTACAGGTCGAAGCCTTGGCTCTGATACCATAATTGTAACACCCCATTTTGATAAATGGAATGTCACGCGTGATTATGGCGTGTCATCAAAGCATACAAGGATAAATGTCTAAACATTTCATGACCATAAAGGAAATACCGGAATCAAACATCAGTAGTCCAAAAGTAGAACTCATCACACACAAACATAAGTACTGTAAATGAAAGGACTAAACAATGTCCATGGGAAATGAGTATCAAAGTATAAAGAAATGCATAAAGTAAAGAAGGCTAGAAAGCTTACAGTCCATATGCACGTACGCTTAAAGTCTACGAGCGTCCCTGAGTACCTGCCGTTTTGGGAACATGAAAAGGAAAACGGCTGAGCAATACGCTCAGTGCACGGATATACAGGTATAGCATGAATAATATAAGAATATAAACATGAAACAGCGGAAGAAACTAAGTCCTGGATAACCTGGTTATATCTTAGTAAAACTGGTTTTATAGTTTGAGAGGCCTTATGTTTATCTTGTAAAAACTGTTTAACATATTTTACCATTAGCCAATATAGGTCATGAAATATCAACGTGCATGAATACTTGGAGGGGTGGCCTCGTCATGCAAATTAGAGGGGCTGCCTCTAATTTAATATACTGGTTTTGGGTAGGAGGGATCAGCTCCTTGTGAAGGATGCAAGGCACACACCACATTCACACTGAGTAATCTGCTGAAAACATGTAACTAGGATGCACCCATACGCCCCACCTGATAATATAATAAATGGCCAAAAGCTGAAAGGGACGCCATGAGCTATCACTCCGCCGTGGTGAAGTCATAACACTGGTGCCTCCAGTGTTATGGTTATGGTACCTCCATAACTAGGTGAAACTGGTCATGCATGTATATGGCTTTAGGTATTCTAATTAAACATAAGCAATCAAAACATATAAAACATATACTGGGGAAAACAGTTGCCTGCATACGGGAAATCCTAATAAGGAAAGAGTGTCCATACTGAAAGGACGGAGAATCCGTACCTTATGTCCAGTGAACGAAGAAAACGAACGGAAGAGAGTCCTACTTCGGTATCACTAATGCTACATAAATACATACATCTATAAGTATCTGATTACTGAGTACGTAACTGGTTTTATATCATGTCTTAGCTTGTTTTATATGTTCATGTCATGTTTTACTGATTTAAGCTTTATACTGTGTTTATCATATATTCTGTCTATTCTGATTAAGTATTACTTGTATTTCATGTATTATTATACTTGTTGTGTAATAATATAAGTGTGTTCTCGTGTTCGTAATTTACGTGATCTAATTAGTTATCGATCGTGACTTAATATATTTATTCGTGATCGTAATAAATATATATACTTACGTAATATTAGCTCGTGATTAATTTACGTTCATGATTTCATGTTCATATGTTCGTGATTATATTATTACTGAAATAATTATCGTGTGTTGATACGTAATAAATACTTATCGTATTATAACACGCACGTAATACTTGTAATTTTTGTTCGTGAAACGTAAACGTGCTATAAAAGGAAAGTTCTAATCATGTACGTACTATCGTAAGGGTACTATTCATGGTAAAAGCATGCGGGTTTTACACTTGGTCCCTAAGATAATGCAATAAAGGAAAGTAAATAAACTAATAATTTAACTAATATCATTAATAATCTGCCATGATCGTATCAATACTCTCGTCCCTAAAAACACCTTGTCCCCAAGGTGTTGTTGATACGAACTTGCTGATAATATTATTAATAATGAAGAAAAACAGAAAACAAACAACAATAAACCCTAATCTAAAGCCGTTCCAAGTCCGAAGACCGGTTCTATTCCCCTCCTCCTAAATTGATGACTCCTAACCCTATTTAAAGACTTAGTAATCTTGTTAACAAGATAACTTAAACAAGGAAAGCACTTGATAACTAGAAAGTAAATAAATAAATAAAACTCAATATTCCAGCAGATTTTATATAGAGTTCGTATCATTACTCCGTCCCCCAAAAACACCTTGTCCTCAAGGTGTTGCTCCAAAATCTTGCCTCACGTGATTCCAGGATCCCATGTTCTTCGTTGTATCCCCGTTGCGTGCTTCAAGAGCAAGCAGTAGTCTTCATGTATGCTTTTGAGCTCTCTTACGCAGACTTGTAATTGTTCATGTGAATCCAATCTTTCAGATCCATTACCAAGCGAGGTAAATAGCTCTCTAGGATTTCTAGTTTGGACACATGCAACCACAAACTTTTTCCAAAACAACCTTGCCTTCACCTTCCTGTTAGGACTCCGTTGATTTAGTTGGACCTTCATTGAATGAACTTGTCCTTCATGGATTATCTCTTCCTTTACTGCCGCTTTTATCGATCTGTGAAACTTTTTAGTTGCCACTGAGATATCTTGGCGCGCCTGTCTAAATTCCTCTTTCATCTCTAACTGGAACCGAGCCAGCCTTTCGTCTAATTTAGAATAGCTTTCCTTCCAATTAGAGTGAAACTGTTCCAGCATCTCTGCAACTTCAATTAGCCGGCCTTCACATATCATCTTGAGAATTTTAAGGTTACTGTCTTGTTAACAGTAACTTCTTTATGACCGATGAACAGTAGCCGATGAATAGTAACATAGCCGTGAATAGTAAACCGTGAAAAGAATGTTTTGGCCCAGATCTTGCTCTGATACCAATTTGATACGAACTTGCTGATAATATTATTAATAATGAAGAAAAACAGAAAACAAAGAACAATAAACCCTGATCTAAAGCTGTTCCAAGTCCGAAGACCGGTTCTATTCCCCTCCTCCTAAACTGATGACTCCTAACCCTATTTAAAGACTTAGTAATCTTGTTCAACAAGATAACTTAAACAAGGAAAGCACTTAATAACTAGAAAGTATATAAATAAATATAACTCAATGTTCCAGCAGATTTTATATAGAGTTCGTATCAGTTGTCTTGAAAAAAAAATCGTCTCGGTGATTCCGGGATCCCATGTTCTTCGTTGTATCCCCGTTGTGTGCTTCAAGAGCAAGCAGTAGTCTTTATATATGCTTTTGAGCTCTCTTACGCAGACTTGTAATTGTTCATGTGAATCCAATCTTTCAGATCCATTACCAAGCGAGGTAAATAGCTCTCTAGGTTTTCTAGTTTGGACACATGCAACCACAAACTTTTTCCAAAACCTTGCCTTCACCTTCCTGTTAGGACTCCGTTGATTTAGTTGGACCTTCATTGAATGAACTTGTCCTTCATGGTTTATCTCTTCCTTTACTGCCGCTTTTATTGATCTGTGAAACTTCTCAGTTGCCACTGAGATATCTTGGCGCGCCTGTCTAAATTCCTCCTTCATCTTTCTAAATTCCTCCTTCATCTTTAACTGAAACCGAGCTAACCTTTCGTCTAATTTAGAATAGCTTTCCTTCCAATCAGAGTGAAACTGTTCCAGCATCTCAGCAACTTCAATTAGCCGGTCTTCACAGATCATCTTGAGAATTTTAAGGTTACTGTCTTGTGAACAGTAACTTTCTGACCGATGAACTGTAGTAAATCGTGAACAGTAAAGCGTGAACAGTACCGTGAAAAGAATGTTTTGGCCCAGATGTTGCTCTGATACCAATTTGATACGAACTTGCTGATACTTTTATTAATAATGGAGAAAAACATAAAACAAAGAACAATAACCCTAATCTAAAGTTGTTCCAAGTCTGAAGACCGGTTCTATTCCCCTCCTCTTTACAGAATACGACCCTATCCCTATTTATAATAAAAGATCCCTAAACTTAACTTCGTCCCTAACATAATGCAATAAACGAAAGTAAATAAACTAATAACTTAACTAATATCAATAATATTATGCCATGATCGTATCAGAAAATTAGATGGTCTCTGATAGGAGTAAGATTTCACAATAGTAATTTGGGAAACTTGTTTGGAACGCAGGGTGGTGTCGCTACCTTCCAATATGAACTTTATGATCTTCAATGATCGTGGAAAGGCCTTCCCTGCAGAAACTGGCTTGAAGCTTAACTGAAAGGTTCGGAACAGGCGCATCTCGCTTCATATATGTAGCTGTGTAGGCAACATCCGTTTTATGGGATATTAGTTGTTGCCCCTATAGGAATTGAAAGTTTATGGACTTTAAAATCGATAGTCGTGTGATAGGATCGAACTCAAGATCACGGGATTGCACACATTACGTGAAGAGTTAATTTATTTATTAAATATATTTATTATATTTATTAAATCAAACTGTAGCTAACGATCGTTAAGTAATTAAAAGTTAAGTATTAAACGATCGTTATAGAATGTTAAAGAAGCTAAAAGAAGGTGTCGGAAAGTTCCGGAAACTCCCTTTTGAGCTTGGTGATATCCGGTTTTTAAAGAGGGGATAAGGAGGAAATTTTTTTTGGCTTTATCTTGTTTAAACCTTGGAAGATAAGTTTCCAAGGTGTATATAAACAAACCTAGAGGCCTCATAATTTTTCACTCCATATTCTTCTTTTCTTGCTTTATACCGCCGGCCAAACACACCCTATTAGGGTTCATCTTTGACTTTCTATAAGCTATTTTAGATCTAGTCCTAGCCCCTCTCTAGGGTTGTTGGGTAGATCTTCCATAGGCTTGGAAGGCTCGGTTTTGTTCGTGCTAGACTCACGGTTAGCTCACCGTATCACGTGTGTACAAGATCGTGGTGTGATCTTATTTTAGATTACATCCTGGTGGTATTCGTGATCTATCTTTACCGGTGATCGTTCTGCTAGGATAAAGGTATGTAACCCTAGCCTTGATTAATTATAATTGTGTTATATAAAGATCTTGTTAATCTGCTTCCGCTGTATGCTCTTTGATCTATGTTAGGGTTTTTATAATTGTTATGATAATCATAAACCATCAGTGGCATCGAGAGCCGTTTTAACATGATTTTAATTATCAAGATCTAAAGTTTTTGTAACTAATATTGATTTGTGTTAAAAATTACATGTTGTTTTTTAGGTTTTATAAAAAATTAGGGTTTTGTTTTTTATTGTTTTTTAAGAATCGGCTATAGCCGAATTTTATAAAAAAAAATATTTTTTTTTGTAAACCCTAAAATTACATGGTAACTAACTTTAGATGTATGCATGAATTAATTGTTTTGTCATGTGTGGTTACGATCCGTAGTAGTTTTTTAATTGTTAAGAGAATATGGAAGATCCGTAATAAACATGCATGTTTTTACGGATCATATAATTTTGATTGCTATTTGCTTTATTTGATTCAAAGTTTTAAAATTAGGGAAGACTTTTTATGTTCATAAAAACCCTAGATTTGATGTTCTTTGAATAAATTGTTATGCATGTGGCTATTTGATTTAGTTTTTTTTTTACTACTTGTTTTCATGCGTTTTTAACATTGTATGTTGTAAACAAGGGTAATTTTTTTTAGAAAAAATAATATGGACTAAATCTTATCAAAATTAATGAATTGTTTTGAGATCTAAATTACATATGATTTGTGTTGATTAGAATTGCAATAGCAACTTAACGGCCTACTCAATTTTGACAAACTATAAAGTGGGTATAACGCACCGCTGGTCAAGTACCCAGTTAAGGAAGGAGGTGTTATGCTTCAGCGCTGACCAAATTCCCGGCTCGCCTGTGCGTCAAAATTGGAATTACCTACGGTTGTTATTGGTATAATTCTTTAAGGTTGTTTGGTTTAACCAATACCTCAATTTGTAAATATATGATGAACTTTTAGTCTCACCAAAAAGTTTACTAAACGTTTTATTAAACTTATGCTATGGAGATGTATGCATGCTTCTCCATACATGATTTTGACACCAAAATCTATACCCTAAAATTTAAGTCATATGCCCTCTAATTGACGAACACTTGAAGTTACAATTGTCGTCATATAAGATATCGGACGATGTTGTAATGGAGAGAAAACTTCATGACTAAATAAGATTGCACATGAAGGTTTTACGTTCTTTAGATTAGTCGACTTAATTGAGTTACTCAGTGAGAACTGGAAACTTAAGGCATAAAGAAGGGATAAAACATGTTTACAATGCAAAAGTTTTTTGCAATGTAAATCCCTGACATATCTAGAAATTGCAATATGATTTGGCAATTATTGTTCGACAAGTTACTGTGTTGAATACATTTGTCACTAGCAGATCAACTGATGTGATAAATCTATGTCAATATGGATTCTAGTTTTTTCAAGGAAAATACTATGGTTTTATTACCGGGGTAATTTTATTTTCTTTAATTTTTATTATCGAAAATACTAATGTTTGAACTTATTTCTGTAGAAATGGCTCAACCCGAAAACAATATGACACTAAGCTCGGCGTTCAAAGCATTTTTTGAGCGGCCTGAACTTACTGGCCCTAATTTCAATGATTGGTACCGCTCACTAAGAATTGTTCTAAGAGAAGCGGGTACCATCAATATCTTGGAAACTCCTTTTCCGGAGGATCTTGCTGAAGGAGCAACTGATGCGGAAAGGCTTCAACACGCTGCTAATGTTAAGAAGCACCATGAGGTGGCTGCTGTAATGTTAGGGAGAATGGCTCCATCACTTCAAAGGAAGTATGAGCTAGCTTCTCCTCAGCAAATGCTTGATGAACTCAAGGCTGTGTATGAAACACCGCAAGCTGTAGAGATCTATGATCTGGTTGATGCTCTACATAGTTGCAAGCAAGCTCCTAGAAAGTCCGTAAGTGACCATTATATGGAGATGAGGGGTTATATGGAACAACTCATCGCACTAGGACAACCCTTTGATAATAATATGGCTATTAACTTGATCAATAGGTCCCTTAATAAGGACTTCAATGATTTCGTTCGTAACTATAATATGCATTACACGGGAAAGACAGTTAATGATTTGCATGCAATGCTCATTGACTTTGAAAAGGGTTTGAAAGATAAGGCACCCAGTGCTACTCCTCAAGTAATTTATGTACAAAAGGGTAGAGTGTCGAAACCAAAACCGCAAGTGAATAAGAAGCAGAAAGGCAAAGGCAAGGTTGATAAGAGCAAGCAAGTTGCGACTACATCAAAACCAAAGCAAAACTTTGCTAAGAAATCTCTGAAAGATGAGACTTGTCACTACTGCAAGATGACTGGACACTGGAAGAGGAATTGCTCTCTCTATCTCCATGAAATGGCAGAACATAAGAAGAAGGCTGAGCAAGTTGCTGCAGCACCATCTTCAGGTAACTTATTTATGATAGAGTTATTTAATCTTTCGTAAAAATCAAACTCCTGGGTATATGATACGGGATGTGGTATTAATATTTGTAATACCCTGCAGGGATTTGAGTTGAAGAGGAGACTTACCTATGGGGAACAATTTCTGCAAGTGGGCAATGGCGCACAAGCAGCAGTTGAAGCTATAGGAATATTTAAATTAGTTTTACCTTCGGGTTTAGAACTGTCTTTAAATAATTGTCATTATGCACCTACAATTGTTAGGGGTGTTATTTCCTTTTCTAGTATGTTGGATCTTGGATTTACTCACACGATTGATAATAATAGAATCTCTGTTTCAAAGATGGTTTATTCTATTTTGATGCAATTTCTGTGAATGGTGTTTTTGAAATTAACATGCATGATAAAAATCCCAAGAGGAAAAATAATTCTGTTTTTAGCATGAATAAGAAGAGTAAGTTAGACAAGAACTCTTCTTATCTTTGGCATTGTAGGCTTGCCCACATTGGGAAGACTCGCATACAAAAGCTTCAACGTGATGGGCTTTTGGAAAGTATCAATGATGAATCATTTGATAAATGTGAATCTTGTATCTCTGGGAAGATGACCAAGAAACCTTTTAATAGCAATATTGAAAGGGCTACTGAACTACTTGGTTTAATACACACTGATGTGTGTGGACCACTTAGACATGTGTCAAGGAAAGGTGCTAGCTACTTCTTGACGTTTACGGATGATTATAGCCGTTATGGTTATGTTTATTTACTTAAACATAAACATGAGGTATTTGAAACATTCAAAACGTTTAAAGCCGAAGTAGAGTTACAACTAGGAAAGAAGATTAAAGCTCTTCGTTCTGATCGTGGTGGTGAATATTTAAGTCAAGAGTTTAAAGATTATTTAAGTAAGAATGGAATTGTTCAGAAACTTACTTCTCCATATACTCCACAACAAAATGGTGTATCTGAAATGAGAAATCGTACATTATTGGATATGGTACGATCTATGTTTAATCTTACAACTTTACCATTATCTTTTTGGGATTATGCTCTTGAAACTGCTGTTCGTATTCTGAATATGGTTCCCACAAAGAAGGTTGATAAGACACCATATGAACTATGGCATGGCAAGAAGCCATATTTGTCTTATTTGAAAGTCTGGGGTTGTGAGGCGTATGTGAAACGTGACTCTGGAGATAAACTCCAACAACGCTCAGTTAAATGTATCTTCGTAGGTTACCCTAAGGAAACTATGGGTTACTACTTTTATTATCCAGCTGAGAACAAAATAGTTGTGGCTCGCTATGGAGACTTCCTTGAAAATGATCTTGTAAATCAAGAATTCAGTGGGAGAAATTATGATCTTGAAGAAATTCAAGAAGATACATTGCCTTCTGAAAATACTAGCGATGAAATTCCTGTAGAACCAAAAAGTCTGAGTGTTCCACCGGAATTAATTCCTCCACGTAGGTCTCAAAGGGCTATACGTGCGCCGGACAAACTATGTCTATACATAGAGGATGATGAGGAGGAAGTAGGGGATCTTGGTGAACCTGCTAACTATCGATCCGCAATGTCTGATCCAGGAAAGTCAAAATGGATAGTTGCGATGAATGAGTAAATGAAATCCATGGAAATCAATGATGTTTGGAGTCTTGTAGACGCACCTAAAAATGCTAAATTAGTGAAAAATAGGTGGATCTATAAGAAGAAAACTGACATGGATGGTGATGTACAATCCTATAAAGCACGTTTAGTGGCTAAAGGTTTTACTCAAACTTTTGGCATAGACTACGAGGAGACATTCTCTCCTGTAGCAGACTTACGAGCTATTAGGATTCTCATAGCTATAGCAGCATACTATGACTATGAGATATGGCAAATGGATGTTAAAACTGCCTTCTTGAACGGTCGCTTAGATGAAGACATCTATATGCAACAACCGGAAGGGTATGTTGATCCTAAATATCCAAAACGTGTGTGCAAACTTCAAAGGTCTATTTATGGTTTGAAGCAAGCATCACGTCAATGTAATAAGCGATTTGATGAAGAAATCAAAAAGTTTGGATTTATTCAAAATCGTGATGAGCCATGTGTATACCGCAAAGCTAGTGGGAGTAATGTAGTGTTCCTAATTCTATATGTCGATGACATATTGATCATGGGAAGTAACATTCCAAGACTTAAGGAAGTTAAGGATTATCTTGGTAAATGTTTTTCTATGAAAGATTTGGGAGATGCTGCATATATTCTGGGAATTAAGATCTATCGAGATAGGAGTAGACGGTTAATTGGTCTTAGCCAAGATGCTTATATTGATAAGATATTGAAGAAATATAACATGCATAACTCTAAGAAAGGTTTCTTACCGATGGAGGTTAAGCATGAGTTAAGTCATGAGAAAGATGCATCATCACCTGAAGAGGTGGCTTACATGAAGAAGGTACCTTATGCTTCGGCTGTAGGATCTATTATGTATGTTGTAAGATGCACAAGGCCCGATGTGGCGTTTGCTCAGAACTTGGTCAGTAGATACCAACAGAATCCAGGAAAGTCCCACTGGACTGCTGTTAAGCATATTCTAAAGTATTTAAGAAGTACGAAAGATATGTTTGTGGTATTCGGGGGTAAACCAGACACAGAATTGAATGTAACAAGATTCTGTGATGCGTCCTGGCAATGTGATAAAGACGATACGAAGTCTCGGACGGGTTACGTGTTTGTCATCAATGGAGGAGCAGTTGACTGGAAGAGCAGTAAGCAGAAAACCATTGCTATGCATGCGACTCAATCTGAGTACATGGCCGCTTCAGAAGCTGCAATGGAAGCTGTTTGGATTAGGAAGTTTATTGGAGATCTTGGAGTGATGCCTTCAATTAAAGAACCTATTGATATATATTGCGACAACTCTACGGCAATAATATTCGCCAATGACCCTGGAGTCATGAAGGGCGCCAGACACTTTAAACGTAGATATCACTACGTTCGAGAACAAGTGGAAGCTCGAGAAATAAAATTAATAAAAGTTCACACAGATGATAACGTAGCTGATCCTTTTACTAAGGCTTTGTCTAGGCCAAAGGTAGTTAAGCATGCCAAGGCAATTGGGCTGCAACTAGCTAGCGAATTCATGCAATAAATCTGTTGATTAGTATTTGGATAAAGGATGTAAGACACTATTGAATTGATGAAATAAAGATTGGATTTCGTTTATTTTTCTGTTATTTGATTTTGTATCCTATTTTACATGTTTTAATCCGTGAGCATTATGATGTTTCTAAATGTCCGTTGTCGATTAATAATATGGGAGTATTATTAAATTAAGACAATTCAAAATTGTGACAGAGTATACTTGAAAGTATATTGGTCAATTTTGGATGATATTTGATGGATCAAATATTGGACTTATCCCAACTATGTGATTTTACTTTATGGATCTTTGTCATTAAGTAAATCATAAATAGTTATCCTTAGACTTGAGATGCCAGAAAACTGCATTGAATATAGTGCATTTCTGTAAGGTAACCTAACGCTAAACGTAACTGGTAGTCATAAGGGTTATTTTCAGAAGTGTTGCGAAGTTCATGTGTTTTGCTTGTAGTCGAAATGGGATTCGTTTCCTTCAAATAATTATTTGAAGTATAAATACAACTGGGCCCCTCGGGGGAATAGTAAGATGTTTGTGTGGCCACACCCAAATGTGTTTTGGTAATCTTGCTATATCCGTAAACGAGAAACAGAATAGTTAATGAAGGAATGACTAAGATCCATATCCTTATTAACAATGTATTTGAAATGAAAGGATAATAATAATGGTTATATATCATTAAAAGGTTTTGTCCAGGAAACCTTACTCGAGTTGTACTAGTGACATTGTTAGTGTAACTAGACGCTAATCAATGTGATCACGATATTCGAATTTTGTCCAAGTGGGAGCTGAAAGTTTATGGACTTTAAAATCGATAGTCGTGTGATAGGATCGAACTCGAGATCACGGGATTGCACACATTACGTGAAGAGTTAATTTATTTATTAAATATCTTTATTATATTTATTAAATCAAACTGTAGCTAACGATCGTTAAGTAATTAAAAGTTAAGTATTAAACGATCGTTATAGAATGTTAAAGAAGCTAAAAGAAGGTGTCGGAAAGTTCCGGAAACTCCCTTTTGAGCTTGGTGATATCCGGTTTTTAAAGAGGGGATAAGGAGGAAATTTTTTTTTGGCTTTATCTTGTTTAAACCTTGGAAGATAAGTTTCCAAGGTGTATATAAACAAACCTAGAGGCCTCATAATTTTTCACTCCATATTCTTCTTTTCTTGCTTTATACCGCCGGCCAAACACACCCTATTAGGGTTCATCTTTGACTTTCTATAAGCTATTTTAGATCTAGTCCTAGCCCCTCTCTAGGGTTGTTGGGTAGATCTTCCATAGGCTTGGAAGGCTCGGTTTTGTTCGTGCTAGACTCACGGTTAGCTCACCGTATCACGTGTGTACAAGATCGTGGTGTGATCTTATTTTAGATTACATCCTGGTGGTATTCGTGATCTATCTTTACCGGTGATCGTTCTGCTAGGATAATGGTATGTAACCCTAGCCTTGATTAATTATAATTGTGTTATATAAAGATCTTGTTAATCTGCTTCCGCTGTATGCTCTTTGATCTATGTTAGGATTTTTATAATTGTTATGATAATCATAAACCATCAGGAATTAAGTATAAGGCAAAAGCTCGTCTTTTTTGTATTCTATTAGACTTGACTTCTGTACTTTGTTAATTTATTTCCGATACATTACTTTCTTGATAGATTGTTTCTCAGTGGAATAGTGATGCATATGACTCATCTATAACATGGAAGTTAAAGCTCACGAAAGAATTAAGCATTTGCATATCAATTCTGAACTATGGTGGATAACATAATAACTTGTGCAAACTATGACGAGTCCAGTCATACGAGCCCTAATGCACGGAACCCCATCATAGCTCCGATATCACAACTTATTTTTTCCCATCTTTCTCAGTTTTTGTGATTTCGAGATGGTTTTCCTTTTGATAATTTTTTACTATGAAGAATGAACGGTATCTTCGTCAATAAACTAGTAGTAGTACGTAAACATCTCTCCATTAAACTACTAGTAAGTAAACATCTCTCGAATGTTACATCATAAGATTTGAGTATCCTGTTTGGTTTTTCCGAGTTCTTACGTACTCATTTACTCAATCTATAAGAGAAAAGAACTTAGCAAGATCAATGAATATTTTGTACGTCAGTAACTACCTGCACCTGCAAAAATCTGACGAGCGAGTATTATGTTTATATGAATTCTAAAACTACATGTTACATGTATGCTTTGCTTCCGCAATTTATACTAATCTGGTTAATTCCATTTGAATAGCATGTCCCACATGGGTATTAAGTGAGACTAGTGTAACATTTATAAGTCAAATTTCGATTCAATAGTTCAAATATTGGGATAAAGACACAACCAATATTAGTTGGTTGTGTCTTTGGTTCTTTATTTTTTACATGAGTGTTAATTTGGTTACGTGCGTACCTGAAGTAACCGATCAGTCATTTAATGTTACTTATTTACCCTTTTCTATTACCATTAAGTAACAATACACATGTTTATAACACGATACATTGAACATTTGTTAAAGAATCACTTAGTCCAAAATAATGAGCTGCTTTTTGTAACAAAACGAATGTTAATCTTGAAAGTCAAGGTTCTTATAAAGATTAAACGTACTGTAATCAAGTTGGTGGCAAATAGAAGTGATATAACAAATAACTTCAGAAGCAAAATCGGACACGATGAGTGGTGTAGTGTGTGTAGCAGTAAAGTGTTGTAAGTGCTGCTTACTTGATATCGACACCACAAGTAAAAGCAGCAAGATTACACAGACTAATACAAATTTGGCAGGCAATAAAAAGTTATTGAACCAACAAGTTCAATAACAAAATTCACACACGTTGAGTGGTGTAGTGTGGAGAACTGATATTCATAGCACATAGAAGTGAATGAACAAACTATTTTAATAGCAAATTTACGCAGAGTGAGTGGTGTAGTGGAGCAAAAATGAAATGGTTGTTATTGCTTATTTGACATCAGCACTACCAGGTATTAAGTGGCCTGATACCAGGATCAGCGTAAGTACTAATTAGAAAACAACCAAATTAGTTCTTACATCACATCACATTGGGTTCGTATGAACTCAGAAACAAAATTATCAACAGGACAAAGTCATTAAACAAAATCCCTACATTATAACTCTACAAAGGAGTAAGGCTTTCTAGTTATTTTTAACAAAAAAAAGGTAACAAAAAGTTCCGTTGCCGGGACTTGAACCCGGGTCTCTCGGGTGAGAGCCGAACCTAAGCAGTTTAAAATTAGCTGTTTGTAGATGCTTATTTATCAGCATAGATCTTAAACACCCCTATAGCATAGATCTTTGCTTGTTCTTGGTTTGGCTACCAAGAACACAGGTTATTATTGGTTGAAAATTGTTTCAAAAATCAGTTGGATGTTCCTGTCATAAAATTTATCTTTATAAACTTAACAAAACAATCAGGACTAGTAAAGTCTAAAGAGCCGGTTAGATCAATTTGTTTCAATCCAAACACACTCATTTAGTTTATTGGCTGCTTAATACGTAGGTAGTAAACAAATAGGTGGATTCGAGTGATGCTACATCCTCAAACAGTTAAAATGAACATAACACAAAGAGAGGCGGTTCATAATGGAGTGAACAGGTTTTAATCGCTCAGAGCCTATCATTGATGCATACATTAAACAACCTTCTATGTAGTTTTGTACAAAAATTGTTTTTGTTATCATATCTATTGATAAACAATTTGAAAAGGAAAAAAATGTTAGCAAGCCAATCCAGCCTGAACCCCAAATTGGCCATCTTGCTAAATGCTAAGGCTACCTCTAAACGTATCTATGACTGTGGGAATGAGTGTTTATTAGCTAAACAATCTCTTCATTTTTTCGTTAATAGTTCAATTTAATCTCCGATTTATGTTCTAATATGTTTTCTTGCGTCACTACTGGTACTAGATTGTTTGTTGTCGTGGACAACATATTCTGCTTATTTCAAGGTCACGTTGAGAACGTTGCTCCTTTAAAGCAACAATACGGTTTAAGCAAGACTACAAACGAAGTGATAATTGTCATCGAGGCATACAGAACTCTAAGGGATAGAGCTCCTTAACCCGCTAACCAAGGTGTGAGAGACCTTAAGTCCTTTGTTAATGAGCAGCTTATATGGACCTGTTAGAACCTAATAACAGCTTATATCAATAAAATCCTTTGTTAATGAACAATATTGCAACCTAATACTGCTCTATATGGTTTTACCATAGATCACCAAGTATTTAATGTGAAATCTGATCTTGTTATAGCTTGTTGCATTCAACTCAAGGGGCTTGTTACATACGTATGTCCTAACAGTTGTGTTTCTATTATCACATAGGATGTTTCTTCACAACATCTGGTGGGTTGAGGAGCTTTGAGCATCCTTTCAATGTGCCAGTGACTAAAGTGGACAGTTCGGGAGAGATGTGTGGTGCTAACTTTAAGGTGGACTCCAGTACTAAAAAAGAATCAGGAATGCCAATAGTTGGGAGTGCTGCTAACTGGTCCCAACACTACTGAACAAAATCGCAAAACTGGGATAAGACTATTTTCTACCCATCTAGAGTTATTAGTTATCACGTTCTTTTAATTTCTTCCTAATATAGTAATATGAGACCCTTTCAAGGTATCTCCGAGCGTACTAGATACCTAAAACAGTATGTGGGATGTTTATGCAAACTCTCTATCAGTTGCTTTAAATGGAATATGTCTCCTGTAAGTATTTCATCAGTTCAAAAGAATTCTATGTTCTTATGAGAAAACACGATGGGCAATAGAAACAACTTTCACAACTGAGACTATTACATTAAATTGCAGATATATAGCCATAGCAACTTTATGACATTACTTTATAAACAGAACTATAATATCTATTCAGTTGATAGCTGAAAGGAAAAGATCTATAGCCATGTTTACCAATCAGATACATATTGTGTATTCCCTTATGTTAATGCAGCAGCAAACTCAGTCCTTTGCATCTGCGATTCCACCGCCTGCAATCTGAAAAATGTGCCTTTTTGTTAAGGAAAACATAGACATGTAATCATAAAATCATGAATGGTTAGTGGCATGTGAAAATTAGATGGTCTGTAAGGATATTGCTTCAGTCTCTGGGAGATTAGGTGCATCAAACACTTTGCGAACACGCTGTTCCCCGTTGCCCTTCCTAAACAATAATCTCATAGTGGCTGCATGAGCAAGAACGTACCCTCCTGCTGGTTTCTTTGGATCTGAGACAAATACTCCACCACCTGGATCAGCTATCACTGAACAAACATTCACAAAGTTTCAAATTAATGAATTTAATGTTACAGATAAGGCCATATAGTTTTAAATCTAATACTGAAGTCCAACCGTGGTTTGTCATATACACTGCAACGTCGAATTCTTCATCAATCTTGATCAATCGGGGGAGCATCTGAGCCAGCTTTTGCTGCCATAGATTTTATATGCACAAATGATGTCACTTATGAACTAACATATTGAAGCGTATAAAATATCCAAAAGTGAAACTAAACCTGGCGATCTGCAAGTTCTCCCCTTCCAGTGAAGTCAACTCGGAACAGAGCAATGATAGAATCAATAATCTGGGAAATAATTACATTCAGATTTCAGAGTGTGATCAGTAGACTAAAAAGAAGAACAGGTTTGACTTGTTAGGAATAGTCAACTCAAGAAAGACCCACCAGTAGTCTGAAAGGTTCTCCGGCCATCTTTGCTGCCAAACCAAGGAGCATGTTGTATTGATGCTCGTATGTGTAAGCACGTGCATGGATAATCTTCAGAATATGTGAGAGAAGAAGCAATTAGTTACCATACGAACCAGGCAATATAGAGTGAGAAAGAAGCATCATTACATTATCAAGTACAACTCTAGGATCCATGCCAAACCTTTCAGCAATGGGTACAATACGATCAGGTTGGCTGCAATCACATTTTATTAAGGAATGACAAGCAAAGGCTATCATTTTATTCTTATTCTCCAGTTTCGTTAGCAAAGTGAAAGTAACAGATATAAATTGAACTAGTTTTGATTATGACGGATCAAACTATAAACAAGGATACAAAGTTCCCTCTGAATCAATATAAGCAACCTTCCCATTCCCTCCTTTCATGCTAGTAGGAAGCTGCATACATAAAGGAGAATTGGTCAAGCACTAACCGAATAAAAGATACTAATTACATGGCATAATTTTTTCTTAATGAAGGAATCATAATTGGTTTAACATAAAGATCATAATCGGCAACAATAAGTCTTAGAAAAGGGAGTACCTGTGTTGAAACGCAAAGAGTATGTGCCAGCTGTGTCTTTCCAGACCTGGGGATTAAGATTAATGAGGGCATAGTAAGACACAGAGTCACAGATCACAAAAATTCATACAAACTCCAGTATATATAATAATGTCTTTGACCTCATCTAAACTCGCCAAAAGCTGCTGTGATTTGGGAAGTTTCAATACCACCTTGACAAATATATGGAAGTTAGTTAACTCTTAACAAAATTCTATTGTCATGCACACAATCAACTTAGTTAATGCAGATCATATCAAAAGATAAGTTTTCTTCCTCCCAACAACTCATCAAGAGCTTGACTTCCAGTAGTGATTTTGACAACAGCCTTTCTCTGTTTAACAAAGGATGACAGATTAACACAACTGAATTCACTATAAGCATTTTGCAAATAGAAGTTAAACAAATGAGGATCTTACTTTGATCAGAACATCGCTTCCAGTAATGTAGCCATAATTCTGAAATAGTAAACAACCATATCACTTATATACCACTTAATAAGATTATATAAACCAAATCTGTACTAAACAGACTAACCACTAGCTTCTCAGCAGCTTCACAGATTTTATCAACTTTAGCTTCAGATAAACCTTTTATGCCGATGGAACTCAACCTTAGTTCACTAGAATCCGTAGCAAGATTCGCAAATACATGGAATTCCAAAAACAAACCTTTGAATATTCTTATTAACAAAGCGGGTATCTTCCCTGTGGGAAAGCCTCAGACTTTTTTTTTACTGATGGTTATGACATGCATGCATACGCAAGTCAACTTTTTGGCACCGTCCTTGCTTACTTTACCATCTTTAAAAGTCGGTGCTCCTAGCAGAATTGTGAATGTGAACTCTCTTATGCATGCTATTGGTTTTGTTGACACAAGGGATCTGAACTTTGATAAAGGTATGAACCAGTATACTAGCTTAAGAGGGTACTCAAGGAGTAAACTGGCAGAAATTATGTTCAACAATGTGCTTCACAGAACCATTCCGAAGAGTGCTAAAATCAATGTGGTGGTATGTGTGGATCCCGGAAGTGTACAAATGTGGTAAGCTATTAAAGTATAATTTGACAAATGAGTTAAGTATAAGGGTAAGAAAGGTAAATATATTTCTTTTATATTTTCTGCTTTGCATTGTTTGGTTTGTGTTTGACAGGTTTAGAGAAAGTGGAGGACTAAATGTAGCAAGTTGACTGAAGTTGAGTCAACCCTAGTCAAGATTGCATATATACTCGTTTCTTTGTTTATTCCGTCATTCAGTTTTTGCATCTTGTTTTCATCTCTCACACATTGTTCCTCCATTGTCGATTTGAGCGATCTTGTTGATTTTGTACTCGTATATTGATCTTGGTTTGTAAGATCAATCATACGTTTATTTTCTTTTCTTTCTGAGTTGTAAGTACGATCACAAAGCTAGGTATCACATTTGAAGTGATAGCCTAACGCAGTTATAGAAAAATAAAGGGGAGGTTGGTTGATTAAATTGTTTTCTTGTGTTTGTTTTATAAATCGAATATGGTATTAGAGCCTGGTTCTTGATATCTGAGTTTTAAACTGGTTTTATTAACTATCTTGATTAATCTTGTGGTTAATCGTGTTCTAATTGTGGTTAATTACAAGTTTTTGATCAATTAAATTTTTTAGGGTTTTTATAATTTGGGGGGTTTTCTGATTCTTGGTGTTCTGTGGTGATTAATTGGGTTCTTTATTGATTAATTGAGCTTAATTGTATCTCTGGTAAGAATAATTGAAGAAACCCTAAATTTCAGAAATTAGGGTTTCATTCAAATTTTGGGTATTTGTTATATTGTGTTGGTTATTTGTTATAACTAACGTTTTCCAGGTTGTTATTCCGCTGTGCTTGTTGGTTGTGGTGAGATCTTCTTGATCTCATTGGTTCTTGGTGTTTTTGCTGGTAGCTGCGCGTGTTGTAACACCTCTCTTGCTCTCTCTTGTTTTTTTATTTTTTGTTTAGAGGGGTTTTAGGTGTTGAAGGGATTAGGTAGTCTTGGTGTATTGATTCAGTTTTCATTTGTGCTATTTGGTAGTTGTTTGTAGAGGAGGTACAAGGGGTTCTTTGTTTCTTTTTTGTGATATTTGTGTGGTTTCATCATGACTGATCCAAAGAAAGATGGTCAGGATGATAATCCTATTAGTGATACTGAAACTGAAAGTGAAACTGTCATTCATACTAATGACCCTTTGTATTACACCCTACTGACACAAATGGGCAGCCCATTGTGAGTGCTAAACTCACTGGTCCTGAAAACTATAAGGTTTGGGCTGCTGCATTTAAGCTTGCATTACATACTAAGAACAAATTGGGGTTTATTGATGGTACTTGTGATAAAAATACTGATGATGTTGTTTTATCTGATCAATGGGATAAATGTAATGCTGTGGTTTTATCTTGGATTCTTGGATGTATATCTTTTGAGTTATATCAAGGACAAATTTTCTCAAAAAATGCTAAAGATGTGTGGGATGAATTTAAAGAAACTTATGATAAAATTGATGGATCTGTTATCTATAATTTGCATTATAAGATTTGCTCTCTCACTCAATCTGGCTCTTCTTTGTCTGAATACTATCACAATTACAACAGTCTTTGGAGGCAGTTTGACTTTCTTGTCAATCTTCCTTCATGTAAATGTGATGGTGCTCCTCAAATGAAGAGTCATAATGCTCTTATAAGACTCATGCAGTTTTTGATGGGTCTTGATGACACTTTCAGTGTTGTTAGGGTCCAATTACTAACTGCAGACCCTTTGCCAGATGTTAAATCTGCTTTTGCTACTCTATCTAGGGTTGAGTCTCATAAGAACAATCTGGTTCATGTTGTTAGTGATAAGAATACTGCTACTGCTTTTGTTACTAAACCTAATAATTGGAATGGTAATAAAAATACTCAAAACAATCAAAATGGTCAAAACAGAGGTCCTAATAAGAATAATAATAAGTTTGTTTGCACTCATTGTAATATGAATGGCCATACTGTTGATAGATGTTTTGAGCTTAATGGATACCCTCCAGGTTTCAAGAAAAGAAATACTAGAGGATCTAATGGTTCTAATAATTGTAACACCCCCAAGTTGGTCAAATGCAACGGAATAGTAATTGGGGTGTTAGTTGGGTGGATTGATAGCACATAGCATATAGAGCAATGATCATAATATCATTTGGAAACATATTACATGAATTAATCGTACACATTTAGTATCTCGTCCAATTTTAAACCACATTTATTATAAAACAGAAATAAATATCCCAGCCCAATGGTCAACATGATGCTTCCTAAAATGCTGGAATCCAATGCATGAACCTGCTTACTTTCCTGAGAAAACATAAAAGGAAAATGTGGGGGTCAACACGAGGTTGGTGAATTCACAGGTTTAATTAATTAAATAAAGTATCAATATGCAAAGCACCACGAAGGTAGCAGGACATCACAGCCCAACGCTACAGTAGTTCCTACTGCCCTGTAATAGAAGCTAGACATGATTCTCAGTAAGCCCATTTGGGTCTATCCTGATTGAGGTTTCCCTAAATCCGACAATGACATAAACCTGCTGCTCGGCCTAAGCAATACGTGACAGCTGATCACGACAGGCCGGGTGTTGTCAATACCCGAATAGATCTATCCATACATTTCGCGCTACACTATTAACTAATACAGTCCACGGGAATGGAGCAAACAGTAGGCAAATAAATTGTTGTTGTCTGTGCATGCTTGCATATAAATAGTTTTTGTATGTTTTATCCCCCAGTTATAAAACAGTAAAGATGGGGCCATGAACTCACCTTAGTGATAATGAGGTAGTGAGGATGATGTCACAGTATAGTCACGAATTGGAGAAATTACCTAAGTAATTTAAATGTCTCAGTGAATGCAATAATAATTATGCATGATGAATGGTACATACGAAAATGCATGATCACAATTTATGAATTGTTACGTTGGCTTAAGTGTTTGTTCTTATAGTGAAATAAAGGTATGTATATATATATATATATATTTGTTCAAGAAAATGTATATATAAGTGTATATAAATTTGTTTTAAGGAAAGAGGGGTCGTAAATTAAATAAGCAACTATATCTTATTTAATTTATCATAAAGAAATAAATTATCCTTTATTAAGTTTTAAGGTTTCAAAGGAAAATGGTTAACGGGGTTTGTCAATATCGTAGAGTTTGTAAATAACTAAAATGATTTATTTTACACGTGACAAGTTTTATTATTACTTCTTTTAATTAACTAAAACTATAATAATCCTTTGTAAATATAATTGTTTAGAAAATTAACTTTAAGTTTTCATCCGTTAAATTCATTACACCGTTAGTCCTTGATGGTTATTCCATTTTATGAAAATGCCCCCTAGGGCTTGGTAAACTTTCGGAAAATGGCAAAATGCCCCCTCCAACCCCACGGCTTATATATATGGCAAGATTAGGGCTTGCTTTGAGTTTCAAAAATGGCATAAAAGGTCCTTGTGGTTTATTTAAGTCTCACGGTTGATTTTAGTTTACCCCCTTTAGTTTCAAAAATGGCATAAACGCCCCTTGGACTATATAATAGTCACGAAATGTTTTACATAGTTTTACTAGTTTCATTTTCGGACCCAACTTTCACCATATGACATTTTTGGCACGAAAAGTACCCATTTGATTTTAGTGTTGGGCTATGCGGCCCATTATGGTCCGGTTAGGGTAAAAAGGTTAATGGGTTTAGTAAAACTTAAGGAAATTAGTAAATGGTAATTTTTACTATTGGGCCTTAACTAGTGGGCTTATATTAGGTCTTAATTTCAAATAACTAGTTTAGTTTCTAAGCTTATATATTTCGGCTTATTTGTGTGGCTTATATAAGTTTATTATTTTTTTTACTAAAGCTTATATTTTCCTACTGGTTAATCATAAGTTTATATTTTGAGGGCTTTTGGGCTTATTCTAAGGCTTATAATATTCGGCTTATATATGCATGGCTTATATTTTTAGGCTTAAATTCCTAAGAGCTTAAATAAGCTATTTATGTCTCGGCTTATATATAATTTTATTGTCAAGCTAGCTTATTTTAGTACTATTTCGGCTTATATAGATTTTTAAGGCTTATATGACGTGGCTTATATAACAATATGGGCTTATATATGCTAAGTGGTTCGGCTTATTTTACAATACACACATTTTTAAGGTACTCACTCATAACTAGTTCATTTCTAGGGTTTTTAAGCAAGGTGTCCAACATGCTAGAACATGATTAAGGATTCTAGGGCACGGAATGTTCACCCACTATATAAGTTGTGGCTTATATGTCATATGGATGGCATTTCATGGAGGTTTTACGTATGCATGGCAACCTAGGTCCATTTCCTAAGCTTATACATGCATGTTATGAGATGGAAAGTAAAAGAAAGATGGAAATAGGTCTAGTGTAGTCTTACTTACTTGTTTGATCAAAATGGTGACAAAGGGGAGTAGTGTTGGCGTTGGCTTGCTTCTAGACGAGTCCTAGGAGACTTGAATGCTATACTTCAATGCTTGGAGTACTAGGATTTGGTAGTAAATGAGATGGAGGATTTTTGGTTAACTCAAGATGTTATATGGGAGGGTTTATGATCCGAATATAAATGTGTGAGGGTGAATGAGTGTTTGTGAGGTTCTTAAATATCTAAGAGTGAAAGATGGGTTGTGGCTTGGGGTAAGACACGACAAGAGAGAAGGGTAAAGAGATTGTGTGTATTTGACATGGTACTTGGTGAGTACATTTCATAAATGCGTAAGATGTACAAGCTTGCTAGTTGGGTTGCCTTTAGCCGTCGCATGAAGTGATTCAAAGGGACAAAAGGTAAGTTTTTGAGTGTTTCCATTTAATGGCAAGTTGTACAAGTTTTGGTGTGTGGTGAAATGGGTATACACGGCTAGGAGCAAACAAGAATGGATGTGTGACTTAGTTTTCCAAATAGTGTTCCTAGTACTAACCTTAATTGCCCAAAAATGTACAAGTTCCCATGGTTTACAAATGAAACCGGCGGTTTCATAGGTTTCAAGTCAAAAGGGAAGTAAAATTTATGTAATGTATATACATAGGTGTTATATTTAGCGTAAAGTCTAGACACTTGGTAAGGAGGGTAAGAGTTTTTGGCATAAAAGGTTATGGTTAAGTATATATATAAATATATACGGTTTAATAAAAGTCTAGGGTATGCTTGTGTTTAATTTTTGTGTCCAGGTGAGTGTTAAGCGAGTTAAGGTTATAATATTATGTGAGTACATTTGAGTTTAAGTAATTTTGGTTACGTTTAGGGCCTTTGGTGAAAGTATGGTCCTTAGGTGATTTTATTATTACAAAAATATATAAAAGAAATATAAAATGATTTATTGTAGTGTAAAAGTAATTGTCATCGTAGTTTAAAGCCAATTATAGTGTGAAAATATATATAAACTATCCAATTTAAAAATATTTATATATATAGATAGCCAGTTATTAATTATGATCATGACGTTGGATTTCTAGACAATCAATGGGATGTATGCAAGTGATCATATGTTCAGATGACTTAAAGTCCTTTACAATAGATCATTTGTTGTCCTGTATGCTATTGAGATATAGTCATACAAATGTGGTCAGGCTTTTATGATTAAAATACTCATAGTCACAATAAAAATTATGATATAGTTTCTTCCTGTTCAGATGATTAGAATGATGTATGCTCATGTGATGCATATGATTGTTCAAAGGAATTCATGCAAAGGTGGTAGAATAAATATATATAGATATCATGAGGTGACGTACACAATGTTGACATAGTCAAAACCTGAAATTTACAGGTTTTACAGCATAAACCCGTTATTTTAGTTTGTCCTCAAAGCTTAAGATGACGTCACTGCTCAGGTGAAAAGGTGTGGGTATTTAGTTCTAAACGAGTCTTCGTGTTCCCAAGTAAATTCGGGACCTTTCCTAGAGTTCCATCATATTTTAACTAACGGAATTTGGCTTCGTTTCAACTTCTTAACTTCTCTCTCCACGACTTCCACTGGTTCTTCTACAAATTGGAGTTTGTCGTCAAAATGGATTCCTTCCAATGGCATTGCTAATGGTTCATCTGCGTAGCACTTCTTCAAGTTGGAGACGTGGAATGTAGGGTGTACTCGGCTCAACTGCTGGGGCAACTCTAAGCGATAGGCGACTTCTCCAATTCTGGCAATTACGTTGAAAGGTCCTACGTAACGTGGATTTAGCTTCCCCCGTTTCCCAAACCGTAAAACACCCTTCCAAGGTGATACCTTCAGCATGACACGATCACCTACAGCAAACTCCATAGGTTTACGTTTCCTGTCGGCATAACTCTTTTGTCTATCCTGGGCAGCCTGAATTCGTTGCTTGATGAGGGAGATCTTCTCAGTAGTCTCTTGGATCAGTTCGGGTCCTGTCAGCTGAAATTCTCCCACCTCTGCCCAGCATACTGGTGAACGACATTTACGGCCATAGAGGGCCTCAAATGGTGCCGCCTTAATACTGGCATGGTAGCTGTTATTGTAGGAGAACTCCACCAATGGAATGTGTTCGACCCATCCTTTTCCAAAGTCGATCACACATGCTCTCAGCATGTCTTCTAATGTTTGGATTGTTCGTTCACTTTGACCGTCTGTCTGTGGATGGTATGCGGTACTCATATCCAGGTTTGTCCCTAAAGCTCTCTGAAAGGCTTTCCAGAAGTTTGATGTAAATCTGCCATCTCTATCGCAGATGATTGAGACTGGTATCCCGTGTCTTGTCACAACTTCCTTTAAGTACGTTTTGGCTAATTTGCTCAGAGAATCATTTTCCTTGATAGGTAAGAAGTGAGCTGATTTTGTGAGACGGTCACGATTACCCAAATTGTATCGTAACCCTGGGACGATGTAGGAAGTTTGGTAATGAAATCCATGGTGATATTGTCCCATTTCCATTTTGGTATTTCGGGTTGAACCAACAAACCTGATGGTCGCTGATGTTCTGTTTTAACTCTAGCACAAGTCAAACATTTCTTCACGTAGGTGGCAATGTCTGCTTTCATGTTCGGCCACCAGTATAATTTCTTCACATCTTGATACATCTTTTCAGATCCGGGATGTATGGAGTACTTGGACTTATGGGATTCGTGCATGATCACGCTCCTCAAGTCTCCGTAACATGGTAGCCAGCTTCTTCCGTGTAGACACAACGTTCCGTCCGTTCTAGCTTCTAACTTTTCCTTGCTTAGGTCCGTCCTAAGCATTCCTCCTATGTCTTCCTTTCCGATATTCTCGGGCTTCTGTGCCTGGAGTTGGGCCTCTAATATCTGTTTGGGTAGGTCCAAATTAATGGTCATGACTAAGGCTCAAACTCTCATGGGAGGATCAGTTCCCTTTCGGCTTAGTGCATCTGCGACTACATTTGCCTTTCCTGGGTGGTATTTGATGTCACAGTCGTAGTCGCTGAGTAACTCTATCCAACGACGTTGCCTCATGTTTAATTCTTTCTGATCTAGGATATGTTGCAAGCTCTTGTGATCAGTATGAACTGTGCACTTGGTCCCGTACAGGTAGTGCCTCCAGATTTTTAAGGCGAAAACTAGGGATCCAAGTTCTAGATCATGGGTGGAGTAATTCTGCTCGTGCTTCTTTAGTTGTCTTGAAGCATAAGCAATCACTTTCTGTCTCTGCATCAACACAGCTCCCAACCCTTTGTGCGAGGCGTCACAGTAGACATTGAAATCCTCGTTACCTTCTGGTAAGGCTAAGATAGGTGCACTACACAATTTTTGTTTGATGGTCTGGAATGCAGCTTATTCTTTTTCTTCCTACACAAACTTTATACCTTTCTGGGTGAGCTTGGTCATTGGTTTAGCAATCTTAGAGAAACCTTCGATAAATCGTCGGTAGTAACCGGCAAGACCTAAGAATTGACGAATTTCCTTCGGCGATGTGGGAGATGCCTAATCTTTCACGGATTCGACTTTCACAGGGTCAACTTGGATTCCCTTGTCGTCAATCACATGACCGAGAAAGTGTACTTTAGGGATCCAAAAATCACACTTTGAGAATTTTGTGTACAGCTTTTCTTCCTTAAGTAGTTTTAGTACTTGAGCCAGATGTTCTCCGTGTTCTCGCTCGTTCTTGGAATAGATGAGGATGTCATCAATAAACACTATCACGAACTTATCCAGATAGGGTCTGCATACTCGATTCATGAGATCCTGAATATGGCTGGTGCATTAGTTAGTCCAAATGGCATGACTTGGAACTCATAATGACCGTATCGTGTTCTGAAAGCTGTCTTTGGTATGTCCTCTTCTCTGACCTTCAATTGGTGATACCCGGATCGTAAGTCGATCTTGGAGTACACGCTTGATCCTTGTAGCTGATCAAATAGGTCGTCGATTCGTGGTAACGGGTAGCGGTTCTTCACATTTAACTTATTCAGTTCTCTGTAATCGATACACATTCGAAAAGAACCGTCTTTCTTTTTGACAAACAATACTGGGGCTCCCCAAGGCGAGGAACTGGGCCTGATAAAGCCTTTGTCTGACAGTTCTTTGAGTTGTTCTGCGAGTTCTTTCATCTCGGTAGGTGCTAAACGGTAGGGTGCTTTAGCTACAGGTGCAGCTCCTGGCACCAAGTCTATTTGAAATTCAACTTGACGAGTCAGAGGTAATCCTGGCAAGTCGTCTGGAAAGACTTCAGGATAATCACGGACGATGGGTACATCCTTGATCTGTTTCTCCTTGGATTCTTCTTCTTTGTCTGTTTTAGAAATATGCGCTAAAAAGATAGGACATCCTTTTAGTAGATATTTCTGGGCTTGGGTACACGAGATCACACTCAACCTAGTGTCTGTTTTATCCGAATTTCCGTCTCCTCGGATAATTAGATTTGCGTTTCCCCATGGTATAGGGAATAGTTTCTCGTCACACACAATGGTTACATGATATTTGGCTAACCAGTCCATACCAATGATGACATCGAAACTACTTAGTTCTATGGGTATTAATTGAATATTAAATGGGTGGTTTTGAAGGTTAAAAGTACAGCCTCTTATGATGGTATTAGTTTCAATGATCTTTCCGTCTGCTAATTCGACTCTGTAACAGTTATCTAACGGGGTTGGTAAAATGCCTAGTAAGCTACTAAACTCTGTGGATACGAAACTCCTATCGGTTCCCGTATCGAATAAAATATTTGCATAACGATTATTCAGAAGGAACGTACCAGTAACTACATTGGAGTCGGGGTTGGTCTTGTTCTCTCCTATGACATAAACTCTGGCGGATGCGCTTTGACTTTCATTCTTACGCTTTGGGCAGTCAGGTCTGATGTGTCCAATCTCTCCACAACCAAAGCAACGGATCTCCTTACGTGCCACGTTTCCACTGCCAGTGAGCTGGCGGCTTCCTTGGTATCCACTTGCACGGGAATTCTGCCTGTTGCCGTTGTGGTACTTGTTGTTGGCACTGAAGTTGTTCCTATTGGTCGGAACATATGCACTGCCCTGCTCTGGTCTTCGACATTCAACAGTGGGGTAGTGATGGAAGTTACACTTTGAGCATTTTGGTTTGTTTCCCACGTATGGTGGGGATCCTGAGGAAACAGCACTGCAGACTTGACCTAAACCCTGCCTCTTGGGTTGTTGAGTCTGGGGATGATGACGGTAGTTATCATCGACTTTCCTCTTGTGCTCTGCTTGTCTAATCATATGATCACGACCACGTTTGTCCACTAATTCTAAGGCAAACTCAATGGCACTCTCGATGGTAGTAGGTCGAGATGCAAGCACACTGTCATGAACAGAGTCTGGAAGTCCACTAACGTACTTCTCTATCTTATCCGACACTTTTGGGTACATACGGGTACACATCAAAGTTAGTTCCTGGAACTTCTGATTGTAACCCGTAATATTGAAGTTGGTGCATTTGAGGCTCCATAATTCAATCTCCAGCTTTTTGATTTCACTACATGGACAGTATTTCATGGTAAGCTTTTCCTTCAATGCAGTCCATGTCATCCCATAGGCTCCATCGTGTCCGAGGGTAGCAACTTGTGAGTTCCACCACGTGAGTGCATGTTCCAAAAGTGTACAAGTGGCGAATTTCACCTTGTTCTCTTCAGTACAGTCACTAATACGAAACACGGTCTCAGTCCTCTCAAACCATTGCATGAGCTCGACTACCCCTTCCTTGCCCTTGTAATAGCTGGGCTTGCACTTTAGGAAGTCAGGGTAAGTACATCCTCGAGCTTCGCGGTTTCGGTTATTAGAGTTTTCACTGTCTCCATGGGTTCCGCTGGGGCGGTTTTCCCTGGCAGCTAAGGCGTCAGTAATGCCTTGCTCAATCAGTACTCTGAGTTGTGCATCAGACATAGTCGTCGCAGGTGTTTCTGCGGGGTTTGGGCGTGCGCGTCTTGGTGGCATTTTTCTATATTAATAAGAAAAACTGAGATCTGTTAGCTGATAAACGATGGTTATATTAAACTGCATGGGTAATGTTTATGCATAGAATTCACAACAAATTTGATAATCCGTTAAGAATTCATAATAATATAAATGTAAACAAACAAGTGGACGGTAACATGCTATTTCTGGCAAACAACAGTATGGTACAAGTACAACCAATCTAAGACAGAGTCATAGCAACCTGTCTGAAATAGTGGTACATATGTTTGTAATACAACCAAAAGATATCCTACCTACTAAGGTTAGGTACTACGAATACAACTGAAAGGAATACAAGTACAAAAGAAATAAATCATGCGAGCTGAGATGCAACTCAGTGCTTGTCATGATGTACAACTAAAAATCTATCCTACACTAGTATGGCTGCCTGCAGGTGCAGGTGGTCCAGCTAGTGATGCACGCTCGTCCTGCATACGGATCACGGCACTCCGGGTCTCTCTGGTGTATCTCAAGGCCTCTAGTAGCTGCTGCTGACGTGCAGTGTCGGCACTCCGTAACTACTCTGTCTCTGTAGTGATCCCCTGATGACGGAGATCTGTCAAATCCACGAAGGTCCTAAAAGTGTCCTCCTGTGTGTAGATGGCAGCTCGAGTCTCGTAGGAATGACTCTCCAATGAAGCTAAGCGGTAACGGAGGTAAGCTACCTCATCCAATAGCCAGTGTATGGTCTCCCGGGTGGTGTATGACTCCCCGGCTATGGCCCAATAGAGAGAGTCAAGTCTCTCCTGGAGCATGGCGCGACCCTGCTGGTCCGCCTGTAGTAGAGAGTGGATAAGGGTGGTGTCCTGTGCCTGTCGGGCCGTGAGTGCATCGACCTATGCCTGAAGGGCACTAAGTCTAGCCTGCCCGGCTCCTGATCCCTCTCCAACCTCATAGGTCGAGTCAGGGATAGCGTCATGTCTCCTCTTACGAGGTGGCAAGACACTGGTGGGGTAAGTGCTAGGTACAGAAGGTGGTGGTAAGGATGGTAGAGAAGGTACGACCTGGTCCACCTCTCTAGGAGGGGATGCAGGTACTACAAGAAGTGGTGTAGTAGGAGATACAGTGGGTGGTGAAGGAGTAGGTGAATCTGTGAGTACGATGACCCCGTCCTGCTGGTCATCTCTGGACTCTGTATCAGAAGCAGGTCCAGCTAATACTGACGTCGGTGACAAAGGTGTAATGGTAGGAACCAAAAGCTCCTCGAAAGTAGTAACAATAGTGGGCGTCTTCATGATATCTGAAAGTAACATTTTAAAGTTGAGCAAGTTTTCAACTTACACAATTTAAAAAGTTTTCATGATGCATATGCGATGTGGTTTTAAAACTTTTAACTATGATTTCAAAAGTATAAATAGATACTTATGTGATTTATTTACCATGAGGAAATAAATCAATGTGAAGTTAGTTCACATAATATGCATGCTCTATAATGCCATATGCCTAACTTATAGGTTCCCCAAAAATCAATTTTTCTTTAGACTGATTTTTATGTTCAGTTATAGTCCAGTTTAAAATTTTTATTATTTAAAATTTTTTTAAGTTTTTGATCTGGTTCTCTATAACTATGCGCTCTGATACCATTTCTGTAACACCCCCAAGTTGGTCAAATGCAGCGGAATAGTAATTGGGGTGTTACTTGGGTGGATCGATAGCACATAGCATATAGAGCAATGATCATAATATCATTTGGAAACATATTACATGAATTAATCGTACACATTTAGTATCTTGTCCAAATTTAAACCACATATAATAAAACAGAAATAAATATCCCAGCCCAATGGTCAACATGATGCTTCCTAAAATGCTGGAATCCAATGCATGAACCTGCTTACTTTCCTGAGAAAACATAAAAGTAAAATGTGGGGGTCAACACGAGGTTGGTGAATTCACAAGTTTAATTAATTAAATAAAGTATCAATATGCAAAGCACCACGAAGGTAGCAGGACATCACAGCCCAACGCTACAGTAGTTCCTACTGCCCTGTAATAGAAGCTAGACATGATTCTCAGTAAGCCCATTTGGGTCTATCCTGATTGAGGTTTCCCTAAATCCGACAATGACATAAACCTGCTGCTCGGCCTAAGCAATACGTGACAGCTGATCACGACAGGCCGGGTGTTGTCAATACCCGAATAGATCTATCCATACATTTCGCGCTACACTATTAACTAATACAGTCCACGGGAATGGAGCAAACAGTAGGCAAATAAATTGTTGTTGTCTGTGCATGCTTGCATATAAATAGTTTTTGTATGTTTTCTCCCCCAGTTATAAAACAGTAAAGATGGGGCCATGAACTCACCTTAGTGATAATGAGGTAGTGAGGATGATGTCACAGTATAGTCACGAACTGGAGAAATTACCTAAGTAATTTAAATGTCTCAGTGAATGCAATAATAATTATGCATGATGAATGGTACATACGAAAATGCATGATCGCAATTTATGAATTGTTACATTGGCTTAAGTGTTTGTTCTTATAGTGAAATAAAGGTATGTATATATATATATTTTTGTTCAAGAAAATGTATATATAAGTGTATATAAATTTGTTTTAAGGAAAGAGGGGTCGTAAATTAAATAAGCAACTATATCTTATTTAATTTATCATAAAGAAATAAATTATCCTTTATTAAGTTTTAAGGTTTCAAAGGAAAATGGTTAACGGGGTTTGTCAATATCGTAGAGTTTGTAAATAACTAAAATGATTTATTTTACACGTGACAAGTTTTATTATTACTTCTTTTAATTAAATAAAACTATAATAATCCTTTGTAAATATAATTGTTTAGAAAATTAACTTGAAGTTTTCATCCGTTAAATTCATTACACCGTTAGTCCTTGATGGTTATTCCATTTTATGAAAATGCCCCCTAGGGCTTGGTAAACTTTCGGAAAATGGCAAAATGCCCCCTCCAACCCCACGGCTTATATATATGGCAAGATTAGGGCTTGCTTTGAGTTTCAAAAATGGCATAAAAGGTCCTTGTGGTTTATTTAAGTCTCACGGTTGATTTTAGTTTACCCCCTTTAGTTTCAAAAATGGCATAAACGCCCCTTGGACTATATAATAGTCACGAAATGTTTTACATAGTTTTACTAGTTTCATTTTCGGACCCAACTTTCACCATATGACATTTTTGGCACGAAAAGTACCCATTTAATTTTAGTGTTGGGCTATGCGGCCCATTATGGTCCGGTTAGGGTAAAAAGGTTAATGGGTTTAGTAAAACTTAAGGAAATTAGTAAATGGTAATTTTTACTATTGGGCCTTAACTAGTGGGCTTATATTAGGTCTTAATTTCAAATAACTAGTTTAGTTTCTAAGCTTATATATTTCGGCTTATTTGCGTGGCTTATATAAGTTTATTATTTTTTTTTACTAAAGCTTATATTTTCCTACTAGTTAATCATAAGTTTATATTTTGAGGGCTTTTGGGCTTATTCTAAGGCTTATAATATTCGGCTTATATATGCATGGCTTATATTTTTAGGCTTAAATTCCTAAGAGCTTAAATAAGCTATTTAGGTCTCGGCTTATATATAATTTTATTGTCAAGCTAGCTTATTTTAGTACTATTTTGGCTTATATAGATTTTTAAGGCTTATATGATGTGGCTTATATAACAATATGGGCTTATATATGCTAAGTGGTTCGGCTTATTTTACAATACACACATTTTTAAGGTACTCATTCATAACTAGTTCATTTCTAGGGTTTTTAAGCAAGGTGTCCAACATGCTAGAACATGATTAAGGATTCTAGGGCACGGAATGTTCACCCACTATATAAGCCATGGCTTATATGTCATATGGATGGCATTTCATGGAGGTTTTACGTATGCATGGCAACCTAGGTCCATTTCCTAAGCTTATACATGCATGTTATGAGATGGAAAGTAAAAGAAAGATGGAAATAGGTCTAGTGTAGTCTTACTTACTTGTTTGATCAAAATGGTGACAAAGGGGAGTAGTGTTGGCGTCGGCTTGCTTCTAGACGAGTCCTAGGAGACTTGAATGCTAGACTTCAATGCTTGGAGTACTAGGATTTGGTATTAAATGAGATGGAGGATTTTTGGTTAACTCAAGGTGTTATATGGGAGGGTTTATGATCCGAATATAAATGTGTGAGGGTGAATGAGTGTTTGTGAGGTTCCTAAATATCTAAGAGTGAAAGATGGGTTGTGGCTTGGGGTAAGACACGGCAAGAGAGAGGGGTAAAGAGATTGTGTGTATTTGACATGGTACTTGGTGAGTACATTTCATAAATGCTTAAGATGTACAAGCTTGCTAGTTGGGTTGCCTTTAGCCGTCGCATGAAGTGATTCAAAGGGACAAAAGGTAAGTTTTTGAGTGTTTCCATTTAATGGCAAGTTGTACAAGTTTTGATGTGTGGTGAAATGGGTATACACGGCTAGGAGCAAACAAGAATGGATGTGTGACTTAGTTTTCCAAATAGTGTTCCTAGTACTAACCTTAATTGCCCAAAAATGTACAAGTTCCCATGGTTTACAAATGAAACCGGCGGTTTCATAGGTTTCAAGTCAAAAGGGAAGTAAAATTTATGTAATGTATATACATAGGTGTTATATTTAGTGTAAAGTCTAGACACTTGGTAAGGAGGGTAAGAGTTTTTGGCATAAAAGGTTATGGTTAAGTATATATATATAAATATATACGGTTTAATAAAAGTCTAGGGTATGCTTGTGTTTAATTTTTGTGTCCAGGTGAGTGTTAAGCGAGTTAAGGTTATAATATTATGTGAGTACATTTGAGTTTAAGTAATTTTGGTTACGTTTAGGGCCTTTGGTGAAATTATGGTCCTTAGGTGATTTTATTATTACAAAAATATATAAAAGAAATATAAAATGATTTTATTGTAGTGTAAAAGTAATTGTCATCGTAGTTTAAATCTAATTATAGTGTGAAAATATATATAAACTATCCAATTTAAAAATATTTATATATATAGATAGCCAGTTATTAATTGTGATCATGAGGTTGGATTTCTTGAAAATCAATGGGATGTATGCAAGTGATCATATGTTCAGATGACTTAAAGTCCTTTACAATAGATCATTTGTTGTCCAGTATGCTATTGAGATATAGTCATACAAATGTGGTCAGGCTTTTATGATTAAAATACTCATAGTCACAATAAAAATTGTGATATAGTTGCTTCCTGTTCAGATGAATAGAATGATGTATGCTCATGTGATGCATATGATTGTTCAAAGGAATTCATGCAAAGGTGGTAGAATAAATATATATATATATATAGATATCATGAGGTGACGTACACAATTTTGACATAGTCAAAACCTGAAATTTACAGGTTTTACAATAATGTCACTAGTTCTCTTGGTAATAATGTTGATCAGGGATCTGGGAAATCTCTTCCCTTTACTGCTGATCAAATAAATAGACTCATGGCTTTGATCAATTCTAAGCCTGAAATTGGTGATGTGCAGTCTTGTGCCACAGGTATAAAATTTGGTTCTAATCATATTATTAGTTTTGTCACTTGTAGATTCTTTAACTATAATACTAATATAAGTACTTATAGTACTTATATTGGTTGTATCTTTGATTCTGGAGCATCACAACATATGACTTTTTCTACTGAACACTTGTTTTATATTATTGATGTGTCAAAATTGAACATTTCTGTTTCACATCCTAATGGTACTATTGAACATGTTAAGCATGTAGGAAACTTTAAACTATCAAATAAAATTACTTTGAAAAATGTGTTGGTTGTTCCAGGTTATAAGGTCAGTCTTATTTGTGTTCATAAGTTGGCAAAAGATAGTAAGTTTGTTGTGTCCTTTACTGAGTCTAAGTGTTTTGTTCAGGATTCTCATCAAAAGTCCCTCTTGGGGACTGGTAGTGAAAATAATGGACTTTACTTGTTTGATTCAGGTAGGAAGTTTATTAATAGTGCTATCACTAAGTGTAATTTGTCTAAGTGTGTGTGGCATAATAGACTTGGTCATCCCTCAGACCAAGTTTTAGCTATTCTTAAGGATAAAATTCATCTTGATTCTGCTAGTAATGTTCAGCCTTGTGATGTGTGTCACATGGCTAAGCAAACTAGAGATCCTTTTCCTATAAGTGATCATAAGACCAAATGTTTGGGTGAAATTATTCATCTGGATGTTTGGGGTCCTTATAGAGTAAAAAGTAGAGATGGATTTAGATTATTTCTTACTATTGTCGATGACTATACCAGGGCTGTGTGGTTATACATGCTTAAAGGCAAAGATGAGGTTTTTGATAAACTTGTTGAATTTCATAAGCTAATTAAAAATCAGTTTGATGTTGCTATCAAAGTTTTTAGAAGTGATAATGGAACAGAGTTTGTTAATCATAAATTTGAAGGTTTTATTAAGGAAAATGGTGTTATTCATCAAACTACTTGTGTGTATACTCCACAGCAGAATGGTATAGCTGAGAGAAAACATAGGCATTTACTTAATGTTGCTAGAGCCCTCATGTTTCAGGGGGGATTACCTTTGAACATGTGGCCTGAATCTATTCTTATTGCTGTTTATCTGATTAACAGGATTCCTAGCTCAGTCCTCTCTGGAAAAAGTCCTTATGAAATGATTTATAAAATTGAACCTAACATCTCTCATTTAAAAAGTTTTGGGTGTCTTTGTTTTAGTACTGTGCTTAATAATGTGGATAAGTTTGCTGCTAGGTCTGAAAAGTGTGTGTTCATTGAGTACTCCTTTACTAAAAAGGGTTATAAACTGTTTGGTCTTGAGTCAAAAAATGTGTTTTTCTCAAGGGATGTCAAGTTTTATGAAACAGTGTTTCCATTCAAAAATGATGTTTGTAAGAGTGGTTTGATCTTTGAAGATCAGGGTATAAATAGTCTAAATATTTTTTACTTAGCAGTAAACAACTCTGATGATCCCTATGATGATATGAGAGATGAAAGATTAGGAGATAGAGTTAGCATTTTAAAAGAGTCTGTCTTAGCTGAGAAAGTATCTACTGATACTCCTATCATTGTTACCAGTGATACTCAGGGGTCAGAGTCTATGAATGATAAAGATCATAGTCTTGGAAACCAGTATGACTTAGGCAGTAATGATGCTAATGATTTAGACAATAATGTTGCCCTTGATGATGAAAATTATGATTCTGAGGGTGAAGAGTTTATAGAATTTAATCAACATTTTCAAAATAATAGTCCAGAGAAAACTGAGCTAAGAAGGTCTAGTAGACCACATAAGCTGCCTGGTAAACTTAGTGATTATGTGCTTGACAAAAGAGTTAAATATGATATTAATACTGTGGTGAACTATAATAACTTGTCTATGCATAATTTTGTGTTCACTAATAACTTGAACAAAATACATGAACCTAAATCCTATAATGAGTCAGCCAAAGACCCTATGTGGGTTGAGGCTATGAATGAGGAGATGGAAGCACTTAATAGAAACAATACATGGATTATAGTTGACTTACCTCAAGGTAGGAAGCCTGTTGCATGTAAATGGTTATGGAAGGTGAAATATAAATCTAGTGGTGATGTTGAGA
This sequence comes from Glebionis coronaria, assembly GCA_025667525.1. Classification (NCBI taxonomy): domain Eukaryota; kingdom Viridiplantae; phylum Streptophyta; class Magnoliopsida; order Asterales; family Asteraceae; genus Glebionis; species Glebionis coronaria. The sequence continues at coordinate 484,364,724 of CM046875.1, read as the reverse complement.
GATATAAAGCTAGAGTTGTAGCAAAAGGGTTTAGTCAAAAAGAGGGTATAGACTATGAAGAAACATTTTCACCAGTTGTGAAAATTGTGACTGTTAGGTGTCTTCTTTCTGTTGCTGTGCATAATAATTGTCCTGTTTATCAGTTAGATGTAAATAATGCCTTTCTTTATGGAGATTTAGATGAAGAAATTTATATGAATCTTCCTGAAGGGTATGGCTCTAACTCAAACAAGGTGTGCAAGCTAACCAAGTCTTTATATGGGTTAAAACATGCACCTAGAAAATGGAATGAAAAATTAACAAGTGTGTTAACTGAAAATGGTTTTTGTCAAAGTAAAAGTGATGTTTCTTTGTTTACTAAGACTGAGAATGAGTCTTTTGTTGCCCTGCTTGTTTATGTTGATGATATTATCATAACAGGGAACAATGAAAGTATTATCAATGACTTTAAAGAATATTTGAGTTCAAAATTTAAAATTAAAGACCTTGGAAAACTCAAATATTTTTTGGGTATTGAAGTACTTGATACTGACTCAGGATTGTGTCTTAATCAAAGGAAATATTGTTTAGAGTTACTATCTGAGTATGGAATGTTGGCTTGTAAGCCAGCTAAAGCTCCTATACCAGATTCTTCTAAGAAAAAGAAAAAACTTAGTGAAGATGAGATTGATACTATGCTTGATAATAAAACTTGTTATCAAAAGATTGTTGGCAAATTGATATATCTGACTTTAACTAGGCCTGATATTGCTTATGATGTTCACTGTTTAAGTCAGTTTATGCATGATCCTTATAAATCTCATCTGAAATTAGCTTTTCATGTGCTTAGATACCTTAAAAGGTCTCCTGGAACTGGTATATCTTTTAAACAACATAACAATCTGAATCTTAATGCATTTGTAGATTCAGATTGGGCTAAGTGTAAGATTACTAGAAAATCTGTTACTGGATATACTGTATATCTGGGTGATAATCTTGTATCCTGGAAAAGCAAGAAACAATCTGTTTTAGCTAAATCTTCAGCTGAAGCTGAATATAGAGCTATGAACAGTGTTACTTGTGAAATCATGTGGATACTTAAGATTATGAATGATCTTAAGGTGAAAGTGAACTTACTTGTGCCTATCAGTTGTGATAGTAGTTCTGCAATTCAAATTGCAGCCAATCCTGTATTTCATGAAAGAACTAAACATTTCGAAATAGACTTATATTTATTAAGGGAAAAGGTATCTGCAGGTTTGATCAAAACTGTTAAGATCAAATCTGAAGATAATGTTGCAGACTTGTTTACCAAAGGATTGTCTATTAAATATCACAATTCTTTTTGTGAACTGTTGAAGCTTGTTGATCTCTATCAGAAGTCAAATTAAGAGGGGGTATTAAAGTATAATTTGACAACTGAGTTAAGTATAAGGGTAAGTAATAAAGAGATTTTTACTAGTTGAAAGTTCGTTTCTCGGTGTCTCTTCGAATTGATCTCGGGTTAATTGTGTGAGATTAGTTGTTCTTGGTGAAATAAAAAGGGAAAGGTCGTTGTCTAAAATTAATTTAACAATAAAGACTTGGAACAATTAAAAATAAAGTAAGAAAACAATAATGAAAGATTAAACCTTAACGGGAAATAAATGACGAGAAATTTAAAAGCAATTAAAGTAAATGACTCAAATTAAAACTTAAATTGAAAGGAAAACAAGTAAAGGTGTAAATAAAGAAAAGGCGGGGAAAAATAAATCTTAAAACTGAAAACTAAAAACTCTATTCGGAATAAAGTAAATATTCCGAATAAGGATGTCTACGCGGAATAAAATATGCTATACGGAATAAAAACACTACTCGGAAAAAGTCCCCTACTCGGAATAAATAAAAAATTGCTTATGCGGAATAGAAGGTCTATTCGGAATACTAGAACATTCCGAATAGAAAACTCTACTCGGAATAATCTAATATTCCGAATAGAAAACTCTATTCGGAATAATCAGACATTCCGAGTAAGGGTCTCTATTCGGAATATCTAGATATTCCGAATAGGGATTCTATACGGAATATCTAATATTTCGCATAGAAAAATACAAAGACAGTCTATTCGGAATGTTCGAAATATTCCGCATAGAAGGAAAATGAAACAGCCTATTCGGAAAGTTCTGGGCAAGGACAGTAAACATAAAACACGAAGAACAGTTAGAAGCAATAGGACACGAATTTAATCAAAACTAATCGAAACAAACCGAAAGATTAAACCAAAACAACCAATGAACATTAACCAACAATAATCAATCAAAACAAATCATTAAAACTAACAAACAAGACCAAATCAATCAAAACCCACTTGATTGAAAATAAGAAAACTCAAGAACATGAACACAAAGATTAAGAACAAATCAAGCAAGAAAGGAAGAAGGAGATTAACAATAAAGTAAAGATTAACATCAATTAAATAGAAACTTACTTGGAATTAAAAGAAAATTAAAGGTGCATTACATGGAGATTAAGATGCATAAAAGTAAAGAACAAGAAAATGAAGAATAGGGAAGAAAGGCTTGTCAGGCCTCCAACACTTTTACAAAAATGAGATCCTAAACTATTTATAGGAGGGGAAAGCTTAAGGTGGAAGCTTCTCCTTCTCTCTCTTATTTGCAAGCTTAGGTCCTTGATCTTCTTAATCTTTTGTTAATCTTCTTAATACTTGGACTTTGTCTTTGGGATTTCTTCAAACTCGACTTGGATTTTCTTCATAAATAAGACTCGAGTTTTTTCGGCTTTTAGTAAACTTCCGTCTTTTGACTTTTTCTTCGATAAATCTTCAGAATTGGTCTTGGACTTCCGTTCTTTTTCCACTCTTGATCTTTCGACTTCATCTTTCGTCTTTTTATTCGATAAAAGCCCGTGAATGCCGTGTTTTCTCCACTTTTCACCTTTTCGTCCTAAATTACAACAAAAACACAAACCACGCATAATTCCGACATAAATGACATAAAATACACGTTTTGGCTCGGTTATTATTGTAATTAAGTGGTAAAAAGGATGGGTGTTTTCACACCTATCAAATCCCCTACACTTAACCATTGCAATGTCCTCATGCAATGCTTAGTAATAAAGCAAGGTTTACACTTTCCATCATAATCAATCCGTCTTGGCCTTTATTAAACAACTAAGGAAAATTTAAAAGATAGAAAATGATAGAATGCAACAAGGAAGAAATTTGTAAAGAAATCTAAGACTTACATTAGGGCTTTAGTGTCGTGAATGTTTATCACCCTCAAGTTTCACGTTCCCCATGCCAAGCTTAAAAACAAGATCATTGTTAGTACAAGTTAGCATAACAAACATTTACTCATGTGGTTCAATTAATCACTTAAACTCCCTTATTCCTACGGGTATCTCTTATATTTTATTTTTGTCTTGAATGATCACGAGGATGCATTGTTGACTTATTACGATAGTGGATTTAGGCTGAAAGCAAAGTAGGACGATTTGGTCAATAGTTAGCTAAAGGACAAAATCTCTTAAAACTGCTTCTCGGGATATCAAAAAGTTCATATCTTGGCATAACTTGGTTCACGATTTGAGACCTTTCTCGGGCCGATATTTGACATGTACTTCATACTTCATATCTTCGAGAGACGTTTTTGAGATAATGGTCTTCTCTTCGTTTATAGAGTTTCTTCACTTGGAGACTTTTGAGGAGTACTCCAGCTTTGTTGACCACGACTTCATGATAATTTATTAGCAAGTGATGGGAGAAAAAGATCATAATTAACTCACATAAGTTAATGAGAGAATACCAAACTTGTAACTAAATCTATCATTTCTCGTTCTCCACAATTTAAAATCTCAAGGAATGAGACTCGTTGATGCTTAGCCTAATAAACCAATTAAGGTCTACATGGTTAAGGATACTAGCTAGAGTGAACTAGGATAAGTAAACTCGGGTTGAGTCAAAATATTCACAACGGGCCTAATATATCTAAGATATGTAAACTTGCTAAAACCATTTTATTAAAATAGGAGAAAAGTAGCAAAAATAAAGGGAACTACAACTAGGCCAAAATAGATTAAAAATTTTGAAAAATGTCGAAAAATTGATTTTCCGGTTAAAATGAGGACAAATACAAGGAAAAGGCCACTTAACTTCGATAGAAGCCCCCCTACACTTAAGATAAACATTGTCCTCAATGTTTAAGCATGTGGGAGTAAACTCCCCTACACTTAGGACATTGTGCACTTTGTTTAAATCTTACTAAGGAAGAGACAACTAAAGAGATTCCTATTTTAATATTGAGAAATATAAAATAGTGAATCGAAAAGAGTTTAGGATAGAACCGGGAAGAAGGGAACACGGAATCACGGTTCGTCAAAAGTCATCAAGAGTGTGTCTTTGAAGCTCGAATCCCTGCAATGATAGGAAAGAAAGCAAGAAACGCCAACGGGGGCTCCCCCCTACACTGATGGTGAAAATAGATAGATAATTGGGTTGCCTCCCAAAAAGCGCTTGTTTTTGTTAACCGAGTCACGAGCCTGACTCGTCCCCGAATTAAATAGTCCATGGGGAAGCCTCGAATGTGATGCCGGGATCAAAGACCTTGTCCTCGTTCCCGGTTGACATCAACAAAGGAGAGGCGGGGGGATAAGTCTTGAATGGGAGGAAGGTCTTGTCAACATACGTAAAGTATGTGAAATCAAGATCCACGGGAGGTGGGTTGGGTATAGGAAGCACATTGTCATCCCCCAAAGACAATGGAGGCTGAGCATTGGGCAAAGCCGTGATGGTTTCTAACGGAGTGGATGAAAGGTGCTCGGGAGGGGGACTTGGGTGAATACTTTCCTGCAGCAAATTATCAAAAATAATGTCCCCCTCCGTGTCAGAATTATCAATACCTGGAAGGATGGAGTGGATATCGATTTCTTCCAGCAATGGGTCATTATCTTCAACGGGAGGAATAGACTTGGAAAGAGAAGGAGGAGTCAACTCTTCGATTTGAGCAATAAGAAGATGAACTTTCCGTAATCTATCGCGAAGAAGCACGTCTTCCACCTCATCCACAAGATCAAGTTCATCGGTGAACTTCTCGTAGGCCGAAGAGAATAAATCGTCATCACCCGCATCTCCCGGTGGAGATTGAGAAATTTCAAAAGTGAAATTCTCATAGCAGAGAGAAGAATCGTCATCACTAGGATCGAACTCTTCCGTAAGAGCAACGTCGTCCTCAGGCTCCATAGCAGGTAAGTCACAAACCTCATCATCCAATACTTTGTCGAGACCAACATCACTAAGCTCATTCAACGAATCTAGATCCTTAGATGCAGTAGGAACATCGACAGTAGGCGCAGCAACTTCAGAAGATTGGTTGAAAGTGTAGACATAATCGTCGTCATCATCATCATAATAGATGGGACGAGTCCAGTTAGGAGTGACGTAGTCGGCTAACTCTTCCTTGATAACCTCCACATCTTTAAGAAGCGCATGCAGCAACTTTTGTTGTTCATCGCCCCGAGTATGTTCAATTTCACCGATTCGATCCCACGCTGTAATTAAACATTTTGGTGTAGAAAAGAAGGGAAAACGACTGAATTGGCTCAGAAAGGTGTCGGTGGTTTTCAAGGTTTCGTCCACATCAAGCAACGGTTGCCTTTCCTGATGCAAGTCAGCTCGGAGTTGAGCTAGACTTTCTAGAATGCCATTCAAAGAAGTGAGTTGTTGATCAAGACTAGTTTGCTGAGAGGATTGATGATTGAGGGTGTGATGTGGGGGCTCAAAGTGTTGAAAACCGGAATTATAGCATGGTTGTGGCTCATAGTAGTTCATCGGTTGAGAAGAATTAGAAACCGCGTTTGGTTCATAATAATCCATTGGTGAAGAAAACTGAGGACACGGATTTTGATCATAATAATTCGTTGGTTGACAATAATAGGTATCATGAGGACCCCCACAGTTGTTGCAGAACGGTTGAGGAGAAAGACTGGGTGCGTCTTGTGGATAGCTATTATCATAGTCATAATTGTACCCCGGTTCTTGCCCGTGATCATACGGGTATGGAACCGGGCACGAAATATGCCAATGAGAATCGCTTCCACAATAGCTGCACGTGGGAACAGGAGGTGGGTTCAAAAAGGACGAATTAGTCGAGTTGCACAAAGGACAAAATCTGAATTGTGTGTTGTCGATATCGTTGCCGCACCGCTCACATGTACACCATTGACAAGAGTCGTTCCCGTATAATTGTCTCCCACACCCGACGCAATGGACATAAAAATCCATAAAGAAAGATAGATAAGCAAGAAGAATATTTTTGGTGCAAAACTTTGAAAAAGGAATGTTGTTTATGATTTTTCAAATGTTTTTGGATTTTTGAAAATATTTGACATGAAATATAACGTTCACGAGTGAACGGATCCCAAAATCCAACGCTTCTCTCACAAAAAACTTTCGATCCTCACGAAAAGAGCCGGCAGCGGCGCCATTTTGGTAATCGAATTGATTTTGGCAGCGACCCGGTTCATTTTAATGTACAGATTTTGTATCAATTAAAGTTCATTTTCTCGGTGTCTAATCGAATTGATCTCTGGTTAATTGTGCGACTCAGTTGTTCTTGGTGAAATAAAAAGGGAATGGTCGTTGTCTAAAACTAGAGAAAAATAAAGATTTGAACAATCAAAGATAAAGTAAAGACGGTAAAAGGAAACAATAATGAAAGATTAAAACTTGACGGGAAATAAATGACGAGAAAATTAAAAGACAAATAAAGTAAATGACGCCAATTAAAACTTAAAATAAAATGAAAGTAAGTAAAAGTGCAAGTAAGGAAAAAGGCGGGGAAAAATAAATCTTAAAACTGAAAACTAAAAACTCTATTCGGAATAAACAAATATTCCGAATAAGGATGTCTATGCGAAATAATTGAAAAACGACTCTATTCGGAATAACTGAAAAATGCCCTATGCGGAATAAATAAAAGCTATGCGGAAAAAAATGGGCTATTCGGAATATTTGAACATTCCGAATAGAAGACACTACTCGGAATAATCTACTATTCCGAATAGAAAACTCTATTCGGAATAATCAGACATTCCGAGTAAGGGTCTCTAGTCGGAATATCCAGATATTCCGAATAGGGATTCTATACGGAATATCTAATATTCCGCATAGAAGAATACAAAGACAGTCTATTCGGAATATTCGAAATATTCCGCATAGAAGGAAGATGAAACAGCCTATTCGGAAAGTCTGGGAAAGAACAGTAACTTGAGCAGAAGAATAACAGTAGGGACGAATTCGACCAAATCTCACCAAAATAAACCAAAAGATTAAACCAAATCAACCAATAAACATCAACTAACAATAATCAATCAAAACAAATCATCAAAACTAACAAATAAAGCCAAATCAATCAAAACCCACTTGATTAAAATCATAAAAACTTAAGAACATGAACAATGAAAAAGAAGAACAAATCAAACAAGAAAGGTAGAAGGAGATTAGCAATAAAGTAAAGATTAACAACAATTAAAGGTAAACTTACTTGGAATTAAAAGAAAATTAAAGGTGCGTTACATGAAGATTAAGGTGCATAAAAGTAAAGAACATGGAATTGAAAATGGTGGAAGAGAGGCTTGTCAAGCCACCAACACTTTTACAAAAATGAGATCCTAAACTATTTATAGGAGGGGAAAGCTTAAGGTGGAAGCTTCTCCTTCTTTCTCTTATTTGCAAGCTTAGGTCATTGATCTTCTTAATCTTTTGTTAATCTTCTTAATACTTGGACTTTGTCTTTGGGATTTCTTCAAACTCGACTTGGATTTTCTTCATAAATAAGACTCGAGTTTTTTCGGCTTTTAGTAAACTTCCGTCTTTTGACTTTTTCTTCGATAAATCTTCAGAATTGGTCTTGGACTTCCGTTCTTTTTCCACTCTTGATCTTTCGACTTCATCTTTCGTCTTTTTCTTCGATAAAAGCCCGTGAATGCCGTTTTTTCTCCACTTTTCACCTTTTCGTCCTAAATCACAACAAACACACAAACCACGCATAATTCCGACATAAATGACATAAAATACACGTTTTGGCTCGGTTATTATTGTAATTAAGTGGTAAAAAGGATGGGTGTTTTCACACCTATCAAATCCCCTACACTTAACCATTGCAATGTCCTCATGCAATGCTTAGTAATAAAGCAAGGTTTACACTTTCCATCATAATCAATCCGTCTTGGCCTTTATTAAACCTCTAAGGAAAATTTAAAAGATAGAAAATGATAGAATGCAACAAGGAAGAAATTTGTAAAGAAATCTAAGACTTACATTAGGGCTTTGGTGTCGTGAATGTTTATCACCCTCAAGTTTCACGTTCCCCATGCCAAGCTTAAAAACAAGATCATTGTTAGTACAAGTTAGCATAACAAACATTTACTCATGTGGTTCAATTAATCACTTAAACTCCCTTATTCCTACGGGTATCTCTTAGATTTTATTTTTGTCTTAGAATGATCATGAAGATGCATTTTTGGACTTATTTAGATAGTTTATTTAAGCTGAAAGCAAAGTAGGACGATTTGATCAATAGTTAGCCAAAGGACAAAATCTCTTAAAACTGCTTCTCGGGATATCAAAAAGTTCATATCTTGGCATAACTTGGTTCGCGATTTGAGACCTTTCTCGGGCCGATATTTGGCATGTACTTCATACTTCATATCTTGAGAGACGTTCTTGAGATAATGGTCTTCTCATCGTAATAGAGTTTCTTCATTTGGATACTTTTGAGGGGTACTCCAACTTTGTAGACCACGACTTCATGATTATTTCTTCAATCTCTAATTGGGATTTTGAGATACAACGATCCGCCTCCTTTTCGGACTTGGATCTATTTATCCTCATACATTGTTAGGGTCTTTTCGGATAGACTTCTCCATGATCTTTATGGGAGTTGATTGCTTTTCGTCGTGAGTCTTGATCCTTCATATTGACTTTAGGAATAATGCTTTTCACATCACTTTGGATCTTCAGCAATAAAATGGAATCCTCATGCCTTGTTAGGGCCTTTTTGGACTCGCCAATCTTCGCGCCCCGCTTCATAAGTTATGCCTTGGCTATGAACTCTTATCATTACCGAGCAACTTTTAAACGATCTTGGGCTAGAAGCTAAGTAACTTTTCAAATCGTACGACCTTACTTATTGCAGATAATTTATTAGCAAGTGATGGGAGAAAAAGATCATAATTAACTCACATAAGTTAATGAGAGAATACCAAACTTGTAACTAAATCTATCATTTCTCGTTCTCCACAATTTAAAATCTCAAGGAATGAGACTCGTGGATGCTTAGCCTAATAAACCAATTAAGGTCTACATGGTTAATGTTAGAAATACGTTTTAACGTATATTAGAAGTATCGGTCGCTCCACAATATGATTGATGTTGTTATAGCTCGTAGTTAGTAATTAGTTGTTATTTGCTTATTAATTTAAGTAAGAACCGGTCCATGGGCTTGTCATGGACCGGCCCAAGCCCAATGTTTGGCTTGGACTATAAATACCCCTTTCCACTAAGGAAAGGGGTTGGTTGTTGTTTCATTCACATTTCATAGTAATAAAATCTTCCATATATTTCTCTCACTTTCTCTCTCTAGTTTCTCTCACTAGAAAAACATCAACCCACTTCATAGATTCATAGGTTATCAATTTCTACATTTGGTATCAGAGCTATGGGGTGATTTAAGGTAAGGATTGTGTTATTTTTTTAGTTTTTGAATCTATTAGTGATCTTTAGGAAAAATCAATCTTGAATCTTGTTATTTTTGGTGTTTTTGTTATTGGGATTGATTGATAAGGATTGGGTTTAGCTTATTTTGGTAAAAATCATAAAACTTTTTGTGGTTTTGGATCAAAAATCGGGGTAAAAAGCTTCTTTTTAAGTCTCGGAAACAATTTCTTCCAGTTTTTTCCGAATAGGATTCCGAATAGGAGGATTTTCAGCATAGACAGTTTATTCCGAATAGGATTCCGAATAGGAGGAGTTTCCGAATAGAAGAAATTGTTCCGAATAGAGAATTTTTTCCGAATAGAAGAAATTTTCCGAATAGAGAATTTTTTCCGAATAGAAGAAAATTTTCCGAATAGAGAAGGTTTTTCCGAATAGAGAAGTTTTTTCCGAATAGAAGATCTTTCCGAATAGAAGAGTTTTTCCGAATAGCCAATCTTTCCGAATAGACACCAATTTTCCGAATAGCCAACTTTTCCGAATAGACACCAATTTTCCGAATAGCCAAAATTAGGAAATATTCCGAATAGACCAGTTTTTTTCCGAATAAGCCAAATTGCCAAAATATTCCGAATTGAAGAAAACATTCCGAATAGGGGTTTTTCCGCATAAGGGTTATTCTGCATAGAGTTTATTCCGAATAGGGTATTTTTTAAGCATAGGATTATTCCGAATAGGCATTATTCCGAATAAGGGTTTATTCTGAGTTTGGGTTATTCCGTATAAGCAAGTTCAAGGGGTATTTGAGTTTTTTCGACGATCTTTAGTGGATTTAATCTTGAGTTCAACCCACACAACACAAATTCTCAACCTTTCTTCACTGCTCGATCAAACGATAATCTTTGAGTCTGTTAAGTGATCACAATGAATCCAAGTTCATTAATGCCTCAGATGACATCTCTTACGGATATCTCGATCATAACGGGGACTGATAGTCGTCCACCGATGCTTATTAAAGAGGTGTTTGAGGCATGGCAAGGTCGAATGATGCAATATCTAAAGGGGAAACCAACATACGGAAGGCTTATGGTCAAATCGATTTTGAATGGTCCACTCGACTATGGCACCATTACGGTTGACAACGTGACAAGACCACAAGAATTTGAAGAACTCACTCCAGCTCAACAACTTGTTGCAGATGCAGATGAAAAAGCTCTTCAAACAATTCTTCAAGCTCTTCCCCATGATATTTATAGGATGGTAAGCAAGTATACGGTAGCAAAAGACTTATGGGAACGTCTTAAGGTGTTGCTACAAGGTACATCTCTCACAAAACAGGAAAGGGAATGTCAGTTGTATGACCTGTTTGATAGATTCACCTACAACCCAGGGGAAACACTTCACGATTATTACTTCAGATTCACCACACTCATGAATGATCTGAATGTATACAATCTTGAGATTGCTCCATTCCAGGTTAACACCAAATTCTTGAATACTCTACCTCAAGCTGAATGGGGTGAGTATATTACCGATGTCAAGTTAACCAGGGATCTGCACAAGTGCAATTTGGATCAAATATATGCCTTCCTTCAGCAGCATGAGAAGCATGTGATTATGCATCGTTCTCCTCGAGGTATGTATCCAGATTCCTTAGCTTTGATGGCGAATCAACCAAGTTTGTCACACAACAACACACCCTATATCTTGGGACATCAAGCCTATCATGCATCACCTTACATGACACCAACTTTTCCCCAATACTCGATCTTACCACAACCCCCCACCTCACATCAACAACAGTATCGGTTCAATGCACCTTCGCCACAGTATGGTTCACAACTTCATCCAGCAAATGTTGCACCTTATGCTCAGCCTTCATATTCGTCTTATCAAGAGAATGCAGCATATCAAACAAGCTACCCTGATCAAATGAGTATTCCTTCTACTGATTATGCAGCTCATCCAGATCAAGCATTGTATTGTGATGATGAAGAAGTCCCTGTTCCTGTTTTCCAACAAGGAGCTGACCCAGTTGAAGTGCTAACTACTATGTCTGCATATCTCACAAGAACTTTAAGCAAACGAGGATTCAGAGGATCAGCTCCTACCAACAATCAGTTGAGGAATTCATCCAATTCTCGCCAACAAGCTACAATTGAGAATGGCAGGGTCATGGTTCAGCCAATTCAACCGTATCAGGGGAGATCTTCCACTTCAACCAATGCTCGCACGATTACTCCTGCTCCTGCTCCTATGGTCAACAATCCTCCACGGGCTAATACAGGCAAGTTGAGAATGATTACCTGCTACAACTGCAAAGAAGAGGGTCATATGTCCAGGGATTGTAAGAAACCCAAGAGGAAAAGGGATGGACAGTGGTTTGCAGAAAAGATCTATCTGGTAAATGCTCAGGCTCAAGGAAGGGAACTTGATGAAGAGGAGCTTGCATTTCTTGCTGACCCAGGGATTGCTGAACAAGACGTTGTCACCACGCAAAATGCAGCTTACCAAGCCGATGATCTTGATGCGTATGATTCCGACTGTGATGACTTTCAAACTGCAAAGGCTGCTTTCATGGCAACTTTCTCCAGCTTAGGGCCAGATAAGAAATTTGAGGTACTTATTAACAACACCGATAATGCCACTGATGCTAGTATTCAACCACATCAAGTTGGGCAAGAGAGTGCTGATTCGAATGAATCTTCGGTGGTGAGTCTTTCAAACGAGGAGACAAACAATGATAGAAATATCAATGTGAGTCCCCAGACTTTGAGTGAATCACAACCGGGAACCAGTTCGCATATGCCTACTCCTGCTCAACAAGATTTGGTCATGGTTCCTGCTACATTACTTAGCCAAATGAATGCTGCACTCTTAGAAACCTTAGCTAAGAATAAGAATTTGTCTGATGAGCTTGCCTTAAGCAATGAGAAAGTACAAACTTTGGAATTAGTGCCTTCGTCTAGTGTTCTCACAAATCTCGAATATGATCATTTTAGAAACAAACAAATGAGTCACTTGCAAGAAATCGAAAACTTAAGAGCAAATCTGTCTAGTGAACTTAAAGAAAAGGAGTTAGTGGTCACTAATTTTCAAAAACTTCAAACTGATTTTGAATTACTCGAATCTAAGAAGACTGAAATGGAGATTAATGCTACTAATAAGATTAGAAGTCTAGACTACTTGCTGTTAAGACAATACGCTGCTTCACAACTAGTTCACTTATTTGATGCTTCGTTTAAAGAGTTTAACTTATCACGTCTAAAAGGCCTCCCCCCTAATCCACGATATGCAAAACAAGCTTTAAGACATAGTCCTAGACTTTATAATGCAACTCAAAACCGTTCTATCATTCGGAAACGCCATGGAAAAACACCTTATGAGCTTCTACATGACCGCAAACCCGATGTTTCATTTTTCCATGTGTTTGGTGCTCTGTGTTATCCAAACATCAATAGTGAGAACTTGGGTAAGCTTCAACCAAAAGCAGACATAGGTATTTTCATTGGTTACTCACCGTCCAAAAGAGCATACCGAATCTATAACCGTCGTCTTGGCAAGATTGTAGAAACTATGGACGCTGATTTCGACGAGCTGACAGCGATGGCTTCTGAGCAACACAGCTCTGAACCCGCGCTTCATGAGATGGGACCCGGTGCTATAAGTTCCGGATTAGTTCCCAACAATCCTACTTCTACATCATTGTTACCACCATCAAGGCCCGAGTGGGATAAACTGTTTCAACCGTTGTTTGATGAATTCTTCGATCCCCCGACTGATGTAGTTCCAGTACCTGTAGTAATTGCTCCAATACCTGAAGTGGTTGCTCAAGTTAATGAACCTTTATCTAATGCATCTACAATTCACATTGAACCTGATGCACCTTCACCAAGTGATTCACAAACTACACCTGAATCATCACCCCTACTTGTGCCTAATGATGTAGAAGAGGATACTACTGATCACGACTTGGAATATGCTCACTTGCAAGAGCTTCCTTTCTTTGGTGTAGCGATCCCTGAAAACCCTTCAGCCGCGTCTACCTCAGAAGAAGCTCCATCTATTGTTCACTCCAGACCACCTAGGATTGAAAACCATAGCACTAAATGGACAAAAGATCACCCAATTAGGAATGTTATTGGAGATCTAGATCGACCAGTCTCTACACGCCATCAACTACAAGAGAGTGCACTATATTGTTACTTTGATGCATTTCTCTCTGAAGTTGAACCCAAAAATTGGCAGCAGGCTATGACCCAATCATCTTGGATTGAAGCTATGCAGGAGGAACTCAATGAATTCAAACGACTAGAAGTATGGGAATTGGTTCCTCGCCCTGACAAGGTTAACATCCTTACTTTGTTATGGGTTTATAAGGTTAAACTTGATGAGATGGGTTCGGTATTGAAGAATAAAGCAAGATTGGTCGCTAGAGGATATAAACAAGCCTTGGGTATAGACTTTGAGGAATCTTTTGCTCCTGTGGCTAGATTGGAGGCGATTAGACTATTCCTTGCGTTTGCTGCTCATATGAACATGATCGTCTATCAAATGGATGTGAAGACGGCATTTTTGAACGGTGAACTAAGGGAAGAGGTTTATGTTAGTCAACCGGATGGGTTCGTCAGCACGGAGTCTCCTAACCATGTGTACAAGCTTAAGAAGGCTCTCTATGGGTTGAAACAAGCTCCACGCGCGTGGTATGATCTCCTGTCAACATATCTCATGTCGGAAGGCTTCTCCAAAGGCAAAGTGGACCCCACTCTATTCACTCTCAAAGACGGCAACGACATGCTTCTGGTACAAATTTATGTTGATGATATAATTTTTGCTGCCACTAACATAGAATTGTCTAAACAATTTGAGAAGATAATGTCCACACGCTTTCAGATGTCGATGATGGGAAAAATATCATTTTTCTTAGGATTACAGATTTCTCAGAATCCCAGAGGCATCTTTATTAATCAATCCAAATATGCTCTAGAATCTCTTAAGAAATATAACTTTGAGAATTGTGACCCCGTAGACACTCCAATGGTTGAGAAAACCAAGTTAGATGAAGATAGGGATGGGATTATTGTCGATCCGAAACTTTACCGTGGAATGATTGGCACCCTTCTCTATCTGACTGCTAGCAGGCCTGATTTGCAATTTGCTGTATGCATGTGTGCCCGGTATCAGGCTTGGCCTACCGAAAAGCACTTACATGTAGTTAAAAGGATCTTTCGGTATCTAAAAGGAACACTTCATCGTGGTCTATGGTATCCGAAAGATTCCTCGATTGCTTTAATATCATACGCAGATGCCGATCATGCTGGATGTCAAGATACGAGGCGTAGCACTTCTGGATCTGTGCAACTCCTTGGAGATAGATTGATCAGTTGGTCTTCAAAAAGGCAGAAAAGCGCTGCAATATCAAGCACGGAGGCTGAATACATCGCCATGTCCGGTTGTTGTGCTCAAGTCCTTTGGATGAGATCACAATTAACTGACTACGGTCTTGGATTTAACAAAATCCCGATGTACTGTGACAACAAGAGCGCCATTGCCCTTTGCTGCAACTATGTTCAACACTCCCGGGCCAAGCACATAGACATTCGCTACCATTTCATTAAGGAGCAGGTGGAGAACGGAGTGATTGAGCTGTATTTTGTCACTACTGAGTATCAGCTGGCGGATATGTTCACCAAAGCCTTAGATCGAGGACGAATCGAGTTTTTGATCGACAAGCTTGGTATGAAATCATTCACTCCAGCGACTCTCAAAGAGTTGGCAGAAGAATCAGCTGAATAGTCGTGGTAAACTATTCAGAGTATCCTTTGGTTGTGATCATGTATATTATAGTAAATATATAAACCACAAAAGAAAATACAAAAATATAAAACCAAGAAAAACCATAAAAAATATAAAACCTAGAAAAACCATAAAAACTATAAAATCAAGAAAAACCAAAAACATTTTTCGTTTTAAATCGGGCATGTCTTTTAGTACGGTAATATTTACGGCCTTAGAAATGTCGATCAATATTGACACGGTGCCATAAATAGAGTCCGTATAAAAGTTGTACATTTTTTAAAACATGCCCATCATGGCTTGTAGTTATTTCAGACTGCAACCCGGTTTTCATATTAAAGTCACGTATTTCTTTGGAAAACGTTGGCTCAGAACGGGAATTAATTTTCTCGGGCGTGATTTACAAGCCAAATCATGCAAAGGGATCAAGTTTACTTTACAACTTGGTCTAACACGAATTTGTGTACGTCTCAGTGCATTAATTTGTTAAAATAAGAGAAATCTTATTGACACCACGAATCAAACTTTTTCAAGATATCAATTGGGAAATGTTTTTCATCATCATGTGCCTCGTTAAAGAATGACTACAGCTCTTTAAATAGAAAACGGGTCATCATTTAAGGGGGAGAAAATGTTTCGTCATCTTTCACATCAAAAAGATCTTCAAAAGTTTTCAAGGAAACTCACAAAGCTTAATGGTTAATGGTTGGATTGCTTTGGCATTTTGTAGTGTTGTTGCTTATAAGTTTGTCGTGGATAGTTTGGTGCTTGTGTTAAGTTAATTTAATCACTAAGGCTCGATTAGTTAACATAAGATAGGATTAACATGGCTAGTTTCAAAACTTGGAATGATTGATTGAAGCAAAAAGAAGAATTGAGGGGGTAAAGTTGACAATATGTCTAACTTATGGAAAATTTGACTAGGTCAAACCCTCCCTCCCCGTTTCTTCTATCCCATTCACTGTTCTTGTTTGTATCTTGCCGCCATTAACAACCTTTCACACAAACTTACGAAATCAAACAAACACGTTACACTCAACATCTTTCAGTTCAACATCTTCACAAAAGGTATTAAATCAGATCTATTTTTCATATACATCAAGTTAATTAAACTGATTAAGGTGGAAAATCAATCGAATCAAATTAATGATTAATTAGGGTTTGATTAAATGGGGGTTTTGCCTGGGGATGACTCGGAATAGGGTTAATTGCACTATATTTGCCTTTAGATCAATTGAATCAAACGGATTCAGTGCCTAATTAGAAAAACTTGTAACTGTTGATATTTTTTCCGAATAGAACGGTTTTTTCTGAATAGAACGGTTTTTCCGCATAAGGCAAAAGTTCCGCATAGGGCAACATTTTCCGCATAGGGCAAAAGTTCCGCATAGGGGAAAATGTTCCGAATAAGAAAAATGTTCCGAATAAGGAAAAATGTTCCGAATAGGAAAATGTTCCGAATAGGAAAATGTTCCGAATAGGAAAATGTTCCGAATAGGATAATGTTCCGAATAGGAAAATGTTCCGAATAGGAATTCATTCCGAATAGGAAAATGTTCCGAATAGGAAAATGTTCCGAATAAGAAAATGTTCCGAATAGGAAAATGTTCCGAATAGGAAAATGTTCCGAATAGGAAAATGTTCCGAATAGGAAAATGTTCCGAATAGGAAAATGTTCCGAATAGGACAATGTTCCGAATAGGACAATGTTCCGAATAGGAAATGTTCCGAGTAGGAAATGTTCCGCATAAGCCTAAATGTTCCGAATGGAGGAATTTTTTTCCGCATAGCCCAAATGTTCCGAATAGTGCTTTTATTCCGCATAGCCTAATGTTCCGAATAGAGTTGTTATTCCGCATAGCCAAATGTTCCGAATAGGCCTTTATTCAGAATAGGGATTTTATTCCACATAGGCTAATTATTCCGAATAGAAGATGTTTGAATGATTTCAAAGCTTAAGGGATTATGTCATATGTACAATGCTTAGGTTTAAAGTCATAATGATATTTATACTTGTTTGTATCAACCTTTGTGTTTTATCTTAAGCAGAAACGATGACTAACCCTACCGTACAACAACTACAAGACAACAGAGCCGCCGCCATTGCTGAAGCCAAAACTCTTAAGTTTGTTCCAAACAACTACCGTCTGAAGGAGGTATCTCACTCTACCCATAATGGCTTTAAGGTAGCTACAGCCATGCTTGATAAATCTCACTTCAAGTATGCGCTAAGGAGAAGTGCTTCGGTGCCCTATGACTACCTTTACGAGTTCTGGGCTACCAAAGAGAGGACGTCGAACAAGATCACTTTTTCCTTGGACAACAAGCAGCAGACGCTTACAGTGTCAGATTTCAGGAAGATCTTTGGCTTTCGTCCGATTCTCAAAGGACTACCATCATACTCACCCAACCCAACCAAGGATCAGATCATGGAGATGTTCACCGCTATTGGATGTCTTGACATACGAACCCCGTCTGAGTTTACTACCGCCAAAGTCGGCCAACCATGGAAAGCTATTTTTGGGATTCTTAGCCGATGCTTGACACCCAAAACAACTGGGTATGATGTTGTTCGTCCACCGATCATCAAAATGTTTTATGGTATGTTCAAAGGTATGGGTATTGATTATGCATCACTGCTGTGGGAGGAGTTTACTTTTCAACTCTTCACTAACACAAAGGGTAAAATCAAAACTTACCAGTACCCTAGGTTTATTAAGTTGATCATACATTACTTTATGGAAAACGATGCATCCATTAACAAGCTTGCAGGTAGTCGTCACCACATGATAGATGATGATGATTTGGTAGACTTAAGGCAGGAGACTCATTCGAATACGGTTATTCCTGGTCCCATTCCCAGTCATCTTCTGACCGATGAGATCATTGAATCTGATGACTACAAGAACTTGCTCACGGAAATTGAGAAACAACGAGCAAGCCTTCTAGCAGGAGAAGACTCATCTACCACGGTTAAAAGCAAAGGTAAAAGGAAGCAAGCAGATTTACCTGAGCCCAAAACCAAGAAGAAGAAGACAGAGGGTAAAAAGGGAAAGGGTAAGGATTTGATGCGTCTACGTGATGAAGCAGATATTGCTGATCCTGATCTTGAGAAAACTGAGAAACAAATGATGAAAACAGCCATTAAAAGGAGTAGGAAAGATACAGGCGGCAGTGGTTCAGGTGCGAGGGTAGATATCGACGATGAGTACGAGGAACCGTATGATGTTGATGAGTTTGGGTCACCTGAACATTATTCCACTTCGAAGGAGCCATCAATCCCTGTTTCTACACCACCTCCTCCACCTACTCAACCTTTAACAACTCAACCTCCACCAACTCAACCCTTACCAACCAAACAGGTTTCTACACCACTTCCTCCACCACCACCTAAGCCCATCCTTAGCACCACAGTCACAACCGAGCCTATTCCCTCAACACAGAGCAGTTCTGCAACATCTGCAATGGCAGCAATAGTGATGGCCGAGATGTTGGATAAACACATGGATAAACAAAAGAGCGAAATGGATGAACTTCGCCAAGAGTTACAAAGACGTGCTCAAAGTGAAGAAGCATCGAAGAAGGCTCAAGAAGAGTTGATTGCCAAGTTCGCTGCAGACATGGAAGCTACACGTAAAGCTCATGCAGAGGAACTTGCTCAGGTTAAAAGGGATGAAGCTAATAGGCATAAAGCACGAATTGCAAGACTTAAAGCGATTAAGGATGACTTTAAAGAGCAAAAAGAAGCTCTTGAAGCTACTATTGAGCAGAAAGTGAAAGACTCCGTTGAATCTCTAATGCCTAAACTGCGTGATGATTTGAAGACGCTTGCTGCTGATAACTTGATGATCAAGTCATCTAATCCTTCAGAAGCCGCCTACAAGATCGCATATGACTTGACGGATTTTGAACTGAAGAAGATCCTTAAGGCTCGAATGAAGGAACACGGATCTTTTGATAAATCAAGGAAACAACGGGCTCTCTTCAAATCCCTGAATGACGCTATCATGGAGGATGATAGGTTGTTCAAGACATTTGGAAGTGTGGTACCCTACCACATTCTCCCTGAAGAAGAACGGGAAGAGAGTGAGGAAGACGAGGGTACTGGTGGAGAGGAGGAAGAGGAAGAAGAAGAAGATAAGAATGAGGAGGAGGATGAGGATGAGAATGATAAGGATGATGAGGACGATAGTGATAATGATGATGAAGATGAGGATGAGGATGATGATGAGGATGGTGATGATGAGGATGAGGATGGTGATGATGAGGATGATGATGATAATGATGGTAACGATGGTGGTGATGGTCACCAGGAGAGTGTTAAGGGGAGCAATGCTGATAAAGGTGAACAGCGTGAGAAAGGGGATAAAGGCGCCAGCTCAAAGAAAGTGGTTAAGTCTGGCACCAAGTCAAAGAAAGATGCAGCACCAAAGGAGAAGTCCACATCCACGGAATCCAGACGATCGAAGTGGCGCCATGACGTGAATGCCACTACCGGGTCATCTATTCCTGGTACATTTATCCATAAATCAATACCTGTTACCACTAACCCCGTTAGTTCTTGTGTTGTTACTCCTGTGATTGCAGAATCGGTTACCGAACCAGAAGCTGCTCAACACTCACCCATCCATGACACTGCTGAAATGCCTGAATCTGAAGCAGATGTTCACGTCTCGACTCCTCTGCAACAAAACCCACAATCCACTGTTCCTGAACCAAACACTAAAACCTGGGAGGACACATTGGAGATCGACGAGAATGCTCCACCACAAGCTTGGATTACAGCAGCGGCGCAGTATGATCCGATCACCGACGCTGACAAAGAAGTCTTGTACCTTCGTATCCGAAGTCCGATTGACTTATGTGCATTTCTTGCTCATGAGTATAAGACTTCGGTTACTCCATCATTGGTGAAGAAAGTACTGAAGGATAAAAGACTTCGCGCCAAAACCCGGTTGACCCAAATGGAGTTCGAATACTATGCCGAGGAGATCCTGAAGGCTCTGAATACCGTTCAACGGCCAGGTCTTCATGAATCAGAAAGAGCTCCACCTCCAATGGATCAAGATAATCAGATTTCTCTTGACTTCTTTGTCACCAATGATCTGGTGTATCTACTGAAGGGGTCATCAAAGTACGCAACATCTCTGACATTGCTGAAAGCTGCCAACTGGGGGACAATACCCTTTATCGAGGAAAAGGTAAACCGACTCTGGGTCCCTAAGATAAATCGTAATTATGATATGTATGCTGTCATAGGTGCATCTCATTGGGACGAACGAGTCCGAAGGGCGTACAGGGGTTGCTGCTTGGTCAATTCTGGAAGCAAGGTTAGATCCGACATCCGCATCTCCAGCATTTTAGGGATGAAAACTGAAGCCAAGAATGGCTACTATCATGTGACGGAGATTCGTTTGAAAAGGGAGGATGACAGGGAATACAAAATCCAACAGGGAGATTTTTCCATCATTCGCCTTGAGGATATCGAAGATATGCTGCTTCTGATGACCAGAGATCAACTGACACATATTCCTCGTGAAGATCTGATTGCGTTGAATACAGCACTTCGTATGTTCACACGAAGCGTTGTCATCAAAACACGAGTTGAAGATCTTCAGTTAGGAGTCGAAAGCTATCAGAGGAAGCTCAATTTAACCCGTCCGGTGAACCAAGTGTTACCTCAACATGTAGCAAGATGTCCCTATACCGGCATTTCTGTTCCGAATTCCGGCATCTTCTACTTGAACAGTCGAGGTTTGATGAAGTTTATGAGGGTGGGGGAGCTCCACAAGTATAGTGATGGCACTCTTATACAAGTCAGAGACAAGTTGGAGCATCTGAACTCGGGTGGGACTTTGCCAGAAATGACGGAGGATTGGCATCCAGGTTACCGGCAGATGGCGAAGTATGTCATCAAGAAGATCGATCAGAAGCTCCGTGAACGTAGATTGATGAGGAGCTTGGAAAGATTCGTGGGTGGTAGACCATATGGAGTGCACTACAGGACACTGCAACGATCCATCTGAAGGGTCGTACATTTCAGGTCACTCTATATTGGTATTATTTGTGAATATGTATATTTGTGAATAATGTGCGTTAATGGCTTGTTGTAGTGTTAAAGTATGATAATTTTTCAAGAATTTCTCACGAGATTCTAAATCTTTCAAAATATATCATATTAAAGCACTACAACTACCCCTTATTAACTTAAGGGGGAGCAATCAGTTGTTCTATGGCCAAACAACAATTTCATTTTTACCCAAAGACCGGTTAATCCATTCAATATCCCAAATATTAATGGTTAACATTTTGGATAAGGGGAGAAAATGGGATTAAGGAGACGTAAGTGATACTTGGCTAAAAGATGAAAAAGACTTAAAGATTATCCAACTTAATATGTGTTAAGCACGTGTTAAGGGGGAGCGTTTTTGATGAACAAAACACCTAAGGTACAAATCTTTTGATTTCAATATCACAAGTACTTTAGGTGATTTTCAATGATTTTTCATGGTGGCAATTCCTTCCCAAAACACGCTTAATTCACGACGGATGTGGTGACAAAAGGGTGGTAGGAATAGGTTTAGTCCAATGATTCATCAGAGCCGATGGAATCTTCCCAAGGACAATTCCCTAGTTAGAATTAGAAGTCCTAGGAAAGATGGAGAAAGAATGTGAACGTAGCTGAATGCCGACCAAGTACTTAAGCTAGCACTGGAACAATCACAACAAGGTGCTAGTGATGACGTATTGGTAAGCATTGAAGGGGTTGAAGAATGAAAAAGAAATGTAAAGATAAAGGGTGTAAAGAAAGAAGCCCTCCTTACAACTATTAGGCAGAAACCGGGTCAATACATATGCTATTGAGGTCATTTTTGTTAATGATTCTCGGTATTGAAGAAAGACATCATGGACCCAGTGATGCAATGCACAACCCTTCCCCAGCTAACTCAAATATCTCTCAAAAGGTATTTGTTTTAATCACACGGAGATCAACACGTTATCTACTGGTTTATTCACTCCGAATAGACTGGTATTGAAAAGGTGGCACTCCTCTCCAGCCATCGCTCACTAAATCAAAACGCACAATCGAGTCTAGAGCCAAGAGATCATCAAAAGTCTCATTAGGACACTTTCCATTTATTCCTTGCTTTCTCACACACTGTGAAAAGTAAGAGATTTTCATGAGTCCTACGCAGTATTCCTGTAATATTGCCAGAACATCCGAGTAATACGCAAGTATTACAATGAAGATGGAAATCCTGCTTGAGCCAACATCAAACAAGCTCATGGTAGGTTACACGTGCGGTTCTTTTAGAACCAATCTTGTGAAAAACTGGAAGGTAACAGTGGTTTAATTCTTAATTGAACTTAAACTCGTTCCAGGCCTCTTCGCATTATCATAAGATCTTGCCAGAACACTCAGAGTGACTCTTTATTGACCACAGTGACGAGTGGAAATCCTTCTAGTGTCAACATCAAACAGCACTTGGTAGGTAACGCGCAAGATTCTTTATGAATTGAGCTCGTGACAACTGGAAAGCAACGATGGTGAAAATCTTAATTGAAATTCACTTGTTCCAGGTTTCATGAATTGACGGCTTTTTAATCACAAGGATAATTTATCCAAGTGATTCACTCTTTATGTTCGCAGTCAGCTTTGGACGGTCGAATAAAGAGAACGGGTTCACCCGCGAAATCCTGTCAGGAAGTTACTTAATTGAAACTATCCGTCACGGGTACGATATCTAATATCGTCCAACGGTCTTCACCGACCGGAGGTAAAATGCTACCGAATTAGAATAAAATGTTCAAAGCCATTTTATTCGTGTCGTTGTTGTGTACCTGCTAAAGACGGTGGCGTTGCTGTGTACCTGTTGAAGACGGTGGCGTTGCTGAGTACCAGTAAAGACGGTGGTGTTGCGGTGTACCTGGAAAAGTCGTTCTCACATGCTTATGTCTTTTGCAACAAAGTTCAGCAAAAATTCAAGAAAGTACAAGATAAAGTCTTCCGCTGTACCAAACTCTGAAGCTTTCGAGAATTCAACAAAAAGACGTAAGTGTGTGGAACATGAAGTCACGAGGAGGCAAAGTTCACAAGAAAGGCAAAGATCGCACGTGAAAGGCCAAAGAACAATGCTCTCAAGTCAAAGCCAAAAAGATCAAATCAACATATTCACAACAAAAGAAAGAAAAGAAGAAAAGACTACGAGCTAAAGAACGAAGACTTAGTATAGTATGCTAGGTTTAGAACTTTGTAACGTGGAGTGACCTCCCTTAGGGGGAGATTGTTAGAAATACGTTTTAACGTATATTAGAAGTATCGGTCGCTCCACAATATGATTGATGTTGTTATAGCTCGTAGTTAGTAATTAGTTGTTATTTGCTTATTAATTTAAGTAAGAACCGGTCCATGGGCTTGTCATGGACCGGCCCAAGCCCAATGTTTGGCTTGGACTATAAATACCCCTTTCCACTAAGGAAAGGGGTTGGTTGTTGTTTCATTCACATTTCATAGTAATAAAATCTTCCATATATTTCTCTCACTTTCTCTCTCTAGTTTCTCTCACTAGAAAAACATCAACCCACTTCATAGATTCATAGGTTATCAATTTCTACAGTTAAGGATACTAGCTAGAGTGAACTAGGATAAGTAAACTCGGGTTGAGTCAAAATATTCACAACGGGCCTAATATATCTAAGATATGTAAACTTGCTAAAACCATTTTATTAAAATAGGAGAAAAGTAGCAAAAATAAAGGGAACTACAACTAGGCCAAAATAGATTAAAAATTTTGAAAAATGTCGAAAAATTGATTTTCCGGTTAAAATGAGGACAAATACAAGGAAAAGGCCACTTAACTTCGATAGAAGCCCGGTTCATTTTAATGTACAAAATCAATTAAAAATAATGAGATTTTTACTAGTTGAAAGTTCGTTTCTCGGTGTCTCTTCGAATTGATCTCGGGTTAATTGTGTGAGATTAGTTGTTCTTGGTGAAATAAAAAGGGAAAGGTCGTTGTCTAAAACTAATTTAACAATAAAGACTTGGAACAATTAAAAATAAAGTAAGAAAACAATAATGAAAGATTAAACCTTAATGGGAAATAAATGACGAGAAATTTAAAAGCAATTAAAGTAAATGACTCAAATTAAAACTTAAATTGAAAGGAAAACAAGTAAAGGTGTAAATAAAGAAAAGGCGGGGAAAAATAAATCTTAAAACAGAAAACTAAAAACTCTATTCGGAATAAAGTAAATATTCCGAATAAGGATGTCTACGCGGAATAAAATATGCTATACGGAATAAAAACACTACTCGGAAAAAGTCCCCTACTCGGAATAAATAAAAAATTGCTTATGCGGAATAGAAGGTCTATTCGGAATACTAGAACATTCCGAATAGAAAACTCTACTCGGAATAATCTAATACCGAATAGAAAACTCTATTCGGAATAATCAGACATTCCGAGTAAGGGTCTCTATTCGGAATATCTAGATATTTCGAATAGGGATTCTATACGGAATATCTAATATTCCGCATAGAAAAATACAAAGACAGTCTATTCGGAATGTTCGAAATATTCCGCATAGAAGGAAAATGAAACAGCCTATTCGGAAAGTTCTGGGCAAGTACAGTAAACATAAAACACGAAGAACAGTTAGAAGCAATAGGACACGAATTTAATCAAAACTAATCGAAACAAACCGAAAGATTAAACCAAAACAACCAATGAACATTAACCAACAATAATCAATCAAAACAAATCATTAAAACTAACAAACAAGACCAAATCAATCAAAACCCACTTGATTGAAAATAAGAAAACTCAAGAACATGAACACAAAGATTAAGAACAAATCAAGCAAGAAAGGAAGAAGGAGATTAACAATAAAGTAAAGATTAACATCAATTAAATGGAAACTTACTTGGAATTAAAAGAAAATTAAAGGTGCATTACATGGAGATTAAGATGCATAAAAGTAAAGAACAAGAAAATGAAGAATGGGGGCCTCCAACACTTTTACAAAAATGAGATCCTAAACTATTTATAGGAGGGGAAAGCTTAAGGTGGAAGCTTCTCCTTCTCTCTCTTATTTGCAAGCTTAGGTCCTTGATCTTCTTAATCTTTTGTTAATCTTCTTAATACTTGGACTTTGTCTTTGGGATTTCTTCAAACTCGACTTGGATTTTCTTCATAAATAAGACTCGAGTTTTTTCGGCTTTTAGTAAACTTCCGTCTTTTGACTTTTTCTTCGATAAATCTTCAGAATTGGTCTTGGACTTCCGTTCTTTTTCCACTCTTGATCTTTCGACTTCATCTTTCGTCTTTTTATTCGATAAAAGCCCGTGAATGCCGTGTTTTCTCCACTTTTCACCTTTTCGTCCTAAATTACAACAAAAACACAAACCACGCATAATTCCGACATAAATGACATAAAATACACGTTTTGGCTCGGTTATTATTGTAATTAAGTGGTAAAAAGGATGGGTGTTTTCACACCTATCAGTAAGAAAGGTAAATATATTTCTTTTATATTTTCTGCTTTGCATTGTTTGGTTTGTGTTTGACAGGTTTAGAGAAAGTGGAGGACTAAATGTAGCAAGTTGACTGAAGTTGAGTCAACCCTAGTCAAGATTGCATATATACTCGTTTCTTTGTTTATTCCGTCATTCAGTTTTTGCATCTTGTTTTCATCTCTCACACATTATTCCTCCATTGTAGATTTGAGCGATCTTGTTGATTTTGTACTCGTATATTGATCTTGGTTTGTAAGATCAATCATACGTTTATTTTCTTTTCTTTCTGAGTTGTAAGTACGATCACAAAGCTACGTATCACATTTGAAGTGATAGCCTAACGCAGTTATAGAAAAATAAAGGGGAGGTTGGTTGATTAAATTGTTTTCTTGTGTTTGTTTTATAAATCTTACTACTTTATAAAAGATTCAAGTCTTTTTCTATTTTTAGAAGTCTTAAAATTTTCAGCCTTAAACATTTCTTAATTAGGAAATTTAAAAACTTGTTACATACACTTAAACAAAAGTTACATTTGCTATTAAATGTATTAATAAATTTATAAAAGTGTAACACCCTACTTATTATTCAGTAACGTCACCATTAAAAATTCAGTTACACAATATTAAGGCCCATAGTAAGTGCCCATGTAGTAACCAGACCTATAATAACTCCCACACATATACCTGAAAACTAAAATAAAACACACACTCCATCTGCTACATCTTTCTGTCTCTCCCGAACGCAACACAAACAGAAGCGCAAAATGCGTGAAAAGGCATCCACGAAGGTCGAGACTATCACCACCACTAGAATGGGACTTGTTGGTGGTTTAGGCGGTTTGAGTGTGACTTGGTTGTGCGTTGTTTTCTTACAGTGATTGTTAGAAAAAAAATTGTAACAAAACAATATTTGTTCGTCGCAAAATATAGTCACAAGGTACCCGCCGCTGCATTGCGCGGGCACCCTGCTAGTCGAATATAAGCTAAGGGATCTTCCAAGAATAATTCAAATTGCATTTCAAGCCCTGCCAAAGTTTCTATATACTGCTCAAGAAGGCTCTAGAAGCGTTTTGTATGCTGCAGTTTATAATGAGATTTGGGAGTAAGCTGTGAAGTTGAAAGCAGAAGAATGGCCTATTTGTCCTTATGTGGCTTGCAATTGTAAGACCATGATTCCTAGCAAAGAAGCACAGAATTTGGAGGTTTCGCGGTTTGTGTGGAAGACAACAGTTGATGCAGTTGGCTTCCCAAATCATGCAGTGGATCTTTTATCTGGAAAAGAAATTCAATGGCAGTAATCTGATCTTGTTAGCAAAATCTCCTGGTGATCATCCGTTACTTTCCTCTTCTGCTGTCATTTCTTTTCATATTAAAGGCCGGTATCAACTTACAAGGATAGGAATTACCACTTGTGATTTTGCTTACAAGTAAATGGTAGAAAACTTTAAACCTTTTGGTTCAGAATATTTATGGATTTCATTTTTAGTGGGTTGCCTTACTAAAAGCGGAACTCAGAGTCCCATGCCACCACCTCGTTACAATAGTCCGAATAACTTCTATTTACTAAAATTTTGATCAGACATCAAATCT
Organism: Glebionis coronaria; assembly: GCA_025667525.1. Lineage (NCBI taxonomy): Eukaryota > Viridiplantae > Streptophyta > Magnoliopsida > Asterales > Asteraceae > Glebionis > Glebionis coronaria. Next base: position 484,337,132 of record CM046875.1, on the reverse strand, counting down.
TGTATGAGTACATCTGTGTGACCAAGTGCAATGCTTTAATGTTGCTTCTTTTTATCTAAGGTACATCCTTGTAAATTTGTATCGAGAGTGTTTGTTCAATCAATTTCCAAACAACCAACTTATCATGATCCAGGACAAAATATCGGTGAAAAGATAGAACGACATCTAAAGTAGATGGTGATAGAATTTATGTTTACGGTACATGTAAATAATATTGGCCTATGGACCTCAATCTAGTCAGCAACAGCAAAATTGCAGTCCACATACCGACTCACTTTGCATTCGTTTATATAGCGAAACCGGATCTTCAGCAGATTGCTGGTTAAATGATTTTCATCAAAATAACTTACTGACCAAAGTTCTAACTTACAAAATACATGATAATGACCAACACAAAGTCACAAGCACTAATAACATACTTTGCAACCAAATCCAAAACCATCCGAGATATGGAGATAAGATACAATTCGTATAATTCACATTTCATATTTCACGTAAAATAAGACACTGTTCTTAAGCTTACACTCATCATTTGTAAATCAGGTGCAGATACATCCAACTGGAATATGCAAAATCAATATGGAATTATAAATAGCTTACACTCTGCAAAAATAATACAAATAGCTTACATGTTTGCATTGCTAATACCATAACTTATCGAGAGAGACGTGTTCTTACAAAGAATCATTTAAACATGTATGTTACCAAGGGACGTTGGTACAACTTTATATTTTTGAACACTTTTAACTATCAGTAGGACGTGTGTAAAATTAATGGGACAGTTGTGGAGCTTGGTTCAGAACGGTACACTATTTAGAAATAGAATGAAGAACATGTAGCAAGGGCCACTCAAAATGGATAGAGGCTTTGTTTGATTACCTCTGTGTACTACGTCTATAGGCCAAAGTTGCACATCTGCACAAATTCCATTTCACTATCAACATATTTAGTCCACAGGTTCTTGAATTGGTTCATAGCAATATCGAGCCATGGTTTCATATCCCCATTGAAATGAATGACAGCAGCTTTATTAATCTCATCCATGCTTATACTTGGGTTGTATCCGAGCCCAAGAACATGCCATGCTTTGTCCAATGATTTTGTTGTCGAGTAAAAGGTCATCAGTCCAGGTGGGAGCGTCCCTACTTTCCACAAAGTCTGATCCTCGTTCTGATGCAAGATTCATATAACACGAGTTCATATTTACCAACTTTAACCATAAACTGTAAAATATTGATCTACCTTTTTCTATTATCGCTAAACATGTAATGTTACTTTATAATAAGAAAAAGATGTGTTTTTAACAGGGTGGATTTTTTTAATTTTTTTTTTATATAATGGAAGTGGAAAGTACAAATCATGGGTGACTTTTGTTAAGATATAATCATTTTGACAATTAGACGTAGACTGTGACCGTTGTTTGATAGTTAAAAACCAATTAGCTTATGTTAGGACAAAAGAGAAAGACAAATACAGCTATTTTGTTTTTTGAAAAGCGAGAGCAAGTCAAAAGTTCTATTACTAATTGAAATATATAAAGGAGTAGCATAATGAAAAAGAAGACGCACCAGATCTTGCCAGTAATGGTACTGATCTGTTAATCTTTCACGCCTCCAAGCATCAAGATCGAATATATTCATGCCAAAAGCCCATGCACAAGCCTTAGGATTGAATTTATCCTTAATAGCAGGGTGGGAAAAATTCAAATACTGAGCATAACGATGAAACGTTCCAAAACACGTCTCGACTGCCCCGTTAACCTTGCCATCTAGGTCAACTCTCCACAGTGCAGTCAAATCTTTCTGAACAACAACATCGTCGTCTAAGAACAATATTTTATACAGCTTTGGATACATCTCTGGCAAGTAAAACTTAAGGTGATTCAACATTGACAGATGCTTTGTGTTCTCAGATTTTGTGTTTTGCGCATCTGCGGTCTCGTTTTCTGCCTTGTTGTCCAAGTAAAGCTTCTGTAACTTTGCAGACTCAAGTTGTCTGAGTAGAGGGACATACGTGGAATTCAAGAAAGTAAATTCTTCAACCGCTTTCACTTCAACAAACGCACCTCCTTCTACTGGCCTCATTTTAAACCAAACCTTCATCGCAGCAAGATGCATCTTATCTGTAACAACGTGGAAAACATGTTTCCAAGGCTCTTCAGCATTCTTTACAGCCGAATTCACCACAACAGACACAGCAATCACGTTATCAGAAAATATCGCGTAATGGTACAAAGAAGGGTCCTCAAACTCAGACTTAGGCTTCTCATCTCTATATTTTTCCGGACTCGCAATCCGTTCACCCATTAGACGCATGGCAAGACAATGCAAACTTTTGGGAGTTGATTTAGCAGCAATTAAGCTAGCAAAAGCCCCATTCTTCTTAGCTTTAATCAGCAACTCATTAACTGCAAAAATCGTGTCTTTCAACTTCTGAATTTTGAGCTGATTATCGTAAGATTCCTTATTTTCAGCAATCAACAACCTAGCAACCTTAATTTTATCCTTAACCTCTTTCTCAAACTGTTTCAACACTTCCTCGTCCACAGGCCCATCAGACTCAAACAATGAACTACGATATGTCGGTTTCAGACCCAAATCAGAAAAGTTTTCTGCCATGTCATCAAAAGTCCTAAGCTGTTTGGATATCTCAAGCTTAAGCTTTCTTGCGTATGAAGCGTATGCATTGACAAGAACAATATGATCACTTGCTTGCTTATGTATCAAGTCCAACCTAGTCTTTAAAGGATCCGATTTTAGTGCAAGAAATGTTCTGTGCACGTAGGCTCTCCCTGTTGTTTGTATTTCCTGTCATAAAAAGAAATAAACCGTTAAAAAAAACCTTCAGTTAGCAAATCCTCTTTTTCCTATAATACCATGATCGTAACTCATACAACTAAATTTTATCATGAAACAGCCGTAAGGCTGTGCCAATACTTAAACACCCTGAATTAGTCGGCCAAAAGGTCGGAAACCATTGTTACCCAAAAAAGAAAAACTTAAACATCTAGATTCATTGTAAAACCCGAACTAAATTATTATTCAGAAAGACATGTGAAGCCCAAACCAATCCCTTAGAAACGACAAACTAAAACAAAAACAGAGCATTATCAACACTCCACTTCTGGGTCGTTTCTAAATACAAAAAATTTGGTTGCCTTTTCGGTCTGGATCCAGTCTCGTCTAATCCGGACACGGTTAATTTTAACTATACAATATCAATTAGGCCATAAATTTAGGTTGTCCTAACCGAATTCTTATTACAACAGAAAGTTTATCTTAACAGAATTTTAAAGAGTTAACTCTAAAAGCTTATTAGCCAAACTTGACAATCTATATCTATATCTATATCTATCTATCTATACTATATATAAAGGGTTTATACAAATGTTGAAAAATTAAGAAAACTATATAATAGAGGTGGCAAATCTTGCCCATTTTCATAAATATGGGCACTTTTGCCCATTTTAAAAAAAGTATGGGCACTTTTTGTCTATTATTTATTATTAATAGGTTAAACGGGCGCATATGTAAAAAACTTATGGGCTTAATGGCGCACATTTAAAACACTAATTAGGCTACTCGGCAGATATTTTATATTTAGTTTTTATCCCCGGCTTTTAAACAAGTATTTTTTTTTTTTAATTCTACGTTTTTATATGTCTTTTTTCTAGTTTTAGTTTGCGCCCGTTTAGCCCGCGTTGCCCGATTAGCCCGCCCGGCCGTTTTGCCACCTCTACTATATATAGAAACCATAATTTCATTCATTTCAAATCATGTTTAATCCCCAAATCCTTAAACTTTTATTAGAACTCGGCTATATAATTAAAAAAAAATGGTAAGAAAGGAAATTAGAAAGAGTGAGAGTACTTACTGAGGTGTGATCAGATAGATGTGCAGGATTCGAAGAAAAGAGTACAGAAGCAGTAGCAAAGAATAAAAGAGTAAACATAGCCGAAACAAATATCCTGTACGAAAAGAAGCTCCGTACGGCTGACGAAAACGCCGATCCGCCTCCTCTACGTCCTACCACAGCCATTACCCTGATGGCTAAACAGGATCCAACTAACTCAGTATTAAAACTAGTAATAATAATTTGTTGTATTGAAATGTGAAATGAGTGTTAAAAAGAGTGTTATTAGTTGTAGTAGTCAGTAGAAGTAGAAGTAGTATGAGATCTGATCTGATCTGAAAACAAAACAAAAGAAAAGAAAAGGAGGGAGGGAGGGGTTGAAGATGTAAATATTTGGGGGAAGAACGTGCTTATGGATCATCCCGCGTCGGTGACTTCTTTTCTTGTTTTTTTGTCTTTTTACTGCTGCTTGTTTTAGATTTATATGATTTTTACTACATTATTTTTAAATTAACTAAATTAATAATTCATTTCTAAAACTAAATTAAAAAAAATAAATCTTTTTCTTTGTAAAGCAAAATCTAAAGTAAGGATTTTTTTAAGAAATTCTTTTTTTATTAGGAAATAATTATTTTATTTATTCCTTTAAAAAGAGTATATGTTCCTTAATTTAGTAACAATTGTCTAATTTTCGTACTTATGTTTGTTAAGATTAAAATTCGAGTAAAAAATATACGTGTCAAAAACATAAAGAAAAAAAACTTATAGGAAAAAGCGGGTCAAAGTTTTAAGACTTTAGGATAGAAGCTATCATATATAAAAGGGTTAACTCTATAAAATAGAAACGAACTTTTCATTTTTTATAATTATAGTAAACGAACTTTATATATTACCAATATAACAGTTATAACTTTTAAATTCCAAACTTTATAGTAAACTTTCTTGCTAGCAACCTCCTACAACTGGTCACATAAATCGACACGTCATCTTTGTTAAAAAATAATTTTTTTTGCTGACTTGAAACTTTATATATTACCAATATAACCATTATAACTTTCAAATTTTGAACTTTATAGCAAACTTTATTAAAAAAATTTCAACTTTAAAAAAAATTGTAATTCTTAAATTTTTTAAAAAACAAACTTTTTTTTTCAAAAAGTTTTTAATAAAATTAGAATAAAAGTTTTTTCGAAAAGTTTTTTTTTTAAAAATATTTTGAAAAGTTTTTTAGAAAATTATTTACAAAGATTCTTCGAAAAAGTTTTAAAAAAAATCCAAATATGTTTTTAAAAAGTTTATTTATTTTTAAAAAAAAGTTTATTCCAATTTATTTATTTTTTAAAAGTTAATTTCAAATTATTTTTATTTTCGAAAATACCAAAATTTTTATTTTCGAAAAGATTTTTAGAAAAATATTTACAAATTCTTCGTAAAAGTTTAAAAAAAATCCAAATATGTTTTAAAAAAAATTATTTAGTTTTTTAAAAAAGATTATTTCAATTTGTTTTTTAAAAAAAGTTTATTTCAATTTAAATTTAAAAAAATTGATTTCAATTTATTTTTTTAAAAAGTTTATTTATTTTCGAAAATACCAAATATTTTCAAATTTTTTATTTTTTTGGTGGTGAATTTATTTTTTTAAAAAGTTTATTTATTTTCTTTCTTTTAAACATTTTCTTTTTAACTTTAACTTTAACTTTTTTTTTGAAAAAATTATAAAACTGGTACAACCGGTAACATTAGTGTATTTAACCCAAAACAACAAGTTACAATGGTTATATTGGTAATATATAAAGTTCGTTTACTATAATTGTAAAAAATGGAAAGTTCGTTTTGAATCTTAAATCCTCACTCGAGTATTTATCAATTACAGAAAGGATAATCTCAAAGTTCCCTCTGAACATAAATTTGGAGCTCATCCAAACCACAAAGGAGGCCGATGATAACAACACAAAGGAGCTCATCCAAACCAGCAGAACATATGATAGGGTCGTCATCGTAACAAAAGAGGTTAGTTCAATTAATCAATTATTTAGTTTTGATTGAGGGTTTTTGTTGGGATGTACCCGTTTGATTTCAATGGTATTGTTAATTTTGTAGTTTTTTATTTATGTTAGTTCAATTAATCAATTACAAATATTAGGGTTTTTGTTGGATGTGTCAGTATGATTTCAAAGGTATTTTATTTATTAGTGTTAATTAGTGAATTGTAAACCTTAATTACAATTAATCAAATGCTTTGGTTTTTAAATTACACAAACATGCATCTCTTTAAATGTTGTAACCCATCGCAAGCCAAAAAAGGACCTCCACAGTATAATTGTCGTTTGTTGATAAGTTTTTTTTTTCTAATCAGATAATGAATTTGTATAGGATCATTGAGTGGCCTTTGATTAATATAGGTATTTTAGGACGCTTAAAACAAATTCTGGAGGTCAAATCTTGGTCAAATCTTGATTATCCCTCAACTATAAGTTTATGCGGGAAGGCGTAGATGGCCATGGTAGGGAAAACCGATGTAGACGAAGATAAAAATTAAGAAACTAAACCAATAAGGTAAATTCACTATTATTTTTGTGAAACACAATCATTGACATATGATTTTGATAAACTTATTTTGATAAGGAGGCATAGAGCCATTTGGACTTACTTCGACTAAAGATGAAGTTTATATGCATTTTAAACAAATAGCTGCCAAAAAAGAGGTCCCATGAATATACTAGGGTGACTTATGTTTGTTAATTAAGAGGTGAAATTTATGACCCATAATGCAATTAATTTCTTTTATACTACGTAGTATGTTGATTTTGGTGATTTTAGCTGTTTGGCATTGTTTCAATGTATGGGCATAAAAGTTATTGACAGGAAAAAACATTTTGTAAAGCAATTACTGTACAAGGAAGTCTTTCATGTAATCGCTCACCATAAAAACTGCTACCAAATCTACCTTGCTGATATCTACTCAATTGTAAGTTTTTTTTAACTTTCTAACAATTAATGTGAGCCTAAGCAGGTTTCAAATCATGTTTTATTTTGAAAAATCTTACAAAATTAAACAAATTTGTATGATTCATGTTCAAAACTTATGGTCACCTGATGCAGTAATCACAGTTGTACCATTAAATGAAAGAAACAACGACATAGCTTAAGATTACCGAGGTTGCTCCCACCAACTACACCAACTACAGTATAAGTTGTCCTATGTCACACAAATGTCTCATACATGTTCAGGTACGCTGAACAAATTTTTGTCCTGTTTTTTCAGTTTTCAGTTTAGCCAAAAAATTTGTCTTCGACCATTTTTTTGAACATGTCTTCAGCCATTTAACCTGTTATAGAAAAAGAATATAACCCATATCATGGTTGATCATTTCAGGAAAAAGATAGGTTTTTTAATATCCATGATTATTGTGGTTATACCAGTCTTTTGATTAACTTTTTTTGTTGTGTGTGTAATTTTACTTGACTTTTGTTAACAAATATCAATCCTCTCATTATACGAGTGTGTCTATGGATACATCTTTCTATATGCTTAAGAAGTCACTATTAGTGGTATTGAAACTAAGAAACACAAAGGGTTTTCTCATTACATCATGACCATAATTGTTTCCGTGTAATTGGTTTTCATGTGGTTATTTGGGCAGCCAGTGTTAGTATGGGGCATGAGTAGGCTGGCGTAATTTGCATTTAGTTGTATTAAGGATTCACATTAAAAGTCTAATAATTTGGGCAGAAGTGGCGAAATGGACGGTTTGTGTGATGGTTAAAATAGGCAAAGATTATTTATTAGGGCGAAAGATGGTCGGGGGACCTCTAAAACACCGTTTATCTAGAATTTTAAATTATGTTTATAGTTGGTTAGGTCTTTAAACTAAAAAGAATGTAGTAGATCTTATGTTGTACACTTATTGCGGCACCGACCTATCAATACATTTGACCCTTAGTATCTATTGATTTTATTTGTTCCAAGTTATAGTTAAACATAACTAGAAACAACATATCCATTCCTTTACGAGCATAAATTACTACGAGTAGCAATAAAGCTTTTTTTTACCTGAGTGGGAAAATGGTGTATTTGATCACTTTCTCTAAATGATGATTATGCATTTGACAAATGCAATATCTCTTTTTCTTGAGTCTCTTTAGAAAATATTTTTCAATTTTTAATTGCATGAACATTATTTTCCCAAAACTAAACACTCTAGGAAAGAGTTCTTAGCTCTATACTACTTAGGTAAGATAAGAAATTTCTAGAAAGAATGATATCGAGGCTGCAAATTTCTTATTGTTGGAAATCGACATATCTCGCCTTTTGTTTCGAATGATGTACACAAGTATATGTTATTTTAACATATTTTTTTTGTTTTTACTCGAAATCACTTCATTCAGGTTGCATCATGTCTACTTTTTTGTTAATATAGAGTTTATTCAGGCTGGCTTAGCTAATCTTTTTCATATGCCAGTATGCCATATTTTTATCTGAACCTGAGTTTGGTATATCTTCTTTTGATTGTGTAAGGAAGTTGAAATGGTAAAACCTCAGGAGATGCCTATTAAAGATATTCCCAAGGATAATTAACCTGGTGAGGTACAAGAGTCAAGAAACAATGGCAATTTATAGATAATGGACAACTCGATCGTGAACGGATTATGTGTTTATATGTAGTTATCCGTTGACTGTGGTTTATCTCACACAAATTAGTGTCATCAAATGGGGACTTTTGGTCGCGGGTAATGGAAAATGGGATCCACCTTTGTCCTGAAGCGAGTGAAGGTGGAGACGCTCTTAGCCCACATTTGATACAGTGTAATGGCCAAAACGAGTTAAATTTTTTGGAGCCTATTCAACTAGCTTGTGGTGCAGGTGCAGTGCATACTGTTCTTGAAAATACCTGAACGCATAACGAGACTCCTTACAGACGCCACTAGACAATACAAACTTTGATTAAGAAATAGAACAATGCAAAGTTTCGTAAGCTCCTTGGTTTCGTAAAGCAATAGAACAAAGCAAATTTTTATAAACAAATATAACAATGCAAACATTCGTATTACTGTCTATTGATTTTGATATAATATTCTGTCTGTTGATTTTGATATTTATGAGCTTCTTTTTCGGTGATTGAGTTTTCCTCAGGTAAATGCCTTTCTTTTTGTAAAACACATATATAAATTGTTATTATTATATAACTTTTGGTGTAATTTTCAAGTGAGTCAGATGTTAGAATTCTTCCAGATATGGGAGTCTACGGTTGTTGAAAATGGATCTGATGGCATTTCTCAACAAGATTTGCAGACAAGTATCAATAAAACATAAGGCATAACTGATATTCAGGTAGATATTGTGTTTTATTTCTAATCTAGATTTACAGACAAGTATCTTAATGTCTTTTCTGAAACTTTCTTGGTCTGCATATATGTCGGAAGTTGTGACTAATTCCAAGTCATAATTTGACAAAGTTGACAAATGAACAAATCTATCACTATTTGTTTGTATTATATGACATGTCTCGCAATTAGGATTCGAGGAATAACACGTCTTAATTTAAGAATGTGGTGATCTGGTATCTTTTCACAAACCATTAAGTGTATATGGTTTCATGCTCACAAACCCATCATAATGTTTTTTTGGGTGTGTAAAGATATTAAATGAAATCTTTTGTATCAAGATATGTTTTATGGGCTTATGGCAATACCAAGTCTAGACCTTGACGGATAATATGCCTACATATGATATGCAAGAGACTTTACTAGGACTTCATGTAACGAAGGCATGTTTCTGGGTGAAACATGTCAATTGCATTAAGTTGCTTAACTCATTGCCTCATTTGGTTATACTTAGCTTCCATTGGTCACATGCATTTTGCGACTAAAGAGATGGATGAGGAAATATGATGGGTCTGATTGGGTTAACCTGAAACCTATTCTACCCATTTGACTGCCGTTGCCTTTTTTGTTAATGTCACTTTATTCTAACCCAGGTTGATGTTTGAGTTTTACAAGAGATGAATGTCTTGGGATTTAATGTTCAAGAAGTTATTTGGGTCACCGAATAACTTTGCTAAAAAAATAAGGTCCTAAAACGCTCTTTACTTTGATTCTGATACATATCTAAACTCTAAAAGTAATACTCCTTTTTATTTTCCTCTCAAGAAACAGTTTCATATTCTATGCTATTTCGTTTACCACAAGTCACAACCACAAGCTTCAAGAAGCCTATGTACAAGGATATGAAATTTAGTACAGTAATTTAATATGCTCAAGTTGCTTGAGACCCTTCTATGTACTATTGAGACTACGTGGCAAGATATGATGTGTACCCACAGGTCCAACAGCTTCCCGTGCCATAGCAACCACTGTTGCAAAGTTTTCATCATAGTAGTTATAGTTCTTTGCCACCGAATAGAGGTGATTCGAGAGGTTTTAGAAGCTGGGATGGCGTGAAAGAAGGTGATTGACAATCTGAGGCTGGTCAAAGTAGTGTCTTGCTTTCTTTATGAAGTTATATGTTGTTTTAGTTTTACTACTATTCCATTATTACATGCGAGAAGATTTAATATTTTGTGTAGTAAAAGGTATGGGAGTACTTCAGTTCAAATGGATGTATGCTTCTACGAACTGTCATAGTTTTTCTTTACATGATGATATTTGTAGATATATACAATTGTTATCTAGCAATGTGAGAACTTGAAAATGCTAAAAAGCAATACCTGAAGCCTTTGCAATCTGGAAATGATAATCGCTTGGACAAGATCTGGGGTCAAGAAAAGGCACAAGTAATGAGTATTTTTATGTTTCTCTCTCAATACGAAACATTCAGCTAATCATTCAACGAATTCTATCTACTATCTCGCTACTGGATTCATGAGTAGCCTCCTGTAACCAAGGAAAGTGGCTATAACCATGTCCAGACGTATGTATAGGAGTTCCAGCAATCACCTGAGGCGGAAGACCACTTGAATGCAGAACTTGATTTTGATACTATAAGTATTTTTTGAACTATGATACTATAAATAAGGCAATATATTTTGAAACCCATGGACCAATTTGTTATTGGCCCATTTATTAAAGGTGCATACCAAGGTAAGGACACATTAATTAGTTGATAGGATGGATTATTTCTTATGTTAGTGTTACTGGTGTTTTTTTAGTTTAAGCAAATCAAATTACATTTTGTAAGGATGTTTGGAGTCATCTTATTTGTAACAGGTTAAGCTTTAAAAAATTGATAAGAGTTCCAACATGATATCAATACAATAAGTCACCTGGCATGCTCATTACTTAGGGTTATTGCATCTTGAAAATATAGTATGCCATTTGGTCTTGGTGTTATTGATGAACTTTTGTTTCTGGACTTGCCGAAGGAGTATAGATTTCCTTCTTGAATAATGGTGTTGGAATGGACAAGCTGTGCAAGAAAGTATATATGAGCGACTTCGTGTGGTTCGGGAGGGCCAGAATGGCAAGTTAGTAGTTAGTTATTCGAGCCCACAATGACATGTAATTGGGCAGTTTTGGTCTCTGATAAATTTGTACATTTCACACAAAAATGGTTGCTACTAACCAATAAACGTTATTAAAAAAATTAAAAACTCACATAAAAGAATCGGGAGCTAATAGCGAAAAAAGGTTACTATAAATTTAGAAAAAAAAGTCGTGCATGCACGGGTATCATAACTAGTTAAATTATCATATTACCATCACTTAAAAGTATTATCACAAACATAGTTGTAAATTAATTATTTAAGAGTAAAATTGTTATTATGTAAAAAATATGAGAGAAAAAGATGATAAAGTGATGTTTTATTAAAATGTGGGTTTTTTATCGGTGAAGTATAATTATGGGACGGATGAAGTAATTCATTTGTGGTTTTGCAATTCACTTTCTAGTTAATAAAAAACAGTGTTGCAAAGGCATTGGCACCGGGCTAAACGGGTGAGGGCTGATGTAACACACTCATTTTTACCTTAACGCAGCGGAACATAAATATGGGGTATTACTTCATGGAATAAAAGTCACGATAATGAAAAACAACTCAAAAGAGTGTTTCAATATATTTTATTCAATTTATCATTCAAAATCAGAGTTTTAGACAAAACAATTGTACATACACTGTACATACATGTTACCGAAATCTAGTAAATAGGTTTGAATGATAAAAATTTCAAGTCTATATCTCTTCATGTCATCCTTATGTTGCGCCATGTAATACAAGGCTTTTCCAAGTAGAAAAATTAAGTTCTTTGAATATGTCTAATCGAATTGACTACTGGTTTAAGTGTGCGACTCAGTCGTCTTTTGGTGGGAAACAAATAGATTGGTCGTTGTAGTAAAATTAAATTGCAAGACGTTAAAGTAAATGACGGTAATTAAAGCTAAAACTAATTAAAACGTAAATGGTGCAAAATTTAAAACTTTTAAAAGTAAATGACGAGAAGTTAAATGACGTAAAATTAAAACTTGACGGAAAGTAAATTAGACAATGTAATAAAAATGAAAATTTAAAAACTTAAAACAATGCAAACTTAAAAATAAAACTAAGTCAAAATATTAAAACAAAACGAAATCCGTCGGAATCCACCTATCAGAATGTAAGCCGTTGGAATGCACTTACCACTCTATCGGAATACCTATCGGAATCCGATCGGAATAATTGAGATAGAATCTATCGGAATAATAACAACTAACTTCTGTCGGACTATATTAAAACGAATCCATCGGAATACTTAAAACGAAACCATCGGAATACTTAAAATGAAACCATCAGAATGTGGCTATTGAAAATTTGGCAGCACTTCGTTTCAATAAGGCCTTAAGACCCGTCGCAATATACGATCGCAATGAGCGATCGCAATCACGATCGGAATAAGGGAGAAAGAACCGTCGAAATCTCAAATCCCTAATCCAATGTCACGATCGGAATAAGTGAAGCTGTCGGAATCCAAATACCTCTTTCTGATAGAATGAAATTCGCAATAAACAAAATCCAATTAAGCACTTTGACAATAAGCAAATACCAAAAATTTAATTAAAACAAGAATAAGTAAAACTAAACAAGCACGAATTTAAAACCTTTTCAAAACACAAAATAAGCAAACTTTCAAAAGATAAAACTTTTAAGAAAACTTTAAAGCTACTAAGCTAAATACAAAATAAGCCAATAAGCATGTCAAGCTCAAAGATTAAATCGTATGAAAGCCTGGATAAGAATAAAAAGGTAAACTTTTTAATCAAATAAGCAATAAGATTAAGCAAAGTGAATGCTTAATCCGAATCAAAATCAAATCAAAAGCAAGAAAAGTAGAATAAGAATGATAATGAAAAGCTTGATTAAAGGAAAATAAAGATTCAACAACAAAATTAACTTACTTGGAATTAAAGGCAAGAAATTTAAGGTGCAAGACAATGAAATTAAATTGACAATTAAGTAAATGACATGAAAAATAAAGGTGGAAAGACTAAGTTGTCAATTTAGCTAATGATATGAGCAAAAACTCATATCAATTTATCAACAAATCACCCTAAAACATAACAAAAATACTTAAACTTTGTGCTATAAAGCGGAATTATGTGGTATGTTTTGTATTTGTGCTCAAATAGGTAAGAAGGATACATTTTCAAGCAAACAAAGGAAAATCAAGCTTAAATTGATGAAAAGACAAAAAAGGATCAAAAGTGACAAGACTTTGAAGACAAAGGACCTATCTTGACAATCTGCCAAAGATGAAGGACTAAAAGTGTAATTTTGTAAAAGTCAAGATCAAAGTCAAATCTGGTCAACTCTCAAGTCAATTCAGTCAAAGGATCAAATTTGTTCAAGAATGAAGTTTGAAGGACCAATTATGTCAAAGAAATGAAGTTACAAGCTCAAAAATACAATCTGCCAAGTTCAAGGGTCATTTCTGCCAACTTTGGAAAGTATTGCAAGATCAATCCGTGTGAAAAGGCCAAGAACCAATGGGAAGCCAAGAAAACATTGACAAAGATCACCAGCTAAGCTGCCATTAAATGCACTCAGCCGCCAGAGTATTAAATACTCAATCTTAACAGTAATTCCCACTAAGACTCTTTTCAGCCAATCAGCGTGTGCCATGCAATAATCATTTATCCAAAAATGGATAGTGATCTGTGTCTTATACTGAGGGCCAGTTATATCTTGCCACGTGTCATCTTCAACAAAACACATTGCCAGATTCTACTTGGAGCTAGAGGCGATTTCAAGGAAAGTTATAAACATGAAACTTGCTCAAAATCACAAGACGAGTTCATTCCAACCAACCAATTAACCTGAAATCAACTCAACAAAGAATCCCCAATTTGAGTTCATGACCTGCAAAATCAATTAAGCTCAATTGGACACGTGGAAGCCTGGGATTGGTTCCAACACGTCACCAACCCCAACTACTTCACTTCTCAAGTCTATAAATAGCATGTTTAGCCTTCATTTTCAGTTGTTGTAGAAAAGTGTGAAAACACACACACTTTTAATTTTCTTCCACCATTTCTAGTTTTTAGTTCAACAACTCAAGAGTCTGACACACTCTTGAGTTTGTTAGTTAGTTTGTAACCAATTACCTACCTTTGTAACAACTTTCATTCAATAAAATTCAAATTCTCACTTTCCCGCCAATTCTCATTACCTTCTATACTGTTCATCTCCTACTACCTTGATACTTTTGTTGCTGTTTTGAGTTTGTTATGATCATACCTTGATCATAACTGACGTGTGTGAAGATTGTAGCTGCTTTGTTCTATCCAGTCCAGTTTCCCTAGTATTTGAAGAATTCAACCATTATGATGATTCCTGTTGATTGTACTGATTGATTTGATTGTTGATAGGATAGTCTAGTGCTAAGGTGGTGGTTAGCACTAGAATAGAGAGCACAACGCTCCTCTACTTCTCAAAGGTTGTTCCAAAAGGTGCAAACGCTTCTTGTTTTTTGGTTCCTCTCAATTGTAAATGCCTGCTCAATTCTAGTTAATACTTGCTTGATTGTATGATAAAACTTGTTTTAGCCTGTTCTTGATTTGATTCTAGTCATTTGGTAGCTTAATTGTAGCTTGAATCTGCTTAGTAGCTTAGTACTAAACCTGTTTTCACCTTATCTCAGTAACTTTAGCTTGGTTCATCATTTTGTGTTCTTGTTGTGATCATAGCTTATTACTAGCTCTAATACATCTCATTTTGGTACCTAAACTTAGCCTGATAAAGCTTTAACCTCAGTCTTGTCATTTGCTTAAAAAGTCTTCACAAAATTTCCAAAAGTTCAGTTTAAGTAGTGTTTGGCATAATCTTCTAACTGATTTTCAAGTGTTGGAATTTGGTGAGAATTGTTTCAATTTCAGCTAGTAAGTGATAATAAATGGTTTTGAGTCATTTTCAAGTCAAGATTTAAGTCAAAGAGGCAAATGGCATTGTAAAAAGTGTGGGTCAGTTTCAATCAGTTTTGTTCAGAAAAGTTGTGATTTTGATTTGCTCAGCATTTACTTGTTTCTTAATGAAATTCCATCAAACCAGCTCTCAATTCTAGGTCATAATATGAAGTTTTAGATTCTATAAGGATTTTGCACAGTCTTTAGTATTCATCAAGAAATAAGCCAAAATCTAAACCAATAAGCAAATGCATGTTTCTATAAAGTGTAAACTGATTTTTCATATATCATTATCCTATTCATAAACTGGTCCATTTTCTTTTACAAATTCACTTAGTAAGTGCTCATGGTTGATTTTTGAGAATTTGAGCTTATTGAAAAAGTTTGGTCAACGCTGGTCAACATAAGCACTACTTTTAGCTTATTTCAAATTCTGGGCTTATTAATGGATGCTTTTGAACAAGACTTGTTTTCCCATTCATATTTTGAGCTTATTAATCAGTTTCAATACTAAAATTCAGTTGTGCAAGTCTAGATTCCTTTATAGCTTATTTTGTGCTTATTGAAAAGTGCTTATCAGAGTTTTAGCCATTGTTAGCTTATTTCCTTTTACAGGTCTAGCTTATTTTTGATTTTAAGCATTTTGCAAGTGGTTTGGTTGATTTTGGTTGAGAAATAAGCTCAAACGAGCTTATTTGTGTTTGAAGCCCGTTTTTAGTTAAAACTTTTCAAAAATTGCTTTTAGGTCCTTAATGTTTTAAACTGTTTGTAAAGATGGCTAATCTTGATCTTTTTAGGGTTTGCTTAAATCAGGTCCTTAAACTTTCAGAGTTTGTTAATATTCAGTTAGTTAGTTTTGAATTTGTTAAGAATTGGTTAGTTGTTTGCAAAGTTTTCATTTTTGCCCCTCATAGTTAACTGTTTTTACACTTTCAGTCCTTGTACTTGTTAGCTTTACATTTTGGGCATTTACTTTTCATAGAATTTACATTTTCAGTCCTTTTAGTTTGAAAAATTTACATTTTGAATTTTAATTGAATAAATTCTTGGTATTTGCACGGTGTTTTACATATAAGTAGACAATATTTTTCAGTTTTGCAAGGCATTGTTTGAATTAGTAAATAGAATATCCAAAAAATATTAACAAACAAAAACAGTTAAAAACCCGATATTGTTAGGACTTTCAATTTGACAAGAACTGAGAAAAACGAACTTCATTATACACAATTTCAAATGGCGCCGCTGCCGGTTCTTTGACTTTACGAGAGACTATCGATTGACGGTTTTCATTGGCTTTTGGGATCCGTTCACCTTGTGAACGTTATTTTTACGTATCATAAATAAAAAACAAATAAAAAATCAAAAATATATAAAAACTAAAAAATTAACAAAACAATTCTTTTCCTAAAGAATTGACCAAACAAATTAAAAAATCCAAAAAGCAATCTTTTTCCTAAGAGATTGCACCCAAAAATATATATTATTGGATTCTCTCGGTTTTTATGTACATATAGTATTTTCTCTTAAAAACTCATACATACAAAAATATTTTCCATATATTATTATAAGTAAATACGTATACGTATAAGAACAACCAATCTACATATTCTCCATAAGTATTGCCGAGGCAATACACCGTGTTGAGGGGCGTTCCGGTCCTTGACACGTGTATCGATCAAACAAAATAAAGCAAGAATAGATAAATACTCTCAATAAGCAACAATTCGAAGAATACGAACATTTAAGTGAATAGAAAGGCGATGTGCTATAATATGTCATCTAAGGGTCAATAGGTACTTAAGTGCTTCGCGCCACCTAACCCCCCGTTCACTTGTGAGTATTCTAAGAAGGAAGGCTTCATTGGGGGTCTTGCACCCAAGTAGTACATACATATATATTATTTTCTTGTGGATATTTCATATTGAAACTCGAAGAGGATAATCCTTTTCTCTTCAAAGTCACACGAGAGCTTCTCTCTCATTCCTCGTATTGAGTTGCATGCTCACTCGCGGGCGTGCACAAATATCGATTGGTGTACAACCTCTTCCTCCGAAAAGGAAGAAAAAGAGAAAGAGTAAGACCACCACCGTCCATCAAGCCGATCACGAGAATCGCGTTTTGACTCCTCCACAACAAGAAGCCATGGCTGTTGATAATCGTTCTTTGATGGAATGTTTGCAAACTAATGTTCATGGATATGCTAGTGCTATTAGGATTCCCGACATTCCCGCAAATACATTTGAGCTAAAAACGGCTATGATTACCATGGTTTCACAAACACCTTTCTATGGTCACAAGAATGATAATCCTCATGATCACCTTAAGAGATTCCTTGCTCTTTGCAATACCATTAAGCACAATGGAGTTCCACATGATGCTATTAAGTTGATGTTAGTGCCATTTTCACTAGAGGGACAAGCTAAGCATTGGTTAGACACCCAACCACCCGGTAGTATCACCACATGGGATGGTTTCACCACTAAGTTTTTGAACAAGTTCTTTCCTCCATCTAAGACCATGGCCTTGAGGAACTTAATTATAGACTTTCAACAAAAACCTAGTCAATCCTTTAGTGATGCTTGGGAAGAGTATAAAGAGTTATTGAGGCAATGCCCTAACCATGGATTGGATGAAGTTCACCAAATCAATACTTTCTATAATGGCCTTAAATCTCACCACCAAGATTCACTCAATGCTTCTGCGGGAGGGAATATTCTTCTTAAATCCATGCAAGAGGCCGTGGACATCATTGAGACTAAAGCAATGGTTCAAACAAACACTCAATTTGAAGAAAGGGTTCATGTTATCCAAAACACTTCTCAAACACCTTGTGAGAACCAATTCCTCAAATATCAACAAGAGATCATTCAACAAATGAATAAAGGTCAACAAGAGATGATTCAAGAGATGGTTCAAGCCATTAAGAACATTTCATTGAACAATTCTTCAAATGATGTGAATGCCATTACTCTTTCTTGTGTAACTTGTGGAGGCCCCCATTCTTATGAACAATGTGATAAGGTGCAAGTTTATCAAGGGGAATGCTATGCTTACCAAGACGAACATCGTGAACACTTCAAGCCAAATATTAATCCAAATAACCTTTCTTACAAGTCCCAAAACTACCTTACTCCACCGGGATTCCCACCCCAACCACCCACCCAAATTCCACAAAATCCTTCTCAAGTTTTACAAAGAAATCAAGGGCAAAGACCACCTTACCAAGGAAATAACTACAAGGCACCAAACAATGTTTAACATCAAGGAAATACCTTTTATCCACCACATCAAGGATTTAATCAACCACTTCCACCTTTCCCCAATCAAGGATATGCTCCAATACCAAATCAAGCTTATCCTCAACTTCAAAATCAAGGATATGGGATGCAAGAGACTCAAGAGTATGTTGACAAGAAAATGCGTGAAATTGAGAAGAGAATGAATGACCAAATGAAACGTATATCGGATGAACAAACCAATAGACTTTTAATGGTATTAAATCAAAGACCACAAGGGGCTTTACCTTCCAACACACAAACAAATCCAAGGGCAAATATCAATGCTATTACAACAAGAAGTGGAAAGACAACAAAGGATCCTTCACCTCCTAAACCTCCTATTTTTCCATCCACTTGTGCTCCTACTTGTGACAAGCCTTCTACCTCTACTTTACCACCTCAAAATACTCCCATTCACTCAAACACACCTTCTCAACCCATTCATATTTCTCCTTTACCTTCCACACCTCCCAATGAAGAAGCTAACAAAGACAAATCTTCCACTACAACACCTATTCCACCTACACCAAAACCTACTCTTCCATATCCTTCAAGGTTGAAAAAGGACAAGTTAAAGAACAAGGATGACATCCAAGTCTCAAATTTCTTAAGGATGTTCAAGCAACTCAACATCAATATATCCTTTGCGGAAGCTCTTGCTTATATGCCAAAGTTTGCTAAGATGTTCAAGGATTTACTCTCAAACAAAGAAAAATTGGTTGATTTGCCCAACACATCCCTTAATGAAAATTGTTCCGTCGTGCTACTTAAAACCTTACCAACAAAACTTGGAGATCCGGGGCGCTTCTTGATACCTTGTAACTTTCCCGGTGTTGAAAATTACATGACTTTGGCGGATTTAGGGGCAAGTATTAACCTCATGCCTTTATCGGTTTGGAAAAAACTCTCTCTTCCCGAGCTCACTCCCACTAGGATGACTCTTGAATTAGCCAACCGAACCATAGCTTACCCCGTAGGTATAGCGGAGGATGTGTTTGTAGGTGTGGATAAGCTTACATTTCCGGCCGACTTTGTAGTGGTTGATTATGAAATGGGTCCTAGAGTTCCTTTGATTGTTGGTAGACCGTTTTTGAGAACGGGTTGTACTTTGATAGATGTGGCGGAAGGAGAACTAATTATAAGAGTAGAAGATGAGAGAGTGGTGTTTAAGTTAGGGAAAGTTTGTGATAGGAAAGAGGCTAAGGAGTCTAGACCTTGTGAGACTATTAACATTGTTGATGTGCTAGATGAGGTATGTGATGAACACTTTCATGATGCTTGCAAGAGTACTAGTGATGAGATGCCCCATGTTGAAACCGTGGCCTCAATTGCTCCCTCTTTAACACCTTTTGGAGAGAGTGATTTCCTCTTTGAGGAATTTGAGTCAAACTTTCTTGGTGATGATGATTCTCCCATTAATTGGGAAGAAGATATTCTTACTATCCAAAAGTTGCTCAATGAGGACCCTATTCCTTCTCCTATTCCACAAGAAGTTACCATTGAGGATCCTTCAATAGTAAAACCTTCCATAAAGAGTCCACCTCCTATTGAACTTAAGGACCTTCCATCCCACCTAGAGTATGCTTTCTTAGAGGGAAAAGACCAACTACATGTGATAATTGCTAAAGAGTTGAAAGAGGATGAGAATGAGCAACTTATTGAAGTCCTTAAGAAACATAAGAAAGCCTTAGCATGGAAAATATCCGACATAAGGGGAATTGATCCACATTTTTGTACACACAAAATCCTTATGGAGGATGACTATAAACCCGCCATTCAAAGTCAAAGAAGAGTTAACCCAAAAATCCATGAGGTCATTAAGAAGGAAGTGATTAAACTCTTAGATGCGGGTATGATTTATCCCATTTCCGACTCTCCATGGGTTAGCCCGGTACATTGTGTTCCAAAGAAGGGTGGAATCACCGTGGTACCTAATGAGAACAATGAGCTTATTCCTACGAGACTTGTTACCGGTTGGAGAGTTTGTATTGATTATAGAAAACTCAATGAGGCGACTAGGAAAGACCATTTCCCATTACCTTTTATGGATCAAATGCTTGAACGCTTAGCGGGAAATGAGTACTATTGCTTTCTTGATGGCTTTTTGGGTTATTTCCAAATACCCCTTGACCCTAAGGATCAAGAAAAAACCACATTCACTTGTCCCTACGGTACATTTGCTTACAAGAGGATGCCTTTTGGCTTATGTAATGCACCGGGGACGTTTCAAAGGTGCATGATGGCGATTTTCCATGACATGATCTCGCAAACTATGGAGGTTTTTATGGATGATTTTTCGGTCTTTGGAAATTCATTTACCTCATGTCTCATCAATCTAGAGAGAATGCTTAAGCATTGTGAGGAAACACGTTTAGTGCTTAATTGGGAGAAATGTCACTTTATGGTGAAAGAGGGAATTGTTTTAGGACACAAAGTATCCAACAAGGGATTAGAAGTGGATCGAGCTAAAATTGATGTGATTGCTAAGCTTCCCCCACCCACCTCGGTTAAAGGTGTGAGGAGTTTCTTAGGTCATGTGGGATTTTATAGACGCTTTATACAAGATTTTTCTAAGATAGCTAGACCGATGACTCACCTCTTGGAGAAAGAGGCTCCTTTCATTTTTAACCAAGATTGTTTGGACTCTTTTGAGACTCTTAAGGAGATATTGACTAAGGCTCCCGTTTTGGTTTCTCCAAATTGGGAATTACCTTTTGAGCTTATGTGTGACGCTAGTGATTATGCGGTGGGGGCCGTCTTAGGACAAAGAGTTAATAAGCATTTTCAACCTATACACTATGCGAGTAAAACCATGATCGGTGCACAACTTCATTACACTACCACGGAAAAAGATTTGCTTGCTATAGTCTATGCTTTTGAGAAATTTAGACCATACCTTGTGCTATCCAAAACCATAGTGTATACGGATCATTCCGTTCTCAAGTATCTTATGACAAAACAAGATGCTAAGCCTAGGCTTTTGAGATGGGTTTTGTTGCTTCAAGAGTTTAAGATAGAAATTCGTGATAAGAAAGGGGCCGAGAATTTAGCGGCGGATCACTTGAGTAGACTTGAGCATCCTTTTCAAAGAGATTTGCCACATCAAGAAATCAATGAATCCTTTCCATTAGAGGAGCTCATGTCTATCTCTTCCCAAGAGGATGCCACTCCTTGGTTTGCGGATATCACAAACTATCTTGTGGGCAATGTGCTTATTGAGGGTCTTACTTATCAACAAAAGAAGAAATTTCTTAAGGAAGTTAAGTACTACTTTTGGGATGATCCTTATCTTTTTAGGCAATGTGCGGACCAAATCATTAGACGGTGTGTAGATGGGCCCGAGGCATTTAAGATCTTAGAAGCGTGTCATAAAGGACCTACGGGTGGACATTTTGGGCCCAACTATACCGCCAAGAAAGTCTTTGATTCGGGTTACTATTGGCCTTCCATTTACAAAGATGCCCATGAAATGGTGAAATTTTGTGATGTGTGTCAAAGACAAGGATAAATTACGCAACGTGATGAGACGCCACAAAATTTTATTCAAGAGTGTGAGATATTTGATGTATGGGGTATTGATTTCATGGGACCTTTTCCATCCTCTAAGGGAAACAAGTATATACTTGTGGCGGTGGATTATGTGTCCAAATGGGTGGAGGCTAAAGCCTTACCTACCAATGATGCTAGAGTTGTTGTGAAGTTTTTGAAACAATTGTTTGCTAGATTTGGTGTACCTCGGGCCATCATAAGTAATCGTGGTACGCACTTTTGTAATGATCAATTCACGAGAGTTATGAAGAAATATGGAGTTAATCATAGACTTTCTACCGCGTATCACCCTCAAACAAATGGTCAAACCGAGGTCACAAATCGTGGTTTAAAGAGAAATTTAGAGAGAACGGTGGGCGAGCATCGAGCTTCTTGGTCGGATAAGCTTGATGATGCTTTGTGGGCTTTTAGGACGGCTTTTAAAACACCAATTGGTTGTAATCCTTATAGGCTTGTCTATGGAAAAGCGTGCCACCTCCCATTCGAGCTAGAACACAAGGCATCTTGGGCTCTCAAGTGGGCTAACTTTGATTTAAACCAAGCCGGTTCACATAGGAAAGATCAACTCAATGAGATGGATGAATTGAGAGCCAATGCCTATGAAAATTCTTTGCTTTACAAGGAAAAGACTAAGAAATTGCATGATGCTAGGATCAAGAACCGTGAGTTCAAAGTTGGAAAGCCGGTTCTCCTCTTTAACTCAAGGTTGAAACTTTTTGCGGGCAAGCTTAAGTCGAGATGGTCCGGTCCATTCACTATTGCTCAAGTGTTTCCATATGGAACTATTGAGTTGTCACAACCCGATGGTCCAAATTTTAAAGTGAATGGTCACCGTGTGAAGCATTATTTTGGGGAGGACATTTTCGTTGAAATGGTCCAAGAGATCCCCATTTTCCCCATGAATTAATTCATTGTGGGACGAGTCGAGCTAGAGACTCATTAACTCAAGCATCGTATAACTAGGTTTAGAGTGTTGTAGGCTAGAAATAAAGGTATAGACTTGGAGATAAGTGTAGGGAGACCTTCTTTTGTCTTCATGATTGTTTGTAGGGTTGCTCACTCATTTCATGCTTTGGAGCTTATGGAGGAGGCCCATGTATCCGGTTCACTTCGTTGCTTTTGTGATCTTTCATTGACACCTTGTGCTTAAACATGAATTCACTAATAGTTGTCATTTCCTTAACTTGGGTTAAGCAAAGTCTATTCATTGTCATAAGTGTAGGGGAAGTTTTTATACTTCCATGCTCTTAAACATTGAGGACAATGTTTAGCTTAAGTGTAGGGGGGTCTTCTATCGAAGTGACCTTACCTAGAACTTGTCATTGTCTTTCATGATAATTGGGAAAATTAATTTTTTTTCAAACATTTTTCAAATTTTTGATCTACTTTGGCCACCAAAAATATGCATTCATAATTTTTGCATCAATCATTTTCTCATTTGCATAACACATTTGCATTGTATATATCTTTTCTTTTATTTTTCATCAAAAAGATATAAAAAGAAAAATATAATAAAAACATGGTTTTAACAAATTTAGACTTCTTTGACATATTAGGCCCGCCATGGATATTTTAACTCAACCCGAGTTTGCTTATCTTAGCATTCTCTAGCTAGTATCCTTAACCACGTAGTCCTTCATTGGTCTATTAGGCTAAGCATCCACCAATCTCATTATTTGAGATTTTAAATTTGTGGAGAATGGGAAATGATAGAGTTGAAGCAAGTATAAAAGGGCTAGATAAACTTCATGATAATTACTTGTGGTTAAACCCTTCTCTTCTTTACCTCTATTTTCTTCGCATGTATATAATTGTTAATAAATAATCAAGAACGGTTTTAATTAGTTTGTAATCTCTTATGCATTTTTGTCTAATCATTCACGGTTGGTATAAGTACGTCTTAAGATTCTAAGTTAGGACGGTTTATGTGTACTAGACTTATGTCATGCTCAATATTTAGCGGGTTTTTTCCTTTTATTCTTTTAAACTTTCTTTGTGAGGAATAAAGAAAAATAAGAGCGGCTTATGAAAAAAATGAGTGGCTAGAAAAAAAAAGAGAAAAAGAAAAGAAAAAAAATATATATACAAGACTCTCAAGAGGGGCAGTGTGGTGTTAATTATAGTGACTATTGAGTTCCAATATTACCTTGACGGGTTGCGGGGATTCAATAGATTGCTCCAATCAAATATTACCTTGACGGGTTGCGGGGTTGAAGATCCAAAGTCTCAAAAAGATGGCGGATGTAAATTATTGCGTGAGTTTTATTTTTCTTTCCTTAGCGAGTGTGTAGCTACTTATGAAAGCATGACATGAGGATTTTACACATAAGGCGAATGACTTATTACTCTTGAAACGGACTTATATTAATTGTGAGCGGTTTTTCAAGTAATGGATGAGAGGATTACTTAGGATTAAAACCGTGCTTCCTTATTTTTGGATTTTACATTTCTTATACTTCACACTTGAATAAATGACAAATTTGCCCACAAGCAATTTGCTCAAATAATAACCGGTTCCACATTTAATTGTCATGAATAAGTTGATGCACTTTTTACTTGTGAATGCAATGATCCCATTTTTAAGCTTGGTATGGGGAAAGTGAAACTTGAGGGTGATAAATGTCCATGGTACCCAAGCCCTAATCAAAGTCATTGAATTCTTTAATTGTGAGCGGTTTTTCAAGTAATGGATGAGAGGATTACTTAGGATTAAAACCGTGCTTCCTTATTTTTGGATTTTACATTTCTTATACTTCACACTTGAATAAATGACAAATTTGCCCACAAGCAATTTGCTCAAATAATAACCGGTTCCACATTTAATTGTCATGAATAAGTTGATGCACTTTTTACTTGTGAATGCAATGATCCCATTTTTAAGCTTGGTATGGGGAAAGTGAAACTTGAGGGTGATAAATGTCCATGGTACCCAAGCCCTAATCAAAGTCATTGAATTCTTTATGAGTTATTTCCATCAAAACCATTTCAAGAAAAATCAAAAAAAAGATATAGATAGAATTGTATTTTGTTCATTGCATTGTTAAAAGTCAAAATCATGCATCATGTAGTTTAGAGTAGTGTAGATGCATTCTATATGGCCAAGGTGGATTAATTATGAGGAGAATGTAAATTTGTGCTTTAAAATATATAGTATTGCATGAGGACATGACAATGTTCAAGTGTAGGGGATTTGATATGAGCAAAAACTCATATCAATTTATCAACAAATCACCCTAAAACATAACAAAAATACTTAAACTTTGTGCTATAAAGCGGAATTATGTGGTATGTTTTGTATTTGTGCTCAAATAGGTAAGAAGGATACATTTTCAAGCAAACAAAGGAAAATCAAGCTTAAATTGATGAAAAAGACAAAAGAGGATCAAAAGTGACAAGACTTTGAAGACAAAGGACCTATCTTGACAATCTGCCAAAGATGAAGGACTAAAAGTGTAATTTTGTAAAAGTCAAGATCAAAGTCAAATCTGGTCAACTCTCAAGTCAATTCAGTCAAAGGATCAAATTTGTTCAAGAATGAAGTTTGAAGGACCAATTATGTCAAAGAAATGAAGTTACAAGCTCAAAAATACAATCTGCCAAGTTCAAGGGTCATTTCTGCCAACTTTAGAAAGTATTGCAAGATCAATCCGTGTGAAAAGGCCAAGAACCAATGGGAAGCCAAGTAAACATTGACAAAGATCACCAGCTAAGCTGCCATTAAATGCACTCAGCCGCCAGAGTATTAAATACTCAATCTTAACAGTAATTCCCACTAAGACTCTTTTCAGCCAATCAGCGTGTGCCATGCAATAATCATTTATCCAAAAATAGATAGTGATCCGTGTCTTATACTGAGAGCCAGTTATATCTTGACACGTGTCATCTTCAACAAAACACATTGCCAGATTCGACTTGGAGCTAGAGGCGATTTCAAGGAAAGTTATAAACATGAAACTTGCTCAAAATCACAAGACGAGTTCATTCCAACCAACCAATTAACCTGAAATCAACTCAACAAAGAATCCCCAATTTGAGTTCATGACCTGCAAAATCAATTAAGCTCAATTGGACACGTGGAAGCCTGGGATTGGTTCCAACACGTCACCAACCCCAACTACTTCACTTCTCAAGTCTATAAATAGCATGTTTAGCCTTCATTTTCAATTGTTGTAGAAAAGTGTGAAAACACACACACTTTTAATTTTCTTCCACCATTTCTAGTTTTTAGTTCAACAACTCAAGAGTCTGACACACTCTTGAGTTTGTTAGTTAGTTTGTAACCAATTACCTACCTTTGTAACAACTTTCATTCAATAAAATTCAAATTCTCACTTTCCCGCCAATTCTCATTACCTTCTATACTGTTCATCTCCTACTACCTTGATACTCTTGTTGCTGTTTTGAGTTTGTTATGATCATACCTTGATCATAACTGACTTTGTGTGAAGATTGTAGATGCTTTGTTCTATCCAGTCTAGTTTCCCTAGTATTTGAAGAATTCAGCCATTATGATGATTCCTGTTGATTGTACTGATTGATTTGATTGTTGATAGGATAGTCTAGTGCTAAGGTGGTGGTTAGCACTAGAATAGAGAGCACAGCGCTCCTCTACTTCTCAAAGGTTGTTCCAAAAGGTGCAAACGCTTCTTGTTTTTGGTTCCTCTCAATTGTAAATGCCTGCTCAATTCTAGTTAATACTTGCTTGATTGTATGATAAAACTTGTTTTAGCATGTTCTTGATTTGATTCTAGTCATTTGGTAGCTTAATTGTAGCTTGAATCTGCTTAGTAGCTTAGTACTAAACCTGTTTTCACCTTATCTCAGTAACTTTAGCTTGGTTCATCATTTTGTGTTCTTGTTGTGATCATAGCTTATTACTAGCTCTAATACATCTCATTTTAGTACCTAAACTTAGCCTGATAAAGCTTTAACCTCAGTCTTGTCATTTGCTTAAAAAGTCTTCACAAAATTTCCAAAAGTTCAGTTTAAGTAGTGTTTGGCATAATCTTTTAACTGATTTTCAAGTGTTGGAATTTGGTGAGAATTGTTTCAATTTCAGTTAGTAAGTGATAATAAATGGTTTTGAGTCATTTTCAAGTCAAGATTTAAGTCAAAGAGGCAAATGGCATTGTAAAAAGTGTGGGTCAGTTTCAATCAGTTTTGTTCAGAAAAGTTGTGATTTTGATTTGCTCAGCATTTACTTGTTTCTTAATGAAATTCCATCAAACCAGCTCTCAATTCTAGGTCATAATATGAAGTTTTAGATTCTATAAGGATTTTGCACAGTATTTAGTATTCAGCAAGAAATAAGCCAAAATCTAAACCAATAAGCAAATGCATGTTTCTGTAAAGTGTAAACTGATTTTTCATATCTCATTATCCTATTCATAAACTGGTCCATTTTCTTTTACAAATTCACTTAGTAAGTGCTCATGGTTGATTTTTGAGAATTTGAGCTTATTGAAAAAGTTTGGTCAACGCTGGTCAACATAAGCACTACTTTTAGCTTATTTCAAATTCTGGGCTTATTACTGGATGCTTTTGAACAAGACTTGTTTTCCCATTCATATTTTGAGCTTATTAATCAGTTTCAATACTAAAATTCAGTTGTGCAAGTCTAGATTCCTTTATAGCTTATTTTGTGCTTATTGAAAAGTGCTTATCAGAGTTTTAGCCATTGTTAGCTTATTTCCTTTTACAGGTCTAGCTTATTTTTGATTTTAAGCATTTTGCAAGTGGTTTGGTTGATTTTGGTTGAGAAATAAGCTCAAACGAGCTTATTTGTGTTTGAAGCCCGTTTTTAGTTAAAACTTTTCAAAAATTGCTTTTAGGTCCTTAATGTTTAAACTGTTTGTAAAGATGGCTAATCTTGCATCTTTTTAGGGTTTGCTTAAATCAGGTCCTTAAACTTTCAGAGTTTGTTAATATTCAGTTAGTTAGTTTTGAATTTGTTAAGAATTGGTTAGTTGTTTGCAAAGTTTTCATTTTTGCCCCTCATAGTTAACTGTTTTTACACTTTCAGTCCTTGTACTTGTTAGCTTTACATTTTGGGCATTTACTTTTCATAGAATTTACATTTTCAGTCCTTTTAGTTTGAAAAATTTACATTTTGAATTTTAATTGAATAAATTCTTGGTATTTGCACAGTGTTTTACATATAAGTAGACAATATTTTTCAGTTTTGCAAGGCATTGTTTGAATTAGCAAATAGAATATCCAAAAAATATTAACAACCAAAAACAGTTAAAAACCCGATATTGTTAGGACTTTCAATTGACAAGAACTGAGAAAAACGAACTTCATTATACACAATTTCAGCTAACAAGATTAAATGAGGTGGAATGCCTCTATTTATAGGAGATTAGGGAGGTAAGCATGTGTTGGAAGCTTCCTCCTTTCTTTCTTTCTTTCTCGTCTTTTTGTCTTCTAAATTCTTTGACTTTTTTGACTTTGTCTCGGGATTAATTAAAATCGTCTTGTAATTTCTTCATTAATTAGATTTGAGTTCTTCGACTTTATTAAACTTCCGTCTTTAGACTTTTCTTCGATAAATTTTCAGAATAGGTCTTGGACTTCCGCTCTTTTTACACTCTTGATCTTTTGACTGCGTCTTTTGTCTTTTTCTTCGATAAAAGCCCGTGAAAGTCCGTGTTTTCTCTCCTTTTCACGTTTTGGTCCTAAATCACAACCAAAACACAAACCACACATAATTCTGACATTTACGACATAAAATACACGTTTTGGCTTGGTTATTATTATAATTAAGTGGTAAAAGGATAAGTG
Source organism: Glebionis coronaria (assembly GCA_025667525.1). Lineage (NCBI taxonomy): Eukaryota > Viridiplantae > Streptophyta > Magnoliopsida > Asterales > Asteraceae > Glebionis > Glebionis coronaria. Next base: position 484,308,299 of record CM046875.1, on the reverse strand, counting down.
TTTTCACACTTATTAAATCCCCTACACTTGACCATTGCAATGTCCTCATGCAATGCATTAATTACAAAGCAAGTTTTACATTTTCCATCACAATCAATCCACATTGGCCTTTATTAAAGACAAAATATTTAAAGGAAGAAAACATTTAAAAAGATTAAAAACTTACCTTAGGATTTTGGAATGTCATGAATGATTATCACCCTCAAGTTTCACGTTCCCCATACCAAGCTTAAAAACGAGATCATTGTTATTATAAGTTAGCAATCTATCACAAACTCATGTGGGCCAATTATTTACTTAGACTCCCTTATTCCTAGGTGTATCTCTTATATTTTATTGTTGTCTTGAATGATCACGAGGATGCATTGTTGACTTATTTTGATAGTTATTTAGGCTGAAAATAAAGTGGGACGATTTAATCAATAGTTAGCTAAAGGACAAAATCTTTTAAAACTGCTTCTCGGGACCTCATAAAGTTCATATCTTGGCATAACTCGCTTCACGATTTGAGACCTTTCTCGGACCGATATTTGGCAGCGACTTCATACTTCAAATCTTGAGAGACGTTCTCTTCATAATAGGAATTTCTTCACTTGAACTTTTTGAGAGATTCTTCATATTTGGACCACGACTTCTTCATTTTTATCCAATCTTTATTTGGGATTTTGATATACAACGATCCGCCTCCTTTTAGGACTTGGATCTATTTATCCTCATACCTTGTTAGGGCCTTTTTGGATAGACTTCTCCATGATCTTTAGGGGAGTATTTGCTTTTCGTCGTGTGTCTCGATCCTTCATATTGATTTTTGATAAATGATTCTTCACATCACTTGGGATCTTTAGCAACAAAATGTAGCCCTCATGCCTTGTTAGGGCCTTTTTGGACTCGCCAATCTTCGCATCCCGCTTCAATTAGTTATGCCTTGGCTATGAACTCTAATTAATACCGGGCAACTTTTAAACGATCTTGGGCTAGAAGCTAAGTAACTTTTCAAATCGTACAACCTTATTTATAGCAAATATATTTATTAACAAGCAATGGGATAAAAAGCTCATAATCAACTCACATTAATTTATGAAAGAATACCAAACTTATAATTGACTCTATCATCTCTCGTTCTCCACAATTTAAAATCTCAAGGAATGAGACTCGTGGATGCTTAGCCAATTAAATCAAAGTTTCGGGGTTTCAAGTCATCTATAGGATCTTGCAACTTCTTAGACTCTTTCAAGTTTAGAATTCACATTTTAAAGTTCCCTTGATAAACGACTCTCTAGGATCAATTATAGGAACTTGCGAAAAGTTCTTGTTCTTAACCCGTGAGAGTTAAGACTTTCGCGTTTTAAAGTTCCTATATAAAAGCCTAGCAAAACTTGACTTAAACACGGGATACTAGCTAGAGTAAACTTAGATAATTAAACTCGGGTTGAGTCAAAAGATTCACAACGATAAAAAATTAAAACCACTTTATTAAAATTTATTCTAGTAAAGAAAGAAAATAATTATAACAAAGATAAATACTAATAGGCCAAAATAGATCAAAAATTTTGAAAAATGTCGAAAAACAATTTTTTGGTTAAAATGTGGAAAAATACAAGGAAAAGCCCACTTAACTTCGATAGAAGTCCCCCTACACTTAATATAAACATTGTCCTCAATGTTTAAGCATGTGGAAGTAAACTCCCCTACACTTAGGACATTGTACATGTTGTTTAAATCTTGCTAAGGAAGAGACAACTAAAGTGATTCCTATTTTAATATTGAAGAATATAAAATAGAGAATCAAAAGAGTTTAGGATAGAACCGGGAAGACGGGTACACGGAATCACGGGTCGTCAAAAGTCATCAAGAATGGATCTTTGAAAGCTCGAATCCCTGCATATGATAAGAAAGAAACCAACAAACACATACTAGGGTCTTCCCCTACACTTATTATAAAAACAAAAGAAAAAGGGTAGATACTGCGGGTTGCCTCCCGAGAAGCGCTTGTTTTTGTTCACCGAATCATGAGCCCGACTCGACCTTGATTAGCATAGGAAGAAGCTTGAAACATATCCACCGGGATCAAATACATGGTTTTCATCCATCAAGTAGCACAAGCTTAAGGCGAACAAGGCAAGCCAAAGAAGAGTAGGAAAGGTTCCCTTAAGCAGTTGTTGAGCACGGTGGTAGCAAGGGTGATGAGGTGCAAGCATATCTCCATTGTTTCCAAAAATCTTTCCTTTTATTTCATCAGATGGATACTGAGATGGCTTAAATATTGCAATATCGGGGTCAAACACCTTTTCCTTTAGGGGAAAATAACACTCAGGCTCAGTAGACTTGGAAGAGGATCCGCTCATAAATCGCATAATCTCATCCTCAGAAGGTGGATAAAGAGGTGTCAAGACATAAGTACTGCGGATGGTGGTGTCTTCCGGATTCTTCTCCTTTGGAACGGGTTTCTTCATATCCAAAGAAGGATAAAGAGCATCATCAAAGTCCAAGGAGGAGAATCATTCTCATTTGGGAAGTAAGTGTTGAGAAAAGTAGCAAAATCCTCCTCAAATGAGTAGTCATCCAAAGTAGGATCAAGCATTGTTGGTGGAGGATATTCATCAAAAGTAGGAGTAAGGTCATCATAAGAAGAATCACTCGAGAGAGTATCAATATCATCAAAATCATCATAAGTTGGTATGTCTGGATACTCTGAAACAAAATTATCATAATCATCCCCATCGGAACTAGAATTGTCATCATAATCATCATAGACCGGTGGAGAATCAGAAATTGGTGGAGGATCTAAATTGGAGAGAGAATCATCCACGTCATCGTTGAACAGTGGATTATCATAGCAAGAATCAAAAAGAGGATTGTTGTAGACGACAAAATCATCAAGCACATTAATCATATTCGCTGATTCTCTTCCATTGGGTTTGGTTGTGATCTTCCCCATTTTAAATACTTGAGCATCATTCCCGATCCTTAAGGTTAACTCACCTTCGGCAACATCGACTAAGGCTTTTCCGGTTCTCAAGAATGGCCGACCAAGTATTAACGGAATACGAGGGTCCATTTCATAATCAACGACAACAAAGTCGACCGGAAAAGTGAAGGTGCCAATTTTAACAAACACATCTTCGACAATACCAACGGGGTAAGCGAGAGTTCTATTTGCTAGCTCAAGAGTCATCTTTGTTGGTGTAAGATCGGTTAATGATAAATTTTTCCAAACACTTAAAGGCATCAGATTTATACTTGCCCCGAGATCAGCTAAGGCAGTAAATTCTTCGGTTTTGTTAAAAATGCAAGGCGACACAAAACGACCGGGATCTCCAAGTTTTTCCGGAAGTTCTTTAAGAATGACTGCAGAACAGTTTTCATTTAAGCATGTGTTGACAAACTCAGCCATCTTTTCCTTCTTATTGAGCAATTCCTTGAATGCTTTCACAAATTTCGGCATTTGGACAAGTGCTTCAACGAGGCTAATGTTGAAATTCATTTGAGAGATCATCTTCATAAAAGAAGTGATTTGAGCATCCTCTTTAGTAAGCAATTTGATCTTGTCTAACCGAGAAGGATAAGGGATGTTGGGTTTATAGGTGGAAGGTGGGGTTGGTGAAGGGTTCTTCTTAGGTACTTCTGCTGGTAGATGTGGAGACGGTAATGGAGAACTAATACTAGGAGTAGGAGTAGGAGGGATAAATGGTGGTGGAAGAGGTGTAGATGGAGTAACTGGGGGAGGGATAGATGGTCCTACTAAGGTTGCTCCACTGCGTGTAGTAATAGCACTCACATTCGCTCTTGGGTTGGTGAAGGTATTAGAAGGAAGAGAGCCCGAAGTAGAGGGTTAAGCAGTTGGTAAGAAACTAGCCAGCATATTCTTCAAATCATTTGTTTGAGTGCTAAAAGAGGTTTGTATATCATGTCGAAGCTCGGATCTAATATCATTCCCTTGCTTAGTGATATCTCCTTTCAAGTTGATAATTTGGATTTGTAGATTCTTGATTTGCTCTCCTTGGGTCTTCATCAAAGCTTCAACATCATGATTAATGGGTGGTGCTTGTTGAGCGGGTGAGTGATAAGGATTAGAAGCTCGAGGTGGGTTTGGGTTGCTTCTATTGTAGTTGTTGGGGTTGTGGTTTTGAGGAGAAAAACCGGGTGAAAGAAAGTTGTTAGAACGATAACATAGCAAGTTACGATCACCTTGAGATCGATCTTGATGGCTTTCCGTTGAATAGTTACCATAAGCTGCATACACGTTTTCCGGATTGTCATGAGTAGACGGACAATCAGTGTATGAATGAGGACCGCCGCAAGTCTCACAAGGAAGTGCTACAGCTTTAACTTGTTGTTGTTGATTTGTAGCCAAAAGTTGCATATTCTTGCTCATTTCGACCATTGCGCGGGTCAATTCGGTGATATCAGGGTTTGAAGAAGTAGAAGAAACATTGACTCTCGGGTTTGATCTTGAGGATGCGGATGAATCCCAATTTTTGTGATGAGTAGTCATGTTCTCTATAAGCTCTCTACACTCCTCAGGTCTTCTTTACATAAATGTGCCACCGGCGGCTGCATTAATCGTATCACGATCACGAAAAGTTAAACCATTGTAGAAAGTATCAATTAAGGTGACGGGGAGCATGTTGTGGTTTGGACATCGATCAATCAAAACATTATATCGTTCCCAAGCATCAAAAAGTGATTCATCGGGTTCTTGAGTAAATCCACTAATTTGATTCCGAAGGCTCATGACCATGGATGGTGGAAAGTAGCGCGACAAAAATCGTTGAGTCATCTCATCTCAAGTATGAATTGAATTCTTCGGAAGACGATCAAACCACTTTTCGGCATGGTGGGATAAGGTGTGTGGAAATAGGTGAAGGCGAAGAAAATCCATAGTGACACCGGGCAACTTCATGCTTTGAGTAACGGTAATGAATTTGTCGAGGTGTTTGTTGGCATCATCATCCGGTAATCCGCGAAATGGACAAGTGTTTTGAACTTGTTGGATCATGTGATGCTTCAACAAAAAATCTGGAGCCGTGATTTGCATCGGCGCAATCGGTCCTCCTCGTCCATTCATCGTAGGTTGACACAGCTCCTCCATCGTTCTAAGATCAGGTGGGGGAACATTGTTGTTATTATTATTTTTGAGGAGCGGTGGGTTATTGTTGTTGTTCACACCAGCCATATCTAAATCTTCACGAGTCTCGGGCTCTGAATAAGTTGAAGATCTAGTACGCATACACCTGTAAAAGCAAAAGAAAAAGATACCAAAGAAATAGAGAATATATATGTACGTGTAAAAATAAAAATAAAAATCTTTTTGGATTGTTGAAATTTTTTTATTTTTATGGATTTTTAACAATTTTTAATTTTTATGTATTTTTTGAAAATTTTTGAGCAAGAAAAATAACGTTCACGTGTGAACGGATCCCAAAATTCAACGCGTCTCTCACAGAAAACCGTTAATCTTTACGAAAAGAGCCGGCAGCGGCGCCATTTAATACAAGGCTTTTCCAAGTATAAAAATTAAGTTCTTTGAATATGTCTAATCGAATTGACTACTGGTTTAAGTGTGCGACTCAGTCGTCTTTTGGTGGGAAACAAATAGATTGGTCGTTGTAGTAAAATTAAATTGCAAGACGTTAAACTAAATGACGGTAATTAAAGCAAAAACTAATTAAAACGTAAATGGTGCAAAATTTAAAACTTTTAAAAGTAAATGACGAGAAATTAAATGACGTAAAATTAAAACTTGACGAAAAGTAAATTAGACAATGTAATAAAAATGAAAATTTAAAAACTTAAAACAATGCAAACTTAAAAATAAAACTAAGTCAAAATATTAAAACAAAACCAAATCCGTCGGAATCCACCTATCGGAATCCGATCGGAATGTAAGCCGTCGGAATGCACTTACCACTCTATCGGAATACCTATCGGAATCCGATCGGAATAATTGAGATAGAATCTAACGGAATAATAACAACTAACTTCTGTAGGAATATATTAAAACGAATCCATCGTAATACTTAAGACGAAAACATCGGAATACTTAAAATGAAACCATCGGATTGTGGCTATTGAAAATTTGGCAGCACTTCGTTTCAATAAGGCCTTAAGACCCGTCGCAATGTACGATCGCAATGAGCAATCGCAATCACGATCGGAATAAGGGAGAAAGAACCGTCGGAATCTCAAATCCCTAATCCAATGTCACGATCGGAATAAGTGAAGCTGTCGGAATTTAAATACCTCTTTTCGATAGAATGAAATTCGCAATAAGCAAAATCCAATTAAGCACTTTGACAATAAGCAAATACCAAAAATTTAATTAAAACAAGAATAAGTAAAACTAAACAAGCACGAATTTAAAACCTTTTCAAAACACAAAATAAGCAAACTTTTAAAAGATAAAACTTTTAAGAAAATTTTAAAGCTACTAAGCTAAATACAAAATAAGCCAATAAGCATGTCAAGCTCAAAGCTTAAATCGTACGAAAACCTAGATAAGAATAAAAAGGTAAACTTTTTAATCAAATAAGCAATAAGATTAAGCAAAGTGAATGCTTAATACGAATCAAAATCAAATCAAAAGCAAGAAAAGTAGAATAAGAATGATAATGAAAAGCTTGATTAAAGGAAAATAAAGATTCAATAACAAAATTAACTTACTTGGAATTAAAGGCAAGAAATTTAAGGTGCAAGACAATGAAATTAAATTGACAACTAAGTAAATGACATGAAAAATAAAGGTGGAAAGACTAAGTTGTCAATTTAGCTAACAAGATTAAATGAGGTGGAATGTCTCTATTTATAGGAGATTAGGGAGGTAAGCATGTGTTGGAAGCTTCCTCCTTTCTTTCTTTCTTTCTCGTCTTTTCGTCTTCTAAATTCTTCGACTTTTTCGACTTTGTCTCGGGATTAATTAAACTCGTCTTGTAATTTCTTCATTAATTAGACTTGAGTTCTTCGGCTTTATTAAACTTCCGTCTTTAGACTTTTCTTCGATAAATCTTCAGAATAGGCCTTGGACTTCCGTTCTTTTTACACTCTTGATCTTTTGACTTCGTCTTTTGTCTTTTTCTTCGATAAAAGCCCGTGAAAGTCCGTGTTTTCTCCCCTTTTTCATATTTTGGTCCTAAATCACAACAAAAACACAAACCACGCATAATTCCGACATTTACGACATAAAATACACGTTTTGGCTTGGTTATTATTATAATTAAGTGGTAAAAGGATAAGTGTTTTCACACTTATTACCATGCTATCAATCATCAATACTTGAGAGATATGCTTAAAAATCAACACAAAGATTGAGTGAATTCATATGTTTAAAATCATTTTTGAATACAAGATCATTTTTCCCGAGCTACGTTGTTATTCGCCCACATAAAATATATATGTTTATATTGCACTAAGCTTATGATACCGCGGCTGGACATAATTAGAAACCAACAATTGCCCTTATGCAGGTAGTCTGCCAAACTAACCCAAATTTTGCAAAATAAAGTGTATCTGTTTAGCCTAGGTCAAAATCATTAGCTTCCATCAAGTGCGACTTGCCCAAATAGGGGATGTCAAACCCCAAATAGTACTATTCACAATACTAGCGCTCATTTTCTAAAAATGATTAGTAATTCACAATTAAAAAAGGACTTTAAGGCAGCAGTAAACATAGTGTCAATAAACATATCTAGAAAGCATACCAAAAACGTTTGTATTCTAAATGTAGCATATATCCCCCTCACGGGTTTCAAATCATTTAATAATCAGTGCTAGTGAGGCTATGAACACGCCTTATACCCAAAGAGTCTGAATCTCGTCAGATTATATTTCAATCACATTTTAACAACTTAGTCTCATAAACCTAGATTAACACATTTATATACGTATCAAGTCTTTTGACTTTGAGATCAACACGTTTTAAATAATAATTATATATTCTTTGATTTATAAATTTTCAAATTATAGCATCATTGTTCGGGTCACCATACTCATAAGGCATTCTATAAACGTTTGAGGAGCGATGGCACTTTAAATCGTAAACTCAACCATTCAGTCAGAACGTAATATCGAGATAAAACATGTTTGTACAAAGTTCCCTACTAAGATGATATATTATATTTTAGAAACTTATTCAAAGATTAGTAGATTATCTCATTATTACATTTTATGTCCTTTAGTTTTAAAGTTGGCAAAAATAGTCCTTTTAGTTTATATAACTTTAGAAAATAGATTTTATTATTGAATTTTCATCCATGTGGTTTTATAAATGATAAATGATCCTTAAATTTTATATGTTTGGAATATTTACATTTTTAGCCCTAAAGTTATAAGTATAGTATATTTACACTTTTAACCCTTAATGTATATAGTTTTAATATTTACATTTTTAACCTTATAATATTAACCTTAAGGTTTCAAACTTTACAGTATCAATGCTTATAGTTTTAACTTTAGTGAATGATACTTTTGGCCCAAAATGTTTATAGTTTCAAGAATGACAGTTTTAGTCCCTATACTTGTTTAAAATTACATAACTAGCTCAAATTTGTACAAAATGATCTAAGAACATAAAACAAAGTTTATAAACAAAAACATATTTATAATCATAATAACATTAGTTTTTCAGATCTATAGCTTTTGAAATGGATTTTATCTCACTATTTCATGTAATTTATAAAACTAGGATTTTATTATATCTTTAGCTTATAAATTATATTTTAGATTATTACATGAACTAAGACTTATTAGAATAACTTATTAACATCTTATTAACATAAAAAAAGTCTCAAAATAGTATCAGAACAAGATCTAAGCTTAAATAACATAGTGATTACCTAGGTAGCTCCAAAATAATTTAAAGGGAACACAACTTGTTCACAAAGCTTCAAGAGCTTCAATGGCTTCTTTCTAGACCTGGTTTTTGGTCTTATGAGTATCTTAGAACCTTTGTAGAAATGTAAAATCATAATGGGTATTGAGATGAAGGAAAATGGGGTGCGAGTTTCAAATGAATGGGAAACGCCCTATTTATAGTCATTTATACGACTTAAGCCTTAAGAATTGATAACCTAGGTTCCTTACACGTTCATGGTGACTAAGGGAAGCTCCGTGATGAGTATTGAGGGCTAGAAGCTTAAAAATTCAATGGTAGAAGTGTTGGAATGATTTCCGGCCATAAAATGTACAAGGATGACAAAGTGCCTTCAAGTAGGTGATGCACCTATGTTGTTGGTTGCTTAGGGATGGGAATATCTTCTACGTATCCTAAAGTATCTGCCTTAAGTTTTAATTTTAGAGGAAAGATCATATGAATAGGTCTTGGAGGGAAAATCCTAGCCGAATCTAAATCTAGGGCTTATAACTTTATAGTTTTATAATTATTGTAATTAAGGGTTTAGGAATGTGATTAGTGATGGATTAGGGTGTAATTAGTGTTTACACATTGTAATTAAGAAATTTTGGTCTTTGGTTTGAAGTTTAACATTGGTTTGAAGTGAAATAGGGAAGAAAACCTAGTTGGATTAGGGTTTCTAATGATCTATGGTTCAATCCTTGTTAAAGTCATTATTCTTACTTTAACTAATGATGTAAACTCAATTTATATCTTCTACATTGTCCTTAATGTGTTCATGGAGTCTCTACACTTGTTTTATTAAGTTATTCCAAGTAAAAATGTTTAAAGAGTGAAAATACCTATTTTGACCTAATTTATAAGTCATGCATTGAAATGTTGTACCTTGCGCATTAAGGTATTTGTACGTTATCTTAAGATGATATTACAACCTAAATGTAATGCTAAGAAGTTTGTACACTTGTCCTATAAGACTATGCATTGATTGTAAGTAAAATGGGTAATATAGGGGTTTTTAGGTTACTATGCCTAAATGACTTGTACCTTAGGTTATTTGTGTTTACATCATTGTCTTAGGTTATTTTAGGCCTTATAAATTTGTGTTTAGGGTTTCTAAATATTATACACACTTAGTTTAATGAGTTGTGTAGGGTAATCATATTTTAGGAGGTAATAGGCTTAATTAGAATCCTATGCTTTAAAAACTTGTACTTTGTGCATTAATTATTTGTACATTGACTAGAAGTGAAAATATAGTCTTAGTATGATACTTAGTTGAGTTTATAATTAGTTACAAAAGATGAGATCTTAATTCAATATGAAATGGATTTTAGGTGGTGATCTAGACTATTATGTACAATTACTTGTACTTAGCTTTATATGGTGTGTACTTACTATTCTTGGATGAAATTATACTTCCAAATGATAGTTTATAACTTGTTTATAACCCTTGATACTTATTCATAGATGTTGTACATTTATACTTCATAATTATTGAGTTTACCATCCATTTATAGGGTATCTAGGGTAATTTAGGGCATTTAGTTATATTTGGGATGTTCTCATTCATAATATACTTATTAGATTACTTTTAGAACTCAGACTTGATATATGTACATAGTGTTTACAACATATAGGAATATGTTGAAGTGGTAGTTTAGGTTGTGAGAATCAATTCATCTTACCAAGTAAGGCATGAAAGCAAAAATTTCTAGTGAATTTTCATATTCATACAATCATAACACATAGCACAGATGTGAAATTTATAGGTTGTTATAGCTAAATGGGTAGCGGGCTAAACGGACGGACTAAACGGACGCAAGCTAAAATAAAAAATAACATATGAAAATGAAGAAATAAAAAATAATAATACTCGTATGAAAGTCGGAAAAAGAATTAAATATGAAAACATTTGTCGAGTAGCCTATTTAGTATTATACATACGCCCAAAGAGCCCATTTAGCGTTTTACATGTGCGCCCATTAAGCCCATCAATAATAATTTATGTGCAAAAATTGCCCTGTTCTTTTTAAAAAGGCGTCAAAAAGTATCCATAATTAGCAATATGGCAAGATTTGCCACCTCTATGCAAAACAAAAATCCTGTGAGTCAAAACTTGTCGTCGTCTAATCGTTAAAAAGTTATCAACTTTTCGTGACCGATTAATCAGTTAAATAATAAATCAAACATGATTAATGATGATCAAAGACGGTTGATGATGGTCACATTTGTTGAAAACATGCAAATCTTAATAGAAACGTTTAACATGTTTTAATCACTTATGATATTTGTTTATATCAATTATAAGTTGGAGCTTTAAGGAAAATCTTGTAGAAATACACAAAATTAGTCGAAAATACCCAAAACTTGTCAAAGTAACAATCCGATTAATCCCGCCTAGACCCACTACAAACTATAAGGAGGTCGACCGTCCGACTAACGATTCACGACTTTTTTGCAACCTTGATAAATAAGTTTTTCACATTTGGTTATTTTGTGATTTTTAGATAGTACTACTTCCTAGGTGTCAATATTATCGACATGACCCGAACCCGACCTGAACATATTCAGGTCGGGTTACTCGGGTTCAAATTTCAATTCGGGTTAATCGGATCAACCCGAATAACCCGAATTCAAAATCAGGACAGACATCGGGTAGAAAAATCATGCCTAATTCGGGTTCGGGTCAACCCGGTTGATCCGAATAAGAATTTTTTTTTATTTTTTTTTCTTAATTTAAATTTAATATAATTTCTATTAAAAAAGGTAAAAAAAATATCTTTTTTATATTTTACCCGAATTCGGGTTGACATGAACCCGAATTGACCTAACTCGAATAGTACTGAACCCGAGTAACTCGAGTTCAGATCGTGTCGGGTTCGGATAACTTTTTTTTAGCCTTGACCCGAATTAAACCCGACCCGAACCCGACCAAACCGACCCGATTCCCAACCCTACTTCTATCTCATATCAAATGTTCACTTGACTTTTAAAGTAAATTTTCTTTTTAAACTTTCACCTTATATGTTTTATTGTACTTGTTAAAAGTTGTAAAATGAAAAATACATATAAAGCACAATCTATGCGTATACTTTATCTTAAATTTTATATAACACAAAAAAATTATGTAAAGTAAAAGTTAAAAGAAAAAAATCCAAAAGGTTAAAATGTCATTTAATTTAAAAGAGAGAAAGTACAATTTTGTAGAAAACTCGACACATATTTGCAAGTCAGTGAGATGTTTTTCGCTAACCAAAATGACGTTTTATGCGACTATTTCAAAATCGACATGACAATTTCTTCTTATAAAAAAAGTTTAATTCTTTTTTAATAGACAAAAACTCATCAATTAAACATGAAAATATACCAATCGAGGTCTCATTTATAAGAAAAAAATGTCACTTCAATCTTAAAAATAACATTTCACCTTGAAGAATATGTAATCTTTTATGGTTTCTAAAGAGATAGAATGATATAGAGTGGTTGGGAGAAAAATACACTTTAGAGAGAAAGTAGAATAACTATGTGAAAATGTATAATCAACCAACACCCTCTCCATCTAAGGAAAAGATCTATATACCCATATTTATATATAGACATGGGTCGGTGGTCCAAGCCCATTAGGCTTAGACCTGTTTACATTTAATATCAAATAAACTAACTACGAGTAATAACTGACTTTTGGTTGGTTAATAAAAAGGTTTTTGCTTGCAAGATCTCTCTTTGCGTTGCTCGTACCCAATTGATATATATTGTTGTTTCGTTCTCGGTATCTTCTCGAATCGATCACGGTCAAAAGTGGAATCGTTGTAATTGGTGACTAAAAAGGGGGAGCTTTGGTCTAAATCTACTAAAATTATAAAGGCAAGTAATAATAAAATTAAACTAGAAACTAGAAATGAAAATAAATCCAGAATTTAAACGAAACAGTAGAAAATACCTTAATGAAGAATAAAACTGGAAGTCTCTTATTCGGAATGTTTCTTGCTATGCGGAATACACTGCTCTACTCGGAATGTTTCCCTTACTCGGAATAATTAAGGCCATGCGGAACAAAAAGTCTTATGCGGAAAGTAAGCTATACGGAAAAATTGTCTTACTCGGAATAATCTTCCTTATGCGGAATAAATGGAAAATTGCCATATTCGGAAAGCAAGATCCTATTCGGAATAATGGGACTATTCGGAATATGAAAAATATTCCGAATAGAGGAAATGGAAATCAGCCTATGCGGAATAAATGACAAATTGCCCTATGCGGAATGAATGTTCTATTCGAAAAGTTATGACTATGCGGAATATCTTAAAGAAAAACCCTATTCGGAAAACCTTGGAAAGAAAGCCTTACTCGGAATATTAGATATTCCGAATAGACAAGAAAATTAGCCACTACTCGGAATAATTGAAATATTCCGAATAGACACAACCCCAGATTCCCTATTCGGAATCTGGGCAAGATCAGGAACTAGGAATGCGAGGAACAGGGGAAATCAATGAACGAGTTCAATTACCAAAAATTACCAAGTTTTTTACCAAAACTTAAACCAATTTTTACCACTAATCTTTTACTCATAGAAAGCTTGAATCCAAAACAACTAAATCTCAAAACCCACTTACTTTTGACAATCAAACCGTAAGAATAAAACTTAAGAATTAAGAATCAAAAAGATATGAAGAACAAGATGATGGAAAGATTAAAAGATGATTTGTATTAATGAATTAAGATTCAACAAACAAGAAAAGATTACACTTACACGAATGGAAGAAATTGAACAAGATGAAAACCACTCCTTAAGGGAGATGGTTCCTAAAAACTAGGAAGAAGAATAACTGAAAAACTAGAAGAGAGAGGCCGGATGTGTGAATGGGAGGAGTATTTATAGGCTTCTCCCTTGGTTGGTGAGTGGGCTTTCTTCCCTTTTTTTTGTCTTCTCGTCTTTTCAGAAAAGTTGACGTTTTCGATTCTGATTCGGGATTTGTCGTCGATTAAATTCAACTCGTCTTTTAATTTCTTCGTTAAATAGACTTGAGTTTCTTCGACATGTGTAAATCTTCCGTCTTTGGTCCTTTTCTTCGATAAATCTTCAAATAGGCCCATTGACTTCAAATCTTTTGCATCTCTTGGACAATAGACTTCGTCTTCAGTCTTTTTCCTTGATAAAACCCGTGTAATCCCATGTTTTCTCCAATATTTATCCGGTTGGCTCTGAAAACATAACAAACACACAAACCACGCATAATTCCAAACAAATGACATTAAATACGCGTTTTGGTCTTGTTTTAGCAAGAAATAAGTGGTAGAAGGATGGGTGTTTTCACACCTATCAAATCTCCTACACTTAACCATTGCCATGCCCTCATGCAATGCTTAGTGATAAAGCAACTTTACACTTTTTTTCATAATTAATTAACCTTGGCCTTATTCGAATACTACTAAACAAAAATTAAAGTACTAAGAGAAATCAAAACTTTTAAAGTAAACAAAAGGATAGAACATAGCTATGTGGAAATAACTTGTAAAGAGATCGAGGACTTACATTAGGGCTTTGGTGCTGCGAAGATTTATCACCCTCAAGTTTCACGTTCCCCAAACTAAGCTTAAAAACGAGATCATTGTTATTATAAGTTAGCAATTCAAACACTTACACACATGGCTTAATTAAATGCTTAAACTCCCTTATTCCTAGGTGTATCTCTTATATTTTATTTTTGTCTTAGAATGATCATGAAGATGCATTTTTGGACTTATTTCGATAGTTTATTTAGGCTGAAAGCAAAGTAGGACGATTTGATCAATAGTTAGCTAAAGGACAAAATCTCTTAAAACCGCTTCTCGGGATATCAAAAAGTTCATATCTTGGCATAACTCGGTTCACGATCTGAGACCTTTCTCGGGCCGATATTTGGCATGTACTTCATACTTCATATCTTCGAGAGACGTTCTTGAGATAATGGTCTTCTCATCATAATAGAGTTTCTTCACTTCGAGACTTTTGAGGGATACTCCAACTTTGTTGACCACGACTTCATGATTATTTCTTCAATCTCTATTTGGGATTTTGAGATACAACGATCCGCCTCCTTTTCGGACTTGGATCTATTTATCCTCATACCTTGTTAGGGTCTTTTCGGATAGACTTCTCCATCATCTTTGTGGGAGTTGATTGCTTTTCGTCGTGAGTCTTGATCCTTCATATTGATTTTGGAAATAATGCTTTTCACATCACTTTTGGATCTTCAGCAATAAGATTGAATCCTCATGCCTTGTTAGGGCCTTTTCGGACTCGCCAATCTTCGCGCCCCGCTTCATAAGTTATGCCTTGGCTATGAACTCTTATCATTACCGAGCAGCTTTTAAACGATCTTGGGCTAGAAGCTAAGTAACCTTTCAAATCGTACGACCTTACTTATTGCAGATAAATTATTAGCAAGTGATGGGAGAATAGGCAAATAATTACACAAAGTGAGCTTGTGCAAGAATACCGACTTATAATTGACTCTATCATTTCTCGTCCTCCATAATTTAAAGTCTCAAGTAATGAGACTCGTGGACACTTAGCCTAATAAACCAATTAAGGTCTACATGGTTAAGGATACTAGCTAGAATAAACTTGAATAAGTCTATTCGGGTTGAGTCAAAATAAACGCAACGGGCCTAATATATCTAAGATATCTAAACTTGCTAAAACTATTTTATTAATTTTTCTGAATTTATTGCGGAATATACACATATGAAAGCAAAATAAAAATTTAAAAATTACGACAAAATGGCCAAAGTTGATAAAAAATTTGAAAAGTGTTGAAAAATATGATTTTCTGGTTAAATGAAGGCATTTTCATGGAAAAGTCCACTTAAAACTTCAATAGAAGTCCCCCCTACACTTAAGATAAACATTGTCCTCAATGTTTAAGCATGTGGGAAAAGTTTCCCCTACATTTATGACATTGTGCACGTTGGTTAACTCAAGTTAAGGAAGAGACGACTAAAGTGATCAATTTCAAATGCGAGTATGAAGAAAATTGAATCACGATAATTGAGAGATAGAACCGGATTTCGGATAACATGGGAGCACGGTTCTTCAAAGATTCCAAGAGTGCAATAATCCCTGTAATCACATCACCATCCAAAAACAAGCAACCTATAAAGCTCCCCCTACACTTATGATGAAAAACGGGAAAGGGGGATAGATACTCGGGCTGCCTCCCGAGGAGCGCTTGTTTTTGTTTACCGAGTCGCGAGCCTGACTCTGTCCCGAACTAATTCAAGGGAAACGTGGTGAGGGATGGAATCATCTCCTGAGAGATGTCCTCACCAACATACAATTTCAAACGCTGGCCATTCACCTTGAAGTTGGGCCCATTTGGCTGAGAAAGCTCAATGGTACCATAGGGAAAGACATTGGCGATGGTGAATGGACCGGACCAGCGGCTCTTCAACTTGCCTGAGAAGATCTTCAACCGAGAGTTAAAGAGTAAGACTTGATCACCAACGTTGAACTCTCGGTTCTTGATTTTAGCAGCGTGGATAATCTTGGTCTTCTCTTTGTAAATCAATGAGTTCTCGTAAGCTTGATTCCTCAATTCTTGTAGCTCGTTGAGTTGAATCTTTCGAAAATCACCGGCTTTGTTGATGTCGAAGTTAGCCCACTTCAAGGCCCAGTATGCCTTATGTTCCAGCTCGATGGGGAGGTGGCAGGCTTTCCCGTACACAAGACGATAAGGTGTACAACCAATAGGTGTCTTATAGGCGGTACGGAAAGCCCACAGAGCATCATCAAGTTTATCGGCCCACGAGGCACGATGCTCTCCCACAGTACGTTCCAAAATTCTCTTCAATCCATGGTTGGATATCTCGGCTTGACCGTTGGTTTGAGGATGATAAGCGGTGGAAAGACGGTGATTGACACCATACTTAGCCATGACTCTTGCAAATTGATCGTTGCAAAAATGAGTCCCGCGGTCACTGATAATAGCACGAGGAACACCGAAACGAGCAAACAGTTGTTTCAAGAAATTACAAACCACCCTCGCGTCGTTAGTAGGTAAAGCTTTTGCTTCAACCCATTTAGAAACGTAGTCGACAGCGACAAGGATGTATTTGTTGCCTTTAGAAGACGGGAATGGCCCCATAAAGTCTATGCCCCATACATCAAAGATTTCACACTCTTGTATGAAATTTTGAGGCATCTCATCTTTATGTGTGATCTTGCCTTGTTTTTGGCAAGCATCACAATGTTTAACCATCTCGTGAGCATCACGATAAATGTTGGGCCAATAGAATCCCGAGTCAAACACTTTTTTGGCGGTGTAGTTGGGACCAAAGTGACCACCGGTGGGTCCTTTGTGGCAAGCCTGGAGAATGTCCAAAGCGGCTGGTCCGTCAACACATCGGCGAATAATCAAGTCAACGCATTGTTTGAATAGAAAAGGGTCATCCCAAAAGTAAGTCTTAACATCGTTCAAGAACTTCTTCTTTTGTTGGGATGTTAACCCTTGGATGAGAACACCACCCGCTAAGTAGTTTGCAATATCGGCAAACCACGGGGTGCCATCAAGATTGGGATTTATAGACATTAAGGTCTCAAGGGGAAAAGAGTCATTGATCTCTTTGTTCGGATGGTCCCCTTGATATGGAGCCTCAAGTCTGCTCAGATGATCCGCGGCCAGGTTTTCAGCACCCTTCTTGTCACGAATTTCAATGTTGAATTCTTGAAGGAGTAAAACCCAGCGGAGAAGTCTTGGCTTAGAATCATTCTTAGTCATCAAGTACTTCAACGCGGAATGGTCCGTGTATACGATGGTGGTGGATAAAACAAGATAGGGGCGGAATTTTTCAAAAGCATAGACAACAGCTAAAAGCTCTTTTTCTGTCGTTGTATAATGCAATTGAGCCCCCGTCATTGTTTTGCTAGCATAGTGGATTGGTTGGAAATGTTTGTTGATCCTTTGTCCCAAAACCGCACCAATAGCGAAGTCGCTAGCATCGCACATCAATTCAAAGGGTAGCTCCCAATTAGGGGTAACTAAGACCGGTGCCTTAGTTAGCTTGTCCTTGAGAAGATTGAAGGCTTCGAGACACTCTTTAGAAAAGATAAAAGGAGTATCTTTTTCCAAGAGGTGGGTCATCGGGCGAGCTATTTTAGAGAAATCTTGAATGAATCGACGATAGAAGCCCGCATGACCCAGAAAGCTTCTCACACCCTTCACGGTTGAAGGTGGAGGTAATTTGGCTATGACATCTACTTTAGCACGGTCGACTTCAAGACCGGCTTTAGAGATTTTGTGTCCTAGCACAATGCCTTCTTTGACCATAAAATGGCATTTTTCCCAATTCAGAACAAGGCGAGTGTCTTCGCACCGCTTAAGCATACGTTCCAAATTGGCAAGGCAAGAAGAGAAGGAATCCCCGAAGACCGAGAAATCATCCATGAAGACTTCCATGGTTTGCTCAACCATGTCATGAAAGATAGCCAACATGCACCTTTGGAAAGTCCCGGGGGCATTGCATAAGCCAAAAGGCATTCTTTTATAAGCAAATGTGCCGTAGGGACAAGTGAATGTTGTCTTCTCTTGATCTTGGGGATCGATGGGTATTTGAAAATAACCCGAGAAACCATCCAAAAAGCAGTAATATTCATTACCCGCTAGACGTTCAAGCATTTGGTCCATAAAAGGTAGAGGGAAATGATCCTTTCTCGTGGCATCATTGAGTTTGCGGTAGTCTATACAAACTCTCCACCCAGTAACGAGACGGGTAGGAATCAACTCGTTGTTTGCACTGGACACAACGGTAATTCCGCCTTTCTTAGGCACACAATGGACTGGACTAACCCATGGTGAATCCGAAATAGGGTAAATCATACCCGCATCAAGAAGTTTGATAACCTCTTTTTTGATGACGTCATGGATTTTAGGATTCACCCTTCTTTGGCTTTGAATTGTGGGCTTAAAGTCGTCCTTCATGAGAATTTTATGTGTGCAAAAGTGAGGATCAATTCCGCGGATGTCGGAGATTTTCCAAGCGATAGCTCTTTTATGCTTCTTCAACACAGCGACAAGGCGGGCTTTTTCGTCTTCTTTCAGATCCTTTGCAATGATGACCGGTAACTTCTCGTCGTCCTCTAGGAAAACGTACTCAAGATGAGGCGGTAGGTCCTTAAGCTCGAGAGTAGGAGGATCCTCAGTAGATGGTGAAACTAACGATGGATCATCATTAGTCACCTCTTTAGGAGTAGGAGGAGACAATGGGTCCTCATTGAGAAGTCTCTCAATAGTAAGAATATCTTCATCCCAATTGGTGGACGAATTATCATACTTAATGTCGAGAGGACCCAAGCTAGCTTCGAACTCATCCAAGTCACTTTCTCCAAAAGGAGTCAATGCCGGAGCAAGTGAGGCAACGGTCTCAACATTGGGTAGAGAAGAGAGAGTAATTTTGCAAGCATCATGAAAATGTTCTTCACAAGCCTCATCGAGAACATCAATAGCATTAACACTCTCATATGAATAAGGTTGCTGAGAAATCTTACCCATGTTGAAGACAATTTGATCGTCACCAACTCTCATGATTAATTCGCCTGCGGCTACATCAATGAGAGTGCGACCGGTCCTCAGGAATGGACGTCCAACGATTAATGGAACACGAGGATCCATCTCGTAGTCAACGACGACAAAATCCGCCGGGAAGGTGAATTTATCAACGCCAACAAAGATATCTTCGGCTATCCCCACTGGATAAGCAACCGTACGGTTGGCTAATTCCAAAGTCATTTTAGTGGGGACTAGCTCGGGGAGAGATAATTGCTTCTAAACACTTAAAGGCATTAAGTTTATACTGGCACCTAGATCGGCTAAGGCCATGCAATTCTCTACTCCCGGGAAGTTGCAAGGAATCAAGAAGCGACCCGGATCACCAAGTTTGGTGGGCAATTTCCTTAAGAGCACTGCGGAGCAGTTCTCATTAAGTTGGGTCTGAGCAATGTCAAGAAGCTTTTCTTTATCACTTAGAAGATCTTTAAACATCTTAGCATATTTGGGCATGTGAGCGAGAGCCTCGGCAAAGGAGATGTTAAAATTCAATTGTTTAAACATTTTTAGAAAGTTTGAAACCTGAATATCATCCTTGCTCTTTTGCTTCTCTTTCCTCAACCTTGAAGGATAAGGTATATTGGATGAAGAAGAAGGCTTTAAGGGAATAGGATCACTCACAACCACGGGTGGTGGGGAAATGGGGATAGAAGGTGAAGGAGGTGAGGAAAGTTGCTCGGTTTCCTTGTTCACAATCACGGGTGGAGGTGTAGGAAGCTCAGTTTCCATATAACCTTTTCCACTACGAGTGGTGATTGCTTTCATCTCCCCTCTTGGATTCGCAACGGTATTACTCGGAAGAGTACCCGAAGAAGAGGGTTGATTACCTTGGATGAGCGAACCAATCATATCACGAAGGTGAACAGCTTGATTGTTAAAAGAGTTTTGCATGTTGGCATTAATAGCATCGCTGTGTTTGGCCATATCATTCCTTAGCTCGGCTCGAATATCGCTTCCTTGTTTCACCATGTCATTCTTCAAGTTGACAAATTGACTCTGAAGATTCGTTACCAGCTCACGATTAGTCTTCATGAACGACTCGACGTCGGGATTCACTGCCATCGGTTGATTGAGAGGTGGAGCTTGGTAAGCTTGAGAATTTCCTTGAGTTGGGTAGGTGTTTCTTTGGGATTGATATTGATTTTGAGCACGAGGTTGGGATTGGTTGTTTCGGTTATATCTTTGTTGTTGGTTTTGGTTTGCAGGAGGGAAACCGGGAGGAGCAAGATAATTGTTGGAACGATAACTTAGCAAGCTACGGTCTCCTTGAGGACGAGCTTGATAGCCTCCCGTGGGATATGTACCGTATGCCGCGTTAATGTTTTCAGAATAATTGCCTTGAGTAGAAGGACAATCATTATAAGAATGAGGACCACCACATGTGTCACAAGAAATAGCAACGGCTTTAGCTTGTTGAAAGTGGTTTGTGGCTATGGTCATGAAATTCTTGTTCATTTCAGCGAGTTGTCAAGAAATTTCAGTCATCTCAGGATTGGAAGTAGTAGAAGAAACATTGACTCTCGAGTTAGATCTTGAGGATGCGGATGAATCTCAATTCTTGTGGTGACTAGTCATGTTTTCAATCAACTCTCGACACTCCTCTGGTCTCCTTTTCATAAAAGTACCACCGGCGGCGGCATTGATCGTGTCACGATCGCGAAAGGTGAGACCATTGTAGAAGGTGTCAATGAGAGTGACGGGGAGCATATTATGATTAGGACAGCGGTCGATCAAATCATTGTATCGTTCCCAAGCATCGAAAAGCGATTCATCATTCTCTTGCATAAATCCACTGATTTGGTTACGGAGGTTAGTGACCATGGATGGTGGGAAGTAGCGCGATAAAAAGCGTTGAGTCATGTCGTTCCACGTATGAACAGAATTCTTAGGAAGACGGTCAAACCATTTTTCGGCATGGTGAGAAAGCGAGTGAGGAAAGAGTTGGAGGCGAAGGTCATCAATAGAAACACCGGGGGATTTCATGCTTTGGGTAATGGTTATGAATTTGTCGAGGTGTTTGTTGGCATCATCATCCGGAATTCCACGAAATGGATTCGTTTGTACTTGCTGGATCATGTGATGCTTTAATGAAAACTCCTGAGCCGTGACATGCATCGGTGCAATCGGGCCTCCACGTCCGTTCATCGTGGGTTGACATAGCTCCTCCATGGTGCGTAGGTCGGGTAAAGGTAGATTATTCATGTTTTGGTGAGGTGGGTTATTATTGTTGTTGTTATGTTGGGGGGGGGGGTGGAATATTGTTGTTGTTGTTGTGTACACCTGCCATGTCTAATTGTTCGAGAGTCTCGGGCTCTGAATAAGACGTGGATCGAGTACGCATACACTAAAAAGAAAATGCAAGAGAAAATATTTTTGGTTTTTATAGGTTTTTTTATTGTTTTTGTATTTTTGAAAATTTTATATTTTTATGGATTTTTTTGAAAATTATTGTGCTTGAAAATAACGTTCCCGAAAGAACGGATCCCAAAATCCAATTGTTCTCACAAGAAACCGTTGATCCTTACGAAAAGAGCCGGCAGCGGCGCCATTTTAATAACTGACTTTTGGTTGGTTAATAAAAAGGTTTTTGCTTGCAAGATCTCTCTTTGCGTTGCTCGTACCCAATTGATATATATCGTTGTTTCGTTCTCGGTATCTTCTCGAATCGATCACGGTCAAAAGTGGAATCGTTGTAATTGGTGACTAAAAAGGGGGAGCTTTGGTCTAAATCTACTAAAATTATAAAGGCAAGTAATAATAAATTAAACTAGAAACTAGAAATGAAAATAAATCCAGAATTTAAACGAAACAGTAGAAAATACCTTAATGAAGAATAAAACTGGAAGTCTCTTATTCGGAATGTTTCTTGCTATGCGGAATACACTGCTCTACTCGAAATGTTTCCCTTACTCGGAATAATTAAGGCCATGCGGAACAAAAAGTCTTATGCGGAAAGTAAGCTATGCGGAAAAATTGTCTTACTCGGAATAATCTTCCTTATGCGGAATAAATGGAAAATTGCCCTATTCGGAAAGCAAGATCCTATTCGGAATATGGAAAATATTCCGAATAGAGGAAATGGAAATCAGCCTATGCGGAATAAATGACAAATTGCCCTATGCGGAATGAATGTTCTATTCGGAAAGTTATGACTAAGCGGAATATCTTAAAGAAAAACCCTATTCGGAAAACCTTGGAAAGAAAGCCTTACTCGGAATATTAGATATTCCGAATAGACAAGAAAATTAGCCACTACTCGGAATAATTGAAATATTCCGAATAGACACAACCCCAGATTCCCTATTCGGAATCTGGGCAAGATCAGGAACCGGGAATGCGAGGAACAGGGGAAATCAATGAACGAGTTCAATTACCAAAAATCACCAAGTTTTTTACCAAAACTTAAACCAGTTTTTACCACTAATCTTTTACTCATAGAAAGCTTGAATCCAAAACAACTAAATCTCAAAACCCACTTACTTTTGACAATCAAACCGTAAGAATAAAACTTAAGAATTAAGAATCAAAAAGATATGAAGAACAAGATGATGGAAAGATTAAAATATGATTTGTATTAATGAATTAAGATTCAACAAACAAGAAAAGATTACACTTACACGAATGGAAGAAATTGAACAAGATGAAAACCACTCCTTAAGGGAGATGGTTCCTAAAAACTAGGAAGAAGAATAACTGAAAAATTAGAAGAGAGAGGCCGGATGTGTGAATGGGAGGAGTATTTATAGGCTTCTCCCTTGGTTGGTGAGTGGGCTTTCTTCCCTTCTTTTTGTCTTCTCGTCTTTTCAGAAAAGTTGACGTTTTCGATTCTGATTCGGGATTTGTCGTCGATTAAATTCAACTCGTCTTTTAATTTCTTCGTTAAATAGACTTGAGTTTCTTCGACATGTGTAAATCTTCCGTCTTTGGTCCTTTTCTTCGATAAATCTTCAAATAGGCCCATTGACTTCAAATCTTTTGCATCTCTTGGACAATAGACTTCGTCTTCAGTCTTTTTCCTTGATAAAACCCGTGCAATCCCATGTTTTCTCCAATATTTATCCGGTTGGCTCTGAAAACATAACAAACACACAAACCACGCATAATTCCAAACAAATGACATTAAATACGCGTTTTGGTCTTGTTTTAGCAAGAAATAAGTGGTAGAAGGATGGGTGTTTTCACACCTATCAACGAGCCCGTAATGCTATCGTTGGAGCGACCAAGACTTCCAGCGGTAAAACCGTATTTCCAACAATCTCCCTCTAAGGTAGTTCACTCCAAGTTACAAAATTCTAATCCTAGCATATGATACTAGTTCTTATTTCTTGTGCTTGTAGTCCTTTCTTTTCTTTTTCTTTTCCTTGTGAATATGAATTGAGAATCTTTAGACTTTAGGCTTGGCGCATATTCTTTCGGCCTTGACTTGTACGTGATCATTTGAGCATTCAGAGATCATCATCACGTGCGACTCTTGCCTTCTTGTGATAATTGCCTCCTTGTTACTTCTGTTCCCACATACTCATACTTTGTTGATTTCTTAAAAGCTTTAGAGTGTAATATAGCGGAAGTATTCATCTTTGGCTTTCATGAGGTCTTTTGAAGTAATAAGCTTTAAGTATGAGCATGTGAGGATGACTTCATTAAGTACACCGCAATGCCACCTTCTTGATAAGTTGCATGAAACAATCAACAATAAAAGATAGATGCGGACGTAATGACTTTGTCATACGTCCTAACTCGGTAGCGTTTTACCTTCGGTCGGTGATGATCGTTAGACGGTATTACGTATCGTATATGTGACAGATAGACTCGATTAAGAACCTTCTTGTCGTACTAGCATGTTATCGTTACCCGATCGTCTCAAAGTAGACAACGCGGTAAGAGTGAATCCTTTGGATAACATTATCTGCATGATTGAAGCTGTCAATACAGATACCTTGAACATGTTTGATTCAAATAAGAATCGCGCCATTGTTGCTTTCTAGTTGTAACAAGCTTAATTCATATAGAATCTTGCAAGTTACATACCGTATTAATGTTTGATAATGACACTAGAAGGATTTTCATTCGTCATTGTGAACACTAAAGAGTGTCACTCTGAATGTCGTGGCAAGATCACTATGATATTGCGTATAGGGATAAAACAAGTTTGAATTCAATTAAGAATCAAACCATCGTTTATTTTCATTTATCACAAGTTTAATTCATAAAGAACCGCACGTGTCACCTACCATGAGCTTGTTTGATGTTGGCTCAAGCAGGATTTAGATCTTCATTGTAATACTTTCGTAGTTATGACAATATCATGAGCATAATGTGTAGGACTCTTAGAAACTTTCTGTTGGGATGTGCGTAAGTTATTGATCGTATTTAATATGGCCGAAAGTACGTGGGCTAATAACAAAATTTTAATTAAGTTCTTGAATTGGTCTAATCGAATTGACCCGGTTTTACGTGTGACTGAGTTGTTCTTGGTGGATAAAAGTAAAAGTGTGATTATCTATTACTATTTACAAATTAAAACTTGAAAATTATAAAATAAAAGACAAATTATAAAGGATATAAACAAATTTAAAACTTGATTAAAAGTAAAATTGAAAATAAAATAAAATAAAACAATTTAAAAATAAACTTGACAAAATTGGCGAGAAAAATAAAAGTTTAAAAACAATTGGAATAAAAAAATGTAACTATTTCGGAATCTGACAAAATCTACACCTAATTCAGAATTCTTAGTAAAAGCTTAATTCGGAAAAACTTATTTGTATCTAATTCGGAATTATCATTTGCATCTAATTCGGAAAGTGAGTGAAACATGTAATGAGTAAAAACAACTGAAAACGTAATTCAGAAAACAGATTCTTACACCTAATTCGGAAAGTGAAATTGTACATAATCCGGAATAACTACTATATAACAATTCGGAAAAGTGAAATCAAAAGCTTATTCGGAATAAATCTATAGTTATGCACTTAATTTGGAAAACAACTTTTAGAAGATATTCGTAATATGGTAAAAACATGTAATTCGGAATAAGGGTAAACAACCTAATTCGGAAAAACCAAAATGTCCTAGTTCGTAATATTAACAAACATGTAATTCGGAAATTGTTTAAGTATCTAATTCGGAAAAAAGAGAAACAGTAAGTAATTTGGGAAAAGGGTTTTAATAGTTCGGAATAAGCAAAAAATTAATAATTCGGGAAAAGGGTTTGTTAAGTCAGATTAAAATGGAAATAAGCTAAAACCAAATAAGCAATTAACCAAAAATTAAGCCAAACAAATTTTAAGAAAAGCTAAACAAGACACAAATCAAAAACTCTAAAAACACCGAATAAGCAAAATAAGTAAAATCAACTTTAAAAACATTAAACTATTAAATCCACTTAATTAAAAATAATCTAAAAATAAAATAATCAATAAACACAATAATCTATAACCATCAATCACATAAAAACAATAAGAACAATGAAATAAGCACTTCACTCAAATAAGCAATAAGATCAAATAAGATACATGATTAACCAAATCAAACATAAGATTTAAAACAAGAAAGGAAGAATGAGATTAATTTGAAAAACTTGAATTAAAGATGAAGATTAAGATTCAACAAAACAAGATTAAAGATGAAAATATTAAGAAACTTTGAAAGAAAACTAGAGAGAGAAAGTAATTACACCTACTCTTAAAACTTGAAAAATAAACTAATTAACTACTAACTAATAAAATGAAGGATTAGGAGACTATTTATAGGAGGAAGGAAAGTTGGTGTTGTTGCTTCCTTCTTTCTCTTTGTCTTCTCGTCTTTTAATTAATTAGTCTTCCTCGACTTTGTCTCGGGATTTGTCGATAGATAAAATGAACTCGTCTTCCAATTTTCTTCTTTTATTAGATTTGGTTCTTCGACTTCGTTAAACTTCCGCCTTTGGTCTTTTTCTTCGATAAATCTTTAGAATAGGCCTTTGACTTCTGTTTTTTTGCACTCTTGATCTTTTGACTTCGTCTTTCGTCTTTTTCTTCAATAAAAGCACATGAAAGCCCGTGTTTTCTTCCCTTTTTATCTTTTGGTCCCAAAACACAAAAAAAACACAAACCACGCATAATTCTGACTTTTACGACATTAAACACACGTTTTGGTCTCGTTTTTATTTGTTTTAAGTGATAAAAGGATAAGTGTTTTCACACTTATTAAATCCCCTACACTTGACTTGCAATGACCTCATGCAATGCATTAATTTCAAAGCACGATTTACATTCTCCATCATAATTAACCCACCTTGGCCTTTATTACATACTACGATACTATAGCATCTAAAAAGATAGAAAATTTCAAAATGTTTGAAAGAAGAAACTTGTAAAGAAATTTAAGACTTAAATTAGGGCTTTTGGTGTCATGAATGTTAATCACCCTCAAGTTTCACGTTCCCCACACTAAGCTTTAAAACGAGATCATTGATATTATAAGTTAGTAAAGCTAACACTTAATCATGTGGCTTAATTATTCACTTAGACCCCCTATTCCTAGGTGTATCTCTTATATTTTTTCTTGAATGATCACAAGGATGCATTTTTGACTTATTTCGATAATTTATTTAGGTCAAAAATAAAGTAGGACGATTTAATCAATAGTTAGCTAATGGACAAAATCTTTTAAAACTGCTTCTCGAATGCTCATAAAGTTCATATCTTGGCATAACTCGTTTCACGATTTGAGACCTTTCTCGGGCCGATATTTGGCATTGACTTCATACTTCGAATCTTGAGAGACGTTCTTGAAATAATGGTCTTCTCTTCATAATAGGAATTTCTTCACTTAAAGTGTTTGAGAGATTCTTCAAACTTGAACCACGACTTCATTTTTCTCCAATCTTTATTTGGGATTTTGATATACAATGATCCGCCTCCTTTTCGGACTTGGATCTATTTATCCTCATACCTTGTTAGGGTCTTTTCGGATAGACTTCTCCATGATCTTTACGGGAGTAATTGCTTCTCGTCGTGTGTCTCGATCCTTCATATTGATTTCTGATAAATGATTCTTCACATCACTTAGGATCTTTAGAAACAAAATGTAGCCCTCATGCCTTGTTAGGGCCTTTTCGGACTCGCCAATCTTCGCATCCCGCTTCAATAATTTATGCCTTCGCTATGAACTCTAATTAATCCCGAGCAACTTTTAAACGATATTGGGCTAGAAGGTAAGTAACTTTTCAAATCGTACGACCTTACTTATTGCATTTATTTATTGACAAGCGATGGGAGAAAAAGCTCATAATTAACTCACATAAACTCATGAAAGAATACAAAACTTATAATTGACTCTATCATCTCTCGTTCTCTACAATTGAAAATCTCAAGGAATGAGACTCGTGGATGCTTAGCCTAATAAACCGATTAAGGTCCATATGGTTAAGGATACTAGCTAGAGTAAACTAAAATAAGTAAACTCGGGTTGAGTCAAAATATTCACGACGAGCCTAATATATCAAAGACATCTAAACTTGTTAAAACCATTTATTAAATAATTACGCAGAAAGAAAATAACAATAACAAAGGAAAATACCACAAGGCCAAAATAGATCAAAAATTTTGAATAATGTCGAAAAATCAATTTTCCGGTTAAAATGAGGCCATATTAATGGAAAGCCCACTTAACTTCGATAGAAGTCCTCCCTACACTTAATATAAATATGTCCTCAATGTTTAAGCATGTGGAAGTAAACTCTCCTACACTTAGGACATTGTGCACGTTGTTTAAATCTTGCTAAGGAAAAGACAACTAAAGTGATTCCTATTTCAACATATATTTGATAAAATATTGAATCAAAAGAGTTTAGGGTAGAACCGGGAAGACAGGTACACGGAATCACGGGTCATCAAAAATCATCAAAAGTGGATCTTTGAAAGGGCCAATCCCTGCACATCATAAGAAAGAAAACAACAAACACATACTAGGGTCTTCCCTACACTTATTATGAAAAATGGATAAAAAGGATAGATCATCGGGTTGCCTCCCGAGAAGCGCTTGATTTTGTTCACCGAGTCACGAGCTTGACTCGACCTCGAATACTATGGTTGGAAGCTCATAAAAGACCTTGATGAAAATCCGTCGGGGTCAAATACATGGTTCTCATCTAACAAGTAGCATAAGCCTAAGGTGAAGAGCACAAGCCAAAGTAGAGTAGGCGAGGTTCCCTTAAGCAAAAGTTGAGCACGGTGATAGAAGGTGTGGTAAGAAGAAAGCATAGCTCCATATTTCCAAAAGTCTTTCCTTTTATTTCATCAGATGGATACTGAGATGGCTTAAAAACTGTGATACCCGGATCGAACACCTTTTCCTTTAGGGGAAAATAAGAATGAAACTCAGTAGACCTTGAAGAAGATTCGCCCATATACCGCACAATCTCATCCGAAGAAGGTGGAAAGAGAGGTGTCAAAACATAAGTACTACGGATGTTGGTATCTTCTGGTTTCTTCTCCTTTGAAACGGGTTTCTTAACATCCGAAGGAGGGTAGAGGCCATAATCAAAATCCAAATGAGGAGAATCATGCTCATACGGAAAGTATATATTGAGAAAGGTGGCGAAATCTTCCTCAAAAGAGTAATCCTCTAAAGTAGTATCAAGCGATATTGGTGGAGGATCCTCAAAAAAAATAGGAGCAAAATCATCATTAGAAGACACAACACTTGAAGAATCACTCGAAAGAGTGTCAACATCATCAAAGTCATCAAAAGTCGGCATGTCTTCATACTCGGAAGTAAAGTCATCATATTTATCAAAAATTGGTGGATCACCCAAATCGGAAAGAGAATCATCATCATATTCATCATAGATTGGTGGAGTATCCAAATCAGAGAGAGAATCGTTAGGATCTTCCACGTGTTCTTGAAAAGGTGGATTATCATAGAAAGTCTCGAAAAGAGGATTGTTGTGTAGCACTAAATCATCAAGCTTTGTAATTTCCAAAGGAGTTGTAACAAGCTCGTCTTGAAGCACATCAATCATTTTCGCCGATTCTTTTCCATTGGATTTGCTTGTAATATTGCCCATTTTAAACACTTGTTGATCATTCCCGACCCTAAGAATTAGCTCACCTTCAGCAACATCGACTAAAGCTTTTCCGGTTCGCAATAATGGCCGTCCAAGTATTAACGGAATACGAGGATCCATCTCATAATCAACAACAACAAAGTCAACCGGAAAAGTGAAGGTACCAGCTTTAAGAAAAACATCTTCGGTAATACCAACGGGGTAAGCGAGAGTTCATTTGCTAGCTCAAGGGTCATACGGGTTGGTATAAGATCGGGTAATGATAACTTCTTCCAAACACTTAATGGCATTAAATTGATACTAGCCCCGAGATCGGCTAAGGCAGTACATTCCTTGATTTGAGAAAATGAACAAGGTAACACAAAACGACTAGGATCTCCAAGTTTTTCCAGAAGTTCTTTGAGAAGGACTGTAAAACAATTTTCATTTAATCGAGTATTGACAAACTCAGCCATCTTCTCCTTCTTACTAAGCAACTCCTTGAACGCTTTAACAAATTTTGGCATTTGGACAAGTGCTTCAACAAGGCTAATGTTAAAGTTATTTTGTGTGATCATCTTCAAAAAGGAAGTAACTTGAGTATCCTCCTTAATGAGCAATTTTCACTTGTCTAATCGAGAAGGATAAGGAATATTAAGCTTAGGAGGTGTAGGTGTAGAAGGCGAAGGTGTAGAAGGTGAAGGTTGAGAGGGTGAAGGTTGAGATGTTGAAGGTTGAGAGGGTGAAAGGTTTTTCTTGGGTACATCTTCAGTAAGGGGCGGAGAATGTAATGGAGAACTAGTAATAGGCGTGGTAGTAGTAGGGATAAATGGGGGTGGAGGAGGTGAAGGTGGAGTAACTGGGGGAGGGATAGAAGGTCCTACTAAAGTTGCTCCACTGCGTGTAGTAATATCACTCACATTAGCTCTAGGGTTGATTTCAATTGTAGAAGGAAGAGCACCTTGGAGACGAAGGGCTTGAAACATTTGAACGAATTTCCTATCCGTGGACTCTTGCATTTCCTTTAATTTCTTATCTTGTTCCAAAATCTTTTGAAGAACTAAGTCCATTTGCGGATTAGATAAATTGAACCCTTGTTGTTGAAAACCTTGGTTTGGGTATTGGTTGTATGGTTGAAAACCTTGAGGATTGAAACCTTGGTTTGGAAAGCCTTGATTTTGCATTTGATAAGGTCCTCGATTAGCATTGTAGCCCCTCACATTTACATTTTGTTGAAAATTAGCTCGTGGTGGCCCTTGGTTGTTTCGGGTGGGTGGGTGTGGTCTTTGTTGAAAACTGGGTGGAGCCAAGTAATTAATCGAATTATATGACAAATGATTAACATCGACATTCGGCTTGAAATGAACCCTCTTCGTGTTGTTGTAAGCATACACTTCCTCGTTAGATTGGTCATAAGCCTTATCACAATTAGCATAAGAGTGTGGCCCGCCACATGTTTCACAAGTAACATTAAGAGCATTCACATGTTGACTATGGGTGTTTTGAACATGTAAGGCAAGTTTAGTCACAATTGAAGTAAGTGCTTGAATTTGGTTGGTGGTCTCACTATCACTAGTATTAGCCATAGTAGCCCTTACATTTTTAGTTTGTACTTTAGCCTTGTTTTCTATGATTGCCCAAGCCTCGTTCATTGATTTAACAAGAATATTACCCCCCCCCCCCCCCGAAGAACTATTTAGTGAATCTTGGTCATTCAAACTTAATCCATTGTAAAAAGTATTAATTTGATGCACTTTAGTAAAACCGTGTTGTGGACACTTTCTCAAAATTTCCTTAAAACGATCCCAAGATTCACTAAACGTCTCACCGTACTTTTGTTCAAAATTAATGATATCATTCCGCAAAGCGGTAGTACGTGAGGGTGGGAAGAAGTAATTGATGAATTTGGTTTCTAAGTCCGCCCATGTTGTAATACTTTGGGGTGGTTCCTTATCAAGCCAAGTCCGGGCTTGTCCCTCGAGAGAGAAAGGAAAGAGGAGCAAACGAATTGCCTCTTGTGAGACCCCATTGTATTTCACGGTATTGGTTAAGTGTACGAACCTCTTGATGTGATCGTAAGGATCATCATGAGTGCGGCCCAAGAAAGGTGTTGCGGAAACCATTTGAATAAAACCGGTTTTGAGCTCGAAGTTGTTGGCGTCAATAGCCGGCACCACAATCGCATCATCCTTGCCTTCAACGTGTGATTGCAAGAGCTCGATCATTGGACGGTTATCCATGGTGTTAACAACAGGAGGCTCGATGATAGCGGCTTGAATGGATTTCTTCCTTCGTGAATGGGTACGCATACATCTACAAAAGAAAAATATAGCAAAGAAATAGAAGAAATAAAGTTAACGTAAAAAGAAAATATTTTTGGTGCAAAACTTTTAAAAAAGAAATGCTTTTTATGATTTTTAAAATGTTTTTGGATTTTTAAATTTTTTTATTTTTAGTATTTTTGAAAATTTTTAACAATAAAATAACGTTCACGAGTGAACGGATAGCAAAATCCAATGCCTCTCTCACAAAAACCGTTAATCTTCACGAAAAGAGCCAGCAACGGCGCCATTTTAATAACAGAATTTTAATTAAGTTATTGAATTGGTCTAATCGAATTGACCCGGTTTTACGTGTTACTCAGTTGTTCTTGGTGGATAAAAGTAAAAGTGTGATTATCTATCACTATTTAAAAATTAAAACTTGAAAAGTATAAAATAAAAGACAAATTATAAAGGAAATAAACAAATTTAAAACTTGATTAAAAGTAAAATTGAAAATAAAATAAAATAAAACAATTTAAAAATAAACTTGACAAAATTGGCGAGAAAAATAAAAGTTTAAAAACAATTCGGAATTAAAAAATGTAACTAATTCGGAATCCAACAAAATCTGCGCCTAATTTGGAATTCTTAGTAAAAGCTTAATTCGGAAAAACTTCTTTGTATCTAATTCGGAATTATCATTTGCATATAATTCGGAAAGTGAGTGAAACATGTAATTCGGAAAAACAATTGAAAACGTAGTTCAGAAAACAGATTCTTACACCTAATTCGGAAAATGAAATTGTACATAATCCGGAATCACTACTATATAACAATTCGGAAACTGAAATCAAAAGCTTATTCAGAATAAATCTATAGTTATGCACTTAATTCAGAAAACAGCTTTTAGAAGTAATTCGGAATATTGTAGGTCTATCTTTTCTTAGGATTATGCAATGTATGAATTATCTATTGAATGGAAGGGAAGAAGGAAGAACTAGAGAGAGAAAGGTAGAGAGAGAAAGGAGAGAAAGAGAAGCATGGTTGATTAAGTGAATGTGTGTAAAATAACAAGTGACCAACCCCTCCTAACATGCTAGGAGGGGGTATATATAGCCCACCCTACATGTGGGCTACATGGGCTATATAGATTACATATAGGATCACGAGCCCATTACTTGAATATATCTTTAGAGTGACCGATCCTTTCTAAATACGTAAAAACGTATTTCCAACAATCTCCCCCAAAGGGAGGTCACTCCAAGTTACAATGTCCTAAATAGTCTATAGCTCGTGATCTATGCTAATAATGATGTGACCGAGACTTTCCTTGGAAAAACGTATTTCCAACAATCTCCCCCTAAGGGAGGTCACACCATTTTACAAAATCTTAAATCTAGCATACTATGCTTGAGTCTTCGATCTTGTTCTTGTGAATATGCTGATAAGATCTTTGACTTTAGTCTTGAGCATGTACTCTTGCCTTGACCTTGTGCATTTATCACTTGTGATATTTGCCTCTTCGTGACTTCATGATCCACATACTTATACTTTTATAAATTCTTGAAAGCTTCAGAGTTTGATACAGAGGAAGACTTGACTTTTAGACTTTCTTGAATTTGTTGAAGTATTAAGTGCAGAAAGCATAAGCATGTGTTGACGACTTCTTCTGGATTGAACACCGCAATGCCACCTTTTTGTTACACTGCATAAGACAGTTAGCAACAAAACATATACACGGATGAAATGGCCTTGAACATTTCATTCTAATTCTGTAGCATTTTACCGCCAGTCGGTGAAGATCGTTGGATGATATTAAATATCGTACTTGTGGCAGGTAGTTTCAATTAAGAACCTCCTTGACAAGATTTCGCGGGTAAACCTATTCTCTTTATTTGACCGTCCAAAGCTGACTGCGAACATAAAGAGTGAATCATTTGGATAATAATATCCGCATGATTTGAAGCCGTCAATTCATGTTCCTAGAACAAGTGAAATTCAATTAAGAACCGCACCATCGTTGCTTTCCAGTTGTCACGAGCTTGATTCGTATAGAATCTTGTAAGTTACCTACCAAGTGCTGTTTGAGGTTAACACTAGAAGGATTTCCACTCATCACTGTGAACACTAAGGTATCACTCTGAGTGTTCTGGCAAGATCACTAAGATATTACGTAGAGGCCAGGAACGTGTTTAAATTCATTTACCACTGTTGCTTTCCAGTTATCACAAGTTTGATTCATAAAGAATCGCACAAGTCACCTACCATGAGATTTTTGATATTCGCTCAAGAAGGATTTCCATCTTCATTGTAAATACTTCCGTATTACTCGGATGTTCAGGCAAGATCATGAAGATTTTGCGTAGGACTCTTAAGATCTTTCTTACTTTTCACATTGTGTGAAGAAGCAAGGAATTATGAAAGTGTGTCCTAATGAGATATTTGATGATCTCAAATGGCTCTAGACTCGATCGTGCATTTTGGATTTTTAGTGATCGGAGGCTGGAGAGGAGTGCCACCATTTCAATACTAATTTATTCGGAGTGAATAAATCAATAGATAATGTGTTGTCTCCGTGTGATTAAAACAAATATCTTTTAAGAGATATCTGAGTTAGCTGGGATGGGTTGTGCCTTGCATCACTGGGTCCATGATGTCTGTCTTCAATATCAAGAATCATTAAATAATGATCTTAATAGCATATGTATTGACCCGGTTTCTGCCTAAGTTGTAAGGAGGGCTTCTTTCTTTACAC
Organism: Glebionis coronaria; assembly: GCA_025667525.1. NCBI lineage: Eukaryota > Viridiplantae > Streptophyta > Magnoliopsida > Asterales > Asteraceae > Glebionis > Glebionis coronaria. The sequence goes on along the minus strand of CM046875.1, from coordinate 484,273,816 downwards.
CCTTTATCTTTACAATTCTTTTTCATTCTTCAACCCCTTCAATGCTTACCAATATGTCATCACTAGCACCTTGTTGTGATTGTTCCAGTGCTAACTTAAGTACTTGGTCGGCATTCAGCTACGTTCACAATCTTTCTCCATCTTTCCTAAGGACTACTATTTCTAGCTATGGGATGTCCTTGGGAAGATTCCTCCGGTTCTAGAAGAATCATTGGACTTTAACCTATCCTACCATCCTTATGTCACCAGAATCTTCATCGTCGTGAGATAAAAGGGTTGTGGGTAAGTATAAATCACCATGAAATCCATTTTGAAGTGTAAATCCATTTTGCTCCCCCTTAACATATGCCACGATATCCGAAAACATTTCGCACATGTCGGGACGAGCTATCACGTTAAGTCAAACCATTTGTGATTAATCATTTTCCATATTAAATCACATTTTCTCCCCCATATTAAAAATATTAACACAATCGATGTTTTTAATATCAATTGATTTAATAGCAGTTTAAGAAAATTTGGAAGAAAAATGTAAATCCAATTATCTTCATGATTTACACAAGCTCCCCCTCAAATTAATGAGGGTGTACTTGAAACGTAAATTAAATACCTTTTAAACACAAGTGTAAGGAATTTATCACGTGCAAAGATCATATATAATAATGTATTCACAAGATTAGCGATTTATGAGGTTGGACATGAATGATGGAGAACATCATATGAAAGAAGCACATGGTTCTTGTTCACGAATGTTGGTCGCCTCATCATGTCTGAAGTTATCTCTTGACTCCATGTGTACGATTGATATCGTTGTCTTGACACCAACATGTGAACTTGGCACTTTCGGCGTCAAACATTCTGAATGCTGGACAATTGCTCCCCCTCAATTGTTGACCCGTGTTCTATTGAAAGAGCTGTAGTCGCCGTTTGAGTAGTCGCATCGTCGAGTATGTAGATATCAATTGTAAATTGCTACGGTTGGTGGAGATGATAACTTCATAAAAACGAGATTTCTCTTGTTTTAACAAATAAATGCACTAAAACGTACATATATCCGTGTTAGATTGTGTTATAAAGTAAACACAATTCCTTACATGGTTGTAAAGTAAACCATGCCCGAGAAATTAATTCCCGTTGTGGAGTCAAAGCTTTCCGGTGAAATGCTTGACTTTAATATGAAAAGCGGGTTACTATTGGAAATAATAGCAAGTCATTGATTGAGCATGTTTCAAAACATTTGAACTTCTGCTCGAACTTTATTTATAACCCCATGTCATTATTGAATGACATTTCTAGGATCGTAAATATTATCGATTCCAGAAGACATGCTCTTTTTATCAAAACATTTTTGAACATACAATTTTGAAAGATTTAGAAAAACCTTTTGAAAAATTCTTGAAAAATTGTGTTCAATGTTTTGAAAATCAATTACTTGAGCTTAAGATTTTGAATATCTTACGAAATGAGCTCAAGTCCAAGAAGTTGTAAACTTCCCGTTGTTAAGGATAAGTTACCATCGGCGATAAACTTTCCTTTTAACCGAAGATCGAGTTCTAAGCTGACATTTACTTAGAAGTCGTTTTCATGAGCTTGAAAAACTTTGAATGTTTTAACGTAAAGCTCATGACCGAGAAAGGTGAATTTCTCGTTATGAGGAAAAGTTCTCTTATTTAAAAGATTCACTTTCGTTTCTGAGCTTAAAACTTGGAATGTTTTAATACAAGCTCATGACCGAGAAAATTTAATTTCTCGTTACGAGGATAAGCTATCTTTAAAGATAAGCTTTCCTAAAATTAAGGTCTGAGTTACAGTCTGATATTTAACTGTAAGTCTTTGTGCATGAGCTTAAAAACTTCGAATGTTTTTATTATTAGCTCATGCCCGAGAAAAATTAATTTCTCGTTGTAAGGATAAGTTTATCATCGGCGATAAACTTTCCTTTTAATTGAAGAACGAGTTCTAAGTTGCATTTACTTAGAAGTCGTTTTCATGAGCTTGAAAAACTTTGAATGTTTTAACGTAAAGCTCATGACCGAGAAAGATGAATTTCTCGTTAAGAAGAAAAGTTCTCTTATTTAAAAGATACACTTTTCTTTATGAGCTTAAAACTTGGAATGTTTTTATACAAGCTCATGACTGAGAAAAAATAATTTCTCGTTACAAGGATAAGCTATCTTTAAAGATAAGCTTTCCTAAAATTGAAGTCCGAGTTACAGTCTGATATTTTAACTGTAAGTCATTGTGCATGAGCTTAAAAACTTCAAATGTTTTTAATATTAGCTCATGCCCAGGAAAAATTAATTTCTCGTTGTAAGGATAAGTTTATCATCGGCGATAAACGTTCCTTTCTTTGAAGTCCGGGGCATAATCTGAAATATAATTATACACCATTGTGCATGAGCTTAAAAACTTCGAATGTTTTTAATATAAGCTCATGCCCGAGAAAAATTAATTTCTTGTTGTGAGGATAAGTTTATCATCGGCGATAAACTTTCCTTTATTTGAAGAACGGGTCATTTCTGACATTTAACAATGAACCATATACACGAGCTTAAAACCTTTGAATGGTTTTAGGATAAGCTCGTGTCCGAGAAAACTTAATTTCCCGTTTTGAGGGTAAATTATCGTTGCGTAGATAAACTTCCCTTTCTCTGAAGTCCGGGTCATCGTCTGTCATTTAGCGAGGAGCCATCGTGCCTGAGCTTAAAAACTTGGAATGTTTTTGATATAAGCTCATGCCTGAGAAAAATTAATTTCTCGTTGTTAGGATAAGCTTATCATCGGCGATAAACTTTCCTTTCTTTGATGAACGAGTTACAGTCTCTGATGTGACTATAAGTCCTATACACGAGCTTAAAACCTTGGAATAGTTTTAATGTAAGCTCGTGTCCGAGAAAAATTTAGTTACTCGTTTTGAGGATAAGTCATCATCGGGATGAACTTTCGTGTCTTTTGAGATCGAGTTACAGACTGTAATGTGACTGTAAGTCATTGTGTAACTTAACTGCGAGCCCCCTGAGACACTTGTTTCATAGATATCAACTTCTTCAGCAACCAAACTCTGAGAATGTCCTTAACTGAATGGTATACAATGATTGGACCGCTTCGTTCTTTTGGAACATCCTCTTTGGTACCTGCATTCTCATTAGGAATTTGCATGCTTTGATATTGATAGCGATATCTATCTTAGAAGCAAGTGGGGGTTCACAGTTGGTCTTACTTGTGCCAGAGGTGACCTGGGGAGATGAATCACTTGTCTTAGTTGGAAAACGTTTCCTTTTATAGAATACCTTAAGTTCAGGCTTAAGTGATGTATCATCATTTTCAATTTCCTCCCTAGTAGTCTTAGTAGAATCAGAGACTATCCTAGTTAAAGGCACTCGTTTCCTACAAGAGTGAAAGTTCTACCAGTGGGGACCCACATTTTACCAACGGGTTTGATTTTAGCTACCCACTGGGATTTAAGTCTAGCACGGGAGTTCACCTCATTAAGTAATTTTTTTATACAAGAATCATGATTGGCTTTAAAGACACATTTCCTACATGTTTTACATGTAGCATATTTAATGTCCGAGTAAGATCTAGAATTCCTAGATGATTGATTGATGCTCCTAGGATGTGACATGTTACGGTTAGCAGGGTTAGGTAAACTAGAAGGCATCTGACTAGGTTTGAAATTCCTATCTCTTACTTGTGTCTTTTGCTTAGCTTCCCTAAGACCAAATGTATGGAGAACGTCATTTGAACTAGTTTGAGACGTGTTCTTTGGACTATGTCTAGGGAAACTAGAGGCAATCATGTGATTAGGTCTTGCAAAAGCTGTTTTAGTAACATTGGCCCTAGTTGGTGGAGTGATTGTTCTAAAAATATGTGCCATATCAACTTGGGAGGCAAACCGCAGTCTTGAGGATTGTGGTCGCTCGGATCTAAATGCAGTCGGTTGTCTAAAGGACTGTATTTGAGGCGGTTTCCCCAAAATTGATGGTTTTTCAAGCTTAGTGTCCACACTAGTTCCTTTGGTTTTCCTCAACTCGTTTTTCAGAGCCGCTATTGCAAAAACCTTTTCTTGAACTTGAGCCTTTAAAGTCTCATTCTCTTTGAGCAATTCATCTTGGGATGCCACCTTAGATTCAAGAAACTTAATTTGTTTCAAAAGATTATCCTTTTCAGCTTTAGAATCTAGAACATTTTGATTCAATTTTCGTTCAAGAACAACGTTTGACTTTTCAAGTTTTTCAAAATATGTTTCAAATTTCTCCGTTTTCTTCAAAAATTCAATTTTTGGCATCCTGAAGCTCTTTTGATTGCTGAGCTAAAATCATTTCAAGCTCTTCAATCCTAGAAGCAGAATTGGTTAACGTAGCAGTCATAAAGCACATATCATGATCTTTAGTATTCTGATCATTTTCTCCCTCATTATGATTCACATCGGATGAATCAGAAGTGGTATTGCTATCACTCTTTTCCATCCCATGTTCGGCATAGATAGGGTCGAAATGCTCAACATGCTGTAATCATTGTTAGATACAGGATTCAATTGTACCCCAACTATTGGCTCTTCGTCATGCATGCTTGAATCATGTTGGCGTGATGCAATGACGCTGCTATCATTGTTAACCGAGGTGGTCTCCTTTGAGTCATCCGTAAAACCATTTGTTGTCTCTGGCATCTGCATCGGATTTTCTTGTATTACACTATCTTGCTCTAGTTGAAGTTGTGAAGTTTCATAAATCAAAAGTGCAATAGATTTCATGAAATTTAGCAATCTATCACCGAAGACTTTAACCTTGATTTGTGTGTCTTCAAAGAGTGACTGGCAGATCGTTGAAGCTTCAACCTTGGCAGGATCAAATTGAAAGAAACTCGAAAAATGTTGCTCTAGAACTTGAAGTGAATGTGAGAATTCAATTTGATTAATGTCTTCTTTGTAGATTTGCTCTAGTAGTTGGTTTAATTTGAGGAGCATTTGGTGGACGAAAATGGTACGATCTTGACCGAAGAGTGTCACAAATCTGCTTCCTTCTTTAAGTAGTGAGATGTTCGACAGATGGGACCGAAGTAGTCGAAATAAAGTCATTCTACTATCTCTAGCTTTAACTTTCATGTGACGCGATTCTCCCTCTTGAGATGTCGAATTCAACCAATCCATTGAAATTCGATGAAAAAATGATTGTGGATGTGGTTGTTTTCAGAATTTACCAATTCGTGAAGAAACTTAGAAAATGGAAATTCTCGGGATATGACAACACCAACAAAAAAAATCCGTAAAAACCTCTTAAAAAATCCTCGATAGATGATATGTCTCTTTTCTCGGCTCAAGAATTTTTTGTCGACTCAAACGTTTGATAAAACAAGCCCGATACTAATAGATCCAATTACCTCGGTTTTACAAAGTAAGTAAACTCGACCAAAGTCGAAATACCCGTAGTCACCTAATACAAATAATATGAATCTCACTTGCACGAAATAAAATAAAGACACAATATTTAAAAAGCGTACACCTCACATACACGAGTATAAAACGTGGCCCACTCATACAATATGTAACAAACAGTATTTTAAAAAATCACGTGTCTTGTTTAACTTTGACTGACTTGCAAAATTTGTTTACCCAACCATAACAAATTGCAAAATTTACGTTTACCCAACTTTGGCTAATGTAATAACGATTCTGACTTAAAAACGTGTCCAATCCCACCCAACTATAACTAAATAGTGAAACACGTGTCCAAGCAGGTGTGAATAAGATACAGTCTCTAAAAGTATTTGTTTTATCCGCCCCCTATTTATAACCTAATCACAATTATATTGCCTCCACGTAATATTGTAAACTCCGTCTGTGGTTATACACTTTTAAACAGATATCCATTGCAAGAAAACAAATCTCATCTCAAATTAACATTGAGACCTCTGTCCCCTACTATGCTATCTTTAATAATCCAGAAAGAATCCAAATACTCTCATTCACAATCTCATATCATCTGATAAAGATAATCAAAACCAAATCCCTTCAAACCCGTTTAACTCGAGAGTAGTAACAATATTAAACCCCACCTATATTCGAATCTAACAAGAACCAATGAGGTGCCTATAGACACAAGTCTTCAAGATCAATTAAGTTTGGTCTCGGGTAGGTACAAGTTGGTTAATTGCATGTTTAAAATTCGTTTGTGTTACGAGTTTAAAAAACGAGTCAGAGATTGATTATAATAAATCAAAAAAATGATTTTTAAATTTAAATCCAAGTCGAGTCAGTTTGTGGTTACAAATGAATTTTTGTTTGAGTCTGGGTTGGTGTTTTGGGTTGTGATTTTTGTGTCAGTTTTTCAAGATAGTTTTTTAGTCGAGTGAGTCATTTTTGTTGGTTTTGTCTAGCCGTCGAGGGTGTGGGTGAGGGGACGAGGGTGAGGGTGGTGTGTTGTTATAGTCGAGGGAGGTTGGGTGAGGTGCTTGTTGTAACAATTGAGAGGTGAGGGTGATTGGTGTTCGTGTGTATGTCGTGAGTTTGATGGGTTTGTTTTATAGTTTAAGTCGAAATGGGTGTGAGGTTTGTATCGAGGGTGTGAGGTTTTTGGTTTGTGAGACTTCGACTGATGAAGTTGAGTTTGAGTCAGGGTTTTCGAGTCAGATGGGTGTTGTTAGTGTGGAGGCTGTTGGTGTGAGTCGGTGTATGGTCTGGGTCCTATTGTTTTGGTCAAAACGAGTCTAGATAAGTTATATTTCCATCGCAATATTTTTCATTCTATCGCAATATCAACAACACTCACCATCACAATATTTATCATTCCATCGCAATATTCAAAAATACACTTTTCCATCGCAATGTCAAAAAAGCTCACCATCGCAATGTTTAAAAACACTTCCATCGCAATGTCAAAAAATCTCACCATCGCAATGTTTAAAAACACTTCCATCGCAATATGTCAAAATATTTTTCCATCGGAATGTAGCGAAAAAAATTTCGGCAGAGTTCGTCTCAATGTTCCTTAAACCCGTCGCAATCCACGACCGCAAAGTACCATCGGAATTCACGTCGGAATAAGGTATCTGAATACCAGTGATCGCAAAGTAAAACCCTTGGTTATTGCGATCGGAATTTATAGTTATCGGAATAATGCAACAATCTATCGGAATATGACAAACAAGGAAAGCATCGGAATAAGCATATGTCTGAATCTGTAATGAGCCAAAGCACTTTTCAGTACTTATTTTCTATTGCAAAGAGTACCTTCGTAAACAGTTGTGGACAAAAGTCACAAAAAATTGATAAAAGTTGATGAAGTTGATATGAAACTGGTATGAGACAAAAATAAAATGATAAAGAAAACTGAAACTTGTGAAAGTTGATAAAGGTGAAAAAATTGATAAGAAAAAAAATTGTGAAAGAAAATTCGAATCAATAAAACTGAAAATAAATCCGAATCAATTTTAACCAACAAGGATCCAAATAAAAAAACAGAAAGTAAGAGATAGACGAGAAGAAAGAAAAAAAAAATATGAAAAGAGAAAAGTTTTACCACTAAATCAATAGATAAAACACGTAAATCCGAAGAATCAACCAAAGCTCTTGATACCAATTGTAGGTCTATCTTTTCTTAGGATTAAGCAATGTATGAATTATCTATTGAATGGAAGGGAAGAAGGAAGAACTAGAGAGACAAAAGGTAGAGAGAGAAAGGAGAGAAAGAGAAGCATGGTTGATTAAGTGAATGTGTGTAAAATAACAAGTGACCAACCCCTCCTAACATGCTAGGAGGGGGTATATATAGCCCACCCTACATGTGGGCTATATGGGCTATATGGATTACATATAGGATCACGAGCCCATTACTTGAATATATCTTTGGAGTGACCGATCCTTTCTAAATACGTAAAAACGTATTTCCAACAAATATGGTAAAAACATGTAATTCTGAATAAGGGTAAACAACCTAATTCAAAAAAACCAAAATGTCCTAGTTCGGAATATTAACAAACATGTAATTCGGAAAGTGTTTAAGTATCTAATTCGGAAAAAGGGAAACAGTAATCAATTCGGGAAAAGGGTTTTAATAGTTCGGAATAAGCAAAAATTTAATAATTCGGGAAAAGGGTTTGTTAAGTCGGATTAAAATGGAAAATAAGCTAAAACCAAATAAGCAATTAACCAAAAATTAAGCCATACAAATTTTAAGAAAGCTAAACAAGACACAAATCAAAAACTCTAAAAACACCGAATAAGCAAAATAAGTAAAATCAACTTTAAAAACATTAAACTATTAAATCCACTTAATTAAAAATAAGCTAAAAACAAAATAATCAATAAACACAATAAGCTATAACCATAAATCACATAAAAACAATAAGAACAATGTAATAAGCACTTCACTCAAATAAACAATAAGATCAAATAAGCTACATGATTAACCAAATCAAACATAAGATTTAAAACAAGAAAGGAAGAATGAGATTAATTTGAAAAACTTGAATTAAAGATGAAGATTAAGATTCAACAAAACAAGATTAAAGATGAAAAGATTAAGAAACTTTGAAAGAAAACTAGAGAGAGAAAGTAATTACACTACTCCTAAAACTTGAAAAATAAACTAATTAACTACTAACTAATAAAATGAAGGATTAGGAGACTATTTATAGGAGGAAGGAAAGTTGGTGTTGTTGCTTCCTTCTTTCTCTTTGTCTTCTCGTCTTTTTAATTAATTCGTCTTCCTCGACTTTGTCTCGGGATTTGTCGATAGATAAAATGAACTCGTCTTCTAATTTTCTTCTTTTATTAGATTTGGTTCTTCGACTTCGTTAAACTTCCGTCTTTGGTCTTTTTCTTTGATAAATCTTCAGAATAGGCCTTTGACTTTCGTTTTTTGGCACTCTTGATCTTTTGACTTTGTCTTTCGTCTTTTTCTTCGATAAAAGCTGGTGAAAGCCTGTGTTCTTCCTTTTTCATCTTTTGGTCCTAAAACACAATAAAAACACAAACCACACATAATTCTGACTTTTACGACATTAAACACACATTTTGGTCTCGTTTTTATTTGTTTTAAGTGGTAAAAGGATAAGTGTTTTCACACTTACTATGGGCCTAAGGGGTCACACACTTAGACATCAAGATCATCTTTTATAAAAGATATATTGTAACCACCCACTTTGGCAAGAAGGCCGTTATGTCATAACCATGGCGTATCATCAAAGCATAATAAAGGCATCAAGTCATAAAGACATAAAAGACCAACAGGAAAGCCAAAATCAATCATCGGCTCCCAACATAAGCTCAACATGAATAAAAGTAAAGGAAATCTAAAGGACAAAACATGTGTCCAACAATATAAGTATCAATAATTTATTAAAGAAAGGAGCCTAAGGGTAGCTCTCATCCTGAGCACACACTCTCATGCTCAAATCTCGTCTTTAGGTACCTGTCATATGAGACATGAAAACAAAATACGGTTGAGCAATACGCTCAGTGAACGGATACAAAGACAAGGTAAAGATAACAGAAACAGGAGTAATAAACATGATAACAGTGGAAAGAACATCCGCGTCCTAAGAAAAACTTGAAAAATAAGTTGTGAAGAATGAAGAGTAACTGATATATCATGAATGGATAAATAATACAAGGAAATGCCCACGAGCTCATATAAGTCATAACATGTCATGCATAATAATAATATCGTTAATGTATGCATGATAAGTAGAGGGGGTGCCTCAACATACAATAGAGGGATGACCTCTAATAATAGTAACATGGGTGGAGGGATCAGCTCCAATGTGATAGGGTGTAGAGCACACACCAAACCAATCACCATGTACGTGTAAACATGTAAACTAGGATGCACTCATTCGCCCCGTGATAATAATAATGGCTAACTGATAAATCTAACATGTAACATGAAGGGACGCCACGAGAAATCACTCTCGTCGCGGGAGAGTTATAACATAGGTGCCTCATATGTCATGGTACCTCTATGACTAGGTGGTAAATCATGTATGTCATGGTCATGCATGTAAATAGCTCGGGCAATATGCGGGTCATCAAATAAAACTAATGGAACATGGCAGTCATGAAAATATCTATAACATGAAAATAGGGAAAACATGTGGCATAGCAATCGGGGAATCCTAATCATGAAAAATAATGAATGTCCTTACTGAAAGGACGGAATATCCCTACCTTGTGTCCAGTAAGCAATGAGAGAGATGGATAACGGAATGAACTATGTTAGGACCATTGGAATAGTTATTTGTAATAGGTAGACTAGGAGGTATGTAGTTCCTCCTGGTCATAGTAGTAGTAGGAGCAAGTCGTGCTCCTGGTCTTATAGAAAGTCAAACTTTATTATTTAGATATTATTCTGTTAGGATATGCATGAGATATGTTAGGAAAGGATATGCATATCAGTTTTACACGTTTTGGTTAATGATGTATTAGGGTTTCCTTGTAGTATAAAAGGAACCTTAGGTAGAAGGGTTACACACACCTTCATAAAACATAATTTCAGTTCTTATTAATATTAGAAATCCTTATAAAAGGATCAAGTCGTTATAGTTATTCTGTTCTTCTTATTCATAGTATTTGTATTCCGCGCTTATACTGTGTGATTTGTATAGAGTCTCTCTGTGAATAGACTTGTGATTACAGAAGTCGTTCACCGTTCCCGAGAGGCTGCAAGATCCACATCTAGTGGACCCAACAAGTGGTATCAGAGCCTGGGAGAGTCTCTGTACAAGAAGAATCAATTTTTCTCATTACTAACATCTTTGTTTAATCATGTCTGCCTCAAGCTCTACACAAACAAGAGAAGATAATACCCCTAAAACATAGCAACCTCATCAGATCATTGTTACGGTTTCCAACATAAATGGTAAGTTTCCTCTTCTGAAAAAGGACGAGTATGATAGCTGGGCGATAAAGATGGAATGCTAGATCACGATCACTGATCAAGACCTTTGGAAGATTATTCTGAATGGAAACAGCATGAAGTTGACTGGAAGAGACAAGAATGGTAATATTATTCTTCTTGACCCTAAAACTCATGAAGAAATCACAGCTGTTCAGAAGGAGATCAAAGCAAAAACTATTCTGCTTCAGTCTCTTCCTGATGATCACATGGGTGACTTCTATCATCTGGATGATGCTAGAGAAATCTGGAATAGAATAAAAGCAAGGTTTGGTGGGAATGAGGAGTCAAAGAAAATGCGAAGATCCATGCTGAGAGATGAATTCACAGACTTCAAGATCTCAGAAACTGAAGGTATCCATCAAGGGTATGACAGGTTCCAAAAGATACTGAGCCAGTTGAATCAACTTCGGTCGAAACCTGACAATGGTGATATCAATGCAAGGTTTCTTAGAGCCTTACCCTACTCATGGAATCAGGTGGTAATCTCTCCCAAAGCAAAAGGTGGGCTTGACTATCTTAATTTTGATGATTTGTTTCATAAGCTCAAAACCTTTGAACCTCATGTGAGGGGATACTCAAGTGATTCTTTTCCTACTCCTGCTAACTCTGCCTTTGTGAGTTCTATGGGATCTAGTCCCATGTCCTATGCTATTAGCCCAAGCAATACTGTGTCTTCTCAACATACTTCTACTCCTGAACCAAAAGCCAAGTCTGGTAGCATGGTAGAAGCTGTTCTTCACTCTTTTGTTGCTGACGTAGATGCTCACATCAACTTGCTTTTGATGACTTCAAACTGGTTGATAAACTTGACCTGGGTGAAATGGATCTAAAATGGCAGATGGCCATGCTCACTCTTAGGGTTCACAAATTTGAGAAGAAAGCCGGTCAAAAATTTAACTATAACCCAAGAGAGCTAGCAAGGTTTGACAGAAGCAAGGTTAGATGCTATAACTGCCAGCAGCAAGGTCACTTTGTAAGGGAATGCCCTAACAAGCATGACCAGGAGAAGAGCAGATATTCAGCTTTCAAGATTCAGGAGGTGAAGGATGACAAGAAGGCGTTGGTGTCTGTTGACTCTACGGTCAATTGGAATGATCATCAGAATGCTACCCTGGAAACAGCTGAACCTTCTACTGACGTGTTTGCAATGATTGCTGGGAATCTGTCTGATGCCGAGGAAGCAGAAGAGTTTGCTCTTATGGGCATCTCACCTCAGGTACAACATTGTCCTCTTGGTTGTCATGATAAATATTCAAAATTGTTGTCTCAATATAATGACTTAAATGATCAGAATGATAAGTATTTTTTAGAAGTTCAAGCTTATAAGGCCTCTTTAAAAACATTGGAACAACAAAAGAGGTGGCTTCAAGATACTCAACGTAAGTACGAGGATAAAATTAGGATACTGAACATTGATTTAGAAAACACAACAAATATGCTTAAATACACTGAAAAGGTAAAAGATGACAGTATCAAAGATAAACAAGACATGAAGGAAAAATTAGATGCTACACATTTAAGATTTGAAAAATGGCAAAAGGCACCTAAGAATCTTTCAAAATTAATTGATAGTAGTATGTCTGGTAGGACTAAAAGAGGGTTAGGATTTGACAAATATATTGATTCAGAATATGTGTTTGATTTATCTTTTTCAAGTGTCTTTGATCCTGACAAGGAGGAAGAGGGAACACCTAGCTATAATAGGTTTAAACCAGCAGCAGAAATGCATGATGTCCCTCTACCTCTTTCAGGAACTTTCATGCCCATTACTAGGCATAATGACTTGGATGGATCACAGATGCATGAGTCCCCAAAAAGTTCTACTAATACTAATGACTTTGTCTCGTGTACTTTCAGTGACAAAGCCAGTGACTCTGCATCATGTGGTTCAAGTGAAGAGTCGAGACCTGCAAGTTCCAAGTCAAATGACCATGCTGCTACTAGTGCTAGGAAGAGTGAAGAGAGAGTTGCTTTTACTTCAATAGTGTCTAGTCCTGGTTTATTGAGTCCTAGGAAGAATGTTTCTCCTAGAATTGTGTGTAATAAAGTTAGCAGTATGAACCAATGTCATTCTAATAAAAGGTCGTTTAAAACATGTTTAGTTTGTGGAAGTGAATTTCATTTGATTAAAGATTGTGATTTTTATGACAAACATTCTTCTATATATCAAGCATTTCTTGCTCCTGGTCCACCAGGAGTTGTTCCATATTCTTCTAGAAGACAAAACCCATGTGCTCAATCTTTTTCTTCTTCTAGAAGGACCTCTCCATTAGCTTCTCATCATTGGAGAAACACTCGATTAATACCAAATAGACCAACCAACAACTATTTTCAAACTTTTAATCCAAATTATGCATTTAATTTAGACCACATGTATTTTGGGTTGGGAAATTTGGGAACTGCTGTTAAGCCCTCAGCAGGTTGTTCTTGGTCAAACAATAACACCAATATGATGAATAGGCAACCTAAGAACAACGGTGGATCTCATTAATCTTCTTGGCTATCTACTAAAGATCCACAAGGCAGGCTCAAACCTGAAAAGGTTTGGGTCCCCTTAAGACACTAACTTTTGCATATCTCTTTTCTTGTTGTTGTAGGTTACTCCTTACCAAGATCCTACTCTAGGAATTGTTGATAGTGGATGCTCTAGAAGCATGACAGGAAATAAAAGTCTTCTATCTAACTTTGTACCATTTCAAGGCGCAAAAGGTCTATTTTGGAGGAGGTGAAGGAAGGATCACTGGCAAAGGGACGATTCAAACGCCTAATCTTAATTTTGAGCAGGTCTACTACGTGGAAGCACTTCAACACTTCAACTTGATATCTGTCTCTCATATTTGTGACAAGAAGCAGTTTGTCCTCTTTACGGATACTGATGCACTAGTGTTATCCAAAGACTTTAAACTCCCGGATGACTCTCAGGTTCTGCTCAAAATCCCTAGAAGACACAACCTCTATAGTATCAAGCCGAATCAAGTCAATCCTACTGGTCAACTAGCATGTTTGGTTGCTAAAGCTCAGAAGATGAAGCTACAAAATGGCACCGAATGATGGGACATGTGAACTTCAAGACCATTCACAAATTAGCAAATCTGAATTTGGTCTCTGTTTTACCTCCCAAAACATTCAGAAATGATATCAATTGCCTTGCATGCAGCAAAGGCAAACAACATAAAGCATCCTTCAAGACCATTACTGCTCTCAGCCTTATAACTGAACCATTGCAGCTACTACACATGGATTTATTTGGTCCTACCTCTATTAGGAGTATTGACCACAAACAATTCTGCCTTGTGGTAACTGATGGGTATAGCAGGTTCACGTGGGTTTTCTTCATGGCTGCCAAGAGTGAGACCTACTCAATTCTCAAGGACTTTATTACACTGATTGAGAATCAGTTGTCCAAGAAGGTTAAAGGTATTCGATGTGATAATGGAACGGAATTAAAAAATGCAGACCTCATAGCACTTTGTAATTCTAAAGGCATCAAAAGAGATTATAGTGCAGCAAGAACTCCTCAACAGAATGGCGTGGCAGAAAGAAAGAACAGGACTCTAATAGAAGCTGCGAGAACAATGCTTGCCGATTCCAAGCTTCCAACCATGTTCTGGACAGAAGTTGTAAATACTGTTTTGAATAGAGTTTCTATTACTAATCCTCACAAGAAGACTCCATATGAGCTACTCACAGCTAAAGTACCAACCATTTCTCATTTGAAGCCATTTGGGTGTCCTGTCAGCATTCTGAATACTAGTGACTATTTGGGGAAATTTGATGGCAAGGCAGATGAAGGATACATTGTGGGATATTCAGCTCACTCTCGGGCTTATTGTGTCTTCAATCTCCAAGCCAAGCGAGTAATTGAAACTATAAATCTCAGGTATTTTGAGGAGAAGTCAAACATACAAGGAAAGGGTCCTGAACGGTATTTTGATCTTGATTATCTTAGTGATTCATTGGGATATTTTTGTTTCAAAACTAACCATGATGCAGGACCACAAGTGTTTGCAACTTCTAGTGCAGGTGCTCATTCTAGTCTTTCAGACTCAGATGATGAGGATGATATTTTTGTTGTTCCATCCTATTCCACCACAGTCTCTCCTACTACTCCTAGTGATGCTACTCCACCAGACATTTTGGACTCACAAGGAGCTCTTGACACATTGCTCAATCAACAACTAGAGGCTACTACAGCAGCGGCTCAAGGTGGCTTTGAGTTTCCTTTGAATACTTCTGCTGACAAAGCTACTCCTAGTACTCCAACTGTTACTCCTAGTGCTAGGTTAACACCTATTGGTAGTCCGGCTAGTGATTCCACTTCCTATACTAGATTCTCTAGTCCTTCTGACCTGGGAAACTATCAAAAGAAGTCTTCTACCAAGCTGGATGATATTCATAAGCAACCAATAGATGGCATTTTTGACTCTGCTTCATATGATGATGACTTTGTTAGGGATCTTAATAACTTGGCACCAGAAGTGGAAGTAGCTTCCAATCCAGTGTTGCAGTCACACAAAGACCATCCTACTACTCAAATCATTGGAGATCCTGGTTCTACTGTCAAGACTCGTAGAATGCATAAGAAAGCAACGTCTGATCATCATGCTCTTGTGAGCTATATTGAGGACCAAAAGCGTAATAATCATACGGACTTTCAACATTGTTTGTTTGCTTGTTTTCTTTCACAGGTGGAACCTAGATCAGTCTCTCATGCTATTGAGGATCAAAGTTGGGTGGAGGCTATGCAGGAGGAGATTTAGCAGTTCTTGTTTCAGAATGTTTGGATCCTAGTTGATTTGCTAGATGGGAAAACGGCAATTGGTACCAAATGGATTCTCAAAAACAAGAAAGATGCAAGGGGAATTGTGGTGAGAAATAAGGCAAGGTTGGTTGCACAAGGTCATACACAACTTGAAGGCATTGACTACACTGAAGTTTTTGCTCCTGTTGCAAGGATTGAGGCCATTCGTCTGTCTTTGGCTTTTGCTTCTTATGTGGGCTTTACGGTTTTTCAGACGGATGTCAAGAGTGCATTTCTCTATGGCAAGATTGATGAGGAAGTCTATGTCACTCAACCTAAGGGCTTTGTAGATTCACTTCATCCCAAGAAAGTTTACAAGGTGGTCAAAGCTCTCTATGGACTTCATCAGGCTCCTAGAGCTTGGTATGAGCGTCTTTCCACTTTCTTGTTGAAACATGGCTATAGAAGAGGCACAGTTGACAAAACACTATTTCTTAAGAGGAATACCAAGGACATTATCCTTGTTCAGGTTTATGTGGACGATATTATCTTTGGTTCTACTAAAAAGGAATGGTGTGATGAGTTTGAACAACTGATGAAGGGCGAATTTCAGATGAGTGTTATGGGAGAGCTTACATTTTTCCTTCGTCTTCAAGTCAAGCAACAGTCGGATGGAATCTTCATAAGTCAAGATAAATATGTTCATGAGATCCTTCAGAAGTTTGATATGGATCCTCTTAGACCAGCAACAACACCTTATGAAGTAGCTAAAGTCAAACTCAAGAATGAGCCAGATCCTCTGGTAAATGTTCACATGTACAAGTCCATGATTGGCTCACTCATGTATTTGACAGCATCACGTCCGGATATTATGTTTGCAGTAAGTGCTTGTTCTAGACATCAGGTGGATCCAACGGTTTCTAACTTGAATGCAGTAAAGAAGATTTTCAAGTACATCAAGGCTCAACCCAAGCTAGGCTTATGGTATCCTAGAGAAACACCTTTTGTTCTTGAAGCATATAGTGATAGTGACTATGCAGGTGCTAATAATGACAGAAAATCTACTATTGGTGGTTGTCAGTTTTTGGGACGAAGACTTATCTCATGGCAATGTAAGAAACAGACGATAGTAGCTACTTCTTCAACAGAAGCTGAATACGTAGTTGCTGCTAGTTGTTGTGGACAAGTTTTGTGGATACAAAATCAGATGCTTGATTATGGGTTCAACTTTATGAACACCAAAATTTTCATTCACAACCAAAGCACTATCTGCATTGTGAAGAATCCTGTTTTTCATCAACGTACAAAACATATAGAAATTAGGCACCACTTTATCAGGGATGCCAATAAAAAGAAGTTGATTCAGGTTCTTAAGGTTCATACGGATGATACTGTTGCTGACCTATTGACTAAAGCCTTTGATGGTCCTCGGTTCAACCACTTGGTGGTTCACATTGGAATGGTCAATCCTTGAGACCTAGGATTGAGGGGAGGCTAAGCCTAAGGGGAGGCTTAGTGTATATATTTACTTGCACAGATTAACATTGGTAGTTTTTAACATCAAATTGTATGGGTATTTGCGGTATGTGTTACTTCTAGTGGAGGATTTTGCTCACTTCTGGTGGTAGTCTTCAACTTCTAGTGGATAAAAATCCTTCCTTATCATTAATGGTTGGCTTCTAGTCTTGGTTTAGGTCACTGTTCACTTCGTTGACTTCTGTTGACCACATTGCGCTTCTAGTATTGACCCTTATGTGTTTTGACTTTTAGTCAACGCAAGCTAATTCTGGTATATATCATATTATTTAACTTTGGTAACTAGGATTTGCAAATAAAGTTATAAGGGGCAAGTGGTTACTTTTGCATTAACTGCCTAATTTGAAAGGGCAACCCACATTATTAGGGGTCAATGAACAGTTACAAGACCATTATTTATGGTCAGTTACCCCCCTTGACTCATTCATCACAACCATACCACACACACACGCTCCTACTCTCTCAATCTCTAATCAATCACCTTCCATCACTTCCAATCATCATCAATGGCTGCTCTGTTCTACAAACCCGATCACAATAAGGTAGCGTATCTGGGAGATGGTCCTAAACGTGACGAATTCACAAACATCCTATAGTTTATTGAGGCTTCTAACCTCATGTATGCTTTTACTATTTGCCCAATTGTCTATGATAGTGTGATTCGCCAGTTTTGGGATACTGTCGAACTTGTGGCTGTTTTGGGTCGCCCACTTGAACTCCATGCTACCATTGATGGACGTTCTTATGTAGTTTCTGAAGCTTCTATTAGGAGTTCACTTCATCTTCAAGATGAAGGTGGTGTTGTTTCCATCCCCATTGCTGAGGCTTTGGAGGGGATGGCTGATATTGGTTATAACCATGGGGGAAGTTTAACTTCCAAAAGAATAGGTTTTCCCCCTAGTGGAAGCTTCTAGTGCACTTCTTGATTCACTGCTTAATCCCTAAGTCTGGGAGTTGGGATGCCTTTCCCATTCCTTTGGCTACTGGTTTGATCTGCATAGCACAGGGTCGGGTGTTTAATTTTCCTCGCTATTTGTTTGATGGGATGGTTAGCAATCTGACTAGTACTGGATCTAGGAAGAAATTTTTAATGTATCCTAGGTTTTTGCAGCAGATACTTGTGTGTATACCTCGTAACAGGGAAGAGTATGAGACCCCTAAGCTTAGTTCTAAAGTTTACTCCAATATGGCTCTAGGGTTTAAGGGAGATTAGAGGCCCCTTACTGATGCAATGCTGGGCCTTGCCCAAGGTCCTCCTGATGTTGTTCCTCCGGCTGCCGAAGCCGAGGAGGAACTTCCATTAGGAGATGATCCTATACAGGAGGAGCATCCTGCTGGTGGTGCACCTCATGTGGTGGTGGAAGACCAGCTGAGGAAGTGGTGGTTGAAATGCCATCCACTTCCAAGGCTGCCCCCTCTTCTATGCCACATCCGTCTCCATTTGTGGATACTCCCCCTCCTAGTCCAGCACCTCACTCTGCTGAGAAGCCCTCTGGTTCTCGTGCTCATGATGATGAGCCCTTTATTGCTTCTGGTTCCAATGAATCCTTCCCAGATCCAAGTCCTCTTGGTGGGAAAGCGGAGGAACCTGCTACACTGACTTCTTTGCTTGATCTCATGCACATGTACCATGAAAGGATTCTTTCTTTGGAGGCAGATTTGAATCAACATCGTAAGCTTACCAGGGAATTTGTTCTTCCAATGGCTGACCGAATTAAAGCTTTGGAGACACAGGAGAGGAGGAGGAAGAAGCATGTTGTTCAGTCTGATTCAGATGAGGATGTTGAGGATCTTGTGGAGGATGGCTTGAATTTGTTGGCGAAGGCTGCATTTGCTGATAAGCCATATGCTGATTTGCCTATTCCTCCTACTTCATCAAGCATCCCTCCTACTGCTGCTACCCCTAGAACAAATGAGGATATTGTTGGTTCTTCTACTGGTACTACTGCTGGTCCAACTGTTGGACCGTTTCATGATCCTAAGGGGAAAGCCCCTATGACTGATGCACCCTCACCCCCTCGTAAGCGTACTCGCTGACAACTTGAGGAGGACATGTTAGGGGAGGAGGCTGCACACCGAATGCAGGCAGAGATTGATCAAGCTGCTAGGGCTGAGGAAGAAGCTATTTAGAAGCAAAGGCGTAAACAGTTGCAGCATGATGCTATGCATTGGGATGATAATGATTGGATGCGGGTGCTCACTATTCTTACATCTGATTATTCGCAGTTTACTGATCTCTTGGGTGCTAATGTGAATGAGCAGAATTGTATCCCCCGAGCAATGGCATTAATGCGTAAGCAACAATTATCTCTTGCTGCTCAACTGCGTGAAAAGCGTCGGAACAAACCTTTGACTAGAACCGAGGAGAGAAAGTTAATGCAGAGGTATGTCAAATATCAGTCGGGTGCTCACTTTACTGTTGGTTGGACATGGGATCGGGTTAGGGCATTGTCATTTGACGAGCTTAAGGATCTATACCAAAGAATGATCAAGCGTCAGAACACACCGGTTCCGGAGCGTTTCATCTATCGTCCTCCTCCACGAGTGGTTCCTACTTCACAACCTGCTGTTGCTCCTGGTTCTTCATCTGGTGTTCCTCTTGGTTCTACTAGTATCCCATCTGTTGTTGATGTTTCTACTGCTGGTACCACACCCACACCTTCGGTTGCTCATCCTGTTTCATCTTCGGGTCCTACCACCACCACCTATGCTACCAATACCACCACCACTGCTACTCCTGTTAGGGAACAATCCTCACCACCAGTGACTGACCCTCAACCTACCCCTTCTCCTGGTGCAACCACCGTTGATCCTTTGGTTGGTCAACGTGTTGATTCTACTCCTGCTGATCCTATTCCTGCTGCGAAGGTAAAGGTTGAAACCTCTTCTGGTGTTCCAACTCCTCGTCGTTCCATTCGCAAGAAGATGGCTAGACGTGGTAAGTTTGTTCCTTATGAGAAGCGTGCTCCTGAGAACCTTATTGATGCAGCTTCAGACAGTGACTCAGAGTTGCCAATGGGTACGGGGTTTATTACTGCTTGGACGGTTAAGCCTTCCACGACTATTCCTGGTACTTTCACCCATAGGATTTCCATCAGTGATGGTTATGTTCGTTATGCTTCGGGTTTGCAAGGTGTTTTGACTTGGGTGGATCGTAGAGATCTTATGTCATTGTATGGGTTTGTGGATGCTGGTATGCCTACTCATCCTAGTGAGGTGGCCACCTGGCCTGGTCTGACAATGTGGGTTGAATTGAAGATGATGCTTGATTCTCCTCCACATTCACCATATTCTGTTGTCTGGAAGGACCAGCCACGCTGGGAAATCAAGAGATGGAAGCTGTATGCTGGCTGTGGAGTGCATATCTTAGAGTTGGAGTCTGGTGCCATGGTATTCATGCTTCCGGATATGGACAATCCGTTAACTATTACTACTATGGAGGCCATGCTCGTATGTCATTCCCTTCGGGGAATGAGACTTCCATGGCTACTACTCTGGTAGAAGGGATACAAGCTCGGTTGCAAGCTGACAAGGTGGCAGCGTCTGGTATGTGATGGGTATGTTTTGTATGTTATGTTTTTTGTGTTTATACTGACATTCTTTTCACCAATATGTACAGTGATTGGTGACTTACATTGTAGATAGTTAAAAAAAAAAGAAATATACTTTTTATATAATATCTGCTTATACTTTACACAAATGATGGATTTCACACTTGTGCATAATATAATATCTGCTTATACTTTTCCAAAATATTGGGTTTCATTTGACTGTTTCACACTTGTGCTGGTTTGGAGTTTCATCTGGTGTTGGACCTGGTCCACACAACAAATGGTGCTCAACTCACCATGTCTCACAGACAAGAAAGAGTTGATTCACCATGATGGTACGGCTCTGGTGTGATTCTCAAATCCGTTGATGGTTGCCATGTTACCCAAAACTGGATGGTTTTCACTTGCCATGGTCCTAGACTAAAAAGTGGCTAATCCAGAGGGGTACGGCTTCTGGTAAAGACATATCAAATCCGTCGACGGCTGTGATGGTTTGCCTAAAATCATCAGGGTACCCCCACTCACCATTGATTCACGTTCTAAGAGTTGGGCTGGGTTCTGGTCTCCCAGGGTGATGCTTATTCCACCATAAAGACTAGCTAGCCCAAGAGCGAGCAGCTACTTGGTAAAGGCTCATAAAATCTGCTCATGTTGTTGTGAAGATTCAACACGATGCAGATTTGTTTCAAGCTTTAAAGAAGATTCTGGGTGTTCATTGTTGCAGCGGTTATTATGTTCTTTATGTTGATGGTTATGATGTTGCTGTTTCTTTTGTTGTTCCAATCCTCAAGCTTTGTTGCACGATTTACCAGGAAACTTGAACTCAATAGGTCAAATTCAAGTTTAGGGGAGGATTGTTAGCACCATTGGAATAGTTATTTGTAATAGGTAGACTAGGAGGTATGTAGTTCCTCCTGATCATAGTAGTAGTAGGAGCAAGTCGTGCTCCTGGTCTTATAGAAAGTCAAACTTTATTATTTAGATATTATTCTGTTAGGATATGCATGAGATATGTTAGGAAAGGATATGCATATCAGTTTTACACGTTTTGGTTAATGATGTATTAGGGTTTCCTTGTAGTATAAAAGGAACCTTAGGCAGAAGGGTTACACACACCTTCATAAAACATAATTCTAGTTCTTATTAATATTAGAAATCCTTAGAAAAGGATCAAGTCGTTATAGTTATTCTGTTCTTCTTATTCATAGTATTTGTATCCCGCGCTTATACTGTGTGATTTGTATAGAGTCTCTCTGTGAATAGACTTGTGATTATAGAAGTCGTTCACCGTTCCTGACAGGCTGCAAGATCCACATCTAGTGGACCCAACAAACTACTCCAACTTCACGTGATCTACATGTTAAATGACGTGTATAAGTTACTTGTGTTAGGACCTATGTAATAGGTAGTTTGTAATAGGTGAACTAGAAGGTATGTAGTTCCTCCTGGTCCTAGTAGTAGTAGGAACAACACGTGCTTCTAGTCTGGTAGAAAGTCAAACATTATTATTTGTAGTAGTTTGTTAGGATATGCATGAGATATCTTAGGAAATGATGTGCATATCAACTATTACACGTTTTATGTTTAATGTAGTTTGGGGTTTCCTTGTAGTATAAAAGGAACCTATTGGCAGAAGGGTTTAACACCTTTCACCAGTTTCATTTCATATAAATAATAGTAGAAATCCTTAGAAAGGATCAAGTTATTTATTTAGTTAAACTGTTTCTTCTTGTTCTTAGTGTTTGTATTCCGCATAAATACTTTGTGTTCATTAGAGTCTCTCTGTGAATAGACTTGTGATTACAGAAGTCGTTCACCATCCTTAACATGCTGAAATATCTACAACTAAAGGACCCAATAAGTGGTATCAGATCCTGGGAGAGTCTCTATATAAGGAGAACCATTTTCTTTCTAAATTAATTTTTTACACTCACTAAATTATGTCTGCTTCTAGTTCAACTAAAACAGGACAAACAAGCACCAATACAACACAGTAAACACAACAAATTGTTGCTACTGTCTCCAACACAAATGGGAAATTCCCACACCTGAAGAAAGAAGAGTATGAAAGTTGGGCCATGAAGATGGAGTGCTGGATCACCAACACTTATCTGGCATTGTGGAAGATTGTTCAGAATGGGAATGGAAAGAAGAATACTGACAGAGACAAGAATGGTAATATCACCATTCTAGATCCTAAAACACATGAAGAAATCACAACTGTTCAGAAGGAAATCAAAGCAAAAACCATTTTGCTTCAGTCTCTTCCTGATGATCATATGGGTGATTTCTATCACTTGGATGATGCAAGGGAAATATGGAATGCTATAAAAGCAAGGTTTGGAGGGAATGAAGAATCCAAGAAGATGAGAAGATCAATGCTGAGAGATGAATTTTCAGAATTCAAGATATCTGAATCAGAAGGTCTTCATCAAGGCTATGACAGGTTTCAAAAGATTCTTATTTTATTGAATCAACTAAAGTCAAAACCAGAAAATGAAGACATAAATGCTAGGTTTCTTAGAGCATTATCACACTCATGGAACCAGGTAGTCATCTCCCTCAAATCAAAAGGAGGACTTGATTATCTCTCATTTGATTGATTTATTTACAAACTTAAAACTTTTGAGTCTCATGTGAGAGGCTACCCAAGTGAATCTTATTCCACTCCTGCTAACTCTGTTTTATGAGCTCCATGAGATCCAGCCCTATGCCCTATGCCGGTACCCCAAGTTATGCTTTGTCCTCACAACATACTCCTACTCCTGAATCAAAGGCCAAGACCAGTAGCATGGTAGAAACTGTTCTTCATTCCTTTGTTGCTGATGTTGAACCTCAACAGCAGCTAGCATTTGATGACTTCAAACAGGTTGATAAGCTTGACTTAGATGAGATGGACCTTAAGTGGCAGATGGCTATGCTCACTCTCCGAGTTCACAAGTTCGAAAAGAAGGTTGGTAGAAAATTCAGCTACAACCCAAAGGAGCAAACTAGATTTGATAGGAGCAAAGTCAAATGCTACAACTGTCATCATCAAGGACATTTTACTAGAGAATGCCCTAGTAGAAATGACCAGGAGAATAACAGGTATTCAGCCTTCAAGGTTCAAGAGCTTCAGGAGGAGAAGAAAGCTTTGGTATCCGTTGATACCATGGTTAATTAGAATGATCATGAGACTCCAACTTTAGAAACAGTTGAGTCTGCTACTGATGTGTTTGCTATGATTGTTGGTCACTAATAAGTGTGAAAACACTTATCCTTTTACCACTTAATTATAATAATAACCAAGCCAAAATGTGTATTTTATGTCGTAAATGTCAGAATTATGCGTGGCTTGTGTTTTTGTTCTGATTTAGGACCAAAATGTGAAAAGGGAAGAAAACACGGGCTTTCACGGGCTTTTATCGAAGAAAAAGAAAAAAGACGAAGTCAAAAAGATCAAGAGTGCAAAAAGAACGGAAGTCCAAGGCCTATTCTGAAGATTTATCGAAGAAAAAGTCTAAAGACAGAAGTTTAATGAAGTCGAAGAACTCAAGTCTAATTAACGAAGAAATTATAAGACGAGTTCAATTTATCCCGAGACAAAGTCGAAAATGTCGAAGAATTTAGAAGACGAAAAGACGAGAAAAGGAAGAAAAGATCGACACTTGCTAATCTCCCTATAAATACCCTCCTAGTGACACATTAGGAGGTGTTAGCTAAATTGACAACTTGGCTCTCTAATTTATTTTTATGCACTTTCATATTGTCCATTTACATTATTGTCTTTAATTTGAAGTCTTTAATTCCAAGTAAGTTTTAATTTTGTTGTTGAATCTTATTTTTAATCAATTTTTTATATTAATCTCTCATTCTACCTTTCTTGTTTTGCTTAATCTTTATGCTTATTTGGTTATTGTCATGCTTATTTGATTGTTTGTTATGTTTTTATGTGATTGATTGTGTTAGCTTATTGGTTTTATAGCTTATTTTGTGCTTTTCTTAAGTTTAATTAAGTATTTTTAAAAGTTATTCTATAAAAAGTTGATTTTATATATTTAGATTATTTAGTGTTTTCAAAAGTTTTTAAATTTGGTTTATTAGCTTTTTCTTAAAAGTATTTTGGTCAAGTTTTTAGGTTAGTGCTTATTAGTTTTTGGCTTATTTTTATTCTTAGCTTATTTGCAAATTGTCCTTTCTTTAAAACCCTCTTTTTCCGGATAAGGCCTCGAAACCCAATTCCGGATAACACCCAAAAAGTTGTTATTCCGGATAAGCAAAAAGTGTATTTCCCGGATAAACCTCAAAACATACATTCCGGATAGTGGGAAAAAGGCAAATTCCGGATAAGAGGTTTAATAAAAAAATCCGGATAAGAGTTTTCAGATAACAAATAGAAACCGATTCCGTATAACTAATATAAATGTGACTTGCCTGCCTGTGTGCTTTGCACCGTTTCCCGCCAAATTCAGCAGATAGCCTGCATGCTTGAGCAGGGTGCCTGCTAGCTTCTTTAATTATTTATATTGTTCCGTAATCGTTTAGTTTTATCTGAAAGTTGTTCCGACTTTAATTCTGAAAGTCACGTATTTTTAGTTATATTTTTCTTCTAATTTTAAAATTAATATTTTTTCGTAAAGTTCAAGTTTTATCTTTTATTTAGTACCCGCTTTAGGTTTTGCCTCATTTAGCTTTAAAGTACCATCTTAGTTTTATTCTCTCCTTTTTCATTAAGTAAACTTTATTTTCGAGTCGATAGTTATTTCGTCTTCTAGTTTTATTTTTATTAATTGTTTCGTTTTAATTTACGTTTTATTATTTTGTATTGTTTCGTTATTATTAGTTAATTGTTTTTAGCTTATTTTTAATTCGTTTCGCTTTTACCTTTTTAGTAGAAATAGAAAACAAACTTCCCTTTTTGTTACCAAAACGATTGAGTCACACTTAAACCAATAGTCAATTCGAATTGAATCGAAAAAGAACCTAGTAAAATCTTAGTTATTAAATGGAGCCGCTGCCGACTCTTTTCGTAAAGATTAACGGTTTTCTGTGAGAGACGCGTTGAATTTTGGGATCCGTTCACTCGTGAACGTTATTTTTCTTGCTAAAAAATTTTCAAAAATCCATAAAAATTAAAAATTTTCAAAAATACAAAAACATTAAAAAACTTATAAAAAGCATTTCTTTTTAAAAATTTTGCTCCAAAAAGATTTTATTTTTATTTTTTACAAGTACATATATATTTCTTTGGTATCTTTTTCTTTTTCTTTTGCAGGTGTATACGTACTAGATCTTCGATTTATTCAGAGCCCGAGACTCGTGAAGATTTAGATATGGATGGTGTGCACAACAACAATAATCCACCCCACCCCAACATGAATAACAACAACAATGTTCCACCACCCGACCTTCGAACGATGGAGGAGTTGTGTCAACCTACGATGAATGGACGAGGAGGACCGATTGCGCCGATGCAAATCACGGCTCCGGAGTTTCCGTTGAAGCATCACATGATCCAACAAGTTCAAAACACTTGTCCATTTCGCGGATTACCGGATGATGATGCCAACAAACACCTCGACAAGTTCATTACCGTTACTCAAAGCATGAAGTTGCCCGGGGTCACTATGGATTTTCTTCGCCTACACCTATTTCCACACAACTTATCCCACCATGCCAAAAAATGGTTGGATCGTCTTCCGAAGAATTCAATTCATACTTGGGATGAGATGACTCAACGATTTTTGTCGCGCTACTTTCCACCATCCATGGTCACGAGCCTTCGGAATCAAATTAGTGGATTTACTCAAGAACCTGATGAATCACTTTTTGATGCTTGGGAACGATATAATGTTTTGATCGATCGATGTCCAAACCACAACATGCTCCCCGTCACCTTAATTGATACTTTCTACAACGGTTTAACTTTTCAAGATCGTGATACGATTAATGCAGCCACCGGTGGCACATTTATGAAAAGAAGACCCGAGGAGTGTAGAGAGCTTATCGAGAACATGACTACTCATCACAAAAATTGGGATTCATCCGCATATTCAAGGAATAACCCGAGAGTCAATGTTTCTTCTACTTCTTCAAACCCTGATATCACCGACTTGACCCGCGCAATGGTCGAAATGAGCAAAAACATGCAACTTTTGGCTACAAATCAACAACAACAACAAGTTAAAGCTGTAGCAACTTCTTGTGAGATTTGCGAGGGTCCTCATTCATACGCTGATTGTCCTTCTACTCATGACAATCCGAAAAACGTGTATGCGGCTTATGGTAACTACTCAATGGAAAACTACCAAGCCCGACCTCAAGGTGATCGTAACTTGCTAAGTTACTGTTCTAACAACTTTCTTTCACCCGTTTTTTCTCCTCAAAACCACAACCCCAACAACTACAATAGAAGCAATCCAAACCCACCTCGAGCTTCTAATCCTTATCACCCACCCGCTCAACAAACACCACCCATTAATCATGATGTTGAAGCTTTCATGAAGACCCAAGGAGAGCAAATCAAGAATCTACAAAGCCAAATCATCAATTTGAAAGGAGATATCACTAAGCAAGGTAATGATATTAGAACCGAGCTTCGACATGATATGCAAACCTCTTTTAGCAACCAAACGAATGATTTAAAGAATATGATGGCTAGTTTCTTTCCAAGTAATCAACCCTCTACTTCGGGCTCTCTTCCTTCTAATACCGTCACTAACCCAAGAGCGAATGTGAGTGCTATTACTACACGCAGTGGAGCAATCTTAGTAGGATCATCTATCCCTCCCCCAGTTACTCCATCTACACCTCTTCCACCACCATTTATCCCTCCTACTCCCACGCCTAGTATTAGTTCTTCATTACCGTCTCCACCTCTTACTGAAGTAGTTCCCAAGAAACACCCTTCACCAACCCCACCTTCCACCTTTAAACCTTTAACATCTCAACCTTTACCTGCTACACCTACACCAACTAAACCCAATATCCCTTATCATTCTCGCTTAGACAAGTGCCACTTGCTCACCAAGGATGATATTCAAGTGTCAAACTTTTTGAAGAAGATTTCGGGAGTGACCATCACCTTTAGCCTTGTTGAAGCTCTAGCCCAAATGCCTAAATTTGTAAAGATGTTCAAGGAATTGCTTAATAAGAAGGAGAAGATGGCTGAGTTTGTTAATACTCGATTGAATGAAAATTGTTCTGCAGTCCTTCTTAAAGAACTTCCGGAGAAACTTGGAGATCCCGGTCGTTTTGTGCAACCATGTACTTTTAACCAAACCGAAGAATTTACTGCCTTAGCCGATCTCGAGGCAAGTATAAATCTGATGCCTCTAAGTGTTTGGAAAAAGTTATCATAACCCGACCTTACACCAACAAAGATGACTCTTGAACTAGGAAATAGAACTCTCGCTTACCCCGTTGGTATTGCCGAAGATGTGTTTGTTAAAGTTGGTACCTTCACTTTTCCGGTCGACTTTGTTGTCGTTGATTATGAAATGGACCCTCGTATTCCGTTAATACTTGGTCGGCCGTTCTTGAGAACCGGAAAAGCATTAGTCGATGTTGCCGAAGGTGAAATCATTTTAAGATTCGGGAATGAGGCACAAGTTTTTAAAATGGGGAAGATCACAACCAAATCAAATGGAAGAGAATCAGCGAATATGATTAATGTGCTTGATGATTTTGTCGTCTACAACAATCCTCTTTTCGATTCTTGCTACGATAATCCACTTTTCTAAGATGATGTGGATGATTCTCTCTCCAATTTGGATCCTCCACCAATTCATGAGTCTCCACCGATCTATAATGACTATGATGATGATTCTAGTTCTGATATGGATGATTCTGATGATTTTAATTCTGAGTATAAAGAAATGCCAACTTATGATGACTTTGAGGATGTCGATACTCTTTCGAGTGATTCTTCACATGATGACCTTGCACCTACTTTTGATGAAGATCCTCCGTCAACAACACTTGATCCTACTTTGGATGACTACTCATTTGAGGAAGATTTTGCTACTTTTCTCAACACTTACTTCCCAAATGAGAATGATGCTCCTCCTTTGGACTTTGATTTTGGTCTTTATCCTCCTTTGATATGAAGAAACCCGTTTTAAAGGAGAAGAAGCCGGAAGACACCAACATCTACAGTACTTATGTCTTGACACCTCTTTATCCACCTTTTGAGGATGAGATTGTGAGATTTGTGATCAGATCTTCTTCAAGGTCTACTGAGCCTGAGTGTTATTTTCCCCTAAAGGAAAAGGTGTTCGATCCCGGTATTGCA
Organism: Glebionis coronaria; assembly: GCA_025667525.1. Lineage (NCBI taxonomy): Eukaryota > Viridiplantae > Streptophyta > Magnoliopsida > Asterales > Asteraceae > Glebionis > Glebionis coronaria. Next base: position 484,244,821 of record CM046875.1, on the reverse strand, counting down.
ATTGTTAAGCCATCTCAGTATCCATCTGATGAAATAAAAGGAAAGATTTTTGGAACTTTTAGAGATATGCTTGCACCTCATCACCCTTTCTACCACCGTGCTCAACAACTTAAGGGAACCTTGCCTACTCTTCTTTGGCTTGCCTTGTTCGCCTTAAGCTTGTGCTATTTGACTGACGAAAACCATGTCTTTGATCCCGGTGGATGTGTTTCAAGCTTCTTCCTATGCTAATCAAGGCCGAGTCAGGCTCACGACTCGGTTAACAAAAACAAGCGCTTCTCGGGAGGCAACCCGCATTATCTATCCTTTTTCTTTTGTTTTTATAATAAGTGTAGGGGGAGACCCTAGTATGTGTTTGTTGTTTTCTTTCTTATCATGTGCAGGGATTCGAGCTATCAAAGATCCATTCTTGATGACTTTTGACGACCCGTGATTCCGTGTTCCCGTCTTCCCGGTTCTATCATAAACTCTTTTGATTCTCTATTTTATATTCTTCAATATTAAAATAGGAATCACTTTAGTTGTCCTTTCCTTAGCAAGATTTAAACAAAGTGCACAATGTCCTAAGTGTAGGGGAGGTTACTTCCACATGCTTAAACATTGAGGACAATGTTTATATTAAGTGTAGGGGGACTTCTATCGAAGTTAAGTGGGCTTTTCCTTGTATTTGTCCTCATTTTAACCGGAAAATTGATTTTTCGACATTTTTCAAAATTTTGATCTATTTTTGGCCTAGTTGTATTTACTATTGTATAGTTATTTTCTTTCTTTGCTAGAATAAAGTGGTTTTAATTTTTAATCGTTGTGAATCTTTTGACTCAACCCGAGTTTACTTATCTAAGTTTACTCTAGCTAGTATCCTTAACGTGTTTAAGTCAAGTTTTGCTAGGCTTTTATATAGGGAACTTTAAAACGCGAAAGTCTTAACTCTTACGGGTTAAGAACAAGAACTTTTTGCAAGTTCCTATAATTGATCCTAGAAAGTTGTTTATCAAGGGAACTTTAAAATGCAAATTCTAAACTTGAAAAAGTCTAAGAAGTTGCAAGATCCTATAGATGACTTGAAAACCCAAAGCTTTGATTTAATTGACTAAGCATCCACGAGTCTCATTCCTTGAGATTTTAAATTGTGGAGAACGATAGATGATAGAGTCAATTAAAAGTTTGGTATTCTTTCATGAATTTATGTGAGTTGATGATGAGACTACTTTTATACATAGTCTCATCGTCCAAATAGGGCTTAAAATGCATTAAATATCATCAAAATACCCATATATATGCTTGTGTTTGTTTCTTGTGTATTTTAGGTACGGATATTGAGAAAATGGCAAAAGATCACAAGAATCATACAAAAACGAACACGGGAAACGAAGCCGCACAATGAACCAAGCCCTAATGAAGACTTTCCAAAGATTAACCCTTGAAGATTTGAAGAATTATGAAGAAGGGTCCTCCAATATGGAAGAATTGACACTTTATACCCTTGTATCTTCATAATTACAAGTTTGGTCCCTAAAGTTTGTCAAAATTACAAAAAGGGCCCTCCACTTTGAAGAATTGGCAAGTTTAGCCCCTCAACAAAGCTAAATTGTCAACCATTATCCTCCACAAAGTCAAATACATCATAAAGTCCTTCAAAGTACAAGAAATTACAAGTTTGGTCCTTTGAAAATCCCAAAATTACAAAAAGGACCCTTAACTTTCAACATTTGGCAAAAATGGTCCCTCATCAAACATGACTTGGCAAATTCAGTCCTCCAAAACATCAAATATGCAAGTCAAGACCATTATCCATCATCAAAATGCCAAATCAGCCCTTGAAGTATCACAAAATGGCAAGAAATACCCCTGAAAATACTTTGGAAAAGTATTTGGGGCAAAAGTGTGAAAAGTAAAACTTGAATTACAAAGGGAATCCGGTTTTGTGCTATTATTTGCAAAGTGAAAGAAAGAAAGAAGAGAAGGGATTAAACATGGTCAGACATGAAACTTACCTTAAACTACCAAATGGTGACATGTGTCCCACTTACTCCATCCCACCAATCAACTTTCTTCATTTTGCCACATCACTTCCCACCACTAACTGATTTAAACTAATCCTATTAGTTTAATAAAAGTGGCGCCTAACACATGTTTAGATACTAAACCGGATCAAAAACACTACTATTCCCTCTAGAACACAAATTGGGTTTTCTTAACTGTGTTGAAATTAAACCATGAAACCTTCCAGATTAGTGATTAACCATGTCATTATCATAACCCAATCCTTAAACAAGACACCCCACCAACCCACATGTTGCATGGGGCCTCCCCTGCTACGTCAAAAGGGAAGAAGACAAGAATTTTCCAGCCATCCAACGTGCTCAATTCTAGCTTGTATCTTAAGCTTGTTTCACACCTTTGGATCAACTTTGCACTTGCCAGCTCTTACAAAACTCCAAAACAAGTCACATGATTCTCCAAAGAAGACAAAACCTCAAGGGCATTTTTGGGCTTCTACAAGTTAGGGTTTTAAGTTTTTAGGTTTAAACAGACCATGTACACCCTCTATATAAAGGGTATAGGGTCCAACATTCACGTTTGCTTTTGGCTTTTCCTTGTTCAAGCACTTGTAAATCCCTTTTTCAGTTTTATGAAATTTAAGTTAAGTATGTTGAAGAAAGACCAAGTGCCATCTTATTATTGCTTGTTTATGTTCTTAGTTTACTGAATTGAATCAAAAACCTGTTTTCAAAAGAGGAGTGTGCAAAAGTTTGCACATTTTCTTGATATTTTGCTAAGATCTTGGTCTATCTTGGAATTCTTGGGTTATAGGGCTGATCATAGCATCCTAATTGTGTTGATTAAGGTGTGGTGAGGCTTATAACTTGGGGATAATCAAGTGTGGAGGACAAGAGTTGCATCAATCAAGAATTTTTCAAGTTTCTGATTTTATACTTGTGCTTCTAACCTTGTTGATTCTTAGCAGGCTTTGTTGTGGAAGCTTGTGCTTGTTCTTGCTAGCACATAAGCTCAAAATCCGTGGGTGTGGATGTACATCCATGAGGTACACACCCTTAATCCCAAAATCTGATAATACTTTGGATTTTTGTGATATTTGAGTGTTGCCTTTGTTCTTGTGTATTTTGTGGCTTATACTTGCTTGAATCTGTTAATCTTACTTGTTATTATGTTAATTGATGCTTGGGTGGTCTTAAATCTCACTTTTCCTTTGAAAAATTTGATTTTGAAAAGATAAAGGGGTGTTTGGGTCTACCTGTTTGTGATTGCATCTTGATATTGTGTTGTTAGAAGGTATTGTTTGTGCTTGGTATCTGATATATGCCTTGTTGAGAGTGTTTTGCTACAAGTTTTTGGGTTTGAAACTTCAAATCAAATAATCTGCTATAACTTGGTTAATTTGACTGTTTTTGACCTAAGATTTTGGTGAAATCTAGTATTTGTGCATGCTTAGGGTTGAAAGTTGTTAAAACATCATTATTATAACTCATTTGATAGATATTGAGTGTTGAATTTGGCTTATTGGTCAAATACATTAGCAAAGTGTAAAACTGCATGTGCTAGTGTTCATCGGTAACATTCATAAGCTTGAATCTTGATTTAGGCTTTAAGCCATTGCATGAAAACTGTTTAAACTTGTTCATTAGAGTTTATAATAGCTTGTGTATGCATTTGGTTGAATTTGGTTGACTGATTATTGCTAAAACTGCTTATAAGTGCTCAACTGCTTATTTGTTCATGTCTGTATCATATCTGGTGCTTTATTGATTAAACTGTATCAATTGGGTGTTTGTGATTGTGTTATTTTGATTGTTCTTGACTCCTTTTGATCCAAAGATCATTTGGGTGCCTTTGTGTAATCTGAATCTCAAAAAAAGTCACTAAAGACAAAAAGTCAAACAAGTCAAGCAGTGGAAAAAGTTTCCACTGCTCAACACCCAAAACTAGCCCTGCTAGTGTTATTTTGAACTCAGCTTATCAATAAGCTATTTTAGCTTATCCAGACTTGCAACAACTTATTTTTTGTGATAGATCTTCATTATTTGACCCATTTGAGTAGACTGGAGCTTATTGGACTTTGACTTTGACTTTTTACTAGAAACCAACTTATTTGACTTTTACATAAGTGCTTATTTGCTTTTTCCAGCTTATTGAGTCAGCTTATTTGAAAACTCTTTGTTGATTTTGCTTAATTAAGTCATTTAGAAGCTATAGAAACTTGAATCAGCACTTGGGGTGGCCTAGAACTCAAAAACGACTATTTTGTCGTTTTCTGTAGATTGCTTATTGCATTTTCAGGCTTATTCCTTGGGCTTATTTCAAATTTCTTTTTGCAGAAGTCTTATTTAGGACAAAAGAAGCTTGTGTGTTTAATTTCAGGTTATGGCATTGGCTTATAGCTTAATCGGCCAAAAAGCCCATTAAGAATAAGATGTTTGGTATAAGCTAGCTTATTTCACACTTTCAGCTTTTGGGCCTTTGGAAAAACTTGTTTAAAATCAAATTTTGAGTCAACCAGTGCTTTTTGTGCTTATTTTGAACACTTTTTTATATTGGGCCCAAATTTGGCCCAATTATGGACTGTTTGGGGTTTAGCCCATTTTCTAGGCCCATTAAGGGTATTTAGATAATTTCACTTTCATTTCTGAGTTATTTAGGTTAAATTAAGCTAGTTTGTAAGTTTTTAGAATTTTTAATGATTTTTGGATTTCTAATAATATTTTAATATTATTTTATTGTTAAAAGTTAAAAGTCTGATTTTCTAAGTTTTTATATTTTTCCTAGGTTCTAAACACTTAATTAGGAATTTTGCAACTTTCCAAATATTTTTAGAGTCTTTTAACTATTTTCTAGAATTAATTTAAGTTTTAATTGATTTTAGTAGTTTTTAATTGTTTAAAAATAGTTTTTAGTGGTTTTAAAATTTTGAAAAATACTTTTTAGCTTAATTAGGGTACTTTTGAGGTTTACAAACTTTAAAATCTTGTTTGGGACTTTTTAATAATTAATTTTGATTTTTAGGGCTTTAATTAGCATTAAAAACTCATTTTCTAATTAACTAAAAGGTTTTGGCAAGTTTAGATTTTTTGTAAACTCTTAGAATATTATTGTGGATTTTTGGTAATTTTTAGGAATTTTTAGGGTAAAATTTTAATTTTAGTGCTTTTTACGGTTTTACGTGCACACCTTTTTCGACTTAGTTTAATCCGTCTTCGTAACCGTCATTCTCTTCTAATCTCATTTCTATTTTTCTTTCTCAACAATTTAATCACAAAGATAATCAAGTCATTACACACACACTAAGCCTCCTTGAGAACGAACTCATTTTAGGGTCATTAATACACGGTTTTCCTAAATCGTCGTATTCATTACTTACCCTATTTGCTCTCTTTTTCTAAAGAGTAGTAAAACCTCTACATCATTTTGGCGCCGCTGCCGGGGAGGCGTGTTGTGTTGTGATTTGGAATTGTTGTTTTTAAATACTAACCATAAATAGTATTTGTATTAGTAGCACTCTACTAATACGTATTATCGGTTTTTGGTTTTTGTGTGTATACTATTACTATAGTGTATACGTAGAACAATAAATTCACAAGTACTCCAAATACGTGAGAAATCACAACCTTGACTTGGGAGGTCATTACTCAATCATTGTATTCGAATCTCAAACCAAAGAAAAAGGCAAAAATAAATAAATACTTTCGTGAAGCTCAATCTTGAAAAATACAAACTATAAGGTGGGTATAAGGCGGATATTATAAAATATATCCTACGGAAAAAGGCTCTTAAGTGCTTCGCGCCGCCTCGTTTCCCCGCTTGCTTGTGAGTATTTGATTTTGAGAGCTAATCGAGGGTTTTGCCGCCCAAAGTATTACTAAGTATCATATATATTTTCTTGGTTTCCATAGATTAAACCCTCTTGAACGTTTTGGTGTTCCACCAACGTTCTAAAGTCATCGAAGGCGTTCACTTCACGTGATCGTTTTCATTCCTTGAGGCTTCTTTAATCAAGAGATTTGGTTAAGGAGGAGATTTGTAGATTTGTGTCTACTTAATACATTCACCAAGATCCAAAAAGGGTAATACAATCAAAAACCACAAAAAAAATTAAAAAATACAAAACACCAAAAAGAATCTTCTTTGCTCGTCCCCTCGTTGTACGTGACGTTTATGCTAACTCGTAATCAAGCAAGACGTGCACGTAAACGAAAGAACAAAACTCTCACTCCCAATCTTTCTAGTGAGGAATCTCCTATTGACGAACCCATTGTAAGAGAAGCACCAACCATGGCGAATCGAACTATGATGGAGTTACTTCAAGCACCCACCGAGGGTTATGGAGAGGCTATTGTAATTCTCGCTATCCTTGCGGAGAATTTTGAGGTGAAGACGGGTTTGTTGTCGATGATCCAAAACAACAAATTCCGTGGTGATGAGAAGGACAATCCACACAACCATATCCGTCAATTCAATCGTCTTACCGCCACTTGCAAGTTTAAGGATGTCTCGAATGACTCGATTAAGATGATGCTTTTTTCCGTATTCCTTAGCGGGGCTCGCTAAAATTTGGTTGGAGAAAGAGCCACCCAATTCTATATTGACGTGGAAGGATCTCGTGTCTAAGTTTGTGAACCAATTTTTTCCGCCCTCTAAGACTACGCACTTGAAAAACGAGATTTCAAAGTTTTCACAAGAATTTAATGAAAGTTTTTCAACGGCTTGGAATAGGTTTAAGGAAATGTTACATGAATGTCCTCATCACGGTTTTTCCGACTTGCATCAAATTGACACGTTTTACAATGGACTTAATGATCATGAAAGAGATTATTTGAATGCCGCCGCGGGTGGTATTTTTTTGTGTAAAACGGTTGAGGAAGCTTTGGTGATAATTGAAAATAGATCTAAGGTGTATAGTCCTCGTAGCACGTCTAGTGTTCGTAAGGCTTCGTCTTCGGCTTCACCTTCTTTGTCTACTACCATCGATGCTTGCCAAATTGAGGCGAACTTGGAAAACAAGATTTTTGATAAGCTAAAAGGACTTTTGATTGAGTTTAAAGTTGGTGAACAAAATGCTCCCGCTACGGCTAAAGCGGTTGAGGTTTCATGCATGTATTGTGGTGGAGGTCATGATTTCTCCGAGTGCATTACCAACGGTGGTAACACTTCGAGTGCCTTCGCGGCCACGGGAAATTACAACCAAAACGGTCAAGTTTCCCGCTCCAATCAATTGACTCCACCGGGTTTTGGTTCAAATCAAAATGCTAACAACAACTATCGCAACAATCAAGTTGGTTTCAAAAACAATTTCAACAAAGGAAACTATGGTAATCAAGGGGCTAACAATCAAGTTTCAAACAAGAATCAAAATGATTATCAAAACAACAACAAAGGTTTGCAAACGTTGAAAGATCTTCCAAATAGATTGTTGAATACGCTAATGGGAATGATGCTAGGTTTGACAATATTCAAAGAGAAATCATTAGCCTAAGATCCGAGTTTAAGAACGACTTGAAGAAAGAGTTGAAAAATGAGTTAGCTAATGAACTTAAAATCCACACCAACAAGATGGAAGGAAATGTCACTAGGTTAAAACAAAACCAACAAAAAATGGAACAAGGGCAACATGAGATTAAACAAGAAATGATTAAGGCCGAGAAGAGGCAATCCATGTTTGAAGATAAAATCTCGTCTATGTTTGAGGCAATAATGTGTAAACCGTCTTCGAGTAGTATTCCTAGCAACACCGTATCCAACCCTAAGGGTGAGATGAAAGTGATTAACACACGTAGTGGTAAGACACTTAAGGAACCGACTCCTCAACCAATTGCTCCTACGGAGGAAGCAATTGAGGAAGAACCCGAGGTAGTGGTCCAAAAGGAGCATGTCCCAATCCCACGAAGTACCGCTCATACCACACCTACGGTTGACCCATTACCAACATTGGAACTCGAGATTCCAAAGGCTATGCCTATGCCCTAACCCACACCACCCTTACCTTACCCATCGAGACTTAGGAAGGAGAAACGACAAGAGCACGATAATTATCAATTTGAGCTTTTTATGAAAATGTTTCGTGATTTGCACTTTAATGTGAGTTTCGCCGATGCTTTGGTCATGATGCCTCGATTTGCCGCTAACTTTAAGAGTATGTTGAACAACAAGGAGAAATTGCACCAATTGTCTAGTTGTTCATCGGTTTATCTTAATCGCATACCTCAAAAAGTCGGTGATCTCGGTAAATTTTTGATCCCTTGTGCAATCCAAGATATGGAAGAATGCTATGCCTTGGCCGATCTTGGTGCTAGCATTAACTTGATGCCACTTGCAATCTTCAAGTCGCTCAATCTTCCTAATCTTACTCCTTCGCTAATGTCTATCGAGTTGGCCGACCATTCCATGATTCGCGCATGTGGATTGGCGGAAGACGTTTTTGTGAAAATGGGGAAGTTCTACTATCCCGTAGACTTTATCGTTGTCGATATTCCCACGGATCCTCAAGTTCCTCTCATTTTAGGTCGTTCGTTTTTAGATACGTCTATGGTGTTAATTGATGTGCATGCTAGAAAGATCACCTTACGTTTCAACGACGAGGAACTTGTTATAAACGCAACTCAAAATTCTCAACTTTCTCATGTTTATTCCGTTGCTACCATAAACCTCGTCGATATGATTGACGTGGTTTGCGAGGAATTTTCACAAGAAGTTCTAGGTTTTGGTGATGAAGAAACTAGTGGCAATCCCACTATGTTAGATCCAATTCTTGATAATTCGACACCAACCTTCACTCCGTTTGAAGGTGGTGGTTTTACATTGGAAGAATTCGATGTTCCACGTACTTGTAACGAAGACCTCGACAACGATGAGGATTTCTCGATTATCAAGGATTTTCTTAACGATTTCCCATTTCCTCCACCCGAGGAGGTTATGAGTATCGAGCCCAAATCTTCACTTGGGGAACCACCTATCCTTGAGTTGAAAGATTTACCTCCTCATCTCGAATATGTCTATTTAGAGGAGGGCGAATAGTTGCCGGTTATTATTGCGAAGGAACTTTCGAATGATGAAAAAACCGCACTTGTCGATGTTCTAAAGGATCACAAAGGGGCAATTGCGTGGAAGTTATCCGACATTAAGGGAATCGATCCCAAGTTTTGTACCCACAAAATCTTAATGGAGGAAGATTACAAGCCCGCAATCCAAAGTCAAAGGAGGGTGAACCCCAAAATTTACGACGTCATAAAAAAGGAGGTCCTTAAACTCCTTGACGCGGGAATGATTTACCCTATTTCCGATAGCCCTTGGGTGAGTCCTATTCATTGTGTCCCTAAAAATGGAGGGATGACCGTTGTGCCAAATGATGCCAACGAGTTGATTCCCACTAGACTCGTGACCGGATGCAGAGTGTGCATTGACTATCGAAAGTTGAATGAAGCCACTCGAAAAGACCATTTTCCCTTGCCCTTCATGGACCAAATGTTGGAGCGTCTTGCGGGAAACGATTTCTATTGCTTTTTAGATGGTTTTTCCGGTTACTTCCAAATTCCCATCGATCCTCGTGATAAAAAAAACTACGTTTACGTGTCCATATGGAACGTTTGCCTATCGTAGAATGCCATTCGGACTTTGCAATGCACCGGGAACCTTTCAAAGGTGCATGATGGCTATTTTTCATGACATGATCGAGAAGACGATGGAAGTCTTCATGGATGACTTTTCCGTGTTTGGTAATTCGTTCACTTCGTGTTTGTCGAACCTTGAGAGAATGTTGAAACGTTGTGAGGAAACCAACCTTGTGCTCAATTGGGAAAAGTGTCATTTTATGGTTAAGAGTGGAATCGTCTTAGGGCACAAGGTCTCGAAAGCGGGGATTGAGGTAGATCAAGCTAAGGTAGACGTCATCGCCAAATTACCTCATCCCAAAACCGTTAAGGGAGTTAGGAGTTTCCTAGGCCACGCGGGCTTTTATCGTCGATTCATCAAGGATTTTTCAAAGATTTCTCGACCCATTACACATCTCCTTGAAAAAGAGGCACGTTTTGTCTTTGACGAAGATTGTGTACGAGCCTTTGAAATCCTTAAGAGGAAACTTACCGAAGCTCCCATTCTTGTTGCTCCCAATTGGAACCTCCCCTTTGAGCTCATGTGTGATGCTAGTGATTACGCTATTGGGGCCGTTTTGGGGCAACGTCATGATAAGCACTTCTTGCCTATTCACTATGCTAGCAAGACGATGACCGAGGCTCAACTAAAATACACTACAACGGAGAAGGAGTTCCTTGCCGTGGTGTATGCATTTGAGAAGTTCCGACCTTATCTCGTCTTAGCTAAATGCATAGTGTATACGGATCATTCGGCTATCAAGTATCTCATGGCAAAGCAAGATGCTAAGCCTAGATTACTTCGTTGGATTCTCCTCCTTCAAGAATTTGATCACAAAATCGTTGACAAAAAGGGAGCCGAGAATCTGGCGGCCGATCATCTTTCTCGTTTGGAAGATCCTCACCAAAGTGTTTACGAGCCCAAGGAAATCACCGAAACATTTCCGCTCGAGACACTTGGTGTAGTGAATTCTAAGCTTGATTCTTCCACCCCATGGTTTGCGGACATCACAAACTACCATGCGGGTAACTTCATCATCAAGGGTATGACGACTCAAGAAAAACGAAAATTCTTTCGTGACGTCAAGTTCTACTTTTGGAACGACCCTTACTTGTTTAGAACTTGTGCGGATCAAATCATCCGACGTTGTGTATTTGGCACCGAAGCTTCTAACATCCTTAGAGCTTGCCATGAGGGACCCACGGGTGGTCACCATGGTGCTAATCTCACGGCTAAGAAGGTGTTTGATGCCGGCTTCTTTTGGCCTACTATTTACCGAGATGCACAAGATCTTGTGAAGTCGTGTGATGCATGCCAATGACAAGGAAAAGCCTCACAAAAAGATGAAATGCCACAAAATATCATCCAAGTGTGTGAGATCTTTGACGTTTGGGGTATAGACTTTATGGGGCCGTTCCCATCATCTCACGGTAATAAGTACATCCTCGTTGCGGTTGACTACCAATCTAAGTGGGTGGAGGCCAAAGCCTTGCCCACCAATGATGCTCGTGTGGTAGTCAAGTTTTTGAAAAGCTTGTTTTCTCGGTTTGGAACCCCTCGTGCGATCATAAGCGATCGTGGAACCCATTTTTGTAACGACCAATTCGAAAGGGTCCTAAGGAAATATGGGGTTACACATCGGCTTTCTACGGCTTATCACCCACAAACGAGTGGGCAAGTCGAGGTTTCAAACCGAGCTTTAAAGAGGATCTTGGAGAGATCCGTTGGGGAAAACCGACAATTATGGTCGGATAAGTTAGACGATGCTTTATGGGCCTTTAGGACCGCTCATAAGACGCCCATTGGGTGCACTCCCTATAAGCTTGTGTATGGAAAGAATTGTCATTTTCCTATCGAGTTAGAACACAAGGCTTATTGGGCCCTAAAGCATTGTAATGATGATATGGAGACCGCGGGAAAACACCGGAAAATGCAATTAAATGAATTGCATGAATTGAGTGACATTGCTTATGAAAATTCGTTGATTTACAAAGAAAAAACTAAAAAGTTGCATGATTCTAAAATTAAAAACCGGGTTTTTAACATTGGGGATCAAGTGTTGCTTTTTAATTCTCGCTTGAAGATCTTTTTCGGTAAATTGAAATCCCGTTGGTCCGGTCCATTCACCGTGACTCAAGTGTTTCCGTATGGGACCATCGAGCTAGCTCAAGATGATGGTCCTAACTTCAAGGTGAATGGACATAGGTTGAAGCACTACTTTGGCGGGGAAGTTCCATCCTTGAACTACCTCGACCAAGTCACCTTCCCCAATGATAATTAGTATTGAGGGGATCGAGTCGAGCTCATGACTCGGTAATCAAAAACGAGGAGCCTCGTGGGGGAGTCCAATGCTTATCCTATGTACATATTATCGCTTTCTAATGTAGTTAACGTGTGGGGATTTGTGCCCTTCCAACCTTTGTTCCGTGGTTGTTTGTGAATTGTGGACTTTAGATGATCATGATCTTCACGATTGGAGCCTCTCGTGTTCTTTTATGGGAGCACTCGATCGTTTGCTTTGAAGACTTTCTCAATATCCATGATATATCCTTCTGATGTTCTAACCTTAGGTTATTAGCACACTTCATAAACGGCTATTAATTTATTGGTTACACCCTTTCCATGCTAGATTAAGCATTCAACTACGTTTCTAGTATGGGGGTATTTGCACCTCTAGACTCGAAACATTGAGGACAATGTTTAACTTTAGTATGGGGGGGTGAATAGATACTTGCCTTGCCAAACCTTCACGCTTTCCAAATTTTATCTTTTTGTTTATCGTTTTGTTGCAAAATAAGGCTAAAAATGGCCAAATTTTAAAAATTTTCTCATATTTTGTAAGTGTTTGAAGACACGAATGTAGGTTTTCCGATGGCGAGAATAAGAGTAATTTTTGACTCGACCGTGCGTGTTGAGCACTTAGCTTTGATTCCCTAACTACACATTAGGCTAAGTCTCTTAAATGAGGACGAGAAATGATAGGGTTAATTATAAGTTACTATGCTAAACGTAGAGTACTCATATTCTTTCAAAAACTCATGTGTTCTCGTTGTTTGCTTATTCTCCCTTCGCATGTAAATATTTTTTGCTTAATAAATATTGACTTAGCGGTTTAGTTGGGATTGTTGGGTTTCTAGTCTTTTCTAGTAGCTTCCGTGTAATTAAATTGGGAATACATTAAGGTATCGCCAGCGTCACGGTTTTGAAGTATTGTCACCCAAATAATCAAAAGCTTCACCCAGTAATAAGATTTCAAGTGCTCACCTAAATCAAGCAAACAATTTGAAGCCCCACAAGGCCGAAAAATCTATGCAAAATTGAAAGTGAATCAAGCCTTAATCTTCGAAGCTTTAAAGATCCAAAATTCGCTTTAGTGTGAGGATATACGTCTTTGGCTAATAAAACTACCGATAAGGTGGATAATAAAAGGCAAGGCAAGACCGAAGTCATAATAAAATCTTCATGGCGAAGTTGAATAAAAGATGGAGGTAAACCAAAGATAATAAGGCCATTCCGTTAGGGGGCGTATAAAAGTCTTGGTAATAAGTCTCATGTTCAAAACCGTTATAAAACCGTGTTTATCGATTCTTCTTGTCAACTTAATTTTTTAACATCGTTGTCTATTGGGAGGGGTTATTGATTTGATGGTCTTGGTTACACCGTTAGGACTCTATTTTCAGACCTAAAACTCTATTATCGCATAAGTCAAACAATGTATCCTCGTGAAACACTTGAGACAAAATAAAATATAAGAGATACAACTTAGGAATAATGGGAGGATAAGTACGTGATTAGGGCATATGAGTAGTGTTAGCATTACTAACTTATAATGACAATGATCTCATTGCACGCTTGGCATGGAATTGGGGTGAAAATCAAGGACGATGAAATTATTTCTAACGAAGCATTCACGTGCTCTTATTCTATGAACCTAAACGTCCCATTTTGCGATGAAAATCATACATTATGTCTAAAACACAAGCAGTAGTAATAGTAGTAGTGTAGCTAGTTTATCATTCAATAAAGTGAATAAAATGAATTTTGGAGGTGCTACGATACTTTATTCTAGCATTGCGTGAGGGCACGACAATGGTTTAGTATGGGGGAGTGATGAGACTGCTTTTATACATAGTCTCATCGTCCAAATAGGGCTTAAAATGCATTAAATATCATCAAAATACCCGTATATATGCTTGTGTTTGTTGCTTGTGTATTTTAGGTACGGATATTGAGAAAACGGCAAAAGATCACAAGAATCATACAAAAACGAACACGGGAAACGAAGCCGCACAATGAACCAAGCCCTAATGAAGACTTTCCCAAGATTAACCCTTGAAGATTTGAATAATTATTAAGAAGGGTCCTCCAATATGGAATAATTGACACTTTATACCCTTGTATCTTTATAATTACAAGTTTGGTCCCTAAAGTTTGTCAAAATTACAAAAAGAGCCCTCTACTTTGAAGAATTGGCAAGTTTAGCCCCTCAACAAAGCTAAATTTCAACCATTATCCTCCACAAAGTCAAATACATCATGAAGTCCTTCAAAGTACAAGAAATTACAAGTTTGGTCCTTTGAAAATCCCAAAATTACAAAAAGGACCCTTAACTTTCAACATTTGGCAAAAATGGTCCCTCGTCAAACATGACTTGGCAAATTAAGTCCTCCAAAACATCAAATATGCAAGTCAAGACCATTATCCATCATCAAATGCCAAATCAGCCCTTGAAGTATCACAAAATGGCAAGAAATACCCCTGAAAATACTTTGGAAAAGTATTTGGGGCAAAAGTGTGAAAAGTAAAACTTGAATTACAAAGGGAATCCGGTTTTGTGCTATTATTTGCAAAGTGAAAGAAAGAAAGAAGAGAAGGGATTAAACATGGCCAGACATGAAACTTACCTTAACCTACCAAATGGTGACATGTGTCCCACTTACTCCATCCCACCAATCAGCTTTCTTCATTTTGCCACATCACTTCCCACCACTAACTGATTTAAACTAATCCTATTAGTTTAATAAAAGTGGCGCCTAATACATGTTTAAATACTAAACCGGATCAAAAACACTACTATTCCCTCAAGAACACAAATTGGGTTTTCTTAACTGTGTTGAAATTAAACCATGAAACCTTCTAGATTAGTGATTAACCATGTCATTATCATAACCCAATCCTTAAACAAGACACCCCACCAACCCACATGTTGCATGGGGCCTCCCCTGCTACGTCAAAAGGGAAGAAGACAAGAATTTGCCAGCCATCCAACGGGCTCAATTCTAGCTTGTATCTTAAGCTTGTTTCACACCTTTGGATCAACTTTGCACTTGCCAGCTCTTACAAAACTCCAAAACAAGTCACATGATTCTCCAAAGAAGACAAAACCTCAAGGGCATTTTTGGGCTTCTATAAGTTAGGGTTTTAAGTTTTTAGGTTTAAACAGACCATGTACACCCTCTATATAAAGGGTATAGGGTCCAACATTCACGTTTGCTTTTGGTTTTTCCTTGTTCAAGCACTTGTAAATCCCATTTTCAGTTTTATGAAATTTGAGTTAAGTGTGTTGAAGAAAGACCAAGTGCCATCTTATTATTGCTTGTTTATGTTCTTAGTTTACTGAATTTGAATCAAAAACCTGTTTTCAAAAGAGGAGTGTGCAAAAGTTTGCACATTTTCCTGATATTTTGCTAAGATCTTGGTCTATCTTGGAATTCTTGGGTTATAGGGCTGATCATATCATCCTAATTGTGTTGATTAAGGTGTGGTAAGGCTTATAACTTGGGGATAATCAAGTGTGGAGGACAAGAGTTGCATCAATCAAGAATTTTTCAAGTTTCTGATTTTATACTTGTGCTTCTAACCTTGTTGATTCTTAGCAGGCTTTGTTGTGTAAGCTTGTGCTTGTTCTTGCTAGCACATAAGCTCAAAATCCGTGGGTGTGGATGTACATCCATGAGGTACACACCTTTAATCCCAAAATCTGATAATACTTTGGATTTTTGTGATATTTGAGTGTTGCCTTTGTTCTTGTGTATTTTGTGGCTTATACTTGCTTGAATCTGTTAATCTTACTTGTTATTGTGTTAATTGATGCTTGGGTGGTCTTAAATCTCACTTTTCCTTTGAAAAATTTGATTTTGAAAAGATAAAGGGGTGTTTGGGTCTACCTGTTTGTGATTGCATCTTGATATTGTGTTGTTAGAAGGTATTGTTTGTGCTTGGTATCTGATATATGCCTTGTTGAGAGTGTTTTGCTGCAAGTTTTTGGGTTTGAAACTTCAAATCAAACAATCTGCTATAACTTGGTGAATTTGACTGTTTTTGACCTAAGATTTTGGTGAAATCTAGTATTTGTGCATGCTTAGGGTTGAAAGTTGTTAAAACATCATTATTATAACTTATTTGATAGATATTGAGTGTTGAATCTGGCTTATTGGTCAAATACATTAGCAAAGTGTAAAACTGCATGTGTTAGTGTTCATCAGTAACATTCATAAGCTTGAATCTTGATTTAGGCTTTAAGCCATTGCATGAAAACTGTTTAAACTTGTTCATTAGAGTTTATAATAGCTTGTGTATGCATCTGGTTGAATTTGGTTGGTTGATTATTGCTAAAACTGCTTATAAGTGCTCAACTGCTTATTTGTTCATGTCTGTATCATATCTGGTGCTTTATTGATTAAACTGTATCAATTGGGTGTTTGTGATTGTGTTATTTTGTTTGTTCTTGACTCCTTTTGATCCAAAGATCATTTGGGTGCCTTTGTGTAATCTGAATCTCAAAAAAAGTCACTAAAGACAAAAAGTCAAACAAGTCAAGCAGTGGAAAAAGTTTCCACTGCTCAACACCCAAAACTAGCCCCTGCTAGTGTTATTTTGAACTCGGCTTATCAATAAGCTATTTTATCTTATCCAGACTTACAACAACTTATTTTTTGTGATAGATCTTCATTATTTGACCCATTTGAGTAGACTGGAGCTTATTGGACTTTGACTTTGACTTTTTACTAGAAAACCAACTTATTTGACTTTTACATAAGTGCTTATTTGCTTTTTCCAGCTTATTGAGTCAGCTTATTTGAAAACTCTTTGTTGATTTTGCTTAATTAAGTCATTTAGAAGCTATAGAAACTTGAATCAGCACTTGGGGTGGCCTAGAACTAAAAAACGACTATTTTGTCGTTTTCTATAGATTGCTTATTGCATTTTCAGGCTTATTCCTTGGGCTTATTTCAAATTTCTTTTTGCAGAAGTCTTATTTAGGACAAAAGAAGCTTGTGTGTTTAATTTCAGCTTATGGCATTGGCTTATAGCTTAATGGGCCAAAAAGCCCTTTAAGAATAAGTTGTTTGGTATAAGCTAGCTTATTTCACACTTTCAGCTTTTGGGCCTTTGGAAAAAGTTGTTTAAAATCAAATTTTGAGTCAACCAGTGCTTTTTGGGCTTATTTTAAACACTTTTTTATATTGGGCCCAAATTTGGCCCAATTGTGGACTGTTTGGGGTTTAGCCCATTTTCTAGGCCCATTAAGGGTATTAGGTAATTTTACTTTCATTTCTGAGTTATTTAAGTTAAATTAAGCTAGTTTGCAAGTTTTTAGACTTTTTTATGATTTTTGGATTTTTAATAATATTTTAATATTATTTTATTGTCAAAAAATAAAAGTCTGATTTTCTAAGTTTTTATATTTTTCCTAGGTTCTAAACACTTATTTAGGAATTTTGCAACTTTCCAAATATTTTTAGAGTCTTTTAACTATTTTCTAGAATTAATTTAAGTTTTAATTGATTTTAGTAGTTTTTAATTGTTTAAAAATAGTTTTTAGTGGTTTTAAAATTTTGAAAAATACTTTTTAGCTTAATTAGGGTTCTTTTGAGGTTTACAAACTTTAAAGTCTTGTTTGGGACTTTTTAATAATTAATTTTGATTTTTAGGGCTTTAATTAGCATTAAAAAGTCATTATCTAACTAATTAAAAGGTTTTGGCAAGTTTGGATTTTTTGTAAACTCTTAGAATATTATTGTGGATTTTTGGTAATTTTTAGGAATTTTTAGGGTAAAATTTTAATTTTAGTGCATTTTACGGTTTTACGTGCACACCTTTTTCGACTTAGTTTAATCCGTCTTCGTAACCGTCATTCTCTTCTAATCTCATTTCTATTTTTCTTTCTCAACAATTTAATCACAAAGATAATCAAGTCATTACACACACACTAAGCCTCCTTGAGAACGAACTCATTTTAGGGTCTTTAATACACGGTTTTCCTAAATCGTCGTATTCATTACTTACCCTATTTGCTCTCTTTTCCTAAAGAGTAGTAAAACCTCTACATCAGTTGATTATAAGCTTTTTCTCTCATCGCTTGTTAATAAATTTAATTGCAATAAGTAAGGTTGTACGATTTGAAAAGTTACTTAGCTTCTAGCCCAAGATTGTTTAAAAGTTGCTCGGTATTAATTAGAGTTCATAGCCAAGGCATAACTTATTGAAGCGGGATGCGAAGATTGGCGAGTCCGAAAAGGCCCAAACAAGGCATGAGGGCTACATTTTGTTGCTAAAGATCCCAAGTGATGTGAAGAATCATTTATCAAAAATCAATATGAAGGATCGAGACACACGACGAAAAGCAAATACTCTCATAAAGATCATGGAGAAGTCTATCGAAAAAGACCCTGGCAAGGTATGAGGATAAATAAATTCAAGTCCTAAAAGGAGGCGGATCGTTGTATATCAAAATCCCAAATAAAGATTGGAGAAAAATGAAGAAGTCGTGGTCCAAATATGAAGAATCTCTCAAAAAGTTCAAGTGAAGAAATTCCTATTATGAAGAGAAGACCATTATTTCATGAACGTCTCTCAAGATTTGAAGTATGAAGTCAATGCCAAATATCGATCCGAGAAAGGTCTCAAATCGTGAAGCGAGTTATGCCAAGATATGAACTTCATGAGGTCCCGAGAAGCAGTTTTAAAAGATTTTGTCCTTCAGCTAATTATTGATTAAATCATCCCACTTTATTTTCAGCCTAAATAACTATCGAAATAAGTCAACAATGCATCCTCGTGATCATTCAAGACAACAATAAAATATAAGAGATACACCTAGGAATAAGGGAGTCTAATTGAATAATTGGGCCACATGAATTTGTGTTAGTTTGCTAACTTATAATAACAATGATCTCGTTTTTAAGCTTGGTTTGGAGAACGTGAAACTAGAGGATGATAAACATTCATGGCAAACCAAAGTCCTAATGTAAGTCTTTGATCTTTTTACTTGTTTTTCTTCCTTTAAATATTTTGTAATTTTCTATCTCTTTTAGTTTCCTTAATGTCTTATGTTTAATAAAGGCCAAGGTAGGTTAATTATGATGGAAAATGTAAACTTGCTTTGTAACTAATGCATTGCATGAGGACATTGCAATGGTCAAGTGTAGGGGATTTAATAAGTGTGAAAACACTTATCCTTTTACCACTTAATTATAATAATAGCCAAGCCAAAACGTGTATTTTATGTCGTAAATGTCGGAATTATGTGTGGTTTGTGTTTTTGTACTGATTTAGGACCAAAATGTGAAAAGGGAAGAAAACACGGGCTTTTATCGAAGAAAAAGAAAAAAGACGAAGTCAAAAAGATCAAGAGTGCAAAAAGAACGGAAGTCCAAGGCCTATTCTGAAGATTTATCAAAGAAAAAGTCTAAAGACGGAAGTTAAATGAAGTCGAAGAACTCAAGTCTAATTAACGAAAAAATTATAAGACGAGTTCAATTTATCCCGAGACAAAGTCGAAAAAGTCGAAGAATTTAGAAGACGAAAAGACGAGAAAAGGAAGAAAAGATCAATACTTGCTAATCTTCCTATAAATACACTCCGAATGACACATTAGGAGGTGTTAGTTAAATTGACAACTTGGCTCTCCAATTTATTTTTATGCACTTTCATATTGTCCATTTACATTATTGTCTTTAATTTGAAGTCTTTAATTCCAAGTAAGTTTTAATTTTGTTGTTGAATCTTATTTTTAATCAAGTTTTTATATTAATCTCTCATTCTACCTTTCTTGTTTTGCTTAATCTTTATGCTTATTTGGTTATTGTCATGCTTATTTGATTGTTTGTTATGTTTTTATGTGATTGATTGTGTTAGCTTATTGGTTTTATAGCTTATTTTGTGCTTTTCTTAAATTTAATTAAGTGTTTTTAAAAGTTATTCTATAAAAAGTTTATTTTATATATTTAGATTATTTAGTGTTTTCAAAAGTTTTTAAATTTTGGTTTATTAGCTTTTTCTTAAAAGTATTTTGGTCAAGTTTTTAGGTTAGTGCTTATTAGTTTTTGGCTTATTTTTATTAATACAAGAGATTTTGCTAGGTTGAAAGTTCGTTTCTCGGTATTTTCTCGAATTGATCACGGTTCAATAGTGTAATTATCGTTCTTGGTAACAAAGAGGGGATTGGGTTTTCTATTCTACTAAAAAAAGATTAAAAGAGCAAAGTGATAAAAATAAACTAAAAGCAGTTAATACAAACAATTAAAAATAAAGCTTGAATTGAATTAAAATTAAACACTAAAACAGTAACAGTAAAATACCCTTTACTTGAAAAACAACTGATCCGGAATATTTGTTGGTTCGGAATAATCAAGGCAAAGGCTCACTCGGAATATTTAATGAAAAGGCTTCATCCGAAATAACCTTGATGCGGAATAAATCTGCTCATTCGGAATAGCTTGAAATTCACTTCATCCGGAATAAGTATCTGATCCGGAATATCTTGCTCGTTCGGAATAAAAAAGGAAATCAGCTTATTCGGAATATCCTTGATGCGGAATAAACAGCTCGTTCGGAATAATTGTGCTCATGCGGAATAAATCATGCTCATTCGGAATAAACAACTCGTTCGGAAAAAACCTTCATCCGGAATAATTAGAAAACCCTTCGTTCGGAATAACTACTGATCCGGAATAACTTGGTGGTTTGGAATACTTGGCTCATCCGGAATATTCGTTCATCCGGAATATGGGCTTCATCCGGAATAATAAAAACAAATGCTTTGGTTCGGAATAATGGCTTATACGGAATAATTCCTTTATCCGGAATAATTTTGACTCGGAATAATCTTGCTTATCCGGAATAAACGTTGATCCGGAATAATTAATACAAACGACTCATTCGGAATAAAAGATTAAAACACTCGTTCGGAATAAAAAGCTTTATGCGGAATAATTCACCAAAACCTTCATCCGGAATATATGAAGCTCACTCGGAATCTGGGAAACTTAAGAACACGAAGAACAGTAAAAGTATAACACACGAATTTTTACCCAAAATCAACCAAGTTTTCACCAAAGATTAAACCAAACTAACCACTAATCATCTACTAATGATAAAGATCAAACCAAATCAACAAAAACACAAAAACCACTTACTTTTAAAGATCAAAATCAACAAAATTAAAACTTAAAACTTAAGATTAATAAGAAAAGAAGAACAAGATTAAAGGAAGACTTGTATTGAAAGATTAAGGTTTAACTAACAAAAAGAAAGATTGAAACTTACAAGATTTGTGAATTCAACAAAGATGAAAAATCACCAACACCTTAATGGTGTTGGTTTCCTACGAAACAAAAGAAAGAAAAAGAACTGGAAATGAAAAACTAGTTCTAATGTGTGAAGGGATTCTCTATTTATAGGCCATGGGCTTGGTTGGTGAGTGGGCTTTCTTCCTTTCTTTTTGTCTTATCGTCTTTTCAGTAAAGTTGACGTTTTCGATTCTGATTCGGGATTTGTCGATGAATAAATTCAACTCGTCTTTTAATTTCTTCATTTAATAGACTTGAGTTCTTCGACATATGTAAATCTTCCATCTTTGGTCCTTTTCTTCGATAAATCTTCAAATAGGCCCATTGACTTCAAATCTTTTGCATCTCTTGGACTATAGACTTCGTCTTTTCGTCTTTTTCTTCGATAAAACCCGTGCAATCCCATGTTTTCTTTAATATTTATCTGGTTGGCTCTGAAAACACAACAAACACACAAACCACACATAATTCCAAACAAATGACATTAAATACGCGTTTGGTCTTGTTTTAGCAAGAAATAAGTGGTAAAAGGATGGGTGTTTTCACACCTATCAAATCCCCTACACTTAACCATTGCCATGCCCTCATGCAATGCTTAGTGATAAAGCAAATTTACACTGTTCTCATAATCAATCAACCTTGGCCTTATTAACAATAACCACTACTACTAAAGAGATATATAAAAGCTTGAATGAAACAAAAGGGATAGAAAACCATTTTCACTTGAAAATAGCTATATGGAAATAACTCGCAAAGAGATCTAAGACTTACATTAGGGCTTCGGTGCTGCGAAGATTTATCACCCTCAAGTTTCACGTTCCCCAAACCAAGCTTAAAAACGAGATCATTGTTATTATAAGTTAGCAAAACAAACACTTACACACATGGCTTAATTATATGCTTAAACTCCCTTATTCCTAGGTGTATCTCTTATATTTTATTGTTGTCTTAGAATGATCACGAAGATTCTTTTTTGGACTTATTTCGATAGTTTATTTAGGCTGAAAGCAAAGTAGGACGATTTGATTAATATTTAGCTAAAGGACAAAATCTCTTAAAACTGCTTCTCGAGACCTCAAAAAGTTCATATCTTGGCATAACTCGCTTCACGATTTGAGACCTTTCTCGGGCCAATATTTGGCATGTACTTCATACTTCATATCTTGAGAGACGTTCTTGAGATAATGGTCTTCTCTTCGTTAATAGAGTTTCTTCACTTGGAGACTTTTGAGGGATACTCCAACTTTGTTGACCACGACTTCATCATTATTTCTTCAATCATTAATTGGGATTTTGAGATACAACGATCCGCCTCCTTTTCGGACTTGGATCTATTTATCCTCATACCTTGTTAGGGTCTTTTAGGATAGACTTCTCCATGATCTTTATGGGAGTTGATTGCTTTTCGTCGTGAGTCTTGATCCTTCATATTGATTTTGGGAATAATGCTTTTCACATCACCTTGGATCTTTAGCAATAAAATGGAATCCTCATGCCTTGTTAGGGCCTTTTCGGACTCGCCAATCTTCGCGCCCCGCTTCATTAGTTATGCCTTGGCTATGAACTCTTATCATTACCGAGCAACTTTTAAACGATCTTGGGCTAGAAGCTAAGTTATTCAATAAAATCGTACGACCTTACTTATTGCATTTATTCATTTAAGGCGATGGGAGGAAAAGCTTATAATCACACCAAGTGTGCTTGTGCAAGAATACCGACTTATAATTGACTCTATCATTTCTCGTTCTCCACAATTTAAAATCTCAAGTAATGAGACTCGTGGATGCTTAGCCTAATAAACCAATTAAGGTCTACATGGTTAAGGATACTTGCTAGAATAAACTTGGATAAGTCTATTCGGGTTGAGTCAAAATAATCGCAACGGGCCTAATATGTCAAAGACTTCTAAACTTGCTACACCACTTTATTAATACTTTTGACTTTATTGTGGGATATATACATATGAAAGCAACGATAAAAATTTAAAAATTACGACTATATGGCCAAAGTTAATTAAAATTTTGAAAAAATGTTGAAAAGATGATTTTCCGGTTAAATGAAGGCATTTTAATGGAAAAGTCCACTTAAAACTTCGATAGAAGTATCCCCTACACAAAATATAAACATTGTCCTCAATGTTTAAGCATGTGGGAAAAGTCTCCCCTACACTTATGACATTGTGCACGTTGGTTAAATCAAGCTAAGGAAGAGACGACTAAAGTGATCAATTTCAAATGTGAGTATGAAGAAAATTGAATCACGATAGTTGAGAGATAGAACCGGATTTGCGGATAACATGGGAGCACGGTTCTTCAAAGATTCCAAAAGTGCACTTATCCCTGTAATCACATTACCACACAAACACAAACAACCTATATAGGTCCCCCTACACTTAGGAGGTAAAACAGAAAGGGATAGATACTCTGGTTGCCTCCCGAGGAGCGCTTGTTTTTGTTAACCGAGTCACGAGCCTGACTCGGCCCCGGACTAATTCAAAGGAAAGGTGGAGAGGGATGGAATCATCTCATGAGAGATGTCCTCTCCAAGTTACAACTTCACTCGTTGGCCATTCACCTTAAAACTCGGTCCATTAGGTTGAGTGAGCTCAAGAGTACCATATGGAAAAATTTGGGCAATGGTGAATGGGCCGGACCAACGAGATTTGAGTTTGCCCGAAATGATCTTTAACCGAGAGTTGAAGAGTAAAACTTTGTCTCCAACTTGGAACTCTCGGTTTTTAATCTTGGAATCATGAATGAGCTTAGTTCTTTCCTTATAGATCAAGGAATTTTCATAAGCTTCATTCCTGAGTTCATTAAGCTCATTGAGTTGGATTTTGCGTAGGTCACCGGCTTTGTTGATGTCGAAGTTAGCCCACTTCAAGGCCCTGTAAGCCTTGTGCTAAAACTCAATGGGGAGGTGGCATGCTTTCCCGTACACGAGACGATATAGTGTACAACCAATCGGAGTCTTGTATGCGGTACGAAAAGCCCACAGAGCATCATCAAGTTTATCGGCCCATGAGGCACGATGCTCTCCCACGGTTCATTCAAGAATTCGCTTTAACCCTCGGTTAGAGATTCCAGCCTGCCCGTTATTTTGTGGGTGGTATGCGGTGGAAAGACGATGATTGACACCATACTTAGCCATGACTCTTGCGAATTGATCATTGCAAAAATGAGTTCCGCGATCACTAATAATGGCACGAGGCACACCGAATCTAGCGAATAGCTGCTTCAAAAAGTTACAAACCACCCTTGCATCGTTAGTGGGTAAAGCTTTCGCTTCAACCCATTTAGAAATGTAGTCAACGGCTACAAGGATGTATTTGTTTCCTTTAGATGAAGGGAATGGCCCCATAAAGTCGATGCTCCATACATCAAAGATTTCACATTCTTGTATGAAATTTTGAGGCATCTCATCTTTATGTGTGATTTTGCCTTGTCGTTGGCAAACATCACAATTTTTCACCAATTCGTGAGCGTCACGATAAATGGAGGGCCAATAGAATCCCGAGTCAAACACTTTCTTTGCGGTGAAGTTGGGACCAAAGTGACCACCAGTGGGTCCTTTGTAGCAAGCTTCGAGAATGTCTAAAGCTTCCGGTCCATCAACACATCGACGAATAATTAAATCAGCGCATTGTTTGAAGAGATACGGGTCATCCCAAAAGTAAGTCTTAATATCTTTAAAGAACTTTTTCTTTTGTTGGGATGTTAACCCGTCAATGAGAATTCCACCCGCCAAGTAGTTTACAATGTCCGCAAACCACGGGGTCTCATGAAAATTCGAGTTGATAGACATTAAGGTCTCAAGGGGAAAAGAGTCATTGATCTCTTTATTCGGATGATCCCCTTGATAAGGATCCTCAAGTCTACTGAGATGATCCGCGGCTAGGTTTTCAGCTCCCTTCTTATCACGAATTTTGATTTTAAATTCTTGAAGTAGCAAAACCCAGCAAAGAAGTCTTGGTTTAGAAACTTGTTTAGTTAACAGGTACTTCAACGCGGAATGGTCCGTGTACACGATGGTAGTAGAAAGGACAAGATAGGGGCGAAATTTTTCAAAAGCATAGACAACAGCTAAAAGCTCTTTTTTGGTTGTCGTGTAATGCAATTGAGCCCCTGTCATTGTCTTGCTAGCGTAATGGATTGGTTGGAAGTGTTTGTTCACTCTTTGGCCCAAAACCGCTCCAATAGCAAAGTCGCTAGCATCGCACATCAACTCAAAAGGTAACTCCCAATTAGGGGTAACCAAGACCGGTGCCTTAGTTAGCTTATCCTTAAGAAGGTTGAAGGCTTCAATACACTCTTTGGAAAAGATAAAAGGAGTATCTTTTTCCAAGAGGTAGGTCATCGGGCGAGCGATTTTAGAAAAATCTTTGATAAATCGACGGTAGAAGCCCGCATGACCAAGGAAACTTCTCACACCCTTCACAGTTGAAGGTGGAGGTAATTTGGCTATGACATCAACCATAGCACGGTCTACTTCGAGACCGTCTTTTGAGATTTTATGTCCTAGCACGATGCCCTCTTTTACCATGAAATGGCATTTTTCCCAATTTAGAACAAGGCGAGTGTCTTCACACCGCTTAAGCATACGTTCTAAATTGGCAAGGCAAGCAGAGAAAGAATCGCCATAAATCGAGAAATCATCCATGAAGACTTCCATAGTTTCTTCAACCATGTCATGGAAGATAGCCATCATACACCTTTGGAACGTCCCAGGAGCATTACATAAACCGAAAGGCATTCGTTTGTAAGCAAATGTTCCGTAGGGACAAGTGAATGTGGTTTTCTCTTGGTCTTTAGGATCGATGGGAATTTGAAAATACCCGGAGAAACCGTCTAAGAAGCAATAGTAATCATTACCCGCTAGACGCTCGAGCATTTGATCCATGAAAGGAAGAGGGAAATGATCCTTACGAGTGGCATCATTGAGCTTATGATAATCGTAGCAAACTCGCCAACCCGTTACGAGTCGAGTAGGAATCAACTCGTTGTTTTCATTGGGAACAACGGTGATTCCGCCTTTGTTAGGCACACAATGGACAGGACTAACCCATGGCGAATCCGAAATAGGGTAAATCATGTCGGCATCTAGAATTTTGATAACCTCTTGTTTGATGACGTCATGAATTCGAGGATTAACCCTTCTTTGGCTTTGGATCGCGGGTTTAAAGTCATCTTCCATGAGAATTTTGTGAGTACAAAAGTTTGGATCAATTCCGCGGATATCGGAAATTTTCCAAGCAATTGCCTTCTTATGATCTTTAAGCACGGCGATAAGGCGAGATTTTTCTTCTTCTTTCAAGTCCTTAGTGATGATGACGGGTGACTTCTTCTTGTCTTCAAGAAATACGTACTCGAGATGGGACGGTAATTCCTTAAGCTCTAAATCCGGAGGATTTTCGATGGAAGGCGTAGTCAAATTCGGTTCATCGATAGCAATAGCCTTGGGAGATGGTGGAGAAATATGGTCCTCATTGAGAAGTTTCTCAATGGTACGAATGTCTTCATCCCAATCGGTGGGAGAATCATCATATTGTAAGTTCACATCTCCCAAAGTTGCTTCAAATTCAGTCAAAAGGAAATCACTTTCTCCAAATGGAGTTAGTGATGGAGCAATAGAGGCAACAGTCTCAACATTGGTAAGAGAGGTAAGACTATTGTTGCAAGCATCATTAAAGTGTTCTTCACAAGCCTCATCAAGAACGTCAATACAATTAACACTCTCGTATGAATAAGGCTGTTTAGAAATCTTACCCATGTAGAAGACAATTTGATCGTCACCAACTCTCATGATAAGCTCACCCGCTTCTACATCGATGAGAGTGCAACTGGTCCTCGAGAATGGACGTCCAACGATTAATGGAACACGAGGGTCCATCTCGTAGTCAACGACAACAAAATCCGCTGGGAAGGTGAATTTGTCGACGCCAACGAAAACGTCTTCGGCTATCCCCACCGGATAAGCAACCGTACGGTTAGCTAATTCCAAAGTCATTTTGGTGGGGACAAGCTCAGGGAGAGATAATTGCTTCCAAACGCTTAGAGGCATTAAGTTGATACTAGCACCTAGATCGGCTAGGTCCATGCAATTCTCTACTCCCGGGAAGTTGCAAGGGATTAAGAAGCGACCCGGATCACCAAGTTTGGTTGGCAATTTCCTTAAGAGCACTGCAGAGCAATTCTCATTAAGTTGGGTCTGAGCAATATCGAGAAGCTTCTCCTTGTCACTTAGAAGATCCTTAAACATCTTCGCATATTTAGGCATGTGAGCGAGAGCCTCAACAAAGGAGATGTTGAAATTCAATTGTTTAAACATTTTGAGAAAGTTTGAAACTTGAATATAGTCCTTGCTTTTGAGCTTCTCTTTCCTCAACCTTGAGGGATAAGGTATATCGAATGAAGAGGAAGGCTTTGGAATTGTGGGATCACTCACATCCTTGGGTGGTGGAGGGGTAGAAGTAAGAGGTGGAGGAATTGGGGAAGTAGAAGGTTGAGGAATAGGAGTAGGTGACTCGTTTTCCTTTGTCACAATCACCGGTGTAGGTATAGGAAGCTCGGGTTCCTTGGTACCTTTTCCACTGCGAGTGGTGATTGCTTTCATCTCCCCTCTTGGATTAGCAACGATGTTACTCGGAAGAGTACCCGAAGAAGATGGTTGATTACCTTGGAAGAAACCAGCCATCATGTCCCTTAGGTCATTCGTTTGACTACTCAAAGAGTTTCGCATATCGGCTCTAAGATCATTCCCTTGTTTCACCATATCGCCCTTCAAATTAATAATCTGGGTCTGCAGATTCTTCACCAACACATCATTCGTCCGCATGTACGTTTCGACCTCGTGGTTGAAAATGGTGGGTTGAGTAGGAGGAGGTGCTTGATAAGCAGGTGGTTGGTAAGGAGCGGGTTGGTAAACTTGAGTAGGATTTTGAGGTGGATATGGTTGTCTTTGAGGTGGTTGGTAAGGTGCTCGAGGTTGGTTTTGATTGGTTCGGTTAAGGTTTTGTTGTTGGTTTTGATTGGTTGGAGGAAAACCAGGCGGGGAAAGAAAGTTAGTGGAACGATAACTTAGCAAGTTATGGTCTTCTTGAGGGCGGGCTGAATAGCCTGCTTGAGGATAGGTACCGTATGCTGCGTTAACATTCTCACAAAGATAGTCTTGGGTGGAGGTACAAGTAGTGCAAGAGTGAGGACCCCCGCATATTTCACATGGTTGGCTTACAGCATTGACCTGAGCGTTTTGAGTGTTGATGCTTTTGGTATTGTTAGCAGTTTGGACAGCAAGTGATTCAATAAGCGAAGTAAGCTTATCAATTCTCTTGTCGTTGTCACTAGTGCTAGCACTAGCGGCATTGGTCCAAACACTCTTGGTTTGCACTCTAGACTTATTCTCAATAATATCCCAAGCGGCATTAGAAGACTTAACCAAAATATTACCCCCCGAGGCACTATTTAGTGAATCTTGGTCATTCATGCTCAAACCATTGTAAAAAGTATTAATTTGGTTCAATTTGGTAAAACCATGTTGTGGGCACTTTCTTAAAAGGTCTTTAAAACGGTCCCAAGATTCACTAAAAGTCTCATCGTACTTTTGTTCAAAATTAATCATTTCATTCCGCAAAGCGGTAGTACGTGAGGGTGGGAAAAAGTAGTTTATGAATTTGGTCTCTAAGTCCGTCCACGTGAGAATACTTTGTGGCGGTTCCTTTGCAAGCCAATGTCGGGCTTGTCCCTCTAAGGAGAAAGGAAAAAGTTGTAAGCAAATTACCTCTTGTGGAACCCCATTGAATTTGACCGTATTCGTGAGTTGAAGGAACCTTTTGATGTGGTCATGAGGATCATCAATGGTACGCCCCAAGAATGGTTGAGCAGATACCATTTGAATGAAGCCGGATTTGAGCTCAAATTTGTTGGCTGCAATCGCGGGTATGGCAATAGGATCGTTGTTGCCCTCTACATGTGCTTGCAAAAGTTCGATCATAGGACGATTGTTCGGTAGAGGTTCATTGTTGTTATTATTCATGTTGTTTTGAGGTGGATTATTATTGTTGTGTACACCGACCATGTCTAAGTTATCGAGAGTCTCGGGCTCGGGATAAGACGTTGATCGTGTACGCATGCACCTGCAAAAGAAATAACAAAGAAGAAATCTTTTTGGTTTTTTTTATGTTTTTTAACTTTTTTTGTATTTTTGAAAATTTTATATTTTTTTAGGATTTTTGAAAATTTTTAATGATGAAAAAGTAACGTTCACGGTGAACGGATCCCAAAATCCAATTTTCTCACAAAGTTCCGTTAATCCTTACGAAAAGAGCTGGCAGTGGCGCCATTTAATACAAGAGATTTTGCTAGGTTGAAAGTTCGTTTCTCGGTATCTTCTCGAATTGATCACGGTTCAATAGTGGAATTATCGTTCTTGGTAACAAAGAGGGGATTGGGTTTTCTATTCTACTAAAAAAAGATTAAAAGAGCAAAGTGATAAAAATAAACTAAAAGCAGTTAATACAAACAATTAAAAATAAAGCTTGAATTGAATTAAAATTAAACACTAAAACAGTAACAGTAAAATACCCTTTACTTGAAAAACAACTGATCCGGAATATTTGATGGTTCGGAATAATCAAGGCAAAGGCTCACTCGGAATATTTAATGAAAAGGCTTCATCCGGAATAACCTTGATGCGGAATAAATCTGCTCATTCGGAATAGCTTGAAATTCACTTCATCCGGAATAAGTATCTGATCCGGAATATCTTGCTCGTTCGGAATAAAAAAGGAAATCAGCTTATTCGGAATATCCTTGATGCGGAATAAACAGCTCGTTCGGAATAATTATGCTCATGCGGAATAAATCATGCTCATTCGGAATAAACAACTCGTTCGGAAAAAACCTTCATCCGGAATAATTAGAAAACCCTTCGTTCGGAATAACTACTGATCCGGAATAACTTGGTGGTTCAGAATACTTGGCTCATCCGTAATATTCGTTCATCCGGAATATGGGTTCATCCGAAATAATAAAAACAAATGCTTTGGTTCGGAATAATGGCTTATACGGAATAATTCCTTTATCCGGAATAATTTTGACTCGGAATAATCTTGCTTATCCGGAATAAACGTTGATCCGGAATAATTAATACAAACGACTCATTCGGAATATAAAGATTAAAACACTCGTTCGGAATAAAAAGCTTTATGCGGAATAATTCACCAAAACCTTCATCCGGAATATATGAAGCTCACTCGGAATCTGGGAAACTTAAGAACACGAAGAACAGTAAAAGTATAACACACGAATTTTTAGCCAAAATCAACCAAGTTTTCACCGAAGATTAAACCAAACTAACCACTAATCATCTACTAATGATAAAGATCAAACCAAATCAACAAAAACACAAAACCCACTTACTTTTAAAGATCAAAATCAACAAAATCAAAACTTAAAACTTAAGATTAATAAGAAAAGAAGAACAAGATTAAAGGAAGACTTGTATTGAAAGATTAAGGTTTAACTAACAAAAAGAAAGATTAAAACTTACAAGATTTGTGAATTCAACAAAGATGAAAAATCACCAACACCTTAATTGTGTTGGTTTCCTACGAAACAAAAGAAAGAAAAAGAACTGGAAATGAAAAACTAGTTCTAATGTGTGAAGGGATTCTCTATTTATAGGCCATGGGCTTGGTTGGTGAGTGGGTTTTCTTTCTTTCTTTTTGTCTTCTCGTCTTTTCAGTAAAGTTGACATTTTTTATTCTGATTCGGGATTTGTCGATGAATAAATTCAACTCGTCTTTTAATTTCTTCGTTTAATAGACTTGAGTTCTTCGACATATGTAAATTTTCCATCTTTGGTCCTTTTCTTCGATAAATCTTCAAATAGGCTCATTGACTTCAAATCTTTTGCATCTCTTGGACTATAGACTTCGTCTTTTCGTCTTTTTCTTCGATAAAACCCGTGCAATCCCATGTTTTCTTTAATATTTATCCGGTTGGCTCTGAAAACACAACAAACACACAAACCACGCATAATTCCAAACAAATGACATTAAATACGCGTTTTGGTCTTGTTTTAGCAAGAAATAAGTGGTAAAATGATGGGTGTTTTCACACCTATCATTTATTCTTAGCTTATTTGCAAATTTCCTTTCTTTAAAACCCTCTTTTTCCGGATAAGGCCCCGAAACCCAATTCCGGATAACACCTAAAAATTTGTTATTCCGGATAAGTAAAAAGTGTATTTCCCGGATAAGCCTCAAAACATACATTCCGGATAGTGGGAAAAAGGAAAATTCCGGATAAGAGTTCTAATAAAAAATTCCGGATAAGAGTTTTCTTTTTTTTTCCGGATAAGAACAATAAAAGTCAGATTGCGGATAAGACAGAAAAGTCAGATTGCGGATAAGAAATAGAAACCGATTCCGTATAACTAATATAAATGTGACTTGCCTGCCTGTGTGCTTTGCACCGTTTCCCGCCAAATTCAGCAGGTAGCCTGCTTGAGCAGGGTGCCTGCTAGCTTCTTTATTATTTATATTGTTCCATAACCGTTTAGTTTTATCTGAAAGTTGTTCCGATTTTAATTCTGAAAGTCACGTATTTTTAGTTATATTTTTCGTCTAATTTTAAAATTAATATTTTTTTGTAAAGTTCAAGTTTTATCTTTTATTTAGTACCCGCTTTAGGTTTTGCCTCGTTTAGCTTTAAAGTACCATCTTAGTTTTATTCTCTCCTTTTTCATTAAGTAAACTTTATTTTCGAGTCGATAGTTAATTTCGTCTTCTAGTTTTATTTTTATTAATTGTTTCGTTTTAATTTACGTTTTATTATTTTGTATTGTTTCGTTATTATTAGTTAATTGTTTTTAGCTTATTTTTAATTCGTTTCGCTTTTACCTTTTTAGTAGAAATAGAAAACAAACTTCCCTTTTGTTACCAAAACGATTGAGTCACACTTAAACCAATAGTCAATTCGAATTGAATCGAAAAAGAACCTAGTAAAATCTTAGTTATTAGTCACCTATCCGGGGCAGAGAAAACTGAGGAATTTGCTTTAATCGGAATCTCTCCTCAGGTACAAAATTGTCCTCTTGGTTGTGATGATAAATATTCTGACATTATGACACAATGTAATGAACTAAATGCTCAAAATGATAAATATTTTTTAGAAGTTCAAGCTTACAAGAGTTCACTCAAAACTCTAGAACAACAAAAGAATTGGTTACAAAATGCTCAACTTGAGTATGAGGATATGATTAGGGTGTTGAGCATTGACTTAGAAAATACATCTAATTTGCTTAAGTATACTGAAAAACTTAATGCTGAAAGCATACAATCAAAACAAGAAATGCAAGTGAAATTAGATGCGACTTTATTACAGTTTGATAAATGACAAAAAACACCCAAGAATCTTTCCAAGCTAATAGACAGCAGTATGTCTGGGAGAACTAAGAGGGGGGGGGGGGGGGGGGGGTTAGGTTGATAACTATATAGGACCAGATGATATTTTTGATTTATCGTTTTCAAGTGTCTTTGATCCTGACAAGGAGGAGGAGGAGGGAAAACCTAGTTACAATAGGTTTTAACCAGCTGTAGCAATGCATGCTGTTCCTCCACCTCTTACAGGAACATTTATGCCTACATCAATTCATAAAGACTTTGATGAATCACAAATGCACGAGTCTCCGAAAAGTCCTACTAACACTAATGACTTTGTCTCTTGTACTTTCAGTGACAAGGCCAGTGACTGTGCATTGTGTGGTTCAAATGAAGAGTCTAGTCCCAAGCCAAATGACACTGCTGCTTCTAGTGCTAGGATGAATGATGAGATAGTTGCTACTGCATCTACTTCCATTGTTTTTTTATTCTAGTTTTATGTCTTTTAGGAATGTTCACTACAAGAATGCAGGCGGATACCCACGGAAAGTACCCACAGAAATTGATACGTGGGTGTTTTCCCTCGTATTACCCACTAGTTACCCACAATAACTGAATCTAGAGTCTAGAAGAAATTTCCCTCGGTTTTCCCATAATTTTACCCATAAATATACCCATTAAATAATATATCGTGTGTAGTTTGTGGCTAAATGATTCCCGCCAAAATATTTCCCATGCATTACACACAACTTAATTATCACAAGTAAAAACATGGTTAATTTTATGGGTAAACTTTTGTTACCCACAAAATACACACATCTTTTATATTCGTTGGTAATATTCGTGGGTAATTTAAGGGTAACATTTATACCTCATAGCTTTTCACAAACCCACTTTCCTGTTTAACATCTCGAGTGTAATTTACATGGCTAAATTTATAGTACCCTTTTATTAGAATCGTCCTTTATATTTGTGGGTAATTTGTTGTGTGTAATTTGTGGGTAAAATTATGCCCATGATTATGACGCTGGTTAAATTTGATGCCTAGTTATTGTGCTCATTTTTATGTGGGTGAGTTCTTGTTACCTGCTATTTGCACAGATATTAATGTTCGTTGTCATTAAACTAGACCATAAAAAGAAAAGATCAAAACTCGAACATAGGACACTACATAGATCCAGACACACCCAGTAACCCCCTATAGCGCACTTTGCAGCTTTTACTGCCTACCCAAACACACTAATAAACAGGTGTACCCGCTAACCCACATAGATAATTTGCAACATCTTTGACAGTATGAATAAAATCTAAGAGAGCTTGTTCCAGCAATTCTGTAATCATAATTCTATGCTCCTAACAAACAGTAAATTTGTAATTGAAGTATTTCTTACCTTTAAGAAATATTATATCTGCTTCAAATTATTATTTAAAAAAAGTAACCAAGGTCTCTTTCCACCTAAAAGACTCATAAGTAAAAGAAAGTTTTACAATCAAAATGTTGTCAAACGACCCTATCCTTAACCACATAAACATGAGTTATTCAAGAAGTTTAATACTTGAAGACATAAAATTAATCTAATTGAAGGAAAGTTAATCATTTTCATCTTCTGATTGTTGCAGTTCATCATCGTCATCGACCATATCAACTTGGATACCACTTGAATCATTGAGAGGTATTGTTGACATGTCAGCTGCATCGATTGAATGTGCTTCTACTTCATCATCTTGTAAGGCTGTATTTTCTTCAGGAAGATCAAATGTTGAATTGGCTTTGATTTTGCACACTGACCACCAATCAACTTTGTCACGTCGCAAGCTCGGATAAGGTGAATAATACACTTGTGATGATTGACTAGCCAAAACAAAAGGTTCATACTTCCTAAGCCTTCTTTTATGGTTAATATCGACTAGTTTGTAATCTTTATGAACCTTCATCCCAATATTCGGGGGTGTATCAAACCAGTCACACTTAAACAATACAACTCTTTTTATTGGGAGAGCGGGATACTCTAATTCTACAATCTCCGATAAAACGCCATAAAAATCAGTTGACATGTCACCATAATTAGTACCTTTAATGCACACTCCACTGTTAAACGTTGACCTCCCTGAACCATGCTCACTAGTGTGGAATTTATATCCATTGACAAAATACATCGGATACGTGGTAACACTCCTCAAGGGACCTAACGCGACATCCTTAATGATTTGATTATCCACATTACCTGTGTGTGTCTACAATTGACCGACGAAGTTATTACATGCATACTCACATATTAATTATAAAACCATAAGGGTTAAAATACTTACATAGTGATTAAACCAATCAGCAAATTCACTCTCAGTCCGCTGGTCAACTTGGCCATCTGTTATGGTTGGATCGTTTGCCTTAATCTCTTCAACAAATATCCTTGAGAAACACACAAAGAAACTTTTTAGAAAGAAAAAATATATTAACGAACCAAATAAACAACAAATTATTCAAGAAACGACACAACTCCTCAAAAGGAGAACGAGACCCATGGAACGAGACCCATACATAAAATAAAATACGAATCCAATCCATTCAAAAGTTTTGAGTTAAATAATTGATTCTAATAATTATATAAAACGTAAGTAAATACTATGTTGAAACTTACTCAACATATTCTTCAATCTCAGCACAATTTAGTAACACATATATTCTTGCAGCATCATACTCCTCATTTGTTAAGCGTCTTGATATTCCTTTTCCAGATGATCGACCATCAGCCATGAATATAGAGAGATTTCCTTCAAATTGTTCAAAATCACCGCCACAATCATTACGAGGCGCTGCATTCATCTTTGTTCTAACATGTGGCTCAAAATAATGTGAACAAAACATTGATGTTTCTTCAATTAAGTAAGCATTAGCAATTGAACTTTCAACCTTTGCTTTATTAGTCACTTTTCGCTTTAGTTTTCCCAAGAACCTACATTCAACGAATATTTTCTTAATATCTCATTTACAATAAAGTATAAGATTAAAATTATTAGTTTAGTTTACCTCTCAAATGGGTACATCCAACGATATTGAGTGGGCCCTCCAACCTTTGCTTCATAAGGTAAATGAACAGGTAGGTGTTCCATAGAGTCAAAGAAACCTGGGGGAAATATCCTTTCCAGTTTGCACAAAATTAAAGGAATGTCTTCATGAAGTCTAATCATGTCCTCTTCTTTGAGCATAGTACACGTAAGATCTCTAAAGAACAAGCTTAGTTCAGTTAGAACTTTCCACACTGCGGTTGGCAACAATTCACGAAAAGCTATTGGGATCAATCTTTGCATGAACACGTGACAATCATGACTTTTCATCCCAAACATCTTGTACTTTTGCATATCAACACACCTAGACATATTTGAAACAAACCCATCCGGAAACTCAAGTTTTGAAACCCAGTCACAAACAACCTTTTTTTCCTCTTTACCCAGTGTATAACAAGCTTTTGGATACTTTCCGGTTGATTCATTTTTCTCCAAATCCTTGCGCTTACAATAAATTTTTATATCATCTCTCGCCTTTGCATTATCTTTAGTTTTTCCTTCTATATCCATCACTGTTTCAAATAAATTCTCGAAAAAATTCTTTTCAATATGCATAACATCCAAATTATGCGGGATAAGATTAGTACTCCAATAGGGCAAATCCCAAAATATGCTTCGTTTCCTCCAACCGCATAACTTGCTAATGGAAGCATTTGATTCCACACCTCCGATTTCTGTAACTTTCTTTAATCCAAAGTTGTCAATTTGGTTGATAACCTCTATACCTGTTAGTATTTGTGGAGATGGAGATAACTCAACCCTATTCTTGATAAAGTCATTTTTGTTTCGTCTAAAAGGATGTCTTTCGGGTAGAAACTGGCGATGACAGTCAAACCATGAAACCTTTCGACCATTGGATAAGCTAAAAGCTTTTGTGTTGTCTAGACAATATGGACAAGCTTTCTTTCCCGATGTACTCCACCTAGATAACATTCCATAAGCCGGAAAATCACTTATTGTCCACAAAAGTGCAGCTCTCATGTCAAAATTATTTTCTTTTGAAATATCATATGTGCGTACACCCTTCCAAAGATCTAATAATTCCGCTATTAAAGGCTGCAAATATACATCTAACCTCTGCTTTGGATTCTTTGGTCCAGGTATAATAATTGTAAAAAACATATATGGGTCTTTCATACACATCCATGGGGGCAAGTTATATGGTGTCACAATGACCGGCCAACAAGAATATTGTTTGCCAGACTGGCCAAATGGTTGAAATCCATCAGTGCATAACCCTAATCTTACATTGCGCTTCTCTAATGCAAAAGTAGGATTCATACGATCAAAATGTTTCCATGCCTCGGCATCAGATGGGTGGAACATTACACCATCCGTTTGAACATGCTCATCATGCCATCTCATATGCTCGGCTGTGACTTTTGAAGCGTACAACCTCTGTAACCTTGGTACAAGAGGAAACTAATGCATAAAACAGTGTGGTACTTCAGTTCTCCTCTTTTTGCCAGCCCTCTTTCATTTTATATAACGAGGGTGCTCGTAAACTTTGCAAATTGTTGCATCGATATCTTTATCCCAATAAAGCATACATCCATTAATGCAACAATGGATTTTCTCACATGGAAGGCCTAAATTAGAAGCATACTTTTTTGTGTCATAGAAACTACCAACCAACATGTTATCAGAGGGTAAAGCGTCCTTAAACAATTTCAGTATATCATCATATACCTTTTCAGTAATACGACCCTCTGACTTAATGTTTAACAACCTTGCAACCATAGACAATTGTGAAACTTTTGAACAACCTGACCATAATGGTTCATCTGCTTTATGAAGTAAATCATATAACTTTTGAGTTTTTGGGTCTGGTGGTTCGGTTTCGTTTTCATGTGTGTGTGGGTTAAAATCATGGCCTATAGCATCTATGACCATGTTGCGATATGAGTTTGACCCTTCCTAATCTCTAATAGGTGAGGTATTAGTCTGTAAATGTGCAGAGCTTGATGCAGATGCAGATGAAGGTTCCCCATGGCAAACCCACTGATGGTAGTTCTTTACGAACCCGTACTTACCTAAGTGCAACTTCACATCTTCTGGTAAACGATATGCTTGATTTTCACAATTACTACATGGGCACCGTATTTTATCACTTTCCATGTATGCTGATTGTTGACAAGCTTATTCAACAAATGATACAACCCCATCGATGAATTCACTACTGATGTATCTACGGTCGTCTGTGAACCTCTTATACATCCAGTCCCGATCCATTCTCATTTAAAACTCTACTAGTCCTAGATGTCAAACCAAACTAGCAACCTAAGAATTAAAAAGGAAATAAATTAATATATAATCACCAGAATCAAACTTCTTTAATTAAATATTTAAAATAAATTGAAACAAGAATAAGAAATTGATAATTTCATAAATCAAGTGTAATAGTAAGACAA
Organism: Glebionis coronaria; assembly: GCA_025667525.1. Taxonomy (NCBI): domain Eukaryota; kingdom Viridiplantae; phylum Streptophyta; class Magnoliopsida; order Asterales; family Asteraceae; genus Glebionis; species Glebionis coronaria. The sequence continues at coordinate 484,206,791 of CM046875.1, read as the reverse complement.
TCTCAAGCATTACAACAATAAGATTAATTTATGAAATTAATTGCAAGAAATCATACCATTTAATGAACGGAGTAAAGTAGGATTGATGAGGATGGCCACTGATCAAAGGTTGATCACTTAAAACAATAAATGTTATTTTTGATAGCTACCAACAGATGGTAGCTTCCCCTCTTTTCGTTACTCTGTGCTTTTACAATGGTGATGATGAAACAGATGGTAGGAAGAAGAGGATACTGATCCTAGTTAACTCTTATGCTTTAAGTTGACCGTAGTTTACTTTTATACTTTATGTTGACCATAGTTAGTTTTGTCATTAAATACTTTAGACGTGTATAGTTTAGATTCATGTTGTGTCAATTGTTGAGCTGTATACATTTATACGATTATGTATTTTGGAGTTTAATTACGTGATTGACTTCTATGTTCTATACTTCTATATGTGTTAGTATCAAGTTTTTAGGTAAGTTTGTTACGTGATTGTCATTAAAATCGAATCTTTTAAAAAAATTTGTTTTTATTTTTAATAATTAAAAATATATATATATAAAAACCATAAAAATTTTCGTATATTAAAAATATTAGAACGGTACTCGCGCAATGCGGCGACGAGTACCTAATAACAAATTTTGAGAGTAACAAATATTATTCTCTTACTCATTGGAAAGTTATAAAAAATCGAATTAAAATACCCACTAAAATTGAAAAAAATTAAAAGTTAATAAAAATATATCAAAATGGATATCGATCGAATTAAAAGCATAAAATTTTTAAAAATATATTCAAATTAGATTATAAAAATAATAAATAAATAAATTGAATCCCGACCGAGTCTCGAGAACCGGGTTAACCCTGGTCACCCCAAACTCGACGAAAATATGAAACTCGAGTCAATATGACCAGTTTTCTCGGCTGAAACCGGGTCAACCGATTAACCTGACTAGGTCGACCCAGGTCTGAAAACATTGATAAATAGAAAATTAGGATAAAAGATGTGATTTTACATCCATTTAAATATATGAAACTTAATAGAAATGTATTGAATATCGGGTTTTAATTGATTTGATCGAATCATCAGATTACGTTTCAATTGGTTTACCTCGAGTCTACTTGGATTTAAAAAAATATATATATTTGCAACAATAAAATTCATATAACTTTTCATGTATCAAGCATATAAATTATTTACTAACATATATAATATATAAAAATAAAAATTAGATCACAAATATATATATAATTCGCATACTTTATTATTGTACTATTTTATCGTATAATAAAATTATTTTATCATAAATGTAAACATTTACTAAAAATGTTTGTGTGAAAGTTGACTAATGTATTGTTAACATATAAACCGAGTAATTACTTATGTTAATATGATGTGTATGTTTATTTGAATGCAAGTATTGTGACAGAATAATTTTAGCATGACTTTAATATACTCAGTGTTATTTAGCTTTACTAAAATAATATTTTACTGATATTTAGTCTTTATTAGCTTATGTCAATGTCCAGGAAGTAATGTGTCGAGTTTTCTATATTAGCTAAATAGAATAAAGGGTTGGTTGGATTTAAAGTATACTAATTCAATGCAATTTAATATATCGAATAAAATTTTGTTTTTTAATGTCTAGAGAGTTATTTGTCGATTTAATGTATTGAGTTTAATGTTTAGGGAGTAATGTGCCGATTTAATGTACCGAGTTTTTTATATTAGCTAAGTAGAAGATAAAAACTACTACTAATATTATATCATACTTTTGTTATCCTACCCTCAAGTGTCACAAGATAATCTTAAGCATTAGTTATATGTGGAGAATAGTGTTCCTTTTATGGGATATCAAGAGTTTGACTCAGACCCAGACCCGAGTAATCATATCGAGGTGGCGGTCTAAAATTTTATTGGGCTTACTCGGATTGACTCGAGTAACTCAAATACTCAATAAGGTCCAATATTGAGTTGATATTTTTTTCTAACATGAGTTCAGGTCAACTAAATAATTATTAAATATATTTTATTTAAAACATTAAAATAAAAGTGTTCTTTTACATCTTACTAATATTTGAGTGAGTTGACCCAAGCAATGTTTTACGGGTTGACTCGACCGGTTGACTTGTGAATCGGCTTAGAGACCGGCCTGAATGTGACCGGGTTTTTCGTTGACCCAGTTTGATAAACAAGTTATAAGATTATACAGTATTATGATAAACAAGTTATAAGATTATACAATATTATGTATTAATACCGACGGTTCAACTGGTTAAACCGATTGACCCGTGAACCGGTCATTAGACCGAGTCAACTTAAAACCGAGTTTTTAAAACATTGGACCCAAGTAATTAAAAAATGTCTATTAAATTGATTACCTAAAAATGCCATAACAAATTTATACTGTATTGAATTGTGTTTCGTCTTATTTTAAAGTAAAATATAAAAAATTTTGATACATCAAATTAACTATAGGTATAAGAAAATTAAAAAATAGATCCACTCAAAATATATTTTAGACTATAATGTTTGACTTAAACTAAACAATGTTCTGGTTTTTTCCTTGTTGTCTCATCCATTCTTAGTATAGTCAATTATAATATATTTTGTAGATATCCACAAAATCTAGTCTTCTCAATGACTATTTGCAGATGGCGTCAATTGAAAATCAAGCGGCAAATAACAAGCGCTACGCGGGAATTCAAGGCGGCATTTACAAAGATAAGTTCAAGATAATATCAAATCCATAAAAAGTGGATTGTAAGTTGTTGAATAAATATCGATACTCATTTCCTATAAATTTCGTGGGATCAGTTTAACAGGAGGTACCAAACAATTGTATAAGCATCATCACAAGTATTAACAACCTTTAACAAGGTAAATGCCTAATTTAATTTTTATTCAGCATATATAATTTGGATATATAAATGGGTTTGAATCTTTGTATGTTATAAAGTAATTGTTTGCTATTCCAAATTGTTTGTTTTATTGAGCAAGTTTTTTTTTTATTGGTATGATTTTGATTTGCCTCTCAATGAATGTAAATGATTTAATCTCAGCCTCTGAATATGATTTTTACAATTGATGCTATATTTTGAAGAAGAGTATTGTTAATGCCTATGGTAACATTTGGAAATATGTATGTATCCATAAAAAGATGGCAAAATTTTCTTGTAAGGATGAAAGAGAATATGGGCCAGTGTTTGATAGTTACCTGTACATGTCAGTTGAAAATGGATATGTTGAGATAGGTAGTGGTCCTCCAAATCTAGATACGGTATCGAAATTTGACAAGAAATGTAATATGCATAAGAAATACCCAAAAAAAACATCGTTGTTTTCTAAGGTCTAAGAAAGCATTATATAAAGACGGCGTCTTTCCTAAGTATACATTTTTCTACCAAAAAAATATTCAGGTTGTTTTCTAATGTCTAAGAAAGCGTTACATAACGTCGTCTTTTCTAAGTATACATTTTTATACCAAATAAGGCATTCAGGTACCTACTTTTACAAGACTTTGGTAGGATAATGCACATCTTGTTTGCTATCACGTAGGAACTCGAAAGAGGGTGTATTCAATCACTTATGTCCCACAACTAATTACTAATACGGTTTTGCTGATTGTTATATGTATTAAATAAGCTTCAAAACGTGATAGGCTTTTCCTAGTTGGTGGCTTGATGCCATCAGTTGGTTTTAAGTTGCAACAATTATCATACATGAATGACTTATTTGGGGCCAAAACATTGCCAGAAACATGCTTTTACTTGCTTCAATAGTACACAGTAATAGAAATTGAGCATAATTTGATATAGCATCAATTTTCATCCCTGGTTAGAACGTCTGCATTACAATAACTTTCAAATATATATGATTACAACTGGTTACAATTCAGAACGTTTCTAGAACATAACTGTGCCATTCAACTATATAGTCTTAAGCCTATCGCGGTTTTTACACAGTAAGCATTTTTTAGTGCTCTGAGTCACTTTTCTTTATAAGCGTTATATATGCAACCTTAAAAAGCACCCATACATATAACCATATATTGTAACTATGTGAAGATTTAGGAGAATCTTATTTGACACATTGAAATTCAGAACCCAAAACTGAAAAAAAATTGGGTACAATTTTGGGAGAATACCCGGTTCAAGCCCTGTGGTGCATCTTCCTCGAAAGAGGGATGAGAATAGTTGTTAAGTATCTCATCAACATCTTGTATTTTAAATAACTGCAGACATGGCGATAGGAAGAGGAGGGTTCAGAGGGAGAGGACTTCTCTCTATTGCTCGTCCCAGAACAGCCGCTGAGTCTGTAACTGATCCATCTTTCAATGGTGATATGCCGAGAGGAAGGGAAGGGATCACAAGAAGAGTTGGTCTCTCACATGATTCTCATGAAACAACGAATGAGATTGTTGATGATTTGACGTCTAACGGTGATATGCCGAGAGGAAGGGGAGGGAACACAAGAAAAGGAGGTCTCTCATATGCTCATGAAGGAACAGGGGATGAGATTGTTAATGATTCAACTGTTAATGGTAATGGCAATGAAACATCACGGGAAAATGTGATTGTGACAAATACACGCTCTCGATCAACTATAACTTCTAATGGTAATGGCAATGAAACATCCCGAGAAAATGTGATTGTGACAGATTCACGCTCTCGGTCAACTACTGAAAGCTCACAGAATATGTCACAGAAGGAGGCAGAAAGCAACTCTTTGTTGTGAATGGATTGTAAGTATAATGTCTTATTTGAATAAATGTTTCCATATTTTCATGTGATTATATTAATTTTATCGTCATTATATCATAATAGCCTTGAAAATTCAAGTCATGCAGAAGACGAGTCATCCCAGATGGTGAATGAATCAGCAATTTATTATGAGGCGGTCGGAGGCGTGAAGAAAAGAAACGTTTATGGTCTTGGCTCACAAGCATTTGCTTATTATCCGAATCCCGCCAATAGAACTTCAACAACTTATATGCCACCTGAACCTATGGAGAACAAGTATCTAGAAATGGAGAAAAAGTTGACTCGCAAGATCGGTAGTAAACAACAAATTCTTGAACTCTTGTGTACTCGTCTTGATATTCCTGTCCCAAGTACTGAGATTGAAAATGAAGACGATAATGAAGCAGAGACTGGGGGGAAACTCATAATCCAAGTACTAGCAACTCTGAGGAGCATGAAGTCTAGTAAGATGACATCACAACCTTGGCAGGACATCGAGAAACTTGAGTTAATTTATTTTATGTTTGTTTGGTGTTTTAGGTTCAGGATTGTTTTGGTTTGCATATCCTAGGTTGCTGTTTGCTTTATTTTGAATAACTTAGGTTGTTACTTCATTTAAGATATTTTATGTTTATGTTAAGTTTAATAAAGTGAATGTTTGTTTTAATATGAGCAAGGTTGTTACTTCATTCCCACAAGTTTTACCAGTGCTTTTTGTGGTTAAAATTACCTACCAATTATTATGGGTAAAATTCTAATATTAACCTTTACTTTCCTGCAACTTATTATGGGTAAACTTCTAATATTACCCTTGGTTTTTCACACTTATATATCCATGGCTAAGTATACACATGAATTATCATGGGTAAGTTATAAATTTTACCATTGGATATTTACACACGACTATATCGTGGGCATGCGTACCCTTGAATTACCCTCAAAAGTTTTGTGATTATTTTGTGGTAATGTAAAAAATCCCTGGAAAATTTTTACCACCAATTTAATGAACACGCCCACGGATAATGTAGTGGCTAAATATAGCCACAGATTTACCCATGCAATGATTGTGTGTATTTCTGTGGTATCTTAGAAAATCTTGTCCAGCATTTACCCACAGATTGAATGAAAATGCCCACAAACAATGTCGTGGGTAACATTACCCACATGTCAAAAAATCATGGCTAGTCATTTACCCACGAAGGGTTTCCCCATATAAACAGATTCATGGATAATCTGTGGGTATTCATCAATTACCCACGAATTTGGTCCTTTTACCCACAAAATCTATCCGTGGCTATCCGCCTGAATTTTTGTAGTGGTTGCTTCTCCTGGAACAGTTTGTAATAAGAATAACAGTCTTGCCATAAGAGTTTTGCCATAAGAGTTGCCTTGGCGGTGTTGAAATCATCACAGTCTGAATCTTATGCATCGAGATCATCTGCTTGATATGCTGCATTTTGGGTGAGAGGTGCTTGAATTCCATCATTATCCGCAACCCCTGGATCAACAAGAAAGGCTAACTCCTATGCATCTAACTCACGACCACGTGACTGAACCTCAACCAATAAGACCTTATATTTAAACCACGAAGCATCCCTCCTCCTTTTTGGCTGAGTACATTGCCTTACCATGTGACCTTCCCCCTTGCACTTGTAACAAGTAACTGTTTTAGGTTTTGCAACAAAGTTCCCACTAGTAGTAGCATTATAAGTCCTTGCTCCCGTGTTTGATGAACTAGGTCTCCCCTGAATTTGTTGAACCATGACCCTGCCCTCTTGAATTGTCGCTTGCTGACGAGGATTTGAAGAAGTTCTCAATCGATTGTTTGTTGTGAGGTGTCCTCTAAATCCTCCGTGTTTTAGCGTTTTAGTCATATAAGCGGACTTGCAGCCAATATTTCAACGGGATCGTCACCTTGTTTGAACTCGAGAATAAGAATATATGAGAGATCATTGCTATAGAAAACTTGTACTTGCTGAACTTCACAATTAGGAGAGTATGCACTTAGAGGAGTGCTGACTTGTTGTGAGTAAGCGGTGTGTGATGACCTTCAGTTGGTGGATAAGTTACTAATTGTAAGGGTGATGCCTAATGAGTAAGACGAGACTGATGAACTTGAGTTGAATGAAATTGATCCGTTTGAGATGGTGATTCTTGATAAGAATGTTGCTGATGAGCACTTGATGGCTGTGGTAGAAGAGAATATTATGGGTAGCTTGGTGATTGATACAAAGGCTTGTGATATGATAGCTGCCCAGATGAATAGAGTGCATTGCCATAAGGAGACAATTAGTGATTTGCAACTAAGGCAATTAGATCATTATATGACGAATGTGACACACGAATATGTTGCACATGTTTTTCATGTTGTTGTAAATAAATATGAAGTTGATCCATATTAGTTGTGTGTAGATCTTTCACCAACTTGACATCAGTTATGAAGCGACTCTATTATGGGGGTAGAGTATTCAAGAACTTACTGTTGATTTGGAATTGCTCAATCTTCATGTTATGGATATTAAATTCATTAAGCAATGTAGCAAATCTCCAATAAAATCATGAAGTGACTCCCCTAGGAAGTAGGTATACCTATCAAACAAATCATATAATTGACATCCACGTTCTTGTTTGGTCAAAGAAGTGCCTTGCATCAAAGTACTAAGGCGCTCCCATAATTCCTTTGCGACTTAATGATGACTCACAAGTTTATGAATATATGGTGGAAGAGCTTAAAGAATTATGTTGGTAGCCTTAACATCACAATCGACTTGAGTTTGATAGTGTCAACTCACTAAATTCCCGAGGTCGAGCCACACCGTCATCAGTAATCGTGTCCCAATCTAATGGTCCATTCACCACCGAGTCAAGAATAAGCCTTCCATTTGGTCTACCCAACATATATAATCTCAAACGACTTTTCCATGACGCATAGAGCTCTTTTATAAGCATAGGTGGGCGGGTATCGGTACCCGAAATGATTAACATATATGAAAGAGACGACATCAAGGAATGTGGAGTCATCTTGTATCACTCTAACGAAGGATTACCTTGTTGACCGAGCAATGGAATTGAGTAATTGTGTTTGTGAGAAAAGAATAATATGAGATTTTAATTTCGTAGTAAAACCGAAAAATAAATTCGATGGATTTTACAAACCAATGAAAAATCGTAAAAATTCTTGAAACCTTGTTTGTTGATGTAGATTATGGATGAAAAATCCTCTAAGTTTGCCTTGAGTTAAACCGAATTGGATTGTAACTTAATTTTTCCAAAATTTCAAAAAAAAGTTGAAATGTAAAAGAAAATGCTAAGTCTTATAATTCCGGTTCTTTGATAATCTCGGTACTAGAACTTGGATAAACTCGGTTCTAAAACTATGATAAACCTGGTTCTAAAACTTTGATAAACCCGGTTCTAAAAAAACTTGGATAAACCCGGTACTAGAACTAAGCAAATCTCGGTACTAAAACTTTTAAAAAACCTGGTACTAGAAAACTAATAAACCCGGTACTGGAAGCTTAGATAATCTCGGTACAAGAGAACTAAAAAACCCGGTACTGGAAGCTTGAATAATCTCGGTACAAGAAAACTAATAAACCCGGTACTGGAAGCTTATAGAAACCCGATACTAGAACGAGTATAAACCCGGTACCGAAACTTGGAGAAACCTGGTTGTGGAATTTCTATATTCTCGGTAGGTTAGGGTTTATAGAACCGGGATTAGTATAAAATTTCGATCTTCGAAAAAGCAACCTTTTTTTTAGCAAATCCAACGAAGAAAAACATATTTTCAACACCTTTTTTTTAGTCTTTCCCATTTAACTTTGATCATAAATATTTTTATTAGTGTAATATAATACTAAAAGTTTTGAAATGTTTTATTATGATATAGAAGGGGACGGTATTATCTAATGTTTTAAAACCCGGGTTTTAAATCGACCCAGTTTAGTCACCGGGTCCGAGTCAACCCGGTTTAAAAAAAAATATTTTTTAAATATTTTTAATAATTAACAAAAATTATATATAAAAACTTCCGTATATTAAAAATATGTGTTGTTTACTAACCAATATATTATTTAAAAATAAAATTCCGTCGCAAATACGTAAAATTTAAATATTTTTTTTAATGAAAAGACCGAAAAAATTGAAACCCGATCGGTTCTCTCCAAATCCAGCGGGTCTAACCGGTTTTCAAAAATGTGATATTCGGGTCAATATGACTCATTTCCCCTAAACCGGGTCGACCCAGGTCCAAAAACATTGGTATTATGACTATTAGAGGGTACAGAGTGGTGGCGCCGTGGGGTGCCAAACCCACGGCGTTGGCTGCGCGATGACTCTGATGATTGACAAAACCAGCGGCGTGGGGGTGGGGCGTGGGGAAACCCACGTCGCATGAGGCACCTCTTTCACTTATTTTTTTTCTATTTTTTTAATTGAAATTAATTATGTGTGTGTATTGTGTGTGTGTAGTGTGTGTGCTGTGTGTGGAAGAAGAGGGGAAGAAGAAAGGTGGGGAAGAAAGGGAAAAAAAATTGATTTTTAATAATTTTTTTTTATATAATTTATAATTTATATTTTTAATAACAATTTAAATATAATATAAATTAGTTATATAAATTAAAAAAGAAAAAATATTGATTTTTTTTAATGAAATGAATTTATTTTTATTTATGAAATGAATTAGTTTAATTTGAAAATGTAAGAAATAAAAAAAAAGTGAGTCCGACATTCACCCCTGTTTTTTTCATGTGAGTGAGTTTCAATCACGTAGCACCCGAAAATCACTTGGAGTGATGACTCCTAGTGCTCTTATCTATAATAATAATTAAAAAAAAAAAAAAAAAAAAAAAAAAAAAGTGATAATTTGGCATCCTATCGCCATGACGACTTAGTAGCTCTACGGCCCCACAGTACTCTAAAAATTAACATCATTTCAGCGGAAAAAGAAAAAAAAAACATAGCGCGGGAATCAAAGAGGTGATTTAAATCTTCAAAAACTTTATCGATCTCCATTAGCCTTATAATCTTATTTCATTCAGTTTAAATTATCTCACAAACGAATTTGCATTGCGTGATTAGATGAGATCAACCTAGGCAGGGTTTATAAATTACAATGGATGATCGATCGCTTGCCTTCAAAAGGTAATCAAATTATTTCCATCTTGATTAGTTATTTAGTTTAATCGCACAAGACTGTACTAAACTTTTGCTAAAAAAGCTAGTATCTCTTTAAACTATCTAAGTTGATCCGCTTTTTAAAGCAGCGTAATCATCATAATTTTAGCTCATATGGTTTATTAATGTGATTACCTTAAATTTCTTTTTGACTAGATTAGAGTACCTTTTAATGCGATTTGCGCTTACTTTTATGATGCAATATAGAGATTAGTTTACTAGATGATAGATGTTGCTTTGTTGATTTTAATTCCTTATTGTTTCTTCTCACTTCTCAGCAAATACTTAGGGGGTGTTTGGGATTGCTTATTGAAAACAGATTAAACGTCATTTTAGAATCACTTTTTTGAGTGTTTGGCATATTTGATTATTTGATAAGTAAAATGAATAAAATAAACTGATTTTAACTTTTCTCCATTTTGAAAATGAAATAAGTAGCTCCCCACTTACTTTTTCAAAACTCCATTTTGGAAGCTTTTAAATGCAAATAATCAATTTTTTCCATTTATTATCCAAACACTCATTTTAGCTTTTCTCCGTTTTTAAAATGAAACAAGTAGATAATTTAGTTGCAAACGCAATCCCAAACACCCACTTATATAATCATTGAAATCTAAGGTTTATAATAGATGATATGTCTGTGTAATCAGTGAGTATTTTTGCTGATATGCAACTATTAGAGCTTCGATTGATTTTATGGACTAAATTGTGAAAGAACAATGCCGCAGTATTCCATTGATTTTACGTGTTTTTTTTAAGCTAAACTACATTGTTTGGCTTGTGGACAAGAGCTGAGCCGTGCTTCATTAGTTCATTACGTAACTCGGTATATCTGGCTATTTTTTTGGGGCTCACTAGCCTAATAAATGAATATCTATCAGTAGTTTTATAGGCTGGGCTCATTAGTCTTTTTAAGAAGTGTAAGAGCTGTGGAAACATATGTAGGATATAAGTTTCCGTGTTTTTACACTCTTGAAAGTAGTTAGATAGGAATATCATAGTGTTCATTGAAGAATAACTGTGACAATTACTCTTGTTGAGGCTCCGAAAGAGGATGAAAGTTTGTACCTCAAAATTCGAAAAGTGTCATGTGTTTAATTTCCTCTTTGCATTTAGCACATTCACAAAATATGGAAAGGGGGAGGGGATGGGATTGGATGTTATTCGGATTTGTAGTTACCAAGCCAAATACTACCATAGGACCTTTTAATGAACCACTTATATATGCCTCTATGCTGTGATGACAACCAGAACTACAACACACAGACGGGCTAAATGAAATTTTATATAGTTTTATATCACCGGGCTTTAACTTAATTAATTACCAAACTTATCTGGGTAGAGAGAAGTTGGTTAGGTGGAATAACATATCTGCAGAGCGATTTGTATTTGTGGCTTTGTTATATGTATCACTGCAAATTCAATAATTTTGGTAAATCCTTGGCGGTGTTAGTCTTTTATGACTTTGCACGGTCCTTGCATAGCTGTGGTCTATGCAGGTTTGCTTCTAAATATGTTACTAGAAGTTTCATGGCTCTAATAAGTTCCAATACTCACCAGATATAAGATAGATATACGCCTGCAAGAAATTGGACATAGTGAAAAATTAAAAATAGAATCATAAGAATAGAGAGACACTGAGATGTTGAGAATTTATAACGAGAACCTGGATTCAACAGCTCTAGCACTCTTAAAGTTTAGGTTCTTTCTTGTGTATTTTTATAGAGAATTCACCAATACAAATTTGCTGCAACCTTGATCTGTGGAACAAATTGATTCCTTTAAGATGAGTTCAAAATTGAGCACAAGACTTTATGGATAGAATGATTAAGTAGAATACTGAAAACGATATAAAAGTTAGCAACAATGATATACAATATAAGTTAAACAATTTTATTGCCTTTGCGTAAAACACATTTGCTTGCGACCACACCTTTTAGTGCTAAGCTGTCATGTGTATGGCCTTCAAGCTTTTTGTTTGTGGTGATGTGTCGATTTCCGGAGGTACTTGATTGGGTTCTCTTTACAAAATACGCCGATCTTTTTATTGGTGTTGATGTGTTGATTCTTTGGAGCCACTGCGTTTTATTGATTAATGTACTTTCGGAAATTTATCTCAGCACTTCACAGCAGCTAAATTATTGATTTCTTTTCCTGGTTGTTATGTGGGCTTGCGGAATCTTACTCATAGGCTTTGTAAATGCTATTTGATTCACACAGAATGTGCGTATCACATGTGATCTGTGCCTACTAAGACATGGTAGAGTTACTTCATGGTACGTTTTCAGAACATAGTCTGACCGTGATAGTGTCACTTTGGCTAAGTTGTTTCTAAGGTGAAGAAAGAGTTCTAAAAAAAATACCAAAGCTTGAAAAACAGTAACATAAAAAGGAAATAGCAGTAATCTATAAAATGAAGTGGAGAGAAATAGCCACGAATAAATGTTGCCTTTCCAAAAAAAAAAAAAGTCACGAAATTGATTAAGTAGGTTTATCAGAACCAAAAGTACTACTATGTACTTTTATTTACTTCTTTGGTTCTCAGCATATGCACACATGCAGACGTGAAAGCAGAGAACACTTGTGGTGCCGTATTTAGAGAAGTTGAGAATCTGGCATAGTATCATTTAACTAAGGAGGTCTTTTAACTTTTAGCATCAAAGACTAATGGTAGATATGGAAGTATATCCAATGCCTAACTAAACAAGAAAGGCCGCATAATTGTACATAATATCATAATCATGAAACTTGTGGTACCATCACTCTTTTCATGGCATTCAGCCTGATCATAAGTGGTCGTAACTTCAAGGTTGCATGTTTGAATCTCCCCCCTTACTTTCCATTGCTATACTAATGTATGCAAGTGGAAGGAAGAACGTAAATGTTAGAGAAAAGCTGAAGTCACATCATGGCTGGCTAGCCCAAAGACACTATTGGTTTAAAACTTACTATAACAAATTCAAGTGGAAACTATGTGTCCGTGCGAACCTTCATGCCATCTTTAGACCCACCACATCTTGCGAAAAGCAAGCTCATATATTAAAATCACATTATAATACATGCAGTAATAAAACTAGTATAGTTCTAAACTGGAAAACAATTTACTTTATTTAAATGTGTGGTACCATAAGCTACCCCTTAGAATCATTAGGAACCTAGTTTGTTACATCATCTCCAATCTCTTACTGTTCACATAATACGCAGTAAATGACTTAGATAATAAAAGAAAGCAAAACAATTACGGACTCGTATTAAAGAAAGTCTGAGGAGCTTGAGGTGGACTGGTTTGAAGATTCGGATCTGAGGTAAGCATCATTGCAGTGGATATCATCAAGATCTGTTAAAGTAGGGTAGGTGCCATTTAGCTGCATGTCAGTGACCATTTGGCGTAGTCCAGAAACCTCGTCCTTGAGCTGAGTATTCTCTTGAACGACACGATCATGAGTCTCAGAAAATTTATTTAGTTTATCCATAAGTTGGTGGTTTTCATTACGGAGCCAAAGAACCTGAGACCAAAGCTCATCAAGGTGCTTCTGTTTTCGCATCCTTGATCTTCGAGCCGACTCTCTATTAGATATCATCCTCCTCTGCTTCCTCTCATTGATGAGACTTAGTTGTTGCTCATCCGCTTCATCAGAAGTTGAGTTGCTTCCAAAATATATTGACTGCAGGTTCAAATCCTGAACATGTGGATTCATATGAAACTGGTAAAACGGGTTAGAGAGCGTGTTAACATCAAACTGGATGTTTGGTGTATCGTTTAGGTTCATGCCTAAATTTTGATTTGCTGGAAGTAAGTAGTGGAGATCTGTAAGCTCACTGGCTTGCATGGTTATGAATATAAATTGGGACTTAAGCAAATTTAGCAAAGGACAAGGTGTGAAACTAAGATTATAACTAAAAACTAGTTTGAATGGAAGCTGTTGTTGTTGGAAGATGAAGGAGGACATGAAGTAAGGAAGACCTTTTATAGTACGCGAAAAGGTTGTAACGGTCCCACCTGTATAAGAGCTCTTTGTTTGTCCGTATGGTATACATATGATTACCCGCTCGTGTCAGTTGTTTCCTTTAAATTGTTTGAAGTTATCCTAAACAAGATTAAAAAAATTAACAAAGTTTTCTCATAATTTTCTTAGTGCTGTTTAAGTGTCTACCTATATTAAGCATCCCCTATTGCTTTAATTAGCTAAGGTTACTTAATCGGCTGCAGGATTAGGCATACGCCACCAGTCAGATTAGCAACTAATTGTTTAATGTGGGGTGTATTTTAGATGGTAGGGAATTGAAAAGGGAAATGATTAATAAATGATTGGTTGGGTATAATGGTATGACCCGTTACATTGTAATCTGTAATGTAGTATCTCTTTTTAGTTTTTAAATCAGGGAAATAATTGGACGAGCATTCATATATTTAAAGGTGGTAAAATAGGTAGAATAGCAGAGTATATGAGTAAAACAAGTAGATCAAAATGGGCCTTGTTGTGTTGCGTTGACACACATATGTCTTGTGTGTTTACTAAAAATTTACCAACTTTTTTTGTATCACATAGAGATTAATCTTCTCATAAATATCAAATCAAATAGAGTTAGGCTTGAATGCATTTGATGGTTCAAGGGGATGTACCTTTAACTGTAGCCTGATGATTAATGAAGTACTCACAAGTTGTGTTCATCAACTAGCAGGAGGTTAACTTTCCAGTTGTTTATTAGTTGTTGAAGAACAGGAACCAGTCTTTTGAAATTAGTAAATAGTAATGTTATAATGCCAGAACATACGTATTTTACTTCACATACATAACCGAGTATGAATCACATTTTATATACAGATGAACAGTTTAAGTGCCTGCTTAATCCCTTTACTACACATCTAATATTACCTACTGTCTAGCTATGCTAACGGTTTTTATAACTATGAGTTCCTTTTCTTTTTGAGAACAAGGTCACCCAACAAATACGTGGAAGCTGGCGGGAATTGAACTCAAACCTACTTTAGAGAGCCTGAGTGTTTAAGGCTTGACTACCCACTCAGAAAGAATTTCATTAGGTACAACAAAACAATCAATATATATAAAATGACTTTTGTGTCCTCCATAAGACACTTGTTATTTTATGAAAAACTAATCCCTTACTTTGTTGCATTTGCATCCGATATTTTAGTTAATATAGTCTTCATAATGGTCAACAGAATACATAATTGATTGAAGACATTTTTTTGGCCTACGTGTGGTTTACGGCTTTTGTTGTGGATAGGATTTAAAGCTTAAAGCATGCTTTCATCACTCCCAGTGGCACACTTATGGAGACAGAGAGAGGTGGATGTATAATTAATTCAATAGAAGAATGTTATTGAAGAACAAACAAATCGAATAAATAGGATTCAAGAAATCAAGGTTAAAGGTGGTGGTTGATAAGTTTAGCCGACCTAACCAAGCTGATATAGTGTTTACTGTTTCATTGACGGCTATAGCATAAAAATTAGCGAGATGTTAGAAAATACAAACAACATACACCAACAAGGGAAAACTCTTAACTAATTGCCGAATAGGGACAATCATCAGAACAGAATCTGTTCAACAGATAGCTCTATACTTGTTTGAACAAAAACTGACCAAGTTTAGGAAAATTCAACATGCTCATGTATCCCACAAATAAGTTGCTTGTGTAGTTGTGTTATATCTATATATACGGATTACGAGATTTTATTAGTTCTTAGTTAGTTTTTCGAGATTTATTAGCTTTTTCGCCCACTGTTGTTTCTTTTTTTGTGGAATCTGTTTCTTATTCATGGTTTTCTTTTATTTTATCTAAAAAATCCTTAAAATGTTTATAATCTCGAAAAGGTAGGTAAAATCGAGGATTTTAGAATCAAAGAGCTGGTAAAGCCGCAAAAATAAGATTTTCATGGGATTTCTGATTATTTTAACAATTTGTCAAGATTTAGCGCGTCTTAGTTCAACCACGTGTGTAAATATCCCTTTGCGTCACACACCAACAACTTTAAAACAACACAAAAAAACGAACGGCTAAACACCTAAAAAACAACAAACCCACACCACCACAAATGATACAAATAGTGTTTACTGTTTAGTGTTCAATTTTGGGTAGTGACGTAAAGGAAATGGAAATTTGAGAAGGCAAATCCTCTTTCTATAAGTAGAAATGATTATAAATGAAACGTATGACTCAATAGCCATTGTGGCGAGGTGAGAGTAAGGGTAACCGGGCCCCTATCATGAAAACAAACTAATACTGGCCTATATGCAATAGTCTTTTTGGATTTGATTTCGTTCTTAGATTATTGAATAACTTTGTCTTCTTTTTAAGCAATACTTGCATGATGTGCATGGTGGTTCTTTAATTAACATTAACAATATATTGGCTGGGGTTTGCTCATGATAATCAAACTCTATACTTTATTAGCTCTTAGGATTATGCTACTGATCTAATATGGACCTTTATTAATGCTATATCTTAAATTAAAGCTAATAAGTATACACTTACATTAGAAGGGAAAAATGCGAATAAGAAGTCCTTCCCAACTCTTTTGTGAAGCCAAAGAGTCATGGTGTATCGTGATTGTGTTTTCGATCTTTATATACTCTTGGTGAGCTCTAATTTTTTTTAATGACGTTGGGATATAGTTAATTTTGGCATAGGTGGCCTTTGACTCCGGTATGTATCTAACAGAGTCTACAATAATGAGCTTGTGGTAATTCACATATTGGGAGTACGCAAGATGTTCTATCATTGTTCTTTTTTTAAAAGCTATATCTTTTTGGAAAGGTATGAGTATTAAATTAAATATATCCTTTTCTACTGTTTCATGCTTTTTAGGAATCACAGCTCTTTAATATGTGTGACGCAGTTGGGCACCAATCAGTGGCACATTATGGTAATGTCTTTTTTGGTTATTATTTATTAAATTAATCCGGTGATAGCGAATGATTAGCTTTACTTCGCCATTTTGGAAGAAAAAAAAAGCAGCACTTTGAATTGTAATTGGCAAGTGCTTAACTGTGATGTGATATATATACCAGATAACATCGCCTCTTGAATATGGTATATGTAAACCATGTAAACAACTGTTTCTCATGGACCCTTACGCCAATATTTATAACAAATATTGACTAGAAAGTGTTTGCAGATAGTATGCATTACTAGCACGTACTAGGGGTGGAGCCTTAATGTAGTTTTTGGCCTTTCACTAGTATTTAGTGTACATCTCTGATGATCAAGAGAACTACGAAACAGGACACTGATCTGATTACATGGTTGGCATTCTAACAAATTAGATTAAGTAGTAGCTTTATCTGATAAAAATTCAATGAAAGTACATGATTCCATGATGGCCATCTGGTCTTGAAGAAGATATGAATTAACTTCATCTTATCATTTTAGATAATTGAAGGACTAGGTTTTATGTTCAATAATCACACATGTAGATAATTGAAGGAAACATAAATTATCAAACAAACAGGGATAAGATAGATACCATCTTCTTATACATCATGAAATAGCATTGTATACCACATACGTAATATGTTGGTGGATCGGATCAATGAAGTAATTTCCGAGTATACTGTCTAAACTAGACTTTATATTCCACTAAATCGCTAATGAATTTAATAAAAGCTAAATCAAGTAGGAGTTGATTGAGGGGATATCGTTTTCTCCGAAGCCTTATTGATTGGAGCGATCGGTCAAAAGTATCATTAGACAGATAAAGACTGGTCTTTCTTGTCTTGTCCTCAATTTGATCTTACCATGTTTCTTTTCTTTTCCTCTTGCTGCTCTACTTATAATTTTTTTGCTTCTTTAATGTGCTGTCTTAACCTTATAAGGTGTTAGGGTATAGAGGTCCCTCACTTGTAGCCAATAAATATAGTATACATCTCCTAGTCTGTAAGAATCTATCACAGAGCAAGGAAAATTATAGTGGCATGTTCTTTTAAAAAGATCAAAAAGAAGAAGAAAAAGAGATTGACCAAAAATATGATGTAGCGATACCAATAGATTAATATGCATGGGCCCACATGCTAGACTCTGATCATGCAATAATATATCAAGAGAGACGATATCTTTTCTTTGGCCATGTATCATGATTGAAGTTTCTTTCGTGAAGAAATAGAAAACTTTGCTAATTCCACATTCATGCACCCCTGGTAAATCATGAGTTTAGCCTTAGCTCGTTTATTGTTTTACATCGAACCAAAGCTAGTTTTATGTCATATTCAGGGAAAAGCATAACGTGATAAGCTTTTGCACGAGTGCTATTTCTAAAATAAAGTTTGATAATGAAAGTTATGAGAGCAAAATTCGTTTGGATTCTTGTGAAAAAGAATTCCAATTACAGAACTAAGAATGAGATGGAAGATTATATGCGCTCTTGATATTAATTAGCAAAATGAATAACTCTCAGGGCGTGGTTAATTTGTTGCCCTCCCTCTTTGATGTAACATACCAGTAAGAAATATAAGTTAGAGGCATAATATCTTATTGGATCAACGATACCATCTATGGTTACTTTTAGGTTCCATGACATTATATCCCTCTGTTTTCACTTTTTACGAAATTTGTGTCATTTTTTCTCAAAGGACGGACTTGGTGCTCCCATCATGCAGGTCTGCGAGATTCAGGGACGAAAGTTCATGGCTTTTCCTATAGCAAGAACATACGACATACGTATATATGCTTTTTGGCAGGTTGGTGTTTTTAAGCTAGTCTAGTAATCTATCAAGGAGTTTAACATAACAGGAAGAGAGTAAGAACCATTTGCGTCTTCTTACTTAATACATGCTTACAAAGTGGTGTGATAGCATAAGGAAAGTTGCTATTGTACCGAAACCAAATGACTCTTGAACGCATGTCCTGCAGTTAAGTCGGTTGTTCTTATTGACAAGAATACCTTGGTTAAATCTTGAATACTAATTAGAGTGTGCGGTTAAGCTCATTTGAGATCTGCTTGAGTGCATAAAGGAAAAAAAAAATTGATGTAAATTGTCGGGAATTGATTATAGCAATCATCTCTTTGAATTGTCCATTATGCCCTGCTTATTCACAAGTGCTCACTACAGAAAGCCATAAAGATTGTGGGAAAATAACACTGACAGGATAAGGACAGTACCCGTAACTAACGGGTTGAGTCCCGCACGGATGGTCACTGATTTAACACACCAACCTCTTTTATATGACCACACGCACAAAAAGAGAGTACTTTGATAGTTTCTCAGGGAATGCCTCAACCCTGAAGTAAGATGCTCTCAATCCTCATTTGTCTTTCTAAGTTTAATAAATTCACACATTGATGATTGAGTTGTAATGTGTAAACCAATATGAGTGAATAATATTGTATTATAATTATTAAATTTCAAATTAAAGATCCATAACAATAATAATAAGAGATATAACTACAATAATTACTAGAATTCATGAAAAACTGCCAACATTGTTTGGAGGTTATTATGTGAAAATCTTCTTATTGGTTGATTTGATCTTTAGGAATTATTATTAACTGGGAGGATTAGGGTCCCTAAGATTTTACTGGTTTTTTTGTTGATAAGTTGTGTATCAACTAAGAAGTCGTAAATTTGCGTTGAACGGTAGGTGGTAATATTTGTCTATTGATTCTTATTTAACAAAAGTCTGTGATTGAAGTATCCCAACCCCTTGCGCCATTGTTCCAAGGCAAGTCACTGTTCAGTTGCTTTGTTTTTTCCCTTTACATAATCCCTGATACTCGTATAATAATGATAGAAACTTTCTATAGGTGTGGGTATTGTCACTTTTAACCCATTTGCGCAAGCCACTTGAGTAACCTCTTTATTTTGCAATGGTATCGACCATTTCCATATGACAATTTTATGTTCAACTAAATCAAGTTTTACAGTTTTGTCCGCTTCCTCATCACACTCATTTGTGTTCCATTGCTTGCAGTTAACATGGGTAAATGTAAAGTTGCACATCTTTAATTTCTATTTAGGGCCAATACTTGGAACCACCAAAACTTGTCACTATACCCCTTATAGGATAGTTAGGCGAATGAATCCATGTTTACTCCCTTGATGATGACATCCTCCTACCCAAAAGATGAAAAAGCTGACTTAAGCTTCTATTAATATCTAAGCTCATTTTTTAGTGTGTCTACTTCAATTGTAGGTTATGATATGAAGATAGTGTGATGTGATCATCCCATTAGTGCTAATGCAAGAAATACTTAAAAGCCTGAAACTTTCATCTCCAATAGCTATCTACCCCATTACCTCAAGGGTAAAAGTTATTTGTTTGTTAGCAGCCATATTGTTCTCAATTAGCCATAGATATGTTTTTATCTTGACTTCTTTACCATAATGATTACCACTTGTGAAATCTCAGCTTATCACCTAACTGTTAAAACCACTATGAAGTTTCATTAGATGCATATTGGCGTTATGGCTACAAAAAACTGACAAAATCCCACCATATCAAACAAGTTGTCTTTACCTCATTTCGCCTCTCCATAGTGTGCATGAATGTATAGCTTGTTGATCAGTGCCACACAGTGCGCATTATGCATCAAACATTTTCATTACCATCCATAACTGCCGTTTTAGTGTGATACTGGCCATCAAATAGATTAGCAGACGGTGAGATGCCTAGGTGACCAGGGGCGGATTTCTTAAGGGACTGGGGAGGGTTCCGGCCCTCCCAAAGTTTGTGACGAGTAGTGTAAACATTTTACTTTCCGTCTCAAAGTTATTGTCCACCTTATTATTTTGGTATGTAAAAAATAACTCGGCCCTCCCAAAATAAATGTTCCAGGTCCGCCATTGTAGGTGACCGATTAACTCAGTAGTAAATGCTACGTCTCAAAGCAATGACATCTGATTACAACACATGGTGTTTGGATTTTTACATCTGGGTCAATAACAGAAACTGTAACATTGCAGCAGCAGTTATTATGCCATCTTTAGATTTGATTATTGAGTATTCCAGGATATGAAAAATGTTGCTTAAAAGTTGCCTTATTCTAGAAAATGATATTTTAGTTGCAAGCATTGCTACATACATACTTAGGTACTTGCAATAAGTTATGGATCCACTATCATTATGGATAATAAAGTTGTTTGTTTGCTTCAAGCCAATGGACATTTTATAATACAGTAATGAAAACACTTTTTAGTCTTCTAATTTTTTTTTTCTTACAAAATAATGTTGTGCAATTTTGAATCTGTCTTAGATTATACGCATTCAATTATCAATTGCAGTACTTTATGTTAGACCTAATATAGTTGGGTCGATTTATGGGTTGGGCGCATTAGGTTTATGATTATGATTAGAGTTACTTTGCCCTTTAGGCCCTTTTAAAGAAGTTGTGTGACCGTTTTAGAATTGTTTGTACGTAACAAGAATTGAACTTGAGACCTCACACAATTTAGAGTGATAGTCACAAGCTTTTTTGTCACTAGGTCACTCCTTTTTTTAACTATCAAACAATTGAAGTCGTCAACTTCTTAAAAATCGTCAACAATAATCTTTAATCTATAGGAGACCATCACCTGGCCGCCAAATTGCTGCTCTTTTCTAGGAGAACTACAAGCCCTAGCGTAAAAAAAACACTATGTTAAAGTAAAAAAATCTAAAAATTAAAAAGACAAAAAACAAGGTGATTTTCAACCTTCAAAGTTGAGATTCAAGATGTATGACTAGTACTCGTCCTTAGCTTGTGTGTGTGAATTAGACCTAATGTAGTTGGTCGGCCTGTTAGTCGTACCCATAAGATTTAGGCTTATGATTAGTTGCTTATTGTCTAGGTTTCTTTATGAGGTTACACAATTTCAATTACTATCAACACAATAGACCGTTTAGGTTTTTATACTCTCAGCTTGGACAGTTTGGAGTCCATCGGGTAACGTCTACTTTGCTATAATCAAATTCATACCCTACGAATTCGATCGTTTCCTTTTCCATGTTTTGTTTCTACATTTTAACCCAACACTATATGCATAGATCTATCTTGCAAGCATGATTTTTTGTTCATATATACGTGCTAGTGTTGGATTTAAATAACTCCCGACATGTATAGTATGCAAATAACTTTTATGTTCTCGTGAAGACGAGTCGAAAACCCAAATGTACAGAAAAAAAACTGAGCTATCTTGTAATCATTTTAATTTTAACTCTTTTCTATCTTGCAAACACACACGGATGCGCGCTTGAGCACTAGGTCACCTTGGTTTTGGTAATGGTTTGACATGGAAAGTTAACCAAAGTAACTTAAATAAAGTTTAGTAAAGTGGAGTCAAGGGTTTACAACATAAAGTAAATGACGTCCAAGTTATAGACCCCAGGTGATGATTGGCTGCTCCTCTTTTTCCTTGATCGACTTGATACTACTCGTAGGTGTGCTTAGTTGATCATTCAAAGATTATGTGTTTATGAAGATCTTAACCTACAAACCCCTATGTGATAATGTTATTTGACTGTATTTTGTCGTGTTGATTAGTTTGATTATAAACCTGCAATCAACTTTCTTATGACAGATTCCTCGTGCTATGTTTCTCCACCAAACCAAAAGAGGGCTAGAAGGTGATTGAGCTACTCTAAACTAAAGGAGGTATGCACCCTATTCTTTGGACACTGATAATCCTTTTATGATATTTGTGTTTATTTACTACCCCATTCGATCTTTATATTGTCTTTCTTTACCAACTTTTAGTTTTCGCTACCACATATTTTCGAGTCTTTTTCATCCGTTCATTTGCAATCGAAACATCATTTTGACACGAGGCCGGATAGATGTGGCTCTTCACTGAATTATGTTTTCTATTACTTTCTCTGTCTTACATTTGAATGTTTGTAGATTAATAATCTCACTTTTGAACTTAAAAATGGGTGGTACAGCGGGGCCAAAAAGTTGAAATCATAATAGATTGTGACAAGAAAAGAAATGAATGACCAGCAATGTTCGATATTACAAAAATTTATGCACTGATATAATCAATATGCTTCAAAAGAAATTTTTTGATACACACTCCCGAGTATGACAGGTCGATAGCTGAAATGCTTTGTCTATGTCGATATTATTATGTGTATGGTACAAACGGATGAACGTAACGGATGAGAGGTTTCATGTTCAGGTTATGTGGGAAGGAATAGAGTACATGACCTACTCAAGGTTAGATGTGTTATAGCTAGATCATTTGACGATGATTTACACATAAATAAAACAATTCTAGCAAAACTTTGAGATCAGATAACAATTTGTTGATTTTCGGGGTTTAGTGTTGCAAAAGCTATGAAATGTATGCGTTTTTTTCATGGACATATTAATCTCTTAAGAAGCTTAGATCCACAGAGTATGAGAATCTGATTTCGATCATTCAAACTAGTATATATAATTATATATAGCTCATGGTGAATCTATTAGATGACACATATGGTAACTATCTGATCGTGAATGTGGATCAATTAGAGTTCGCATATACCTTGTCCTAATACAACAGAGCTTACAATGAATTTTATAATTTAACGTGACTGAATCTTTTTGCTTTTACAAGATTAGAATAGTAAGATAAAAAGATTCTATTTACATCGTTTAATATTTTTCCTAACATGTTATCCGCGTAATGCATCTTCAGATACTCTATGATAATTTTTGAGATGACAAATGTTACTATTTTTACCCGTTATTCAAAGATTGAAGTAAAAAATTAAATCAAAATTAAATGCGCTCAACAAAAAGAGAAAAACTAAAAATTAATTGAAATATATCAAAATAGATATTGAATCAAAGAACATAAATTTTTTAAAAATATGGTGAAATTAGATTTTGAAAAAAAATAATTAAATAAAAAGATATTTTTAATTTTAAAAATAAAAATAGCTTTTTAATATATTGGTACAAAACGTTGTTAGATTAGAAAATAAATGATGAATTACAAGATTAATGTTTCTATAAAAGTCAATTTTAAATGTCTTAATTTTTAAACTTTCTAAAAATAGAATTGTCCAAAATGCTTTATAATATAATAACTAGCATCGTACCTGCGCAATGCGACTACGAGTACTCGGTAACGATTTTTGAGGTGACCATCACTCTTGTCCATTAAATTTGTATTGAAAGATTGAAGTTGTAAAAAAGTTAAATCAAAATAAAATTAATCTTCAGATAATAAGAAGAACTAAAATTTAATTAAAATGTATCAAAGTATGATAAAATTAGATTATGAAAAAATAATTAGATAAAAAATATTTCAATTTTAAAGATAAAAATATTTTTTAATAGCATGTACAAAAAGAGACAATGGTTGATTACATAATGAATACTTTTATAAAAAATAATTTTAAATGTTTTAATTTTTAGATTTTTTAAAAATAAAAATGCTCCAAATGCTTTATAATATAATAAAATAAAATTATTTTTGTATAGACATGCATTCAAACATGATTTTATAATAGATTCATGAAGAAAATATACTTATAGAAGTTAAAATAATATGAAAATTGATATATATTTCTTTTATAAAACATTTATAACAATTCTATATTAAAATTATGCACGCTTGTTTTATGGTTTTATTATAAACTATCTCATTCGGATCAAAATAATTTCAAGTCGAAGATAACTTGATTGATCATGTTTGCAAAAGATAATTTATATAATTGCATAAAACTTTTTCTTTTAATGAAATGCATGAAGCCTAATGTATTTATTTGACCTATTAAGTTAGTTTTAACTTGAGAGAATTTTTTTCATCTCATTCATTTATTGTTTATTACTGGTAATTTATTTATTTAAAGAAAGTAATATCAAATTTGATCCAGATATTACGATATTATGTAAGATCCATATCCGACTTAAAATTTTATGACTTTTAAGATCTTACGACTCGTTTTTTTAATGAGACGTAAAATTGAACGATTTTAACAGATTTTGTCCTATTGTAAAATCCAAATCTATAATCGAAATTTGGGCATATTTATCGTCTAAGTGAATCATATAAAGAAGATGACGATTTGTACACTTCAAATTTTTATTGGCGTATGACTATTGGATGAGGTTATTTTCAGAAGCAAATAAATATACAGAACTGCGAGAACCAGTTTATTAGGTAGAAATACATTAATTTTTATTGTCGTATGTCACTAAGAACATGTATCCTGACCATGCACATGTATTTGTTTATATGTACTATAACTATCTTTTCGTTGGATAATATGAAAACACATGTGCATTGTTCATATTGCTCATCATACTCGGATAGGGTTAATACATACGTAGGTAACTAAACGTTTCCAAAAAAGTGCGCCTAAAGTAATAACGTTTCAATTCGTTCACTCAAGTTACTAAACTTTACTAAACTATACACCACTATAATTTAGTGTTAATTCGAGTAACCTGAACGCATATTTTTTGATAAGTTAAGTAACCTAAATGACATGTTTTTACAAGTTAAGTAACATAAATATCACATTTTTACAAGTTAACTAATATTCAGTAACCTAAAATTTATGTTTCATAACTTTAGTAACCTAAGTGAACAAAATGAATGTTTAGTAACTTAGGCACACTTTTTTAGAAACGTTAGTAACCTCCGTATGTATTAACCCTACTCGGATATATAACTAATAAAACAATTATTAAATGTTAATTTAAATATAATAATGAAAATACATATGCATTGTTAAGAGTATAAAGGTGATTCTCGTAGTTCTGTACATTTATTTAGTTTTGAAAATTACTTTACACCATGACTATTATGTTAGAGGATAAATATTGGCCCAAGCCCGACTTGTGGGTTGGGTCCATTAGGGTTTTGTTATCATGTGTACTTATATATTGTGGTGAAATAATACAATACGAGACACGGTTTTCAATGTAGTCTTCTGTTTAGTTACTATTCTACATGGTATCAGAGCAAACCCCTATCCTTTAACCCTAAAAATACTTTCGTTGCAAACAATAACCCTAAAAAAAACATCGTTCCATAGTTCTGCCGCTGCACATTCCATCATCAACACACTGATCCAAACACCATTCATATCCATGAGTCCATGACAGTCGAAACAAATTCATCATTCTACATAAAGGTGATGTGTTTCATTCCTTATATTCAAATAAAGCAAAAAGGTGATGATGAATTTGTTGACGCACTGTGTGATTTTGGAGATCACATTTATCAATTAGTTTTATGTTGAAAAAGGAAGTTATTTGTTTTATTTTTATTGGTTGTTTTTTTTATTTGCTTCTTCGATCCAATCATCCTAAGGTTTTCAATCTACCGCTCAACTATACAAAATATCTAAACTCTTTTGTTTCATCTTTTGTGTTGGTGATTTGTGCAAAGGTCACAAATCCACACGGTTGTCTATTTAGTGGAATGTTTGTGCAAAGGTCACAACCCACATATGACGTTTATGAAGAAGAATCAGAGGTTGTGCAAGGTTTTGTGGATTTGTGTTGATCTGGTTGGAGTTTAGGAAGATAGTCGAAGGTGCAAAGGCTTTATTAATGTTTTTTTCGTGTTTTATTTTGTTTCTTTTCTAGTTTGGTACTCCAGTTCGAGCTTTCGCGATTTCGCCGCTCGAACTGCGGGGAGTGTTAGTGAATAAATGGGCCCAAGCCCGGTTTGTGGGTTTAGGGCATTAGGGTTTTACCACTATATATAGTGGATAAATAATACATATCTCTCATGGGGTTTACATATTCTAACATGGTATCAGCAGCCATGGTATAGATCCACAATAAAACTTCCGATGTTATTTTCAAATCTGCCGTAGCTCTAAAAAAAATCAATTTAGTTGCTACCATAACCCTTTCATATACCGATCCATGATTTTCATTCATCACTTCCTAAAAAACCTAGCAGCCAATGTTTCTCTGTGGCAAAGTTTTCATCAAAATCGGCTACCAGATACAACCCTCTCAAAGGTTGACATCAGTTCACAAAAGATGAAGTATGGTTCGGATGGTTTGAGGAAGACACCAAATAAATTTTATAGTTTTGTTAAGTGGGGTCAGATCGAAGGGATGCCACTGGATTGGAAGACGAAGATACTACTTTTGATATTGGTGTTAGTAAAAAGGCTGGTCATGTTTTTAATTTAATATAATTTCATTAAAAAAAAAGTTTTTTTTTCTTTTTTGTTTTAAATTTTGATTTTAAGAGTATGCTTTGGTTATCAAAAAAAAATAAAATAAAAAAGAATTGGGGTACTTTAGTTATCCTTCGGATACTTTGGTTGTTCGTAAAAATTCGGGGTACTTTGGTTATCCTTCGGATACTTTGGTTGTCCGTAAAAAATCGGGGTACTTGGTTATCCTTCGGATACTTTGGTTATCCGTAAAAAATCGGGGTACTTTGGTTATCCTTCGGATACTTTGGTTATCCGTAAAAAAAGTAGAATAGGGGATACTTTGGGTTATCCCGTTTTATTTAGGTCTATTGTTTTATTTTGATTTCTGTTTCAGTCTGAGCTTTCGTGTTTTCGTCGCTCGGACTGCGGGGAGTGTTAGAGGATAAATATTGGCCCAAGCCCGACTTGTGGGTTGGGTCCATTAGGGTTTTGTTATCATGTGTACTTATATATTATGGTGAAAGAATACAATACAAGACACGGTTTTCAATGTAGTCTTCTGTTTAGTTACTATTCTACATATTATAGCATCACTAGATTATTTAAAGATATAAACGTAAAGAGACACACAATTTGAATATCCAAACAAATTAATGAAGTGTTCGAATCATCACTTTATAAAGAAACACACTAGGTCGGCACTCAAGTGTGAGTAGAATTTAATTTGAAGCGTGACGGTAGATAATTGGTTTATAATGAACACATGCAATAATATAAGTTTGACCAATTGTACGGAGTGGGTTTAGGAGTTGCATTACTGTCGTCTATTTATCATGCATAATGTTATCATTTCAAGTGAGTCATACTACAAATTTCGGTCACGATTAACTAGTCATTGTTGTTAAAACATGTTGGGCACTTAAATTGTCGTATTTTTATAGTTGGGTTTGGTGGAATTTCAAACCTGAAACCGTGAGTGAAGGTGTTCAAGTTAACGTCACACTCTGTTATTGTCGAATTTCAACATCAAAATCGATTGATATGAGTAGGTTGTAATGTATGGCAAAAAAAAACTCGGTTTTACATTTTATATTAATATTTGAAGGTTTATAAAGCTTACTCCGTATAACAATTACGCAAAACTCTAAATAAGATTAAAGCACACATAACGAAAGCGATTTAACAAGATTATAATTAATAAGTTAACAACACATTCATAATTAATCGAGTTAGGGTTACATACCTTTTACCTAGAGCAAATCCACAAGAACACCACCAAATCACCAAACTAGGGTTAATATGAAGAATATCAAGGTATATTTTATAGTGAAACTATATTACGTTCTTGTACACACGTAATGCAACGGATCAATCATGATGCTATCACTAATAAACCGGAGCTTCAACACTTGTGGAATATAGCTAAATCGAAAACCAAAGAAAACCCCTAGGGGTGTTTGTCTTGCGATCGCAGGAAGAAGAAGAGATGGGAGGGACAAAAGATTATGAAGGCTTATGGGGTATTTATAAGATTAGTTAACTTGTTCTCCAAGTCCTAATCAAATTAAGAAACAAATCCCACCCCCATTGGGCCTTGCATAACCGGCGATCGAAACCCCATGGGGTATTCCGAAACCTTCTAATTCTTCCAAATATTCCATAACGCTCGTTATACTTAACTTTTAATTAACGATCGTTTAAGTTAAGCTCGGTTTATATTTAATAAATATAATAAATATATTTATTAAATTAATAAATCCTTTACGTATTGTGTGCAATCTCGTAATCCCGAGTTCGATCCTATCACACGATTATTTAATTTTACGTCCATAAACTTTCAACTCCCACTTGGACAAAATTCGAATATCGTGATTACATTGACTAGCGTCTAGTTACACTAGCAATGTCACTAGTACAACTCGAGCAAGGTCTCCTAGACGAAACATTTTAATGATTCATCATTATTATCCTTTCATTTCAAATACCACGTTAATAGGATATGGATCTCAGTCATTCCTTTCATTAACCATTCTGTTTCTCGTTTACGGATATAGCAAGATTACCAAAACAAATTTGGGTGTGGCCACACAAACATCTTACTACTCCCCCGAGGGGCCCGACTGTATTATACTTCAAAATAATTTGAAGGAAACAAATCCCATTTTGATTACAAGCGAAACTTACGAACTTTGCAACACTTATGAAAATTAGCTAGCAGTTACGTTTAGCGTTAGGTTATCTCACAGAAACACACTACATTCGTGACAGTTTCCTGGTATCTCTGGTCTAAGGATAACTATTTATGATTTACTTAGTTACAAAGATCCATAAAGTAAAATCATATAGTTGGGATAAGTCCAATATTTGATTCATCAAATATCATCTAAAATTGACCAATATACTTTCAAGTATACTCTCACTATTTTGAATTACCTTAGTTTAATAATATTCTCATATTATAAATCGACAACGGACATTTAGAACATAACAATTATTCAAGGATTAAAACATGTAAAATAGGATACAAAATCAAATAACATAAAATAAACGAAACTCAATCTTTATTTCATCAATTCAATAATGTCTTAACATCCTTTATCTAAATACTAATCACAGATTTATTGCATGAGTTCGCTAGCTAGTTGCAGCCCAATCGCCTTGGCATGCTTAACTACATTTGGTCTAGGCAAAGCCTTAGTAAAAGGATTAGTTACGTTATCATCTGTGTGAACTTTTATTAATTTTATTTCACGAGCTTCAACTTGTTCTCGTACGTAGTGATATCGACGTTTACAGTGCCTGGCGCCTTTCATGACTCCAAGATCATTGGCGAATATAATTGCAGCAGAATTGTCACAATATATATCATTAGGTTCTTTAATTGAAGGCATCATTCCAAGATCTCCAATAAACTTCCTAATCCACACAGCTTCCTTTGCGGCTTCTGAAGCGGCCATGTACTCAGATTGAGTCGCATGCATAACAATGGTTGTCTGCTTCTTTCTCTTCCAGTCAACTGCTCCTCCATTGATGACAAACACGTAACCCGTCTGAGACTTCGTATCGTCTTTATCACATTGCCAGGACGCATCACATAAACCTGTAACATTTAGTTCCGTGTCTGGTTTACCCCCGAATACCAAAAACATATCTTTCGTACTCCTCAAATACTTTAGTATATGTTTAACAGCAGTCCAGTAGAGGTTCCCTGGATTCTGTTGGTAACGACTGACCAAGTTATGAGCAAACGCCACATCAGGCCTTGTGCATCTTATAGCATACATAATAGATCCTACAACCGAAGCATAAGGCACCTTCTGCATGTAAGCCACCTCTTCGGGTGTTGATGCATCTAACTCATGACTTAATTCATGCTTAACCTCCATAGGTTGAAAACCTTTCTTAGAGTTATGCATGTTATACTTCTTCAATATCTTATCAATATAAGCATCTTGACTAAGACCAATTAACCGTCTTTTTCTATCTCGATAGATTTTAATTCCCAGAATATATGCAGCATCTCCCAAATCCTTCATAGAAAAACATTTACCAAGATAATCCTTAACTTCCTTAAGTCTTGGAATGTTGCTTCCTATGATTAATATGTCATCGACATATAAAATTAGGAACACTACATCACTCCCACTAGCTTTGCGATATACACATGGCTCATCACGTTTTTGAATAAATCCGAACTTTTTGATTTCTTCATCAAATCGTTTATTCCATTGACGTGATGCTTGCTTCAAACCATAAATAATCTTTGAAGTTTGCACACGCGTTTTGGATATTTTGGATCAACGTACCCTTTCGGTTGTTGCATATAGATTTCTTCATCTAAGCGACCGTTCAAGAAGGCGGTTTTAACATCCATTTGTCATATCTCATAGTCATAGTATGTTGCTATAGCTATGAGAATCCTAATAGCTCGTAAGTCTGCTACCGTAGAAAATGTCTCCTCGTAGTCTACGCCAAAAGTTTGAGTGAAACCTTTAGCTACTAAACGTGCTTTATAGGATTGTACTTCGCCATCCATGTCGGTTTTCTTCTTGAAAATTCACCTATTTTTCACTACTTTAGCATTTTTAGGCGCATCAACAAGAATCCAAACATCATTGATTTTCATGGATTTCATTTCCTCATTCATCGCAACTATTCATTTAGACTTTTTTGGATCAAGCATTACAGATCGATAGTTAGCAGGTTCACCAAGATCCCCTACTTCCTCCTCATCATCCTCTATGTTAAGATATAGTTTGCTTGGCGCACGTATAGTCCTTCCAGACCTACGTGGAGGAATTAATTCCGGTGGAGCTCCCAGACTTTCTGGCTCTATTGGAATTTCTTCGCTAGTATTTTTAGAAGGTAATGTATCTTCTTGAATTTCTTCAAGATCATAATTTCTCCCACTGAATTCTTGATTTACAAGATCATTTTCCAGGAAGTCTCCATACCTAGCAACAATAACTTTGTTCTCAGGCGGATAATAAAAGTAGTAACCCATAGTTTCCTTAGGGTAGCCTACAAAGATACATTTTACTGAGCGTTGTTGGAGTTTATCTCCAGAGTCACGTTTCACATACGCCTCACAACCCCAAATCTTTAAATAAGACAAATATGACTTTTTGCCATACCATAATTCATATGGTGTCTTATCAACCTTCTTTGTGGGAACCATATTCAGAATACGAACAAAAGATTCTAGAGCATAGTCCCAAAAGGATAAAGGTAGAGTTGTAAAATTAAACATAGATCGCACCATATCCAATAATGTACGATTTCTCCTTTCGGATACACCATTTTGTTGCGGAGTAGATGGAGAAGTAAGTTTCTGAACAATTCCGTTCTCACTTAAATAATCTTTAAACTCTTGACTTAAATATTCACCACCTCGATCGGAACGAAGAGGTTTAATCTTCTTTCCTAGTTGAAATTCTACTTCCGCTTTAAATTTCCTTTGCAAGAAAGGAGCCATTTTTCCGAGCATTAAACAAGCCACATCATTGTGCTTTTTAACCTCTGCCTCATAATTAAGTCTTTCAATTAGAGTAGCATTAGGGCCAAGGGGCGTAGGAAACGCCCTAGCCAAGTAATCAGAAGTATCCGCTACTCTCAAGACAAATGTCAGTGAGCGGTACCAATCGTCGAAGTTTGGGCCAATTAGTTCCTGACGTTCAAGATAAGTCTTAAAGGCAGAACTCAACGTGTTGTTATCGGGTTGAGCCATTTCTACAGAAATAAGTTCAAAATATTAGTATTTTCGATAATACCATTTAAGAAAATAAAATTACCCCGGTAATAAAACCATATTATTTTCCTTGAAACTATAATCCACATTAACATAAACTTATCACATCAGTTGATCTGCTAGTGATAAATGTACTCAACATGGTAACTTGTCGAACAATAATTGACAAACAAATTTGCAATTTCTAGATATTTTTAGGGATTTATGTTTCCAAAAGTCATTTTGCATCGTAAACATGTTTCATCCCTACTTTATGCCTTAACTTTGCAGATCTCACTGAGTAACTCAATCAAGTCAACTAATCTAAAGAACACAAAACCTTCATGTGCAATCTTATTCAGTCATGAAGTTTTCTCTCCATTACAACATCGTCCAAATCTCATATGACGACAATTGTAACTTCAAGTGTTCGTCAATTAGATGACATAAGACTTAAATTTAAGGGTATAGGTTTTGGTGTCAGAATCATGTATGGAGAAGCATGCATACATCTCCATATCATAAGTTTAATAAAAAAAATTAGTAGACTTTTTGGTGAGTCTAAAATTTCGCTATATATTGCAAGTTGAGGTATTGGTTAAACCAATTAAAGATTTTACCCACAACAATTCATGCCTTACGTTCCTAGAACTTGGCTAAAGCACAAAGCAATAACCTTATTCATTGTGTTTCAGAAGTGAATTTGCGTCAAATCAACCTTAAGATAAAATGCTAATGATAATCGTAGGTAATTTCAATTTGACGCACAGGCGAGCCGGGAATTCAGTCATCGACTAATGGCATAACACCTCATTCCTTAACCGGGTACATGACCAGCGATGCGTTAAACCCACTTTATAGTTTGTCAAAAGGAGTAGGCCGTTAAATTATCATTGCAAATAATCAATCAACGCAATTCTATGTAATTTAGATCTCAAAACAATTCATTAATTTTTTTATATGATTTAGTCCATATTAATTTTTCTTGAAAAAAAAAATTACCCTTGTTTACAACATAAAATAATATAATACAGATGAAAACAAGTAGGTACAAAAAAAACTAAATCAAATAGCCACATGCATAACAATTTATTCAAAGAACATAAAACCTAGGGTTTTATAAACACGAGGATTGATGCCCGCGCTCCGCAGCGGGGTATTTTCAGAAGATGTTTATAAAGTCAGAGGGTGGAACATAAGCTCATTAGCCCAAAAATAAGTTTAAACAAAATAATTTCAAACCAAAAAGTTGTAATATTAAAACAAATCATTTAAATCTCCAACTAAATAAACCTTATAGGATAAAGACATTTTTCATCATTTGAAACTATCAGACTGATAATAACCAGATACAGCAACAAAGTGTAAACCATATAAAAGTATAATGAAACAATAAACATGAGCATAAGAGGTGGAACATAGAAAGTGGGGAAAGAACTTGCGAAGCCGAAACATGGAAGTGACATGGTAATGAGATATAACCAAATCCTATTTACAGGTTTGAGTCTATTCGCCATTAATTGTGCGTTTCAGTGCGCCATATTTTGTATACAACGTTTAGGAAACAACTCTTGAATTACCTTAAAACGCTATTGGGTTTGTTACATAAGTTGGAAACTTCTGTCAAAGTCAAATAATAATAGGCAGAATTATGCAAGTGGTCGTCCCTCCAAACAACAGGTGAATTTGCAAGTTATAGGCATAATTATACCCTTCATTTAACAAAAGGTGAATAATTCGCAATAGAGCATCAAGTCAACAATCTATACATTTCAAACCTCAAGCTGGTATGAGTAACGACACTAAGCGTAAGCGTTTACAGACTTACGAACAACAAGGCCGCTAAAAAGCTCGTAACACAAAGATACAACTTCCGCAATGGCACAGTGAGTCACTTGGCAGAGTTCAACGTGTTTTAGGGAACTTCACCAACTTCGTTATTCTCCCTACTTTTTCACCTGCAAATAGAAGGTTCAAGATGTGATCATCTATACAGTGGTAAATAGTGGCGTTGAAACTATCAGACAACATAATTTTGAAATATTGTATAGGGCGCAGGGGTCTTTGGGTTAAATTGTTGTTACATGCATCTTCAAAGACATACTTGTGAGGAACATGATCCGAGAACGGTCGGATTCAACTTTGCCATCGAAATTAGCTTTAAATCTTGAGTTATCCCCGTATCAGGTTTCTACAAAAATAGCAAAACGTTACAGCTTCTCAGCAGAAAAAGGGGAATGCATAGCCCATGTACCCTATTGCAACATACACTAAACAGAATGAAGTTACGGTCAAAACAAACACTAAAGCAGGCAAATTGGTTTGAAAAGATACCATGGTTTGCAGCTCCCCATCGAGTCATTGAATAAACATGCTTTACAGGGCCATTGCTTCGTAATCCCTAAGTTTCTTTGGATCATGCGTTCTGCTAAAGGAAGTCCATCCGCTTCGTCTATGAAAGTGCCTTTTCCATGAATGAGATATTTAATCAAAAAGTAGTTACATCTGTACATAACTCTAAATCTCTAATATAGACATGATTTGCAGCAGGAGTGTTTGGTTCAGGGTTTAACAGCAACCAAACACCTGTTTTGCAGCAAAAGGGGTGTTTGGCTCCTGGTTTAACATCAGCCAAACACCCCTTTTGCAGTAGAGCGGGTATTTGGCTACTGTTTTAACAACATCCAAACAATCCTTTTGGAGCAGAAATGAACAGATAAACACAATTGAACCCAAGCTAAGGACAACTATTTTAAACTACATGTCCACACTGCTCCTTTTTAGACTTACTGCACTTACACATTTTGTGGCAAACACAAAAATTGTAGTCATTTTTATCTTTGTTACAGATTCTCTGGTACAAACTTATTGAATTTAACAATCATTCGAACAAAAAGTACCTTGGTTCTGGTCTGCATGTAGCACCAAAGTTGTACAGATTCTGTGCATCTGCATTAAGATTAAAGTCCTCGAAACAGTCGTTTTCAACATCAAGAACCACATCATCGTTTCAACTCAATTGTCATCACCATATCCACATACCTAGAATTAGCCCATGAAACTTTAAATTTACAAAGTAACAAATATGTTTTGGAGTGTAATTTTTTCAATAATCAGTTGACAATTAATTTTTCAAAAAAAAACTTTTAAAAATTATAATTTTTTCGATCAACTCTAGCTTATTAACTTAAGATTATAAGGCGTAAACTCAGACGCCTAAAGAACGACCATAGCGTTTGGAGAACACAGCGATATATTTAAATTTTACGAAATACTTATTTACTTAATTACATTTGACTTGAAAAAACAGTTTACAAAGCTTTGCTAAGATACCAACTTTCGCAACAGATAAAGATCCTGAAAATCCAGACAAATTTCTTATCCAAAATAGGGTTGCCAAAAGGGTTTCACGCAAGATCTTGCCTGGTTGATATTCTTCGTATACATAAAACCATTCTTACGCGAACATCAGTCCTAACTCTCTTCAACGGCTTATATTTTTCACTTGTGGGACAACTAAATCCAGGGGTTTTTTCTTCAATGAGCTCGAATCATCGTCATCTAGAACCATATATTTTGACAATTCAAAATGGAAAACCGAAAGTTAAAGATAAAAAGGAAGGCAGTAACTTATATATAGTAAGACGCTAACAAAATGTACCTCTTCTTCGTTGTCTCTTCATCGTCAGCAACATCATTCGTCATAAAAGTATCGTTCTGAAACTCGTCTAGTCAAAGCAAAGAATATATTCAAATTATAACCTTAAGCTGAATTCTAATTTCTAATGGAAATGAGAGAAAGGGTAGACGGGTAGTAGAACATGTATTGCGCAAAACACATCACATTAACAAATTTATACGAAAATAGAAAGAAAAAAACAGAAACAAATTTTAGAAAAAGAAATCAGAAAAAAAATTTAAAAGGAAAAGAGACTAACCTCATTCACATAATCCATAATCAAAGTAAAGCCCAAAAAAATTGGTTATTTAAGTCAAAACTCGCGTCAACAATCCTCAGAATCTTTGGTGCCATCATTGTTAAAATATTTTGTTATCTACACACACAGTTTATTATCTCATTGTTATCTACACACACAGTTTATTAACAATGAGATAATATACAGTTAATCTGACTGTAGAATTTTGTTAAAACCATTTTCAGAAGTAAAGATTATACGACATAAATTCCAGTTACATCAATAATTCTTTCTGGTAATCAATCGAACTAATCAATCAAACTGATTACCTAAAAAGGCTAAGTGTGCTTGTTTCGGCTTATATGTGGGTATGCCGGATTGTGAGCCCATTTATTTCTGCCTACAATTTATAAGCCCTAATTTTTTAGCTTATTTTGAGACTTGCGGTTTATATAAGTTATATAACAATAGGATAAAACTTATATAAGCGCATTAGTCTCAAAATAAAGGCAGAACATTGAGGCTTATGGCGTATAAGCCTGAATGAAAGAAGCTCATAAGACTACATATAAGCCAAAACAAACACCGTATAAGCCACAAAAAGTGAGCTTAAGAACATGAGCCTAACCAAGTAAGCATAAGCTAGTTAAATAAGCTAAAACAAACTCCCCAAGTCCCAACACCTAAAAATAAACACCTTATCTGGAAATTTTGTGGCTTTTCTTATTTTGTTAAAAATACTGGATATAAGATACCCATTTTCAAACACACCTGTTGTCGCTGACTCGTTTCGCTAGCAGTATCTTCAACGGCCATGACTGTCAACAAAATTAAAGCAGTTTTAGTGAGATGAAGCTCGAATTGGTGCAATTTAGTATATATCTACATCATTTAGCCAACCTTAACTAACTTAACAAAAAAAAATTAAGTGTGTTTGGCTTAGCATCTTTTTGGGCTTATGCGCGTATTTGATTTTGAAAAAGTTCATAAACTCACCTGTTTGGCTTAGGAGTTCTCCAGAACCAAGTCAAACGCATAATCTTAGAAAATCAACCCAATCTGAAACGAAGCTTGTTTGGTGTAAGCGTCTAATATCTAAGCAATGGTAGCTGGTTTCCTTTTTTACTCCAAGAGACCGAGTTGCCTGATTTCTATCCCTGCCCCTTTCTTCTGTCTATCTACTCCGCCCAAACACCTCTTTGAAGCCACAATTACTGGAAAAAACACATTTACCTATTTAAGAATACCCTTAACTCACATCACCAATCTCACAAACCCAAACCCATTAAGCAAATGAAACCCACCAAAAACCATATCACAGTTCAATTAAAGGAAAATCAAATTAGCACAAAGAAAACTAACCATCATTGATCGATATTTTATTGCAATGAGATTGGATCGGATCTGAGAACCAGTGAGATGGAAGGAGTTTATTAGATTTGATAATGTGAGAGAGAGGATGAGTGATTGGTTGTGAGAGAGGGTGAAACAATAGATGAGAGTTTTTTTTATCATGTGAGAGGAGAAATGCAGACAAAAGGGTATGGGGTAAGCACAAATCTACGGTTAGAAAGGGGTTTTTTTGGAAACCCATACCTATTTTCAACGGTGGATCTAATTTATCATTCTCCTAAATGAATAAGGGGAGTAATATAAAAGTCTTCCCTAATTTAAAATTTTGAATCAAATAAAGCAAATAACATATAAAATCATATGATCCGTGAAAACATGCATGTTCATCACGGATCTCCCACATAATCTTAACAATTAAATCTCTCTACAGATCGTAACCATACATGACATAACAATTACTTCATGCGAACATCTAAAGATAATCATCATGTAATTTTTAGGGTTTCAAAAAAAACTTTTTTTTAAAAAAATTTGCTAAGCCGATTTTAATAAAAAAACAAAACCCTAATTTTTGGTGAAAACCTAAAAAACAACATATGATTTTTAACTCAAATCAGTATTAGTTAAAAACACTTTAGATCTCGATAATTATAACATGTTAAAACGGCTCTGATACCACTGAAGGTTTATAAAGCTCATAACAATTACGCAAAACCCTAAATAAGATCAAAGCACACATAGCGGAAGCGATTTAACAAGATCATAATTAATAACACATTCATAATTAATCGAGTTAGGTTTACATACCTTTTAGCTAGAGCAAATCCACAAGAACACCACCAAATCACCAAATTAAGGTTAATATGAAGAATACCAAGATATAGTTTATAGTGAAACTATATTACGCTCTTGTACACACGTAATGCAACAGATCAATCGTGATGCTAGCACTAATAAACCTGAGCTTCAACACTTGTGGAATATAGCTAAATCAACAACCAAAGAAAACCCCTAGGGGTGTTTGTCTTGCGATCGTAGGAAGAAGAAGAGAGGGGAGGGACAAAAAATTGTGAAGGCTTATGGGGTATTTATAGGATTAGTAAACTTGTTCTCCAAGTCCTAATTAAATTAGGAAACAAATCCCACCCACATTGGGCCTTGTATAACCGGCGGTGGAAACCCCATAGGGGTATTCCGGAACCTTCTAATTCTTCCAAATATTCCATAACGCTCGTTATACTTAACTTTTAATTAACGATCGTTTAAGTTAAGCTCGGTTTATATTTAATAAATATAATAATTATATTTATTAAATTAATTAATCCTTTACGTATTGTGTGCAAGCCCGTAATCCCGAGTTCGATCCTATCACACGACTATTTAATTTTACGTCTATAAACTTTCAATATTAGTTATGATAATTACTTCTTATATCTTAAAATTATTATTTTTTTGATAAAAAACACATAGTTTAAAAAGTTATATTAATTACAATTTTCTTTTCTTACTTTTTAAACTAATGATAATTTTACTCTCAAGTGATTAATCTAAGTTTACTTTGAAGCTTGTAATAAGACACTAGTAGGGGTATCGGCGCGTTACAGCTGCGGGTATCTTGAAACTAAATTCTGTAAGCGCAATGTTTTATAGTTATATTCATAGATAATGACGATTACTTTAGATTGAAATAACTTTAAGTAATAATAAACCATTTCATATTATTGTGATGGTTGATGGTGAAAGACATTTGCAAATTTATATAATATCGCAATATTATATAACATATAAATATAGAAAATCGTCTTAATTTATATGTTTACACGTTTTTATACATAATAATTACCTTAAAATCTTCATACTCTAATGTGTACGATTAAATCGAATTAATGAGCAAAATGATAAATATGTCACTAAATTTGTACTAAATACATACATAGACGATATATATCTTTGAAAATGCAAATTTATAAAAAAAAATGGTTTAAAATCAAACACATATATTTGATATTTAACTTACATTAGCAAACAATTTAAATAATTGTATCTAAAAAATTAAAAGTTATAACAATAATCATTTGTAGATGTTGCATATTAATTTGTATTAATTTTGTCAGTTAATGTACATTGCCCATCAATTAATATAGAAATAAATTTATGAAATTTTTGTGTTGCAAAGGTTTGTACCAAAACATTGTAACGTTTTACTAATTAAAGTTTTGGAGTGAGGGAGTGCAATCTCTTATATAATTAGTACAAATTTGTGTGTTGTTCAAAAAGTAGTACAATATAATTTAACGGTTTCATTTTTATCAATTTATGTGGTTCCTCCCCGGTTCGTCTTCTAACAGTTTTTATTGGCTAGTTGAACCGACTGTGACTCTGGTTTCTGGTTTTCAGTTGAACCTCATTATTTTAAGTAGACAATATGTACGATCTTGTCGATACATATTATTATTATTGTTGTACAATGTGAATATATAATAGTATTTCTAAGTAATGTGTTGTTTAATAATTTTTTAAGTGTGTTATTATGTATTAATTAGTTTTAATATTATGTATTAATTAGTTTTAATAATGAGTATTAAATTAAATTATGTATGAATTAGTTTCTAATTATTTTTATTTACTTGTCATTATGCGTATAGTGTTGTAAGATTTTTAAAAATAAAAAGTGTTTTATTTTAATATATAGTATAATTTAAATCAAAGGTGATATGGTAAAATTTATCAAACATCTTTATCTATTTTTAGTAGCGAACAATTAAATTAAGAGAGACTAAAATATGAAGACGGACAATTAATTTGAGACAGGAAAGAGTATAAATCTCGTGCATATATAAAATTTACATATGAATTAAACTTATTTTACTTTTTAGTTTAAATAAATTTTATATATTTTGTGTCTTTAAAATATAAAGGTTGTAAAATATAATAAGTATTTGTTTATTTTCAAATTTATTAAAAGATATAAAATTATAAATTTCATTTAAATTTATTTAATTTATTAGAATTTAACTATAAAATTACTTTATTATTTTATAATTTTTGCTTTTCACAAGTTTTGACACCTTTAAAATTTTATCTTTTTTTCCATCAAATGTTTTAATAACAAAACAAATTTATAAAAAATTTTGCTAAATAAATTTGCTTTTAGATTATTTAAAAACTCAAAAAGAATAAATTAAAGATCATTTCTTATTAACAATACAATCTTTTTCTCAAAACACAAAATATACCGCTTTTTGTTTTTATCATGTAACCAAAACACTAATTTTTTAAAAATTAAATATATCACAAACCGTTTATCGTTACGTAAAACAAAACATATCATCGCGAAGAGAATTAAATCATCTATCTATCGAGGGGCACATATATATACTTTCGAAGAACTTTTTTTCGATTTTTTTTTAAATCACGTATGAGAGAATCATATATGATTCGTCACGAAACATATATGATTTTCGGAAAATCATATATGATTCATATCACGAATCATATATGATTGTCTCATACTCTCATACGTGACTTAAGCAAAAAAGTCGAAAAAAAGTTCGTCGAAAGTATATACATGTGTCCCTTGATAGAATGATGATTTAATTCTCGTTGTAATGGTGTATTTTTTTTTCGTTTAACGATTTACCGTTTGTGAGATATTTAATTTTTAAAAAAGTAGTGAGAAGTTAGTTTTTAAAAAATGAATGATTATTATTGTTTGAATGGGTTTATGCTAATTTAAAGTATACATATATCTTAACTCTGCTTTACTATATGTGATCTTTTAGTAATGTTTTTACGATACAACATTTTTTCAAGTTTTAACCAATGTTTTCAGGTCAACTGGTTGACCTGGTTTCGGTCGAAAAAAGGGTTATTTTGACCTGGATTTCATATTTTCGAAATCCAGCTTGACCCGACGGGTTTAGGGTGACTCGGGTCAACCCGGTTCTTGAGACCCGGTCAGGTTTTGGTGTTTTCGGGTTTTTTTGAAACAAACATGTAAATTTTACGTATTTGCGACGGAATTTTGTTTTTACATATTATATTAGTTGGTAAAAATTTTATATCCTCGATATTCGAATGTTTTTATAATTTTTATATATAACTTTCATTAATTATTAAAAATATAAAAAAATATTTTTTTTTTCTAAAATCAGGTTAACCTAGGTTGACCCGGATCGACCCGGGTTAACTCGGACCTGATTACTCAACCGAGTTGATTTAAAATCCGAGTTTTAAAACATTATAATATATATTAATTGATGAAGCAAACGACGTCGTATCGAAGGAATTGATGTCGTTTTGCCTTATGATTTGTGTCGTTTGGATCATCCCAGGATAGTTTATAAAATTGTTTAGAGAGAAGTGCAAAAAACATTCCTGTGGTATGTCGAAAAATCGAATTACATCCTTCGTTAACTTTTTGGACAACAGTCATCCCTCCGTTAGTGCGCGGGGCACAATACATCCCTCATGGACTAACGGTGCAAATGTTTTCTCGTTAAAAATTAACAAAGTTTAAAAGAGAGGGCATTCTTGTCTTTTTCCTTTCCCAGGATGTATTGTGAACCTTATCATAAATAGTTTCAAAAAAAAAAATTATTTTTGAAGAAAAAATTATTTTCAGAAAAAATAAGTTTTATTTTCTCGAAAAAAAAAATTATTTTCCGAAAAAAAAGTTTTATTTTCTAAAAAGTAAGTTTTATTTTCGAAAAAAAAAATTTATTTTCGAAAAAATATGTTTTATTTTTGGAAAAAAAGTTTTATTTTCGAAAAAATGGTTAATTTTCGAGAAAAAGATAAAAAAAAAATTTTAATAACTTTTTGTTTCGAAACAAGTTTTTTTCAAGGATAATTTTTTTAAAAAAATAAATCTTTTAAAAAAAAATAATAAAATATTTCAAAACAAAAAATTTTAAAAAGAAAGTTTATTTTTTCCGAAACAAACATTTTTTCAAAAAATTAAACTTCTTTTTCGAAAAAAAAGAATTATTTTTCGAAAAAAAATTAAATTCTTTTTTCAGAATTTTTGTTTCGCTAAAAAGAGTTTAATTTTTGTTTCGCTAAAATTTTTTTTTCCCGAAAATAACACATATTTTTTCGAAAATAAAACTTTTTTTCCGAAAATAAAACATATTTTTTCGAAAATAAAACTTTTTTTTTCGAAAATAAAACTTACTTTTTAGAAAATAATTTTTTTTTCCGAAAATAATTTTTTTTTTTCGAAAATAATTTTTTTTTCGAGAAAATAAAACTTATTTTTTCTGAAGATAATTTTTTTTTCAAAAATAAATTTTTTTTTGGAAACTATTTATGATAAGGTTCATAATACATCCATGGGAAAGGAAAAAAACAAGAATACCCTCTCTTTTAAACTTTGTTAATTTTTAACGAGAAAACATTTGCACCGTTAGTCCATGAGAGATGTATTGTGCCCCGCGCACTAACGGAGGGATGACTGTTGTCCAAAAAGTTAACGAAGGATGTAATTCGATTTTTCGACATACCACAGGGATGATTTTTGCACTTCTCTCAGTTGTTTATGTTTCAAACCTCTCTTTCACGCGTTGTACATATTACTTTCCACGAAGTTCACATACCCGAAGTATGCCCTTCCCACTCTACTTTTTCCTTCCCTCACTCGCCCTCTTTGTATGCCATCTGTATTCCACCTCTTCATTGTTCATAATGGAACTTTATTTCCTGGTCACATTATTTATCCTATTCCACCGACCTCCTCATTTTTTTCCAGTGGTTTCTCACCCAACAACAAATCACACACATCAAACGGTGCCTCATAAAACCATTCAATCAAAACCTGTACTTATTTAGGTTTTATTTGATGTGTTGTGTTGCAGTTATATGGAATTGGTTACAAACGGGATAATCAGCTCATGGAGTTTATAAGATTAATAGGTTTATAGATCTTTTGGCAAGAAGGTATACATTTAGTGTTTATGATTTCTGATATTTGATTTTTTTTATGGTTAACTGGTTTAAGTGAATTCGGTTCTAAATAAATTTGCACACGTTAACGGGATAATTCTTTTCAAGTCGAGCCATTCGGGTAGATGAGACGAAGTGCAAAGGCTGAATACGGGCCAGTACAGAATAAGATTAACGAGTTGAAAAGGCAGGAGGAGCCTACTCCTGTCACACCAGAAGGAACTCCGATTCCCGCGCCTCCTTCTCCACTTCAAATCCGGTTGAAACTATTTAGTGGTGTCGAGATGTTTCGATAAAGTTATGAGTTAAAATAAGTATATTAAGTATACATCAAACTACTAGGGCTGAGCATCTTATAAAACATTAAAAACTAAGCTTATGCCAAATCGTTATGTTATTTTGAAGGTGAGATATAAAAGGTATACATTTTACGTTTTTTATAGAAACAAACGTGTCTCAACAAAGGTACGCCTAAGGCTGGGCACAACGCACCGTGATTTATTCGGTCCCCAGTAGGTCGCGACCGAGTCGTCACGTTGCGGCGATTCGGTCGCCGGTGAAAATCGAGGCCAAACCGACCCTAGTCGCGATCTATTCATTTGTGCGTTTGTGTTTGTGTAAAAAAAAAAATCCATTGTTTCTGTTTAAAAAAAAAAAAAAAATTTATATAATTTATACTATATACTGTAAAAAGAAATGTAAAATCTTGTATTCGAAAGTTAAAAATTTATTTAATACTAATAAAACTTGAAAATACTGAAATACAATAGGAAATGCAATACGATACTAAAAATAAAATTACATAATAAGATTAGTCAGTTCCCG
The DNA here is from genome assembly GCA_025667525.1 of Glebionis coronaria. Taxonomy (NCBI): domain Eukaryota; kingdom Viridiplantae; phylum Streptophyta; class Magnoliopsida; order Asterales; family Asteraceae; genus Glebionis; species Glebionis coronaria. Next base: position 484,162,565 of record CM046875.1, on the reverse strand, counting down.
GATTCGAATCCGATAACAGACCACAAGGAAACTCCCAACGCAATGTTTCTTCTTCATCTTTTCGGCCATAATTTGCGCCTCCAGCTCCCTTCTTTCCCTTTCTTCTTCTTCCTGAGTTTGTCTCAACACTTTTTGATCTAGGTATTCTTGATACACCTCATTGCCAGTCATTCTGCCATCTGTGAGGTTTGGAATTGGAAAGGGTAGATCGGGCGACTCATTTCTTATTCGGTGTTGTTGCGACGAAGGACCGATATGTGTTGTTTGATATCGGGACGAAGAACCAAAGTTATTCAACCATTTAGTATTTTCTTCAATTCTGGCCTCAAATTTTGTCGCCTTTCTACACAAAGATCTCCGGAGGCTGAAATCCAATTCAGCTTGCGATACGTGTCGATAAACTGACGCTCCTGTGGGGAGAGATCACGGCATTTCTTACATGCCGAGCTCAATTCCCTATTCTCTTCGGACGCAGCATCGAAATCATCACCTAACTTCGTAAGCTGCTCGTAACGGCGTTGTTGTTGAAGTATTTGTCTGTTAACTATAGCCTTAATCTCGGCTTCGGTATGTGGGAATGAGCATGCCATTTTTGATTTCTGAATGTGTGTGTGAAAAAACAGAGTTGTGTGTGAAAATATGGTATTTATAAAGAAAAAATATTGATTTTAAAAAAAAAAAAAAAATTTTTTACTAGGTCGCACAAGATCGCCGGGTTATGACAAATAGGTCGCACTAGGTCGCCGACCGAAAAAACTAGGTCGCGACCCCCATACGTTGTGCCTAGCCTAAATTCTTTTCCCTCGCTCCGCTGCGGAGCGCGGGTTTAAAACCTTGTTGGTTTCAACTACTGTGTATCTTATACTAATAAAATAAGATTTTAACTCACAATCATATGATTAAGAGGTTTCACAAAAATGTGTGTATTAGAATTTAGGTTAAAGAGAGTGACCCTCGCAAACTCAATTTTCTTTTGACGTTATATTAGAATTCTCTCATTTCACGTAACTCACTCAAATTTACTACCAGATCATAATGGTCATCACAAACTCGACAATAGCGTCAATTTTTATTATCTAATTATTTTTATTCTTAAATTAAAAACGTAAATATAACGTAAACATAAAAAATTAAATAAAAAGTAAGACATATTCAATTTGATACTTTTATTCATAATTTAAAAACATTAAATAGAGTTTGAATATTATAAATATTACAATTAAAATTAAAATTAAACATTACGAGACAAGTGCTCGATTAAATTAATTCGGTTAGAAGATTTTGATGCACTGATGTCGACCGGTTGCAGCTCGTAACGTTTTACATGTGTTTATCGGATCAAAAGATCGTTCCATATATTTCATTGTTGCATCCTGCTTTTGCTTATACATTACTCGTTTGTAGTCATCACCAGCTGGTTTTAGAATCGTCTTAACGAGTGGCACCGATTCTAGATATATCTCGTTAACAAGATAGTAGCCCTTTGCGTAAGTTACGTCGTTAGCCACAAAAGGAACATCTGATGCTCATTTGGTCTTAAGATCGTTAAACAAAAAAGATTGATATAAAACGTTGATGTCGTTGTTTGACCCAAAAACACCATAGAAAACACACGATATCCATAAGTATTGTGACGCAACAACTTTCAACATAATCAACGGATTCAAACCATGATCGTTTATAATAATATATTTCCTTTTAAAGACCTACGAACCGCGAACACACTCAATCCATACTCCATTATTCCAGTATCTCTTACACTACCTATTCCCTTCAGGTTACACCACAATCGACGATAATCGTCCATAGAGTTATAAATGAACTGAACATTCGGTAAATATTTCATGAACCGTATGATTAAAAGTATTTTTATGTTCATAGAATGAACGAACATGAACATCATTTTACGTTCGTTTGGTTAAATGAACGAACATACATAAAAGTCGCGTTCGTTTGTTTATGTTTGTGAACTTCCGATATGTGTCATTAACGTCTATTTTTTTTAACGTTATTTACGTTTATTTATGCTCATTTATATGTTGTATATCATATCTTTTAACTGTATACTTTTAAAATTGATATGTTTAAACAAAAAAACTATAAAACAAAATATTAGGCATAATTTTAGTAACTTTTATATCTTTTTTTTTCTTTCATTTATGATCGATCATTTATGTTCATTTAAAGTTTATGTAATTTCTTAGTGATTGAATATAAACGAACATGAATAATAAAATTCGTCTGTTTAAACGTCTATGTTTGTTATTTGTCTGATTAAAATTAAACGAACGAACACATATACGACTTTGTTCGTGTTCGTCCAATTCATTTACGGCCCTAATCGTCAATGTCAAAAATGATCTAAGTGCAATTTTAGGTAAGAAAAACATAATTACACGACCAATGATCCAATGATAAAATTATACACTGTCATATAAAGCATACAACATCTCATTATCTGAAAAAGATAAATGTTGGAACGTAAAACCTGCTCACACGGTTCTAAAACCTTGTGTACCACATGAATATGAGAGAGTTGTGAAGTTTTTAGTATGACCACAACTTTACTCTTGGTGTCTGCCATGCAAATTCATACTATCATCTTTTAATTTGCACTAAATTTAATGAACGTGTGTTGACTACTTTTTATAAATCTTTTCGTTTTTTAGCTACTACATGTTTTGCTTTTATTTTCCTTTTTAGGCTCTAGCCTTTTTCTAGAGTTTGAACGAAGGCCCATAAGATAACTTTGGATTATTTAAAAGAAAAAGCCCACAAAACAATATTAATTATATTACTTAGCTTAAATAACACTTGTGTGGGTCATCAAGATAAGCAAAATGAGCCTTATTTTAGTATATAAAACCAAAAATCAACTAACATTTGTTTTAGTTACGTAACAAGAATCCCATTGAGAAATAATGTCTAGAAATATGGGATCCTTTTGTCTTATAAAAAAACGAAATTTGAAGTGCTTTATATAATGTTTTGCACATATTACGTGAATGATGAAGAAATTATGTCCCATACCACACAACCGAAAAATAAAAGTAATTTTTTACGTTAAGCTCGTATATTTTACTAAACTTGTACACCATATTAAAAATGTGAAACCAATAAAAAAAAGCGTATAAATCCCATAATTAAATCAACAGCAACCTAAAGTTTGAAAGATATATACTCCGTATCTAATATTTCATTCGTTTTATAATTATAATTTATCAATAAAAAACACGTAATTTAATAAAAAAAAATATATTTTTTTTTTATTTTTACATAATAACTATTTTACTTTTATCTAAATAATTTACATCTTTATTACTTGTAATAATACTTTTAGTTTACATTCTTTATCCATCATTAAGAATTATCTATTAATTTGAAACGTTTAAAATGAACTATAATTTCAAAACTAAAAGGAGTAGATAAAACTCTCCAAAAGAATACATATGAGAACTACCACACATTACAATACAAAGTAGTACGTATATGATTACTTGTGGTCACCTGCTCACCTTCTTTTTACCTACAACCGTACATCTCTTCGTTCTTACTCGTACTATTTAGTACCAACAGTCACAAAAACTAAACAAGTTAATGAACTTTTTTTTTTTTTTTTTTTTAACAAAAACAAGTTGATGAACTTGATTAAAATAGAACCACACCCGCAATTCAAAACATGAAAATTATTTGATTTAAGTTATACTAAACTTTCTTTGGATATCAGAGATTAATACCCATTTTTCATATCCATCTTAATCCATTGGATAAGATTAAATCCAAACCTCATTTTCTTTATTTTTTTTTAAAAATTAATATCTTTTAAACCGTTAATTGTTAACGAAAAAAATATATCATTACAACGAGCATTTAATTATTTTTCTACAAATATGTTATATGATATACTTTCGACAAAAAAAATTTGTTTTTTTAGTTGTCGAAAACTATCCTATATAATACTTAATATCATATATGATAGTAACACCAATATCATATATGATAGTAACACTAATATCATATATAATATATACCTGTTGATCCCAAACTTAGATCGATTAAGCTTTGTGTTATCGAGATTAAATCAAGTATAACCCGTAGAGAAACTTTGTGCATTTGACAATCTAAGTATTATGCGGAAACTAATACTCAGAACGAAGAACAAACAGAATATATGAATACCAAACTTTCACTTCGATTAATAATAACAATGAAAGATTACAATGAAAGTGTTATGAGATATGTGGAAGAGGTGTATGTGAGATCTGTCTTATGTCTAACCCTAAGGCCTCCTTTTATAGGTTTAAGGAGCCTTGTACAAAAAGCTAAGATCAACTATTTTAGGAAGAGACATAAGATAAACATACTCAAATAACTTATTGACTAAATCTTTTAAACATTTAAGAATATATTCTGAATTCTTATCTTCATATTTTGTCCACCAGCTTGAAGAATTCATCATTGGCAGATTTAGTCCTTGTCTTTGTGTTAAGATTCTTCTTGTCAGCGTCTTGATAATTCTTATCAACGTCTCATCTGTCAACGCCTCGTTTACTCTTGTCAGCGTCCAAGTTCCTCTTGTCAGCGTCTAGGGACTTGGTCAATTTTATTCCCAACAATCCTCCCCTAAACTTGATATCTACTCTAGTAATCAAGTTTCTGAATAAAATAAAACACACAGAGAGGATTCTTACAAACATGCTCTACCCTTCAATTTGAGTATGAATAAACCTCAAAATGTCAACATTCAAACTTGATCTTAATCATCTTCTGCAATACATCTTATGACAGTAAGCTTCTTTATAACTTTTGTCACATAAATTCAATTACTCCTCCCCTTTTTAAGACTCCTCTCCAAGATTAGTATCAAAGGACGATACCATGAATATCCTCCATAGCTTCATATCAGCTTCCAAAACAACAAGTCTATCAGTTCAAAACAGTGATCCTTGACAATTTGTACCAGTTCTATATTTTGCTTTTGCAAGCTAATACAGATTTTCGTCAATTCCATTAATGTCAAAGGTTTCATACTGTCCTCATCCACATTCGGGAAATGAATCCTCAATGTTGATTCATAGGACATGTGGATGGACTTACTGATGATAAGACTGACTTGACCTGCATTAAAGCTAGTGCCAATAGTCTCAGCCATCTCCATAACACTATACACCCTTGTGAAAGTGATGTCTACTGCTACTAGATGTAAATCACTAGGAAAAACATCTCAATGACCATTAGGCTTCCAGATATCCAAAAATTTGAAAAATGAAAGGGTGATGAAACATTTTGGGACTATAAAGAAGTTTATAAATCACACCAGCTAAGATGTCATAGCATAAAATGGACTTGAGAATGGAAAACTTTAGTTAGAACATAAACAAAGGTAATAATCCTAAGGAAATTAACTAGTCTCTAATAAGCAAGAGTGACAAACACTGTTCATGCATACACTCATGCAAAAGCATGATAGACACACATGAACTCTAGAGTCCTTTGTTCACAAATGCCCCAAAGATAAAGTTAACTCATATAAAACCTTTGCAACTCCCCAAGTAAGCCCAAAAATATATATCTACCCCAAGTCACCCATACGACCACACCCAATTCTAGGTCAAAAGTCTTGGCAGCATGCACAGTATATCAACTTTGCATGCTACATCGCCTAATGAATTAGAAAACTAAATCGTACTCACCAGTGGACACAATCTAGAATTGTGCAAGAGTGCTCTAAGAGTACCCAAAAACCTAAAGGTTTACCTCCCCTTAATAGAAGCATACAAATCATTATATGTGAAGAAGAAAAAATTTATCTCAAGATAGGAATGTAAACACTCCAACCATCATAAATAAAAGTTTGCAATTATGTATCTATCCAAATGTAGCTCCATTTTCCTGCATAGTTAGACAAAAACCACAAAAACACACCAACATAGGCTACCCTTTCCCACAATAATGGGTAGAGATAACATGTTAGTGGATAAAAATAATAATAGTGGAAAGACCAACAATGCATGTTCCTTGAGCATCCACTATCCCAATATCCTTGATCATTAACCTGTTTTTGGATAAGCTGCTCAAAAAGAAAACAAATTAGTTTTTTTTGGAGATCCAAGCCTTATCAAACTTGGATCTGTCTAGTTGTTCAACTAGAGTGGACTTATTCTTTACCACAAATCCCTGTTCATCCCTTTGGGACCTAATCACCCAATTTGTTCCAATGAGTCTAGTAATGACGTTCTCAAGATATTTAAGTCTATTGCAACTCATTGAAATACCATTAAAATTGGAGTTTTGCTCTTGTTTAGGTTTCCATGTTAAGTGGGATGATGCTTTAGACCCTTGACCCTTACTAACCAAGTATCTTTGTTTATATGGTCCAAAATAAGGTCTCATACCAAACTTGGAGCTGTCGCCGCTGCATTTGTGCCTGTCAGCGTTGAATTTGTTCCTAACAGCGCTAAATTTGTTCCTATCAGCGCTGAATTTGTTCTTGTCAGCGCCTAGATTAGGGTTTGCTATAGGAACATACTGCCTGTTTGACCAAGTGTTGGTCTTTTGAAAGGGCCTTTGTCCATGGGTATTAGTTGCCTTAGAGAAGAAAGGAGCTGGTCTAGTAGCTTGTGGTCTAGTGTGGACAAAAGGTCTATGGTTGACATTGGATGACCTATTGTCAGCGAATGAATTGTATCCACTCACACAATTATAGGCCAAATGTGAGAAGCTCCCACATAAGTAACAAGCCTTTTTGGACACAAACTTAGGCTTAGACTGATAAAACCCTGTCCCATTAACAATTGCTTGGCTTCTGAATGACCTAGGTTTCCTATACATTTCAGCGTATTTAACACTAGGTTGTTTCTTAATTGGGGAGCCAAGATTAATAGCTTTTCCAGTGATGGGATTGGTCACAGTGATAGGTGTAGATACTACTGGACTCTCAATGGGTGTAGGCACATATGGACTCTCACTAAGCATCCCACCCTTAACAAACAAAGTGGGGTTGGCCACTCTTCTAGGTCAATAACCTTTTGTTGATATTCCTCAACTAGAGAGAGAACTCTAGGTGGAGGAATAAATTCCTCTTCTTGGAGTTCTGGAATACCAGTCCAAGAGAGATCCTTTCTATGGACACCATAGAAGTTCCCAGCAGGTGGTGGGACAGCCACATATTCTTTCAACCCAATCCCAGACATATCCCTAGAATCCCTTTGTTCACTAACACATTTATCTAGGGTTTGTGAGGCTTTATCAAATCTCTGAATTTTAAGGTCTACATTATCCTTATTTTTTATAGCCTCGTCTAACTTAGTCTGTAATTCAACATTGACTCTCTCCATGATGTTTCTAATATCCATACTAGAGTTTAAATCATGTTTTAAAATATTGATTTGATCTTTTAGATCAAACTCCATTTTCTTATACTCAGCTACAGTCTTTTCAGTTTGAGTGACAGCAATTTGATAGTTAGACAACTTGCATCTCTCAGTACTCACATCACTTAACAAACTTAAAACCTCTTTGTTAAGTTTTTCAGTATTTAAACGACAAGAAGAGTCATCACATACCTCATTATCAGATGCCGAAGATGAGTTAGAATTTGAAGTAGACTTGGCCGTGACTGAAAACATCATCAGATTCTTCTTCACCTTCTTCCTTAGCCTGGTTCACCTCACGGTATTGGATCTCGTTCCTCAAATCAAAGTTTCTCAACAAGCTCTAATACCACTTGTTGATCCCAAACTTAGATCGATTAAGCTTTGTGTTATCGAGATTAAATCAAGTATAACACGTAGAGAAACTTTGTGTATTTGACAATCTAAGTATTATGCGGAAATTAATACTCAGAACGAAGAACAAACAGAATATATGAATACCAAACTTTCACTTTGATTAATAATAACGATGAAAGATTACAATGAAAGTGTTATGAGATATGTGGAAGAGGTGTATGTGAGATGTGTCTTATGTCTAACCCTAAGGCTTCCTTTTATAGGTTTAAGGAGCCTTGTACAAAAAGCTAAGATCAACTATTTTAGGAAGAGACATAAGATAAACATACTCAAATAACTTATTGACTAAATCTTTTAAACATTTAAGAATATATTCTGAATTCTTATCTTCATATTTTGTCCACTAGCTTGAATAATTCATCATTGACAGATTTAGTCCTTGTCTTTGTGTTAAGATTCTTCTTGTCAGCGTCTTGATAATTCTTATCAACGTCTCATCTGTCAACGCCTCGTTTACTCTTGTCAGCGTCCAAGTTCCTCTTGTCAGCGTCTAGAGACTTGGTCAATTTTATTCCCAACAATACCATTATCATATATGATTCAATAATAATTTTTAGTCTAGCACTAATATCATATATGATGAAACAATTTATCATATATATTTTATGCAAATTTCAAAGACGAAATTTTTTTTTTCAAAAGTATATGATAGTGCATATCTGTAGAAAGTTAATTAAATACTCGTCGCGATAATATATTTTTGTTGGTTTAACACTTAACGATTTAGGAAATATTTAAATTATAAAAATAGATGAAATAATAAAATACTTTTAATATTATCTATTAAATGAGATGTAAGTAAATGGTTGAGATAAGTACATTAGTATCTAATATACATATGATATCTAAAATAGTTATTCTCAAATTATTTTATTAAAAGAAAGAAAAAAACAATATTGTGTTTAAAATAATAAAAAAATATTGAGAAAACAAGTGGGTAAAGTCTGTGTCAATGAGCCCATAAAACTAACAGTAGAAAAAAGTATTCATTAAATTAGAACAATTTCAATGCAAAATATATTTTTAAAACCTTGGCTTTTCATTTCAATGTTATACATTAAATTATAGTACTATAATACGAATAAGAAACGACTAATAATTGCAGGTGTGTTTGGGTGAAGGTATAGGAATCACGGAATGACTATGATATTCATTGTCATCATTTGATTAGTAATTTAGGAGTTGTTTGGTTTTTTTTTTGTCATGAATCACAATGGGAGTGAGTTTAAATACAGGGCACAATTACAATGGATATGGCAAAATCTTTAATTTCTAAAATCCCTATTTGGACTGATAAATATTAAATGGTTATGGACATTTTAATTTAAAGGTTCATCTACTATTCACTACAAGATCAACAAACAAAAAAATAAAATATAGAAATATATCTATATATAATACGTTAACAAATAAATGAAATCCTAAAAAGGCATACTAAATTATCCCAACATCTTCGAGGCTGGAAACTGCAAAATAGAGTTCTAGCTTCGTATTTAATAGTATTAATATTAGATAATATATTGTTTGATTTGTAATGTTTGATTAAGTTGTGAAGAAGGTAAGTAGGTAGGTGATTTCAAAAAACTGCAGTAACAAAAAATGGGATGAAGATAAAATAAAAATAAAGAAGATACAAAAGGAAGAAGATGATATGTACTTTTTAAAAAAATTATAACTAGTGGGTTCCACATGAATAGCAGAAAACCCCACCTCCTCAACTGGTACGACTTCTATGCATATGATATTATATTTTAATATTATTTTATTTATAAATTTTCAACCAAACATTAAGAATGATTGTCATAGTCATTGTATATGGTTAAAATACCTCAAACCAAACGGCTCCTTAATGATGAAAAAATAAATTTGATAATGATAGACTCATACCACAACAAAGAGTTAGGTGTTGTTTGGTTTATTGACATGAATCACAATAGGAATAGGTTTCGGTATGAGATAGAATGACAATGGATATGAGTATATCTGTCATTCTGAATGTTATTGTTTGAACAAAAAAGTAAAGTATGGGTATCAATAATTTATAACAGTATAAATTTTACTTTCAATATAATTTTATTTTTAGTTACGCATCTACAACATGATACAAGCAATAAACAGGACAGAAGATACCAAAATTGTTTCACCATGTAAACATTAATTTGGTATTAACCTTCATTCTTACCTTTAATCTTCACACAACTAACTGAACATTGAAACAGTCACTTTCATAATATCCTCAATATCAATGGTAAAAACAAAAATAGAGGATCATCATATATGTTAAAATATTAACAGATATACGAAGGCATGAAAAAGATGCCAAATTATCTCGATCATTTTAAATCGAGTAAGCTTCGATATTAGACCCTTGGGTTATAATATAAATAGTTTGATATTGAAAGAAGTGCAACAACTTTTTTTCATTTGCAAAAGAATAAAGGAAAGTATGTGTAATTTGTAAAGAAAGCATGTAAAAATAGATGAAAAGAAGATGTATACAAGATGATGAAGAAGATAGTGGAAGAAATTTGTGGTTAAAATAAATTATAGTAGGACCTATGAGAATACAAGAAAAAAGGAGCCTCTCTCAACTTCTTTCCATCTATCACTATCAAATCCAGGTTTTATTGTTATTCAATTTTAAAAATCCAACCAAACGTGAGGAATTACTATCATAGTCATTTCATAGTGATAGAACCTTCAAACCAAACGCTTCCTTAGTTTTCTAATCTATCATAAGTTGATATATATTATAATATTTCATTTAGACTTTTTCTCCTTTTATTTTATTCATAAAATATATTTTGATCTTACTTAAATTGTTTCTCTTTTATAATTGCTATGAGTATAAAAAATAAAAAACTAGCTGCATACTTAAAATTTTGGTTCGTGTTTCGTTTCAACATTTATATATTTACATCTTAAAAACAAGAAAAATAACGAACGAGCTTTACGGAAAAATCAAAACTACAAGCATGTGAGTTTGAATGGGGCCCGTCATAGTATATTACCCATACCTCAAACTTTATACCAAACACAAGCAATAGAATAAGTATTCTCAATCTCATACCATCCTCTAATGAAAACCATATACATAGTGATTCCGAGTTGCTAACTAAACATACCCTAAGTTAACAAACTATACTGACACGCGTGTAAGCTTATGGCTATCACGATCTTCATTTTATGAAGAGTGTTCTTAAGTCTCGTACCTGCATTTCTTTTTGGACATTTTGAATAAAGTGTTTGGATTTGCAGTTTTGTGCAGAGTGTTTGGATCGTCTGTTTTTACGTACACTGTTATTCTCCTCGCAATTTAATAGTTTGTAAGGGTTACAAATGCATAACTTGGATAAAAATCGTAATGAAGTGGTATGCTTAAGCCTTTAGTGAAAATATTATATAGTTGTTGTTTAGTAGATAAGAAGGTAGGAAGTATTTTACGTTCTTTTATCTTATCACTTATAAAGTGACAGTTAATTTTTATATATTTTTTTTGGCATGATGAACATGGTTGGATGCAAGAGCTATAGCAAAAAATTGTCACATTAACCTTTATATAAAGGAGGAGAATCACGCGTCCATAGGAGCAGTGATTCTCCTCACAAACCGCTTTTTATAATACTATCCCCCTCTCTCACAACCAAAAAACCCTCTCACAACCAAAACACACACTAGCACCTACACCTTTCCGTTATTTGATTTTACGGACCCCGTTATGCATTCATTGATCCCCGTTGTTGGTTTGATTTGTGTTAATTTGGCCTTTCTCCAATTAAATAATTGGGGGTTAATTGGATGTTTTCCCCCTCCCATTAATTGCGATTGTCCGGTTGTTGGTTTAATTGAGTGTTAATTGGCCTTTCGCTGGGGTTAATTGGATGTTTTCCCCCTCCCATTAATTGCAATTGTCCAGTTGTTGGTTTAATTGAGGGTTAATTGGCCTTTCGCCAATTAAATATTGGGGGTTAATTGGATGTCCATTGCAAGATTAACCCTTGCCATTAATTACGATTGTCCGTTGTGTAGTGGATACAGGAATCGTAGTGGCTATAGAAACCCAATCTTAACCGTTGCAATTAATACGTGTCGCGGTGGTGTCCGTTGATGATGTGCCTCTTAACATCCATATATATACCAGCATCACCACATAGTTGCATCTGGGTTTCTGTTATTTGTGTTGTTGCTACAGTCTTTCTGGAGAGGTCTTATATATGGGGCAGTGATGATATTAATTAATGAATTTTGTGTTGATTAATTTGAACAAACTTTCAAATTGGTCGTACCTTGGCGGGGTAATTCACTGTTGGTGTTTTGCAGCCATGGCGGTCTTATCGTGTTTGTTTCATACTTTTTTCTCTTCCAGATCTGAGCCCCTCAAAATCTGCTTTCCGACATTGTTTGTAACGGAAAGGTGTAGGCGACGGTGTGTTTTTTGGTTGTGAGACGAAATTTGGTTGTCGAGGAGGGATCCTACTTTGTATAAAGGTTAGTTTCTGGCTTTTTTATTATTTGTAACTTTATATAAGATGCTTAGTTGATACAGTTGGGTGCGGGTCAATTTTTTCCATTTATGGCCGTTCATATAAGATGGTTAGTTAAATTGGTCTATTGTTCATTTGTGTATTCTATTGGTCTGGTTATTTAAAATGATTTTTGGGTCCCTACGGATACAAAGCTTGGAATGAATATGTCTTAGCCGAAAATGCAATGGGTTAACTCAGTGTTTCTGCCTGTTGACTAGGTTATTCTGTGTGGATGACCTCTTTTCATCTGAGGCGTATGATCTTTGAATCTGCGGATGTCAAATGGTTCGTGTTAACCAACTTCACCCAACGAAACAATCGGGTTGGTCAGGACAGTAAGGCAGGTTGAAAATAGTATGGGCAATGATGCAAAGTCTATGGATGGACATTTTTACAAGGGCTGTTTCTCAGCGTTTTCAGGTCTTATATATGGGGCAGTGATGATATTAATGAATGAATTTTGTGTTGATTAATTTGAACAAACTTTCAGATTGGTCGTACCTTGGCGGGGTAATTCAATGTTGGTGTTTTGCAGCCATGGCGGTCTTATCGTGTTTGTTTCATACTTTTTTCTCTTCCAGATCTGAGCCTCTAAAAATCTGCTTTCCGACATTGTTTATAGCGGAAAGGTGTACGTCCTGGTGTGTTTTTTGGTTGTCAGACGAAATTTTGGTTGTCGGGGAGGGATCCTCCTTTATATAAAGGTTATTTTCTGGCTTTTTTATTATTTGTGGCTTTATATAAGATGCTTAGTTCATACAGTTGGGTGCGGTCCTATTTTTTCCATTTATGGGCGTTTATATAACATGGTTAGTTAAATTGGTCTATTGTTCATTTGTGCATTCTGTTGGTCTGGTTATTTAAAATGATTTTTTGGGTTCGTGGGGAGTTTACTAGGTTATTCTGTGTGATGACCTCTTTTCATGTGAGGCGTATGATCTTTGAATGTGCGGATGTCAAATGGTTCGTGTTAACCAACTTCACCAAACGAAACTACCGGGTTGGTCAGGACAGTAAGGCAGGTTGAAAATAGTATGGGCAATGAGGAAAAGTCTGTGGATGGACAATTTTACAAGGGTTGTTTCTCAGCGTCCGTATCTTGGCAGGGCGACGATTCGGTCGCAGCCATGGCGGGTTTCTGGGTTCGCCTTCCATACCTCCAGATCTGAGCCTCAAACACAATAACTCATTGTATCTACCTACTGACCTGCTCCAATTCATTGGACGAGGGTCATTCTTTATGGATAAGCCCACATCTGCTTCACTTAAGACATTTAGCATGCACTTGCCGGCTATGTGAACCCCAGATTATGGTGGGTTCTTCGTACAACTTCCATGTTTCTTGGACCCGATGCTTTTAAATTTGTGGGCTTGTCTTTTTTTGTTGTCGTTCCTCCCTGCTGCTTTTAAGGACGTTGTTGTTTGTGATAGAGGGGGATAGTATTATAAAAAACGGTTTGTGAGGATAATGATTGCTCCTGTGGATGTGTGTTTCTTCGCTTCTATAAAAAAGGTTGCTTTAGGGCTATGATGAGGGTAAGCGGGTGCGGGTAAAGATACCACATCTCGGATGCTTGGCGTGGCGACCTTGCGAGGTCGCAGCCATCACGGGCCATGGTTGTTTTCCCCGAATAGCGCCTTATATGAGCCTATGCTATACCCTGGGAAAAAACAACAAACTTTTGGTAAGCTCGCTTCCCAGGGCCCGGGCCTTGCGATCGTGAGCATGTGATCGCGGGCATAACGATTGTCACACGTGGTCAATGATTCTTATGCCGGGTATTTCCGCCTCTATGGTGGTTAACTGTTGTGATGCCCGCTGCCTTTGGATTTGTGATATCTCAGGCCTTACGCATTGGAAAAACAGAAAAATTGGTACACTCTTATGGATCCGTGCATCTCCTCCTTTATGTAAAGGTTAATTTTGGGCTATGATGAGCGTAAGCGAGCGCAGGTAAAGATACCACATCTCGGATCTTGGCGTGGCGACCTTGCGAGGCCGCAGCCATGCCGGGTTACGAGTGTTTTTCCCATATAGCGCTTTATCTGAGCCTATGGTATACCCCGAAGAAACTGGAAACCTTTTAGTAAACGCGCTTTAAAGAACTCGTCCCTTGCCATGGTGACCCTTTGATCGTAGACATAACGGGTGCGAACTGTGGTTAATGCTTCCTGTCGGGTTTTCTCGCCTTTATGCTGGTTAGTTACTGTCATGCCCGTTGCCTTTGGATCCGTGGGCTGTTTGCCAGCAAGCGGATCTTGCCAGGACGACCATTTGGTCGCACCCATGGCGGGTTTGTGGGTTCGCCTTCCATACATCCAGCTCTGAACCTCAAACACAATGACTCATCATTTGAACATGTTGATCTCCTCCAATTCATTAGCCGATGGTCTTTGTTATATGGATGCGTTCACAGCTGCTTCACGAATTCCCGAAAACTGTTCGTTACCTCTCGCGAAAGGTAACGTTCTTTCTCTACGGTTATAGTGTTATTTTTACGAATAGTACCACTACATATATTTTCATGTTTCAGCTGTGCAGTTGGTATTTGTCGTTGTATGGCATCTTTTTTGATTTTATCAGTCTGACTAAATGTGTCTATTCTACAACAGTCTGCCAAGGATTTAGAGAATACGATGGCAAGTGAATTAGACCAGATGCAGACGATGAACTTCCAACCCCAAACATACATGTAAGTTGTCTTATAGCTGATGTGAATGTGTCTCATGATCCAAATATAGTTATACTTGATTTGAGTTTTGATTCCTTTTTCTTCCTTATTTCAAAAAGAAGATGTTGTTGGTTCGTAGAAACATAAAACTGGACCTGCATTTTCGAAAGAAATTGAATAAGCCACCTTCATTTAAAACCCAATACCTATGATGGTGTGAAAATTGATTTTATACAAATGTTACCAACACAACAGCTTTGCCGTGTTGTTATAAAATTTGTTTCTGTCTAAAGGTAACGAAAGAGATATCTCACGCATGACATTTCTCTCGCTATAGGACATGTTGGTATGCTATATTACGTTAGCGGGCATGTATGGTTGCTATTGCTGAGAACCTGGAGTTTCAACAGTTAATACATTTTGGTGTAGTTTTATGTGAAGGTTAGTTTAGGCCTATAATGAGGGTAAACGGCCGCGGTTAAAGATAGCACATCTCGGTTCTTGGCGGGGCGACCTTGCGAGGTCGCAGCCATGCCGGGTTATGCATGTTTTTCCCATATAGCGTCTTATTTTAGGCTATGGTATACCCCGGGAAAACTGGAAACCTTTTAGTAAACGCGCTTTACAGAACCGGTTCCTTGCCAAGGTGAGCCTGTGATCGCAGGCATAACGATCGCGAGTTTTGGTTAGTCATGTTTCTGTCGGGCCTTTTCGCCTTTATGCAGGTTAATTACTGTCATAAAGGTTAATTGTCGTTACCTTTGGATTTCCCAGTTGTTTGCCAGCACGCGTGCACTTCGCAGGGTGACCATTTGGTCGCACCCATGACGGGTTTCTGGGTTTGCCTTCCATGCCTCCATCTCTGAACCTCAAATACAATAACTCATAGTTTCGACATGTTGATCTCCTCCAATTCATTAGCCGATGGTCATTCTTTATGGATGCGTTGAAACCTACTTCACGAATTCCCCAAGACTGATTTTCATGTTTCAGATATGCGGTTGGTATTTGTCGCTGTATGGTCTCCTTTTATTTTTTATCGGTCTAACTAAATGTATCTGTTCTGCAACAGTCTACCAAGGATTCGGAGAATACGATGGCAAGTGAATTAAACCAGATGCAGACGATGGACTTCCAACCCCAACCATACATGTATGTTGTCTTATAGCTTATGTGAATGTGGCTCATGATCCAAATATAGTTATACTTGATTTGATTATTGATTTATTTTTCTTCCTTATTTAAAAAAGAAAGTGTTGTTGGTTCGTACAAAACATAAAACTGGACCTGCATTTTAGAACAAAATTGAATAAGCGGCCTTCATCTAAAAGCAAATACCTGTGATGGTGTCAAAATTGATTTAATACAACTGTTACCAACACAACAACTTTGCCGTGTTAGTATCATATTTGTTTGTGTCTAAAGGTAACGAAAAAGACATCTCACACATGCCGTTTCTATCGCTGTAGCACATGTTGTTTTGCTATATTACCTTAGCGAGTATGTATGATTGCTATTGCTAAAAAGCTGGATTTTTAACACTTACTATATTTTGGTGTAGTTTTAATAACTTTTGGTGCATGTCCATGTTCGTTTGTAGGAGAAGGCGCCCCCCAGTTTGAACCAGATCCATATTATACCCGCCCGAAACCTCTGTTCCTTATCATCATGGAACTTTGTTTCGGTCGATCGTGTTTTGAGGTCGTTGTAATCGTGTTACTGCGCCTGTCAGCGATCTGCAAGAAGGCCAGCTCTTTGATTCTTTCCCTATCTGAGGCTCATATTCCCTGGGTAACTGAAGGGCCAGGCCCAGGGCCGACACCAATAGCAGATGCAAACATTGAACAAGACGGTACATCAAACCAAAGGGTCAGACACAGAAAGTGCATCAACCAAGGTCTCAGAAATAGGTGAACAAAAAGAAACAGGTGCGCATTCTTATCTTAGAACTTATAATCTGGCATTTACTTGGGCCAGCCTTCTTTGGAGGCGTGTCTTTACCTAAACGCCACGTTAATCGAAACGTCTATCGAAAAAACGATATAAAACAAAATATCATACATTCCACGCGGTTCATTGAAACTGATCTTACAATACAAGATAAAACTAAAAAAAGAAACAACTAAAGCACAGACAAATAACCTTAAAGACTCGGCGGTGGACAAACCAAACAGACGACAACATGGATCTTTATTTTCAGACCTAAAACATCAGACCAAAGCCAACTCCTACAACATCCATTCACCAGGGCCCGTTGGCCAAAATTTTCTGAGCAAAAGCCTCCTTGAGGTCGATCATGGTCTGGATTCTGGCTGCCTCTGTGTTCAAGGTCTGAATGAATGCGTTGTCCTCCGACTGCTTTCTGTCCAACATGGCTACCATCATCGAGATCATAGGGTTGGCTGGAAAGGTTTGCACCTGCTGGATCTCTTGAATGAAATGCTAACGATCCACAACTTTTTTGAAAACTGCCTGCCTAGCCGCATCCACCTTACGCTTCCATGCTTTGTCAGCCACCACATCCTTCTCCAGATACCAAACAAACAAACCACCCAAGTCCGTACTACCGCTCTCAGCTTCCAATGCCCAGATCCTAGGAAGATATGCCATTCTCTATTTGTTTAGATTTTTTAAAGTAGGTGAGAGGTTTGTGTGGGATTACCAAATGCATGCATGCCCTTAAATAGAGCCTCTTCCCATTCCACTGTTGCTACAAAAAATATTCCAGTTAGATTTTACTTCAAATAGCTAACTAAACTTAGCTCACGCTTCCCCACTAATTTTGACCACCTTAGTTCATTTCTAACTTGGAAACACACCTGCACATGACACCTGAGCTCACCTAGCCTACCCCTTACCCAAACTAGCTAAAAAATAATAGCACCATAATAATATCCACATATTGCTTAAGACAAAGATGTCACCTTCAAAACCTTTTCAGCAGGATACTCTTTCTTTCAATTTGCACCACTTGCTCACTGCATACACTCTCCCATCAAACAGTTACCCTTTGTTTAAAAAAAGCCATATCTTTTGGGTCATTTTTTTCCCTTATTTGGAACACCAAGCATGCATGCTCAGGTTTTAAGTTTACTCATACACTATACTTTGTTGTGCAGGTACTCCACCAAAACCCACTCCAGCCAAAGTTCCACCAACAGTAGCTACATCTTCGAAAGACAAACCCGCTGTTGTCTAGCACAAAGCTGTTAAAAGACCTCTACTTCCCGGACAAGAAACACCATACTTTGTTGTGCAGGTGGTCCACCAAAAGCCACTCCAGCCAAAGTTCCACCAATAGTTAACTGCTTTTCTATATATCAGTGTCGGATAGGATCGAATCATTGATAGTACTGATTTGCGGAATAGTAACAGTCGACTTACACGACCTGCATTTCATGATATTGACATAGAGGTGTTTGGAAAAGCTGCTTTGGTGACTGCTGTATAAGAAAAAACAAACTTCTAGCATGAAATAGCTTTACCAATTGATGTGGAATTGTGGATCTTGATGTGGTTGACTATCTTCCGTAGTTTTGGGACATCCATGGAAAATGCTCAAATTAGAACAATTTTACATATCTCTTAATTCCATGGTCCAAAAGACAGGTAGCCCAACAAAATGAAAAAAGCTTTGTGTAATACAGGTTAGAATAGGAGTGTGGTTAGATATGAGGCCAAGAGCGTCGGGGATCACATTCCTTTACGATGCGGCGTGCATATTCTTACATACGACTTATGGCAATTTGTGGTCTCAAGTAAGCATGGTGACGAGTGCAACGATTGCTTGTCCTAATCCGGCTCACTTAATTTATTTCGTCGTAAGGAATATCAAATAGAAGGTTCAATCTATGATCAAGATATATTTTGGAAGAGAAAAATGTGATTAAAAGAACAAAGTTTATAATTAATATGATTTTGTTTAAACTTCTCTCTTTTTATTGATTCGGTTCTTTAGTTGTGTATAAAAGACTAGATTATTGACCTGTGAAATTCACGTACCCTTAAAAAACCGTTGATAATGTTTTTATAAGAGCGATTTGTGATATTACGTAAATAAATTGCATGTTAAATGTATAAATATAAATATTAATGCTAATTTGAGATACACCTAAATTACTATTGCAAAACTATAAAAAGACATTTACTTTTATAGAACCGTGAGTTTCAGGGGTCGCTAAATAAAAGTTGTATATATTAGGCGCAACGATCATCATTTGTCATCTCAAATGTAATTTACATAATCAAATCATTTCAAAAGTAGATTTCCTTTGCATAACAAATCAGTTTAGCATGTGTTTAACCAAACTAGATGCTCTTTCCTATCAAAATAACCGTAAAACACCCGTGCTCCCCGAAGCAGCGCGCGGGTAACAAATCCTAGTATCATTAGAATGGCAGTACGAACATTGAATTGAAACTCGTTAAGTAAGAATTGAATCCAAGTAACTTTAAATGTGTTATGAGCTAGTGCTCTATACTTAGATTTTATAGACGACCTAGACACCACTTGTTTCTTAGATTTCCATGAGATGAGACTTGACCAAAGAATGCACCATAGCTTATCAAATATCTTTCTAAGAAAAGGTAATTAGCTCAGCTACGGTTCACATTAGGTAGTAAGCTTTATGTGTTTTTGACAGGATATCAGTATAGAGTTTGACATATCTTATAACCTTGATGAATGATGAATGATGAATGTTTTCACGTGTCTGGTTTTTGGTGGTTGTAGAAACCGACTCAAAGCTTGTGCAATAAATGCTAGATCAAACCTAGTGATATTAGATGTAAAAGCTTTTCCAACCAAGATTATGTAGTGGGAAGGGTCAATCACTTATTATAGTCTAAATCAAGATGGCTCCTCTCAGTCTTGTGATGCCTTCGACTCAATTCATTGATAACTTGGCATTCAAAAGGTGTTGTTGAGGGAGACGAACATGGGAGACTAAGTAACTAACTATTTTATAGATCCAAGTCATTCTTACTTTCCCAATCCTGATTCTATTTGAATATGAGAATCTCAGGTTTATATATATAGATTTGGACTGAGAATAGGATTTGGGAAAGATATGAAAAAACAAGGTCAACATTAGACTAAAGAAAGAAAGGTATAGAAATGAATGAAATTTGACATCTTAGATATAAGTTTGGTTTCATTTTTGGTGGGGCTAATGGTTTTAATGAATTTGTAGAAACTAGAAGGGGGAGTTGAATAGTTTCTTTTCGATTTATCTCCTAATTAAAATTCCTTTCAATTAGGTAAGTACCAAAACTATCTTTTACTTGAAAGCTAGTTGCATAATGATTAGGTTCAATTCTAATGCGCTAACAATGACAAGTAGTAAGTGTAATGATGATGAAGATAAGTAAAGAGTAAGGAAAGAAACAACCTAGTAGGCACCAAGATTTATAGTGGTTCGGCAACGAAGCTCTATCCTCGTTCCTACTCCACTCCCTGAGTACACCTACTCGAGATTTCCACTATATCCACAAGCTCCCTTCTTGGCGGAGAAAACCTTACAACGTCGCTTACATTATTTTTCGACACTAAGCTAAATGTCGAGACCTAACCTTAGCTAGGACCAATCTACACAACGTCGACCACTTCGCCATTTAACGACACAGGGCTAGATGTCGAGTTCTAATCGAAAGATATAACCAATCTTCACAACGTTGCCTACTTCACCATTGTCCGACACAAGGCTAGATGTCGAGTTCTAATCCAAAGCTAGAACTAATCTTCACGACTCTTTACTTTGAAGCTAAGTGAGAACTTCACATAACACAACTACACATCACTTTATAGTTTAGTGAGAACTCACAAGACATAACCACATCACTTTATAGTTTAGTGAGAACTTACACAACTTACTACAACTCAACTAAACATATCCAATTACACACATGTAACTTGGATCTACACAACACAAATCCAAGCACACACATATGCAAAGGATTTACACAACACTAATCCAAGTATTCACAAATAGCTTGGATGAACACAACTTGTCCAAGTATTCACAAATACATTGGATCTATACAAGACACAAATAAACAAATGATGAACATGACTAGATCTGTAGGAGAGGATGATCTTCATCAAGGCTTCATCTTTAATCACATCACAAGTGTGTGAGTGATCTTCTCGTAGGACAAGGTAAAGAAGTAGATCAAGAGGATAATCATAAGTAAACATACTTGACACATTAAGTGATCATTTAGAAATGATTAGGATTAGAAAGGAGAAAGAAGGCTGAAAGAGATGTCCAAAAAGGGTTATAGAAAAGGCAGATTTGATCCACTATTTATAGGAGACAAAAACCAACGGCTAGCTGAGCGCGGTTCTTTATCTCCCTAGGCGGTTACTTATCGATAAAGAACTACATAGGTACTTAAAGAACCGCGGATGTAGACTCCGCTCCTTTTTGTCTTTTAGTGGGGTAGGAATATCTGAGGCAGTTTAAAACCTTCAAAGGATATTCTTATGGCATTTGGAATATGCCATATTCAAATTTACATTTTCATTTTAATAAATCATTTTCTTAAATATAAAGTTTATTAACAATCTTTTGTCACATTTGACAAAAGTGAGTTTTAAGGCTAATCACTTTTATGATCACTAAGCATGATTAAGATATGTTACACGATTATTACCTTGATGATAGTGTTTGTTAGATAATTCGTTTTACGATTATATTTTATGCTAAATGTCTTTGTAATTTGTCGTGATCAAAACTAAGAAAGATTAGTTAGCACTAACAATGTTTTTAGGCATTTCTTTGCATTAACAATCTCCCTCTTTTTGATTACGACAAACTATAAACACAGTTACGTAAAATACAAAATTATTCGAATTATTAACGAGTTTATCACTATCATTTCTCCCCTTTGTCGAAGCAAAAAGCTTAGCACAAGTCTTTGAAGAAGAGAAGAATCGGACTTTGCTAGTAACCCCCCATTGGTGCTTACTCCCCTTGCTTGGGGCACCAAGTGAGTGAGCTAAGGTGACATGTTACACAAAGGTTAGAAGATAGAAAAAAACACCAATGTATATATGTGCACTAGCTATTAACTAACTTGAGAGGGAGGAAGAAAATAAATCCCAAATTAGAAGTAAGTAATTGCTAAGTATGTCCAAAGAGTGTGTGTTGACAACATCAAAGTTCAATTGGTAGAATAAAGGAAGAAAAGAAACATCCAAACCAATCAAAATGATTAAAATGTCAGGGGGTTAAAAATTTAGAATTTATGGAATCACCCATAATTAATTTTAAATTTTAACCATGATAAACTCTTTAACAAATGTGTGGAAAAGAATTAGCGGGAAAGATATAACACACATAAGATTCATATTACACAAATATAAAAGAACATACAAGAGAAATATTCATACACACAATATGAATATTTAAAGCAAAAAATGTGGAAAATAAACCACAAAGCATAAACTACTCTAGTAGTGATAATCTTCCAAGATTGCATAAGTTTGATTGACTCAAACAACTAAAGTACAAAATGTGCCTTAGTTGGAAAAGAAAGATGATGAGGCATCATTCGAAGTTTTGTTCGTGGGAACAAAAACTTTGAGAGGAGGTCGAGTGAGGAGGAATTCAAGGAAATTTAACTTGTCATACACATGAGCAAGTTCAATTTGTTGAAACTGACAACAAGCACACGAGGATCCATGATGCAAAACAAAGTCGTTAGATGGGGGAGGTCCATCAAAATTAGAGTTAGGTGGAGATGGAGTAATGGATAAGAGATGTTTCACAATGCCTAGTGAGATTTGGGAAATAAGATAGGTCATTGAGTTGTGGAGAGTTGAAAGGTTTAGGTGGTGGTGGAAGAATTTCCTTTTCTCCGGTAATTGAATTTATAGAGTAAGTCTCATTCTAATGTTTGATTAGAGAGAAAGAAGAACTCTTAGAGGGTTTGGGAGAAGAGGAATCATGAGGATTCTTGTTCTTCTTGATCCAAATGGGTCAAACCGATATTTCTGGTTCTTTGAAATCTTAGAAGAAGAAGCTTTAGGTTGAGAAGATTGTGACAAAGATATGTCAAGGTTAGGAATGGAAGAGTTAGGCATTGTGAGGGATTAAGAGAAGAACTCCCAAAAGAGAAGAATTTAAATAAAGTAGACAAGTAAAAGATTTGAAATGAAAACAAAAGGTTTTAGGGAATGTTTAGCCAAATTGGGTAAACAAGGAATCTTAACAAAGACAGTGGTCAAAGAAGAAAGACAAAAAATAAGCCAAAAACGGGCTTGCTGTCCGCAATAGGTCTACTCCAACACTATCGTAGAAACCAAGTGCCCTTTAAATAGGTCTACCCCCACTGTAGTGCCCGCTAATACTCCAAAACCTAAGAAAGTTGGAACAGTAAAACCTGTTAGTGCTAAAACTCACACTAGAAAACATAGGAAATCTAAGGGTCACACAAATGTTAGCAATTCTGATAATCTTATATCTGTATCTGCTAACACTCCGGAACCAATAGTTTCCAATGCATTGTCTACTGTTGTTATTGAAAACAGGTGGTCCAAATTGTTCTCTGGTATTTAGACTCTGGTTGCTCCAAACATATGACCGGAGATCGCTCTCAGCTCAAAAATTTCGTTAGCAAGTTTCTTGGTACGGTTCGATTTGGAAATGATCATATTGCAAAGATAATGGGTTATGGTGAATATCATATTGGGAATGTTATAATTTTTAGAGTGTATTATGTGGAAGGTCTCGGACACAACTTATTTTATGTGGGAAAATTTTGTGATGCAAACCTAGAAGTTGCTTTTCGAGAGCATACCTGCTTCATACGTAATTTGGAAGGGGTTGATTTATTGAAAGGTACTCGAGGGAATAATTTGTATACTTTGTCTCTACAATACATGATGGACGCTTCTCCCATATGTCTTCTCTCCAAAGCATCGAAGACTAAGTCATGGTTATGGCATCGACGGTTATCTCACCTTAACTTTGACGCTATTAATCATTTGGCGAAAAACGAACTTTTTCGTGGTCTTCCTAAACTTTCATTTCACAAGGATCATCTGTGTTCTGCGTGTACAATGGGAAAAAGCACTAAGAAATCATACAAACCCAAGACGGAAGACACCAACCAAGAGAAACTTTATTTGTTGCATATGGATCTTTGTGGGCCAATGCGTGTTGAAAGTCTTAGTGGCAAAAAGTACATCCTCGTAATTGTCGATGATTACTCTCGGTTTACATGGGTGAAATTTCTTACAACAAAAAATGAGGCACCTAAATTCATCATCGTATTTCTCAAGATGATTCAAGTGCGTCTCAACACTACTGTCCGACGCATTCGTACAGATAATGGAACCGAATTTGTGAATCAAATCTTGCGTGATTATTATGAAGAAGTTGGCATATCTCATGAAACATCTGTTGCACGCACTCCACAATAAAACGGTGTCGTTGAAAGACGAAATCGCACACTTATGGAAGCTGCTCGAACGATGTTAATTTACGCAAAGGCTCCATTGTTTTTTTGGGCAGAAGCAGTATCTACAGCAGTGTACACCCAAAACCAGTCACTAATTCGTAAACGCCATGGTAAAAAACCTTATGAGCTTCTCCATGGTAAAGTACCAGATTTATCATATCTTCATGTATTTGGTTCTCTTTGCTATCCAAATAATGATGGTGAAAATTTGGGAAAACTTCAATTACGCCCCCGCAAAGAAGGCATACCAAATCTACAACTGTAACTCTCGCAAGATCCTTGAAACTATGAATGTTGATTTTGATGAGCTGACAGCAATGGCTTCTAAGCAAAGCAGCTCTGAACCCGCACTTCGTGAAATAGGACCCAGTAACATTAGTTCTGGTCTTGTCCTAAATAACCCTACTTCATCATCATTTATACCACCTACTAGGACTGAATGGGATACGTTGTTTCAACCGTTATTTGATGAATTCTTTACTCCTCCAAGTATTGTTGCTCCAGAACCTGAGGTAATAGCTCCGGTAATCGAAGTTGTTGTCACACCCCACCATGGCGGAATATGGGGCGCGACGTATGGATATCATCACAACATGGCGTGTCTATAGAGATAACTATATGAAATAAGAAATGTCATAAAATGGAGACACAAAGTCATGACAATATCTCATCATACTCAGGAGTCTAGGTAAGTAGGTAACAGTCCTACCGCTTACCCAAGACAAACAAATAACATAACCAAACAAATATATGTGTGCCACAGTATCACTTATTAAAATGAACAAACAAACAAAAACTAAGAAGGAAACGGGGATTCTCCTTCTATATGCATTCCTAAGCTTCTCCAATCCTAGCCACTTATGTTCTCATGCTTAACCATAGTATCACCTGAAAGAGACACTAAAACACGTCAACATAAAGTTGGTGAGAGTCATAGGTTTAGACTCCAACGCTAAATCAGTTACAAGCTGCGAATAACAACCATCAACAAAAGAACATATGGACAAAGTGTTACAAATATGCATTAACAACTATCAATCAAGATTAATCATACCAAACCAATCCAAGGCTCCTACCTTGCCAAACAACAGCATGGTACCATAGATGATCACACTATGTACCTATCCCAAGGCCACTACCTTGGCAAACCACAAGGCCACTACCTTGTCAAACCACAATAACAAATCAAAAATCGCATAGCAGTTAATCACATAAGTGTACACACAAGTCCATCACAACCATAAAACATTCACAGCAACAATTTAGAAACAACTCAATACAGTGTCTCTTCCATCCCATCTGAAAGTCAAAATCAATAGTAAACATGGGACTATGAAACTCACCTGATAGCTTCTTCACAAGTCCTCGCACTAGCAACAAGCTAACAAACCAAGAACACGAAATCAATACACGAACTAATCACTAAGATGTCTCATCAACCTATGATGGACATCTAGTCTATTCTCGTATAGTTACCTCATTACCCTTCCTTAACAAGTCCCTAACTTGGTTAAGTTCAATAGCTATCCCGTTCATAATTTTACACAAAACAGTCCCAGTTTTAGGTCTCAAAACTTTAAGTCAAACGTCCACTTAAACATACCCATGGTTTCTGTAAAAGGAATATTCACACTTTTATACATGTTAGCTAAAACCTCTCATTTGCCCTAACCTTAAAGCTACTGTTAAGGCCCAGATATATGTGTATATATTGCTACCTATCCAGAATTCACTGATTTTAAACGTATGAAAAGTTCATTACCATTAGAGGGTCTTACCCTAAACCACAATCTTAGCCCAAGTGCAGATCCTTACTAAAATATATAAAACATCTCTCATGTTCGTGATAAGATCCCAGTGCAACCCTAAGTACCCCAAACAACCCAAAACTTAAAAAGAAAACAGGCTGAATTCAAAACTGTTTTGACCTCCGACTGTTGTAACCTGTTTTTGACCCCCTTCCCTACCTCCAATTTAGTTCTAGTTTCTTGCATTGGAAAGCCACTTCAAATACCTTTTCAGGGGTATGTGGATCGTAAGATAAGAGTTTGTAGAACTCCCAATATAATCAAAACAATTGACTCAAAAATCTGCCCAGTTTTTAAAAACGGGTTTAACAAAATCAACCACATTAATTAACCCTAATTCCTCTAATTACAAGCCCTAACCCATGTAATCATTATATTATGATTATTACAACATTAATTTACTGTTTATAAAATTAAACCTATCCTAAATCCATCATAAGATGATTAATTAAACATAAAAACAATTAATATGAAAAGGGTTATGAAGATTTTACCTTTTATTTAATGGAAGATGAAGAAAACCTAATTTTATGAAGAACCCTAATTTTCTCCTTATTTTGTGTCGACTATAACTCCAGGGAAGATCATAAATTCGTTTGTTATGATGTGTGGGGGTTCCTTATATAGCAAAAATCCTTGTCCAACCCAAACACTAGTTACCATAAATCTTTTCTCTTTTTTTTTCCTCTTTTTTTTAAACCGACTAATCACCCCTATAAATTCGTTTTTTTATTTATTTTATTATTAATATATGTATTAATAATATTACCTTAATTTTTCTTAATTTATTCCAGCTCCTAAAGCCTCCAAAACCTCAAAACCGTAAAACTAGTCAAATTTACGCGTTTTTACCGTAAAAGACGTAAAATATACACTTTTAAAAAAAATCTCAAATTTTTAAATAAACTTTATAACTAAGTCCTAAATGACTTAAAACCATCCCGAAAAATATTCATTTGGATAATTACCTCACCGAGACCTCTAAACGTTAAACCGTAAATCCTAAAAAAATACACTATTACTATAATACTTATATGTATATGTAAACACCAAAATATCACCATTTCATTTTATAGTCACCAATTGTGAGCTCATGAACATGAAATAACCGTTCCTCGATTTACTTATGAGTACTTCTAAACTCATAAATGATAACCACACCAACCTCGTTCACACAAAATAAACACGTAAACACACAATTCAAGTAAACACACATAAAATAACCTAAAAGTAAGACCAAGTGACGAACCTCAAAACTACGGTTGTCACATCACTCCCTCCTAATAGAAATATCGTCCCGAGATTTACTCCTTAGGATCGTTGATAGGTGTGAAAACACCCATCCTTTTTACCACTTAATTACAATAATAACCGAGCCAAAACGTGTATTTTATGTCATTTATGTCGGAATTATGCGTGGTTTGTGTTTTTGTTGTGATTTAGGACAAAAAGGTGAAAAGTGGAGAAAACACGGGATTTCACGGGCTTTTATCGAAGAAAAAGACGAAAGATGAAGTCGAAAGATCAAGAGTGGAAAAAGAACGGAAGTCCAAGACCAATTCTAAAGATTTATTGAAGAAAAAGTCAAAAGACGGAAGTTTACTAAAAGCCGAAGAACTCGAGTCTTATTTATGAAGAAAATTCAAGACGAGTTTAAGGAAATCCCAAGACAAAGTCATTGAAGTAAAAAGATTAAAGAAGATTAAGGACTTGAGCATGCAATTAGAGAAAGAAGAAAGAGGGAGGAAGCTTCCTAAGCTCCTCCCTAATCTCCCTATATATAGTTTTCTATGTTTTCATTTCATAGTTGTTGGTGGCTTGACAACCCACTCTTCCACCATTTTCATTTCTTGTTAATTAATTTCTTGCATTTTAATTTCTTGTTATGCACTTTTAATTTCTTCAATTCAAGTAAGTCTTTTAATTTTGGAATCTTTTCTTTTAATCAAGTTCTTATTTTTAATCATCTTCTTCTACCTTTCTTATTTTGCTTATCTTTGATTCATGTTCATCCTTGATTTTATTTCATCTTAATGCTAATTTGATTTAAAGTTTTCTTAAAAGTATTTGTCTTTTTAAAAGTTTGATTTAAAAAGTTTGCTTATTTAAAGTTTTGAAAAGTTGTTATTCATGCTTATTGAGTCCATTTTACATTAGATTCGTTCAAGTTTGGTGTGAGCTTATTATTATAGCTTATCACTTTTGCTTAATCTCGAATCCCATATAAATCGGAAAGGGTAAAACCCCTTTCCGATCTGACTTTCCGATTGGTCCCCTTTTTTCCGATCTGTTGATCGGAAAAGGGTTTTAAGATATTCCGATTTGTATTGATTTAGCACATTCCGATTTGGTTCATTTTCATCGTATTTCGATTGTGGTGTTTTATAACATTCCGATTGGATTCTGTTCTCAGCTATTCCGATTACTCCATCATTCCGACAAGAGGTTGTTTGACATTCCGATTGGGATTCCTTTTTGGGATTCCGATTCGACATGTTTTTAGGCATTCCGATTGCAGCTTTCCGATGGGGTACATTCCGATCGGATTCTGATAGGATTCCGATCAGGTGTATTCCGATTGGTTGTTTTGTTTTGTTTTAATATTTTGTTTTAGTTAAAGTGACAATTTTACTCGTTTTGTTTTTAGTTTATTTTAATTTCGTTTTGCATTTTTATTTGATTGTCAATTTACTTTTCGTTAAGTTTTAATTTTACGTCATTTAATTTCTCATGATTTACTTTTAAAGTTTTAAATATTGCACCGTTTACATTTCAACTAGTTTTATTTTTAATTACTCGTCCTTTATTTTAAAGTCTTGCACATTTATTTTAAAAACAATCAAAAATATTTTTTTCACCAAAAACAATTGAGTCGCACATTAAACCGGAAATCAATTCGTTAAGATACCGAGAACAAGAACTTAACTTTCTTACATACAAAAAACCAGTGTATTAAATGGCGCCGCTGCCGGCTCTTTTCGTGAGGATCTACGGTTTTTTGTGAGAGACGTGTTGGCTTTTGGGATCCGTTCACTTGTGAACGTTATTTTTCGTGTCCAAAATTTTCAAAAATCATAAAACATTTGAAAAATCATAAAAAGCATTTCTTTTTCAAAGTTTTGCACCAAAAATATTCTTCTTGCTTATCTATTTTTCTTTATGGATTTTTATGTCCATTGCGTCAGGTGTAGAAGACGATTGTACGGGAACGACTCTTGTCAATGGTGTACATGTGAGCGGTGCGGAAACGATATCGACAACATACAATTCGGATTTTGTCCTTTGTGCAACTCGACTAATTCGCCCTTTTTGAACCCACCTCTTGTTCCCTCGTGCATCTATTATGGAAGCGATTCTCATTGGCATGTTTCGTGCCCGGTTCAATACCCGTATGGTCACGGGCAAGAACCAGGGTATAATTATGACTATGATAATAGCTATCCACAAGACGCACCCAGTCTTTCTCCTCAACCGTTTTGCAACAACTGTGGGTGTCCTCACGATACTTCTTATTGTCAACCAATGAATTATTATGAGCAAAATCCGTGTCCTCAGTTTTCTTCACCAATGGATTATTATGAACCAAACCTGGTTTCTAATTCTTCTCAACCGATGAACTACTATGAGCCACAACCATGCTATAATTCAGGTTTTCAACACTTTGAGCCCCCACATCACACCCTCAATCATCAATCCTCTCAGCAAATTAGTCTTGACCAACAACTCACTTCTTTGAACCATATTCTAGAAGGTCTAGCTCAACTCCGAGCTGACTTACATCAGGAAAGGCAACCGTTGCTTGATGTGGACGAAACCTTGAAAACCACCGACACCTTTTTGAGCCAATTTAGTCGTTTTCCCTTCTTTTCTACACCAAAATGTTTAATTACAGCGTGGGATAGAATTGGTGAAATTGAACATACTCGGGGCGATGAACAACAAAAGTTGCTGCATGAGCTTCTTAAAGATGTGGAGGTTATCAAGGAAGAGTTAGCCGACTACGTCACTCCTAACTGGACTCGTCCCATCTATTATGATGATGACGACGACGATGATGTCTACACTTTCAACCAATCTTCTGAAGTTGCTGCTCCTACTCTCGATGTTCCTACTGCATATAAAGATCTAGATTCGTTGAATGAGCTTAGTGATGTTGGTCTCGACAAATTATTGGATGATGAGGTTTGTGACTTACCTGCTATGGAGCCTGAGGACGACGTTGCTCTTACAGAAGAGGTCGATCCTAGTGATGACGATTCTTCTCTCTGCTATGAGAATTTCACTTTTGAAATTTCTCAATCTCCACTGGGAGATGCGGGCGATGACGATTTATTCTCTCCGGCTTACGAGAAGTTCACCGATGAACTTGATCTTGTGGATGAGGTGGAAGACGTGCTTCTTCGCGATAGATTACGGAAAGTGCACCTTCTTATTGCTCAAATCGAAGAGTTGACTTCTCCTTCTCTTTCCAAGTCTTTACCTCCATCTATTCCTCCCGTTGAAGATAATGACCCATTGCTGGAAGAAATCGATATTCACTCCATCCCTCCAGGTATTGATGATTCTGACACGGAGGGGGACATTATTTTTGATAATTTGCTGCAGGAAGATATTGTCCCAAGTCCCCCTCCCGAGCACCTTTCATCCTTCCCTTTAGCCACTATTTCGGAGGATGAGTGCTTTGACCCGGGAGGTGACGTTGATTATGCTATGATTGATACCATTACAGCTTTGCCGTTTGCTCAGCATCCATTGTCTTTGGGGGAGGACAATGTGCTTACTTTACCCACCCCACCTCCCGTGGATCTTGAATTCACATACTTCTCGTATGTTGAAAGGGTTTTTCTCCCAATCAAGACTTATCCCCCCGCCTCTCCTTTGTTGATGTCCACCGGGAACGAGGACAAGGTCTTTGATCCCGGTATTACATGTGAGGCTTCCCCATGGACCATTTAATTCGGGGACGAGTCAGACACGTGACTCGGTTAACAAAAACAAGCGCTTTTTGGGAGGCAACCCAATTATCTATCTATTTTCACCATAAGTGTAGGGGGAGCCCCCGTGGTGTTTCTTGCTTTCTTATCATGTGCAGGGATTAGAGCTTCAAAGACACACTCTTGATGACTTTTGACAAACCGTGATTCCGTGTTCCCGTTTTCCCGATTCTATCCTAAACTCTTTTCGATTCACTATTTTATATTTTCCAATACTAAAATAGGAATCTCTTTAGTTGTCTTTTCCTTAGCGAGATTTAAACAAAGTGCACAATGTCTTAAGTGTAGGGGAGTTTACTCCCACATGCTTAAACATTGAGGACAATGTTTATCTTAAGTGTAGGGGGGACTTCTATTGAAGTTAAGTGGCCTTTTCCTTGTATTTGTCCTCATTTTAACCGGAAAATCAATTTTTCGACATTTTTCAAAAATTTTTATCTATTTTGGCCTATTAGTTTTTCCCTTTGTATAGTTATTTTCTTTCCTTATTAGAATAAATTTTGAATAAAGTGGTTTTATTTTTCAAACGTTGTGAATATTTTGACTCAACCCGAGTTTACTTATCTAAGTTTACTCTAGCTAGTACCCTTAACGTGTTTAAGTCAAGTTTTGCTAGGCTTTTATATAGGGAGCTATAAAACGCGAAAGTCTTAACTCTCACGGGTTAAGAACAAGAACTTTTCGCAAGTTCCTATAATTGATCCTAGAGAGTCGTTTATCAAGGGAACTTTAAAATGCGATTTCTAAACTCGAAAAAGTCTAAGAATTTGCAAGATCCTATAGATGACTCGAAAACCCAAAACTTTGATTTAATAGGCTAAGCATCCACGAGTCTCATTCCTTGAGATTTTAAACTGTGGAGGACGAGAGATGATAGATTCAATTATAAGTTTGGTATTCTTTCGTGAATTTATGTGAGTTAATTATGAGCCTATTCTCCCATCGCTTGCTAATAAATTTATCTGCAATAAATAAGGTTGTACGATTTGAAAAGTTACTTAGCTTCTGGCCCAAGATCGTTTAAAAGTTGCTCGGTATGGATTAGAGTTCATAGCCAAGACATAACTTATTGAAGCGGGATGCGAAGATTGACGAGTCCAAAAAGGTCCTAACAAGACATGTGGGCTATATTTTGTTGCTAAAGATCCAAAGTGATGTGAAGAATCATTTATCGAAAATCAATATGAAGGATCGAGACACACGACGAAAAGCAAAAACTCCCCAAAAGTCATGGAGAAGTGTATCCGAAAAGACCCTAGCAAGGTATGAGGATAAATAGATCCAAGTCATAAAAGGAGGCGGATCGTTGTATATCAAAGTCCAAAATAAAGATTGGAGAAAAATGAAGAAGTCGTGGTCCAAGTATGAATCTCTCAAAACTTCAAGTGAATAAATTCCATAATGAAGAGAAGACCATAATTTCATGAACGTCTCTCAAGGTATGAAGTATGAAGTCGCTGCCAAATATCGGTCCGAGAAAGGTCTCAAATCGCGAAGCGAGTTATGCCAAGATATGAACTTTATGAGGTCCCGAGAAGCAGTTTTAAAAGATTTTGTCCTTTAGCTAACTATTGATTAAATCGTTCACTTTATTTTCGGACTAAATAACTATCGAAATAAGTCAAAAATGCATCCTCTTGATCATTCAAGACAACAATAAAACATAAGAGATACCCCTAGGAATAAGGGAGTCTAAGTGAATAATTGGCCCACATGAGTTCGTGTTAGTTTACTAACTTATAATAACAATGATCTCGTTTCTAAGCTTGGTTTGGAGAAAGTGAAAACTTGAGGATGATGATCATTCACGACCTTTCCAAAACCCAAAGGTATGATTTTGATTTCTTTACTTTGTATGTTTATAATTTTCTATCTCTTTAATAAAGGCCAACGTGGATTGATTGTGATGAAAAATGTAAACGTGCTTCGTAACTAATGCATTGCATGAGGACATTGCAATGGTTAAGTGTAGGGGATTTGATATGTGTGAAAACACCTATCCTTTTTACCACTTAATTACAATAATAATCGAGCCAAAACGTGTATTTTATGTCATTTATGTCGGAATTATGCGTGGTTTGTGTTTTTGTTGTGATTTAGGACAAAAAGGTGAAAAGTGGAGAAAACACGGGATTTCATGGGCTTTTATCGAAGAAAAAGACGAAAGATGAAGTCGAAAGATCAAGAGTGGAAAAAGAACGGAAGTCCAAGATCAATTCTAAAGATTTATCGAAGAAAAAGTCAAAAGACGGAAGTTTACTAAAAGCCGAAGAACTCGAGTCTTATTTATGAAGAAAATTCAAGACGAGTTTAAAGAAATCCCAAGACAAAGTCATTGAAGTAAAAAGATTAAAGAAGATTAAGGACTTGAGCATGCAATTAGAGAAAGAAGAAAGAGGGAGGAAGCTTCCTAAGCTCCTCCCTAATCTCCCTATATATAGTTTTCTATGTTTTCATTTCATAGTTGTTGGTGGCTTGACAACCCACTCTTCCACCATTTTCATTTCTTGTTAATTAATTTCTTGCATTTTAATTTCTTGTTATGCACTTTTAATTTCTTCAATTCAAGTAAGTCTTTTAATTTTGGAATCTTTTCTTTTAATCAAGTTCTTATTTTTAATCATCTTCTTCTACCTTTCTTATTTTGCTTATCTTTGATTCATGTTCATCCTTGATTTTATTTCATCTTAATGCTAATTTGATTTAAAGTTTTCTTAAAAGTATTTGTCTTTTTAAAAGTTTGATTTAAAAAGTTTGCTTATTTAAAGTTTTGAAAAGTTGTTATTCATGCTTATTGAGTCCATTTTACATTAGATTCGTTCAAGTTTGGTGTGAGCTTATTATTATAGCTTATCACTTTTGCTTAATCTCGAATCCCATATAAATCAGAAAGGGTAAAACCCCTTTCCGATCTGACTTTCCGATTGGTCCCCTTTTTTCCGATCTGTTGATCGGAAAAGGGTTTTAAGATATTCCGATTTGTATTGATTTAGCACATTCCGATTTGGTTCATTTTCATCGTATTCTGATTGTGGTGTTTTATAACATTCCGATTGGATTCGGTTCTCAGCTATTCCGATTACTCCATCATTCCGACAAGAGGTTGTTTGACATTCCGATTGGGATTCCTTTTTGGGATTCCGATTGGACATGTTTTTAGGCATTCCGATTGCAGATTTCCGATGTGGTACATTCCGATAGGATTCCGATAGGATTCCGATTAGGTGTATTACGATTGGTTGTTTTGTTTTGTTTTAATATTTTGTTTTAGTTAAAGTGACAATTTTACTCGTTTTGTTTTTAGTTTATTTTAATTTCGTTTTGCATTTTTATTTGATTGTCAATTTACTTTTCGTTAAGTTTTAATTTTACGTCATTTAATTTCTCGTGATTTACTTTTAAAGTTTTAAATATTGCACCGTTTACGTTTCAACTAGTTTTAGTTTTAATTACTCGTCCTTTATTTTAAAGTCTTGCACATTTATTTTAAAAACAATCAAAAATATTTTTTTCACCAAAAACAATTGAGTCGCACATTAAACCGGAAATCAATTCGTTAAGATACCGAGAACAAGAACTTAACTTTCTTACATACAAAAAACCAGTGTATTAATCGTCATTAACAAACAGTTGAGGATACTTACCCCTCATAAACTCTTCCCGTTCCCACGTGAACTCCGGTCCACGTTTAGAATTCCACCCAACCTTAACTAACGGTATCTTACTTCTTTTCAAGGTTTTAACTTCACGGTCCATAATCTCTATCGGCTCTTCAATAAAACGAAGGCTCGCATCTATACTAATATCGTCCACCGATACTTGCAAGTCAGTTCTTGCTAAGCATTTCCTCAAGTTTGAGACATGAAAAACATCATGTACACTACTCAACTCTTCCGGTAATCTCAACCTATACGCTACTAGCCCAATCCTCTCAAGGATTACAAATGGACCCACAAATCTAGGTGCTAACTTTCCTTTCTTCCCGAACCGCATCACCCCTTTCCATGGTGAAACCTTTAGCATAAACTTGTCCCCAACCTCAAATTCCAACGGCTTACGCCTTTTGTCCGCATAGCTCTTTTGTCGATCTCTAGCCGCCTTTAACTTTTCCTTAAGTACGGTTATCGCATCCGTAGTCTCCTGTACCATCTCCGGTCCAATTAGTTGACTACTTCCTACTTCAGCCCATAACAACGGTGACCTACACTTCCTACCATAAAGTGCCTCAAATGGTGCACACTCTATACTAGCATGGTAGCTATTATTGTACGAGAATTCTGCCAACGCCAGATGATTCTCCCAACTTCCTCCAAAATCTATCACACACGCTCTTAACATGTCCTCTAATGTTTGTATAGTCCTCTCACTCTGTCCATCCGTCTGCGGATGATAAGCTGTGCTCATATCCAGCCTCGTACCCAAAGTTTTCTGCAATAGCCCCCAAAACCTAGACGTAAACCTGCTATCCCTATCCGATATGATCGACACCGGCACTCTATGTTTTGCCACCACATGTTCCAAGTACTTCTTGGCAAACTTTTCCATCTTATCATCCTCCCTCATTTCCACAAAATGTGCAGATTTAGTCAGTCTGTCCACTATTACCCAGATCATGTCATTACCACAGTTAGACCTTGGCAGTTTTGTAATGAAGTCCATGTCAATATTCTCCCACTTCCATTTAGGAACCTCAGGCTGTTGCAGTAACCCTGACGGTCTTTGATGTTCAGCCTTCACCTTGGCGCAAGTCAAACATTCGCTAACGTACAAAGCTACATCTTTCTTCATTCCTGGCCACCAATACATATCTCTCATGTCCCGATACATCTTATCGGATCCTGGGTGTATCGAATACCTCGACGTATGAGCTTCATCTAAAATCACCTTCCTTGTATCGCCAAACAACGGAACCCAGATTCTATCCAAGTAATACTTGCAACCATCTCCTCTTTCTTCCATGTACTGATCCATAGTATGTAAATTTTCTTCAACCAACCTTTCTTCCTTTACGGCCTCTGTTTGTGCTACTCGAATTCTATCTCTAAGGGTTGTCTGAATAGTTATGCTCATTGCCCTTACTCTCTTAGGTTTTAGCCTCTCCTTCCTACTTAGAGCATCCGCCACCACATTGGCCTTTCCAGGGTGATACTTAATCTCACAATCATAATCACTAAATAACTCCAACCACCACCTCTGCCTCATGTTTAAATCTTTCTGATCGAAGATGTGCTGCAAGCTTTTGTGATCTGTATAGATCACACTTCTTGTCCCATACAAGTAATGTCTCCATATCTTAAGAGCAAAGACTACAGCTCCTAGTTCCAAGTCGTGTGTGGTGTAATTCTTCTCATGGTTTTTCAATTGTCGTGATGCATAAGCTATGACCTTGTCTCGCTGCATAAGAACACATCCTAAACCCTGGTTGGACGCATCACAGTAAACCACAAAAGCTTCCACCCCTTCTGGTAAGGACAAGATAGGTGCATTACACAACCTATCCTTTAGTGTCTGAAACGCCGGTTCTTGCTCTTCGCCCCATTCATACTTCTGATTCTTTTGGGTCAACAATGTCAAAGGCTTTGATATTCTAGAGAAATTCTCTATAAATCTCCTGTAATATCCTGCCAAGCCTAAGAATGACCTTATTTCTGACGGTGTAGTAGGTGTCTTCCAATCCTTCACTGCTTGAATCTTCTTTGGGTCTACGTGTACCCATCATTATCGATTACATGCCCCAGAAATTGTACTTCATGCAGCCAAAATTCACACTTGGAGAACTTCCCATAAAGTTTCTCCTTCCTGAGCAGCTCCAATACCGATCTCAAATGTTGGTTATGCTCCTCCTCCGTCTTAGAGTAGATAAGTATGTCATCAATGAAGACTATGACATATTTATCTAGATATGGCTTGCACACTCGGTTCATTAGGTCCATGAACACTGCTGGCGCGTTTGTCAATCCAAATGGCATAACGGTGAATTCAAAGTGTCCATACCTTGTTCTGAACGCGGTCTTTTGTATGTCCTCCTCACAGACCCTTAGTTGGTGATAACCGGACCTAAGGTCAATTTTTGAGAAGTACCTTGCTCCTTGCAGCTGATCAAATAAATCGTCAATCCTTGGGAGAGGATAACGGTTCTTAATGGTTAGCTTGTTCAACTCCCGATAATCGATACACATTCGGAAAGATCCATCCTTCTTCTTGACAAATAGCACCGGCGCTCCCCATGGAGAAGAACTTGGTCGAATGAAACCCTTATCCTGTAA
Organism: Glebionis coronaria; assembly: GCA_025667525.1. Classification (NCBI taxonomy): domain Eukaryota; kingdom Viridiplantae; phylum Streptophyta; class Magnoliopsida; order Asterales; family Asteraceae; genus Glebionis; species Glebionis coronaria. The sequence goes on along the minus strand of CM046875.1, from coordinate 484,125,044 downwards.
TTCCTTAAGTTGCTCGGCTAATTCTTGCATCTCTGACGGTGCTAGACGATATGGTGACTTCGCTACGGGTATTGCCCCGGGTACTAAGTCAATCTTAAACTCTACTTGTCTCACCGGTGGTAACCCCATCAAGTCATCCGGGAATACATCGGCGAACTCTCTTACTACTCGAATCTTATTGATTTGTGGCTCATCATCCTTGGCATTCATAAGGGACCTGGTCTTCTTCTCATTCCTTTCTCCATACACGTATAACACCTTCTTATCACCTATGGGTATCTTAACAATCTTTTCATGACACATTAGCTCAGCCCTATGCTTCGATAACCAATCCATCCCAATGATTACATCGAAGCTCCCATGTCCTAGAAAGAATAAGACTACGAGCTCAAGACAAGCATAGTATGCTAGGTTTATTTTATTATTGTAACTTGGGTGACGCCCTTGTTTGAAGTGACCTCCCTTAGGGGGAGATTGTTGGAAATACGTTTTTACGTATTTAGGAAGATTCGGTCACTCCGACAATATATTAAGTAGTAGCTCGTAGTCTAGATATCTTTTAATATATATATAACAAGGAAAGGCCTAGTCCATGTTATGTATGGACGGCCCAAATGTAAGCCCAAGCCCATTTATGGGCTTGGTATATAAACCCTCTCCTTTGATGGAGAGGGTGGTGGTTTTTCATAATTTACACATAGTTATCTTTTACTTTCTCTCTCTAAAAGTGTGTGAACTCCATCATCTCTCTATCTCTTTCTCTCTCTAAAACATAAGCAAGATTTACATATCCTACAGGTTCCATATCGATATGGAGCGACGCGACTTGCTATAGAGTCGCGTACAGTGGACGTGAAACCATGATTTTCAAAGTTTTGAAGAAAAATAAGACTCTTTCAAAATTTTGCAAATCTTGTATTTTTACCTCTTTTAGTACTAGAATATGCTAGGGTTGCATAAAAGCAACACACTCACAAAGAGTGTCTTGACAAAGGGTGACAAAATATTTAGATAACATTTTGATCCAATTTTAAGTCAAGTTTTAGAGGTTGTGATAGATTTAGGTTCAATTTTAAATAAATTAAAGTTGATTAATGTAACCATATAGGTTGAAACACATAAAACTAAATCCATAAAACATCTTCATGAAAAACTCATGAAGGAAAGGAAATACAAGAAAAAAATAACAACTAACTAATACAAAGTTAGCTTAAACTAGTTCTTGATAGCATAGTCTTCTTTGTCTTGACTTTCTTTAAAAATAATTGATTTTAAAAATCATCATTCATCTGCTAGGAGGAGGAGGCATGAAAAACAAGGTAAGCAAGAAACCTTGCAACCTCCTATGGAGACCAAACATCTCCATCCTTAGGTTTTGAATGATAGGGTTGTTATAGAGGTAACATGGAAAATTAGTGCCACGAGCTTCTAGAAAACCAAAGAAGTAAAGATCACCCATGAAGTGAGAAATAGGAATGCCCAAAAGATGAGCATTAGTGTTTGAGGTAGAAGGAGGTGGTGGAGGCATAGTGTCTAAAGGTGATATGGGTGAATTGGGTGGAGTGAAAGGAGAGGTAATCATAGGCTCAACTACAAAGGGGATGCTTTGTAGAGGTTGAGGTTGAGTATTCACATCCAAGAGAGGAATAGGAGTGAAAGGTGAGGACAACTCATTCATTCTTGGTTGAAATGAAGAGGAGGTAGAACCATGTGAGTGGTTGGTACCATGAGTTGAGTTGGTCTTGCATGGAGCAAGAGATGGTGAAAGTGATGAAGAAATGAGAATATGAGAAGTCTCATTCTTGGGTGTATAGAAAGATGAAGAACCAAGTTTGGTAACTTAATCTTGATCTTAAGGTTTCATTTGGAAGAGGAAATTTTGGGAGAGTTGGATGTTCTAGTGGACACCATGGTTGTGAGTTTAGGTTTAGAGAGAAGTTGAAGGGATGAAGAACACAATCAACAAGAGAGGGTTTAAGAAGAGGAAGGTATGATCCAAACTAGTAATGGGTTAAAATCATTTTAGGTGAATAATGAAATTAGGTAGCCTAGTTTAGGAAAGTATAGGTTTTTGCAAAAAATTTATCAATGTTTACACAGATTAAGGAAAATAGTGTAAAGCAAAGATTATGTCGAAATAGTTGTTGGCGGTTCCTTATGTATGGCCGCGGTTCGATATCGATAAAAAACCACGGGGAGGATAAAGAACCGCCACCAGGGGGTTCGAAAAAGTGCACTTCCAGAAACTTTTGCTAGCCCAGATTTTGCACAAAGGTTTATCAAGCCAAAGTGAACTATTAATCAAGATCTAGGAAGCTAACTCACACATAAGATGCACAAAGCTATGTAAATCGAAAGATCGATCACATAGGCAATTAGGATTAAAGTACTAAGTAATCCAAACACATATCATTACTTAATAAATATAACATCCTAAAAAATAAAGATAAAGGAAATAATGTTCAACAATCCAAACATGTTCACAAACATGTTAACCATGATAAACCAAAGCTTCATTTCTTCTTTTTGCCAAGTACCTTGATCAATTTTCTTATGCTCTTGAACGATCCTCTTGACTCCACTCGATGATCATAAAACTCACCTTGGGTTTTAAGATTAGCACGATATACATCCTCAAGACCAAAGTTATCCGGAAGTCTACTAGTGGCAAAGTGAGGATGAGGGATAATTTCGTCTAACCCGTCTATGAAAGTGTCCATGGATGGGTGGGAATCACTCGAAGAGCCAACATGAGTACTAGTGCCTACGCCACCATCATCACTTGGTGACATATCAAAGTTCTCATCATCGGACTTTTGTGGATCGTACTTTCTCGAACCTCGATCACTTCTAGTCTTTGGTGGTTGTACCTATTGAATAGGTAGCATAACTCGTTTGACCGATCGAAAGCGAGTAATATCAATGTCGGGATAGTCTTCATAAACCTTCTTAAGAAGGCGAGTAAGGAGCATGGCATAGGGAATGTTTGTTTTGGGTTTGGAAAGAGAATAAGTGATTCGTCGAGCGATAAAATATGCGAGATTGTAGTTGGCGTAGGTAGCGATGCAACATAACATGTGCGTCATACACGCCGGAATATGATCCCGGTTTCCACCAAGACAAAACACATTTTCTCTAAGGATGTCGGCCCATCGGACCATACAATCATTAAGGTCGCTTAAGAGAACCTCAGCGTTTCACCTGACGCTTGTTAGAGTGGAGGCTTCTTACAACGTTTCCACTACGCTCTTTACAAATGACATCAAGGATGAAGTCAAGGTCAATCTCTTCATTTTCACTTGGAGCACAGTCGAAGGGTTCAAGGAGATAATCAAGCTTCCATTTATCCGTAAATCGACAAGTGCCTCTAAATGGAACACAAAGAGCTTGACCAAAGTCTTCAAGAGAAAGTTTAATGAATCGACCATCAATGATGAACCTAACATATACTCTACCATTATCATAAACGAGAGAATAGGTGCTAAAGAACTCCAAAAGAAATTCGCGATATATATCCTCCTTGATGTTCAACAAACAATCAAACCCGATTTGTCCGAACATTGACTGAGTATATATGTAGCCCTCAATATCATTTTGGAAAACTCTACCCTCGTGAAAACAACGATTTTGGAGTGAGGAGTAGGTATTGGCAAGTTGTGGGGAAGGACACATTTCGGCTAGGTTTGGCATATATTTTTTAGTACGTTGGTGATCTTGTTGATATTCCGAAGGCATGATTTAGTACCTAAATACAACAAATAAAAGTATTTTTCCAATCACTCATATGTTGAACAAAAACCAAAAATCAAAAGGATGAGAATGTGTTTCATCAATTTCTTGACAAAAAAAGATTAATCCTTATCATTCCCATGTTCACAATGTTCCTAATTCATCATTGACAATTACATATTAATCATGTAAAATCAACAATGAACTAGAACATTGGTTTTTCAAAACAAGGTTTTTAGGTAAGCATTTAACAATGCCATTACCAACTTGTTCATGGGTTCATATCAATTCCATCAATTAACCAAAATTATTTAGTCAAAATTCGGATTGTTCTACAAGTGGGTTTTAGTGAAATCTCAATGAATATGAACCTAAGGAATCATAGCAAGATTACTATGTCAACTCTTATTCCTAGTAAGGTTCTTGATTCAATATCAATTTCAAAAATCCCCAAATATGAATGTATGAACCCTAGAACAAGTTAGATGAAACTAAAAGAAATAACTTACAATTAATTGATCTTGGATGAAGGGTGAGTGAAAACCACAAATTGCAAGCAATTAATCTTGAGTAATTGAAGGTTTTGAAAGATCAACAATGGTGGAAAATGGAGAAAACTGTCGCTCTATTGGAGAAGAGAGAGAAGGTTTGTTTGAAAAATGAATTTTATAAAAAGTCTGGCACTTTAGTCGCAAGAACTGACCGCGAGTCCTTATCGATATGGAACCGCGCATTTGAGTCGCGACAGATAAAGAACCGCCTACAGTGGCGAGTTTTTATTAAATAAAATCAAAGAATTTTTCAAAACCAGATTTTTCTAAAATCCTTAAAATATGTCTCAAGCCTTTTGGAAATCATTAGATCACTTCAACACTAAGTAATAATACCTTTATGAAGGATTACGAGTTGAATCGAGATAGAAAAAGACCGAAGCGGACAAACGATTACTGGTAGTAAAGAAGCAAAGAAGAGAGAAGTCAAGGGGAGTGAATCAAGACTAAGAACAACGCTCAAGAGACAAACGAAAATCTTTAAATTGAGGAGACGAAGAGCTTGTGTCATATATAGTGGTTTAAGACGTGCCTTTCCGGCGAAAGTCTAAACGGCTTTGGTAATGAATTATACCAAGCAATTTTGATAGAATAAGATCACTTTCAAGAATAATCTTACTCAACTTCAAAATGTGAGCAAAGTATAGATTCACTTTCTCTCCCACATGATCGGACAATTATTATTGCTAGGATTTACAATAACAATATTCTTAGAATATTTCAATTCCAAATGTGTAAAATCCAACTACAAGTTGTGAAGTAGTTTGGTATCTCAAAGGATTCATCAATCATCCTAGAGATGAGCTCAATGCACAAGTTACACATGACATAGGGCCTACTAACCATAAGGGTGCAAACCATGGAAATCATGCTTGATACTTTAAGCTACTACTAACTCACTCTACATCCCCATAGTAAGTCTTTTTTTTTGGTAACCGTGATTTACATCCCCATAGTAAGTTAAGTATCCAAGCAATGAAGGTTTGAGAGAGTAAAAGAAAAGAATCACAAACCACAAATAAATGTCAAGGCAAGGATGCCAAGAATAAGCACATAGTCAATTAATGATCAAAAGAATGATCAATAGGGCGTGTGGAAGAACGAAAATGTACCTTAGCCACAAAGTGCATTCCAAGCTTTCAAGGAACCAATGCAAAGCCCAACCATGACTAAAGTGACTACTAAGTCTTCAAGGACTAGTATCACTCCTATCCATCTTGATATCATCATTCAATGATGTTAGAAATCAAAGAAGATGAGTCTTCTACAAGTGTAAGTGACTCAATCCACAATCAATAGAGTGATTGATCTTCATGAGTACCTACACATAACAAGATGCAAACTTGTAGATACATTTCAAGAGTAAATCTAAAATGCATAAATAATACTAATCTAAATGAGATGCTATATTACCAATTAAAAGGCCTATTTTCAATAAAAATAGTTTTGACCAAAGAAAAAAACTTTAGTACAACTTAACCTTCTAATTTGAGGAGACCATGGATCGATCCAAGTTTTAAAGTATAATATACTTCAAAGATCTTGTGTGACCATCACTCTGATACCAGTTGTAGAAACTAGAAGGGGGGGGGGGGGGGGGGGTTGAATAGTTTCTCTTGGATTTATCTCCTAATTAAAATTCCTTTCAATTAGGTAAGTACCAAAGCTATCTTTTACTTGAAAGCTAGTTGCATAATGATTAGGTATAATTCTAATGCATTAACAATGACAAGTAGTAAGTGTAATGATGATGAAGGTAAGTAAATAGTAAGGAAAGAAATAACCTAGTAGGAAGACACCAAGATTTATAGTGGTTCGGCAACGAAGCTCTATCCTCGTTCCTACTCCACTCCTCGAGTATACCTACTCGAGATTTCCACTATATCCACAAGCTCCCTTCTTGGCGGAGAAAACCTTACAACGTCGCTTACATTATTTTTCGACACTAAGCTAAATGCCGAGACCTAATCTTAGATAGGACCAATCTACACAACGTCGCCCACTTCACCATTTAGCGACACAAGGCTAGATGTCGAGTTCTAATCGAAAGATAGAACCAAACTTCACAACATTGCCTACTTCACCATTTTGCGACACAAGGCTAGATGTCGAGTTCTAATCCAAAGCTAGAACCAATCTTCACGACTCTTCACTTTGAAGCTAAGTGAGAACTTCACACAACACAACTACACATCACTTTATAGTTTAGTGAGAACTTACAAGACACAACCACATCACTTTATAGTTTAGTGAGAACTTACACAACTTATTACAACTCAACTAAACATATCCAATTACACACATGGAACTTGGATCTACACAACACAAATCCAAGCACACACATATGCAAAGAATTTACACAACACTAATCCAAGTATTCACAAATAGATTGCATGAACACAACTAGTCCAAGTATTCAAAAATACATTGGATCCACACAAGACACAAATAAACAAATGATAAACATGACTAGATCTTTAGGAGATGATGATCTTCATCAAGGCTTCATATTTAATCATATCACAAGTGTGTGAGTGATCTTCTCTTTGGACAAGGTAAAGAAGGAGATCAAGAGGATAATCATAAGTAAACATACTTAACACATTAAGTGATCATTTACAAATGATTAGGATTAGAAAGGAGAAAGAAGGCTGAAAGAGATGTCCAAAAAGGGTTATGGAAAATGCAGATTTGATCCACTATTTATAGGAGACAAAAACCAACGGCTAGATGAGCGCGGTTCTTTATCTCCCTAGGCGGTTCCTTATCGATAAAGAACCACATAGGTACTTAAAGAACCGCGGATGTAGACTCCGCTCCTTTTTGTCTTTTAGTGGGGAAGGAATATGTGAGGCATAAAACCTTCAAAGGATATTCTTATGGCATTTGGAATATACCATATTAAAATTACATTTCATTTTAATAAAACATTTTTTTTAAAATAAAGTTTATTAAAAATCTTTTGTCACATTTGACAACAGTGAGTTTTAAGGCTAATCACTTTTATAATCACTAAGCATGATTAAGATATGTTAGTGTAATGATTATTACCTTGATGATAACGTTTGTTAGATAATTCGTTTTACGATTATATTTTATGCTAAATGTCTTTGTAATTTGTCGTGATCAAAACTAAGAAAGATTAGTTAGCACTAACAATGTTTTTAGGCATTGCTTTGCATTGACAGAATCCATTACCTTTTAACAAACAGTGCGTATATTTATCAATCTCATTGATTGATATCTACACCCCTCAAACAAATAGACCTCTAAAGTCACAATTATAATTATTTTCCCTTAAAAATCTTGTTGATATACTCAATTAATTTACTAGTATATTTAAATCCATCAACATTGCGTCTGTATAAGACAATCGATGTCTACAAATTCAAAAGGTCAAAAAATTCCAGAGTATGTTAATAAATAGGGTTAAGACCACAAATAGCCCATGAACTTTCAAAGAAAACCCATGTTTAGCTATTTACTTTTTAAAATACCATTATTACCTACCAAACTCTACAATGGCCGTCTATTATCACCCATTAAATTTACATTTTATTTATGAACCGGTTTTCACTGGTAAAAATGGACATGTAATATTTTTTTATTTATCTTTTTTTATACCCGTTGTTTTATATATGTTTTCTCCAAATCATAAACACTTATTACTTCTTTCATCTCTAACCTAACCTTAATTCTACAAAACCCTAATTCAACAATTAAGTAATGTAATTACAATAGGTCCAGTTAGCAAGATTCTACAATGCTATTGACATCTTTTCAAACCCAACACTCTAAGTTAAAGGTCTTGATCACACTTTGATAGGCTGATGATGATTGTTATAGTTTCCTTCTGGAGGGTTCTCAAAAGACTGTTGCAATTAGGCAACAAAGAAAGGTGGCTGTAAGGATTTTGTGGCTGAAATATGAACTCATGATGGTTTGATAACGATAGTATGTGAGCCTAATATGTATCAACAAGACCCCATAAATAAGACGCATGTGAGCTATATTAAGGCTCCAAGTAATAAACTTCTTATTGTTGGTAGCAAATGTAGGAAAAGGTGAATTTGTTCTCGAGGTTAGTACTACTTGTGGTGATATCTTTGTGATCATTTAGATTGGTCAGGCTTGGGAAGGAAAGACAGGGGTCGGGTGCCTGATATACGGGAAGCACAACAACCGAATACAATAATTGTGTCTAATTAAGTGCCTCGTACATCACAACAGTAGCTGATTGCAGGTATGATGACACTTTTAACAGTGTCAACGTCATTGAAAGAAGCGTTTATGATCACTTCTACTTTATCACTCAAACACTGATGCTAGATTGCTAGTGCTCCAACCGAATCTGGGCTTTGTGCCCTTTGCCTAATAAACATGTTGTAGAACTTGTTTGGCATCACTAGGCTAATGCATCTCTTTACACTGTTTCATAAAGGCAGGGACCTAACGATGTGACCATAGTTTAATTCAGCAATGTAGATTTTAGAAGTTATAAAGAAACTGAGGGAATAAAAACATATATTAATTAAATTAGATGACCAAATGATGACGTGTCAACAAAGAAACGATAACATGGGTGATAATAGTCGGTCAGGGTAGAGTTTGGTAGGTAATAATGGTATTTAAAAAAGTAAATTGCAAAACATGAGATTTTTTTTAAAGTTCATGGCTATTTGTGGTCTTAACCCTAATATATGTTACTTTGCTTGTTCATTGTATAACACGTACAAAAGATTATTATCTATAAAATCTATGAACACATTGAATGACTTAAAATTTTCTTAATCAATTTCTTTTATCTCTTCACTTAGTTAAAAAACAGAGAGAAAGCAAGATGATGATTTCATTGCTTAATTGGAAATGAGATAGTACAAACGCTTATATATGCGGGAAATAAAAAGACTCCCGCGAACTTTTAAAACTAAAGGCATCCACTATAATGAACCTATTAATAGGTTTATAAAAATTCCACCTCCTCAAGTATCATTAATTCATATCATATTTTAAATTATAAACCTATATCCACTATGAATAAACTTTTTAAGTTTATATTTTTTTTAAACAAGTTATTTCAAACCAACAAAACAAAGATGTGTTACACATTCGAACAGATATACATGAATAGATGTACATGCATATATCAGTGTACATTTTGTTTTAAGACGTCGTGCTAACAAATTTGAACTTGTATTTGATCCAAATTGAGATAATTCGCGTCTTGGCGGGGCGAAATTGAGTCTCTTTTTACTCAAGTTGTAAAGAACAGACTCTAAAAATCCTAAACATAGACTGTGATAATGACTTATGTTATGTCGGACTGGATTCGATCAAGTATGACTTATGTTTTCTGATGCTTTAGTGTGGATGTGCAGCAAGTTAACTTCTCTAAGCTAGGAACCAACACGCCATGGAGATATTATAGTACCTATAACCTCGTGAGTCTCATAATTGAGGTTTTCTGGTTTGAGGGTTCGGGGAGTTTAACAGATTCATTAACGACTTCTTTGAATCCATCACTGAAGATCAGATAAAATGATTCAAGACAAGTGAGTATGTGAGATGGAATGCTTAAAAGATAGATATATCGAACAGTTTAAATAGAGAAGACACTAGGCATATGCCACTTTCTAACTGATTGTTGTGAACGTTTGCATTTCAACGGCTATATTGGTAATTTTAGGAATTCCACAATCACCATTCAAATGTCATTAACTATTTAGCTAAAAAGAAAAATAAAAAAGAAATGATAAATATAGTTTAGACCTCTTTGTAATTGTAACACCCGTTCCGAGAAGAGACAAAGTGCTAATAATATGGTGTCACATCAGAAACATAATATTTTAAAAGATCTAAATTGAAACTTTATTAAAACTTTATAATACTCAAAATAATACTTTAGAAATAGAAATCCCCAAAATAACAGGTCCAGAATGAAAATGCATCAAATCATAAAATGTCTTAAAGGTTTTATTAAACACTCGGGTGACTCTAAGTGCACTCATCCAACTCTCAACACCCAGACTCCCGCTTAATACCTGCCACATGGAAAAAGAAACGACTGAGCATAACGCCTAATGAACGGATATAACAAATAGATGCACAAGTGAAGGAAATATAACGGAAGCAATGGAACATAATTAACAAAAGGTTATGATGAGTACAAAGAGAGTGAAAGAAAAGGTATAGGAATGCCCACGAGCTCATATAACATATCACATATCATACCAAATCAAACAGTCAGATAGATGTACATGGGTATCTACTCCGATATACCAGAAGCGATGTGGGGCATATAGCATATACCACCCACTCACTAAATCATATCTAAAATTTCTAAAACCTAAAATCCTATGATTCATCCATATGCCCCCTGCAAAATCTAAAATAACACATATACTAGCTCATGACTAGCATATGCCCTTACAAAATATATATCCAAATTCGGCCAATCCAAAAAGGGAATGCCAGGGTCTAATCACACCACCCCAGATAGTGTCATGTCATTGGTGCATCAATCGACATGGTTATGGTACCTCCATTACTAGTTACAAAATATGGCTCGGACATAAGGGTTTAAAATCGAAGGTCGTAACAAAGCATATATCATAATTGGTCCAAAAGAAGTATATGAATCAAAAACAACTCAAAGGGTTATAACAAATCAAAGGATTAGTGAATCATATCCAAAGAACAAATAAACATATGGGGAACATAGCAAAGGCTTAGAAATGATTAAAAGAGAAAGGATTCAAAAGGGTAAGAGAAGGGTTCTTGCTGAAAGAACCGAATATCCGTACAAACGAATAATGAGAGAGTAGATGTATCGATACAATCAATCAAATAAATGAAAGGAACCAATAATCACAATAGTAGAGAGATAGGGATATCCGTACCTTGTTGCCAGATCAAACAAAAACCCGTACAAAACGGAGGGAATCCTAATCTCGTGTCACAAAAGATAAGATATGTATATGATGATGGAATCACCACAACAACAAGAATTACAAAGGTGGAGGAAAGATGAACAAGAACACTACACCAAAAGCACAAAAACTTGAATAAAACACCAAAACCTTCAACAACTTCTTCTTGAAACCTCCATGGATGAACACCAACTTTTGGAATAAGATTTTTGAGAGAAAATGGTAAGGAATACAAAAAAAAACGTTTGATATGAGTAGGGATGGGGAGACACAATATTTTCCATCTTCTTAAAAAGATTACACAACATTTGCTAAAAACATTTTACACTTCATTTCTAAAATAGGTAGCTTCAAAAATAAAAGATTTTGGTGTAAATACACCCCTAAAACCGAATTTTATATAAAACATATGATTTACTATTTATTTGTTTCTAAAACTAATTATCTTAGGTTATATTTCAATTATTTTCAAAAATTCATAACCTAAGGTTTAATTATTCAAATTTGTTTATTAATTCAAAACTTATAATCCAAATAATATGAAATGAAATGAATACCATATTTTCAAAATGAAATGAAATGAGAATTTCATACTTTCAAAATTCGGGTTTTACATCTCTTCCCCTCTAAAAAGAAAATTTCGTCCTTGAAATTAAAGTAGTATTACGGGTTTTATAATTCTTGCCCTCTAAAAATAAATTTCGGCCGTGAAATTGCACTAATACGGTTAAACAATCACGAATACAAAAATGCACGAGTCGGATCAAACGAATACGAACCACATATAGCGCACATATAACATTTATGGAAGTCTCCCAACGGATCAAAACTTTACGAACACGATTTAGGTGTCAGAAAGGAAAGGATCGATAAATACGAACTCGAATACGTCAGTAGGTCGCAAAATAATTTATCCGGAACGAAAATATGCCAACGGAAAGAATAACTGAACGCGTCTCCCAAAATCAAATCGAATAAATACCGTCAGATCGGTCAAAAAATTTCAGAATAATACCTTATACGTTAGTCGAATCGTCACGCCTTTGAGTAGCATCCCGCTCATCGTCTCTACGTCTTTTATCATCGCTTCCACCATTTTTCGGAAAATATCTCATTATACGATTTGTCAAACCACCAACAAAACAGTAGTGAATCGCGATGGTAGAAAGCTTATTAAATGCTCGTCGCGATGGTATATTTTTTTTCGTTTAACGCTTAACGGTCTAAGAGATATTTAAATTATAAAAATAATTGAAATAATTAAATACTTTTAATTTTATCCATTGGATAGGGTAAAGATGGATGGTGAGGACGAGTCGTTTATATATAAGATAAATATGATATCTAAAATAACTCTCAGTTTAATGAATAAACTTTAAATTTTACAAGTCATGATATAAATTTAAAATTTTTTCTTTTACAACAGTATAAAAAATCTACCTAAATAATTTGATAAAATAATAATTTTTTTATCATTTAACTCATTGTGATGCTCTTATAAAACTATTTTCTTTGTGTCGGTGCTTATTCTCTTGTAACATACTAACATACACATCGATCAAATGGACACAACTCTCAGAACAGGGGAGCGGTCGACTGTTAAGTCTCGTGCCAAACTACCAGCCTAAAAAATGGGTTGGCTTATCACATCGTGTCTTGTGTCAAACATTCTCGTGCCAAACTTTTCAACTTGAGTGTTAAGTATTTTTTTTCTTATTATTAATTTTTTTAATAATAAAGTGGATATTTATAGGTTTATTATACTATTTTTTTATTTTATTTTTTGACATTACATTTTAAATCTCAATCATTACTGCAGAGAATGTGGTGTCAAAAAATTCTTTATCGTACATGATACTTTTATCATCAACTTTAAGCCCCAACGTTAGCGTTACAGTTCAAACCGTATCAAATCAGACCTATCAATAAAAAAATATATGTACGTTTTGCCTTTTAAGTGTGAAAGACATATTTCTTTCTGAGATATTAATGGTTTGTTTAATTGGACATAATTAGAGCCATTTTAAAGCTGGTTATGTCGATAATCGCCTCTTTGCAGGCAACAAGAGCCATGTGTTCTAGGTGAAAATATCAAAATGACAATTTTGAGTCCTAAAAGGTTAACACTTTAATGTGCGAGTTATTTAGGCGTATAACAAACGTCATTTTTGAACCAACAATGTATGCTACATTGCAACGCATGGACATAATCGTTTATGAAGTCTTAATTCAAAAGAATTTTAAGAAATGGACGTTGAATATAATAAAGCAACCTAGTACTTATGTTTAGGCTCGAAGGTACGTGTTGAACAGCTACACATCTTTTACACCATTTCCAATTGTTTTTCGTCGTCATGTAATTTTAGTTTAAGAATAACATCAATTATTTTTCAACATATATTTTGTTGGGTTATTTATACAGGGTTGGATCACTTGAAAATTCTATTTCTATGAAGACAGATGCGAGTATTTTAGAACAGGAAATGAAATGATATGTTTTTGGGTCTACAAAAAACATGTATTCGCTGATATGTCTTATTTTGGTGGATTGCATGTATGGTGTAGTTAAATGTTTGTAACAATTACCTTGTAAATGACAAAATAGACAACAAAGACTCCGTGGCCCAATGGATAAGGCGCTGGTCTACGAAACCAGAGATTCTGGGTTCGATCCCCAGCGGAGTCGCGTGTTATTTTGCGATGACAATTCCCTTTTTAGTGGAAAATATTTTTTTCTAATTGCATAAATATTAGTTGTATGCTTTAAAATTTTAAGAAAAATATTATGCTACCTAAGTTCTTTTTAGAGGGTTAGATGTCGTAGTACTAAATCAACACCATTAGCAAAAAAATACAACTACATTAACGTCACATCAGTATAACAACAAATCAACACCAACCTTTCTAATCATAACACCAAACCAACATCACTTTTCTTTTTTTTTCTTTATAAAAGCACCTCAACAATTATTTCATTTTTTTCAACAAACTAATCTTTTCATTTATAATTAAAATACAAATTACGTTAAAAATAAAAACACATTACGAACTAAAAAAATTAAAATACTTGAGTTATATATGACCTTTAGAATTATAAATTTTGGGGGAAAAAATACATTCGGGTTTAAAAATATGCATTGGGATTTAAAAATATGCATGAGGCTTTAAAAATATGCATTTGAGCTTTAAATAAAGGGCAAATGACTTAAAAATGCATCTAACTTGACACTTTTTTGCGTTTTGTGTAGCCATCTTTTTTTTTTCCTATTATATCATCAAACTTTCAAAAGTCGGTCATTGTGTGTATTTTGTCACAATTTTACCATGTAAAATGACCATTTTACCCTTCAAAATTTCAAAAAAGTAAGGGTAAAATGGTCACAAAATACACAGAATGATCGACTTTTGAAAGTTTGATGATATAATAGGAAAAAAAAAGATGGCTACACAAAACGCAAAAAAGTGTCAAATTAGATGCATTTTTAAGTCATTTGCCCTTAAATAAATAAAACGTACTAGGAATTTTTTTTTATCGCCAGCCTTCATCCTATCTTATTCATCTCGCCCCCAACATGCAACTTCAATGGTAGCAAATGGCAAATAATGATGACAAAGAACGCCAGTAAATGGCAAACACGAAACATTGAGAAGGTAAATATATTTTCTTTTTTTTTTATAATTTCTAACTCAAACGCGCATAACACTGGGCAACGCTGTTGCCGACGTTATGTCAACGAGCCCTCTTCATAATGTATATGTCTAGTGCCTTATAGATGTTTGTATAACAAAAAATAACACAAATATCCTTTTGCCTTTACTTGCGTTGTAGACACAACCCCTAAATAAGTGCAAAAAATGTCCCTACTCCTATTTGCGATTACATAAACAGTCTTTGAATTAAATCACGTCTCGCAGCGGAACCCGGGTAAAATTTGTCGTCATAAGTATATTTTTAGGTTACTAACTTCTGATTTCCTTTGTTAAATTCTGAAGTACAAAAGTTCGTGTGAGCTTGCAGACGTTGGCCACAACATGTTTCTGTTTTCTTTTTGTCTATGGGCCCAAAGTAATGGTTAGGGCTAGCCCGTTTAATCCGGCCTAAATGCGGTTGAGAGTGTTTCGTTTGTTGCAACAAATGAATTCGGCCTAAAAAGGAATTGTATTGTTTTGACATAACATATGAAAATGCAATCAGTGCATAAGATGTGAAAATTTAATTCATAGTGATTATATTCCATCAGAATGTTGACCAAAAGAGACGTATACGTGAACCCATCATAACTTTTTATTACCTCAAGCCAAGATATTTTTTGTTTTGTTTTAATTATTATTATTTATTTTTAATAAAATAAAGTATACGTTAAATATAGACTCTCATCTTAACATAAACTCAATCAAACAATCTCAATATTTCATTTTTTCATCCATTCATTTTCATCATTTTTTTAAAAATTAAACATCTCACAAACCGTTAATCATTACGCAAACTATACATACCATCGCGACGAGAATTAAATTATTTTTCTAACGAGGGACATATGCATATACTTCCGATGAACTTTTTTTTGTCTGAGAAAATTATATATGATTCGTATCACGAATCATATATGATTTTCTCAGAAAATAAAAGTTGCTCGAAAGTTTATACATGTGACACTCGTTAGAAAGAACATTTAATTCTCGTTGTAATTGTGTATTTTTTGTCGTTTAACGTTTTACAGTTTGTGAGATATATTTTTTTTAAATGTGAGAAATGTGAGTCTTTTAGAAATGAATTAATATGATGTAGGAGCATGAACATGACAACAATCGTTTCACCCCGATTGCTAAACATGAAGATTAATTTAGTTTCTTGTTTTACTTATTTAGTTTACTTATTTATCCAAGACAATTGTAATTAGGAAAATATACTCCTAATCAATCTACAAATAAGACTAAGAAAGTGGGTCTACTCTTTATTTAGGGTGATTTCTTTTCCTATAAGTACTCCTTGTTATTTGCATTGGAGAGACAGTTTTTTTATTTTTATAATAAGAATCCTACGGGAAGTTTTTTCATCGAGTTCTTATATTCGTGTGTGTGACCATATGATTAACGATCTGCATCATTTGGTATCGGAGCTCTTGGTGCTCAAATGGTCGGACGTGGGAGACAAACTCGTAATTCCAATCGTAGAGACGCCGACCGAGGCAACGATGGCAGTCTACGAGACCCGCGTGATGTCGAAATCGAACGCCTTCAACAACGAATTAGAGATCTTGAGATCCAGCAACACGAGTTGCATGATGAAGAAACCGTATCCGAACCTCACGATTGGGATGCAGGGGACGAGGAGGAAGAAAATCCTTTTGGCAGTTTCCGACAAAACTTACGTGGACCAAACCGGGAAGACCCATTGCGCAACATAGGGATGAAAATAGAGATCCCTGAATTCGAAGGGAAGGCACACCCCGATGACTTTATCGATTGGTTGAGTACTGTTGAACGAATCTTTGATTTGCGAGACATACCCGATCATTTAAAGGTAAAGCTCGTGGCCATTAAGCTTCGAAAGTATGCGTCCCTTTGGTGGGACAATGTTAAAAAACAACGTTCGCAACAAAGGAAGTCACGAGTAGAAACATGGTCAAATATGAAGAAATTATTACAAGAAAAATTTCTTCCAGTCAATCACCGTCAAGAAGCCTTCCTAGACTACCATAATTTAACCCATCGAAACACATCAGTTGAAGATTTTATTGCCGAGTTCGATCGACACAGATTGAGATGCGGCGTTGCTGAAGAAGAAGAACAAGTTATTGCTCGTTTTTTAGGTTGTTTACGACCTGATATTTCTGATGTTGTACAACTACAACCCTATTGGTCTTTTGCCGATGTATGTCGACTAGCACTTAAAGTGGAAAAACAGTTAAAGAACAAGGGCAATCCACGGGTCGTTTGACAACAGCACCCACGAAGTCGCCTACAACAAAACCCGACATTCCAAGTACCTCCACAACCCAACGTGCCTTAAGATGTTTCAAATGCCAAGGAATGGGTCATATCGCGAGGGAATGTCCAAACAAACAATTGGTGACGTTGGTTGAAGAAACACCACCTGTTTACGACACCGATAATGGGGAAGAAGACGACGAAGAAGCTGAGGTTGTATATGCTGATCATGTAGAAGCCTTGGTAACACAACGTGTTCTAAATGTGGCGGTGTCGAAAACTGTTGATGATGCATCATGGTTGCGAAATAATATATTTCTAACCAAATGCACATCTAAAGGTAAAGTGTGTAGTGTAATCATCGATGGGGGCAGCTGTGAAAACATGGTGGCAACAAGCATGGTTGAGAAATTAGGTCTTGATGTTCAAGACCATCCGGAACCGTACCAACTTACATGGCTAAAAAAGGGAAACGTCGTCAAGGTTAGTAAACGTTGTCTAGTTCAATTTTCGATTGGAAAAAATATAATGATGACGTGTGGTGTGAGGTAATTCCCATGGACGCATGTCACATTCTGTTAGGAAGACCTTGGCAATACGATCGAAGAACTAAACACGATGGGTTTCGGAATACATATAGTCTTAAAAAAGATGGAATAAATATATGCTAGCACCACTTGACATTCGAGAAGAGCCTACTGATGCACTCATACTTACAAAATCCCAATTTGTGGGTTTAACAAAACTCAACCCACATTCTGTTGTTTTTGATTTAGTAGTTGCAGAAGCAAATGATACTGCACCATCCAATCCAAGTGTTATCCAACCCTTGCTAGCTGAATTTTGAGATGTATTCCCTGAAAATATTTCACCCGGGTTGGCCACTCATGAGGGACATACAACATTGCATCAATTTTGTACCGGGTTCAGTTATTCCTAACAAACCAGCGTATCGCATGAACCCAAAGAAATTTGAAGAATTACATAGACAAGTTAACGACTTACTGGAGAAAGGACTCATACGGGAGAGCATGAGCCTATGCGCTGTACCAGCTTTGTTAGTTCCAAAACATGGCGGTGATTTTCGTATGTGCATTGATAGTAGAGCGGTCAACAAAATAACTGTGAAGTACCGATTTCCCATTCCGCGATTCGATGAATTGATTGATCAATTACATGGGTCAACGGTTTTTTCCAAGATCGATTTGCGAAGTGGGTACCATCAAATCCGCATGCGACCTAGTGATGAATGGAAAACCACATTTAAGACACGTGAGGGCTTATACGAATGGATGGTGATGCCCTTTGGGTTGTCAAATGCACCAAGCACTTTCATGCGTCTTATGAACCAGGTTTTTCAACCCTTTATTGGTCGTTTTGTTGTAGTTTATTTTGATGACATCTGGTTTTTAGCAAGGATACCGAGCAACATTTGTTACACCTTCGACAAAATTTTTCGGTGTTGCGAAAACAGAAGTTATATGCAAATGGGAAAAAGTGTCACTTTCTTACTCCTGAGGTTATCTTTCTTGGCTACTTAGTTTCAGGGGAAGGGATACGGATGGATAATGCAAAGGTTGAAGCGATTACGAGTTGTCCTACGCCCAATTCGATTCATGATATTCGTAGTTTTCTTGGGTTAGCATCTTTTTACCATCGTTTCATTCGAAACTTTAGTAGTCTTATTGCCCCTTTGACGGAATGCATGAAAGGTGGAAAATTTCATTGGACTAAAGAAGCAGGGGACGCATTTGAAGAGTTGAAACAAAGGGTTACAAAAGCACCCATTTTAGCTCTTCCGAATTTTGATGACGTGTTTCAAGTTGAATGTGATGCTTCTGGACTCGGCATAGGCGGTGTGCTAAGCCAAAATCAGCAATCAATAGCATTTTTAGCGAGAAGTTTATGAAGCACGTCGCAAATATTCTACATACGATAACGAATTTTATGCCATTGTACGAAGTTTGGAATATTGGCGTCATTAATTATTGTCTAATGAGTTTATTCTTTTTTTTCTACCACGAAGCTCTCAAATATATCAATGGACAACATAAGCTACAACCTCGTCATGCCAAGTGGGTTGAATTCCTACAAGCATATTCATTCGTTATTAGGCATAAAGCAGGCAAGTCAAATACCGTTGTTGATGCTCTAAGTCGATGACACGTTCTCACTTTTGCACTGAAGGTTCAGGTATGTGGTTTTGATACTTTTCGCGAATTATACCAAGATGATCCAGACTTTAGGAATGTTTGGAGCCGCTGTCAAAATGAGCCTTTTCAAGATTTTTCAAAACATGATGGATACCTCTTTAAGGGTGCTCGCTTATGTGTACATTTGAGTTCATTACGAGATTCAATTATTTTAGAGAGTCACGCGGGGGGTCTTGCGGGTCACTTTGGGAGAGACAAGACATTGGACTTACTCCGTGGTCAGTTTTATTGGCCCAAAATGGAGCGAGATGTTTCAAGAATCATTGCACGATGTCGAGTTTGTCATGTTGCCAAAACTCACCATACTCACGCAAGTTTGTACACTCCATTGCCCGTACCCGAGGCTCCGTGGGAAGATGTTAGTTTGGATTTTGTCATGGGCTTACCTCTAACCCAAAGACAAAAAGATTCAATTCTGGTTGTTGTCGACAGGTTTTCTAAAATGGCTCATTTTGTACCTTGTTCGAAAACATATGACGCGAGCCAAATTGCAAGGTTGTATTTTTCTGAAATTGTTAAGCTCCACGGGGTTCCAAAGACACTAACTTCAGATCGCGATGTCAAATTTGTGAGTCATTTTCGGTGCACGCTTTGGAAACGTATGGGTTCAAAGTTGCAATTTAGTAGCTCCCACCACCCACAGACGGATGGTCAAACCGAGGTTACTAACCGCAGCTTGGGAAATATTTTGCGTAGTCTCATTGGGGATAATCCTAAGCAATGGGAACTTACACTTGCGCAAGCCGAATTTGCATACAATCGCTCAACTAATCGCACAACAGGAATGAGTCCATTCTTGATAGTTTATGGACGCAACCCTTTCACTCCACTTGACTTGACACCACTTCCGCTTATCGAGCATGTGAGCGTTGATGGAGAAGAACAGTCCAACCAAATTAAAGAACTCCACAAAAAAGTGCGTGCTCAGATTATTCGACATAATGAGCAATATCATATTCGAGCCAACAAACATCGAAAACGGGTTGTATACAAAGAAGGTGATCTTGTTTGGATTCATTTACGCAAAGAACGTTTCCCAGCTGGTCGTTTTTGGGAAATTGAAACTACGAGCTGATGGACCGTTTCAGGTTCTCAAAAGAATTAATGACAATGCCTATAAGATCAAGCTTCCTGGTCATTACAATGTTTCAGCCACTTTCAATGTAGCAGATTTGTCACCATTTGATGACTCTAGTGATGAAGAAACAGACTCGAGGGGGAGTGACTTTCAAGATGGGGAGGATGATGCAGGAGCAGGCTCAGGATGGAGTGTTTTTCAAGGTGAGGAGGATGATGCAGGAGCATGAACATGACAACAATCGTTTCACCATGATTGCTAAACATGAAGATTTATTTGGTTTCTTGTTTTACTTATTTAGTTTACTTATTTATCCAAGACAATTGTGATTAGGAAAATATACTCCTAATCAATCTACAAATAAGAATAGGAAAGTGGGTTTACTCTTTATTTAGGGTGATTTCTTTTCCTATAAGTACTCCTTGTTATTTGCATTGGAGAGACAGTTTTTTTAGTTTTATAATAAGAATCCCACGGGAAGTTTTTTCATTGAGTTCTTATATTCGTGTGTGTGACCATTTGATTAACGATCCGTATCATAATATAATCTGTTAATTGAGTCTATCATAAATTAAAGGTTTATGTTGATGCAACAATGTAAACACATGGTACTACTTTTTTAATTTTTTTGGCATAATCTATTTAAATTTACCACATCTAAAAAATATGATGCTAAAAAAACTCTCGTGTCAATCTTACGTGACTTTCAATGATACGAAGTTACGAACCGTTAAGCTTGAACTGCTCTCAATACGCTATAAGAAAAATTGACATGCATACATGTGATCATGATTAACATCTTTCCTGATGTTATGTCAAAACAACAAATTTACAATCACTATTTGTGAGATTCACCTATTCAAATATTCTATGTATAACTCGCTGGCATTATTATCCTTTTGTATTTGTAGAACTCGATCTTGTGAAGACTTTTCAACAGGTCATCAGTCCGGTACTATTTTGGCACGAGCATTTTGAACTGCAAAGTCCTTATTATACTTGTCAAAAACAGTACGCAAAACGCATTGTGTCAAGACAAAATGTTAGTTAAAAACCGAAGATCACTCGAGTCCATCATGGCCAATAAAGAACTAGCCCATGATGTTACAATTTCCAAACATCATCATGTCACAATCTTAATAAATTCAACTAAACATCGCTGATATGCATACACACACACGATTACAACGTCGACCTATAAAGTATAAAAGTAAATGTATTATATTGTCTAGAAACGTGTTAAGGGAGAATATTCATTGCAGTGGACGAGATTAGTAGTAATTGGATAAGTAACTGGTCAATTTCGTCACCTTTCGCCGCGTAAAACCAAGAAGACTGTGGGTCCCATCTTACGCAATCAAAACTTCGTGGACTAGAAAAAATATGGGCCCACCATGGGCCATGTCTAATATGATCCAACTTATGTCATAACAATGATTAACCTACTTTATAAGACAAAGTGATAAACACGTCTCTACAAATTCATAATTACCATGTCTCTGTTGTAAAATAACGTTAATTAACAAGGCAAATGTTATTTTGCAAAATTGTTTTTTTCTAAGAAATCAAAAGACTTATCTTAACCCTTCATTCACCTTTCATCCAATAGCTAGGATTAATCTAAGATTTAATTAAGAAAACTTTATTATATGTTTTTTTTTTTAAATGCAAAAAAAATTATTTTTTCGAGCGGAAAACTTTTTTTTTTTTCGAGCAGAAAATTTTTTTTTGCCAAAATTTATTTTTTCTTTTCGACCGGAATTTTTTTTTCGAGCGAAAAAAAATCGAGCGGCAAAAAAAAAAATACACAGTTACCACCGAAATATTATCTAATCATATTGACTCTTATATCTAAATATACTTTATATATATCTTTTTTTAGAACGGCGAGTTAGTAGTTAGTGATTCGAGGTTACAGTGACATCCAATTGGCCAGTATGCAAGCCTCGAACCTTCTCCTTAGGGGATAAACCTCACTCCTGCTTCATAATTCGGGCCCTAGAAGGTTCTTGGTGAGACTCGAACTCGAGACCTCTCCAAGAATACCTCCCCAAGGTTACCCTTGGTGGCCAACTGAGCTAGCTCAGTTGGTTATACTTTATAGATATCTATATATACTTTATATATATCTAGATATATTTTAGATATATTTTATATATATCTAGATATACTTTTTATATATCCATATATAATTTATATATATCTAGATATACTTTATATATATCTGATCATAATTATTAAATTAACCTTATATTTGGATATAAAGTGATATTAAAAAAGTTTAAAAGGTATATCTAGATAGGGGAGAGTTAAAATAAAAAGACTTTTTTGTGAGAAAAATAAAAAGGATTTTCAGCCATTGATTTAAAATCAATACGTGAGATCAATCCATATTTCTAACTAACTAACTAACCATCTAAACATGATTTTAAAAAAGTTCTCGAAAATTTTTGAAAAAATTCCATAATATCGGATACGTTGGTGCTTAAAAAAGTTGTGAATAAAGTTTTCTTAATTTTAAGTTTTTTACGTTTTTTTAATGCACAAAAAACGAAATGTGATGCACAAAAAGGTGAAATTTGGTGTACAAAATTTTTTTCATGCACAAAATTTTCAAGTTGTTTTAATTTGATGCGGCATCAAATTTTAAAGCAAAAAGTCAAAAGAAGTTGGGCATAAAATGAATTTTTGATGCACAAAAAACGTAAAAAGCCTAAAAAATTATCGTTTTTGTGCATCAAAATTTCATTTTTATGCAATAAAAAAACATAAAAAACTTCGAATTAAAAAAACTTTTTTCACAAAAGTTTTTTACACCAACATACCCGATCTACTAGAATTTTTTCAGAATTTTAGAAAAACCTTTTAAAAATCATATTTAAATGGTTAGTTATAAGTTGGTTAGTTAGTTAGGATTGCGGTTTAATC
Source organism: Glebionis coronaria (assembly GCA_025667525.1). Classification (NCBI taxonomy): domain Eukaryota; kingdom Viridiplantae; phylum Streptophyta; class Magnoliopsida; order Asterales; family Asteraceae; genus Glebionis; species Glebionis coronaria. The sequence goes on along the minus strand of CM046875.1, from coordinate 484,101,685 downwards.
TTATCCATTGATTTTAAATCAATGGCTGAAAATCTTTTTTATCCTTCTCACAAAAAAAAAACCTTTTTATTTGATCTCTCCCCTATCTAGATATACTTTATATATATCCAGATATACTTTATATATATCTATATATATTTTTTATATATCTAGATATACTTTGTATATATCTAGATATACTTTATATATATCTGATTATAATTATTAAATTGACCCTTATATCTGGATATAAAGTGACGTTAAAAAGATATATCTATATATACTTTATATATATATACATATATACTTTATACATATCTAGATATGCTTTTTATATATCCAGATATACTTTGTATATATCTAGATATACTTTATATATATCTGATCATAATTATTAAATTGACCCTTATATCTGGATATAAAGTGATATTAAAAAAGTTGAAAAGGTATATCTAGATATATTTAATATATATCTAGATATACTTTATATATATATATATATATATATATATGGATGTAAATAAGAAAATATAATATTTGTAGTTTAGTCCCTCCGCTTTTTTTTCCTAAATAGTTTTGGTTATTTGCAACTTAGTCCCTCTGTTTTTTTTTCCTAGGATCTGGTCTCAACTAATGGATGGCCAGGATTAGTCCCTTGGTTTCCATCAAAATACTAGTTTGTATAATAAACCAACTCAATTAACAATGCGGTGCTATGTGAATGTGTGGGTAGGAATTGGTGTGGTTAAAGTGAGTTGTAAGTAATGATACCTGAAGTCATCACTGTTATCAGAGATGCATCTAGGGTTTTTGGAGGTTAACGAAAACTTGATTGATGCTTGTTGTGTAGTAGAAATTTTTGTAAAATTTTCTGATTTTTCTAAAATGAAAGCGGTTCTAAAACTTTGTATCACATAAATATCATTTAATCCACCAATTTCTTAATCTCTTTACTAGTTTTAATTAACTCATACACTTTACTTTATTATATTTTCTTTATATTAAAAAAAAAGCGATACACCTGATAACTTAGTGTTCTGTGTATGTACTTTGTATAGTTGGTGTCGAAACATAGAATGACATAGCGGTCACTTAGTGATGGTGATAATCATCACAATAGAACTAGCCTTGCTATTTAAAAATATCCGTTTAACATCGTCCCATCATGTTTTTCACAATTGGAAATTCATCGGCTACGTAACTCTCTTTTGTTTTTCTCGCAAAAGATTTTTAATGCATATTTACATTTTAAGTAGATAGATAATCAAATTTCTTCTTCCACGTTGTGTAGTGTACCTAACCTTCAAAATTGTATTAATCCTTTAACTCGTCTTCTTTTTTTTCACGAAGACTACCTTACCAATCCCAACCCAATTCCATCCCGTCATTAGTCCGCACACCTCTATCACCAACCAAAGCAGACATGTTACCCACGCTTATGAAGAATCTAGGGAATTTAACCTAAAATACCGAGCCCATTTGTCTAACGAGAAGTGAATATTACCACAACACCCCAATTTCAATGCAAAAGAAAACTTAAAGTAAACTTCTATTATATCAATGTGTCTTCCCTCTTTAATAATATTACCTCATTGACTCTCTTTCATAACTTTACCCCACCCCCAACAGTAGAGACTTAACCGAATTTTTTTCACATTTTATTGCCTACACAAATAATTTTTTTTATTAGATTGCATCAAACTTTTTCATTCGTATAACTATTCGACATTGGAAACTTATCATCTATTAGTTCTTCTGAACCCTTAAACGAGAAGATTACATTATACTCAATAAGTCACATGTATGATTCCATGGAATCTTAATATAAGGCGAGTTATTTAACCAAATCGTTTAACTCTTTTAACACACCCTGTGTTCTCATACATAGACTACCCAACCAATCCCTAACTAAAATCTACTTGTCATTAGTCCACACACCATGTCACTGTCCAAGCATACTCGTTACCCACACATATAAACAATCTAAGGAATTTATCACGTAACCTAAAATCTTTAATTCATTTATCTAACCAGACTGAATGCCATTACCACACCCTAACTTCAACACAAATAAGGTGTAAACTCAAGTCTTGTTTTATGAATGTCCCTTCCCACTGTAAGATGCAACTCAACTCCTTAGAAAACCGTTAAGGTTGGACGTAATGGTGATCATCATCATCACTGACATACAAGTGCCAACTCATTACAACCTTCTTCATGATCAAGTTAGTGTAATAAAGCGAGCGCGATTACTGAAAAATAATTTCTCACTCAAACATAAAAACAAGCCACAAAAACCATCAAAAAACGCGCACTCACACTCAAATAAAGATAGAAGACTTGTTCAGATTCAACATGACCAACTAATGTAATGGGGGCGCGTCCAAAAGCAGGTCGGTCGAACTTTCAACCATCCATTACGGATGGTCTAAGATAAGTAATTTTTAGAATTAAGGGGCGATGTCATATTATATCAAATAAAACTTGCATAATATCATATTTACCCAAAACATGTTTTAACACTATTGTAAATTATGCATTAAAAACTTGTGTTTTAAAAAAATAGAATACTATATACTCCTTCCGTCCCTAAATAAATGTCAGCTTTGACTTTTTACGGTTTTTCTTGTGCAACTTTAACTTTAAATATTATTTTTTGTGTTATATAATATTTGATGAAAATTACATAAATGAAAAAATCATTTAAAACCCAATCCATCCATATATTTTGTATCAAGTATTATATAACACAAACGTAAATATTTAAGGTCAAAGTTGAACAAGAAAGACTAAAAAAATCAAAGTGAACATTTATTTAAAAACGGGGGAAATAAATTTTAACGAGTATATATGAAATTCTCTCTAAAATATTGATAGACATGTAAGACATCTATGTATCATACTAAACTACTAATATTGCTACTCTTCATCACCCTTTTGATTTCTTTTAACATTAGAATATAACCTTTTATCAATTCTAGTTTTTTCATTTCTTTTATCAATTTAATACTTAGTTAAACTTTATATTTCTATATTTCGATTCGTAACTTTATAAAACAAACAATTGTTTTTTAAAGATGATAAAAAATACCTAATTGTAAACTTAGAGGTATTACTAATGTTTCAAAGATACTGACAACTCATGCCATTATCGGTAAAACTTCTAATGCATATTATCGGTAAAAATCCTATAAATTATAAGTGATATGTTTGTTACATAACATATACATTATTTCAGTATAACTGAAAACACTAGCATTATAAAACAAAAACCGAAAAAATGCATATTAATTATGTAAGTCATATGTAATAATATACTACGATTAAAACCCGAAAAAAATCACTAAATTTAAACCGCAAAACGTGATGCGGTAAAGTTTTTACTTTTATAAAAAATGTAAATATAATTGGGATTCAAAACTGTATCAAATAACACTCTGCACACTCTATAGTATTTACAATGAAAAAAGCTTTTAAAAGTTTTTTGCATTCAATGTCATTATTACTCATTGATGTTTATACCAATAATTTTTGTCAAATAATTGTTGTTTTATAAGTCATTGTAAAAAAGCTATATAAAAAGTTGTAGTTGTAGTAGAAAAAACATTTTCTAAACACTTTTTTAAATAATAAAAACGTATTAGGTGTTTTTCACCTTTTCTTGTTAGAAATGCTCTTGTGAGCGAGGACGAAGCCGGGATCGGGTGCATAAATGTATTTAACTGTAATATAACATAGTAATATAACATAGTAATATAACATAGGTACAAAGTGAATTAAAACGAAAAATAGAAACACATTCTGATAAACTGAATGAATTTTAGATTCTTTTAAGAAAAATTAATATTTAAAAAAAAATTAAAATTAAATCGAAAAAAATTATAAATGTTTCGAGCACTGGTGAGACATCTTGACTCTGCTTGTGAGACGCGGCGCTCTAAGTTTTACTATATCTTTAAACATCGATTAAGGAGACCTAAGTACGGAATAATATTTAATGGGTCATACTATTCGTACCCCTAACCCTTTTCTATCATTAATACCCCCTAATACCCGGTATACTGACAGTAAATGACAGTTTTTTTGTGTTTTTATGTCTCGTATTTTTTCACATTTTATAATTTTAAATTGTAAAACTTTATAATTTCTGTTCCATATTTTTTCAGCAGTTTTACTCATTCTTTTAACAGGATAAGACAGTTTACGGCTCCGTAGTTTTTCTGTTTTACTGCTTTTGACTTATCAAAATTCATAATTTCCGTCCCGATTTTTTTATTTCAAATTTTTATGATATAAATAAAATTTAAAAAATTAAAAAAATTAAAAAAATTTAGGAGTATTACTTGTAAAAAGGAGGGTATGGATAACAACTGCCTGTTTAATACTAACATTTGATTGCTACGCATATCGGTCACCAATGAGATTGACGTTACATGGAGGCGATTACGTTAGTGCATCATTACACGTGTCACATTAATAACCCCATAATTAACATATAAAATTGTAAGTACTAACAACAAATCACATATTTAGCTGACTAATTATGCATTAAACAATCACAAGTAAGTTACTTGTTTTCGAACTTTAGTCAAAAAAAAAACAAAAAAAGTTACTTGTTTTCGAACGGTAAAGAAGGCGGTAAAAACTGCACATAGCAACTAGCGAATCCATTTTGTCAAATTGTCTTGTGGTAACAAATTTGACTAATATTGTTTTTCAATTAAAAGGCGGGATTGTGTTTAAAACTAGATTATTTATTTATTTCATTTTTAAAATGAAAATAAGTTAAAATAAGTATTTTGATAATAAAAAAAAACTTGATTATTTGTGTTTATAAATATCTAAAATAAAATTTTGAAAAAGTAAGTGATGAGTTACTTACTTCATTTTAAAAATGAAGAAAAAAATTTAAAATTGGTCTATTTTAGTCATTTTATTTATCAACTAAACAAATAATCTGTTTGTCAAAAACTAAAAAAATTGATAAACTGATTATTACGATTTCAAACAATATAATCAAATCCAAACACTATTTCTCAAAACCATGTTTTCTAATTGTTGATTATCTGATTATTCATTTTCAAAGAGTATAATCTATTTTCAATAAGCAATCTGAAACATCCTTTAAGCTGGGTTTAAGAAAATGACGGATAGCCACAAATCTAAGATATGATGATTCTTTGATTTGATCAAGTTAAAAAAATACTATGAGCTAGACTTTCAAATATATTTGAGTTGGGCCAGATCCAAAATATTGAAATAAATTCAACAATCGGCATTGCGAAACTTAGAACACTTTGAAAACGATCGCGAAGCTACAAAACCAAAGAAACCCTCTAGGTATGAAAGAAAACAGTAGTAGCAAAACACAATATAATCGACATGTTATATATTAAACCTCAATCGGTAAAAGAAAGAATGTGAAATGGGATAATTATTAACATGACTAAGGGCGGTACGTTTACAGAGTGAATCTCATCCATGGCGCAGGTTAAAGTGAAGCTAATTTATGGCGTCATCCGTGGGACCCTACACTAAACTCTTAACATTACTAAGGGCGGTATGTTTACAGCCAACCAAAAGACGGCTGGCAATTAAACATCAACGTTTGAAGTGCAAATCGCTTTCGCTGACTCAACCCGTGGGAGGACTAGTGGGGCAAACAGCCAGAATGCGGGAGGAAAAGCACCGGTGGTTCAACCTTCCCCATTCACACCCATGTGCTTTCAATGGTCACAGGGATTCCACCCACGATCGAAACACCTCGGGCACCGCAGAAAGAAGCGTGCATGCCATCCGATCACGAGGTATAACCTTAAGAGGACAAGGTGGCCACCCCAGCATCAGGGTCACGCCTCAAAACCTTCATATCCCATAATTACGAATCCCTCATCCCTCTCATGATAAAGAGAATGAGGAACACCCCAAGTGGAGACCTACGGGTCCGCCTTGACTTCGAGAAGGAGGCAGAAGCTATGATAGGATATGTTCCTGACAACAAACGTAGTGGATCAAAGCATAAGCAAATGATGGAAGATCGTCTCAAAAACAACATGTCTCCAAACGGATCACTTATCTCGAGGGGCATGAAGAGGGGGAACTAGTGTCTGACGACTCGAGCTACTCAAGAGAACGGGGAGAGCCGGAAACCCCCGTTAACGACGGGCGGCACACGAGGACCCTTGATAGACTCGGAGCCCCTCAAAGGGAAAGAGACTCATCCCCGGAACCTCAAGATCGAAGGCAATAAAGGATTTGTCGAGGAAAGTCCTAAAAAGGGAGGAGATCCTCGAGCAACAGCTCGTCCAGTTCTGACTCCGACGACCATCATCCTAAGCGTCGTAGGACAAGCTACTCTCCCTCGGATTCCTCTAACTACGAGATGAAACGTCGCAGGCCATCCAGACGATCCCAAAGGCCCAACACTAAATACCTACACCTTCCATGGCGCCACGAAAAAGTTTATGCATTCACGAGACGCATCCGAAACTACTCTGAGGAAAAAACGAGGAGCATGCCGTCGAATGTCAAAAGTTATGACGGAACTACGGATCCCGATGACCACCTGAAGGTCTTCGAGTCACAGGCATGGATTGAGCGTTGTCCATAACCCATGTGGTGTCACATGTTTAATTCCCCCTTGATTGGCAACGCCCATAATTTGTTCGACAAACTCCCGCATCGAAGTATCGATGGATTCAAAGATCTGCGAAAAGCTATCAGAAGAAACTACACGCAGCAGAAGAAATGCGCTAAGAACCCCGTCTCGCTTGCAAGAGTTAAACAAAAACACGGGGAACCTTGGAGGACTTCATGGAACGTGTAACACCTCACTTTTATAAGTGGACCTTTACGTGTATTTATGGCGTGTCGTCAAATCATGCAAGGTAAAATGTACTAAAACATACATGACCAAAAGGGAAAACCAGAATCAAACATCGGTTCCCAAACATAAGCCCAAAATATGAATAAAGTAAATGAAATGAGAAGGACAAGACAAGTGTCCAAATAAGCATAAATATAAAGAGGCAAAAAGAGAAGAAGTCTAAGGCAGCTTTCCTCCTATGCACGTTGATGTTCGTTTGCAAGTCTTAAATTTATATTACAAGGTTTAGACAAAACAAGGGACTAGAAGACAAACACAGACAAGTATACCCTTTCGTTCGTAATATAGCTTTGTAGTGGTAAGACAGGATCGTTCGCTAAGACTTAATTTCGTTTTGGTAATCAATATAATAATTGAATAAAGAAATAGTTGAAATGATATCAATAGTAACAAGTATGACTAATATGGGATAGTTCGTATAAGTTCGTGATGATGGTAATAATGATCGAGATATGTTTATGTAGGTAAAGAGTGATAATCCTTTTTCGTCAAAACGGTGTTTACACAATTTACTTGGGGTTGATTCAAGACTTATGTTTAGTTAAGCGACTAAGCTCAAAACAAGTTGCCAACGATTTCAATATTTTATCAAGTTTCTAAGTGGATCTCTCCAACCAAAGATTCATGACCATAGACAAGTTCTTAAAAACTTATTATAACAATTTGCGTTTCTCAACGCCAAACTATCGTAACAACTCAACTTAGATAAAATATGGTTTATAAAACTAGGTAGTAAAATGGTTCTACAACATTAGCTATAAATCATTTATAAAGGATCATATCATAGCATCATCACTAATTATAGTCACATACCCATATAGTCACAAATATTTTAGCCTAACATAGTAATCAATGTAACAATTGGAAAAGAGTAAGAGAACATCATACTTAGATTGGATTGAATGAACGAGTACACAAGTGTCACGATTGTATCGTTTCTCCAAGAATCGAAGAGTGGAATGCTCTCGTTACAAGTATTTCCCAAAAGTGGATAATACTAAAATTTAACTAAGAAAGCTAAAATACTCGAGCTATGGAGTATTGAGAGAGAGAGGTCTATGTAAAATGAGTAGAAGTGGCCTCTATTTATAGTGTTGTCTGGGGTCAAATGTGCGCCGCACTTCTCCGAAAGTGCACCGCAGTTTGGAGACGAGAATGTGCGTCGCACATCTGAGTTTGTGCGCCGCACTTCTGGGCGATCCAGAATCATCTATCAACAACTTTGGCTTATTTGCATAATTGAGGACTCTTCTTTGTCTATCTTCACTTTGCTTTTTCAAACTTTATATCTGCATATAAAACACAACATATTAAGTATCGGAAGCTCTTATTTATACTACAAAGTGGCATTATAATAAATGTTTGAATATGTATATTTAGGTCGTTATCAAATTCCTCCACACTTAGCTATTGCTTGCCCTCAAGCAATCAAAGCGAGAAAACAAATTCAATTTTTTAAATGCTTTTAAGTGTTGTGAAGTATGATAGGTAAATGATTTAATTTTTATGAATAACAAAAGCAAATGACGGAATAATTTCAGCACCTCACGTGGATAGTGTTTGGATTTTAAGTTCACACAAATGTCACTCACAAACGGTAAATGTAAGATAACACTCAATTAGCACGAATATAAAATAGATAGCTACCATAGGCTTGTACATGACACATAAATATAACCGTTGCGGCGTGAGCACCAGATAAATTTTCAAAGAAGCAAAACATGATAAATGATATGGGTGTAGGATCAAAAAGTATGCCTTTGTCAAAGTCGTAGAACAAACTATACTAGAATAATTGACTCTTTTTCTTTCTTTTTCATTCATCATATTTTTTAAGAAAACATCATAAACTTTATGACTTGACAAGTGGTTAGGCATAATATATAAGATATTGGCATAATGGATAATATAACACATGCGTACAAGTGCCACATATTTTAGTAAGCCAGTGTAGCTTAACTAAAATGATATAATGGTGATTTTATTTTGCCTCTTTTCGAAAATATCTATAAATTAACCTCACTACGGTTTAGTAAATGATGATCAAGCACAAATTTTGAATCATACTAGATTATCGGCTTACACACAAAACAGAGAAACATAAGGTTAAGTTTTTCTCACATATTTGGGTGATGGTTTTTGTGCTTAATTATAATGTCAATCAATGAGATTTTTGCTTTGGTAAAAACTTATTTATTTACAAAACAAGTAAAAACTTATTTATTTACAAAACATATATATTTTTATTATTTTTCAAAAAGATTTTCATGTGGAGAATTTTTTTTTCTATTTGTCACCTCCTCCACACTTAAGTTGAACATCGTCCTCGAGGTGATAACTGATAAAAACATTAAAAATAGGAAAAATGCAAAGGGAAACAAGAACTTCCCGGGGCTTAGTAGAAAATTGCAGGACTTCGAGATATGAATCCAGCTTAGAGCTCCAATTTGCTATTTTCCTGCATGCTATAAAACAAAACAAAACACATGCAATATATACAAGGACGGTTTTATTTATTTACAGGTCCTCCTCCACACTTAAGTTAAAAGGTAGGGGATAAAATACGGATTGCCTTCCGAATAGCGCTAACTTTAGAGTCTTCAGCCAGACTCGGCTACTCGGATCTATTTTAAGAAGAAAGGAATTTCTTCTCCTTCGATTTCATTACAGTGTTCTTCTTCATGGTAGAGCTTAAGTCTATGTCCATTGACTATAAAGGTGTTATTGTCTCTACCGTATAATTCAACATATCCGGATGGATATTGGTGTTTTACTGTATAGGGTCCAGTCCATCTCGAAGTAAGCTTAGGTTGCTTGAATTTATATTTCGAGATAAAGAGAAGTACTTTTTCTCCTTTTTTGAATTCTTTTCTTTGTCGCAGTTTGCGATCATGCCAAACTTTGGTTCGTTCTTTATATAATCGTGAACTTTCATAAGCTTGATGTCGAAATTCATCTAACTCATGAAGTTGGAAGTTATGTTTTTTTTCCGGCTGCAATAAGATCGGGATTGCAGTTCTTAAGTGCCCAATATGCACTGTGTTCAATTTCTATTGGCAGATGGCATGTTTTTCCATACAAAGGTTTGTACGGTGTGGTTCCAGTTGGTGTTTTGAATGCGGTACGAAAGGCCCATAGAGCATCTTCTAATTTTTTAGACCAACAAGCAGGGTTGTTTTGAACGGTCTTTTCAAGTATACGTTTGAGAGCTCTATTAGTGTTTTCAACTTGACCACTCGTTTGAGGGTGGTAAGATGTGGAAATCGGTGGTTGACTTCATATCTTTTCATAATATTTTCCATGAGTTTGTTACAGAAATGAGTTCCTCTATCGCTTATTAATGCTTTTGGAATTCCAAAACGACAGAATAATTTCTTTAAGAATGCTATAACAACTCTTGTATTGCAAAGCTTGAGCTTCGGCCCATTTCGATACATAGTCGACGGCGACTAAAATGTATTCACATTTGTAAGATTTAGGAAATGGTCCCATGAAGTCGATACCCCACACGTCAAAGATTTCACAGAATTGGATGTTATTTAGAGGCATTTCGTCTCTTTTAGAAATATTTCCAGTCCTTTGACATGCTTCACATAGTCGTACTAAGGTATGAGCTTCACGAATAATCGTTGGCCAATAAAAGCCAGCGTCGAACACTATTTTAGCGGTGGTGTTCGCAGCATAATGTCCTCCAGTCGGTCCGTGACATTCATCTAGAATTTTTCTTGATTCGAATCCGGAAATACAACGTCGGATTATTCCATCGGAACAGATTCTAAATAAGTAAGGATCGTCCCAAAAGTATTTTTTTAGTTCAGAGAAAAATCTTTTCTTTTGTTGGTGCGTCATTCCCTTTCGTAAAATACCTACAGCCAAATAGTTTGCAAAGTATACGAACCATGGTGTATCGTTAGTACTTACTTGCATTATATGCTCATCGAGAAAATCATCGATTTCGTCATCGCTAGAATCATCATTCACTATGCGAGATAAATGATCGGCAGCAACATTTTTAGCTCCTTTTTTATCTTTAATTTCCAAATCAAATTCTTGTAAAAGCAATATCCATCGTATTAGAGGTTTGGCGTCTTGCTTTTTCAACAAGTATTTTAAAGCTGAGTGATCGGTGTAAACTATCATTTTTGACAATACGAGGTACGATCGAAATTTGTCAAATGCGTAAACTACAGCCATGAGTTGTTTTCCGTAATTGTGTAATTTTTTTGGGTTGCGTTAAGAGTTCTACTTGCAAAATAGATGGGATGAAATTGTTTACCATCTTTTTGTCCACGGACGGGTCCAAGGGCATGTTCACTTGCATCGCACATAAGCACAAATGGAAGGTTCCAATAAGGGCTTGTAATAATGGGTGTGCATGTAAGTTTTTCTTTGAGTGTTTCAAATGCTGAAAGACATTCGTCGTCAAAATCGAACGTTCTTTCTTTCTCTAGAAGCTGAGTTAAAGGTCTTGCGATCTTCGCAAAGTCTTTGATAAATCGTCGGTAAAAACCGGCATGACCTGAAAAACTTCTAATGACTTTAACATTAGTAGGTGGTGGGAGTTTTGAGATTACGTCTATTTTTGCTTTGTCAACTTTAAGGCCGGCTCCAGACACTTTGTGTCCAAGCACAATTCCTTCTTTAACCATAAAGTGACATTTTTCCCAGTTTAGCACAAGATTTTCTTCTTTGCATCGTGCTATTATCGAGATTGTTTAGACATGTGTCGAAAGAATTTCCAAAGACGGAGAAATCGTCCATGAAGACTTCGACTGATTCTTTAATCATATCGTAAAAGATTGCAATCATACACCTCTGAAAAGTGGCAGGTGCATTGCATAGACCAAAAGGCATGCGCCTATAAGCGTAAGTTCCAAATGGACAAGTAAACGTGGTTTTCTATTGATCCATAGGGTCGATTGGGATTTGAAAGTATCCAGAAAAACCATCAAGGAAACAAAAGTATTCATTTCCTGCGAGTCTTTCTAACATTTGATCCATAAAGGGTAAAGGAAAATGATCTTTCGCGGTTGCGTCATTTAGTTTTCGATAATCAATACAAACTCTCCATCCGGTGATGGTTCGTATTGGTACTAATTCGTTGTTTTCGTTAGTCACTATAGTGATACCTCCCTTTTTAGGTGCACAATGAATAGGACTAACCCATGGGCTATCGGCGATTGGGTAGATTATTCCAGAATCTAAGAGTTTAAGGATTTCTTTTTAACAACGTCTTCCATGTTAGGATTTAATCTTCGTTGTTTTTCAACAATCGGTTTCTTGTTATCTAAAAGTTGGATTTTGTGTTTACAGAACGATGGACATATGCCAGGAATGTCAGAAGTTTTCCAAGCGAAAGCTTGTTTATGCTTCTTGAGAACGTCAATTAAATCGTCTTTGTGTTCTTTCAAAAGTTGGGATGAAATAATTACAGGGAGTAAATTTTCTTCGTGAAGAAATGTGAGACCCCCAAAACCAGGTATGGAACAACTAGGCATCAAGGGGGCGCCACGTTATGGTACAAGAAACAATGAAATGTTGTTGACATAAAGTTGCCGTAATAAAAATTTATACATTAAATCATAAAGAATCAGAGTTTTTAAACAAAGGTCCCAGAGTTTTATAAGCGGAAATCTATAATTTAATTATTGTTTTGTAACTTATAGTTACCAAGAATACATGATAAACTTCTGACAGTTTTTAGATAAAACCAAAGTTTAAATATACACAGAAATCTCCAAGCTGCGAAAATATCCTGCGGGCTCCCATCCAAGCAAAGCTAAGAAATAATACCTAAGATTAAACATGTAAATTCGTCAACATAAAGTTGAATGATATTCATAGGTTTAGCAGTAAAGGTGTGGAACACAAGCATTCTTTTGTAAAACAAGTAAATAGAGAAAATGGTTATGATCATTAACCATAGTCTGAAACCAATATTATTGCTGTTTAGTTCATGAACCGAAGCTTAACTCAAAGTAAGTTCCTCTAGGGAGTATTCAGCCTAAATACTCAAGTATAAACAAATGTAAGTGCGTCAAGGTAATCGGGACGGGGATTGTCAATCCCGATGGATCCACCCACAACATTCGCGCTTAGCGCAAAGCATACAGGACAATTAACGGTTCATGATCAAGAGAGGAAACTTAAGGCTATTAACTATAAGCAATAATATCAATGAAAACTGTTGGAAAGCATACAAGTCTGAATAGCATACAAGTTCTGAATAGCATACAGTTTTAAAATGGATGTGTTTCACCATGTAAAATCTCACCCCGCGTTTAGAAACAATGTACAAGTAGTAAAAGGGGCTATGAACTCACCTTAGGTAGTCGGGTTTGTAGAAGAAACAAGAAAACGCGAAACGGCACCAAAACTAACCCGAACCTAAGTAATGAAATATTTATGAGTATAATACTCTAACTATAGTAAAATGAAGATCCATTTTAAAAAGGAATGATCATGGATTAAAAGTTTTAGAAATCTTGTAAAATTTTAAGTTTATAAGAAAAAGTGAACCATGGTAGGTGTATGAGTTGTACATTGCACTACTAGCTAAACCACTTAGGTAAACTAAATTCTTCACTTGCCTACTGTATAAAATGTGATATAAGGTTATTCGTAAGATTTTAGTACTCTTATTATGCTAAACATAAAAGTTTTGGACCAAAATCATGCTTAAAATATAAGACTAGAACGAAATTTAGTAATGTCCTGCACTAAAACAATGCACTACTGAAACTCTATGATAGCTACAGACTTGAAACTTTTTGCATTAGAAAGATATTTTATTTACCTTTTCAAAATGGGCAAATTTGACTTATAAGAGTTTACCAATCAATGGGAATTTCACTTTTAATGTCTGAGTAAGTTTTAGAAATGATCTGCACTAAACAGTGCATAACTGAAATCTATAATAGCTACAGTTTTGAAACCTTTTGCATCGGAAAGATATATTCTTTACCTTTTCAAAATGGGTAAATTTGGCTTATAAGAGTTTACCAATCAATGGGAATTTCACTTTTAATGTCTGAGTAAGTTTTAGAAATGATCTGCACTAAACAGTGCATAACTGAAATTCTATAATAGCTACAGGTTTGAAACTTTTTGCATCAGAAAGATATTTTCTTTACCTTTTCAAAATGGGTAAATTTGGCTTATAAGAGTTTACCAATCAACAGGAATTTCACTTTTAATGACTGACTAGGTTTTAGAAATGATCTGCACTATATAGTGCATAACTGAAATTCTATAATAGCTACAGGTTTGCAACATTTTGCATCAGAAAGATATTTTCTTTACCTTTTCAAAATGGGCAAATTTGACTTATAAGTATTTACCAATCAACAGGAATTTTACTTTTAGTGACTGACTACAAACTTTAAAAACGGAAATTTACACGATACATTCAAACATGTCGTTTTAGTCAAAAATCACTAATCGAAAATGATTTTATGGAGATTCCAAGGACTAGAGGTTTAAAATATAGTGACCTACTGTAACTAAATATAAAATCACCAATAAAAATATTTTAACTCAAGACCCACTACACATTTTTTACCCGTTACCTGGTTTTGACCAATTTTAATAAAACGCACGTAACTTTTGCATCCGGGCACCTCCATTGCCTACCCAACTCTCCAAAATCAGTATAAACCTAAGGAATCTATTTTTGAACCCAAAATACAATTTATAACTGTAGAAAATTTGCCATGACCTGCTTTACATCAGCCAACAATTTCCAACAATTCTAACACCTAAATTTGATCCAAATCACCCCAAAATCATTCTAAATCTATGACAAAGCCTACCACTTGATCATACACTCAAACCATATTCATTTTAAGGAGAAAATCAGTAGGTAACTCGTATGTACCTAATTTCATGATCAATCCATTTTAACTAATAAAAATCACAATTTAGTATATAATAGAAATACATAATCAAAGAGGGTTTTTTTTACATACCTTTATATAAGTAAATTTATGACTAGTAATTATGGGATTTGTAGCTTAATCCTTTCCCTCCAAGTAAAAGTATCAAAACAGCCCCAAGTTATGATCAAACCCTAAAAATTATCAAAAATTAACAATGTAAAATCATGTGGGTTACTCCAAAATACACTAATTCATACATAAACATAATCATTTCTTATAATCAAATTATGAGATTTTAAAAATGATCTTGCATGTCAAAATAAATGATGAGGATGTGTTTAGGAAGGATTAAACATACTAAAAACCAAGATAATTTGGCTAGAACAAACTTTGATCATGGTGTTCTTGTGGTTAATAAAAATCAGCCCAAAGAGAGAAAAAATTGTGTTTGATCTTTTTTTTTACAAATGAATGTGTTTGTGGTTTTTATAGTGTAAAATATTTTAGCACTTAACTCTTTTGGCCCTTCCTTTATATAAATGTTTTTAAAAATAGAATAAAACTAATAAACTTATTTACATTTTATAAAAACTTTACAAAATGGTCTATTAGATTGGACATAAACCCGAAAATCAATTTTTGATATAATTTAAATTTACGAAAAAGTATTTAAGGCTAGTTTGGATCATAACTCGGCTAAAGGAGGTACTAGTATATATAAAAATGTATTACTTATATACAATGTATAATACATAGTGGGGAAACACGAAATTTAAAAATCTCTAGATTTACGTATTTTTTTAAAGTAACAAAAAAAAACAAGTAACATATTGTAAAAAAAATCGAGAAGGACGAATAAAATAATAAGTAAATTACCGGGAAAAATACGAGTTCTCACAGTCGACCCCCCTAAAGGAACTCTGGTCCCTCAGAGTTCAACTGGAGACTGAAGCAAACGCGAACAAGTTGGGATACTTAGCTTTGAATTGGTCTTCTCTTTCTCATGTAAATTACGCGCTTCGACGAGAATCCCAACGAACCTTAACAATTGGAATCCAGCTACGCTTCAGCTTCTTAACTCCTTTTCGATAATTATTTCAAGTTCAGAATAATATAATGACCCTTTAATACGAGGAAATATTAAGAGGTAGAATGAACACGAAAATTGCTTAAACGGACAAGATGCGCTAAAACGAATTAAGATTGATAATCGACAAGGAATCACAAATCGCGCAAATTGTAAAACACGACCATCTACTTTACTAGAGAAATTAATGAGAAATATGAATTACATATGGATGTTTAAAATAAGAGTTGCCACAAATCTCCATCTCGGATTTTGTATTACTTTAAAATTAAGCTTAGGTGCTTGCTTGATTTTAAAAGTGCAAGGTTTTTTTTTGTGGCTTTAAAATGTTACGACACTTTCAAAATAGTTTCAATATAGCTACAGTTGCTTATCAAGGTGTTTGGTGATTTGAAATCAAAAACTATATATTTAGTGAGTAAACAGTCGCTAAATCTTTTTCTTGATAAGGACTTTAAAGTACAAGTAAAATAATTCAAAATAATTATTTTGATCGGCTTAGGAGCTTATGAAGACTGCATGAATTTATTGTTATGATCAGAGAAAATTAAACTTCCAAATAATTAGAAGCATTGATAGAAATATAAATTACATAGGTAATGTCATTAACTTGAAAGTAAAATATGATATAATCAAATAGTTTAAAAGATAAGGTTTGACGTCCTTTTAAACACTAGTTATAAGTATGCAAAGGAGGATGTGTAGATCCGACATTTAACTTGAAATGAGTATTTTGGCAAATTAAACACTTGGTAAAATGTGTAAAATTTTCTTAGAAATACATAATAATCTATAGAATTTCATAAAGGCGTTTAATG
Source organism: Glebionis coronaria (assembly GCA_025667525.1). Classification (NCBI taxonomy): domain Eukaryota; kingdom Viridiplantae; phylum Streptophyta; class Magnoliopsida; order Asterales; family Asteraceae; genus Glebionis; species Glebionis coronaria. Next base: position 484,085,038 of record CM046875.1, on the reverse strand, counting down.
CATCAAATGGTAAATATGAGACATATCTGAGTTTTCAAAATGTGACAAGATAGCAACCAATATAAAGCAAATAATAGTCAACAACTAGTATACAAGCAATGGCCGGAGGGAATAAAACGTAATTCGTAAAAAAAATTATTAACGAACATGATTGAATAGATGCATCGATGATAAGGACAATATGAAACAAAGAATTAAGCATGATTAATTCACGAGTTTGGTTGGCGTCACCAACAATGGCTTGTTAAGTCCTCGGTGGTCGATACACGATCGAGAGAGAAAAGCCACACAATAAATTTTCGAATCACAGAAAAATCTTAAGAAGTTACTTGAGAGAAATTCCATTAAGATGAACAACATTAGCAATGAAAGGCGAAATCAACACATTATTTACCCGAATGATATTCAAGACGATAGATTCTAACACACATCATGACAAGTACACGAAATCATGGTTCACTCCCAATCATAAATCACTATTCGCGTCCGGAGATGTTTCGAAAGTCTACCAAAATAGATAGAGAAGGTCGATCGATGTAGAAGCATAACAACGTTGAAACTTTCAAGTCTGGTATCAATGGTAAGAAATTAGACGAGTGGTATCGAGAATTATATCACGAAGGAAGATGAGGTAACAAGTAAAACAAAGATCGTTGAGTAAGGAAATATGTGCTTGCAGGCATGTAATTCGTTCAAGAAGAGATAAAGAAACATATGCATATATCATGAACGGGTGCTACTCGTAAAAAATATAAAAGTTTTCAAAACTTCGTTTTATCTAGCTTTTTCCGAAACACAAGTAAAAAGTTGGTTCTTAGAAATTTTTTTAAGGTGACTACTATTCGGCCTCGCATGGCTCCTTCTAAATTACGCATAGGTGATCAAGCCATGCATAATTTAGGACTAGCAATGCGATGCAGAGTTTCGTCAAACTAGTATTACATGTCATATATTTAAAATATATATATGATACCAAAAATATATATCAGAATAATTTATGAAACTTTTCGCAAGTAAGTAATTCGCTTGATACTTAAATCAACACCTTTAATGTTGCATGAATTCTTTTATAAGATCAAGGTAAATAATTTGTGAAAATACCTCGTAAAACAATATTACTTAACGTTATAAAGTAACATTCAAGTATTTTATAAAGTCAAAGTAGAACGATTTGTAAAATGATTTGCAAACAATACGAGTTTGAGTTTATATGGTGACATTATAGCAATGCATAAATATCAAGTGGGTTACACGAGAGTAGTAAAGAGTATTTCATAAGACCATCGATGAAATGGTTACAAGGTGATAAGGTTTCAAAAGGTTTAGCCAGAATCGTCATGAGACACGTGTCAAAAGTTATAACGAAAGATGTGAAAATGAGAACTTCAAATCTCGACCCAAACTAGTGTTACGATGGAAGAAACGAAAGATGAAATATAATGAAAAATAAGTCATGTATAAAATAAAAGATAAAAGGAAATTCATATGCGTTCACATCGTAAACTAATTGGCATAAAAATGCACAACTTTTTCGACAAAACTGTAGCTCACTATCGGTTTTATCCAAACATTCGGTTTCAAAAGTTCATGATATATGTATGTATAACTCGTACCCAAAGTTACTATTTTTAAACGTCTTCAAACGTAACTAATGTTTGTTAGTTGTAAACTATCATTTGTTGAATTTCTACAAGCGCAAACGAACTCAAAAACGCCTAAAACCCATATTTCAAAATTTCTATCAGCTTTAACTTTTTAGTCAACTTTGACTTTTAAGTCTGACCCAATCAATTAACCCGTTAAATGACATTTTCAAGATTCGGAGTCTAAAATAATTTTGTGCAAAACAATGTTTCGAACAACTTTCTAGTTTTACTCAAGATCTGAAACCTAACGTAAAATAACCAAAATGCCCCTGCATGTTCTGCGCAGGTTTGTATATATTATCTTAAAACACAGGTTTTTATTTTTTTAGGTTTGACCCGTTTATACTAGTTTTCGGACTTGGTTACCTATGTATTATAGGTAAAACGGCATTTTAAACAACTTTTTAGTTTTACTCGAGACTTGAAACAGACCAGAAGTAGGCGAAAGCGCATTCGCATCGCATCTGTCAACAAAATGATATTTTTTAGAAAACGCAGACTTTATTAGATAAAAGACCCATAAATATTCAGTTCCGACACTAGTTCCCTTGCGGTAGACGTAAAACGACATTTTTGAGACAACTTTCGTGTTTAGGCTGAAGGTCGAAACGGACCAGAAATGATGATTTTACCCCCTGTAGTTCTACATCAACAGAAATTTTCCATATATGCAGAAAATAAGTTCTTAAATTTTACAAATTTCAAATGAGCGTAACTCGCTCGTTTTTTTAAGAGTTACGGGTCGAACTTTATATCTAAACGACCGTCTCAACATGTAGAAACATATTTTTAAGTCTAAAGTTTATAAAAATATTTTCTTGACACCGTTAAATTACCTGTAAAGTTTCTGCACAAAGTATATTTTTCGACACCTCGAAACTTAATTAAAATTCATAACAATCCGGAATTTATGTACATATATGACTTGTGGATTTCATGAAAACGAAAGATAATAGATTGTATAATTAAGCATATAAAGAAAACATATTATAAAAATGGGTTAAGAATACCAACGGTAATCTAAGAAAACAAAAACGGCGTATGACATCCGTGTCTTAGATTTCAAGATGCAATGTAGGAAGGCCTCTTGGCAATGTGATTTTCCAAAAACACAAAACATACCGAGAAAGAAATGAAACATTAACGTGTTGCACTCCTGGAGAAAGGAGGTTTAATGAAAGGGGAGGATACAAGTTTATAGAAATAGAATCGTATTCTAAACAATCGCCACATATTAGAGGATATGAATTACAAGATGATGATGGTGTTTCCAAGGTACAAACGAACGTTGTAAATCGAAGTCGAAACGTAGAATGGTCAATGAAATATTTAATCAATATACGAGTGTCGTGTAAAACGATGACGTAAAGGTCAATCAAGGTTACGAAAACCTACGATATTATTCAACATGGATTCAGGGAATGCTTCGAGATGTGTGACTCACACGATGTCCTTTAGTCTTTTTCAGAGACACATTGGGCTACACAATGGTCTATAGACTATTTTTCAAGACATCCAATCACAAATGGTTGGAAAGCAATTTGGATATTTAAATAGTTATCTTAAAGAGGTTTAACAATGGAAATATTGCACAAGGTAGTAGAATGAAAATCGGAAGTTTCATTGAAAGCAACACTTCTTAATCCCCAAACAATGGCATCGCGAGAGTATGCACAACATATAAAATAATGAGTCGAGAAAAACAGGCGGTTCAAAACGAACGAATATATGAGTTCAGTTGTATCACGCGTAAATGAAATAACAATAGTACTCAGAAAAGTGATTATGAAAATTCAGAAGCATACTCGCTCCGAATTCAAGTATGTAACGTCATAACAAATTAAAATCATGGTAACAAGATCAAGTTTACATGAACAAGAATTCAAGAAATACCGTAAGGGCAGATGTAATCACAACAATATCCAATGATATGAAACACATGGGATTTGGAAAGATATAGTAATTATCGTCACTAAGGCAATGTAATATTTCAAAATGTAATCAAGAGATGAAATACTAAAACGATAATTAAAAGTAGATAATAAGGATTAGAGAGTTACCCGCGCAGATATCGAACAGCAATGGCAGATTCTGTGTTTGACACTTAGAAACATGAAATATTTAAGCTTTTCGGTTATAGACTAAGTTTTGAAAAAAAGACCCAGTTCCCTATAACCATCGCTCTGATACCAATCTGTGAGACCCCCAAAACCAGGTATGGAACAACTAGGCATCAAGGGGGCGCCACGTTATGGTACAAGAAACATTGAAATGTTGTTGACATAAAGTTGCCGTAATAAAAATTTATACATTAAATCATAAAGAATCAGAGTTTTTAAACAAAGGTCCCAGAGTTTTATAAGCGGAAATCTATAATTTAATTATTGTTTTGTAACTTATAGTTACCAAGAATACATGATAAACTTCTGACAGTTTTTAGATAAAACCAAAGTTTAAATATACACAGAAATCTCCAAGCTGCGAAAAAATCATGCGGGCTCCCATCCAAGCAAAGCTAAGAAATAATACCTGAGATTAAACATGTAAATTCGTCAACATAAAGTTGAGTGATATTCATATTTAGCAGTAAAGGTGTGGAACACAAGCATTCTTTTGTAAAACAAGTAAATAGAGAAAATGGTTATGATCATTAACCATAGTCTGAAACCAATATTATTGCTGTTTAGTTCATGAACCGAAGCTTAACTCAAAGTAAGTTCCTCTAGGGAGTATTCAGCCTAAATACTCAAGTATAAACAAATGTAAGTGCGTCAAGGTAATCGGGACGGGGATTGTCAATCCCGATGGATCCACCCATAATATTCGCGCTTAGCGCAAAGCATACAGGACAATTAACGGTTCATGATCAAGAGAGGAAACTTAAGGCTATTAACTATAAGCAATAATATCAATGAAAACTGTTGGAAAGCATACAAGTCTGAATAGCATACAAGTTCTGAATAGCATACAGTTTTTAAATGGATGTGTTTCACCATGTAAAATCTCACCCCGCGTTTAGAAACAATGTACAAGTAGTAAAAGGGGCTATGAACTCACCTTAGGTAGTCGGGTTTGTAGAAGAAACAAGAAAACGCGAAACGGCAACAAAACTAACCCGAACCTAAGTAATGAAATATTTATGAGTATAATACTCTAACTATAGTAAAATGAAGATTCATTTTAAAAAGGAATGATCATGGATTAAAAGTTATAGAAATCTTGTAAAATTTTAAGTTTATAAGAAAAAGTGAACCATGGTAGGTGTATGAGTTGTACATTGCACTACTAGCTAAACCACTTAGGTAAACTAAATTCTTCACTTGCCTACTGTATAAAATGTGATATAAGGTTATTCGTAAGATTTTAGTACTCTTATTATGCTAAACATAAAAGTTTTGGACCAAAATCTTGCTTAAAATATAAGACTAGAATGAAATTTAGTAATGTCCTGCACTAAACAATGCACTACTGAAACTCTATGATAGCTACAAACTTGAAACTTTTTGCATTAGAAAGATATTTTCTTCATCTATTCAAAATGGGCAAATTTGACTTATAAGAGTTTACCAATCAATGGGAATTTCACTTTTAATGTCTGAGTAAGTTTTAGAAATGATCTGCACTAAACAGTGCATAACTGAAATTCTATAATAGCTACAGGTTTGAAACTTTTTGCATCAGAAATATATATTCTTTACCTTTTCAAAATGGGTAAATTTGGCTTATAAGAGTTTACCAATCAATGGGAATTTCACTTTTAATGTATGAGTAAGTTTTAGAAATGATCTACACTAAACAGTGCATAACTGAAATTCTATAATAGCTACAGGTTTGAAACATTTTGCATCAGAAAGATATTTTTTTTACCTTTTCAAAATGGGTAAATTTGGCTTATAAGAGTTTACCAATCAACAGAAATTTTACTTTTAAATACTGACTAGGTTTTAGAAATGATCTGCACTAAACAGTGCATAACTGAAATTCTATAATAGCTACAGGTTTGCAACATTTTGCATCAGAAATATATTTTCTTTACCTTTTCAAAATGGGCAAATTTGACTTATAAGCATTTACCAATCAACGGGAATTTTACTTTTAGTGACTGACTACAAATTTTAAAAATAGAAATTTACACGATACATTCAAACATGTCGTTTTAGTAAAAAATCACTAATCGAAAATGCTTTTATGGAGATTCCAAGGACTAGAGGTTTAAAATATAGTGACCTACTGTAACTAAATATAAAATCACCAATAAAAGTATTTTAAATCAAGACCCACTACATATTTTTTACCCGTTACCCGGTTTTGACCAATTTTAATAAAACGCACGTAACTTTTGCATCCGGGCACCTCCATTGCCTACCCAACTCTCCAAAATCAGTATAAACCTAAGGAATCAATTTTTGAACCCAAAATACAATTTATAACTGTAGAAAATTTGCCATGACCTGCTTTACATCAGCGAACAATTTCCAACAATTCTAACACCTAAATTTGATCCAAATCACCCTAAAATCATTCTAAATCTATGACAAAGCCTACCAATTGTGTTAGAAATACGTTTTAACGTATATTAGAAGTATCAGTCACTCCACAATATGATTTATGTTGTAATAGCTCGTAGTTAGTAATTAGTTATTATTTGCTTATTAACTTAAGTGAGAACCGGTCCATGGGCTTGTCATGGACCGGCCCAAGCCCAATGTTAGGCTTGGACTATAAATACCCCTTTCCACTAAGGAAAGGGGTTGGTGGTTGTCATTTCTTGTTTTCCATATTAATAAAATACACATAGTTTCTCTCACTTTCTCTCTCTAACTTTCTCTCTCTAGAAATCAACAAACCCCTTCATAGATTCATTGATTATCAATATTCTACATTTGGTATCAAGAGCTATGGGGTGATTTAAGGTGGTGATTTGTGTGGTTTTTTAGTTTTTGATTGTATTAGTGTTCTTTAAGAAAAATCATCTTGATTCTTGGTGTTTTTGGTGTTTTTGTGATTGGGATTAGTGGATAAGTATTAGTTGTTACTTATTTTAGTCGAAAGCACAAAACTTTTTGGGTTATTTGGTCAAAATCTGGGCTTAATCTTAATTTTTACTGTTCGACTGTTCATCGGAGGAAGTTTCTGTTTATTCAGCAAAACTTCCGGATCAAGAAGTTCCGGATCAAGAACTTCCGGATGAAGGAAGTTCCGAATGAAGAACTTCCGGATGAAGGAAGTTCCGAATGAAGAACTTCCGGATGAAGGAAGTTCCGAATGAAGAACTTCCGGATGAAGGAAGTTCCGAATGAAGAACTTCCGGATGAAGGAAGTTCCGAATGAAGAACTTCCGGATGAAGGAAGTTCCGAATGAAGAACTTCCGGATGAAGGAAGTTCCGAATGAAGAACTTCCGGATGAAGGAAGTTCCGAATGAAGAACTTCCGGATGAAGGAAGTTCCGAATGAAGAACTTCCGGATGAAGGAAGTTCCGAATGAAGAACTTCCGGATGAAGAAGTTCCGAATGAGGAAATGTTCCGGATGAAGATGTTCCGAATGAAGAAAAGTTCCGGATGAAGAGTTTGATTATTATTGTTTGCATGCTATATATGTACTTGTTGTTTTATCTTATGAAATGTGTTATGCTTAGAAGTAAGAAAGATATATATATATATCTATATGTTTTTGTGCATCAACCTTTCATGTCTTATCTTCAGCAGATAAAATGACTAATCCAACAGTACAAGCAATCCAAGAATCTAGAGAAGCCGATATTGCCAAAGCACGAACCCTTAAGTTTATACCCAACAACTATCGGCTGAAGCAAGTCTCTAAATCCACTCACCATGGTTTTAAGGTCGCCATAGCCATTCTCGATAACTCTCATTTCAAGAACGCACTTAGGAATACAGCCTCGGTGCCTTATGAGTATATGTTTGAATTTTGGGCAACCAAGGAAATCACTTCGAACAAGATCACCTTCACCATCGACAACAAGCAGCAGACACTCACCGTTTCAGACTTCCGTAAGATTCTTGGTATACGGGATACACCCAAGGGCATGTCTTTCTCAAGGGATCCTACTAAAGATGAACTCGTGGAGTTATTTGACGCACTTGGATGTCCGGAAATACGAGTTGCATCTGAGTTTACAACTGCTAAGGTGGGACAACCTTGGAGAGCATTGATGGGTATTCTCAGTAAATGTCTTACGCCAAAGACGAGTGGCCATGATGCACTGCGCAGTCCTATAATAAACCTCTTCTATGGCATGTACAAAGCTGCAAATTCAGATTATGCTTTGTTGATATGGGAAGAATTCACCTTTCAACTCTTCTACAACAAGAAGCTGAAGACAAACTTCTTTCCTTATCCTCGGTTTATTAAGCTTATCATAAATTATTTTATGAAGCTTGATGCTACTATTGATAGGCGTGCAGGAGGTCGCTATCACACTGAAGAAGCTGATGATACTGTAGATCTGAGGCATGAAGGACCGTCTATTGGTGTGATTCCGGGTCCTATTCCTGATTACCTTCTGTCTGACAAAATCAAAGGTTCTGCTGATTACAAGCTACTGCAGATAGAGATCAAGAGGCTGAAAGAAAACCTTCAGACTGGAGAAGACTCGTCCACAACGGTTAAGAGTAAAGGTAAACGCAAACAACCAGCAGCGTTACCTGAACCCGAACCCAAGAAGAAGAAGACAGAGGGTAAGAAGGGAAAGGGTAAGGATGTGATGCGTCTACGTGACGAAGAAGATATTGTTGATCCTACTCTTGATAAAACCGAGCAACAAATGATGAAGATTGCTATTAAAAGGAGTAGGAAAGATACTGGAGGTAGTGGTTCAGGGGCAAGGGTAGATATTGAGGATGAGTACGTGGAACCCGATGATGTTGATGAGTTTGGGTCACCTGAACACTATTCTACTTCGAAGGAGCCATCAATCCCTATTTCAGCAAGTGTGGAAAAGGAACCTGTTGCTCCTACGATCGTGGTGTCAACTCAACCCTTAACAACTCAACCTCCACCCATACAACCTTTACCAACCCGACCGGCTTCAACACCATTTCTTCCACCACCCATAATCCCCATCCTTAGTACAGCAGTAACAACCGAGCCCCTCCAGTCAACCCAAAGCAGCTCTGCAACATCTGCAATGGCTGCATTAGTGATGGCCGAAATGTTTGACAAACATGTGGATACTCACAAACGCGAAATGGATGAACTTCGCCAAGAGTTGCAACGACGAGCTCAGAGGGAAGAAGAATCTAGGAAAGCCCAAGAGGAGATGATTGCTAGGTTCGCTTCAGATATGGAGTTGACTAGAAAAGCACATGCAGAAGAACTTGCTCGGGTTAAGCAGGCTGAGGCTGGTAAGCATGCTGCACGTATTACCAGACTTCAAGCAATGAGGGATAAATATAAGGAACAAAAAGAAGCACTTGAAGCATCTGTGAAAGAAAGAGTGCAAGAATCCGTTGAATCTTTAATGCCTAAACTTCGCGATGAGTTGAAGACACTTGCTACTGACAACTTGATGGTCAAATCATCCAACCCTTCAGAAGCCGCCTACAAGATTGCTTATGACCTGACGGATTTTGAATTGAAGAAGATCCTTAAGGCTCGTATGGTGGAACTTGGGTCGTTTGATAAGTCGAGGATTCAACGGGCTCTATATAAATCCCTGAATGATGCTATCATGGAGGATGATAGATTATTCAAAACGTTTGGAAGTGTGGTACCATATCACATCTTACCTGAGGAAGAAAGGGAAGAGAGTGAAGAAGAGGGTACGGGGGAAGAAGAGGAAGAAGAAGAAGAAGGAGAAAAGGATAAAGACGATGACGAGGGTGGTGATGATGATGAGGATGATGAGGATAATGACGATGATGAGGATGATGATGATGGCGATGATGGTGGTGATGAGAATCAGGAGAGTGCTAGGGGTAGTAACGGGGATGACAATCAGGATGATGATGGGGGTGAACAACCGAAAGAGGGAGACAAGGTTACCAGCTCCAAGAAGACTGCTACTAAGACTGGAACCAAGTCCACAAAAGATGCAGCACAGAAGGACAAATCGACATCCTCGGAATCACGACGAACTAAGTGGCGCCACGATGTGAATGCCACTACAGCGTCATCGGTTCCTGGTATCTCTATCGCTGTATCTTTACCTATTACCACTAACCCCATTAGCTCTGTTTTTGTTCCTCCTGTGATTGCAGAATCAGTGACGGAACCCGAAGCTGCACAACACTCCCCAGTTCACGACACTGCTGAAATGCCTGAAACTGAACCAACAGATGTTCGCACTTCAACTCCTCAACAACAAGTTCAACAATCTACGGTTCCTGAACCAAGTACACGAGTTTGGGAAGACACGTTGGAGATAGACGAAACTGCACCACCACAGGCTTGGATCACGGCAGCAGCACAATATGATCCGATCACAGATGCTGACAAAGATGTGCTGTATCTCCGTATCCGAAGTCCGATTGACTTATGTGCATTTCTTGCTCATGAGTATAAGACTTCGGTTACTCCATCCTTGGTGAAGAAAGTGCTGAAAGATAAGAGACTGCGTGCCAAAACCCGATTAACCCGAATGGAGTTCGAGTACTATGCCGATGAGATCCTGAAGGCTTTGAAAACCGTTCAACGGCCAGGACTTCATGAATCAGAAAGAGCTCCACCTCCAATGGATCCTGCTCAAGATAATCAGATTGCTCTTGACTTCTTCGTCGCCAACGATCTTGTGTATCTACTGAAGGGATCATCAAAGTACGCAACCTCCCTGACCTTGCTGAAAGCTGCCAACTGGGGGACAATACCCTTTATCGAGGAAAAGGTAAACAGACTCTGGGTCCCTAAGATAAATCGTAATTATGATATGTATGCTGTCATAGGTGCATCTCATTGGGACGAACGAGTCCGAAGGGCGTACAGGGGTTGCTGCTTGGTCAATTCTGGAAGCATTGTTAGATCAGATATCCGCATCTCCAGCATTTTAGGGTTGAAAACTGAAGCCAAGAACGGCTATTATCATGTGACGGAGATTCGTTTGAAAAGGGAGGATGACAGGGAATACAAAATCCAGCAAGGAGATTTTTCCATCATTCGCCTTGAGGATATCGAGGATATGCTGCTTCTGATGACCCGAGATCAACTTACACACATTCCTCGTGAAGACCTGATTGCTTTGAATACAGCACTTCGAATGTTCACACGAAGCGTTGTCATCAAGTCACGAGTTGAAGACCTTCAGTTGGGAGTCGAAAGCTATCAGAGGAAGCTCAATTTAACCCGTCCTGTGAATCAAGTGCTACCTCAACATGTAGAAAGATGTCCCTATACTGGCATTTCTGTCCCAAATTACGGCATTTTCTACTTGAACAGTCGAGGTTTGATGAAGTTTATGAGGGTGGGGGAGCTTCACAAGTATAGTGATGGAACTCTTATACAAGTCAGAGGAAAGTTGGAGCATCTGAACTCGGGTGGAACTTTGCCAGAGATGACGGAGGATTGGCATCCGGGTTACCGGCAGATGGCGAAGTATGTCATCAAGAAGATCGATCAGAAGCTCCGTGAACGTAGATTGATGAGGAGCTTGGAAAGATTTGTGGGTGGTAGACCATATGGAGTGCACTACAGGACACTGCAACGATCCATCTAATGGGTCGTACATTTCAGGTCACTCTATATTGGTTTTCTATTGTGAATATGTATATTTGTGAATAATGTGCTTGAATGGCTTGGTGTAGTGTTAAGGTATGATAATTTTTCAAGAATTTCTCACGAGATTCTAAATCTTTCAAAATATGTCATACCAAAGCACTACAACTATCCCTTATTAACTTAAGGGGGAGCAATAACTTGTTCTATGGCCAAACATCGATTTCATTTTTACCCAACGACCGGTTAATCCATTCAATATCCCAAATATTAATGGTTAACATTTTGGATAAGGGGAGAAAATGGGATTAAGGAGACGTAAGTGATACTTGGCTAAAAGATGAAAAAGACTTAAAGATTATCCAACTTAATATGTGTAAAGCACGTGTTAAGGGGGAGCGTTTTTGATGAACAAAACACCTAAGGTACAAAACTTTTGATTTCAATATCACAAGTACTTTAGGTGATTTTCAATGATTTTTCATGGTGGCAATTCCTTCCCAAAACACGCTTAATTCACGACGAATGTGGTGACAAAAGGGTGGTAGGAATAGGTTTAGTCCAATGATTCATCAGAACCGATGGAATCTTCCCAAGGACAATTCCCTAGATAGAATTAGAAGTCCTAGGAAAGATGGAGAAAGAATGTGAACGTAGCTGAATGCCGACCAAGTACTTAAGCTAGCACTGGAACAATCACAACAAGGTGCTAGTGATGACGTATTGGTAAGCATTGAAGGGGTTGAAGAATGAAAAAGAAATGTAAAGATAAAGGGTGTAAAGAAAGAAGCCCTCCTTACAACTTTAGGCAGAAACCGGGTCAATACATATGCTATTGAGGTCATTTTTGTTAATGATTCTCGGTATTGAAGAAAGACATCATGGACCCAGTGATGCAATGCACAACCCTTCCCAGCTAACTCAAATATCTCTCAAAAGGTATTTGTTTTAATCACACGGAGATCAACACGTTATCTATTGGTTTATTCACTCCGAATAAACTGGTATTGAAAAGGTGGCACTCCTCTCCAGCCATCGCTCACTAAATCAAAACGCACAATCGAGTCTAGAGCCAAGAGATCATCAAAAGTCTCATTAGGACACTTTCCATTTATTCCTTGCTTTCTCACACACTGTGAAAAGTAAGAGATTTTCATGAGTCCTACGCAATATTCCTGTAATATTGCCAGAACATCCGAGTAATACGTAAGTATTACAATGAAGATGGAAATCCTGCTTGAGCCAACATCAAACAAGCTCATGGTAGGTTACACGTGCGGTTCTTTTAGAACCAATCTTGTGAAAAACTGGAAGGTAACAGTGGTTTAATTCTTAATTGAACTTAAACTCGTTCCAGGCCTCTTCGCATTATCATATGATCTTGCCAGAACACTCAGAGTGACTCTTTATTGACCACAGTGACGAGTGGAAATCCTTCTAGTGTCAACATCAAACAGCACTTAGTAGGTAACGTGCAAGATTCTTTATGAATTGAGCTCGTGACAACTGGAAAGCAACGATGGTAAAAATCTTAATTGAAATTCACTTGTTCCAGGTTTCATGAAATTACGGCTTTTAATCACAAGGATAATTTATCCAAGTGATTCACTCTTTATGTTCGCAGTCAGCTTTGGACGGTCGAATAAAGAGAACGGGTTCACCCGCGAAATCCTGTCAGGAAGTTACTTAATTGAAACTATCCGTCACGGGTACGATATCTAATATCGTCCAACGGTCTTCACCGACCGGAGGTAAAATGCTACCGAATTAGAATAAGATGTTCAAAGCCATTTTATTCGTGTCGTTGCTGTGTACCTGTTAAAGACGGTGGCGTTGCTGTGTACCTGTTGAAGACGGTGGCGTTGCTGTGTACCAGTGAAGACGGTGGTGTTGCGGTGTTCCTGTAAAAGTCGTTCCCACATGCTTATGTCTTTTGCAACAAAGTTCAGCAAAAATTCAAGAAAGTACAAGATGAAGTCTTCCGCTGTACCAAACTCTGAAGCTTTCGAGAATTCAACAAAAAAGACGTAAGTGTGTGGAACATGAAGTCACGAGGAGGCAAAGTTCACAAGAAAGGCAAAGATCGCACGTGAAAGGCCAAAGAACAATGCTCTCAAGTCAAAGCCAAAAAGATCAAATCAACATATTCACAACAAAAGAAAGAAAAGAAGAAAAGACTACGAGCTAAAGAACGAAGACTTAGTATAGTATGCTAGGTTTAGAACTTTGTAACGTGGAGTGACCTCCCTTAGGGGGAGATTGTTAGAAATACGTTTTAACGTATATTAGAAGTATCGGTCACTCCACAATATGATTTATGTTGTAATAGCTCGTAGTTAGTAATTAGTTATTATTTGCTTATTAACTTAAGTGAGAACCGGTCCATGGGCTTGTCATGGACCGGCCCAAGCCCAATGTTAGGCTTGGACTATAAATACCCCTTTCCACTAAGGAAAGGGGTTGGTGGTTGTCATTTCTTGTTTCCATATTAATAAAATACACATAGTTTCTCTCACTTTCTCTCTCTAACTTTCTCTCTCTAGAAATCAACAAACCCCTTCATAGATTCATTGATTATCAATATTCTACAAATTGATCATACACTCAAACCATGTTCATTTTAAGAAGAAAATCAGTAGGTAACTCGTATGTACCTAATTTCATGATCAATCCATTTTAACTAATAAAAATCACAATTTAGTATATAATAGAAATACATAATCAAAGAGGGGTTTTTTTTACATACCTTTATATAAGTAAATTTATGACTAGTAATTATGGGATTTGTAGCTTAATCCTTTCCCTCTAAGTAAAAGTATCAAAACAGCCCCAAGTTATGATCAAACCCTAAAAATTATCAAAAATTAACAATGTAAAATCATGTGGGTTACTCCAAAATACACTAATTCATACATAAACATAATCATTTCTTATAATCAAATTATGAGATTTTAAAAATGATCTTGCATGTCAAAATAAATGATGAGGGTGTGTTTAGGAAGGATTAAACTTACTAAAAACCAAGATAATTTGGCTAGAACAAACTTTGATCATGGTGTTCTTGTGGTTAATAAAATCAGCCCAAAGAGAGAAAAAAATTGTGTTTGATCTTTTTTTTTACAAATGAATGTGTTTGTGGTTTTTATAGTGTAAAGTTTCAGCACTTAACCCTTTTGACCCTTCCTTTATATAAATGTTTTTAAAAATAGAATAAAACTAATAAACTTATTTACATTTTATAAAAACTTTACAAAATGGTTTATTAGATTGGACATAAACCCGAAAATCAATTTTTGATATAATTTAAATTTACGAAAAAGTATTTAGGGCTAGTTTGGATCATAACTCGGCTAAAGGAGGTACTAGTATATATAAAAATGTATTACTTATATACAATGTATAATACATAGTGGGGAAACACGAAATTTAAAAATCTCTAGATTTACGTATTTTTTTAAAGTAGCAAAAAAAAAAAAAACAAGTAGCATATTGTAAAAAAAATCGAGAAGGACGAATAAAATAATAAGTAAATTACCGGGAAAAATACGAGTTCTCACAAGAAACGCATATTCAAGATGTTCAAGAAGAGGTTTAAGTTCTAAATCTGTAGGAGGTTCTTCAACAGATTTCTTAACTTTGAAATCGGTTTCGAAAGTTATGGTTTCAAATGGTGTTTCGATTTCTTCTTCGAATGTTTCGATTGGTTCATCAGTATGGTCGGCAATGAAGGCATCAAATTCAGCAAAAAGTTCTTCTTCGAGGATTATTCCTTTGATAGAATACAAAATTTCGCTTCCTTCATCAAGAAGAGCATCGAAATCGGCTTCAACGATTTCTTCAATGACATCGATACTAAAACGAGTATCATCATTAGAGTACGAGTGTTTCATTGCTTCGTTGATAGAAAAAGAAATTCTATCTTCTCCAACTCCAAGGTTGAGTTGTTTTTGCTTTACTCTAATTATAGTGTCAGCTGTGTGTAAGAAAGGTCTATCAAGGATAAGTGGTACCTTGCTATCTTCTTCCATTTCTAAGATTACAAAGTCAACAGGAAAAACAAATTTTTCGACTTCTACGAGCATGTTTTCGGCTATCCCCATTGGGTATTGGAAAGAACGGTCCGCGAGGCGAACGCTCATTTTTGTGGGTTTTAAAACATCTTTAGAGAGTTTAGCATACAAAGAGTATGGCATGAGGTTGATACTTGCGCCAAGATTGGCCAAGGCGTTACAAGAGTATGAGTGATGGAAAGTACATGGGATTAGGAAACTTCCAGGATCTCCCAGTTTTGGTGGTACTTTGTTTTAGACAATGGCAGAACATTCATCATTTAGAAAAGTTGAAGAAACTTCTTCAAACTTATGCTTGCTCTTGATAAGTTCTTTGATAAATTTGTCATAATTTTCCATTCCAGCCAGAACATCGACTAAAGGCGTGTTAATTTGAACTTCTTGAATTAGGTCGAGGAATTATCATACTTAGCTTGCATCTTTTGCTTGCGTAAGCGTTGTGGGTATGGCATTTTTGGTTTATATGGTTTGGGTGTTGGGTTTTCAGTTGGTTTGGTATGGGTTGGTTGAGCTTCATCCTTATTATCACTATCGAGTGGAATTTCGATTGGTGTAACTTGAGTAGGTTTGGTATGTGATTTGTAGGATAAACCGCTACGCGTGAATACAGCATTAACATGCTCGTTACGAGCTTGTGGGGGTTGATATTTGTTATTTTTTTGGGGGTTTGGGTTGGTGTTGCTTGGTAAAGAACCAGAAGCGCGATTCGGTTGTTTATTGGCCAAACGATCAAATTTAGCTTCAAGGTTTCGGATGGAAGCTTGGTGGTTTTTGGTCGTAGTTTCGAACTTTGTTTTGAAGTCAGTGATGTTTCTCGAACAAAAATGTTGGTTTTTCTTTGAGATTCAATAAAGTTGTCGAGTTTGGTTTCAAGGTTGGTTTTGTCTTCGGTTTGATTGGGTTTCTTTTCATCTCGATCATAACTTGGTTTATCATTTAATCTCCAATTACCGTGGTCGTGATTACGATAATCGTTATAAAATCGAGTTTGACGAAAGGTATTCATGAAGTTGGCTTATTCTTCCTTCGTCATGGGTGTGTTATTGTCATCACATTCACTAGAAGGATGGTTTCCTCCACAGTGTTTGTTGGTTTCACGTTTCTTGTTTTTCATCTCTTTTTATTGAGTATCAATTTTAAGAGACATGGCATCCATTCGAGCCATAATTTTCTCGGTATCGGTGGGATTGTTACTTTCTTCAGCAAAAGCTACGGTTTTCCGTGGGTTTTTGTTTTTGTGATTTTTGGACCAATCAAGCTTAAGTAGGACATTGTCATCCAACAATTGGTAAGCTTGGTTAGGAGTTTTGTAAAGGAAAGTTCAGCCCGCTACGACATTCAATGCATCTTAGGTAGCATCGTCAAGACCATGATAGAAAATCTTGATTATTCCTTCTTTTTTGAGTCCATGACCATGGCAGTTTCTGAGTAGTTCTTTCATTCTTTACCATGCGTCAGTGAGAGTTTCTCGATCTTGTTGAGAAAAGCTTCGCATTTCTCCGAGGAGTTTTTCAAATAGGGCAGGAGGAAAGAATCGGCTAATGAAAGCAGTTCTAAGACCTTCCCATGTTCGAATGGTTCCTTCGTGAAGTTCGTCAAGCCATGACTTGGCTTCTCCAGTCAGGGATGATGGAAACATCATGAGTTGGACGGCTTCGGATTGTCCTTCTCCATAGTTAAACATTTACAAATTCCGCCGAATTCGTTGATGTGTTTGTGAGGATCGGTTTTGATTCGACCATCAAATTGGTTATTTTTGACAAGTGTTAAGTGGTTCCCTTTGTGTTGTCCCTAATATAATGATTGTATAATCACGAATTTAAAAAAAGAAAGGTAGAAATGAGATGAATTTTAGAGAGAGAAAGTAGTGAGAGAAAGTAGAGAGAAAATGGTTGGAACTTGTGGAATGTTAGATTGAGAAGTGAGAATACAAATGAACCAACACCCTTCCTAACATGCTAGGAAGGGTTTATATAGCCTTTGCTTACATGTAGCTTAATGGGCTATATGATCATGGGCCGGGCTTTCCTTTTGGGCTTTGGTTACTTATTAATGAACCTTAGCTTAAAGTTAAGCCCGTAATAACACGACTAATATACTTCCTATTACAACGTTCTAAAATACGATACATAATAAACATATGACCGAGCATTCTTGTTTGGCTCAATATTTTGAGGCTAACAATCTCCCCCAATGAGAGGTCATAAACCTTGGTCATTTAGGAAATTTGTAGAGATTACTAATCTCGCCATAAATGAGTCTTGAACGTGTAATAGTAGTCTTGTTCCTTCATGCTGTGATCTTTGAGCCTTTGTCGTTGTCTTTCGACTTTGTCTTTAAGCTTGAGATCTTCAAATCATCCTTGACTTGTCTTTGCCATCTTGCGATCTTGTGTCTTTATCCACATGCTCACACTATTAATTGTTTAATATGTCTTTAGGCATGAGTATGTGGTTTTGAATCTTTGACTTTGCTGTGTACACCGTGACGCCACCTTCTCGAGACAAAACATAGACACGGACTGAATGGCTTTGACATTCACCCTAAATCGATAGCGTTTTACCTCCGGTCGGTGAAGACCGTTATACGATATTAAATACCGTACCTGTGATCAGGTAGATTCAATTAAGAATCTCCTTGACAGGGTTTCGCGGCTGTACTAGCCTTTTTCTTTACTCGACCGTCTCAAAGCAAGACTGCGAACATAAAGAGTGAATCAATTGGATAGATATCCGCTTGATTAAAGTAGTCAATTCAAATTCCTGGAACAAGTTTGATTCATTAAGAATCTTACCATTGTTGCTTTCCAGTTGACACAAGTTTGATTCATAAGAATCTCACAAGTCACCTACCGTAGCGCTGTTTGATGTTGACGCTAGAAGGATTTCCATTCATCACTGTGGATATTAATGAATATCACTCTGAATGTTCTGGCAACACCATAAAGATATTGCGTAGAAACCTGAAACGAGTTTGAATCAATTCAGAATCAAACCACTGTTGCTTTTCAGTTTTACATATGTTCAATTCATAAAGAATCTTGCATATGACCTACCGCAGTGCTGTTTGATGTTAACACTGGAAGGATTTCCACTCATCATTGTGAGTACTAAGTAGTATCACTCTGAGTGTTCTAGCAATATCACAAGGATATAGCGTAGGACTCTGTTGATCTTCATCCGTGTGTCCTAACGAGATTTGATTGATCTCTTGGCTCTAGACTCTATTTGTGCACTTTTAGTGGTCGGAGGCTGGAGCAGATGCCACCTATTCAATATCAACTATCTCGGAGTGAGAAAGTCAATAGAAGTCGTGTTGATCTCCGTGACAATAAAACAAACTTCTTTTGAGAGAAGCCTGAGTAGCTAGGAAAGGGTTGTGCTTCACATCACTGGGTCCATGATGAGTTTGTCTTCATGATGAGTTGACCCGGTTTCTGCCTAAGTTGTATGGAGGGCTTCTTTCTTTAGACCCTTTATCCTTACATTTCTTTTTCATTCTTCAACCCCTTCAATGCTTACCAAGACATCATTAATAGCACCTTGTTGTGATTGTTCCAGTGCTATCATCAGTACTTAGTCGGCATTCAGCTACGTTCACATTCTACTCCATCTTTCCTAAGGACTTCTAATAATCTATTGGATTGTCCCTGGGAAGATCCCTCCGGTTCTGGTTGGATCATAGGACTTAAACCTAACCACCCTTTTGACACCAATAACGTCGTGAATTAAAGATGTTGTGGGTATTTGATCGTAACCATGAAAAACCACTTTAAATTCTAACAAAGTGTGTGAAAAACATTTGACACCTTGCTAGTTTTGTCGTTTCAGAAAAACTCCCCCTTCACATGTGCATTTAAATGCGAAAGAATTTAAGTAAACATTTTGCACATGTGGGTAAGAGTTAACGTGCTTGAGTCTTATATTAGATCATATTTTAATCACATTTTCTCCCCCTATCTCTAATATATAAAACCTTTTGATATTAGAGATACCAAATTTGATTAAAATATATTTTTGAAAAATAGTCTTGAAATCTGTGGGAGAAAGATGTGTTAATCTTTTGCATGAAGTTATAATGCTCCCCCTCAAAAATTAATCCAATTGAATTGTCATTGTGAGGATATGATCCACATTTCGCTTTTTGAGGATGGGAGTTGTTGAACACACAATTTTTGAAAGATTTTGAATTATCATTGAGAAATTCTTGAAAAAATTGTGTTCAACGCTTTTTGAAAAATCCTATTTCTTATTGTCGAAGAGGTTTTTCTAAAGCATAAACTTGAGTTCATAGACTTTGAATGTCTTGACGAATCCACTCAAGTGTAAGAAGATTTCTCTTCTTTTGCTGAGGGTAAGAGCACGAAATCGTATACTCCCCCGTGAATATAGAACCGGGTTGCAATCTGAAAGTGATTACAAGCCATTGTGTTGAGCTCAAAACGTTGAATGTTTTGTGACAAGATCAACCCAAGATAGATTGCTCTACCCGTTGGTTAGGATAAGTTATCTTTAAAGATACACTTTCCTTTATATGAAGTTCGAGTTACAGTCTGACATTTATCTGTAAGTCGTTTACATGAGCTTAAAAACTTTGAATGTTTTTATCGATAGCTCATGACCGAGAAATTTTATTTTCCCGTTGTTGAGGATAAGTAATCATCGTGATCAACTTTCCTTTCTTTGAAGTACGAGTCACAATCTGAGGTAATTATAAATCATTGAAATGACATGTTTTAAAAACTATTTACAACTTTCATTCGAGCTTTATGTACACACCCGTGTCGTTATTGAGCGACATTTCTAGGTACGTCCATATTATCGATACTAAAAGACATGTCGAAAAGAATATTTTTGGTCTTTTGAAAGTTTCTCCATTTTTTTATTTTGCTTTTCTATGGATATTTACATTTTATTATATTTTTGTGTTTTCTCAAGTTTTTCGAAAATAATCCAAAATAGACTTTTGTACAGCAGAAGAAGGTGATATTGAATGTACAGAATTGGAACCCTTTGAAGAAGGAGAAGTGGGTTCAGAATCCGCTGTTGTACCTGCAATTACAGAAGAAGAGTTTGCACAAATACTAGAATTAGGAGTAACAAATTCCTTTTCAGCGTGTAGAACAGTAGCATTAGTGCTGGTGCAGGTGTCATCACTCTTCTCTATTGGAATCCACTTAAGACCAACTTCTGTGTAGATCCGACCCGTTGGTTTCCACTGAAGACTAGATTTAGGAGTAGCTTTCTCTTGCACAGCGGAAGACTTCTTTGGAGAGAAACTATGTCCTTGTTGAATCCACGTTTCAGATTTGGTCTGGTTGCTTTTCTTTACGACGGGTTTGTATCTCCTTGTTGTCTTATGGGATTCTGTATTTGATCTCCGTTCAAAGGAACGAGATTTGACCTCATAGAGGTATTGCAAAATTCAATGGTCATGATTTCCATTTTGAATGCCCTTTTTGCAAGTGGGACATACAGGGAATTTGGGATTCACGAAAGTACTTGTATTCCTTTGTTTTCCAAATCGTTCAGGCGTAGTGTTTGAAACACGACTATTCATGGATGGTTTCCAATTCCTAGATTGCTGAAGAGGGATCCTAGGTTTTGGTTGACGACCATTAGGAGTGTGTGGAACTCTAGCGGGATTTGGTGAACTAGGTTTTTCATACACTGGTTTGTCTTTCTGAATCTTCCCTTTTTGTTTCGCATCCTCTAGGTGGTGGGTATGAACGAGGTCATTTGAACCTACAGATTCCTTTGTGGACGTGAATGTCACACGCTTTGGAGGAGTCCTAGAAGTGCTAGGTGCATTCACATGGTTGGGTTTAGCAACAGTATGCTTTCTAAATGGGGGAACATAGGGTGATATGGATGGTTTTGGAACACTTGGTTGCATATCAGTCTTAGGGGGTAGCCTAGATTTCATATGAGAAGAATTGGAGAACGGAGTCGGTTTTCCTAAGATAGACGGCTTTGGATCCTTGTAGGCATTGGGTTGTCGAACAACAGGTTTCACAACTTTAGGTTCCACGATTTTCCCACCCATTTTAGCAACGAGTTTCTGCAACTCTGCTATCACTCTGTCCCTGTCTTGTAATTGAGCTTTCAACCCTTTAATTTCCAAATTCTGTTCATTCATTTCTCGAAACGTTTGGGAAAGTTTTTCTTGCAATTTATTATCATGTGGAAAACTACCAACGTCTTTTTGTAAAGCAAGTTCAAGAGAATGACAATGTTTTTGAAGGAAATCAGTTTTGTGTTGAAGTAACTCAAAAGCCTTTTTGTCAACATTTTCTTTACGTTTCGAAAGCTCAATTTCAAGACGTTCACATTCTTTGCTCTTATCAAGATATTGGCATGCAACTTCAGAATATTCATCAATATCAGCACAAGATGTAAAATAAGCACACATAACATCTTTAGAAACGCATTCTTGCAAGAGTAAATCATATTCATCTGAGAAATCAGACTTCTCCATTTGAAGATCATCAATGCGTTTCTCAAGAGATTCAACATATTTTAAGTCATCAAACATTTCAGTCCGAATGAACTCCTCAAGTTGAAGGACAGTTTCTTTAATCAATGCCGTGTTTGGAATTAAGAGTTCTTTCACAAGCAAGGTAATATCTTGAGGAATTGGACGTGTCCACTCAGCATTTTCACGTTTTGCACAGTCTCTTTCAACAATAGATTTAACATTATCTATGTGGTGTTTAAGAATACCTAATGTTTTCCTACTCTTGCTTTTAGATTCATCTAGAGGAAGGTAGTTTATGTATTTGTAAACATTAGATTTCTTAGGGGCAAATGCTTTCTTCCATTGAATTCTCTTTTGTTTGCATTCTAGAAACACTTCCTCACGAGTTTTCTGAGTTTGTTTGTTGAAAAGACCATAAAGACTATTTTCATAAGCATAATTATATGGTTTCACAAACTCCTTATTGACAAGTGGTTGACTATCATCATCCCAAAGGGCAGTCTCTTCAATATTGGCACTAACAGGCATGCAATCAAGATCTGTCCTTTCAGTCTCATCAAGATAAAGACACGGGTTCGCAGCTTGAGCTTTGGCAAGGTACTCAGGACTTGCAAAGCTAGCTTGACCCTTAAACATCGATGGAGGTGCTAGCATTCTTACAGATTGAATAGAATCATGCGTTTTATAAACAACGTTCTTCAAAAATTCGACTTGTGCTTCTAATGTCGTTACCTTTTCAGTTTCTTTATCATATCTGCTTTTGAAGTCTTGTTTTAACGCATCTACCTCTTGTTTCTTATCCTCAAGAATTTTAGCAGAATCAGTAGTGGTCATAGAGAGCTTTTGTTCAAGTTCATTAACTTTGGTATTGGCAAGGTACGTTTTTTGACGTTCATCCATTAGGAAAACATTATATTGCCGCTTCTCTTTGGCTAATAACTCAAGAGTTGTATTATATTTGTTTTCAAAATCGTCCTTTTGACTTTTTAACGTACTGCCCTTGTACCTCTCAAGCTCTTTGGTCTTTTGAAGAAGCTCAGCCCTATTACTTTCAAGGGTCTCATTAGATTTAATTAGAGCGGCTTTGCATTCTTCAAAGTTTTGAGTGAGCGCTGCGTTTGCCTTCTTTAATTGCTTTTGACTCTTTCTAGTTTCATTGACATCTTTTTGTAAAATAGCAATTAAATTAGCAAGCGCGACACGCTCCTCATCATCATACTCATTTGCATGTTGATCATCCTCAAACTCATTATTGCACATGTCCAATGAATTTGGTGTGGTATTGCTATCAACCTTTTCCGTCATACATGTGTCAATAAGGTTTGTTGATTGATCACTATGCTCATGCGTATTGGCATTGGCAAACACATTAAATTCAGCATTATGTACCTCTTCTAATGGCTCAGAATCGTAAACAGGACCATTATCATAGGAAGGTGTATTGCTGATGACATTCTCAGAGTCGATGTGTTGTTTGTCAGAGCTGCTGTTGTCTTTCCCTGTTCTGCAGCTGTCAGTTGCATTATTCGATATTGTCTTGTTACTTACAGTTGAGACTGGACTCGTATCCACGACATGAATCTTTGCCACCGTGCACTCTTGCATTTTCAGCCTTGTGTCATTCATCTTCTTGATCATGTCTTTTGCATGAAGTAGGCGTTCATCCAAAAGCCTCTCAATTGATTCCATGTTTCCAAATATCAAATCTCTGAATGATTTTGCTTCCATTGTAGTGTAGTCTTTGAAGTGTTGATTTGCATCTCGAACTTTTGACTCAAAGTTGGGATTCTTGAATAGCTGTTAAGCAAAGAATGGTTGAAACGGTGTTCTGAGTATTTTGAAGGCATTCTTGGAATTTGTCTCATGAAGGTTTTTGTTGAGTAATTCATTCTCAAGATTCTTCAAGTGGTCTCTTAAGTCATAAGTGAACGTGCGATGATCATTTCCGAAAAAGGAATGAAAAGCACGCATATACAAAAGATTGTACGAGAAGGTCTCTCTTTCTAGACGTTTTAGATTCGTTTTAAGATCACTGAAAGCTTGCATACAACGTTGTTTAAGGACTTGTTCTTGTAGTTGCATCTCTCGTTCTTCTCTGTCTGAACACGCATTGCTCGTTTCCATGATGATGGTTTCTCAGTTGATGAAGTGACTTTGGATCTAAAGTAGATATGGTGTGATTGGGTTGTGGTTGCAATTTCGAAAAATTCCGATTTTTTTCTCAGTCCGACAATAAATTCCTCAGTCCGACAAAACGGTAAACAGAAAATTTTGTCTTACCAAATTTTGAAATCAAGTCCGAAATAGCCAAAAACTAATAGGGAAAAAATTTGAAAAGTGAAAAAATTTGACAAAAATAAAACCTAAAAATGGCCTAAAAATTTGAATTTTGGTCCGAAAATTTGAATTTTTGGTCGAAAAATTTTTCGCATCGCCAAAATTTGAAATCGAAGCATAAATGGCCTAAAAATGGTCTAGGAAAAATAAATTTGAAAATGGTTTTCCCGTCGAAATTTTTTTTTTTTTTTTTTAATTTTCGTGTAAACGATATTACGAAACTAGTCTAGATGGTGGCTAAGTCGAAAAAATACTCGAACAAAGTTTAGCTAAACAAGTCATCGGAATGT
This sequence comes from Glebionis coronaria, assembly GCA_025667525.1. Taxonomy (NCBI): domain Eukaryota; kingdom Viridiplantae; phylum Streptophyta; class Magnoliopsida; order Asterales; family Asteraceae; genus Glebionis; species Glebionis coronaria. The sequence goes on along the minus strand of CM046875.1, from coordinate 484,060,549 downwards.
CCATCGGAATGTGCCATCGGAATGTCCATCGGAATATGCCATCGGAATGTCCCTCGGAATGTTCATCGGAATGTGGCTTAGATCGCAATGCACTGTCGGAATCCCAGATCGCAATGTACTGTCGTAATCCCAGATCGCAATGTTCAGATCGGAATGTGTCTAAAACAAATTTGGCAGAGTAACGACTCAAAATTCCCTTGAAACCGTCAGAATCCCAGATCGCAATGTACGATCGGAATGTCCAGATCGGAATAAGGTATCGGAATCCTTAGATCGCAAAGTGGAACCAGTTGGTTATTGCGATCAAACCCCTCTTTTGTACTTTCCGATGGTGGTACAAGCTAGAATTTCGGAAAGATGAAAAACAAGAAATTTTCAACTTTTGATCCAAAAAACTTGTGTTTAAGCCAAAAACCAAGATACCCAAGTCACAATGGCACGAATCAAGAAGGTATACGAATCAAAAACACTAAAAAACAAGAAAAATCTTGAATTCGTGGATGAAAGAAGGATTAAAGCAAATAAATCAAATGAAAACGCAACAACCAATCACAAAACTACCCCATGGCTCTGATACCAATTGTTGTCCCTAATATAATGATTGTATAATCACGAATTTAAAAAAAGAAAGGTAGAAATGAGATGAATTTTAGAGAGAGAAAGTAGTGAGAGAAAGTAGAGAGAAAATGGTTGGAACTTGTGGAATGTTAGATTGAGAAGTGAGAATACAAATGAACCAACACCCTTCCTAACATGCTAGGAAGGGTTTATATAGCCTTTGCTTACATGTAGCTTAATGGGCTATATGATCATGGGCCGGGCATTCCTTTTGGGCTTTGGTTACTTATTAATGAACCTTAGCTTAAAGTTAAGCCCGTAATAACACGACTAATATACTTCCTATTACAACGTTCTAAAATACGATACATAATAAACATATGACCGAGCATTCTTGTTTGGCTCAATATTTTAAGGCTAACACTTTGATTGCAAAATCGTTTACAATTTCAGGTAAAACGATTAAGGAGCCAGAAGTTGGTGCTACAACTCTATCGGCTGACCACATTGGTTCATCATCGGTGTCTGACATTGGATCGTAACGGTTGATGAGTTTGGTGAGAAATAAGGTTTGAGAAAGATTGTCGAAAGGTTGGTTGATTATGCGAGGTTGAGTTTGCTCGTGTCTCCTAGCTAAAGGTACACGACGATGAAGTCTACGTATCCTTCGATTAATGGTACGTTCAGGTTATGGTAACGGTGAAGTTGGTGGTGTTCCGGATGAACAGGTGTGCATCCAACAAGGTTTTTGTTGTTTTCAGTGGAAATTTGCGGCGCACTTTTGGGAATATGCGACGCACTTTGGTTCGCTACAAGAAGTGCAGCGCACTTTTTGGTTTGTGTGGCGTACTTTCTGTACTACAGAAAAATTTTGGTTTTAAAAAGAGTGGCAAATGGTTTACTTTCTTCAAGGATTATACGAATATGGTTGCGAAACAGGATTATAAGTCCCCAGCAGCGGCGCCAAAAATTTGATGTTCGTTTGCAAGTCTTAAATTTATATTACAAGGTTTAGACAAAACAAGGGACTAGGAGACAAACACGGGCAAGTATACCCTTTCGTTCATAATATAGCTTTGTAGTGGTAAGCCAGGATCGTTCGCTGAGACTTAATTTCGTTTTGTTAATCAAGATAATAATTGAAGAAAGAAATAGTTGAAATGATATCAATAGTAACAAGTATGACTAATATGGGATAGTTCGTATAAGTTCGTGATGATGGTAATAATGATCGGGATATGTTTATGTAGGTAAAGAGTGATAATCCTTTTTCATCAAAACGGCGTTTACACAATTTACTTGGGTTTGATTCAAGACTTAAGTTTAATTAAGCGACTAAGCTCAAAACAAGTTGCCAACGAATTCAATATTTTATCAAGTTTCTAAGTGGATCTCTCCAACCAAAGATTCATGACCATAGACAAGTTCTTAAAAACTTATTATAACAATTTGCGTTTCTCAACGCCAAACTATCGTAACAAATCAACTTAGATAAAATATGGTCTATAGAACTAGGTGGTAAAATGGTTCTACAACATTAGCTTGAAATCATTTATAAAGGATCATATCATAGCATCATCACTAATTATAGTCACATACCCATATAGTCACAAATAGCTTAACCTAACATAGTAATCAAAGTAACAATTGGAAAAGAGTAAGAGAACATCATACTTAGATTGGATTGAATGAACGAGTACACAAGTGTCACGATTGCATCGTTCCTCCAATAATCAAAGAGTGGAATACTCTCGCTACAAGTATTTCCTAAAAGTGGATAATACTGAAATTTAACTAAGAAAGCTAAAATACTCGTGCTATGGAGTATTGAGAGAGAGAGAGGTCCGTGTAAAATGAGTAGAAGTGGCCTCTATTTATAGTGTTGTCTGAGGTCAAATGTGCGCCGCACTTCTCCGAAAGTGCGCCGCACTTTGGAGACGAGAATGTGCGCCGCACATCTGAGTTTGTGCGCCACACTTCTGGGCGATCCAGAATCATCTATCAACAACTTTGGCTTATTTTCATATTGAGGACCCTTCTTTGTATGTCTTCACTTTGCTCCTTCAAACTTTTTATCTACATAGAATACACAACATATTAAGTATCGGAAGCTCTTATTTATACTACAAAGTGGCATTATAATGATAGATTGAATATGTATATTTAGGTCGTTATCACACGTCCTCCAAATGCTCAAGTCTGTCCATGGGTACCTACCGTTTTGGGACATGGAATGGAAAGTAACGGCTGAGCAATACGCTCAGTGAACGGATACATGATATGAATGACAGAAACATAAGTAAAGACTGAAGAGCAGCAGAAATATATAAGTCATGGAAAACCTGGTACATGTTTATAAAACTGTGTAGAAACTAGAAGGGGGGGGGGGGGTTGAAAATTTTCTACTTCATTTTCAAAACATTTCGTTAAACTCACTGTGCGCGGTTCTATAAACATACTCGCGGTTCTTTATCACTAAAGAACCGCTGGTCCATTTAAGGAACCGCCGACAGTGAATGCAACGGATTTATACATGTTAAACTTAAACAATCCTTTGAATCAAATTTTCGATCAAACTTGACTAGATATCAGATGTGTTTGATTGAATGATAAATACTACAAGTAAGTAAACACACAAACACATCAAATCAAGAGTACACCAAGCAATAGTCTAAACACTAAGCACACACGTACTAAGCATAAGCTTTTCCACAACTAGGATGTTTAGACTAAGTGATGTATACTTGACCATAATCTAAACATGAAGCACACACGTACTAAGCCTTAGCTTTTCTACAACTTAGATGTTTAGATTATGAGAGGCACAGAACACACAACAACAAGTATGAAACTATAAATACATCTAAAAAGGTAAAGACATAAATGTAAATGAAAGTACCGACACGATGATTTATAGTGGTTCGATCACGAAGCTCCTCTTCGCCGTACTCCACTCCTCGAGTACACCTTACTCGAGAGTTACTTCACTAGTCAACAAACTCCTTAAGGTGGAGAAACCATACACAACTTCGCTTATCCAATTTCTGACTCTAAGCTAAAAGTCGAGTCCTAATCTTAGGTAGGACCAATCTACACACGTCGCCTACTTCACCATTTTCCGACACAAGGCTAGATGTCGAGTCCTAATCTTAGGTTGGACCAATCTACACACAACTTCCAAATTGACACACCAATTTGGATCTACACAACTACACAACTCTTCACAACTACACAACTACCCAACTCTTCATAACTACATAACTACACCACTCTTCCCAACTACACAACTACACAACTCTTCACCCTAGTTATGGTTTATGGCCCAACTTAAAAAACCTTGTGTTTTATGGCATAATAAACCATATAGATCTAAGTACTCGCCACTTAGATCTATGACTCTAACACTATATCCAAGTATTAACAAACTTGGATCTACATAACTAACACCTAATCAAAGGATACCCATATCTTGGATATTCTACCCTTACAAACACATCCAAGTGAACCCAACACTTGGATCTTCTACATATACATAGTAGGAAAACAATGACTTGATCTAGAAGGAGAGATCTTCATCATGTTGTGAACCCAACACTTCATGGTAATGAAAGTGTTCTTCTCTTTGCACTCGAGAGGATGAGAGGATTGAAGGAGAGAATCAAATCTTAAACAAGATTTGTCTAAACTAACTAATCAAGGAGTTTAAAGATGTTTTTGAAGAAACTGTGCAAAAAGGGTTGAAAGAAAAGCTGGAAATGATCCACTATTTATAGGGCAAGAGTGCAACGGTCATAAATACCCGCGGTTCCTTAAGTGCCCCCGCGGTTCCTTATCAATAAGGAACCGCGAGTTCCTTTAAGGAACCTTGGACTTGGAGACCGTGCATTTTTGTCTTTTAGTGGGGAAATACCATTTATACCCTCACAGGATATTCCTTTGGCATTTGGAATATGCCAAATTCAAATTAAAGAATATTCTTTGGAATATACCTTAGAGAATATTCTTTGGAATAGTCCAAATTCAAATTTCTATTTTCTTTTTAATAAAACATTTTCTTAAAAATAAAGTTTATAAAAATCTTTTGTCACATTAATGTGAGTTTTAAAAAAATATTAATCATTGATCACTTAGTTAGGTTAATGAAATGTTTATTCTTACCTTGAGTGATTTATGCCGAATGCGACCTTGGAGGTGTCGAGAGAAGTATACAAATGTATTCTTGAGTGATTAAGAGAACCTTAACCTTTTACATAATGTATTGCGATATATACGTTTGTAATCAACAAAACACAAAGAGATTATATCGACAAAACATCGTAATGTTTGCACTAACAAACTGGTTTTATAGTTTGAAAAGCTTATGATTAACTTATGAAAACTGTATTTTAAATTTAGCCAAGAGTCATATAGGTCATGAGGTATCAACGTGCATGAATACTTAGAGGGTGACCTCATCATGCAATTAGAGGGGTTGCCTCTAATTATATTGATCTGGGTAGCAGGGATCAACTCCTTGTGAAGGATGCAAGGCACACACCACATTCATCATGAAAATCCTGACTGAAACATGTAACTAGGATACACCCATACGCCCCACATGATAATATAAATAAATGGCCCAAACTGAAAGGGACGCCACGAGCAATCACTCTTTCGTGAGGAAGTCATAACACTGGTGCCTCCAGTGTTATGGTTATGGTACCTCTATAACTAGATGAACTAGCATGCATGTATATATAGATCAGGCATTTAAAATAAAACATAAGCATTCAAAAGATATAGAATAACTAAGGAAAACAGTTGGCTGCAAACGGGGAATCCTAATAAAGGAAGATAAAGTCCATACTGAAGGACGGAATATCCGTACCTTATGTCCTGTAGTGAAGCTAGAATGGAAGCTGAACGATCTACTCCGACTTCGCGGATACTACATGAAGAAGGGACGTGTATGAGTTGTCTGATTACTATGAATTTTACTAGTTCTATGTGCTCTTACTTGTTTTACATGTTCTTATCATGTTTTAGTGTTTTAGATGTTATCTTGTACTTATTCATGTTTTACATGTATTCTGATTATGTATTTCATGTATTCTTATATTACTATACTTGTAGCGTCATAATAAGTAACTTTTTACAAATAGCAGGTTTCCAAAAATAGTAAGTTTCCATAATTAGAAAGTTTCCAAAAATATTAAGTTTCCATAAATAAAAATAAGCTTGAATTATAAGTCCAAAAGATAAGCTAAAGCTTAATAAGCATAATTTATAAGCCATGATTAATATATAGTAAAGTTTATTAATATTAAATACTTAGTCTACACATATGATTATTAATTAATAATGTAATACATGATATAATAAGTAATTATAAATTAATAATATTACATGATTATATTAATTAAACTTTACCTAACAAAAAAGATTATTGTGTAATTAAATTAAAGCATGTTATTAATTTAATTAATACCTTGGTTAAACATGTAATTAATTAATTAGACTAAGTTTCTTAATTAATTAACATAACATGAACGTATGCCATGAAGTAATTATATTAATAATTATTCTAGCCTATAGTCTATTTAAATAAATATCTAAATTAATTATAACATAAGTCTTTGTTTTTATTTAACTTAATTAAAACCATGTATTAATTAATATAATTAATTAATAAATAAACATAAATTTAGCAAAATTAACCAAACACCCCTCTTGGTGTTTCGGTTCTACCCGAGCCCAACAACAACGCCTCACCGAGACCATGAGGTCTCGGCTTCGGCTCGACCCAACAACAATCACCACAGCCACAAGGGTTGTGGTTTGCCACCGTTAGCCCAAAGTTGCCCCCAGTCGTGCACAGTTTTCCCACCGACAGTGGTCGGTACCCACTGTTAAACCAACAGCGCCCCTGTTAAGGCTTTGATGCTGCAGCCGACAGAGCAAAACAGCCACCGACCCATAGTGCGGTTCGGCTGGCCGAAATAAAACACACACCGAGACCCCCTTGTGGTCTCGGTTCCCGTGACAACCAAACAACCCGACTTGTTTTTAAATTAATACATCTTCTATTCATTAAACCCTCATGTGTTCGTATTAATTTTACTTATTCATGATAAAAAGGAAAATAATAATGAAGAGATTAAGGATTATTGTGATACCGAATGCGTGACAAATCCATGTGAATGAACCGAACACAAATCCCAAAATTAACAAAATCAACAAGCTTTTCCTTCTCCCCTTTTCTCTTGTGTAGTATATTATTAATGTAAAGTTTTAGTTTAGTCATGTTATGACGTGTGTCGTATATTATTAATGTAAAGTTTTAGTTTAGTCATGTTTTCATGTATTGTATTGTTCATAGTATTTTATGCGGGTTTTACAACTCTTCGTCCTCGAATTAGAGATACGATAATCTAGGAAAGACATGGACGTAACATGACTGTAAAGGACATGGAACGTGACGTGACTGAAAGAACATATCTGAATTATGGAAGGAAAAAGTATGAGAAATAACGTGCAAGGGTAAATGAAACGTTACGATGCAAAACAACCTGGAATAACTGACATTAGTAACGTCTGAGCAACGATGTGCAAGACATACTGAAACATACTACGTGAAAAATTGTGAACGCGATACGTGAACAATTGTGAACGTGATACGTGGGGATATGGTGAATGTAATGTGAGAAACATATGGTGGACACGATACGTACAACATATCGTGAACGCGATATGAGGAACGTGGAATGAACATGATTTGTGAAACATATCGTGAACGTGAGATAACCGAGGAGGTAATGTCAATGATAGGAGGTGAGACGTGAAATGTGACGTGAAACGTCTATCCGAGGACAGTAAGTTTATTAAACTTGAGTCTGGTCTCCCAAGCTTTCTATAAAACTTTCCAGAACGAAAATGTGATACGTAAATCGTAAGCTAGAATACGATCATGAACGTGAACGACGTCATGAACATGAGTGCGGAAGTAAATCATGATATTGAACAAGGACGTGAACGTAATAATGAATACGAACGTGCACCTTTTACTGGTCTGATAGTTGGAGGAGTGCCAAGTGATCAGACGATCCTTGGCTGGAAAACTATCTTATAATTTGCTAACTGTGAAATCCTTGCAGATGAAAGCATTTTTGCAGACTTGGTCAAACGGTTGAAGACAACCCAGATAGCATCATGCTTATTCTGAGCCTACAGTAATCCACTAACAAAATCCATGGAGATCTTGCCCCATTTCTGTTCAAAATTTCTACAGGTCGAAATAAACTGCTAGCATGTTGGTGTTCTATCTTAACCTGTTGGCATGTCAGACATCTAGATATGAATGTAACTGCAGCTTGGTTCACTAGGAACTGGATACATAGAAGTTTGGAAAAGTTATGAGTCTCTGAAATTAGACTTCTCTTAGCGTAGGATCCTCTGGAACACATAATTTAGTGTAGAATTATCTCCTTTACGCGTAAGCTTAGTCATGGTAAAACTAGTCGTGGGAAACAATGTGATTCAGCGTGTCACTGTAATCAACCAAAATTCGTACATGAAAAGGATTCAGGGTACTATTTCTCCTGTCTTAGAATTCGTAACATATTATGAAGATGGTCTTCGTGCTCTTCTCTGGACTTAGAGGAGATCAAGCTGTCATTGATGAAAACAATAATGAATTGTCTATGAGTTCATAGGGAAACTCCATTTATCAAGTCCATAAATGCTGTTGGAGCATTCGTGAGACCAAAATAAAATTATGAATTGAGCATGACCAAATCGTGTGCGAAAAGCAGTCATGGAAATGTCCTGCTCTTTCACTCGCTACTGTTGGTAGCATGATCATAAGTCGATCTTGGGAAAAGTGCTTAGCACCCTATAGTCGACCGGACACGTCGTCAATACGTGAAGGAGGATAACGGTTAAGGATGGTGATTTTTTTAACTCGACGGTAGTCGACACATAATCTCATGTTACCGTCCTTCTCCTAAATAAACAGGACCGGTGCACACTATGGTGATACACCTGGCGAATGAGCTTCTTCCAATATCTCGTGCAGCTGTTACTTCAACATACGCGACGTTAAGTTGCATCTTGTGGATAAAGTATACTCGGAGGTCTTTCTGGAAATACATATAGGAAATTTTGAAATGATTGTAAAATTTTGAATAAACGAACTTCAGAAGTCGTGTCATAAATGATAGCTAGAAATTATTCACAGTCATGGGATAAAAAACACGTGCTTGTAAAGCATAAATAATTTGTACAAATTTTCCTGATAGAAAACCATGATGAATGTATTCAGGAGCCTGAACATTACTATACATAATCTGATATAAATGGCGACCAGTCGTAGCATGGTGTGCTGTTCATATTCCGTACTCAGAATCATATTTAACTCGCATTTGTCCGAGGGGAGTGCGTTAGCAGATTGGATCTTATCATTAGACCGAAAGGAAAACCTTCGTACACATGGGTGATACGAACGACGTCCTTTATGGTCATGGATACATGTGTCAATAAGGGTTTGAGTTGGATCACAATGCTCATGCGTATTATCATTGGAAAACACATTATATTCATCATTTTGTACCTCTTCCAATGGGTCAGAGTCGAAGACAGGGCCATTATCATAGGAAGGTGTATTGCTGATGACATTCTCAGAGCTGATGTCTTGTGTGCCAGTGCTGCTGCTTTTTTCCCCATGTATGGTATGATCATCCTGCGTACAATGCTTTTTGTTGCGTGATGTGCAGCTTTCATTCACATGACCCAATATTGTACCACAATTTTCCTTGAACCTATTATCTATCTCTTGTTCGTGAATTGTTATTCAGTGGACATAGGTTTCAATGGATTTGATAAAACTTGGGATCAGGTCTTTGAACGTTTGAGCATTTCTATGATGTCTCATGAGGCATCGCTGTGTACTCGAAGACGTGAAAAATTATGAATCAAAGGTCTTTTCAAATGATGTATTGAGTTCAGTGAAGGTGATCTTGCATTCACTCCCAAAAAGTCTTTCTTTGGTGAGTTGTGTCACAAGTTTCTCCATGGCTTGTGTGAATGCTCTTATGAACGTGCCAGTGGATTCACCTAAGTCTAGCATGACTGTTGAAAGGCTCTCAAACGATGATTGAAGAATTCTCAAACTTTCCATGCATTTATCTCTTAAGAAGTGTGTCCGTTGTTGTAATTGTTCCATCTTGAGATTTGTCACAACTGAACACTCACTCTTTTCCATGATGATCATCTCTCTGTTGATGAAGTGACTTCGGATCTTAAGTAGATATGATGTGATTGTGTTGTTGTTGAAATACCGAAAATTCCGATTTTTTCTCAGTCCGACCAAAACGGTAAACCGAAAATTTTTGAATTACTAAATTTTGAAAACGAGTTTGAAATAACCAATAATTAGTAGGGAAAATTTTTAAAAAATGAAAAATTTAATGAAAAATAAAACCTAAAAAATTTGAAATTTAATGAAAAATTTGAATTTTGGGTCGAAATTTTTTTCGCTTCGCCAAAGTTTGAAATTGAAGCTTAAATGGCCTAAAATGGCCTAGGAAAAAATAAATTTTACTTGGGTTTTCCCGCCAAAAAAACTCTTTTTTTTTTAATCTTCGTGTAAACTATGTTCCGGGACTAGTCTAGATAGTGGCTAAGTCTAAAAAATACTCGAATAAAATTTATATGTCCATTGGAATACCCATCGTACTATTAGATCGCAAGTCCTTGATCGCAGTCCTAGATCGCAGTCCTAGATCGCAATCCTAGATCGTGGTCTTGATCGTAGTCTTGATCGTGGTCTTGGATCATGGTCTTGGATCGTGGTCTTGGATCGTGGTCTTAGATCGTGGTCTTGGATCGTGGTCTTGGATCGTGGTCTTGGATCGTGGTCTTGGATCGTATCTGTCGATCGTAAGATGTGATGGTAACAATCGATCGTAACCTCGATCGCAATAGGTGATCGCAACAGCAGATCGTAACCTCGATCGCAGTATGTGATCGGACTATTAAATCACAAGTAGAAACCCCAGGTTTATGCGATCGTAATATCCGGACCGTAACCAATAAAAAGTTCGAGACTTTTAGGAAACAAGAAAGATGAGAACTTTACCTGGGAATTCGTGTTTCAATCCAAACCAAAGTAAACAAAATCTTACTACAAGTATGTAGATAATCTATAGTATGATTTGGAACAAGAAACACAACGAAGAACAAGAAAATACTTGAATTCGAGATGATTTTTAGGAGAGAATCACACGAACCAAATATAATAGCAACAACGAATCACAAAACTACCCCATGGCGATTGATACCAAATGTTGTCCCTATAAAATATGATGATTATACACGAATAAAAAAGAAAGAAAGGTAGATAAAAGATGGAAGGTTTCTAGAGAGAGAAAGTAGTGAGAGAAAGTAGTGAGAGAAAGTAGAGAGAAGTGTGTGTTAAACTTTTGTGAGATTAGATTAGAAAATAAGACAACCAACACCCTTCCTAACATGCTAGGAAGGGTATTTATAGCCTAGCCTACATGTGGCTTAATGGGCTATAGTTTGATTGGGTCGGGCTTGAATAAATGCTTAGTACCTTGAAAGAGGCCTTTTAAGCTAGCCATCAAGCCCGCAATGTCACGACTATTTTAACTAACTATTACAACGTTTTACTAAATGTTACAATATAAACCTATGACCGAACATTCTTGTTTGACTCAATATTTTGAGGCTAGAAATATGGTACATGAAGTACATATGGAATTCACATGAGATGACCGATACAGTGTTAACCATCTAACATGATCAGAGGAATATAAATGATCAAATGGTTAAAAACAAACTGCACATTACAACGTAATAGCCCAGCTAATTTAGCGCAGACATAGTTCCGGTTGCGTAAGAAGCACAAAAGCATGATTAAACGGAATCGAATGATGGCCAACATGAAAACATGATTAATGAAAACCAACCATGAAAGCATGATTAAATACAATCCATCAATGTCTAACATGATAGCAAAATCCACACGAAGAAACATGAAACAAAGTTAACATAAAGGGCATGAAGATATAATCAGTCATGAAAACGAAATTAGCCATGATAGTATGACAACGTAATCAACATAAGAAACGTATTATGAGGAAACATGAAAGAGTTATGACTGTAATGAAATGAATTTTGAAAATAGGTAGTGTGGACGACTATGAGTCGGTTCACAATGCAAGTTTGACATGAGCAAGGGTGAACGCCTATGGGTCGGTTCACAAAACAAAATTGACATGGCAAGGGTGGACGCCTATGGGTCGGCTCACCAAAACAAAAATTCTAATGAAAAGCACATGCGACTAAATATGGCCAGTCCTGTACCAACCATTACTTAGTCAAAATACATACAACAATGATACATGAAAATAAATAGTTGAAAATCAAATGTCCATAAACTTAACAGAAAACATGTGACTAATTATGAACTACTGTGGTCCAGTCCATACCAGTCAAAATTCACAAGGAACACCATGCATAAAACAATGACATGTAACTAAGTACAAATTGACTATTGATCCAATCCATCTTAGCAAAACAAAATTTCGAGAGAAAACATCATGGTTAAGAACAAACAAGATTATGAAAATATTAATGAGTTGAATATCAGACGTCGGCTTGGGAAGATCATGATGACTACCCACTAGTCACATGTCAAGTTTTAGAGCCTACAGGTCGAAACCTTGGGCTCTGATACCCTAATTGTAACACCTCACTTTTCTCCTGGCGGATGGGTAATACCGGGGGTCGGCAGGGTAATTGCATTAAAAAGGGACAAATTTTAATAAGTGGACCGTTACGTGTATTTATGGCGTGTCATTAAAGCATGCAAGGTAAAATGTACTAAAACATACATGACCAAAAGAGAAAACCGGAATCAAACATCGGTTCCCAAACATAAGCCCAAAACATAAATAAAGTAAAAGAAATGAGAAGGACAAGACAAGTGTCCAAATAAGCATACATATAAGGAGGCAAAAGGAGAAGAAGTCTAAGGCAGCTTTCCTCCTATGCATGTCCTCCAAATGCTCAAGTCTGTCCATGGGTACCTGCCGTTTTGGGACATGGAAAGGAAAGTAACGGTTGAGCAATACGTTCAATGAACGAATATAGACATGATATGAATGACAAAAACATAAGTAAAGACTGAAGAGCAACGGAAACGTATAAGTCCTAGAAAACCTAGTACATGTTTATAAAACTGGTTTTATATTTTGAAAAGCTTATGATTAACTTATGAAAACTGTATTTTAAATCTTGCCAAGAGCCCATATAGGTCATGAGGTATCAACGTGCATGAATACTTCGAAGGGTGACCTCATCATGCAATTAGAGGGGTTGCCTCTAATTATATTGGTCTGGGTAGGAATGATCAACTCCTTGTGAAGAATGCAAGGCACACACCACATTCACCATGAAAATCCTGACTGAAACATGTAACTAGGATGCACCTACACGCCCCACATGATAATATAAATAAATGGCCAAAACTGAAAGGGACGCCACGAGCAATCGCTCCGTCGTGGGGAAGTCATAACACTGGTGCCTCCAGTGTTATGGTTATGGTACCTCCATAACTAGATGAACTAGCATGCATGTATATATAGCTCATGCATTTAAAATAAAACATAAGCATTCAAAACATATAAAATAACTGGAGAAAACAGATGGCTGCAAATGGGGAATCCTATTAAAGGAAGAGAATGTCCATACTGAAGGACGGAATATCCGTACCTTATGTCCAATAGTAAAGCTAGAATGGAAGCTGAACGATCTACTCCAACTTCGCGGATACTACATAAATAAGGGACGTGTATGAGTTGTCTCATTACTGTGTATTTTACTGGTTCTATGTATTCTTACTTGTTTTACATGTTCTTGTCGTGTTTTACTCTTTTAGATGTTATCTTGTACTTATTCATGTTCTACATGTATTCTGATTATGTATTTCATGTATTCTTGTATTACTATACTTGTAGTGTCATGATAAGTAACTTTCTACAAATAGCAGGTTTCCAAAAATATAAAGTTTCCAAAACTAGGAAGTTTTTATAATTAGAAAGTTTCCAAAATAGTAAGTTTCTATAAATAGAAATAAGCTTGATTTATAAGTCCAAAAGATAAGCTAAAGCTTAATAAGCATAATTTATAAGCCATGATTAATATATAGTAAAGTTTATTAATATTAAATACTTAGTCTACACATATGATTATTAATTAATAATGTAATACATGATATAATAAGTAATTATTAATTAATATATTACACGATTATATTAATTAAACTTTACCTAACAAAAAAGATTATTGTGTAATTAAATTAAAGCATGTTATTAATTTAATTAATACATTGGTTAAACATGTAATTAATTAATTAGACTAAGTTTCTTAATTAATTAACGTAACATGAACATATGCCATGAAATAATTATATTAATAATTATTCTAGCCTATAGTCTATTTAAATAAATGTCTAAATTAATTATAACATAAGTCCTTGTTTTTATTTAACTTAATTAAAACCATGTATTAATTAATATAATTAATTAATAAATAAACATAAAGTATTTAGCAAAAATTAACCAAACACCCCTCTTGGTGTTTTGGTTCTACCCGAGCCCAACAACAACGCCTCACCGAGACCATGAGGTCTCGGCTTCGGCTCGACCCAACAACAATCACCATAGCCGCAAGGGCTGTTGTTTGCCACTGTTAGCCCAAAGTTTCCCCCTGCCGTGCATAGTTTTCTCACCGACAGTGGTCGGTACCCACTGTCAAACCAACAGCGCCCCTGTTGGGGCTTTGGTGCTGCAACCGATAGAGCAAAACAGCCACCGACCCACAGTAGGGTTCGGCTGGCCGAAATAAAACACACACCGAGACCCCCTTGTGGTCTCGGTTCCCGTGACAACCAAACAACCCGACTTGTTTTTAAATTAATACATGCTCTATTCATTAAACCCTCATGTGTTCGTATTAATTTTACTTATTCATGATAAAAAAGGAAAATAATAATGAAGAGTAAGGATTTTTGTGATACCGAATGCGTGAAAAATCCATGTGAATGAACCAAACACAAATTTCAAAATTAACAAAATCAACAAGCTTTTACTCCTCCCCTTTTCTCTTGTGTAGCCTGCGGCCAAGGAAGAAACAAGGACTAGGGTTTTTGTTTAATTGTAAAACTGTAAACGTGTTTTCGCTGGGAATGAATTTGGATTACTAGTTTAAGCTTAATGGGTCGGTCTTGGAACTTCTTGTGTTTCTTTTTGATGCCACAGCTCGACATAAGCCTAAACCAGTTTCGTTTATTTTCCGTGTCTAAATTATTTAGCGTATGTGCTTGTATTTTAAAGTTGTGTTTTATTTCTTGTCATGTAATAAATATTATACTTAAATATTTATCGTGTATTAATAACATACGTATTACTGGTATTAAATGCTCATGACGCGTGTCGTATATTATTAATGCAAAGTTTTAATTTTGTCGTGTTTTCATGTATTTTACTGTTCATAGTATTTTATGCGGGTTTTACAGAATGCTTTAAGGTTGAATGCAATCGCATCAGAGAGTGTCCAGAGATCTTGAAAATTTCTGACTTTATGGCTGGAATAACTAATTAGGACCTGATTAGAAAACTAAATGACAGGACCCTCGCGACTTTTTATGAATTGATGTCGCAGGTTAGATATTTTATTCAAGGAGAAGCTGCAGTTGTTATCAGTAGGAAAGGAAACTCTAACTATTGATCCCAAGATCAGATCAAGAGGAAGCCAAACAACCAAAACGACAGTCGAAGCCTCGACTATCGAGGAGCTCGAGGGGAGAATGTGACAAAAACAACAAGTTTACCCCCTTAAGATGACGCCAAAAGAGATATTTTTATCAGAGGGCGCGGACTTTTCGAAACCTCCGCCAATGACCACCTCGGTGGAAAAACACACAGACAATTGGTACTGTGAATACCATGGCGAGAAGAGACACAGGACAGACGATTGTATCCAACTAAAAAGGAACATCGAAAGTTTGGTAAAATCTGGCAAGCTGAATCACATCATCAAGGATTGGAAGGATGAGGGGATAACAAGAAAAGCGAGAATAAGAAAGACAATAGTGTACATGAACGCTTATGGGTACGCGCGAATGGGGGGTGGGGGTGATTGGTGTTGATGACTTCGGCATCAGCCGTGTTATACGTACCAGGGTCGGGTCGTCATCTCTCACCATGGTCTCTTGGGTCATGAAGTCATAATCAAATGGAAAAATTACATCATCTATCCTAAAGAATTTGGTATTCCAATTATTTAGCGAATCAAGATTTTCTTCGTAACACTGTAGTGGCCCTGAGCGCTTCAAGAAAGATACCCACCCGTTGGCCCATGAAGGGTTGCAGAAGGCACGAAAAAGGTTTATTGTGGGTTCTATGGCAAGAACACGACAGTTGATTTCAAAATTTGATATCTTCGTTGCGCCTATGCAGTGTAGCTCGAATATATGGATGCGATGGAAGATCAGAATGTTTACTAAAAATCATCACAGTGGTATGCGGTTGTTTCGAAATCGAATTTTTTTGTATATACACCTACTTTCCCAACAAGGAAGTTTCCTATGTTTCATTGGGGTCTTGGTAATTTTTTGAAGGTTCATCGGAATATAATATTCTGATTTGAATTCAAGGAGTTCTTTATAGGTGAAGGGGGATGTAATCTCGGATAATTGTTTTACCATGGTCGTATTGGAAGAAAAATATAAAGGCGCGGTGTTGTTACCTTTTTTATGGCTATTCATGCTGGATAAGAAGATTCGTTAATGGCGGTAAGAGTTTTTTACTGTGTACGTAGTAAAAAAGGGGCTGGTGGTATTTATACCTCTAGGGTTAACTGTTCACATGCAGGAATGAACGCCACGTGTCGTCCACTTGCACAATCTAACAGTAGAAGATGAATCGACTGGCTGACGTGTCATGCATTTTTCACATTTACCGAGTGAGTGGCTAAAAGGGGGGAAGTAGGTACAGGTTTTGGTGGGAAGAATTTGAAACTTCTTTGGTACGCTACCTTTTTGTCCCATCTCAGTTTCAAGTGCGCTTCTGGGTGCGACTACGTTAGTTCTTGTTGGAAATACGTTTTTCCAAGGAAAGTCTCGGTCACATCATTGTTAGTATAGATCACGAGCTATAGCCTATTTAGGACATTGTAACTTCGAGTGACCTCATTTAGGGGGAGATTGTTGGAAATACGTTTTTACGTATTTAGGAAGGATCGGTCACTCTAACGATATATTCAAGTATTGGGCTCGTGATCCAATATATAAACATATAGCCCATATAGCCCACATGTAGGGTGGGATATATATACCCCCTCCTAGCATGTTAGGAGGGGTTGAGCACTTAGTTATTCACTTTCACATTTCATCTTTTCTCTCATTCTTCCTCTCTCTCTCTCTCTCTCTCTCTCTCTCTAACTCCCCCTCTCTAGTTCTTTCATTTTCTTCTCTATTTAGATAAACACAAACACTTGCACAATCCTAAGAAACTAAGGACCTACAAATGGTATAAGGAGCCATGGTTGATTGATTGTGCTTGTGTTTGTTTTGATTGTTTTTCGTGGGTTTTAATTTAATCAAGCTCAAATCTTGAAATTTTTTGCGTTTTTTATTGTTTAATCTTGATAAAAATCATCTACATAGTTGTGATAGTGATTTGGTATTGTTACTTTGGTTAAAAACACAAAATTTTTGTGTGTTTGGATCATTTTTTGGCTTAAAATCTAGAATTGGTGTGTTTTATCCGAAAAAGTGGAAAAAGTGGAAATTGGGATAATTTTGTACTATTGTGACACTTTTTCTGTCGCAATGACCTAGGGTTTACATATTGCGACGCATATTGCGACATATTTTGAGTTATTGCGACTTTTTTGGAGTATATTGCGACAATTTTTTTGTGACACTGCGACAGGGTTTGCTCATATTGCAACAGATTTTTTGTGATATTGCGACAGATTTTGCTCATATTGCGAGAGATTCTGGCATATTGCGACAGGGGTGCTATTGCGACAGATCTCAATAATTTTGCTATTATTGCGATAGTAATTTTGTTTTGTCATATTGTGAGGGTTATTTTTTAATACATTGCGATACAAGTTTGTTTTTGTCTCATTGCGATGGATACACAAAAACATTGAGAAATCATTTACTGTACTCGATCTATTTATTCCCTTCGTCTTTTTCATCCACACTCATCTATCCTATTTTCTCTTGACTCGAATCAGAAAGCGTATATATATTAAGATTCAAATTGTAACCAACCGAGTTGACTCAGCAAACTCGAAGAGTCTCTCGAATCATTACTAGAACCATTCCATCATCACCTTATAACTCCACTATCAACTCCAACTGCAAATATGCCTAATTCCCATCGTCAACTACACCCCAACACACCTAGACTCAACATCGATCCAGCCTCAAACGACACTCGATTCACAAACCCACTACTCTCGACTCAACTCTCGGCTCTTTCACAACACAGCCTCAAAACATCATAAACATAAAAGTCGCTACTTGACTCGAACCCACACATCAAAGAAAAGATCTCAGTCTCATTCAAACTATCATCGATCTCAAAAACCAAAAATAGAATAAAAAACGGCACCTACCCGAGACCCTACAAGATCTTGAAGACAAATCCGTTGGGGTAATTGTTTAATCGATTAAGAGGCTCAAGTGTTTAGGTTTGAGAGGGATAAGAGTGTCGACTGAGAGAGATAAAAGAGTAGGTTGAATTGTTTTTTTTTCAGACGGAGGAAACAAGGAGAGTAATTAGGATTTTGTGTGAGGAATTTTAGGGTTGACTCCTCTTTAATATTCGATTAGTGTGGGTTAGTGGTTTCCACGTGTGGGCACTAGTGACTGTTGTTTGTGATAAAGAGAGTTTACAAAGTTTGTATACAAGTTTGTGTCTAGGTCGGGATACACGTTTATACTCATTAATTTTTTTCTTCTTTGTTAAAATATAACATTTTCTTAAAAAGTTATATTTATGAATATTGGGGGCATAAATTGATTTTTATTCGAGCTTCGACACGGAAAAAGTTACGAGACAAGGTGACAAGTAAACGTTATTTCTTTCCATAAACGAATTACAGCTTGTTACAGATCTTTTGTTCGTTTTGTCAAATCCCGTGAATTTCAATTTCTAAGTTTCTTCACGAACTGTAAAATCCCGAAATCAACAACGACCACAATTATTTGTCATCAAACTTTCAATGGATTCGTTGAAATAAAAAATTCAAGAGGGAGACTTTGTAACACCCCACTTTGATAAGTGGATCGTTACGCGTAATTATGACGTGTCATCAAAGCATACAAGGTAATATGTAGTAAAACATACATGACCATAGGGAAAACCGGAATCAAACATCGGCTCCCAAACATAAGCCCAAAACATAATAAAGTAAATGAAATGAATGAAAGACTAAACAAGCATAAGTATATGAAGGCAACATGAGAAGAAGTCTATGGCAGCTTCCATCCTATGCATGTCCTCCAAATGCTCGAGTCTTTCCTTGGGTACCTGCCGTTTTGGAACATGGAAAGGAAAGTAACGGCTGGGCAAAACGCTTAGTGCACGGATATATGACATAGTATGATTGACTGAACATAATAAGACTTAATAGCAGCGGAAATGTATAAGTCCTGGAAAACCTGGTATAGCTTAGTAAAACTGGTTTTATAGTTTGAAAAGCCTTATGTTTATCTTATAAAACTGTTTTATAGTTTGAAAAGCCTTATGTTTATCTTATAAAACTGTTTAACATGTTTACCATTAGCCAATATAGGTCATGAAATATCAACGTGCATGAATACTTGGAGGGGTGACCTCGTCATACAATTAGAGGGGTTGCCTCTAATTAATATAACTGTTTGGGTAGGAGGGATCAGCTCCTTGTGAAGGATGCAAGGCACATACCACATTCACCTGAATAATCTGCTGAAAACATGTAGACTATGATGCACCCATACGCCCCACATGATAATAATAATAATATAACCAAAAGCTGAAGGGACGCCACGAGCTATCACTCCGTCGTGGTGGAGTCATAACACTGGTGCCTCCAGTGTTATGGTTATGGTACCTCCATAACTAGGTGAAACTGGTCATGCATGTATATGGCTTTAGGTATCTAATTAAACATAAGCAATTCAAAAACATATAAAACATATACTGGGGAAAACAGTTGGCTGCATACGGGAAATCCTAATAAGGAAGAATGTCCATACTGAAAGGACGGAGAATCCGTATCTTAAGTCCAGTGAACGAAGAATACGAACGGAAGAGAGTCCTACTTCGATCTCACTAATGCTACATACATAGGATACATGTATAAGTATTCTAATTACTGAGTATGTAACTGGTTTTATATCATGTTTTAGCTTGTTTTATATGTTCCTGTCTTGTTTTACTGATTTTAACGTTATACTGTGTTTATCGTGTATTCTGTATATTCTGATTAAGTATTACTTGTATTTCTTGTATTATTATACTTGTTGTTTAATAATAAGTAACTTTCTAAAAATAGCAGGTTTCTTAAAATAGAAAGTTTCCAAAAAAAACAGAAAGTTTCCAAAAATAGAAAGTTTCCAAAAATTGATTTACTGCTTAAAATAAATAAGTTTCTAAAAATAGAAAGTTTTCATAAATAGAAATAAGCTTGATTATTAAGCTAAAAAGGATAAGCTTAAGTTTTACTGATTAATATTCTATGTCATGTGATTAAATAATATAGTTTTTCAATAAATACATGTAAATAAACTATATATTATAAGATTTAATTGAATATAAACATGATTTAATTAAATTAAGTGTATAAAATACTTAGGTTAAAACATGTATTAATAATTAATATTAATATAACCTAAGTCATGATAATTAATTAATTATAAGTCATGTTTACTAATTAATTAATTACTATAGTATAAATTAAATACTAAAATACTTAGGTTAAAATAATATATTATTACTTAATAATAATAAACCTAAGTCCATGTTTTAATTAAATTAATTATATAGCATGTCAAATTAATTTAATTAATCTTGTAATTATAAGTCATGTTTTATAAATTTAATTACCTTGTAAATTAATATACATGTAAAGCTCTTGTAAAAATAATAACCCGAACCCATGTATTATTTTATTAAAACGTGTCGTAAACCGAACCCGTGAAAACCGTGTTGTGTTTACATATAAGCCGAAGCAAACAGCCCCTTAATCCTGTTTATTAAACCCATAGCCAAACAGTCCCTTATGACGTCTTAACCCAAAAACCAAACACCCCCTTACTACCAGTTCCCCCTGGCAGTTATGCTACTGCCACCGGCAGTAGCCGGTTTCCCCTGCCTGCAATAATTTCCCACCGAGAGTTGTGAGGCTCTCGGTTGCCACTGCTAGAATAAACACCCCAGTCGCTGCCACTGCTAGGCCAAACGCACCCCTGCTGATTGTAGGGGCTTACGCCTGATGGAGCAAAAACCCCACCGACAGTGGTAGTTACCCCCTGTTAGGCCTGTTGGGTCTGCGGTTGACCAAAAGAAGGTACCACCGCCCCTCAAAAGGGTTGCGGCTGGTGGTTTATAAAAGCCACCGAGACCTTGGAGGTCTCGGTTTGTGTACCGTCGAACCAAAACAATCAGACCCTATCCCCTTATTACGTTTTAACATTTATTACGTATCTTAAAATCATATATCTTGGATTCGTGATTTATTAAACAAAGAAGGAAAAATAAAATGTGATTGAAGAATACCTTGTTTTGTGTGTTAGGGTTAGGATACCAACGAATGTCATCCTTGTTATTCTTGGATTAAAAGCAACGATTTTGCTTGTTCTTGGTGATGAAGACCCACGGCAGAAAAAGAAAAAGGAAGGGAAAAGTGACGGCATGTTTATTTTGTTTTAGGGTTTCTGTATGATTGTTATATTGTCCAAAATATAAACTCCCTCCCCGTCTCGTTGTTTACACGTCCAAACCAAACCCACTTGGGCCTTGAGTCCAAGTCCTACTTCTTTTCTTCTTTGTCTAAACGGCCCTTATACAAGTTTACATAATTCGCGTATAGTTAAACGATACGCGCAGTCGTGTTTTAAAATGTCGTGAATTTTCCCATGGTTATATTTATACTTTTAAACGTAACTATTACGTACGTAATTACTTACCGTGTTTGATTTAATATACGAAGAATAATCGTGTTAATTATTCGTGTTTTCGTGTTACGTAATTATTAATTATTCATGTTATTATAATTACTTGTACGTAACGACATTTATCGTATTAATAATTACGTAAGTACATAATTATCTATTCGTGATTTCATGTTCATGATTTTATGTTCGTGATTATAATTATTATTGTTAATAATTATCGTGTACTAACACGTATTTAATACTTATCGTGTAATAACACGTACTTAATTCTTGTAATTCATATTCATGATACATGTTCATGTTATATAAGGAAAGTTTTAACCTTGTACGTACGATCATAAGTGTACTGTTCATGGTAAAAGCATACGGGTTTTACAACTCTTCCCCCTGAAAAGAATAATTCGTCCCCGAATTATTGATTACGTAACTGGAAGCGTAACATACCCGCCTCAAACTGGAACGGTATGCAAGATAAAAGGAAATGAAGTTGACGTGAAACGTGACATAGCTTAAAAGGACGTGGAACGTGACGTGACTGAAAGAGTCTTACTTGGTTATGGAAGGATGAGAGGATAAAATCCGGATGGCACTCGTCCGTTTCCAAGTGGCTTCCCTCTCGGAACGGTTCCTCCACAAGATCTTGACACAAATGATAAATCTTGGTCCTCCTGACCTTGACTTGAAAACAT
The DNA here is from genome assembly GCA_025667525.1 of Glebionis coronaria. NCBI lineage: Eukaryota > Viridiplantae > Streptophyta > Magnoliopsida > Asterales > Asteraceae > Glebionis > Glebionis coronaria. The sequence goes on along the minus strand of CM046875.1, from coordinate 484,038,064 downwards.
GAAGAGTTCATAGTTATCAACATAAGATAGATCCCCTGAATTTGATCGAGGAAATAAGAATTAACGTGCAAGGGTAACTGAAACGTTATGGTGCAAAACAATCTAACTTAACTGATAATTAGCAACGATGCGCGAGACATATAGAAACGTAGTACGTGAAAAATTTTGAACGTCATATGTGAAAAATTTTGAACGTGATATGTGGAGATATGGCGAGTGTAGTATGGGCAACATATCGTGATCCATGATACGTGTAACATATCGTGAAAGTGATACGAGGAACGTGGAATGAACATGACATGTGAAACATATCGTGAACATGTAATACAACTGCGGTAACGCCAAACGCTACAAGGTCAGACGTGGAATGTGTCGTGAAACGTCTATCTGAGGATAGGGAGTTATACTAAACTTGAGTCTGGTCTCTCCAGTTCCTGCAAAACTTCCCAGAACGAAGATGAACGTAAAATCGTAAGCCAAGATACGATCATGAACGTAATAGTGTCATGAACGTGAGCGTGAAAGCAAGTCGTGAAATTAGAACAAGGACGTGGACGTAAATAAGGAGCACAAAATGCGAACCTTTGTCTGACCCGATAGCTGACGGATTACCAAGTGATCGGGTGAGCCTTGGCTGGAACGTGTCCGATCAATCTGTTGGTTCTGAAATCCGTGTGGATGTAAGGATTTTGCAGACTTGATCAAACTGTTGGCAATAACCCAGAAAGCATCTTGCTTCTTCTGAGTTTGCAGTAATCTGGTAACCAAAATCCATGGAGATCTTGTCCCATTTCTGTTCACAATTTCTGATGATGGAAAGACATCCTAGTCTGTTGGTGTTCTATCTTAGCTTGTTGGTATGTCCGATACTTAGATATGAACGTAATTATATCTTGCTTCGTAGAAACTTGATACATAGAAATTTGCGGAACAATAAGTCTTCGAAATTAGACTTCTCTTAGCGTAGGATTTTCTGGAACACCTAATGTAGTGTAGGGTTCTCACCTTTACGCATAAGCCGAGTCATGGTAAGATTAACTATGCGAGTCCATGTGATTCAGCGTGTCACTGTAATCAACCATAATTTATATTGGAAAATTTCAAGATGAAATTTCTCCTGTCGTAGAATTTGCAACATAGTGCAAATATGATCTTCCTGCTCTTCTCTAGACCTAGAGAAAAGTCAGGTTGTTCTCGATGAAAATACTGATGAATTTGTTTATTAGTTCAGGGCAACTCAATTTAATAAGTCTATGATGCTGCTGGGCATTTATGAGACTAATACAAAATCATGAATCTAGCATGACCGAGTCGTGAACGAATAGCAGTCATGGAAATGTTCTGCTCTTTTACTCGTCACTGTTGGCAGTATGATCATGAGTCCGATCTTGGAAAAGGGTTTGACACCCTAAAGTCGATTAGACATGTTGTCAATACGTGGAGTTGAATAACGGTTATGGATGGTGATTTGTTTTAAATCGACGGTAGTTGACACATAATCTCATGTTACCGTCCTTCTCCTTGAAGGTTCTTCTGGAATGTATGGTAAGATTTTGGTATAATCGGCTGGTTATGTGTAAAAGGAACCTCAGTGGTCGTGTCCTAACTGACAGTTAGAAAATTTTAGCAGTCATGGCTAACAAAGCACGTGCTTGTAGAGCATAGATAATTTGTATAGATTTTCCTGATGGAGAACCATGCTGAATGTATTCAGGAGCCTGAACATTACTATACAAAATCATGAATCGTAGCAGGGTGTGCTGTTTATAGTCCATGATTAGGATTAAATTCAACTCACATCTGTCCGAGGTAATACGTTAGCAGCTTGGATCTCATCCTTAGGCTGAAGGAAACCTTCGTATACATGGGAATGCGAATGGCGTCCTTTATGGTCATAAACATGTGAAATATGAGTGCAAGAAATGAAAGTGTCATCGAGCAAACGTGACAGATCTCACTGATACGCCGGTGATGGTACTGAAATTTTTCTGGCCTGATTAACACATGGCATCGTAAAATAGATATACCCTTTGGAGGGTACCCTAAATTTCTTAGGGATGTTCTATAATTGGACGTGAGTCATGTGTCTTGAATCGTGTCTTGGGAAAATATAAGCATGCCATGTGTCTTGACTGGTGTCTTAACATGTGTCTTCAGAAAGTATACATGAGGCATGTGTCTTGACTGATGTCTTGACATGTGTCTCGAGATGTGAAACGAATAGAACTACAAATATTAGGTTATTATGCCAGAATTGGCGGATCGGTTGGACTACTGATCCTTGCATTTCTGATCACGTCCGTGGCCGGAGCTTCATTTGTGATTGCTAGGACAGTTGTTGTCATAGTAGTGGTTACTATCGTCTTGTCTGTCAGTTCCATGACGGTCATTCTTATGACTGTGATTCATGTAACTATTCAGCTAAGTGGCCGGGTGGTACCGGTTCGCACTCGTATGACTAAACCGACAACTGAATGACGTGTGACATGTAACTAAGAATTAGGGACAATGATCGATGGAAATCGCCTGGTAGTGAAGCATCTTCTCGTCCGATCGCTTGATCTAACACCTTTGTCTTCGTCTTGTAAGATCTCCAAGTTGTGAACAACATCAACATCTCGTAGCGTCTCTAAAATCCGCAGCATCAACCCTTAGTAACATCTCCAAGCTATGAACGGTATCAGCAATTTGTAGTGTATCAACAAGTGGAATACGCACATGGGATACGGTAAATGGAGTACACATGGAATGCACATGAAATGATCGGTATGAGGTCGGTCGTCTGACATGGTTTTAAAGGAAAATAATTGGTTAAATGGTTTGAAGACCAAACTGGGTTGATCATCATGATAGCCTAGCAATATCAACAAAGACATCATTCTGGTTGCATAGAGAAACGTTAAAGTGTGGTTACACAAAATTCAACGATGATTTTCCTGAAAGCATGATCAATGAAAACCAACCATGACTATCATGAAAGTAGGATTCAATGAAACCCTACAATGTGTTGCATGAAAGCATAAATAACAAAAGAGGCGTAAAGACGCAATCAACATGAAGACGGAAATATCATGAAGAAACATGAAACAATTTAACATGAAGGAGTATACGACATCATCAGCATGAAGACGAAGTTAACCATGAGAGTATGAAAGCATACTTGACATAAAAGACATCGTAACTTATGAGGGGACATGAAAAAAAAATTATGCTTATAAATCATGAGAAAAAATTTATGCATGAAAACAGTGCATGAATACATGATGCAGTTTATAAAAACTTTATATGCGCGAGGGGACGCCTATAGGTCGGTCCCAAAACAAAATACATGGCGAGGGGACGCCTATGGGTCGGTCCCAAAGTTAAAAGTTTCGATAAAAGCACATGCGACTAAATAGGGCCAATCATGTACCAACCATTACTTAGTCATAATTCCTGCAACAATGATACATGAAACATAAATAAATGAAACTCATCTATCAAAACTTATCAAAAAAAAATTTATGTGACTAATTATGGACTACTGGGTTTCAGTCCACCTAGTCACAGTTCACGAAGAACATCATCGCATGAAACAACGACACATAACTAAATATGAATGACGGTTGTCCATTCATATTAGTAAAACAATATCGATGAAAACATCAAGGTTAAAGCATCAAGGTGCTAAAAACATCATGGTTGAAACAACAATGCGCTGAACACATGAATACGTGGAATAACAAGCGTTGGCTTAGGAAGCTCCTGGTGACTACCCACTAGTCATAGGTCAAGTTTTAGAGCCTACAGGTCGAAGCCTTGGCTCTGATACCATAATTGTAACACCTCACTTTGATAAGTGGACCGTTACGCGTAATTATGGTGTGTCATCAAAGCATACAAGGTAATATGTAGTAAAACATACATGACCATAGGGAAAACCGGAATCAAACATCGGTTCCCAAACATAAGCCCAAAACATAATAAAGTAAATGAAATGAATGAAAGACTAAACAAGCATAAGTATATGAAGGAAACAGGAGAAGAAGTCTATGGCATCTTCCATCCTATGCATGTCCTCCAAATGCTTGAGTCGTCCTTGGGTACCTACCGTTTTGGGACATGGAAAGGAAAGTAACGGCTGGGCAAAACGCTCAGTGCACGGATATATGACATAGTATGAATGACTGAACATAATAAGACTTAATAGCAGCGGAAATGTATAAGTCCTGGAAAACTTGGTATAGCTTAGTAAAACTGGTTTTATAGTTTGAAAAGCCTTATGTGTATCTTATAAAACTGTTTTATAGTTTCAAAAGCCTTATGTTTATCTTATAATACTGCTTAACATGTTTACCATTAGACAATATGGGTCATGAAATATCAACGTGCATGAATACTTGGAGGGGTGACCTCGTCATGCAATTAGAGGGGCTGCCTCTAATTAATATAACTGTTTGGGTAGGAGGGATCAGCTCCTTGTGAAGGATGCAAGGCACACACCACATTCACCTGAATAATCTGCTGAAAACATGTAAACTAGGATGCACCCATACGCCTCACATGATAATAATAATATGGCCAAAAGCTGAAGGGACGCCACGAGCTATCACTCCGTCGTGGTGGAGTCATAACACTGGTGCCTCCAGTGTTATGGTTATGGTACCTCCATAACTAGGTGAAACTGGTCATGCATGTATATGGCTTTAGGTATCTAATTAAACATAAGCAGTTCAAAAACATATTAAACATATACTGGGGAAAACAGTTGGCTGCATACGGGAAATCCTAATAAGGAAGAATGACCATACTGAAAGGACGGAAAATCCGTACCTTAAGTCCAGTGAACGAAGAAGACGAACGGAAGATAGTCCTACTTAGATCTCACTAATGCTACATACATAGGATACATGTATAAGTATTCTGAACTGAGTACGTAACTGGTTTTATATCATGTTTTAGCTTGTTTTATATGTTCCTGTCTTGTTTTACTGATTTTAACGTTATACTGTGTTTATCGTGTATTCTGTATATTCTGATTAAGTATTACTTGTATTTCTTGTATTATTATACTTGTGTAATAATAAGTAACTTTCTAAAAAAACAGGTTTCTTAAAATAGAAAGTTTCCAAAAAAATAGAAAGTTTCCAAAAACAGAAAGTTTCCAAAAATTGATTTACTGCTTAAAATAAATAAGTTTCTAAAAATATAAAGTTTCCATAAATAGAAATAAGTTGGATTATTAAGCTAAAAAGGATAAGCTTAAGTTTTACTGATTAATATTCTAAGTCATGTGATTAAATAATATAGTTTATCAATTAATCATGTAAATAAACTATATATTATAAGATTTAATTGAATATAAACATGATTTAATTAAATTAAGTGTATAAAATACTTAGGTTAAAACATGTATTATTAATTAATATTAATATAACCTAAGTCATGATAATTAATTAATTATAAGTCATGTTTACTAATTATTTAATTACTATAGTCTAAATTAAATACTAAAATACTTAGGTTAAAAACATGTATTATTACTTAATAATAATAAACCTAAGTCCATGTTTTAATTAAATTAATTATATAGCATGTCAAATTAATTTAATTAAACTTGTAATTATAAGTCATGTTTTATAAATTTAATTACCTTGTAAATTAATATATGTAAAGCTAATTAAACTTGTAAAAATAATAACCCGAACCCATGTATTATTTTATTAAAACGTGTCGTAAACCGAACCCATGAAAACCCGTGAAAACCGTGTTGTGTTTACATATAAGCCGAACCAAACAGCCCCTTAATCTTGTTTATTAAACCCATAGCCAAACAGTCCCTTATGATGTCTTAACCCAAAAACCAAACACCCCCTTACTGCCAGTTCCCCCTGGCAGTTATGATACTGCCACCGGCAGTAGCCGGTTTCCCCTGCCTACAGTAATTTCCCACCGAGAGTTGTGAGGCTCTCGGTTGCCACTGCTAGAACAAACATCCCAATCGCTGCCACTGCTAGGCCAAACGCACCCCTGCTGATTGCAGGGGCTTGCGGCTGATGGAGCAAAAACCCCACCGACAGTGGTAGTTACCCCCTGTTGGGCCTGCTGGGTCTGCGACTGACCAAAAGAAGGTACCACCGCCCCTCAAAAGGGTTGCGGCTAGTGGTTTATAAAATCCACCGAGACCTTGGAGGTCTCGGTTTGTGTACTATCGAACCAGAACAATCAGACCCAACCCCTTATTACGTTTTAACATTTATTACGTGTCTTAAAATCATATATCTTGGATTCGTGATTTATTAAACAAAGAAGGAAAAATAAAATGTGATTGAAGAATACCTTGTTTTGTGTGTTAGGGTTTAGGATACCAACGAACGTCATCCTTGTTATTCTTGGATTAAAAGCCACGATTTTGCTTTTTCTTGGTGATGAAGACCCACGGCAGAAAAAGAAAAAGGAAGGGAAAAGTGACGGCATGTTTATTTTGTTTTAGGGTTTCTGTATGATTGCTATATTGTCCAAAATATAAACTCCCTCCCCGTGTCTTTGTTTACACGGCCAAACCAAACCCACTTGGGCCTTGAGCCCAAGTCCTACTTCTTTTCTTCTTTGTCTAAACGGCCCTTATACAAGTTTACATAATTCGCGTATAGTTAAACGATACGCGCAGTCGTGTTTTAAAATGTCGTGAATTTTCCCATGGTTATATTTATACGTTTAAACGTAACTTGTTGAACCTATAGATCGTTGGGCTCAATGGTTATGAACCATATATCTAGGTTTGATCATCGTTCATATGATAACATAGCGGAAAAGAACAATGATCATGACAAGGTGTTTGGACACAAAGAACATGAATTAAAACACAATTGGATTGCTAATTATATTAATAATCAACAATCACTAGACGTGTATACATTGAATCCCACGTCTAGTGCGACACACACTTTAGGTTTACATTGTGAATGATTTGAATGAATAAAACCTATGACCCTTGGTTCCTTTTATAGTGTAAGGATTAGGGTTTACAAGAGATAAGAATGAATAAACAAGTAAATCTTCTATTTAAATAAACTTATGCAGAATATCTTTTGCATGTTTATCTAAATAGAAGCTTCCATTAGCTTCTTTTGTCTACGTTTTGTCAATGCTTGAATTGCATGTGACAATGCTTGGATTGCTCTTGACAATGCTTGATTCCATCAACGCTTAAATAACTCTTGTCAACGCTTGGAATGCTCTTGTCAACGCCTAGACAAATACTTCACGTTTTCTTCATTTTTGAGTTTCTGCCACATCAACTTTTTGACCCAACAATCTTCCCCTAGTTGATAGTGGCAAAACTCTATGTGTATCTCTTGTAAGTTGTACATGATCTTCAGATTGCTTCCCCTCAAATGTAGCATGTATTTTCTTCCCCTTTTTGTCACATCAACAAGGAAGTAAACAATGTTGCAATGTTGAAGATTCTCCAGAAGTAGGCTCTGTGTAATGATCCTGAAGAAAAATAACTTAAAGTAGTCTTGATGTAGAAGTAGAATGCCACAAACTTATGTTCCATATCTTGTAGAATGTGATGAAGTATGTTGCAGATACAAAAATCCTCATCCTTTGTGAGACACTGAGCACGATAATGTAACTCCTTCAAGTGATAGAAAATATGTGCATAGAGAACCATAAGAAAAATCACATATTCCTAGATCTTGTATCACTTCATCAGTAACCATGTAAGCACAAACAAGTTACCTTTAAACCAATGTTATCCAGTCATGATTTAAAGATATGATGAAACATAAACTCGCAAAAATCTTCTTCAATCATCACTCTTACCATAAGAATTCTTCCCCTTAAGCTAACACCTCTTCATGAAGAAACTTAATCTTCATATCATATGTAAAAGTGATAAGACGGATAACTCTTTTACAAGGCTACCCCGATTACATAATCAAATCCAATAAATTACCTCACGAATAATTGCTAACTCGCTTTAAAATCATTAATCCATTTAAAAATATCCGAGCCATAAATATCATAATGATATTCTGAATAAAACGGAGATTCCATGTACCTTTTGTGTGTAAATAACTCCTTTTTGTGTGCTCAAAACGTACCAGTTTTCTCAAACAGCAGCTATCCATGTGTCATCCAACATCTCTTCTGTCCAATATCTTGGTCAGATGTATTGTCCGATATCTGACAATACGTATCAGCGTTGAAGCTCATATATCGGATGACACTGTCAACCTATCAGCGTTGACTTATTCCTGTCAGCGTCGAAACCCTTCCTGTCAGCGCCCAAATTACAAACGTCAGCGCCAACCTTAAATCCTGTCAGCGTTCATTCTTTTCAGCGTCAAACCATACTCGGCTAACTTACTTGCGGACATCATCAGCATTTACTTCATAAGCACATTATATTCGACCAATATGATATCTAAGCTTCACATGAGGAATAATAATTATACCAAGAACTCATAAAATACCCGTGAATGAGTTTTGGAGAATAATTGTTTATAATTTTCAAGACTCAGCCGTACCTTTTGACCTTAGCAACCAATCATATGCAACTCAAGCATATATCACCTTTGCCTTGTCTTTAAATCATGATTTATTCCCACGTGATATGTCTGATCTCAACAGTGCCAATGATTAGATCTCTTAAAAACAGCAACCAATAACATTCTGAGAGCATTATAGCGACGTATTTGTTTCCTTAAACACAATTCACAACAGCAGCTCACGTCCCTATTTATACTCCCAATATTCACGCATATATATCCTCAAAACAGTATATATCATGACCATAAATATATACCTTTTATTTAGAGGAAATTCCTGAAAATCAGCAACTTTTATCGATATAGCAATATGTGAAACTAAAGATCTGCTGTCCCTTTTTCCTTTTTGTGATCACATACGCATGCTTCTGACTTTTCTTTGCTCACGTGATTTCCCTATTGAGTAGCAGACTTTATAGCAGTGTATGGCCCACGAATTCTTTGATCATCCTTCACGTCCTTGATCGTGTGAACCCATCATCAAGGAACCAATAAACATGTGTTTTCCTTTCTTGGTCGTGTGAACACACTATTACGCATGGAAAGTAAATAAACTTGTTTTGGCTGACCATGTGAACGCAAGACTCCTTGATTGTTTTCCACCAATAGGAATGAGTGAGCCGTGTGAATGCTATAATCTTCAACCAATAAGAATTGAGAGGTTCACGGTAATATAGTGGAATAACATGTAGAGGATCAAAATTTTGAATAACAAATTAGGGTTTAAACCGTGTGAATGCACGCTAAACAGCCAAACAGATCGTTCTCATCGTGTGAACACTAAAGGTTTAGACCTTTTGAATGGAATCGATTATGTGAATAGAATATTGCTCCATATACATGTGATGTCGTCCTTGGTACTATATCACAGCAACCTATCCTGTTCATGCATCCTTCCAAACAGCAAATCACTAATTGATCTAGGGTTTATAACCTTGTGCATCGAAACCCTAATTAGGGTTTATGAATAACCTAAGATCGTGTATCTTCACACGTTTTAACAGCCACGAACATCAATTCTTCCTGCTTTTAAATAGATCTAGGGTTTGAGAAACCCTAGTTCATGATTTCATGTGAAAGCAAAAAAATCTGAAAATCACCTCTGCTGCCAACTTTGACGCTTAATAACTTTTGCCTGGGGATAAAACTCGACAATCCCTCCGGTGGATGTTTAGATCTATGTATGTAGAACACACATCTAAAATTTCGTGACGATCCAACGGTTAGATCAAAAGTTATGACCTTCTGAATACTGCTGCGCACACAAAAACGTCCAGAAAAATTCCATACGAATTTTTCTTCTTCACCATACACGAACACCTCGTCGGACCTAGATATCAAGAGCCTTAGGCTCTGATACCAATTGTTGAGTCCTATTGATCGTTCGACTCGATGGTTAGGAACCATATATCTAGGTTTGATCATCATTCATATGATAACATAGCGGAAAAGAACAATGATCATGACAAGGTGTTTAGGAACAAAGAACATGAATTAAAACACAATTGGATTGCTAATTATATTAATAATCAACAATCACTAGACGTGTATACATTGAATCCCACGTCTAGTGCGACACACACTTTAGGTTTACATTGTGAATGATTTGAATGAATAAAACCTATGACCCTTGGTTCCTTTTATAGTGTAAGGATTAGGGTTTACAAGAGATAAGAATGAATAAACAAGTAAATCTTCTATTTAAATAAACTTATGCAGAATATCTTTTGCATGTTTATCTAAATAGAAGCTTCCATTAGCTTCTTTTGTCTACGTTTTGTCAATGCTTGAATTGCATGTGACAATGCTTGGATTGCTCTTGACAATGCTTGATTCCATCAACGCTTAAATAACTCTTGTCAACGCTTGGAATGCTCTTGTCAACGCCTAGACAAATACTTCACGTTTTCTTCATTTTTGAGTTTCTGCCACATCAACTTTTTGACCCAACATAACTATTACGTACGTAATTACTTACCGTGTTTGATTTAATATACGAAGAATAATCATGTTAATTATTCGTGTTTTCGTGTTACGTAATTATTAATTATTCGTGTTATTATAATTGCTTGTACGTAACGACATTTATCGTATTAATAATTACGTAAGTACATAATTATCTGTTCGTGATTTCATGTTCATGATTTTATGTTCGTGATTATAATTATTATTGTTAATAATTATCGTGTACTAACACGTATTTAATACTTATCGTGTAATAACACGTACTTAATTCTTGTAATTCATATTCATGATACGTGTTCATGTTATATAAGGAAAGTTTTAACCCTGTACGTACGATCATAAGTGTACTGTTCATGGTAAAAGCATGCGGGTTTTAAAGACTTGCATCACATGCAAGACACAGCTAGAGATAGTAGAATGAATTTATTTTGACTACTTCGGTCCCATCTGTCGAACATTTCTCTACTTAAAGAAGGAAGCGGATTTGTGACACTCTTCGGTCAAGATCGTACCATTTTCGTCCACCGAATACTCCTCAAATTGAACCAACTACTAGAGCAAATTTACAAAGAAGACATTAATCAAATTGAATCCTCACACTCACTTCAAGTTCTAGCGCAACATTTTTCGAGTTTCTTTCAATTTGATCCTGCCAAGGTTGAAGCTTCAACGATCTGCCAGTCATTCCTTGAAGACACACAAATTGAGGTTAAAGACTTCAGTGATAGATTGCTCAATTTCATGAAATCTATTGCACTTTCGGTTTATGAAAGTTCACAACTTCAACTAGAGCATGATAGTGGAATACAAGAAAATCCAATGCAGATGCCACAGAAAACAAATGGTCTTACGGATGACTCAAAGGAGACCACCTTGGTTAACAATGATAGCAGCGTCATTGCATCACGACAACATGATTCAAGCATGCATGACGAAGAGCCAATAGTTGAGGTACAATTGAATACTGTATCTAACAATGATTTACAACATGTTGAGCATTTCGACCCTATCTATGCCGAACATGGGATGGAAAAGAGTGATAGCAATAGCACTTCTGATTCATCCGATGTGAGTCATAATGAGGGAGAAAATGATCAGAATGTTAAATATCATGATATGTGCTTTATGACTGCTTCTTTAACCAATTCTGCTTCTAGAATTGAAGAGCTTGAAACGATTTTAACTCAGCAATCGAAAGAGCTTGAGGATGCCAAAATTGAATTTTCAAAGAAAACGGAAAAATTTGAAAAGTATTTTGAAAAACTTGAAAAGTCAAACGTTGTTCTTGAACGAAAATTGGATCAAACAGTTCTAGATTCTAAAGCTAAAAATGATAATCTTTTGAAACAAATTAAGTTGCTTGAATCTAAGTTGGCATCCCAAGATGAATTGCTCAAAGAAAATGAGACTTTAAAGGCTCAAGTTCAAGAAAAGGTCTTTGCTATAGCTGCGTTGAAAAACGAATTAAGGAAAACTAAAGGAACTAGTGTGGACACTAAGCTTTAAAAACCATCAATCTTGGGGAAACCGCCTCAAATTCAGTCTGTTAGACAACCGACTACATTTAGATCCGAGCGACCAAAATCCTCGAGACCGCGGTTTGCCTCCCAAGATGATATGGCTCATATTTCTAGAACAGTCACTCCATCAACTAGGGCCAATGTGACTAAAATAGCTTTTGCAAGACCAAATCACATTATTGCATCTAGTTTCCCTAGACATAGTCCAAAGAACACGTCTAGAACTAGTTCAAATGACGTTCGCCATAAATTTGGTCTAAGGGAAGCTATTAAAAAGACACAAGTAAGAGATAGGAATTCTAAACCTAGTAAGATGCCTTCTAGATTACCCAACACTGCTAACCGTAGCATGTCATATCCTAGGAGCATCAATCAATCATCTAGAAATTCTAGATCTTACTCGGACATTAAATATGCTACTTGTAAAACATGTAGGAAATGTGTCTTTAAAGCCAATCATGATTCTTGTGTCAAGAAATTACTTAATGAGGTGAACTCCCGTGCTAGACTTAAATCCCAGTGGGTAGCTAAAATCAAACCCATTGGTAAAATGTGGCGCCCCAATGGTAGAACTTTCACTCTTATAGGAAACGAGTGCCCTTTAACTAGGATAGTCTCCGATTCTGCTAAGACTACTAGGGAGGAAATTAAAAATGATGATACATCACTTAAGCCTGAACTTAAGGGTTTCTATATAAGGAAACGTTTTCCAGCTAAGACAAGTGAATCATCTCCTCAGGTCACTTCTGGCACAAGAAAAGAAAACTGTGAATCCCCGCATGGTTCTAAGATAGATATCGCTAACCCACATAAAAGCATACAAACTCCTAATGAGAATGCAGGTACCAAAGTCCACGTTCAACAAGAGAACAGCGATCCAATCTTTGTATACCGTACAACTAAGGACACTCTCAAAGTTTGGTTGCTAAAGAAGCTGATATCTAAGAAACAAGTGTCTCAGGGGACTCGCGGTTAAGCTCGTGTAAAATGGCTCATAGAAAAATCACAGTCCGTGACCCGCTCTACAAAGAAAGGGAAGTTTATCTCGTCAACGATAACTTACCCTCAAAACGAGAAATTAAGTTTTTCTCGGACACGAGCTTACATTTAAACTATTCAAAGTTTTTAAGCTCGTGTATATGGTTCATTGTTAAATATCAGACGATGACCCGATCTTCAGAGAAAAGAAAGTTTATCGTCGATGATAAACTTATCCTCACAACGAGAAATTAATTTTTCTCGGGCATGAGCTTATGTTAAAAACATTCAAAGTTTTTAAGCTCATGCACAACGGCTTGCAGTCACATGTCAGATTGTAACCCACGATTATAAGAAAGGAAAGTTTATCGCCGATGATAAACTTATCTTTATTAACGAGAAATTAAATTTTTCTCGGACACGAGCTTACATTAAAACTATTCAAAGGTTTTTAAGCTTGTGTAAATGGTGTATAATAACATTTCAGATTATGCCCTGAACTTCAAAGAAAGGAAAGTTTATCACCGATGATAAACTTATCCTTACAACGAGAAATTAATTTTTCTCGGGCATGAGCTAATATTAAAAACATTCGAAGTTTTTAAGCTCATGCACAATGACTTACAGTTAAATATGAGACTGTAACTCGGACTTCAATTTTAGGAAAGCTTATCTTTAAAGATAGCTTATCCTCGTAACGGGAAATTAAATTTTCTCGGTCATGAGCTTGTATTAAAACATTCCAAGTTTTAAGCTCATAAAGGAAAGTGTATCTTTTAAATAAGAGAACTTTTCTTCATAGCGAGAAATTCACCTTTCTCGGTCATGAGCTTTATGTTAAAACATTCAAAAGTTTTTCAAGCTCATGAAAACAACTTCTAAGTAACTATCAACTTATGACTCGTTCTTCAATTAAAAGGAAAGTTTATCGCCGATGATAAACTTATCCTCACAACGGGAAGTTTACAACTTCTCGGACTTGAGCTCGTTTTGTAAGATATTCAACATCTTAAGCTCAAGTAATTGGTTTTCAAAACATTGAACACAATTTTTTGAGAATTTCTCAAAAGGTTTTTCTGAATCTTTCAAAATTGTGTGTTCAAAAATGTTTTGATAAAAAGAGCATGTCTTCTGGAATCGATAATATTTACGATCCTAGAAATGTCGTTTAATAATGACACGGGGTTGTAAATAAAGTTTGAGCAGAAGTTTAAATGATTTAAAACATGTTCAAAATGGTTTGCTATTATTTCAGATAGTAACCCGCTTTTCATATTCGAGTCAAGCATTTCACCGGAAAGCTTTGACTCAACAACGGGAATTATTTTTCTCGGGCATGGTTTACTTTATAACCATGTAAGGGATTGTGTTTACTTTATAACACAATCTAACGCGAATATATGTACGCTTCAACGCCTTTATTTGTTAAAACAAGAGAAATCTTGTTTTTATGAAGTTATCATCTCCACCAATCATAGCAATTTACAATTGATATCTACATACTCGACGATGTGACTACTCAAACGGCGACTACAACTCTTTCAATAGAACACGGGTCAACAATTGAGGGGGAGCAATTGTCCAGCATTCAGAATCTTTGACACCGAAAGTGCCAAGTTCACATATTGGTGTCAAGACAATGATATCAATCGTACACATGGAGTTAAAAGATAACTTCAGACGTGACGAGGCGACCAACATTCGTGAACAAGAACCATGTGATTCTATCATATGATGTTCTCCATCATTCAGGTCCAACCACGTATAATCTTGTGAATACTTATCATATATGATCTTTGCACGTGATAAATACCTTACACTTGTGTTTAAAAGGTATTTAATTTACGTTTCAAGTACACCCTCATTAATTTGAGGGGGAGCTTGTGTAAATCATGAAGATAATTGGATTTACATTTTTCTTCCCAAATTTTCTTAAAATTCTATTAAATCAGTTGATATTAAAAATATCGATTGGGTTAATATTTTTAATATGGGGGAGAAAATATGATTTAATATTGAGATCAATAATGGTTTGACTTAATATGCTGGCTCATCCCGACATGTGCGAAATGTTTTCGAATATCGTGGCATATGTTATGGGGGAGCAAAATGGATTTGGATATCAAAATGGATTTCATGGTGACATACACTTACCTAAAACATCTCTATTCACGACGGTGAAGATTGTGGTGACATAAGGATGGTAGGATAGGTTAAAGTCCAATGATTCTTCTAGAGCCGTAGGAATCTTCCCAAGGACATTCCATAGCTAGAAATAGTAGTCCTTAGGAAAGATGGAGAAAGTTTGTGAACGTAGCTGAATGCCGACCAAGTACTTAAGTTAGCACTGGAACAATCACAACAAGGTGCTAGTTATGACGTATTGGTAAGCATTGAAGGGGTTGAAGAATGAAAAAGAATTGTAAAGATAAAGGGTTAAAAGAAAGAAGCCCTCCTTACAACTTAAGCAGAAACCGGGTCAACACATATGCTATTAAGATCATTTTTAATGATGCTTAGTATTGAAGATAAGACATCATGGACCCAGTGATGCAATGCACAATCCATCCCAGCTAACTCAGATATCTCTTAAAAGATATTTGTTTTAATCACACGGAGACAACGCATTATCTATTGATTTATTCACTCCGAATAAATTGGTATTGAAATGGTGGCACTCCTCTCCAGCCTCCGCTCACTAAAATCCAAAATGCACGATCGAGTCTAGAGCCATTTGAGATCATCAAATATCTCATTAGGACACACTTTCATAATTCCTCGCTTCTTCACACACTGTCAAAAGTAAGAAAGATTTTAAGAGTCCTACGCAAAATCTTCATGATATTGCCTAAACATCCGAGTAATACGAAAGTATTTACAATGAAGATTGAAACCCTTCTTGAGTGAATATCAAAAAGCTCATGGTAGGTGACTTGTGCGATTCTTTATGAATCAATCTTGTGATAACTGGAAAGCAACAGTGATTTAATTCCTAACTGAATTTAAACACGTTCCAGGCCTCTACGCAATATCTTAGTGATCTTGCCAGAACACTCAGAGTGATACCTTAGTGTTCACAGTGATGAGTGGAAATCCTTCTAGTGTTAACCTCAAACAGCACTTGGTAGGTAACTTGCAAGATTCTATACGAATCAAGCTCGTGACAACTGGAAAGCAACGATGGTGTGGTTCCTAATTGAATTTCACTTGTTCCAGAAACATGAATTGACGGCTTCAAATCATGCGGATAATATTATCCAAATGATTCACTCTTTATGTTCGCAGTCAGCTTTGGACGGTCGAATAAAGAGAACGGGTTTACCCGCGAAATCTTGTCAAGGAGGTTCTTAATTGAAACTACCTGCCACAAGTATGATATTTTATATCGTCCAACGGTCTTCACCGATCGGAGGTAAAATGCAACCGAATTAGAATGAAATGTTCAAGGCCATTTCATCCGTGTATATGTTTTGTTGCTAAATGTCTTATGCAGCGTAACAAGAAGGTGGCACTACGGTGTACAATCCAGAATAAGTCGTCAACACATGCTTATGCTTTCTACACTTAATACTTCAACAAATTCAAGAAAGCCTAAAAGTCAAGTCTTCCGCTGTATCAAACTTTAGAGCTTTCAAGAATTTATAAAGGTGTAAGTATGTGGAACATGAGGTCACGAAGAGGCAAATATCACAAGTGATGAATACACAAGGTCAAGGCAAGGAAACATGCTCAAGACTAAAGTCAAAGATCTCATCAGCATATTCACAAGAACAAGATCGAAGACTCAAGCATAGTATGCTAGTTTTAAGATTTTGTAAAATGGTGTGACCTCCTGTAAAACCCGCATGCTTCTACCATGAGTAGTACCCTTAAGATCGTACGTACTAGATTAAAACTTTCCTATTATAGCATGATTACGATTACGTGTTAGGATTTTACGTATTACGTACGTGTTAGAACACGATAAGTATTTACTACGCACGAGCACACAATAATTATTTGACAATAATTAATCACGAGCATGCGATCATGAAATCATGAACGTAATTAAATCACGAACTGTTATTAGTTACGTATATATATTTATTACGAGCGTAAATAAATATATTAGGTCACGCTAATTATTTAACGAGAACACATTAAACGCGAACACAAATAAACATGAACGAACAATTAAACATCGAGACATGGAAAACGGTACGGGTACCCCATGTGGGGCCCCTACCTGCGGCAACAAGGAAGAGATGGGCCAAGCCCATCTCAAAATTCACTAAAGAGGGGTTAAGGGAAAAGTTACTACTCATTTTTCACTTTACAGAAGATTTTTACAAAAACCTAAAAAGTTTCTCCTTCTCCTTCTTTTTCTTTTTTGGCCGCCACACATAAACACACCAAGGAGGGTGTTTATTTGATTTTTGATCTTGGATTTGGTGCAAGTGTTCGTGTTTGTTCATCCTCGTTTAGATCCACGCATTCGGTATATGTTTTTACCCTTTTTCTTTTTGATTTGATCTAATAATTAATTAAGAACAAGATATTTTTAAAACCTAATTAAAAACATAGATCTAACATGAAAATGGTTTTTGGTGAAATCAAAAAGGGTGTTTTAGGGGTGTTTGTTTTGGCCAGCGCCTAAACCGAACCCCAAGAGGGTCTCGGTTTGGCTACTCGACCACCACCGAGACCATATGGTCCCGGTTGGTTGGTGTGGGTCCCACGGCAGCAGCAAGACAAGGGAAACCCCGAAGTGGTTCGGGGTATGGTGTCGACTTCATGTCCGGTTCAAGGGTTCTAGTCAAGATCCGGTTCACGGTTTATGTTAAGATTATTTTTTTTAAATAATCAAATGTTAAAATTAAATTAATAAATATGACATGATTAATTTAGTAACATGACTTAGGTTATATTAATTATTAAAATCATGAAATTATTAACCTAAGTATTTTTATATTTTCAGACTTATAATTAATTAATTATTTAAAAACCATGGTTATAATTAATTAATTAACATGACTTAGGTTATATTATTAATAAATGATAATACATGTTTTAACCTAAGTATTTAACTTTATTTAATTAAAAACATGATATACTTTAATTAAATATTTTAACCTATAGTTTATTTTAATTACATGAAATAATTAATAAACTATACATTATATCATTATGACTTAAAAAATAATCATGAAAACACTTAGGCTTATATACTTAGCTTATTTAACCAGCTTATATCTAATTATGGAAACTTTCTAGATTTAGAAACTTATTTAAATAAGGCAGCTAATCTATTTATGGAAACTTTCTATTTTTGGAAACTTATTTATTTCAGGCAACTAATCTATTTATGGAAACTTATTTAATTAAGGCAGCTGATCTATTTATGGAAACTTTCTATTTTTAGAAACTTATCTATTTTAAGCAGTAATTCTATTTTTGGAAACTTTCTATTTTTGGAAAATTTCTAATTTTGGAAACTTTCTATTTTAGGAAACTTTCTATTTTTGGAAACTTTCTATTTTTGGAAACTTTCTATTTTTGGAAACTTTCTGTTTTAGGAAACCTGCTATTTTTGGAAAGTTACTTATTATTACACAGTAAGTATAATAATACATGAAATACCAGAAATACTTAATCAGAGTAAACAGAATATAAGATAAACACAGTTTAAGGCTTAAAACAGTAAAACATGATAAGAACATATAAAATAAGCTAAGACATGACATACAGTCAGTTACGTATTAGTAAGCAGATACTTATTCATGTATGTATTTATGTAGCATTAGTGATACGGAAGTAGGATTCCTCTCAGTTCGTCTTCTTCGTTCACTGGACATAAGGTACGGATTCCCGTCCTTTCAGTATGGACATTCTTTCCTTATTAGGATTCCCCGTATGCAGCCAAATGTTTTCCCGTAGTATAGGTTATGTGTTTGATTTGCTTATGTTTAATTTAGAATACCTATAGCCATATACATGCCTGACCAGTTTCACATAGTTATGGAGGTACCATAACCATAACATTAGAGGCAATGATGTTATGACTTCACCACGGCGGAGTGATTGCTCGTGGCGTCCCTTCAGCTTTTGGCCATATTTTTATATTTATCATGTGGGGCGTATGGGTGCATCCTAGTTACATGTTTTCAGTCAGGATTTCATGGTGAATGTGGTGTGTGCCTTGCATCCTTCACAAGGAGCTGATCCCTCCTACCTAAAACCAGTATATTAAATTAGAGGCAGCCCCTCTAATTTGCATGATGAGGTCACCTCTCCAAGTATTCATGCACGGTGGATTTTCATGACCTATATTGGCTAATGGTAAAATATGTTAAACAGTTTTTACAAGATAAACATAAGGCTTTTTAAACTATAAAACCAGTTTTATCAAGACTTAACCAGGTTACTCGGGACTTAGTTTCTTCCGCTGTTATATGTTATATGCTTATCCTATTCATGCTTTATTGTACATCCGTGCACTGAGCGTATTGCTCAGCCGTTTTTCTTTTCTATGTTCCCAAAACGGCAGGTACTCAGGGACGCTCGTAGACTTTAAGCGTACGTGCATATGGACTGGAAGCTTTCTAGCCTTTCTTTACTTTATGCATTACCTTTCTTTTGATACATTTTCTATGGACATTGTTTAGTCCTTTCCTTTACTATACTTATGTTTGTGTGTGGTGAGCTTTACTTTTGGACTACCGATGTTGGATTCCGGTATTTTCCTTTTATGGTCATGTAATGTTTTGATATTTTTCCTTGTATGCTTTGATGACACGCCATAATTACGTGTGACATTTCTATTATCAAAATGGGGTGTTACACCTCCCTTAGGGGGAGATTGTTGGAAATACGTTTTTCCAAGGAAAGTCTCGGTCACATCATTGTTAGCATAGATCACGAGATATATCCTATTTAGGACATTGTAACTTGGAGTGACCCCGCATTTTGAGAAGACAGATAGCCCCAGTGATGCTGAAAGCTGGTTGGCTCACATCGAGAAGATTTTCAATGCTATGGGTTGTGACCCCGCATACAAGGCGAGGTTGGCATGCTATCGGTTCGAAGGCGATGTGCTAAATTGGTGGTTAGCGTTGATGCAGTCTGAGGGTGGTGACGAGTGGGTTGTTGGTTTGACTTGGGCTCAGTTCAAGGACAGGGTGATGGAGCAGTTCTTTCCCAAGGCTGAGCAGGACAAGCTCAAGAGAGAGTACCATGGGATCCGATAGAGAGCTGGGGAGAATAGCAACGAGTTTATGCAGCGCTTTCTTCGCTTAGCTGGTTTCCTTGGTGCGGCAGCAGGTACTCCTAAAGAGCAGGCACACCACTTTAGGTGGGCTCTTCACACATCGGTCGCAAACAATCTGGTGTGTGCTACGTTCAACACTGTAGCACAAGTGGCCGATACAGCACGTAGACTGGAGATGCTGCAGGAGAGAGATGAGTTCGGGGAAGCTGAGAGCCCCGACAAGAGGTAAATATTCGTATTCAAGAGGTGATCAATCCGTATTCTTTCCATATATGTCAATTATTCATCTCTTTAAATGTATCTTTCAGGCAGAAAATTGGGGACCGGTCTCAGCCGGCTACTCAGCAGCAGCCTCATCAGCCCAAGGGAAACGGTCAGACTAACGACCGTTCTGCTACGGATAGGCGTGGCGGTAATGATAATTACAGTAACAACGCTAGACACTCCAACAGCAGCAGGTCCTAACACTTACGCATTTCCTTATGATTTCATGTTATGACTCATATTCTGACACTTTAGCAAAACTTCTACCAGGAACCATGGAAACGGTAGGGACCAGAACCAGAGAGGTTCACAGCCTAGCCGTCCAGTTATCACTGGTATTCAATCTTACGATTATCTGCATTGTCCTTTGTACCCTATTATCATGTCTTATGTAAAATGTTTTATCAGGTTCCCAGCCAGCCAGAGCACCTGCTGGAGGATTTACTCATCCTCTTTGCTCTACTTGCCATCGTAGGCACCCAGGGCCATGTCACCGTAACATTGACGCATGCTTCAAGTGTTGTCTTCCTGGCTATATCATGAAGGATTGCCGTAAGGGCGAGATGGAGGGTACATCGGGACATGCTGATTCCAAGCCGCCTCCTACCACCGGGCGTGTCTACACGACATCTCGAGACCAGGCCAACAAGTCTACAGGTACCATCACTGGAATCTTGTATATGTATGGTCAAGCTGCATGTGTTCTTTTCGATACGGGTGCTACTTACTCGGTTATTTCTACTGCTTATGCTAAGAACATTAGGATGCTCCCCATGCCACTAGAGAATAGGCTTACTATTTCCACGGCTTTGAGGGACTCTGTATTAATCACCCATGTATACAAGAGTTTTCCCCTAGAATTTGACGATAAGGTTCGACCTGTTGACGCACTTCCGCTGGACATGAATGACTTCGACATGATTTTGGGCATGGATTGGCTATCCAAGCATCATGCTACCATAGACTTCCATTCATATCGAGTTATCTTCGGTGATGTTAATGCACCAGAGTACATTCATAACGGGTTCATACCCGGACGATCTGTACAAATCATATCTACCCTGCAAGCGCGTGCACTACTGTCACATGGCTGCGAGGGTTATCTAGCTACGGTTCACGACATGGATGCTGAATCTCCATCAATTCAGGATCAACCAATAGTGTCGGAATTCCAAGATGTTTTTCCAGCAGAACTTCCGGGCATACCACCTGCACGAGAAGTAGAATTCAGTATCGAGTTTATTCCAGGAGCTGAACCAATATCCAAGGCTCCTTATCGCATGGCTCCCATAGAGCTGAAGGAGCTGAAGGATCAACTACAAGAACTTATTGAACGAGGTTTCATTCGACCGAGATCATCTCCATGGGGCGCACCGGTCTTGTTTGTTAAGAAGAAGGACGGTAGTATGCGTCTTTGCATAGACTATCGCGAGCTCAACAAGATTACTATCCGGAATAGATATCCACTGCCACGTATAGACGATATGTTTGACCAACTCCAAGGGGCCAAACACTTCTCCAAGATTGATCTTAGGTCAGGCTATCATCAGCTACGGGTCAAGGAGCAGGACATCGCTAAGACTGCCTTTCGTACCCGCTATGGCCACTACGAGTTTGTAGTTATGCCATTCGGCCTGAAAAATGCTCCAGCAGTGTTCATGGATTTGATGAACAGAATCTTCCATGAATTTCTGGACAAGTTCGTCATTGTCTTCATCGATGACATCCTGATTTTCTCAAAGTCCAAGGAGGAACACGAAGACCATCTTCGTACAGTACTACAGATTCTTCGCCAGAAGCAGCTGTATGCTAAATTCTCCAAGTGTGAGTTCTGGTTAGACAAGGTGGCATTCTTAGGTCACATTGTATCAGCAGAAGGAATCATTATGGATCCAACGAAGGTTGAGGCCATTACTAAGTGGCCAAGGCCGACATTAGCGACGGAAGTCCGCAGTTTCTTAGGCTTAGCTGGCTATTACCGCAGGTTCGTGGAGAACTTTTCCCGCTTAGCACTACCATTGACCAAACTGATGCGGAAAGGGGAGAAATTTGTCTGGACTGAAGAACGAGAGAAGAGCTTTGAAGACCTGAAGTAGAAGCTATTATCTGCATCTATTCTTACTATCCCATCTGGTACGGGTGGATTTCAAATCTACAGTGATGCATCGGGGAAGGGACTTGGTTGTGTTCTCATGCAACATGGGAAAGTGATCGCGTACGCTTCACGGCAGCTTAAGCCTTATGAAGAAAATTACCCCACGCATGACTTGGAACTTGCTGCAGTCGTGTTTGCATTGAAGATTTGGAGGCACTACTTATATGGAGAATCATGTGACATTTTCACGGACCACAAGAGCTTGAAGTATATCTTCACTCAACGTGAATTGAACATGAGGCAGAGGAGATGGTTAGAGCTGTTGAAGGATTATGACATTAATCTACAGTATCATCCCGGAAAGGCAAATGTAGTAGCAGATGCTCTTAGCAGGAAGTCCGGAATGATCAACGACATTAAAATTAAAGAGGAAATCATAAGAGACTTGGAGAGACTTGACATCGAGATCATGCTACGTGGACAGCACGGTTACTGGGCTAATCTTAGAGTAGAACCCGAGTTACTCTCTAAGATCAAGGAAGCTCAGAAAGATGATGGAGAAATCTGGGCGATAGTACAGAATTCGGAGAAACAGACAGAATTTAGAGTAAATGCAGATGGTATCGTATGGCAGGGAACGAGACTTTGTGTTCCTGATGACCAAGAACTCCAGGAAGCCTTGTTAGCTGAAGCTCATAGCTCCCCATTCTCTATACATCCTGGTTCGACTAAGATGTACCATGACATCAAGCAGTACTTTTGGTGGAGTGGTATGAAACAGGATGTAGCTACTTACGTCACCAAATGTCTTGCCTACCAGCAGGTTAAGATCGAGCATCAGCGATCTGGCGGTCTCCTTCAACCGTTAGATATTCCAGAGTGGAAGTGGGATAAAATCACCATGCATTTTGTTACTGGCCTTCCGCCTACCAAGAGGAAGCCCGATGCAATTTGGGTTATCGTAGATCGACTTACCAAATCAGCTCATTTCTTACCGATCCACAAGGAAGATCCGGTAAGTAAACTCGCCGATACGTACAGAAGAGAGATCATGAGACTCTACGGTGCACCATCCAGCATCGTCTCGGACAGAGATCCTCGTTTCACTTCGCGATTTTGGAAGAGTCTGCAGAAAGCTTGGGGTACACAACTTAAGCTTAGCACGGCTTTTCATCCTCAAATGGACGGACAGTCCGAACGAACGATTCAGACATTGGAAGACATGTTGAGGTCATGTGAGTTGGAATGGACGGGTGATTGGGACGATTACATCTATTTGGTGGAGTTTGCATACAAAAATAGTTGGCACGCAAGTATCAAGTGTGCTCCTTTCGAGATGTTGTATGGCAGGAAGTGTCGCGCCCCAATCTGCTGGGATCAGGTTGGCGAGCGAACACTTGAAGGACCAGAAATCATAGAGATGACCAATGAAAAGATCGCAGTAGCTAAGCAGAAACTTCAGGAAGCACGGTCACGTAAAAAGAGTTACGCCGATAAGCATCGTAGGGACATACATTTTAACGTAGGAGATCACGTCTTCCTTAAGGTTTCGCCGGCACGTGGTGTTAGACGCTTCAGGATTAAAGGGAAGCTCAGTCCTCGTTCCATCGGACCGTTTGATATCATTGAACGAGTCGGTGAAGTATCTTACCGGTTGGCGTTACCTCCGCAGCTTTCGCATGTGCACAATGTGTTTCATGTGTCCTTACTCAGAGGGTACCAATATCATCCCCTTCACATGGTTCAGTATCCACTGGAACAGATACGTGAAGATCTCACTTTCATAGAAGAACCCGAACGAGTTCTTGACAGACAAGAACGAGTCATGAGAAGGAAGACGATTCCATTCGTCAAAATCCTATGAAGGAATCATACCGAGCGGGAAGCCACTTGGGAAACGGAGGAGTCTATCCGGGCTTCTTACCCTCATTTCATATTTTGAATTCGGGTATGTTCTTCTTTTCCAGTTTAGTTTATCTATAATTCGGGGACGAATTATTCTTTTTAGGGGGGAAGAGTTGTAAAACCCGCATGCTTCTACCATGAATAGTACCCTTAAGATCGTACGTACTAGATTAAAACTTTCCTATTATAGCATGATTACGATTACGTGTTAGGATTTTACGTATTACGTACGTGTTAGAACACGATAAGTATTTACTACGCACGAGCACGCAATAATTATTTGACAATAATTAATCACGAGCATGCGATCATGAAATCATGAATATAATTAAATCACGAACTATTATTAATTACGTATATATATTTATTAAGAGCGTAAATAAATATATTAGGTCACGATAATTATTTAACGAGAACACATTAAACACGAACACAAATAAACGTGAACGAACAATTAAACATCGAGACACGGAAAACGGTACGGGTACCCCATGTGGGTCCCCTACCCGCGGCAACAAGGAAGAGATGGGCCAAGCCCATCTCAAAATTCACTAATGAGGGGTTAAGGGAAAAGTTACTACTCATTTTTCACTTTACAGAAGGTTTTTACAAAAACCTAAAAAGTTTCTCCTTCTCCTTCTTTTTCTTTTTTGGCCGCCACACATAAACACACCAAGGAGGGTGTTTATTTGATTTTTGATCTTGGATTTGGTGCAAGTGTTCGTGTTTGTTCATCCTCGTTTAGATCCACACATTAAGTATATGTTTTTACCCTTTTTCTTTTTGATTTGATCTAATAATTAATTAAGAACAAGATGTTTTTAAAACCTAATTAAAAACATAGATCTAACATGAAATGGTTTTTGGAGAAATCAAAAAGGGTGTTTTAGGGGTGTTTGTTTTGGTCGGCGCCTAAACCGAACCCCAAGGGGGTCTCGGTTTGGCTACTCGACCACCACCGAGACCATATGGTCCCGGTTGGTTGGTGTGGGTCCCACGGCAGCAGCAAGACAAGGGGAACCCCAAAGTGGTTTGGGGTATGGTGTCGATTTCATGTCCAGTTCAAGGGTTCTAGTCAAGATCCGGTTCACGGTTTATGTTAAGATTATTTTTTAAAAAAAATAATCATATGTTAAAATTAAATTAATAAATATGACATGATTAATTTAATAACATGACTTAGGTTATATTAATTATTAAAATCATGAAATTATTAACCTAAGTATTTTTATATTTTTAGACTTATAATTAATTAATTATTTAAAAACCATGGTTATAATTAATTAATTAACATGACTTAGGTTATATTATTAATAAATGAAAATACATGTTTTAACCTAAGTATTTAACTTTATTTAATTAAAAATATGATATACATTAATTAAATATTTTAACCTATAGTTTATTTTAATTACATGAAATAGTTAATAAACTATACATTATATCATTATGACTTAGAAAATAATCATGAAAACACTTAGGCTTATATACTTAGCTTATTTAACCAGCTTATATCTAATTATGGAAACTTTCTATTTTTAGAAACTTATTTAAATAAGGCAGCTAATCTATTTATGGAAACTTTCTATTTTTAGAAACTTATTTATTTTAGGCAGCTAATCTATTTATGGAAACTTATTTAATTAAGGCAACTGATCTATTTATGGAAAATTTCTATTTTTAGAAACTTATCTATTTTAAGCAGTAATTCTATTTTTGGAAACTTTCTATTTTTGGAAACTTTCTATTTTTGGAAACTTTCTATTTTTTGGAAACTTTCGATTTTTGGAAACTTTCTATTTTTGGAAACCTGCTATTTTTGGAAAGTTACTTATTATTACACAGTAAGTATAATAATACATGAAATACCAGAAATACTTAATCAGAGTAAACAGAATATAAGATAAACACAGTTTAAGGCTTAAAACAGTAAAACATGATAAGAACATATAAAATAAGCTAAGACATGACATAAAGTCAGTTACGTATTAGTAAGCAGATACTTATTCATGTATGTATTTATGTAGTATTAGTGATACGAAAGTAGGATTCCTCTCAGTTCGTCTTCTTCGTTCACTGGACATAAGGTACGGATTCCCATCCTTTCGGTATGGACATTCTTTCCTTATTAGGATTCCCCGTATGCAGCCAAATGTTTTCCCGTAGTATAAGTTATGTGTTTGATTTGCTTATGTTTAATTTAGAATACCGATAACCATATACATGCATGACCAGTTTCACCTAGTTATGGAGGTACCATAACGATAACATTAGAGGCACTGATGTTATGACTTCACCACGGCGGAGTGATTGCTCGTGGCGTCCCTTCAGCTTTTGGCCATATTTTTATATTTATCATGTGGGGCGTATGGGTGCATCCTAGTTACATGTTTTCAGTCAGGATTTCATGGTGAATGTGGTGTGTACCTTGCATCCTTCACAAGGAGCTGATCCCTCCTACCCAAAACCAGTATATTAAATTAGAGCCAGCCCCTCTAATTTTGCATGATGAGGTCACCCCTCCAAGTATTCATGCACGGTGGATTTTCATGACCTATATTGGCTAATGGTAAAATATGTTAAACAGTTTTTACAAGATAAACATAAGGCTTTTCAAACTATAAAACCAGTTTTATCAAGACTTAACCAGGTTACTCGGGACTTAGTTTCTTCCGCTGTTATATGCTTATCCTATTCATGCTTTATTGTACATCTGTGCACTGAGCGTATTGCTCAGCCGTTTTCCTTTTCTATGTTCCCAAAATGGCAGGTACTCAGGGACGCTCGTAGACTTTAAGCGTACGTGCACATGGACTGGAAGCTTTCTAGCCTTTCTTTACTTTATGCATTACCTTTCTTTTGATACATTTGCTATGGACATTGTTTAGTCCTTTCCTTTACTATACTTATGTTTATGTGTGATTAGCTTTACTTTTGGACTACCGATGTTGGATTCCGGTATTTTCCTTTTATGGTCATGTAATGTTTAGACATTTTTCCTTGTATGCTTTGATGACACGCCATAATTACATGTGACATTTCCATTATCAAAATGGGGTGTTACACCTCCCTTAGGGGGAGATTGTTGGAAATACGTTTTTCCAAGGAAAGTCTCGGTCACATCATTGTTAGCATAGATCACGAGATATATCCTATTTAGGATATTGTAACTTGGAGTGACCTCCCTTAGGGGGAGATTGTTGGAAATATGTTTTTACGTATTTAGGAAGGATCAGTCACTCCAACGATAAATTCAAGTATTGGGCTCGTGATCCAATATATAAACATATATCCCATATAGCCCACATGTAGGGTGGGCTATATATACCCCCTCCTAGCATGTTAGGAGGGGTTGAGCACTTAGTTATTCACTTTCACATTTCATCCTTTCTCTCATTCTTCCCCTCTCTCTGTAACTCTCCCTCTCTAGTTCTTTCATCTTCTTCTCTATTTAGATAAACACAAACATTTGCACAATCCTAAGAAACTAAGGACCTACAGTTCTTTAGTCTAGTAGCCACGACACGATCTACAACTACTAGACTAGGGGGACATGATGACGTATAGTCCCAGTCGGGCTATAAGCCCGACCTACGGTTACCACCCGTATCGAATCCATTGTAAATGGGTTATAATAGACCGTGCTAAAGCCCAAGAAGCCTAATAAGCCATTATCGTACGCGGCTTCATGAAAGCTGCACATAGTAGAATCAAACAGAATCATAGTTTAATTAGGATTATGATTCTCCTAAGGCAAAGGGATATACACTCTCCTTATTTATGTAATAAGGATCTCGGTGTATATGGTATTTATCTTTTACTTAGGCCGCAAGAATAAGGAAGCCCAATTAAGGTTTCACCGGGTATATAAGGAACCCATGAGGTTTCACAAATGTACGACTTACTCAATACTCAAAACCCTCACCGATTATCTTAGTCAAATTGATTACTTACTCCCACGCCGAGTCTAATCGTGAGAAACATTCCCATGGTAAGCCTAACGATGCTCGTTCTTTAGTGTGCAGGGTCTTCATACAAGTTCACTTAGTGCAAGAGCCAGAGTCCTCAACACCCGAATTAAACCTAACTCGGGTCAAGAACGGGCCATCCAACATTTGCATCAACAACCTTCACCCCTGATCTATATTTTTAGAAATGACAGGAAAATCCTAACCGACTACAGCACAAGGGTCGGTCCCAAACTTACCTAAACAAAATCAATTACTTTCCTTAGAAATAAAGTAATATTACATAAGGAAACTAGCTTAAACTAACCCCATCGTTTATAATTTAACTAGCCTTGAAAGTTAACATAAACGAATAATTTCCACCTTAGTGACAAGACTAGTTAGTCCTCACACAAAATATATTCATACAACTTGAACTTCGGACTTAAAATCACTTTTGTGAAAGCATCAGCTACATTATCTTTCGTGCCTATCTTTGCCACTTCACTCTCGTTTGACTTTACGATCTCCCTCATGAAGTGATAACACACGTTGATATGCTTCGGCCTCTCGTGAAATATTACATTCAGTCAGAGATGAATTTCACATTATCAATCATAATTCATAACCACTGACCTTAAGCTTACTTCCAGCTCAATTCGTATACATTCAAGGCTTTCCTTAGAAGATTATGTAAGCACCACATACTACGCCTCTACATTACATAATGTAACAACATGCTAAAGAGTTTCTTTCTATCTCACAACACAACCATGCACCATTAACACATACTCGGTTATCGATCAATCCTTGTCATGTTCTTTAGCATAATTTGCATCCACGAAACCGTCAACATCTATGTGCTTCCCTTGATCTCTGCCATACTTAGATTCACCAAATACTTGCTCACAATACTAACATCGTATGCAACACATGGTCTAGTGCAAACCATCAAAAAAAGTTACAAAAACCGTGAATCGAGGATCGATTACATTGTAGCTTGTAATTGGTGAAGGCGGGATTAATCGGATTGATATTTTTGAGAAAAAATGGATATTTTCAACAAGTTTTGTGTATTTTTGGCGAGGTTTTTTTATATTATTGGCAAGAAGTTTTCTAAAAAAAACTTGTAATATATTTAAATAGATACTATAACGGGTGATAGGTGTGTAAACACCCATCTTTTCTACCACTTAATTACAATAATAACCGGACCAAAACGTGTATTTTATGTCTTTTATGTCGGAATTATGCGTGGTTTGTGTTTTTGTTGTGATTTAGGACGAAAAGGTGAAAAGTGGAGAAAACACGGACATTCACGGGCATTTACGGACTTTTATTGAAGAAAAAGATGAAAGACGAAGTCGAGAAGTCAAGAGTGCAAAAAGAACGGAAGTCCACGACCAATTCTGAAGATTTATCGAAGAAAAAGTCAAAAGACGGAAGTTTATCAAAATCCGAAGAATTCAAGTCTATTTTATTGAAGAATTTAAAGACGAGTTCAAAGAAATCCCGAAGCCAAAAGTCCCTTAAAGTCCAAGTTTAAAGAAGATTAGAAGAAAAGGACTAATGACGCAATTAATGAAGATTAATAAAAGGAGGGACTTAAGCTTGTAATTAAGAAGAAATGAAAGAGGGGAGCAAGCTTCCTAATCCTCCCCTCTAAATAGTCATTAGTTGTTTACATTTCATTCTTGTTGGCTAAGTGTGACAATTAGCTCTTCCACCATTTAAATACTTTGTCATTTAATTTCTTGTCAAATTTAAATACCTTGTCTTGCACCTTAAATTCATTTAAATTCAAGTAAGTTTTCATTTAATTATTGTCAATCTTTACTTTATCTTGTCAATCTCTTATCTACCTTTCTTAATCTTTGATTTATGTGTTTATGTTTATGTTCATGTTCATGCTTTTATTTTGATCCAAATGATTGTTGATTATTGTGGTAAAAGTTGTTAAATTTCTTGATTTTAATTGTTTGTTTATGATTACTGTTGATGCATTGATATTTTTATTAGATCGTTTGTGTTAAATTTGATTAATCTGCTTTAGATCTGCTGTTTTCTTTGATCCCTTGTTCTTCGGGATTGTTTGTTGTGTTTCTGATCTTTCCAGGTAAACTTCTGAACCAAGAAGGAGGGAAAACTTTCATTCGGAACTCCAAAGTTCCGAGTCAAGGGTTCATCCGGAAGATTTTGGGATCAACAAAACTTCCGAGTCAAGCTGTTCATCCGGAACATTCAAAGTTCCGGACGAAGGGAAACTTCCGACTCAAGCTCTGTTCATTCAGAACCCAAAAGTTCCGGGTCAACTTACTTCATTCGGAACTCCAAAAGTTCCGGATCAAGGAGACTCATTCGGAACTTCGATAGTTTCGAATCAAGGGGTTTCATTCGGAAGTCACCAAAGTTCCGAACCAAGGGCTGTTCATTCGGAACTTAAAAGTTCCGAATAAACTTCCGAATCAAGGGGCAAGTTCCGGATCAGTGATTGTTCATTCGGAAGTTTTAAACTTCCGAATCAAGGAAGCTTCATTCGGAAACTTCCGAATCAAGGGGTAATCAAAACTTCCGGATCAAGGAAATATTTAGAAGTTCCGAATCAGCAAAGTTCCGAACGAAGGATTGTTTTGGATAAGTGACATATTCAGATCAATTTGTTCCGGATCAAGGATTTTGGTAATATTCCAAGCAAAGAAGAATCATTTCAACCGAAGGTGACATTCCGGACGAATGATTGTTCCAAACGAAGGTTTATTCCGAATGAGCTGTATTCAGGTTCTTATTAGTTTTTGTCTTTGATTTTTATTTTCAAGCTTTATTTTTCTTGCCTTTTATTTAATAGCACTTTAAGATTATTTGCCTTAGCTTTATTTTAGTTTTGCCTTAGTTTAAGTTTTAGTTGCGTTTTAAGTTTGCCTTAGATAGATTTAAGTTTACGTCATTTACTTTAGTGCCCTTTAATTTCAGTCTCGTTTTTAATACTTGCACTATTATTTTAATTAGACTTAGATTTACTTTAAGAGCACCTTTACTTTTAAGTCTTTGCACATTTAATTAAAAACAACCAAAAATAACTTTTTCACCAAAGAACGACTGAGTCACTTAGGAAGCCTAGATCAATTCGATTAGACAGGAACTACGAACTTTAAAATATATTAGGTAAAAAAACTTGTAATATATTTAAATAGATACTATAACGGGTCAAAACAAGTTTACGGTACATTTTAGGTACTTCCGAGAAGATTAGAAGGTTTCCGACACGTTTTACCACCTATGATCGTCGTTGGCCGAAGTTGAACTATTGGTTTGATCCTAATACATTAATCGACAAGGTAGGTGGCCTTGTAACGCTTAGTTGGCGATTAATAGGCCTTGTAGACCCTGTTTTGCAATACCACCATCAAGTATATTAAACTACCTACGAAATTCACATACGAGACCTTACTAATTCTTTTCACATCTCAGTTACTCGACGAGAAATTCTTTAATGATACATTTCAGGGTTCAACTACCCTTATCCCTACAATCTTCATACCAATTATCTTCCTAGTTGGACTAAGTTCCTTCATATAAAACTCTTTTCGCAACAATCCTTGGCATATTCAATGTCATACTTGATTTTACATGAAATCAGAATATCATTTACATAAAATAGTAGATATATGTATATAATTGGTGCAAACTCCTTAAAGTAAACTATCATAGCTGATGTGGTTGAACCCATTGCGAACCATATACACATCAAACCTTTTGTATCATTGTATTGGAGTATGCTTAAGACCATAAATATATTTCTTCACCAAACATACTTTGTTGCTCGTTCCTTCTTCAAAACAAAGCGGTTGCCTCATGTAAATTCTTCAAGATTACCATGCCAAACACCGTCTTTATATCAAGTTGTTCATACTTATAATCTTCACATGCAGTTAACGAAAGAATCACTCTAATAGAAGTATGTCGAACCACATGAAAAGAATCCTCGTTATAGTCAATCATGTTCGTTGTGTAAACCCTCGAGCTACCAACCTTGCTTTGTACATTGGTTTATGATGCCTTTAATCCATTCTTTACTATTATGAAACAACTTGAAACTTATCAACTTTGATCAGGTATTTGATTGACCAGCTCCCAAGTATGAACTGAATCCATGGTAGAGGGTTTTTGAGTGAAAAACACGAATGATCATACCAAGGTCACACTTGATCGATCATGATAGGTAAATGTAAGTTATATAAAACTATTTTGGTTCTAATATCATATGAACAGAAACGAATTTAGGTGTTTGCACACCCGGATACCATTATCTTTTCCCCCTTCTAATAAAGGAAACCCGTCAAGGACATCTATCAACATGTCTAAATCCTCAACCATTCTACGGTTCGACCCCTATGCAAAATACGTCAATACCAGACAACCCTCACATCCGTTACAATTGACCAAGAAAACCTCGATGGCATAATCATCTATACTTACTTAGTGAAGGTTCGTATAATTCAATGTCACTAACAGTGCAAGTTGGATTATAATCTAAGACGGAAAGGTGAGCAAACCTGGTCATCCGACAAGGATCTCACCAAGCCAGGCCTCCTTCCGAAATGAAATATTATCACTACTTAGAGTATCTACAATGCATCAAGTTTTAAAAACTTGATACATTTAATGACATTAATGTCAAGCACATTGGATGACTAGGGATTTTATAAAGACTTATTGTTTATCAAGTCAAATCACTTAAAATACTTTGTAGAATAGTAGATACTAAAAAGACTTTAAAGACGTTTCTCATCTTAGAGGCTCTTATAACTTTTCAAGTAAACGCGTTAAAAAAGGAGTGCAAACAAATGCAATATCATAAAATATTGATATTGCTACAAGGTTGAGCTAAATCAATCGAAAAAAAATCCGACGATATATATCGAGTCGAACTGAACTGACCTTATTTAGTTCAGTTTTATGTATTTATGGTTTTTGATTTCGATTTTGTTTGCTTCTGCTCGGGTCTAACAAAAAAACACCTAAATATCTAAACCGGTTTTGGTTGGTTAAGTCAACTTTGGTTCAGTTTTAGTTTTGCTAAATTAACTATAATTTTTTTTATTTTACAATTTTATTCATTTTTTGATTTTTGATTCGGCTCAAGTTCGGTTGGTTCAGTTTCATTTTTGAGCCCTTGCTCAACTCTAGAACGGCAGCGGTCACTTAAACACAGAATATACTATCGATGATGTGTGAACGACACTAAAACAATTGATGATCTGCTTTAGAAATCAAATAAAAAAGAAAAGAAATATTTTTCTATATAAATGTGTTAAAAGGTGTGTCTATGTATAAGTGTTTAATGATCAAATAAATTGGATTGTGTCACGATAAATATGGGATTATGGTCTACATGGCAAACTTTAGCAACTTCTATAGTTTGCGCTGCAATTGAGTTTGTTAAAGAAAGTAAATTAAGGGCTTGTTTACTTTCTTTACTCATATTATACGAGACTCTTACTTAGTAAGAACTGAAAAGAATGAAGTTTTGATGTAAGGCTACATTTAGTCGTGTCGTGAGACACAGATCGTGAGGGAAAAATGCCTAGTCACGCGTTACATTGTTATTTCATGTCGAAGTCGCGCGTGAGGTAAGACTAAATGCCTCGCATTCGGTGAGCTTTTTGCTTTTTGAAAAACGTGAAATAACTGGGCCTTCACTATTAATTAAAAAAAATTCTACTCCACATTTATCCCTTTATAAATACACTTTAAACCAAACTAATTTTCACACAACAAAAAAACACTTCCTTCACTTTAAAAAAAATCTACACTTATTTATCTCTTATAAATATATTTTAAACGACATTAATTTTTACACAACAAAAAATACAACTTCTACACATATACAAAACTTTTTCAATACCTCATTTATCCCCTACAAATATATTTCGCAATGTTTAAAATTTTTATGTAATGTTTTTAATTTTTACATTTTTAAAATTTTAAGTTAATGTGTGTTTTTTATTAATGTACCATTTTATTTTCGTAACATTTTTTATTCCGTAACTATACGTTTTCATTTCTGTAATGTTTTTAATATATTTTTTTATTTTATTAAGAAATAAACTATTTTGATGTGACGGTATTTTTTGGTGTGATTGATAAGAGTAAAGTGTGAGTGAAGGTGAATAAGAAAAGTAGGAGAGAAAAAACTGATGTGACGTTGACGTATAATATGTGAAGGGTGTTTTTGATGTGACTGATAAAATCATCCTAAGTATGGGACAAGATCATCAAAAGAATTTGAGTCAAAATTAATTACAAATATAAAACTCTTAATCCGCCTTATTAAGAAGCATAAAAAAAAAAGTAAACGCCCCTAAATTTGTTAAAAGGAGCAAATTACAAAACAGTTTGATATTATAAAAAATTTACACGGTGATAGTTTTCAATAAGAGCGTACATGCCAACCTTTCCCTCATGTGTCCGCCAGTGACACGACCGCAAAACCACCATACCGTACCGTTCCTACTAGGCTTATACGAAGGTAAGACATCAACCTCACGAGTTCACGAGGAGCATGTGTGATTTAATTATCAAGATTATTCGTTTTTTCTCATGTTGCAATTATTTTAATTCACAACAATGTACTCTATACAATTTTTTAAATTCATATTCTTAATTTATGTTTTAAGTTTACTCTTCATGATTCCTATAGTTATAACTTATATTTAAACCATCGTATCTTCCTATTAAAAGGTTGTCTACTATGAGGAACGCGTATTAAATAGACATTCAAATTGAATTGAAATAACACGTTAGATCGAAGTGCTAACAAAAATAATATCTTTCCTACATATCTTTGCGTAAGCAAGTGCATTTGAAAAATAACTGGCATACAATTTTTTTTACAAAAATTAAAGAATCATTTTTCGCCTTTTATTGAAAAATAACATATATTTTTAAAAACCTTCACAATGATAATAAAATAATATTTCTATAAAAAAGCATTTTATATATTTTTGGCAAACTTTTTTATAATTTTTTATTTACGTTTGAAAAAAGCACACGTGATTTTATGCAATTACAAGTGATTTGTAAAATTACAAATGATTAAACAAATAAAAATCACATGCAATTTTCTAGTCGATAATTTTAACACTAAAACAAAACTCGAAAAACATTACGCCAAAGTATGTATCGAATCACCCGTCTGCTAAAAAATTATCGTCACGATTTACAATTTTCAAGGTATTTTACTTTTAAAAATATGTAAAGTGGCTCTTTTTAATTTTGATGAATAAATGCACGTCAAAAATTAGTTAATGGATTTTTAAAAGATGTTTGTTTAACTTTATGTTACACTAGCAGGGTATTTGCGTTGCGGCTGCGAGTATTTCGAAACTAAAATTTTATGAACGTGTTTTATGAGTATACATATTTTTCAATAATAACTTTACAAAATAATGATGATAATTTTAAGTAGGATTAACTTTAAGTAATAATAAAACATTTCATATAAAAATAGTATTACGAAATTTTGATGATTGATCGTGAAAGATATTTGTTAATATGTGTAACATTCGGCATGCTATTATATAACATGTAAATATAGAAAATCTTCGTAGTTGAACACGTTTTTATATATTATAATAACCTAAAAATCTTCTTATTTTGATATGTACGATTCAATCGAATTAATTAGTAATTCATCAAATTTGTACGAAAATACATACATAGACGATATATGTTTTCGAATACACAAATTTATAAACAATTAAATGATACAAAAAGAAACAAAGATTTAATATTAAACTTATATTAGTGAATTATTTAAATAAATGTATGTAAAAATTATATTTTATAGTAATAATCATTTGTACATGTTACATATTAATTTGTATTCACTTTGTCATAAAATATCTATTGCTCCCCGATTAATACAAAAAAAAATTTACAAAATTTTTTGTGTTGTAAAGATTGTACCAAAAGCTTGTAAGGGTGTAATACTTTAAATTTTTTAGATATGTCTCAATCTATTTTATAAGTAGTATAAATTTATGTTTCGTTAAAAAATAATACATATTTATGTAATTAGGCCGTTTTTATCGGTTTTGACGGGCCTCTCCGGTTTGTATTCTAACGGCTTTCTAGCTAATCAAACCGATCGTGACTCTGATTCCTAGTTGAACTCGTTGGTCTGGTTCAATTTTTAAAATTATGTACACCATTATTTTAGGTGGACATCACATGTACGATTCTGTAGATATATGCTTTTAATTGTTGTAAATTTTGCATATATAATTGTATTTTAAGTTATTGGGTGTATTAATTATATATTAATTAATATTAATTATTTTAGTTTCAAGTGTATTAATTATTATGTATTAATTAATTCTAATATAAGTATTCACTTATGTTTTTATGTTTTAATTGTTTTCAAATTATGTTTATATAGTTGTACACTTATACATTAGTATATGTAAGTTGTTTTTCAACATTACTACTAATAGTAGTGGCTTCTTTTGATACGTAGTGTAGATAAACTCTAATTTAATGGCTTATCTTGAAACTTAGAGTAAGGGCGTAGTGAAGAGGGAACCCTTCTCTATTTGGGCCCATTGCTCTTACCTCAACGTTATAACATTTCAACACAACACATAAAAATACCCGATCACTCATGCATTCACTATCTTCTGCATTTAAACCTATCCACTAATATTATTATTTTCTTTTCTAATTTTACATGAATTAAAATTCATTTAATTAAATTAAAATTACAAATACATAGTAAAAATACAATACGAAAATGAAAATGAAATACAAAACTAAAAGAAACTTACTAAAGTTTAAAACATACGCCAAGTAAAAAAGATAGGACATATTATTCTTCGTCTCTATATTTTGTCATTCCTCTTTCTTGTTTTTCGGATAAATGTCGCCTTTGGTTCAGAGATTAAGTCAACATCAATCGTGAGATATTGCAACTCGTTTAACTTCGTTGCCGACATTTCTTTTGCTTTCTTGGCCTTGTACGCCAATCTACCAACTTGGATCTTCTAGAGTAATTCCTCGTTTAAAACGTCCTTCATAGACACCGAACCACTTCCCTTGCTGCTCTCAGTAGTTTATGATTTTTTTTTCTTGGCGGATCGAGTTTTACCAACGGGTTGAGGACGAGAATTGGGGCCGAATATTCTTGTGATCATTCAAGTTTAAGGGTGGAGGTGCGTCCCATTTTTGGTGTTTTTGAGGTTCCTCCATGTGTGTTCGTAAGTAAAATACTTTCTCTTATGGCAAGTACTATATTCGGTTTTCGCAGCTGCAAAACATGACCGTCATTTTCACCGTTTTTACGAGTTATTTCTTTGTAAATAGCGTGAAATTTTTAAGACTCGGGGTGCATCCGACTCCATTTCTCTATGAGCATATTCTTGGTACGCGCAATGTGACTTGTATTTTTATTGAAATCTTAAGAATCCGCCCCCAAAAGCATTCATTGTTTCGGTGATTCCCAATTTCGCTGTTCTCCGACACTTCACACCAGCATTCGCATGTGTCCAGCGTACGGAATTTTGGCTCAGAGCTCCCACCACTACTACATCATCTTCTTCATCATCTGCAGACAAATCAACCGCTGAGGTGGAAGATCTTTTTGCCATTCCTTTTCCTTTTCGACGATTTTCTTTTCATGATGGTTGTGGTTTTTTCAATTGTGTTTTAGGGACTTGTGGACTTTGTAAATCTTAGAATTGGTTGTTGAGTTGCGTGTTTTGAAACACTTGTTTTGTTGCAAATAAATTTGTTCGGGTGTCATTTGAAAAAAGTACTGTGTAGCAGTATGGGAATTGCGAGGAAGATTGGAATTGGGAGAAGGATGGGAATTGTGAGAGGATAAAGTTGAGTTTTGTGACGATAGTGTCGACGGGTTGAAGACGACAATTGATTCGTGTTCGAAGTGTTAAAAAAAGTGAAGTTGAGATAAGAATACCTATCATTTGTGAACTAAGACATTTTTTTTTGTGAAACGAAATATTTTATTTATTTTTATGTATTTAAAATGTTAAAACGTAGGATCTATATAAATAAAAGTGGGTTTAACTTTTTAATAAATTTCTTTCCAACGGCTCTAATTCTTTTTTTTGTCTTTT
Source organism: Glebionis coronaria (assembly GCA_025667525.1). Taxonomy (NCBI): domain Eukaryota; kingdom Viridiplantae; phylum Streptophyta; class Magnoliopsida; order Asterales; family Asteraceae; genus Glebionis; species Glebionis coronaria. The sequence goes on along the minus strand of CM046875.1, from coordinate 483,999,474 downwards.
TTTGTTTTGTTTAATCGGCAAAGAAGAACGAGAAAAAAGATAATCAATATGATGGAGAGAGGCGACGAGGCTCGACAAAGATCCACCTCATCTATGGCGGAGAGTCTTTTCCATTACACCCTTTGCTCTTACTAGCATGGTACCCGCGCAATGCAGCAACGGGTACCCGATGACTACTTTTTTGCAATTAAATTAATGTTAAAGTGTAAAAAATTAAAATACAAAAATAAAATCACTAAAATAAATTTGTAATATGTCAAAATAGATATTGAATTAATGAGAACATAATTTTAGAAAACTTGGTGAAATTAAATTATAAGGAAAAAAATAAAAGATATTTTATTTAAAGATAAATGTAAGTTTTTAATAAGTTGTTAAAAAAATAGATGGCTAAAATTGCACATTTGGTTTAAAGTAAGGTGTAGATTAAAAATGATATAATGATTAAGCGAAAGACTTTATGCACAGTGATAAGGGTTTACTAACAACTTTTTAGTGAAAGACATTGCATACGTAAAGTGGTTATAGAAACTAGTAATGTACCCGCGCGTTGCGGCGACGATACCATGCATTGCGTGCAATAAAGTTTTCAGCAAAAATAATTTTAGTTTTATGTTCTTTTAACATTATCTCTAGCGAAAATATATTGAATTTGAGTAACTTTAGAAAATGATAGATATCAAACTAATTAATATAAAAATGATTGACGCGATGTTGTGTCTATAAAAAAGTGGTAGTTGGTAATGTTATATGATACGTTTGTGCATGCCTATCCAAAAGGAACCAAGATATCTTTTATTTGTTTAGATATATGTTTAGTATCTTTTATGTTTATCATTTATTCTAGTGTTTATCACACAACTAGTATTTAAGGTTTCATAATGTAATCACATATTATCAAGCAATGAAGTTAAACATATAAAATGTCTCTGGTTTTCTCATCTTCGTCTTAAGGAGCTAGCATCACGCTTGAAGGGGTGCGACTATCCCGATACTACCTGATAGGGTCATATCAATTGGTGCTTTCATTGAGAGCCCTCAATTCGTTGAGGGATTTTGATCTAAGTCTCCAATAAAAAATGTAATGTTCATAAAAACGTTGTTCATCCGAGACTACTGTTCAACGCGGCTACTGTTCATCCTGTTCATCAGTGACACTGTTCATCCGGTTACTATTCACGGGTACTGTTCATCAGTGAAAAAAAAAGTTTATATTCTTTTTTTTAATTTTTTCTTCCGATTTATTTTTTATGGCATTGAGCACTAGCGATCGGGATGCAAATCTAAGCTATTGCAAATGGGTACGGTGATCGAATATGAGAGTGAGTTTGTGATACTTGCAAGTCGAGTGACATGAATTTCTGAATCTTTACTTACATGTTATTATATCACTGGACTGAAACCATCTCTACAATGTTTACTCTTGAGGTCAAAGCCCACAAGTTTAGACGAAGCATTTTCATTAGCCCGGGCAGCAGAAACACGGTTCACGAACCTAGAACTCTCAAAACTATTGAGGTTAACTTTAGGAGAAACGTTATTTCGTGCCCGTATAATGGAGGCTCGTTTTGAGGTAATTGAGGAGAATATACTGGCCATTAAGGAGGAGGTCGTTAATATTGTTTGTCATCAAGAAGTTATGAAAAACCCTAATGTTAATGATGCCGATGATAATGAGACAAAAGGGTTTAGTGTGTTTGACGCCGCATCCATTGATGAGTTGGCGCCAGAATTGAATGTTAACGAGGTTGTTAATGATGTTGATGATCATAGACTCATAGATAACAAAGAACAAACTTGGGTGGAGAACAAACTGTGTTGGAGAACTCTTTATGTTGGAGTACTAGGGTGGAGAACAATATGGGTGGAGAACTCTTGGAATGCAAGACTAGAGTGCGCTAGGATTCAAAGAAGATTATGGGATCCCGGAATCACGAGCTTTTCAAGACATCACCATAAGGGCAAGGTGAATTCGAAGGAGTGAGGAATGATACGTCTGTGCATGCCTATCCAAAAGGAACCAAGATATCTTTTATTTGTTTAGATCTATGTTTAGTATCTTTTATGTTTATCATTTATTCTAGTGTTTATCACATAACTACTATTTAAGGTTTCACAATGTAATCATATTATCAAGCAATGAAGTTAAACATATAAAATGTCTCTGGTTTTCTCATCTTCGTCTTAAAGAGCTAGCATCATGCTTGAAGGGGTGCGACTATCCTGATACTACCCGACAGGGTCGTATCGTTATATGTTATATATATGTCATATATATGTAATAAATTGTACATTTCAATAAGTAAATAAAATTTTTAGTTTCTTTTATACAAACGTCATGTTAAAGTTTATAAATACTTTCTTATATGTTAACAAATTGGGAATATCATCTTGTAGATCAAAGTATATTTAAGAATATGTTTATATTATTAACAATGTATATTGAACTTGTCCTACATAAATATAAAAGATATAAATAAAAAAGTGTTTATAATGTAAAGAAAACATACATGTTAAAAAAATAAGGTGGATATAACTACATACATTATTATTAATATATTATCACTAGATTAGTATTTAACACTTAGCACTAGGCCTGAGCACGGCAGACCCAAAACCGACCCGGTCCGGAAAACCAGACCGGACCGGACCGAACAATTTCGATCTGGTCCTCGGTCCGGGGTTTTTGACGAATTCGGTCCTGGGTCCGGTCACTCCGGTCCGGTCCGGGTCGGGCTTACCAAATTTCTTCGATTATGCCTAATAGGACCGGACCAGACCGAGAACCGAACCGGACCGGACCAACCCAGACCGGACCAGACAATTTCGGTCCGGTCTCAGTCCTGGGTTTCGGACCATTTCAGTCCTCGGTCCGGTCCGGTCTTGGCCGGTTCGGTCCGGTCCGGTCCCGGACCGATACTCAGCCCTACTTAGCACATTTGCATCGTTTGTGTCCAAAAGATTGTCTCGATTTTTATAAAAGATCGTTTCGGAAAAAAACTCCAAAACTTATTTTAATTGGTTATCAATGCGCTCTTACAATTTAGGTAAACAACATGATATATTTTTATAAATACTTTTTTTTAATTTTTATATAATGTAAATATAAAATTGTATTTTTAAGTAATGAGGTGTAATAATTATATATTAATTAGTGTTAGTTAATTTTATTTTTAAATATGTATTAATTATTATGTATTAATTAGTTTTATTTGGTTTTAGTTTTAATCGTTAATTTTTAGTTATGTTTGTATACTTGTACTAGGCGATTACCCGCGCATAGCGGCGGAATTTGCCTAACGACTGAAACTTTACGAAACGCTATATTGTGGTATATCAAATTTAAATGGAAAATGTCTATCAAAGGACAAATTATTGGCAAGAGCACTTTTGCTCCAACTGTCTAGCGTGATGTACAACAACCATTTTAGCTTTGAAGACATTAGGATCAAAGCATTTACATATAAGACTCGTGCTATTACAACTAACAATGTACAATAAAATAAGTTTAGTAGTACGTTAGTTAGAGTTACAATACAAAAATGTCTAACTTGGATGACAACCTCAATGATAAAAATATACATCTATGCAAGAAACAGGTTCAATAAAAAATCGACAAGTCTATTTATTACAAGTTGTATATATATTTTCTAGAAGGAATATGATTCACTCAATAACTTTGCGTTTATTTGCAGTTTAAATCTCACTACAAGGTCTCAAATCATCTTAATATCAAAACACGATGTAAATTCAAGTGGTATAAAGACATAGTTGGTGTAAAATTTGCTCACAGAAAGCACAATATTAAACAATACGGTAGAAATAAAATGAGAGTGCATGCTTTATCCCAAGATGCAATTCTATTAGGGAATTTCATCACTTGCTTGCCATTGAGCTTGCTTTGCATCTATCTGTTATTAAAAATACCATAATTCAAACCTTTAATCCATGACCATCTAACTTTAAATTGATAGTACTAATAAATATGGTTTACATGGAAACTTTTGTCCATCACACAATGAACTTATCTGCTACAAGTTGAATGATTACCCATAGATGTGAAACAGAATTAGCATAAAAAAGATATGGTCTGCCCAAATTCAGTATCGGATATACTAATAATAATGTATCGAACTGAATTGTATGTATTCAAATATATAACCAGTTTCATTCTTAATTCCGATAACTTATTACTTGATGATGTTTAAGCAATTGGAATCAAAACAAATAACAGAAACTGTAGTTTTTTTAATTTAGTTAATAACCTTAAATTTTGAAGCAATCCCACGCGGCCACACCATCTATTCTTGAGTGTTAGAAGATGGCTTGCCATCTCGTTCCTCTGTCACCTGCACCCCTGAATGTTGAAACACTAATGACAAAACCATATCAATAACCGTTCTACAAGATTATGCAAGATTATTCTTTGAAAAGACCTCGAACCTATTTTCCGAAAGCATGGTTAGCATGTTTAATATTAGTAATCATTACAATAATTCACAACAGGTCTGTTAATTTTACTTGTGTACTCATTGGTCTTAGTAAACCTTTTCGATGGTATTCGGCTTAGGCTTATCATCAATTTCTGGCAGGTGTGATTTCCCATTCAGATGACATCAAAGATAGATGGATCTTCGACGGATCTTTGAACTTGCTTTGTTGCATGACAAGCATGTGAATGTCAATAGATAGAGCTCTTCAAGTAGATTTTGGAGGAGAAAAGAAAAGTTAAGACAAAAGATCCTCAAGAGAAGAAGAAAAAGCGTTGCTCAAACAGTTCATCCAATCTAATCCCATCTTTGTAATTAGTGTACACGTTTGGAATTGTACATTTGGTTCTGTGTATTTGCTTTTTGTATACTTTACGAAATTGAAACTTTTGGGCTTTCTAGTTGATGTAATTATTGTTGTTGTCGTCATGAAACAGGTCTTGTAAATTTTAAAAATTAAAGAGGTTGAAATGAAATGTGTTCTCTTTCCTTTTAAGCATAAGCTCTTGAGTCATGTATAACTGAGACAGTTTATGTTTAAACTGTATTGACGTGAAACGATAAATTTTTTTGAATGATTTAAGAATAATACCATGCTACTGCTTACAATAAAAACTACAAACGAACTCTCGGTCTTTTATGATTAAAGACGAGAAGAAACATATTTTCCTATTAGGTAAAAGAATACAAACATTAAGATCTGTCTTTTTCAAAGACGAGAAACAATATGTTCCTTTTAAATAGATGAATGCAAACGCTAGAAGAGGATCCGGGGCGCCAAATACAAAATTTGATACCCGTGAGCTGTGACCATTTAATAAGTATCACAACCAAATATTCCATCGGTGCATCCACTATTAAAACAAGGATCGAAGACGCTCAATACATGGATAAACTCCTCGAATGTAATAATGCCATTTTGCTTCTAATCAAATATGTCAAAGACATGGAAATAAAGGGTTGGACCATCATAAAAACGATTATTAATAAGTATGAAGTAATTAAGCTATATCATTTGATGACACCATTGCTTGAAATTTATAGGAGTTATAGTATATGCATTGTTTCAGAGCATCCATACGGCCTACGGGTATCAACAAAATATATTTGTTCTGCTTTCAGATAAAAAGTTTTGCTTATTCTCAATGCATAAGCTTTGACTGATTGTCAATAGAATAGGGACGCGATTTATATTCTAAAATTTTAGTGTAGAACTGTTTCAAGAAGAACCCGTGGAATGTAATGAAGGATTTACCATGTTCAAGAAAAGATTTTCTCCGCCCGCTGAATTGAGCAAAGCCAGTTGGAGCTCTTCCTGATAAGAAAAATAAGGAAAAGATGAGGAATGTCATATTATTGTGTTATGTTAATATTGGCGTCCATTGATAAAATTATGTTTCATCAACAATAACTTGGTTTTGTTTCAACATACCTTATTACCTATTCTATCTACCAATGAAACAGTCAAATTTAGTGTATCAATTCTTTAAACTAACACAGGTAAGCATATACAATCTAAAGACGGCTCCTATATTCAGAATAGTCATATTATGCCTTAGTCTACTAACTGAGTAATGCTCAAATAATTAAACGAATTTAATGGTTCACTATGCTATTAAGTACTGCAACCTCTATTTACATCGAATTATTCATGAGATGTAATTTCGTTAACGTAAAATATATGTTGCTTCATTTACGCATTGTCATTAGATTTCAGTATAATGCAAGTCGATAATCATGTTTGTAACACCAAGTATTTTGCACGAAATGATTATATTATTTTTCTAGGCAACCGGAGGAGAAAACCTGTTATGTGTACAAGTCCTTCATCTATAACTGAATTGCTCAGCTTAATGAATAATTCACGCAAAGCTTTCACTTTGTTAACCGTAACTGAAACAATTCAACAATATACTTAAGAATTTTGTATCTATGAAAATAGCATAATGACAACAATATACTTGATAAATTGTATCTATAGAAATTAAACGACATAAATAGGCACCACTACAACTAAACAACAAATTAGTTTATCATTCACTGGTTTACACTAATTTCCTGATCAAATACCCTACTTAAAGATTAGTTATCTTAACTGATTTGTCTGAAAAAGAGCAGTTAATTTTTTTTAACAAGGTATGTCAAACAATCCCTCACCCATTACTACTGGGTGAAAAGAACGATACTCGTTACACTTGTGATAAAAAATAAAACCAACTATTAAAAAATCAACATACACCAAATCATGATAAACTTATCCAGCATGTATGTAAAGCATAAACAAGTAAACCTGACAACTGCGGTATAAACTTGTATCTATATGTATACAGTTGTTCTGCTATCAGTTTTCTAATTGCTGCAATCCATGAATTTAAAATACATCTCAAAATATTAGTACTTTTTTATATCGATGATTCCACCTAAGTTATAAATGAGCTTACATGTTTTGTTCCAAACGTATGAAGAAAAAAACACATACAGAAACAGAACTCGTCTCGAAATGCATGTTTGTGAAAATAATGTAAAATCTACATTAACAGTTTTAAAATATGTTCTAGCCTAGTAACACATATTGCAAAAAAAGTTAGCTTGGTGGGCTGTTTTATGTAGTCTTTGAACTTTCCAGGTACTTCAGACCATAACCCGTGAACAACCTTCAACGGTTTATAGCAATCTTCTTTATTTTGCACAATCAGCCTTAGACCATGAACATGAATTTCGTCCATACGTTACTTTTTTCTATAACAATAGATACCATGTCAAGAACATAAAAACGAAAAGCAATTGTGAAGAATACGGTATAAGGAAGAAAGACGTACCTTAGTGATAGGTGTGTAAACACCCATCCTTTTACCACTTAATTCTGGCTAAAACGAGACCAAAACACGTATTTAATATCATTTGTTTGGAATTATGCGTGGTTTTTGTGTTTATTGTGTTTTCAGAGCCAACCGGATGAATATTAAAGAAAACATGGGATTGCACGGGTTTTACTGAAGAAAAAGACTCAAGATAAAGTCTATTGTCCAAGAGATGCAAAAGATTTGAAGTCGCTGGGCCTATTCGAAGATTTATCGAAGAAAAGGACCAAAGATGGAAGATTTACATAAGTCGAAGAAAGTCAAGTCTATTAAACGAAGAAATTAAAAGACGAGTTGAATTTAATCGACAACAAATCCCGAATCAGAATCGAAAATGTCAACTTTTCTGAAAAGACGAGAAGACAAGAAGAATGGGAGAAAGCCCACTCACCAACCAAAAGACAAGGCTATATAAAGCCCACACCTCACACACTTAGGGCCAGCTTTAGTTTTTCCTCTCCTCCCCTTTTTTCTCCCTTTTAGTTCGTATCATCACCAACACCACTAGGGTGTTTGGTGATCTTGATCTTTGATTTTTAATCTTGTAATTTTAATTCTTGTTTTGTGATTGTTACAACATTAATCATCAATACAAGTTCTTGTTTAATCTTTCCTTTTCATCTTGTTCATCATCATCTTTTATTTCAAGTTTTCAAGTTTTTATTTGATTGATTTGATCTTCAAAAGTTGTTGGGTTTTGTGTTTTTGTTGATGGGATTTGTAGTTTATGGTTAGTAGATGCTTTGTGATTAGTTTATTTAAGTTTTTGGTGAAAAACTTGGTGATTTTTGGATCAAAATTGGTTTCCTTGTTCTTCGGGTAAACGACTGTTTTTATGTTCCCAGGTTCCGGATGAACTTTTCCTTCATTCAGAACTTTTTCCTTCATTCGGAACTTTTTCCTTCATTCGGAACATTTACCTTCATTCGGAACTTTTTCCTTCATTCGGAACTTTTTCCTTCATTCGGAACTTTTTCCTTCATTCGGAACTTTTTCCTTCATTCGGAACTTTTCCTTCATTCGGAACTTTTTCCTTCATTCGGAAATTTTTCCTTCATTCGGAACTTTTTCCTTCATTCGGAACTTTTTCCTTCATTCGGAACTTTTTTCTTTCATTCGGAACTTTTTCCTTCATTCGGAACTTTTTCCTTCATTCGGAACTTTTTCCTTCATTCGGAACTTTTCCTTCATTCGGAACTTTTCCTTCATTCAGAACTTTTTCCTTCATTCAGAACTTTTCCTTCATTCAGAACTTTTCCTTCATTCAGAACTTTTTCCTTCATTCAGAACTTTTTTTTCCTTCATTCAGAACTTTTTTTTATTAGTTATTTTTGGCTTATTTTCTCAATTTCATGCATTTGATCTTTTTTAGTAGCATAGAAAATCACAACCCTTTTTGTACCAAGAACAACTATTCCACTTTGAGCTGTAATCAATTCGAGAGGATACCGAGATTTAATCTGAACCCATACAAAATCATTGTATCAAATGGCGCCGCTGCGGGCTCTTCTCGTTGATATAATGGTTTTGTATGGGTTCTATTTTCTCTCGATATCCTCTCGAATTGATCTCAGTCTTAAGTGGAATGATTGTTCTTGGTTACTAAATAAAGAGGTTTGGTTTTCTAATCTAATAAAAAGTGGAAATGAAAATTTAAATCAAGGACAATTACTTTAATTATAATTAGCAAGGACTTGTATTAAACTTAAGATTAAAATTAAGATTAAAATTAAAATTTGAAATTAAAGTTCAATAACATAAAGAAACAGTGAAACAGATAAACAGTAACTTAAAAGGAAAATTAATCCAGAACTTTGACCTTGGTTCGGAACTTTTCAAAGACAACTCATCCGGAACATCCTCATGCGGAACTTACTGATTCGGAACCTTCCGGATGAAGGTTTAATTCGGAACCTTCTGGATGAAGGTTTAATTCGGAACCTCTGGATAGAGGCTGTTGATTCGGAAGTTTTGAATCTTCCGAATGAAGGACTGGTTCGGAACTTTCCGGATGAAGGGTGTTTTCACTTGATTCGGAACTTATGCTAGATTCGGAACTTACTGGTTCGGAAACCACTGATTCGGAAGTTAATGCTTGGTTCGGAAGTTTCCGAATAAATGCTTCATTCGGAACTTTTTGTTGGTTCAGAACTTTTGAATATCCAGATACAGTAGCAGTTTTAGCGAAGAACACGGAACACTAAATTAATCAAAATCAAATCAAATACTTAAAAAGGATTTACCAAATTAAACACAAATCATTTAGACACCATAAGCAACGAATCCCACTAATAAAAACACAAATCCAAACAACTTTTGAAGATCAAATCAAGAAAATAAAAACTTGAAAACTTGAAGATAAAAATGAAGATGAACAAGATTAAATGGGAAGATTAAACAAGACTTTGTATTGAATGATTAATGTTTTGACAAGATAAACCAAAGATTAAAATTACAAGCTTAAAGAATTAAAGATGAAAATCACCAATCACCCTAGTGGTGATGGTGTAGCTACGAACCAGGAAGAAAGTGGGGAGGAAGAAAGAAAAAAAAAACTAAAAACTAGTCTAAAATGTGTGAGGGGAAGGCTATTTATAGCCTTGTCCTTTGGTTGGTGAGTGGGCTTTCTCCCGTTCTTCTTGTCTTTTCGTCTTTTCAGAAAAGTTTCCGTTTTCGATTCTGATTCGGGATTTGTCGTCGATTAAATTCAACTCGTCTTTTAATTTCTTCGTTTAATAGACTTGAGTTTCTTCGACTTATATAAATCTTCCATCTTTGGTCCTTTTCTTCGATAAATCTTCGAATAGGCCCAGTGACTTCAAATCTTTTGCATCTCTTGGACAATAGACTTTATCTTGAGTCTTTTTCTTCAGTAAAACCCGTGCAATCCCATGTTTTCTTCAATATTCATCCGGTTGGCTCTGAAAACACAATAAACACAAAAACCACGCATAATTCCAAACAAATGATATTAAATACGTGTTTTGGTCTCATTTTAGCCCGAATTAAGTGGTAAAAGGATGGGTGTTTACACACCTATCAAATCCCCTACACTTAACCATTGCCATGCCCTCATGCAATGCTCAGTGATAAAGCAAGCTTACACTTTTCTCATAATTAATCAACCTTGGCCTTATTTAAATTCTACTAAACAAAAATTAAAGAAATAAAACTTCAAAGATAACAAGGGAATAGAAAACCATTTTCACTTGAAAATAGCTACATGGAAATAACTTGTAAAGAAATCGATGACTTACATTAGGGCTTTGGTGCTGCGAAGATTTATCACCCTCAAGTTTCACGTTCCCCAAACTAAGCTTAAAAACGAGATCATTGTTATTATAAGTTAGCAATTCAAACACTTACACACATGGCTTAATTAAATGCTTAAACTCCCTTATTCCTAGGTGTATCTCTTATATTTTATTTTTGTCTTAGAATGATCATGAAGATGCATTTTTGGACTTATTTCGATAGTTTATTAGGGCTGAAAGCAAAGTAGGACGATTTGATCAATAGTTAGCTAAAGGACAAAATCTCTTAAAACTGCTTCTCGGGATATCAAAAAGTTCATATCTTGGCATAACTTGGTTCACGATTTGAGACCTTTCTCGGGCCGATATTTGGCATGTACTTCATACTTCATATCTTCGAGAGACGTTCTTGAGATAATGGTCTTCTCATCATAATAGAGTTTCTTCGCTTGGAGACTTTTGAGGGGTACTCCAACTTTGTTGACCACGACTTCATGATTATTTCTTCAATCTCTAATTGGGATTTTTGAGATACAACGATCCGCCTCCTTTTCGGACTTGGATCTATTTATCCTCATACCTTGTTAGGGTCTTTTCGGATAGACTTCTCCATGATCTTTATGGGAGTTGATTGCTTTTCGTCGTGAGTCTTGATCCTTCATATTGACTTTAGGAATAATGCTTTTCACATCACTTTGGATCTTCAACAATAAAATTGAATCCTCATGCCTTGTTAGGGCCTTTTCGGACTCGCCAATCTTCGCGCCCCGCTTCATAAGTTATGCCTTGGCTATGAACTCTTATCATTACCGAGCAACTTTTAAACGATCTTGGGCTAGAAGCTAAGTAACTTTTCAAATCGTAAGACCTTACTTATTGCAGATAAATTATTAGCAAGTGACGGGAGAATAGGCAAATAATTACACCAAGTGAGCTTGCGCAAGAATACCGACTTATAATTGACTCTATCATTTCTCGTCCTCCACAATTTAAAATCTCAAGTAATGAGACTCGTGGACACTTAGCCTAATAAACCAATTAAGGTCTACATGGTTAAGGATACTAGCTAGAATAAACTTGGATAAATCTATTCGGGTTGAGTCAAAATAAACGCAACGGGCCTAATATGTCAAAGACTTCTAAACTAGCTACACCACTTTATTAATATTTTTGACTTTATTGCGGGGTATATACACATGAAAGCAACGATAAAAATTTTAAAAATTACAACTAAATGGCCAAAGTTAATAAAAAATTTGAAAAATGTTGAAAAATAGGATTTTCCGGTTAATTGAAGGCATTTTCATGGAAAAGTCCACTTAAAACTTCGATAGAAGTCCCCCCTACACTTAAGATAAACATTGTCCTCAATGTTTAAGCATGTGGGAAAAGGTTCCCCTACACTTATGACATTGTGCACGTTGGTTAACTCAAGTTAAGGAAGAGACGACTAAAGTGATCAATTTCAAATGTGAGTATGAAGAAAATTGAATCACGATAGTTGAGAGATAGAACCGGATTTCGGATAAACACGGGAGCACGGTTTTTCAAAGATTCCAAGAGTGCACTTATCCCTGTAATCACACCATACAAAGACAAACGCATATACAAGTCTCCCCTACACTTAGGGGATTAAAATATAAAAGGATAGATACTCGGGCTGCCTCCCGAGGAGCGCTTGTTTTTGATAACCGAGTCACGAGCCTGACTCGACCCAAAATTAGTTCATGGGGAACGTGGTGAGGGATGGAATCACCTCCTGAGAGGTGTCCTCACCAAAGTACAACTTCACTCGTTGGCCATTCACCTTAAAATTTGGTCCATCAGGTTGAGCGAGCTCGAGAGTACCATATGGAAAAATTTGGGCAATGGTGAATGGGCCGGACCAACGAGATTTGAGCTTTCCCGAAAAGATTTTCAACCGAGAGTTAAAAAGTAAGACTTTGTCTCCAACATGGAACTCTCGGTTTTTGATCTTAGAGTCGTGAATGAGCTTAGTTCTTTCCTTATAGATCAAAGAATTTTCATAAGCCTCATTCCGAAGTTCATTGAGCTCATTGAGTTGGATCTTGCGTAGGTCACCGGCTTTGTTTATATCAAAATTGCCCACTTCAAGGCCCAATAAGCCTTGTGCTCCAACTCAATGGGGAGGTGGCACGCTTTCCCGTACACAAGACGATAAGGCGTACAGCCGATTGGGGTCTTGTAAGCAGTACGGAAAGCCCACAAAGCATCATCGAGTTTATCAGCCCATGCGGCACGATGCTCTCCCACGGTTCTTTCAAGAATTCGCTTCAGCCCTCGGTTGGATATTTCAGCCTGGCCATTAGTTTGTGGGTGGTAGGCTGTGGAAAGACGATGGTTTACACCGTACTTAGCCATGACTCTAGCAAATTGGTCATTGCAGAAATGAGTCCCACGATCACTAATAATGGCGCGAGGCACACCGAATCTAGCGAATAGAGCTTTCAGAAAGTTATAAACCACCCTGGCGTCATTAGTAGGCAAAGCTTTGGCTTCAACCCACTTTGAAACGTAGTCAACGGCTACAAGGATGTATTTGTTTCCTTTAGACGAAGGGAATGGTCCCATAAAGTCGATACCCCAAACATCAAAAATTTCACACTCTTGAATGAAATTCTGAGGCATCTCGTCTTTATGTGTGATTTTGCCTTGCTTTTGGCAAACATCACATCACTTAACCATATTGTGAGCATCACGATATATGGAGGGCCAATAAAATCCCGAATCAAACACTTTCTTTGCGGTGTAGTTGGGACCAAAGTGACCACCGGTGGGTCCTTTGTGGCAAGCATCAAGGATGTCCGACGCTGCCGGTCCATCAACACATCGGCGAATAATCAGGTCAGCACATTGTTTGAATAGGTAAGGGTCGTCCCAAAAGTAAGTCTTAATGTCGGTAAAGAACTTCTTCTTTTGCTGGGACGTCAACCCTTCCTTGAGAATTCCACCCGCCAAGTAGTTTGCAAAGTCCGCAAACCACGGGGTTTCATTCGGCTTCGAGTTTATAGACATTAAGGTCTCCAAGGGAAAAGAATCATTGATTTCTTTGGTCGGATGATCCCCTTGGTAAGGATCCTCAAGTCTACTAAGATGGTCCGCGGCTAGGTTTTCTGCTCCTTTTTTATCGCGGATGTCGATTTTAAATTCCTGGAGCAGCAAAACCCAGCGAAGAAGTCTTGGTTTGGAATCTTGCTTTGTCAACAAGTACTTCAACGCGGAATGATCGGTGTACACAATGGTGGTGGAAAGGACAAGATAGGGGCGGAATTTTTCAAAAGCATAGACAACAGCTAAAAGCTCTTTCTCAGTTGTCGTATAATGCAATTGTGCCCCAGTCATTGTCTTGCTAGCGTAATGGATCGGTTGGAAGTGTTTGTTCACTCTTTGTCCAAGAACCGCTCCAATAGCAAAATCGCTAGCATCGCACATCAACTCAAAGGGCAGCTCCCAATTAGGGGTAACCAAGACGGGTGCCTTAGTTAGCTTATCCTTAAGCGAGTTGAAGGCTTCAAGACACTCTTTGGAGAAGATAAAAGGAGTATCTTTCTCTAAGAGGTGGGTCATCGGGCGAGCGATTTGAGAAAAATCTTTGATGAATCGACGATAGAAGCCCGCATGACCCAAGAAACTTCTCACACCCTTCACGGTAGAAGGTGGAGGCAACTTTGCGATGACATCGACTTTAGCACGGTCAACTTCAAGACCGGCTTTCGAGATCTTATGTCCAAGCACGACGCCTTCTTTTACCATGAAATGGCATTTTTCCCAATTTAGTGGCAAGGCAAGCAGAGAAGGAATCCCCGAAGACCGAGAAATCATCCATGAAGACTTCCATGGTTTGTTCAACCATGTCATGGAAGATAGCTAACATACACCTTTGGAAAGTCCCGGGCGCATTACATAAGCCAAAAGGCATTCTTTTGTAAGCGAAGGTGCCATAGGGACAAGTGAATGTAGTCTTCTCTTGATCTTGGGGATCGATGGGTATTTGAAAATAACCCGAGAAACCATCGAGAAAGCAATAATATTCATTACCGGCTAATCGTTCAAGCATTTGGTCCATGAAAGGTAGAGGGAAATGATCCTTTCTCGTGGCATCATTGAGTTTGCGGTAGTCTATACAAACTCTCCACCCAGTAACGAGACGAGTGGGAATCAACTCGTTGTGTTCATTGGGAACAACGGTTATTCCGCCCTTCTTGGGCACACAATGGATTGGACTAACCCACGGGGAATCCGAAATAGGGTAAATCATACCCGCATCAAGAAGTTTGATAACTTCTGTTTTGATGACTTCATGTATTTTTGGATTCACCCTTCGTTGGCTTTGAATAATGGGCTTATAGTCGTTCTCCATGAGAATTTTGTGCGTGCAGAAGTGAGGATCAATTCCACGAATATCCGAGATTTTCCAAGCAATAGCCTTCTTATGAGCTTTCAGCACGGCAACGAGGCGAGTCTTCTCTTCATCTTTCAAATCCTTTGCAATAATGACGGGCGACTTCTTGTTGTCGTCAAGGAACACGTATTCGAGATGTGGCGGCAACTCCTTAAGTTCCAAATCCGGAGGATTTTCGACGGAAGGTGTTTTCGAAGTCGTGGCATCGATAGCAATAACCGTGGGAGATGGAGGCGAAGGATTGTCTTCGGTGAGAAGATTGTCAAAGAAACTCATGTCTTCATCCCCCTCGGTGGGAGAATCAGTAGTAGCTGAATTCGCATCTCCCATGGCATCTTCAAGATTGTTCCAGAATAAATCACTATCTCCGAATAGAGACAACGATGAATCAATGGAGGACACGGTCTCAACAGTGGGAAGAGAGGTAGGAATACTTTTGCAAGCATCATTAAAGTGTGCTTCACAAGCCTCATCAAGAACGTCAATACAATTAACGCTCTCATATGAATACGGCTGTTTAGACAACTTTCCCATGTTGAAGACTACTTTGTCGTCACCCACTCTCATGATAAGCTCTCCGGCATCAACATCAATAAGAGTGCGACCGGTCCTAAGGAATGGACGACCAACAATCAGTGGCACACGGGGGTCCATCTCGTAGTCGACGACAACAAAATCGGCAGGGAAGGTGAATTTGTCGACTCCTACAATGACATCTTCGGCTATCCCCACTGGATAAGCAACCGTACGGTTGGCCAATTCCAAAGTCATTTTAGTGGGGACTAGCTCTGGGAGAGATAATTGCTTCCAAACACTTAGAGGCATGAGATTAATACTGGCACCTAGATCGGCTAGGGCCATGCAATTCTCTACTCCCGGGAAATTGCAAGGGATAAGAAAACGACCTGGATCACCAAGCTTGATTGGCAATTTCCTTAAGAGCACCGCAGAGCAGTTCTCATTAAGTTGGGTGTTGGCAATGTCGAGGAGCTTTTCCTTGTCGCTCAGAAGGTCTTTAAACATTTTGGCGTATTTGGGCATGTGAGCGAGAGCCTCAGCGAAGGAGATATTGAAATTCAGTTGTTTAAACATTTTAAGAAAGTTAGAAACCTGAATATCATCCTTGCTCTTTTGCTTCTCTTTCCTCAACCTTGAAGGATAAGGTATATTGGAAGAAGAGGAAGGCTTTAGGGGAATAGGATCATTCACAAGCACGGGTGGAGGAGGGGTAGAAAGAAGAGGTGGAGAAATTGGGGAAGGAGAAGGGTGAGGAATAGGAGCAGGCGACTCGTTCTCCTTAGTCACAACCACTGGTGGAGGTATAGGAAGCTCGGGTTCCTTGGTACCTTTACCACTTCGAGTAGTGATTGCTTTCATCTCCCCTCTTAGGTTCGCAACGGTGTTACTCGGAAGAGTACCCGAAGAAGAGGGTTGACTACTTTGGAAGAAACTAGCCATCATGTTTCTCAGATCGTTAGTCTGGGTATCCAATGTGTTTCTCATGTCAGCTCTCAAATCATTTCCTTGCTTGACCAAATCTGCCTTCAAATTGCGCACTTCCTCTTGGAGATTTCCCACTATCACATCATTGGTCCTCATATAGGTGGCGACCTCTTGGTGTAATGCGGTGGTGGCTTGGTTGGGAGGAGCATTGTATGCAGGTGGTTGGTAAGCAGGTTGTTGGTAGACTTGATTGTTACGTGGAGGCGGTTGTTGTTGCTTGTGAGGTGGGATGTATGGTTGTCGAGGTTGTTGTTGTTGTTGAGGAGGGCGGTTAAGGTTTTGTTGTTGGTTTGGGTTAGTAGGAGGAAAGCCAGGTGGTGAAAGATAGTTGTTGCTGCGGTAGCTAAGCAAGTTACGGTCACCTTGAGGTCTAGCTTGATAAGCAGGTTGTTGGTAGGTGCCATATGCCGCATTCACATTCTCAGCAGGGTAATCTTGGGTGGCAGTACAAGTTGTGTAAGAGTGGGGACCACCGCATATCTCACAAGGTTGGCTGACAGCGTTCACTTGTGCATTTTTGGCGTTGTTGCTGTGGTTGTTGCTGACGGTGTGGGTGACAAGCGATTCAAGAAGCGTAGTGATTTTGTCTAATCGCTTGTCGCTGTCATTAGTGCTAGCACTAGCAACATTGGTCCTAACGCTCTTGGTTTGCACACGAGACTTGTTCTCAATGATGTCCCAAGCAGCATTGGAAGTCTTAGCCAATAAATTACCCCCCGAGGCACTATTCAGTGAATCTTGGTCATTCATGCTTAAACCATTGTAAAAAGTATTGATTTGATGAACTTTGGTAAAACCATGTTGTGGGCATTTTCTTAAAAGATCTTTAAAACGATCCCAAGATTCACTGAATGACTCATCGTACTTTTGTTCAAAGTTTATAATCTCGTTCCGCAAAGCGGTAGTACGAGAGGGTGGAAAAAAGTAGTTGATAAACTTTGTTTCCAAATCCGTCCACGAGAGAATACTCTGTGGCGGTTCTTTAGCAAGCCAATGCCGGGCTTGTCCCTCTAAATAAAAGGGAAAAAGTTGTAACCTTATCACTTCTTGTGAAACTCCATTGAACTTGACCGTGTTAGTGAGTTGTAGAAATCTCTTGATGTGGTCGTGTGGATCATCAATGGTTCGTCCCAAGAACGGTTGAGCTGAGACCATCTGGATAAAGCCTGACTTTAGCTCGAAATTGTTGGCGGCAATTGGTGGTATAACAATTGGATCCGTATTGCCATCAACATGAGCTTGCAGCAATTCAATCATTGGGCGATTATCCGGAAGGGGCTCATTGTTGTTGTTATTCATGTTGTTGAAAGGCGGGTTGTTGTTGTTATTATTGTTGTTCGGAGGTGGTATGTTATTGTTGTTTTGTACACCAGCCATGTCTAAGTTATCGAGAGGCTCGGGCTCTTGATAAGACGTGGATCGAGTGCGCATACACCTGCAAAAGAACGAACAAAGAAAAACAAAGCAAAAATATTTTTGGTTTTTATTGTTTTTTAATTTTTAGGATTTTTGAAAATTTTTTATATTTTTAGTTGTTTTTGAAAATTTTTGAAAAAGTAACGTTCACGGGGAACGGATCCCAAAATCCAAGTTCTCACAAAAAAACTTTTGATCTTAACGAGAAGAGCCGGCAGCGGCGCCATTTGATATAATGGTTTTGTATGGGTTCTATTTTCTCTCGATATCCTCTCGAATTGATCTCAGTCTTAAGTGGAATGATTGTTCTTGGTTACTAAATAAAGAGGTTTGGTTTTCTAATCTAATAAAAAGTGGAAATGAAAATTTAAATCAAGGACAATTACTTTAATTATAATTAGCAAGGACTTGTATTAAACTTAAGATTAAAATTAAGATTAAAATTAAAATTTGAAATTAAAGTTCAATAACATAAAGAAACAGTGAAACAGATAAACAGTAACTTAAAAGGAAAATTAATCCAGAACTTTGACCTTGGTTCGGAACTTTTCAAAGACAACTCATCCGGAACATCCTCATGCGGAACTTACTGATTCGGAACCTTCCGGATGAAGGTTTAATTCGGAACCTTCCGGATAGAGGCTGTTGATTCGGAAGTTTTGAATCTTCCGAATGAAGGACTGGTTCGGAACTTTCCGGATGAAGGGTGTTTTCACTTGATTCGGAACTTATGCTAGATTCGGAACTTACTGGTTCGGAAACCACTGATTCGGAAGTTAATGCTTGGTTCGGAAGTTTCCGAATGAATGCTTCATTCGGAACTTTTTGTTGGTTCGGAACTTTTGAATATCCAGATACAGTAGCAGTTTTAGCGAAGAACACGGAACACTAAATTAATCAAAATCAAATCAAATGCTTAAAAAGAATTTACCAAATTAAACACAAATCATTTAGACACCATAAGCAACGAATCCCACTAATAAAAACACAAATCCAAACAACTTTTGAAGATCAAATCAAGAAAATAAAAACTTGAAAACTTGAAGATAAAAATGAAGATGAACAAGATTAAATGGGAAGATTAAACAAGACTTTGTATTGAATGATTAATGTTTTGACAAGATAAACCAAAGATTAAAATTACAAGCTTAAAGAATTAAAGATGAAAATCACCAATCACCCTAGTGGTGATGGTGTAGCTACGAACCAGGAAGAAAGTGGGGAGGAAGAAAGAAAAAAAAAACTAAAAACTAGTCTAAAATGTGTGAGGGGAAGGCTATTTATAGCCTTGTCCTTTGGTTGGTGAGTGGGCTTTCTCCCGTTCTTCTTGTCTTTTCGTCTTTTCAGAAAAGTTTCCGTTTTCGATTCTGATTCGGGATTTGTCGTCGATTAAATTCAACTCGTCTTTTAATTTCTTCGTTTAATAGACTTGAGTTTCTTCGACTTATATAAATCTTCCATCTTTGGTCCTTTTCTTCGATAAATCTTCGAATAGGCCCAGTGACTTCAAATCTTTTGCATCTCTTGGACAATAGACTTTATCTTGAGTCTTATTCTTCAGTAAAACCCGTGCAATCCCATGTTTTCTTCAATATTCATCCGGTTGGCTCTGAAAACACAATAAACACAAAAACCACGCATAATTCCAAACAAATGATATTAAATACGTGTTTTGGTCTCATTTTAGCCCGAATTAAGTGGTAAAAGGATGGGTGTTTACACACCTATCACTCGTTAAGATCAAAAGTTTTTTGTGAGAACTTGGATTTTGGGATCCGTTCCCCGTGAACGTTACTTTTTCATAAAAAATTAAAAAATTCCTAAAAAAATATAAAATTTTCAAAAATACAAAAAAAAAAAAAAATTAAATTAAAAAAATTAAAAACCAAAAAAATATTTTTGTATTGTTTTTGCCTTGTTAGTTCTTTTGCAGGTGTATGCGCACTCGATCCACGTCTTATCAAGAGCCCGAGCCTCTCGATCACTTAGACATGACCGGTGTACCACCTCCAAACAATAATAACAACAACAACCCACCTTTCAACAACATGAATAATAACAACAACAATGAGCCTCAACCGGATAATCGCCCAATGATTGAACTGCTGCAAGCTCATGTAGATGGCAACACTGATCCAATTGTCATACCTCCAATTGCCGCCAACAACTTTGAGCTAAAATCAGGCTTTATCCAGATGGTCTCCGCTCAACCATTCTTGGGACGTACCATTGATGACCACATGACCATATCAAGAGATTCTTGCAACTCACCAACACGGTAAAATTCAATGGCGTTCCACAAGAGGTTATAAGGTTACAACTTTTTCCCTTTTCTTTAGAGGGACAAGCCCGGCATGGCTTGCTAAGGAACCGCCACAAAGTATTCTCTCGTGGACGGATTTGGAAACAAAGTTTATCAATTACTTTTTCCCACCCTCTCGTACTACCGCTTTGCGGAATGAAATCATAAATTTTGAACAAAAGTACGATGAGTCGTTCAGTGAATCTTGGGATCGCTTTAAAGATCTTTTAAGAAAATGCCCACAACATGGTTTTACCAAAGTACATCAAATTAATACTTTTTACTATGGTTTAAGCATGAGTGACCAAGATTCACTGAACAGTGCCTCGGGGGGTAATCTATTGGCTAAGACTTCCAATGCTGCTTGGGACATCATTGAGAATAAATCTCGTGTGCAAACCAAGAGTGTTCGGACCAATGTCGCTAGTGCTAGCACTAGTGACAGCGACAAGCGATTGGACAAAATCACTACGCTTCTTGAATCGCTTGTCACCTACACCGTCAGCAACAACAACAGCAACAACGCTAAACACGCTCAAGTTAACGCTGTCAGCCAACCTTGTGAGATATGCGGTGGTCCTCACTCTTACACCACTTGTACCGCCACCCAAGACTACCCTTCTAAGAATGTTAATGCAGCTTATGGCACCTATCCTCAACCTGCTTATCAAGCTAGACCTCAAGGTGACCGTAATTTACTTAGCTACCGCAGCAACAACTATCTTTCACCACCTGGTTTTCCTCCAACCAACCCAAACCAACAATCAAACCTCAATCGCCCTCCTCAACAACAACAACAACCTCGACAACCATACATCCCTCCTCACAAGCAGCAACAACCACCTCAACGTAACAACCAAGTTTACCAACAACCTGCTTATCAACCACCCGCATACAATGCTCCTCCCAACCAATCCACCGCTCTACACCAAGAAGTGCAGACCTACATGAGGACAAACGATGTGATCGTGGAAAATCTTCAGCGTGAAGTGATCAATTTGAAAGCAGACTTGGTCAAGCAAGGAAACTATTTGAGAGCCGACATGAGAAATACGTTGGATAGCCAAACAAATGACTTGAGGAACATGATGGCTAGTTTCTTCCAAGGTAATCAACCCTCTTCTTCGGGTACTCTTCCGAGTAACACCGTTGCGAATCCAAGAGGGGAGATGAAAGCAATCACTACTCGAAGTGGTAAAGGTACCAAGGAACCCGAGCTTCCTATACCTCCACCGGTGGTTGTGACTAAGGAGAACGAGTCACCTGCTCCTATTCCTCATCCTTCTCCTTCCCCAATTTCTCCACCTCTTCCTTCTACCCCTCCTCCACCCAAGGATGTGAGTGATCCTATTCTTCCAAAGCCTTCCTCTTCTTCCAATATACCTTATCCATCTAGGTTGAGGAAAGAGAAGCTCAAAAGCAAGGACGATATTCAGGTTTCGAATTTCCTTAAAATGTTCAAACAACTGAATTTCAATATCTCCTTCGCTGAGGCTCTCGCTCACATGCCTAAATACGCAAAAATGTTTAAAGATCTTCTGAGCGATAAGGAAAAGCTCCTCGATATTGCCAACACCCAACTTAATGAGAATTGCTCTGCAGTGCTCTTAAGGAAATTGCCAACTAAGCTTGGTGATCCGGGTCGTTTTCTTATCCCTTGCAATTTCCCGGGAGTAGAGAATTGCATGGCCCTAGCCGATCTAGGTGCCAGTATTAATCTTATGCCTCTAAGCGTTTGGAAGCAATTATCTCTCCCAGAGCTAGTCCCCACCAAAATGACTTTGGAATTAGCTAACCGTACGGTTGCTTATCCAGTGGGGATAGCCGAAGACGTCATTGTAGGAGTCGACAAATACACCTTTCCTGCTGATTTTGTTGTCATCGACTACGAGATGGACCCTCGTGTGCCACTAATTATTGGTCGTCCATTCTTGAGGACCGGTCGCACTCTCATTGATGTTGAAGCCGGTGAGCTTATCATGAGAGTGGGTGACGATAAAGTAGTCTTCAATATGGGAAAGTTGTCTAAACAGCCTTATTCATATGAGAGTGTTAATTGTATTGACGTTCTTGATGAGGCTTGTGAAGAACACTTTAATGATGCTTGCAAAAGTATTCCTGCCTCTCTTCCCAATGTTGAGACCGTGTCCTCTATTGATTCATCATTGTCTCTATTTGGAGATAGTGATTTATTTTGGAACAATCTTGAAGATACCATGGGAGATGTGAATTTAGCTACTAATGATTCTCCCACCGATGGGGATGAAGACATGAATTTCTTTGACAATCTTCTCACCGAAGACAATCCTTCTCCTCCATCTCCCACGGTCATTGCTATCGATACTCCGACTTTAAATACGCCTCCCGTCGAAAATACTCCGGATTTAGAACTTAAGGAGTTGCCGCCCCATCTTGAGTATGTATTCCTTGAAGAAGAGAAGAAGTCACCAGTCATCATTGCTAAGGACCTAAAGGAAGAAGAAAAAGCCCGACTTATCAACGTGTTGAAAGATCACAAGAAGGCTATTGCTTGGAAGATTTCTGATATTCGTGGAATTGATCCTCACTTCTGCACACACAAAATTCTCATGGAGGACGACTTTAAGCCCACAATTCAAAGCCAACGAAGGGTGAATCTAAAAATACATGAAGTCATCAAAACAGAGGTTATCAAACTTCTTGATGCGGGTATGATTTACCCTATTTCGGATTCACCATGGGTTAGTCCAATCCATTGTGTGCCCAAGAAGGGAGGAATAACCGTTGTTCCCAATGAACACAACGAGTTGATTCCCACTCGTCTCGTTACTGGGTGGAGAGTTTGTATAGACTACCGCAAACTCAATGATGCCACGAGAAAGGATCATTTCCCTCTACCTTTTATGGACCAAATGCTTGAACGTTTAGCCGGTAATGAATATTACTGCTTTCTTGATGGTTTCTCGGGTTATTTCCAAATACCCATCGATCCCCAAGATCAAGAGAAGACGACATTCACTTGTCCCTATGGCACATTTTCTTAAAAAAGAATGCCTTTTGGCTTATGTAATGCGCCTGGGACTTTCCAAAGGTGCATGTTAGCTATCTTCCATGACATGGTTGAACAAACCATGGAAGTCTTCATGGATGATTTCTCGGTCTTCGGGGATTCTTTCTCTTCTTGCCTTGCTAATTTGGAACGTATGCTCAAGCGGTGCGAAGACACTCGCCTAGTTCTGAATTGGGAAAAATGCCATTTTATGGTAAAAGAAGGCATCGTGCTGGGACATAAAATTTCCAAAGCCGGTCGTGAAGTAGACCGTGCTAAATTCGATGTTACCGCAAAGTTGCCTCCACCTTCAACCGTGAAGGGTGTGAGAAGTTTCCTGGGTCATGCGGGCTTCTACCGTCGATTCATCAAAGATTTTTCTCAAATCGCTCGCCCGATGACCCACCTCTTGGAAAAAGATACTCCTTTTATCTTTTCCAAAGAGTGTCTTGAAGCCTTTGACTCGCTTAAGGATAAGCTTACTAAGGCACCTGTCTTGGTTACCCCTAATTGGGAGCTGCCTTTTGAGTTGATGTGCGATGCTAGTGATTTTGCTATTGGAGCGGTTCTGGGACAAAGAGTGAACAAACACTTCCAACCGATCCATTACGCTAGCAAGACAATGACAGGGGCACAATTGCATTATACGACAACCGAAAAAGAGCTTTTAGCTGTTGTCTATGCCTTTGAAAAATTTCGCCCCTATCTTGTCCTTTCCACCACAATTGTGTATACCGATCATTCCACGTTGAAGTACTTGTTGACAAAGCAAGATTCCAAACCAAGACTTCTTCGCTGGGTTTTGCTGCTCCAGGAATTTAAAATCGAAATTCGCGATAAAAAAGGAGCTGAAAACCTAGCCGCGGACCATCTCAGCAGACTTGAGGATCCTTACCAAGGGGATCATCCGACCAAAGAAATCAATGATTCTTTTCCCTTGGAGACCTTAATGTCTATAAATTCGAATTCTAATGAAACCCCGTGGTTTGCGGACTTTGCAAACTACTTGGCGGGTGGAATTCTCAAGGAAGGGTTGACGTCCCAACAAAAGAAAAAGTTCTTCACCGACATTAAGACTTACTTTTGGGACGACCCTTACCTATTCAAACAATGTGCCGACCTGATTATCCGTCGATGTGTTGATGGACCGGCAGCGTCAGAAATCCTTGATGCTTGCCACAAAGGACCCACCGGTGGTCACTTTGGTCCCAACTACACCGCTAAAAAAGTGTTTGATTCGGGATTTTATTGGCCCTCCATATATCGTGACGCTCACGATATGGTTAAAAGATGTGATGTTTGCCAAAAACAAGGCACGATCATACATAAAGACGAGATGCCTCAGAATTTCATTCAAGAGTGTGAAATTTTTGATGTTTGGGGTATCGACTTTATGGGGCCATTCCCTTCTTCTAAAGGAAACAAATACATCCTTGTAGCCGTTGATTACGTTTCAAAGTGGGTTGAAGCCAAAGCTTTACCTACTAATGACGCCAGGGTGGTTTGTAACTTTCTGAAAGCTCTTTTCGCTAGATTCGGTGCGCCTCGTGCCATTATTAGTGATCGTGGGACTCATTTTTGCAATGACCAATTTGCTAGAGTCATGGCTAAGTACGGTGTAAATCATCGTCTTTCCACAGCCTACCACCCACAAACTAATGGCCAGGCTGAAATATCCAACCGAGGTCTTAAGCGAATTCTGGAAAGAACCGTGGGAGAGCATCGTGCCTCATGGGCTGATAAACTTGATGATGCTTTGTGGGCTTTCCATACTGCTTACAAGACCCCGATCGGCTGTACGCCTTATCGTCTTGTGTACGGGAAAGCGTGCCACCTCCCCATTGAGTTGGAGCACAAGGCTTACTGGGCCTTGAAGTGGGCCAATTTTGATATTAACAAAGCCGGTGACCTACGCAAGATCCAACTCAATGAGCTCAATGAACTCCGTAATGAGGCTTATGAAAATTCTTTAATCTATAAGGAAAGGACTAAGCTCATTCACGACTCTAAGATTAAGAACCGAGAGTTCCATTTTGGAGACAAAGTCTTACTTTTTAACTCTCGGTTGAAAATCTTCTCGGGAAAGCTCAAATCTCGCTGGTCCGGCCCATTCACCATTGCCCAAATTTTTCCATATGGTACTCTCGAGCTCGCTCAACCTAATGGACCTAATTTTAAGGTGAATGGCCAACGAGTGAAGTTGTACTTTGGTGAGGACACCTCTCAGGAGGTGATTCCATCCCTCACCACGTTCCCCATGAACTAATTTTGGGTCGAGTCAGGCTCGTGACTCGGTTATCAAAAACAAGCGCTCCTCGGGAGGCAGCCCGAGTATCTATCCTTTATGTTTTAACCTCCTAAGTGTAGGGGGACTTCTATACGTGTTTGTCTTTGTGTGGTGATGTGATTACAGGGATAAGTGCACTCTTGGAATCTTTGAAGAACCGTGCTCGCGTGTTATCCAAAATCCGGTTCTATCTCTCAACTATCGTGATTCAAGTTTCTTCATACTCACATTTGAAATTGATCACTTTAGTCGTCTCTTCCTTAACTTGAGTTAACCAACGTGCACAATGTCATAAGTGTAGGGGAACCTTTTCCCACATGCTTAAACATTGAGGACAATGTTTATCTTAAGTGTAGGGGGACTTCTATCGAAGTTTTAAGTGGACTTTTCCATGAAAATGCCTTCATTTAACCGGAAAATCATATTTTTCAACATTTTTCAAATTTTTTATTAACTTTGGCCATTTAGTCGTAATTTTTAAATTTTTATCGTTGCTTTCATATGTATATATCCCGCAATAAAGTCAAATTTTAATAAAGTGGTGTAGCTAGTTTAGAAGTCTTTGACATATTAGGCCCGTTGCGTTTATTTTGACTCAACCCGAATAGACTTATCCAAGTTTATTCTAGCTAGTATCCTTAACCATGTAGACCTTAATTGGTTTATTAGGCTAAGTGTCCACGAGTCTCATTTTTTGAGATTTTAAATTGTGGAGAACGAGAAATGATAGAGTCAATTATAAGTCGGTATTCTTGCGCAAGCTCACTTGGTGTAATTATTTGCCTTTTCTCCCATCACTTGCTAATAATTTATCTGTAATAAGTAAGGTCGTACGATTTGAAAGGTTACTTAGCTTCTAGCCCAAGATCGTTTAAAAGTTGCTCGGTAATGATAAGAGTTCATAGCCAAGGCATAACTTATGAAGCGGGGCGCGAAGATTGGCGAGTCCGAAAAGGCCCTAACAAGGCATGAGTATTCCATTTTATTGCTAAAGATCCAAGGTGATGTGAAAAGCATTATTCCCAAAGTCAATATGAAGGATCAAGACTCACGACGAAAAGCAATCAACTCCCATAAAGATCATGGAGAAGTCTATCCGAAAAGACCCTAACAAGGTATGAGGATAAATAGATCCAAGTCCGAAAAGGAGGCGGATCATTGTATCTCAAAATCCCAAATAGAGATTGAAGAAATAATCATGAAGTCGTGGTCAACAAAGTTGGAGTACCTCTCAAAAGTCTCCAAGTGAAGAAACTCTATGAACGATGAGAAGACCATTATCTCAAGCACGTCTCTCAAGATATGAAGTATGAAGTACATGTCAAATATCGGCACGAGAAAGGTCTCAAATCGTGAACCGAGTTATGCCAAGATATGAACTTTTTGATATCCCGAGAAGCAGTTTTAATAGATTTTGTCCTTTAGCTAACTATTGATCAAATCGTCCTACTTTGCTTTCAGCCTAAATAAACTATCGAAATAAGTCCAAAATGCATCTTCATGATCATTCTAAGACAAAAATAAAATATAAGAGATACACCTAGGTATAAGGGAGTTTAAGCATTTAATTAAGCCATGTGTGTAAGTGTTTGATTTGCTAACTTATAATAACAATGATCTCGTTTTAAAGCTTAGTTTGGGGAACGTGAAACTTGAGGGTGATAAATCTGCGCAGCACCAAAGCCCTAATGTAAGTCCTTGATCTCTTTGCAAGTTATTTCCATGTAGCTATTTTCAAGTGAAAATGGTTTTCTATCCTTTTGTTTCCTTTAAAGTTTTAACTCCTTTTAGTACTTTAATTTTTGTTTAGTAGTATTTGAATAAGGCCAAGGTTGATTAATTATGAGAAAAGTGTAAATTTGCTTTATCACTAAGCATTGCATGAGGGCATGGCAATGGTTAAGTGTAGGGGATTTGATAGGTGTGTAAACACCCATCCTTTTACCA
The DNA here is from genome assembly GCA_025667525.1 of Glebionis coronaria. Taxonomy (NCBI): domain Eukaryota; kingdom Viridiplantae; phylum Streptophyta; class Magnoliopsida; order Asterales; family Asteraceae; genus Glebionis; species Glebionis coronaria. Next base: position 483,971,963 of record CM046875.1, on the reverse strand, counting down.
CTTAATTCTTGCTAAAACGAGACCAAAACACGTATTTAATATCATTTGTTTGGAATTATGTGTGGTTTTTGTGTTTATTGTGTTTTCAGAGCCAACCGGATGAATATTAAAGAAAACATGGGATTGCACGGGTTTTACTGAAGAAAAAGACTCAAGATAAAGTCTATTGTCCAAGAGATGCAAAAGATTTGAAGTCACTGGGCCTATTCGAAGATTTATCGAAGAAAAGGACCAAAGATGGAAGATTTACATAAGTCGAAGAAACTCAAGTCTATTAAACGAAGAAATTAAAAGACGAGTTAAATTTAATCGACAACAAATCCTGAATCAGAATCAAAAACGTCAACTTTTCTGAAAAGACGAGAAGACAAGAAGAACGGGAGAAAGCCCACTCACCAACCAAAAGACAAGGCTATATAAAGCCCACACCTCACACACTTAGGGCCAGCTTTAGTTTTTCCTCTCCTCCCCTTTTTTCTCCCTTTTAGTTCGTATCATCACCAACACCACTAGGGTGTTTGGTGATCTTGATCTTTGATTTTTAATCTTGTAATTTTAATTCTTGTTTTGTGATTGTTACAACATTAATCATCAATACAAGTTCTTGTTTAATCTTTCTATTTCATCTTGTTCATCATCATCTTTTATTTCAAGTTTTCAAGTTTTTATTTGATTGATTTGATCTTCAAAAGTTGTTGGGTTTTGTGTTTTTGTTGATGGGATTTGTAGTTTATGGTTAGTAGATGCTTTGTGATTAGTTTATTTAAGTTTTTGGTGAAAAACTTGGTGATTTTTGGATCAAAATTGGTTTCCTTGTTCTTCGGGTAAACGACTGTTTTTATGTTCCCAAGTTCCGGATGAACTTTTCCTTCATTCGGAACTTTTTCCTTCATTCGGAACATTTACCTTCATTCGGAACTTTTTCCTTCATTCGGAACTTTTTCCTTCATTCGGAACTTTTTCCTTCATTCGGAACTTTTTCCTTCATTCGGAACATTTTCCTTCATTCGGAACTTTTTCCATCATTCGGAACTTTTTCCTTCATTCGGAACTTTTTCCTTCATTCGGAACTTTTTCCTTCATTCGGAACTTTTTCCTTCATTCGGAACTTTTTCCTTCATTCGGAACTTTTTCCTTCATTCGGAACTTTTCCTTCATTCGGAACTTTTTCCTTCATTCAGAACTTTTTCCTTCATTCGGAACTTTTTCCTTCATTCGGAACTTTTTCCTTCATTCGGAACTTTTTCCTTCATTCGGAACTTTTTCCTTCATTCGGAACTTTTTCCTTCATTCGGAACTTTTCCTTCATTCGGAACTTTTCCTTCATTCGGAACTTTTTCCTTCATTCAGAACTTTTCCTTCATTCAGAACTTTTCCTTCATTCAGAACTTTTTCCTTCATTCAGAACTTTTTTTCCTTCATTCAGAACTTTTTTTTCCTTCATTCAGAACTTTTTTTTATTAGTTATTTTTGGCTTATTTTCTCTATTTCATGCATTTGATCTTTTTTAGTAGCATAGAAAATCACAACCCTTTTTGTACCAAGAACAACTATTCCACTTTGAGTTGTAATCAATTCGAGAGGATACCGAGATTTAATCTGAACCCATACAAAATCATTGTATCACTTAGCATCTTTCAATGAACGTTATACAAGCTTTTGTGCCACCCGTATAAAACATGATAACAAACGGGCGCATCCTTAAGAGCTTCTTCCAATTTTTCAGCAACAGGAGTGACCATTGCTTCATTAAACGACTTCAACAGCTCCACCACCTCGACCAACATTATGACCATCACCCAATATTCATTTGCAAACCAAAGTTACCAAAACAACTCAAAACAACCACAAACGCATCAAGGCATCTAACACACTAAAACCACCTAGTCCACCGAAACTATGCCATTAGTTTGTAGACGGCAATAGAAGTGGTGGCGACCGTGGGTCTGTGGTAAGAGAGAGGGATTTTGGTTGGATCTCTTGAGTGAATAAACAGATGTTAGGTTAGTTAATGGTGGTTTCATCGGCGGTTAAGACCTGTGGCGGTGGTGGTGGCGGCGACGGTTAGGTTAATGGTGGAGGTAGAAGAGATTTAGTGATATGTGTGTTAGGTTTAGAGGGGTTATATTCGTGTTTACAAATGTTTCGAAACAATTTTGATATAAGGGTTACAACTAATATTTCTATAGTTTCTGAGATTAATAATTTTCAGTAATTAATATTTTAACTTTCTATATGTGTTTGGGCCCCAAAAACAAGAGGCTTACACAAGAAGTCGAAAAATATCTGTTCCAGCATTAACTAATTTGTTAGTTTCCTTTTATGCAATAGGATGAAGCTTACAAGAGAAGCTACAAAGGAATTTTTCAATTTTCAACAATATGGATCCCTCCTTTATAATTAGTTAAGATATTATTTAGCAATACATGTAACTTGAAATGTCAAGTATTTATAATTAAAAGGCTAACATGTTTTATATGCACTATTAATCAAGCTATTTTCATTAACTGAAAAACTTTTGAAAAGGGCTTTTGTATGATTTTTAGCATTGAATTTTTTTTTGAAAACAAACTTTTTATATAAGATAACTAGACTCAAGGCCCGCCCCAAGGGCGGGCTAGTCTCCATAATGTTTGTACACATAAATTGGATAAAATATAAGTAGAATACTAAAAATATCCATAAGCTTGAAACAACAGATTCATAAAAACATAGAAAAATAAAATTCTGCTGCAACAAACAATCTTGAAAAGCAAAAAACATACAAAGACATAAATACTGGGGGACTTAACATAAGGGACAAAACTCATAACTTGTGAAGAACTTCTCGATATACAACGTTTGTTGTAGAGTTGGTGTAGTTACCATCTTTATCACAACACAACACCTTTAGTCCTTTTTTGCTCTTTACCCTTGAAACGGCCACGTATAATTGTCCATGAGAGAAAACCGGTCGTTCCAAATAAAGACCAACCTTTGATAAGGTTTGTCCCTGACTTTTGTTTATCGTCATTGCAAAACATACAGCAATAGGGAACTGCCTTCTATTCAGCTGAAATGGCATTTTCTTGTCAGACGGTTGTATTTTCATTCTTGGAATGGAGCAAACATCTCCCAATTTTCCTCCCGATATAATCTTTGCCTCAATATTATTTACCGACATTCTTAGTACTTGTAGCCTGGTCCCATTACACAAACCACCTCTTTGATCAATGTTTCGTAAACACATGACAGGAGTACCAATCTTCAAAGCTAATTTGTGGTTCGATATTCCTGACATCCTGATTGAGTTTAGAAACTCGGTTGTGTATAACGACTCCTCATGGTTGAAATCAACATCTAAATCAGAAACACTATCGGAACTATAATAAACAGTTTCTTTACCATATAGCTTGGACATCATTCGTTGATTTACTTTGTCGACTTCGTCATGAGTTGCTGCAAGAATAGCTCTATCTTGGAAATATGTTGGATCCCAAAGGTTTTCTTGCCACTTCTCATACGTCTCATTTATAATAACATCTACGTGATCGTTAGAATCTAGTATCAACATATCTTCGGGAAATTCTACTGTAGCGTGACCATCATTCTTCCCACCTATTTTTCCATCACCAATACTCAAAATCCATTCAGCAAAATCCTTAATAGAAGCTACGTCACCAGGATCACAACCAACACGGAGCCTCATGTTTTCCATGAGCTTAAATACAGTGTAGTGATCCCATAAGTAGGACTTATTTAACGATGCATGCACAACATCTTGCCTACTGCCATTAGGAATTACGGGTAATATTTGCCGATAATCACCACCAAAAACAACAACTTTCCCACCAAAAACTTTATCAAAATTGTCGTTATCTTCATCTGTTGTAATATCTCGTAAAGTTCTATCAAAGGCTTCAAAACAATATCTATTAACCATGGGTGCTTCATCCCATCTTATCAACTTTGCTTGACGAATCAAATCCGCAAGGTCACCATCTGGTGGGATGGTACACATAGAATCCTCCATAATATTTATAGGAATAGCAAACCGAGAATGTGCCGTTCTACCGCCATCGAGCAATAACACAGCAATGCCGCTCGAAGCAACATTCAAAACAATCTGACTGTTTGACCTTATAGCAGATGTCAATGTCTTGTACAAAAACGTTTTCCCTGTTCCTCCATAACCATATACAAAATACATACCTCCTATATTAGTTTCGCAAGCATGAATAATTTTTTCATATATACCTTTTTGCTCAACTGTCAGACTTGCGTGTAGAGTCTGATGCTGGTTTACCAAATCTGGAATGTTGTAATTCAGTTCATCGTAAATTAACCTGTTGTAATCTTCCATCGTAAATTGAGCATCCGGATATGGCATATTTACAATATTTTTCAAACTTTTACCATTGCTTAGCAACATATCCTCAATATAGGTTAGACATATGTTGTATCGTTGAGTATCTGATAGTTCAAGTTCTGTTTAATAACAAACAAAGAATATGGGTCAGATAGTATTCTATTATACTCGTATATGCATAGATGAACAAAAAACTTGTAAATAAAAAGCCAGAAAATATTGATTACCTGGATGGTTTTGTTTTTTCCTTTCAATCTCCAAAACATCTTCTGCTAAAAGATGCCAAGTCTTTTCCCACACTACTTCAGGTATCGCCATACTTTCAGAATTTATTAACATCACAAAATGCTTTCTAAGATACTCTCCCATTCCCCCACTGATGAGCTTCGAAAATTCCATCTATATATTCCTTGTCTCCATCTAACAAACCACGCGCAAAGCAAGCTTCTTTATGCGTATTATAAATCACACCTTTATATTCCCTAAAACTTTCCCAGCCGGTTGCACCTTCAACTTTGTTTAACAACATACGTAAATAGAAAAGCTCACCCCAACTTGGAGGTACATGATGAATTCTGCCAATGCTCTTACCTTGTTTTCTTCGAGTCCACTTTTTTTCAGACTTGTTCCAAACATAATATTTGGGGAACTTGACATACAAAAGGGTTCGTGCAAACTCATCTACTTTATTTGTTTCCATCAACTCTAAAAACTTTGTTGTGTTGCATGAAGCCTTTTCAACTTGAAAGTCGATGCTTTCTGAAGGATAAAAAACAACTGTTTGTTCATCCGGAAGGTGAAACGGTAATCGTTCGACTGCTGGGTACCTATGATGAATGTCAAATTTGAATATTCTCCAAGCAGCTTCACATGCAGATAGATACCTACAATCATAAAAGTCGTTTATTTCATCTTTTTCTTCGTCTTCCACAACTGCTGTTACTCTATCGGGACCTTTGTTAATGTATCTAAACAAATATTTTATAGACCCAAACTGATTGCACCACTCTACATTTATATGTGCTTGGTACCTTTTCAATAATGTAGGGCTGTATGGGACTACAAAACTATTATCAAGGTCCGCACCTTGTTTTTTAACTGTTCTGCCATTTTCACGTCTTCGGTATATGGCGTATCCATTTTCGTCAATGGAAGTGGTTTCATTAAATTTCTTGGGAAACTTCTTTGAACACTTATATTCTCCATGCAAGGACAACTTCTATGTTCAGGACCACACGGACCGTGCATCATGAATTCCTTAACCAATTGGTACAGTTCGGGCTCTTCATCTTTGTCAGGAATCTCGGCAGATATACATCTGTCAATATCTGTAGGAAACCTCAACTTATCTTCTTTTTCTAACCATACGCAAAGGTGACAATGAGGAAGTCCACGTTTCTGAAATTCTATTGTGTACACTTCTGTAATGGAAAAAATTAATATTAATGTTAAAGTTAACAATATAAATTATATACATGAATATTAATGTATTATAAATTCGGTCAACATACCTGCTTTTACTTTGCTAAAAATACGCCTTTCTTTAATGTCCTTTATTAGTTGATCAAGCTTGATTTTAAACACTTTTGTTATGACATCGGGCCGATCTTCTGATTTCAATCCTCTTTTTTCAGAAATCTTGTAATTTCAGGCCACTTGGGATTACAGGTGAAGGTTATAAATAAATCAGGGTATCCATACCACTTGCACATTCCCATTGCGTCTAAGTAGTTTTGCATCATGTATCTTGGACTACCTGTGATTGATGCAGGTAAAACTACTTTCGATCCACGTTTATTCTTTCCATTTTCACCTGCTTCTGCTGCCTTTGCCAACCTCGAATAAGTTTCACATCTTAAATCACTTTGTTGATTACGAATGTACAACATGCGCTCAGCTTCAACCATCGTATAACCATCAACTAAAAATTGTTGAAACAAACGTTTACTACTTAGAATACTTGAGAAGGCATTAGGCCTGTCTTGTATACGGTAAGCAAACCATTCACGCATAGTGACATATTTTTTCATCTCCTTGGGTGTGTCATCAGTAATACCTTTATGGTATACATCATTCCTATAACCATCTTCTGCATAAGGGAACAAAATAGGATACTGCAATGGAAGGTATGACACATGCAACTCGCTAATCCTTTTCACTTTACCATTGTTTTCATGAACGACTATATCTCTTTCATTATGTGTACCAAAATCACCCATAATAAGTGCAGCCACTTCTTTAGCGGTAGGGAGGTTATATTGTCTTCCATCAGTGGGACGTGCACCTATAAGTCTGATCTTAATATTCTGTTGACCCATTGCTATCTTTAAACTTGCCATCTGATATTGCTTAACCAGAGGGTTATGACGATCAAGCATTGTTTTTAGATCTTTAGTTAATGGTCTATCCATTTGACTGTTTGACGAAGATGATCCGCCACTTTTGGAACTGATAGAATTGTGGAAAGATCATAGTTAGAATTTTTTAATTCAAAGTGCAATGTAATAGTACTGAAGTTAAATTTAAAATTAAACTTTGGAGACAGTGTTCTAAACAGTACCTGACAACACCAATCCGATTTTCAATTTCATTTGCAGGATCATATATGTATAGTTGAGAAAACTGCGGTTTATATCCCTCCTGTGGTAACAAATCACTAATTCGGTGAGTGTTTTTCCTTGAATTCTGAAACAGAACGGTCCATGACCGGTGTTAACTGAGTTATCCACTTTTCCTAACATCAAAGTAAAAGCAAACATTGAATTGTAACGTCTGATATTTTCCATAAAATGTTTGCTTTTAGGATGTTCTCCGTTCATGAGTCGTTACAAGTTATATATACCTTGTGGCGAATACTAAGATTTCTGGTATCCTATCATTCAAGTACAGTTTAGTAGCGTAGAACCCATTGGTAACGGTTGCTTGGTCTACAATGGAGCAGTTTTAAATATGATTTAGTAAAACAGAAATTAATAGATATAATGAATTGTGAATAAATTAAACGGTTTTATAAGTACCATTGAAATACTTGACTCTAGCAAGTTGCAAGATCATAACCACTGGACCCTTAGCCTCATTCTGATTAGCGTAAACAGTATTAAACTTCTCAGCCCATGCTTCATAAAAGCAGCATTCAAGATGGTTGCCCCTGTTACAAATGTGCAAAAAAATCATTGTCAAATTATAACATGTAAAAAACTGATTATATAATATTCAAATATAACTGTCTTACTCAACATCTTGTAGTATCACAGTTCTCCGTTTCTTCTCTTTTCCACCGTGTTCATAAGGTATATGATCTGATATTGAAACAATAGTTCCAGTCACATCTGTTTTTTCATATAATAAATTTTAATCAGTAATTGACAAAAGATATGTATATCATAGAAAGTTTATGAAATAAATTAAGAATCAGAATACTTACCAACAACATCTGATCTGACATATTTTTTGACCTTAAAATTTTGAAAGCGTTCAAAATTAAAACCACGTAGGTTTTGGTCAAATTCGTTGATCCTGGTTACTGTGGTGTTGTTGTAAAAGTTTATTTTGTAAAGGTGATTAAGCAAAGGGTACTTCCCCCCGTTATCATCAACGCCGATGTTTTCAAACTTATAGCATTTTCCTTCTTCCAGAAGAGCCATAAACTTGTTTATAGACTCTGTGCCAACAGTTGCTTGAATGCGGTTACCCTGAAATAGTTACATAATTACATAAATCCCACAATTATAAAAAAGTAGTGGCAATTTATTTTTTTGTATATGTACTAAATAATAGAATGTGATACCTTTGGATCCATGAGAACAACATCTAAACCATATGGTGCATTTGGTTTTCCTGGTGCATGACTTTTCCATAGACGGACACACCTTGCAACAACTTTCACATCGTCCATCATAGGGTTGATATTGGAAAACAAAACCATTTCTTGCTCCATTGATTGAACTACATTTGAAAAGAACAATGATTAACTTTTCATGCAAATTGTTATTAACAATAATAATAAAGACAAAATAATAAAAAAGGGTTCTGATATCATAATCACTATAAGAATGAATCTACTTACTTGCAGATTGATATTAAGAACAATAAGCAAGACAGAAAAATATATGTGGTGTGATGTGCTTATGTTGATACAGGGTTTATAGGGATAATTAGGGTATAATGGGAATGAAAAATGAGTAACTTCAGGAATTATGTATAGAAATGATCTGTTTAAATTCAAAAAAATGCTACAATTATGGGATAGTGTACCGAGTTTTAAATGAGGCGTTTTTTTGTTTAACTCAAATTAAAAAAATCAAATCTATTTACCTAAAATACTAAAATACAGACAATAATAAATGGATTCCAGGTGTGAATGGGTAAAACATAAAAATTATTCTATACGATTAGTTATGTTGAAATAATAACAACATCATCATTTTATTGACCTCATTTATCCTATTTTCATTGCAACAAACTCAGTATCAATTTTCACAAAATCCAAATATCATTTTTTCACTAATTTTTTTTGCAATGGTGCTTTATCCTTTAATCATTTCTTAATCTATAATAACAGCGACATCATTTATTAATCTACACGCTGTTATTATTTGAACATAACAAATCGTATAGAATAATTTTTGCCAATGGTGATTTATCCTTTAATCAAATTTGGATACATGAGGTGCTTAATCATTACAAAATAAAATTAAATATATTTGTTATACCTGATTTTGTCAAATAGGATAGACTGATTTGTAGATGGTTGATGTTTTAAAATCAATCTTTACTATCTGAAGTTGTTTCAAGCATTGATTTGTAGGTAATTTGTGATTTGATTGATATACCAATAGCGCTCCAAATCATTTTTAACAAATGATTTTATTGTTATTATTATTGGTTTTGATTGATATATGAAGATCTGGGTATCGGATGGTTTAAAACAATTTATGAAGATCTGGGTATCGGATGGTTTTAAAGGTGTGATTTATGAAGATCTGGTTCTGATTAAAAGTGATTTCAAATGATTTGGGGGAAAAAAATGTGACGAAGATGGATGGTTTAAAATGATTTGGGGAAAAAAAATGTGAAAAACGGTGTATCAGGAAAAAATTGTGAAAAAAGTGTATCAAATAAATGGCTACATTAATTGATTTCATCGGACGGTTGTGAAAATTGTGAATTACACGTGTCAATTGATTAGGGATTTTGGCAGAGTTTTTTTTAGAAGATAACCCTACTATATAAAAGTAGTAGATAAATAACATAATTAATATATTAAATATTTAAATGTATAAAACTTTTTAACACTTTATGCATTGAGATGCTGTTATAAGCTTATATAATCAAGTCACAGAAAAACTTGATAGATTACTGATTTGCTGATGCTCCAAATAATGTCAACAAAAACATAAAGTATTTGACTTGAGATAAACTTAACCAAAAAAAAAAGACTTGCCATGAATAGACTCAACTGAATTCCACACGAAATCAAACAAATATTCTTTGTTCCATAAATTAAGCAAAAACTTAGCTGTAACATTTATATAGAAATATAATCATCACAATTTCCTCACATGAAAATGGTTTTTATGGTATCTTCACCGTCATCATCCACACTAGAAACAAAACCCATTGACAGTGACACAAATGGATACAATAATCCTTTCACCAAATTTCACATTTTACACACAGTAATAAATTCATCATTTTTTTATATACTTACAAACAAACAGTGCCATCTTTGTATCTATATAAATAAACCCCATAATTGATAATTCTCTTACAAAACAAATAAATTTTAGCCTCCCAATTTATTTGACTGGTGCTTATCATTTTCAATATTATTTCTTAGGTATATTTTTTTTATTCAATCATTTGTGCTATTAAATGGGTGGTATATTATTATTTATATAATTTAAGGGTTTTGACTTGTTATGTTTATGATATGATATGATGTTTTATTTGGGGTTTTAATTGTGCAAGAAATGGGTACGATTTGTTTTTAAGATTTCATTTTCTATCCAGTTTTATGGTTTTGTGTTTTTATATGAATCTTGAATTGGGGTTTATGTCAATTATACAATTGTGCTATGAAATGGGTATATTTGATTTTAAAGATTCAATCTTTATGCAGTTTTATGGCTTTGATAACATAAAGTTGCTGCTTTTATTATGTTTATGATCTTGAGTTGGGGTTTTCGTAGTTTACACGATTATGCGATGAAAGGGTATATTTGATTATAGGGGATTTAATCTATATCGCCTTCTTTTTAAGGTTCTTATTACATAAAGTTGGTGCTTTCATTGTTATGATCTTGAATTGTGCTTTCTGTAATTTATGCGATTGTGATTTAATCTATATCGAGTTTTAAGGTGTTAGTTGTATAAAGTTGGCGTTTCTATTGTTTATGCGATTGTGCAATGAAATGAGTATAATTGATTCTAAAGATTCAGTTTTGATCCAATTATAGGGTTTTGAGGGCATAAAGTTGGTGCTTTAAGCAAATTATATAGAAAGATGACAATTGGAAATGAAAAGCATGCTAAAGAGAAGAGATCAAGAAAGAATAAGCAACCAATTGTCGATGAAAAGTCACCCTTGTTGCCCACAAAAGGTGAAGAAGAACATGGATTTGATGAATTCAATGGAGCATCGTATACCGGTGCTGTGTTTAATCTATCAACAACAATTGTGGGTGCTGGTATCATGGCTTTGCCTGCAACTATGAAAGTTTTGGGACTTGTACCTGGGATTGCTTTGATCATCTTTATGGCGTTTTTGACGGATGCTTCGATTGATCTGTTGATTCGTTTTAGTAGGGCTGGGAAATCGCTTTCGTATGGAGGTGTTATGGATGATGCTTTTGGAAGTATTGGTAGAATGTTGCTGCAAGTTTGTGTGATGGTTAATAACATCGGTGTTCTTGTTGTTTACATGATTATTATCGGTATGTGTCGTTTTTACTTTGTTTTAGAGTTTGATTAGTTTGAGATTTATGAAACGTTTAATTCTGTTGTTTAGGTGATGTGCTTTCTGGAACAACTTCTGATGGGGTTCATCATACTGGTGTTCTACAAGGGTGGTTTGGAGTGCATTGGTGGAACGGTCGTTTCTTTGTGCTTCTTGTTACCACCCTTGGTGTATTTGCACCATTGGCAAGCCTAAAGCGCATTGGTTAGTCCTCTTTGTTAATTAGCTAGATTTTGGCATTAATTTTGGCAAGCCGATAGCTTGTTTTTGCTGTTATATACCGTTTAATGTTATATGCGTGAAGTATCTGTTTAAGTTTATGTTGCAACTCTCTTGCAACATAATATCCACTATAATATAAAACGTAGCATAACAACCCAGCCACAAGGATTGTTTATCCGTTCAGTGAATGCACAAGATTTATAGGGTCATACTCACAAGTCAATCTATCCTCCATTTTTATAGCAATTACAAGAAAGATGTACTTGCGCTTAATTTATCCCGAATTTTCTTCTGATTTTTTTTTTCATGAGAGCCACTCTTGTTTAAGGTTTTGCTTGGATGTGCCTTTGAATGCTAGTATGTGATATCAGAATTAGATAATTGGCACTAACAAAATAGGATATACGTGATAGTATAGTATTGGACAAAGTCCGATTGTGTTACAGGACAAAATGACCAAAAAGGATATTCATACTAGAAAATTTGAGGCACCGTACGAAATGAGACTATGAGAGTAAGGGCCTATCAGTATAGGTTTTAGAGAAGCAGGAACAGTTGATTTAGTCTATCCAATAATCAGTTCGTTGCAACTGGTCTGGAATCTTTGAGCAACTTTGAACCACATATGACATATGAACTCCTCGAAAGACAAGTCTACGAGCTTTACCCGTGGTTCATAATATTTAAATCACTGCCAATATATTGAACAAATTTTATTGACCTTACTTAAATTGTCCTAAGTGTTTTTTCATGTGCGTGCAGATTCTCTGAGCTACACATCTGCTTTATCAGTAGCACTTGCGGTCGTGTTCCTTGTGATCACTGCAGGAATTACAATCTTTAAATTGTTAAATGGAAGTATTATGATGCCTAAATTGTTTCCTGATATCGTTGATTTCACATCAGCCTTTAATCTGTTCACGGTTGTCCCTGTTCTTGTGACTGCTTACATTTGCCACTACAACGGTATGCAAAAATACTTCTAACTAAATCCTTAATTATTTATGAAATTAAGATGCTGAAGTTAGTCAACTTATAATTTTGCAGTTCACTCGATTGATAATGAACTTGAAGACAATACTAAGATCAAAGCAGTTGTCCGAACTTCACTTATTCTGTGCTCATCTGTCTATGTAATGACAAGCCTGTTTGGGTTCTTGTTATTTGGTGACAACACTCTTGACGACGTGCTTGCAAACTTTGACACAAATCTTGGAATCCCGTATAGCTCGTTGCTTAATGATGCTGTTCGTGTTAGTTATGCCGCCCATTTGATGCTCGTGTTTCCTATTGTTTTCTTCCCGTTAAGACTGAATTTGGACGGATTACTTTTTCCTCGTAAAGGAGCTTTAGTGGCTGATAATTTGAGGTTTGCGTCGATCACAATTGGTCTCATTGGTGTCATCTTTTTGGGTGCAAATTTTATTCCAAGCATCTGGGATGCTTTCCAGTTTACTGGAGCAACAGCTGCTGTTTGCATCGGTTTCATTTTCCCATCTGCCATCACCCTTGGGTAAGTTTGCTTGTAAGTTTTAGTTCTTTTATATAACTGTGCACCTGGGCATGAAATTTGATAAATTTTCGGGTATACATATCAGGGATCGTTATGGCATAGCAACTAAGAAGGACAAGATTTTGTGTATTTTCATGATCGTTCTTGCTGTTTTCTCGAACGTGGTGGCTGTCTATAGTGATGCATTGGCTCTGTTCAAGAAGAATGGGCCAACCACTGAATGATGGGTGTCGTACGGTCTTCTTTGAAGCTCAATGGAGTTAGTTTTCATTGCAAGAGAACTTGAGTCGCTCCAGGGCTGAGTTGTATAGATGTGTGCTTGTAATTTTGATTGTCATCTTCATCTTGTTTTATATGTCATATTATATTGTGTGTACAATTCAAAACACTTAGAAATCAATTTCATATTATGAACAAATTCATTTTTGTCAATAAGGGCATTATGTCGTGTTACATTTTTTCTTTTAAAAGAACATATTTTAGCTGTATTCTAGATCTAATGTTCAAAAGATTTATAAGTAGGGTGTGGATTCTACTAGGGGATCAAAGTGCCCATGAAATAAGTTGAATTCCAGATTACGAAATCATTCTTGTTATTGGATGTTCAACCTGATGCTTAAAGGAACAGGAGCATAAGGCTTCATTGTCGATATCTTTTAATGTTCACATTTTCGAGAAAAAGTGAAAGTACCTCTGAGGCTATTCGATCTAATGCATGGGTAATTGGGTATCAATGAGGTGGGAAATCAGTGGCGGACTTAGAATTTTAGAATATGGTGTGTATAATTTTAGTAGAAATATTACTTATTTTAAATTTGGTTTTTTGGGTCGGGTTTTTTCAGTCGGATTTTTTCTGTTCAAGTTTTTCGATCGCATTATTAGATTTTAATTTAGCATGTTGGCTATGAAATTTAAGTCATCTGATATGTTATGTTTAAATTGATTTTGTAGATTTAATTTTACTTGTAGTAGTATTTGAGTATTGGTAATAAGATAAAACTATCATGGAGCACAAAATATCACATTGACGAGATGCTACAAAACTACACGCTTGCATATTCATATTTATAAAACCTCATACGAAAAACCGTTAGAAAAACAAGTACTCGAAAAGTTAAAGCTAGTAGGTAGAAAATATTTGCTACAATAATTTAATATTATACATAAGATCAAAGTCCAACATTATAAATATAGTTTTGACTAGAACTATTAAATTCAAGAGAGAGAAACATATGTTTTACTTATGTTTATTTACATGAACGCCTTCTTCTTCATACGAGTTAGTTGTTGCTGCTATGTTTTTCCGGCGTCAAAACTTCATTTTCGATCATTTTACATTTATCTATTAATAATTTAAATAGGTTTGAGTATGCACCTCATATTTTTTGGGTGTGCACTCTCCTATTTTCGATTTAAAAAACCTTCCAACTTATTTTTTTTACACTAGTTGGAGAAATCATAGGGTATGCAAGTGCATACCCTTTTGTGGCTGTAGGTCCGCCCATGTGGGAAATTGGTTGGGTTGGTTTAAGTTCGGTTTGGGTTGGTTTAGGTTCCGTCATGAGTCAAATGGGTCATTATCTCATAATGGGTTTAACGGGTTATCGGTCAAACGGTTTGGGTTTGGTCGACCCACTAACTTACAATGTTTTCATTTTTTTTTATCATTTTATACGTTTTTATATGTATTCGTTCGATTTTTACATTTTAATCAGTTTTTTTACGTTTTTCTCCGATATTTTATGTTTTCGTCAGTAAATTTACGTTCTCGTCGGTAATTTTATGTTTTTGTCAGTACTTTTACGTTTTCGTCAGTACTTTCACGTTTTCGTCAGTAGTTTTACGTTTTCGCCAGTAATTTTACGTTTTCGTCAGTAATTTTACATTTTCGTCAGTATTTTTACGTTTTCGTCAGTAAATTTACATTTTCGTCAGTAAATTTACATTAATTTACGTTTTCGTCAGTAACTTTACGTTTTCGTCAGTCAATTTACATTTTCGTTAGTAACTTTACGTTTTCGTCAGTATATTTACGTTTTTGTCAGTAACTTTACGTCTTCGTCAGTAAATTTACGTTTTCATCAGTATTTACGTTTTCGTCATTAATTTTACATTTTTGTCAATGAACGAAAATGTAAATTTACTGACGAAAATGTAAATTTACTGACGAATACGTAAATTTATTGAGAAAAACGTAAAAAATACTGACGAAAACACAAAAATATCGACGAAAACGTAAAATTACTGAAGAAAACGTAAAAGTACTGACGAAAATATAAAAGTACTGAAGAAAACGTAAAGTTACTGACGAAAACGTGACAGTACTGACGAAAACGTAAAAGTACCGACGAAAACGTAAAGTTGTTGACGAAAACGTAAATTTACTGACGAAAACGTAAATTTACTGACGAAAACGTAGTATTACTGACGAAAACATAGAATTGCTGATGAAAACGTAAAAATACTGTTGAAAACGTAAATTTACTGACGAAAACGTAAAAATACTGACGAATACGTAAAATTACTTACGAAAATATAAAAATACTGACGAACACGTAAAAAATAGGAGTAAAACGTAAAAAAATCGACTTAGTAATATGTAGGAGTTATACACACGACTTAACCAAATACGAATAACATCATGGATTAAACCAAAAAGAAAGATTAGATTAGATGAAGAATAAAGAGAAAACAAAATGGTTGTAATTTCCTAGTGAGAGAAAGACATATGTTTCTCTCTCTACAATCTATGAAATGAAAAACACACACACACACAAATGAGGTGTTTAGTGCCTTTTATACTACAATTGTAAAGTATAGAAGGCCTTCCTCATTTGTGTGTTCGGGACTAATTCCCGTTACATACATAACATTATACTAGAACTCTCAACACCATTATGTAGCATTTTTCACGAGCTTCGCAACGGTATATTATATGACCATCACTTTAAATACTTCTAACAATCTCCCCCTAAGGGGCGGTCATGTAATATGTGACTTCACTTCTTTGGTGTTGTTGACTTTGAAGCTCGCTGTTTTGAGAGTTCCTTCATAGTTCCTTTCATGACTTGTGATCTTGGATCTTTGATCTTCGCCTTGACTTGATCTTAAAACTTTGCCATCTTGTGTTTTT
This sequence comes from Glebionis coronaria, assembly GCA_025667525.1. Classification (NCBI taxonomy): domain Eukaryota; kingdom Viridiplantae; phylum Streptophyta; class Magnoliopsida; order Asterales; family Asteraceae; genus Glebionis; species Glebionis coronaria. The sequence continues at coordinate 483,955,789 of CM046875.1, read as the reverse complement.
GTGTCTTTCCCACATACTCAAACTTTGATTTGAGATGAAAGCTTGTTAATAATCTCCCTTGATCATCAGAGTAGCGTAAGTCTTTGTCTTTTAGATGTTCTTGAGCTCTCTTCATTTACTTGAGTATGTGGTCTTGAATTGCGACTCTTGAAATAACGCCACCGTTTTCATTCTTCCGGTTTCCCGTTATACAGTACAAGTACTGTACATGTGATTAGGTAAGTTCAAAGAACTTCCTTGACAGGGTTTCCGGCTGTGGTAGCCGTTCTCATTACTTGAACATCTCGAAGGATAGTTCACAGTAAAGAGTGAATCATGCAGTTCCATTCTGCTAATTAAGTCGTCAATTCATTTCTTGGAACAAGTTTGAATTAATTAAGAACCAAACCATTGTTGCTTTCCAGTTGACACAAGTTTGATTCGTATAGAATCTCACAAGTTACCAACCGCAGTGCTGTTTGATGATGACACTGGAAGGATTTCCATTCGTCACAGTAAATACTAAGAAGTATTACTCTGAATGTTCTGGCAAGATCATAAAGATATTGCGTCGAGACCTGGAATGAGTTTGAATCAAGAAAGAATCAAACTACAATTGCTTTCCAGTTAACATATGTTTAATTCAAGTGAATCTTACATATGACCTGCCGCAGTGTTGTTTGATGTTAACACTGGAAGGATTTCCATTCATCACTGTGAGTACTAAAGAGTATCACTCTGAATGTTCTAGCAATATCACAAGGATAGAGCGTAGGACTCGGTAAATTATCGCTTGTGTTTTAATGATGAACAACAATTGATATATGGAATAAGTGTCCTAATGAGATTTTTGATGAATCTCGTTGGCTCTAGACTCTATAAGTGCACGTTTATTTGGTGATCGGAGGCTGGAGCAGAGTGCCACCTTTTCAATATCTACTATCTCGGAGTGAGAAAGTTGATAGAAATGATTTGAACTCCATGAAAATAAAACAAACTTCTTTTGAGAGAAGTTTGAGTAGGCTGGGAAGGGTTGTGCATTGCATCACTGGGTCCATGATGCTTTGTCTTCAGTATCAGAAATCATAAAAGTGATTCTGATAATAGATGTATTGACCCGTTTTCTGCCTAAGTTGTATGGAGGGCTTCTTTCTTTACACCCTTTATCCTTACATTTCTTTTTCATTCTTCAACCCCTTCAATGCTTACCAAGACGTCATAACTAGCACCTTGTTGTGATTGTTCTAGTGCTAGCTTAAGTCATTATTCGGCATTTTCCCCGTACACTAAACTACTCCATTTTTCCTAAGGACATCTAAATTCTAATGGATTGTCCCTGGGAAGATCCCTCCGGTTCTGATTGGATCATAGGACGAATACCTAACCACCTTTTGACACCAATACCTTCGTGAATTAATGTGTTGAAGGGTATAGATATCGTAACCAGAAAAACCTGTTGAAAAAGCAATCAAGGTGTTGATGAAATCAATGTTTACACCTTGAAAGTTTTCTATATCACCAAAAACGCCCCCCCTACATATGTGCATCATAAAAGGAAAGGTTTTTGCATATATTAGGAAGAGAAAGCACTTATATCAAAGATCTTATCCAAGATGACACATTTTAATCACTATTCTCCCCCTCAAAAATTGCATGAGATTGAAATTTTTGTGAAACTAGTGATAAAACATAGAGAGAATAATGTTGCATGAAACTGTGGAGCTAATGTTCATGAAATCTTTATACTCCCCCTAGAAAATAAATTCTAATTAAAATAGGGGAGTATATGAGCACACAATTTTGAAATACTTTGAAAAATTATGCTCAAAAACCCGAGAAAACGTAGTTTCCCGTTGTTAAGGAATAATGTACATAAATGAGCATTTTCCTTGTGTTAATGAGCTTAAAACTTTGAATGTTTTGATATAAGCCCATGATCGAGAAAAATTAATTTCTCGTTGTTGAGGATAAGTCAAAGATTTTCCTTTCTTTGGGGACCGGGTTATAGTCTGACATGTGACTATAAGCCATTATGAGAAGAAAATAGAAAAGACATGTTTTGAAAACATTTGAACTCTCATTCGAACTTTATGTACGTACCCGTGTCGTTATTGAGCGACATTTCAAAGTACGTCCATATTATCGATGCTAAGAGATATGCCAGAGAAGAATATTTTTGGTATTTTTGAAAGATTTTCTCATTTTTTATATTGTTTTTATAGGTTTTATATTTTTGTATTTTGATTTTCTGATAGATATATACAAGTTTACTGCGAATGTGCAAGACGTTCAAGTTCATCTGGAGTGAAACTACGCATACCAAGTCGACGAACCAAGAATTCAAATATGTGTTGAGAAAGAGCTTTTGTGAAGATGTCGGCTAGTTGGTAGTCCGTCTTGACAAAATACAGTTTGATCGTTCCTCGTTCCACATGCTCCTTTATGAAATGGAATCGGACAACTATGTGCTTGGTCTTGGAGTGTTGGACCGGGAGGCAGGATATGGCTATGGCTGATTGTGAATCACAATAAATAGGAACTTTGTTGAAGTGAAAGCCATAATCCGTGAGTTGTGTTCTCATCCAAAGGACTTGAGAACTACACACGGATAGAGACACATATTCTGCTTCCGCGGTGGACAACGCCATGCAATCTTGCTTTCTTGAGGACCAGCTCACTAGCTTTTCGCCTAAGAATTGTGCACCACCGGAAGTGCTCTTGAATGTATCATGACACCCTGCATGGTCGGCATCTGAAAAACCAGTTAGATTAAACCAGAATCCTTCATATACCAGAGACCTATGTGAATGGTTCACCGGAGATAACGAGAAATACTTTTAACCTTCTTGATGTGCTTCTCGGTTGGCTTAGCCTGATACCGAGCACATAAACAAGTAGCATGCATAATGTCCGGCCTGCTTGAGGTTAAGTACATAAGGGACCCGATCATACTTCAGTATTTTGTAGCATCTACAAATGTCCCTTTCTTATACAAATCAAGCTTGTGTTTAATGTCCATTGGAGTACCAATTGGATCACAGTTTTCCATTCCAAATTTCGTTAGAATCTCGAGCACATATTTGGACTGATTTATGAAAATACCATGGCGGGATTGGTGAACTTGGAGACCAAGAAAAAAACGTCATTTCCACCCATCATGGACATTTCAAATTGGCTTTTCATAAGGTCGGCAAATAATATGAAATATTTTGGGTTTGTGATGAGATGGCATTTATACATGATCTCATCGTTCTTTTCGGGCTTTAAATGCATTAAAATGTCATAAAATACCATATATATGCTTGTGTTTGTTTACTTGTGTATTTTAGGTATGGATATCGTGAAAAAGACAAAAGATCACAAGATACAAGGAAAAACGAACACGAGAGACGAAGCCGTACAATGAACCGGGCCCTAATCATGGAATTTTCATCAAATACCCTTAAAGACTTGAAGACAAAACAAGATTGATCCTCATTCTATGAAGAAATGACACTTAAAACCCTTGTATATTAATAATTACAAGTTTGGTCCCTTAAGTTTGTCAAAATTGCAAAAAGGTCCTTCAACTTTGAAGAAATGGCAAGATTAGTCCCTCAACAAATTCAAATTGCCAATTATGGTCCCTCATGAAGATTAAGATGTATTGAAGACCTTTGAAGATCAACAAAGTCCAAGAACAGCCCTTGAAATATCACAAAATGTCAAAAATCACCCTTGATAAGCTTTTGTCAAAATGTTGTGCCAAAAGTGTCAAAAGGAGAAAGTTATTATCAAAGGAAGTCACGTTTTAGGGCTGGAAAACATTGAATGCCAAAAATTTCAAAAGAAAAGGACCAAATGTGTCAACTTGGAAAGATTCAAACAGAAAAGTGCGCCTAACATGTTTATTCCCCCAAAATCGGATCAAAGGGGGTTTACTGTACATCTTTTACAACCCAGAATTTACCCTCACTTAACTTGGGTTAAAAACCAATTCCTTTTACCCACGTGTAATTCACACGCACCAAAACCAAACCCACACCTAAAAACCTTCATCCCACGCGTGTGGTCCCCACCCCCAAATTCCTCTTTAACCAATCAACGCATTCCTTAGGGGGTGTTTGGGATTGCTTATTCAAAATAGATTATGGGTTTTCAAAATGAATAATCAGATAATCAGCGTTTACAAAACGTGGTTTAAAAAAGAGTGTTTAGATTTAATTATGATTTTTAATATCGCAATAATTAGATAATCAGTATTTTGAGTGTTTGGCAAATATAATTATTTGATAGCTTAATATGTGAAATTACAAAAAAAGACATTATTTAAGGAGGACAACATATTCTAATGTTTATACTACAACTTATCGCGTAGTAATAAAAAAAACCTACCAACCACTTTTAACAATATTTTTACTTGTAAATTATCTCTTATACATGTGATCCTCATCCTTATCTCTTCGTTTGACCTTTTTTAGTTTCTATATAACCCCATTATCATCAGAAAGTCTTGCAAAAGTTTTGCATGAACACATATAAGAACGCCAGCCTTGATAATTAATTTTACGACACCTTTCATTATCGCCCTAATTCTAGAATGATATATGAAGAATAACAAAGCATGTAAGAAGCTCGTTTTCAAAAAAGAAAGATTGTAACATATTTTTGTTTTTATGAATTGTTTCCATCGGAAAACAATAACTAAAAGAAAGTTGAAGATAAATGAGAAGGATCAGGGTAAATATGTAATTTTGTTGCAAGGAAGAAGTGACGTTTTCCCAGCTGTAGGTATGTTGGTGCTTTTGCAAAACGGTGTTTTGAGGAGTTGGTGTCGCAGATAATCACTTATTTATCTATCCCATCCAAACACTTCAAACAAGATTATTGCGTTTATAAACTGAAATAATCAGATAATCGAGTTCAAACCGTAACCCCAAACACCCCCTTAGTCTCCAAGCTTATGACGTGGCCATAATCAACGTTAGAGATGCATTGCTTCATCACAACGCAAAAATGGACAGTGGAGATCAAGTTTGGACACCTATTCACCAAAAACGTCCAAGGGCATTTTAGAGACTTTCTAGTATTAGGGTTTGTATTTCTAGGGTTCTAGATCATTCAGTAGAGTAGTATAAAAGGCAATGAGCATGTTCATTGATCCTTTGTTCCAGTTTTAAGCATAAATTCTTGTAATCCCTTTTTTATGAAATAAAAGTTTGGTATTTGAAAATTCAATTGTAATTCCTTTTTAGTTTATAAAAAGTTGTGTGTTGGGTTTATGCTTGATTCTGAGTTCCAAGTTTATGTTGGTTAAGTGATTTTGAGGTTTCAAAATATTTCAAAGGTTTTCTGAAATTTGAAGGAATTTTGGAGAAATCTGTTCCAGGGAGTTTGATGTTAAGAAGTGTTATTTGTTAGTGATATTAGGTTATTAAAACGTGTTAAGTAGTTCTGAAAAGTTTTTGGAAGGTTTTAAAAAGAAGGAAACAAGAATCAGAAATATACATAGTTTATGCTTGTATTTTTTTTTGTTCTTTTTGATTTGATTTGAGCAGGTGAGAAGGCTGTTGATCTTTGTGTTCTGCATGCACCCGGGTGCATAAGAAGGTGGTTAAGCAACCACAAGGAACCTTGGATGTAAGGGTCCTTAGGTAAATTACTTTTACTCTTGAAAAATTTCAGAAAAAGCAAGTTGTATAATCCTGCATGATTTTGGTGCTTAAGTGTGATATAGCTGTTTGATTTGTGCTCTTTGATGTTAGTATGCATGTTAGAATAACATTGAATCAGTTTTGCTAAGTTTATGATGGTTTTGGTTTGATAAAAGTTGAAAACAGAATCTAATAGGGTGTTTGGCTACAAGGTTTAGCAGGGCACTTTGATTTGATTTGTATTCAAAAACGTGTGAAAGTGATTAGTAATAGTTGAGATAGGTTTTAAGTTAGTTGTGTTCTAATTTGGTCAAGTTTTAAACAAGTTTGAGAGTTTTTAAAGAAAAAGAGTTAGCATAAATCTGTTATCCACCTTTTGCTTGAATTTTCATGAAAATTGTGCTTAGTTCTTGTTAATCTGTGAAGATATAGGAAGAGTTAAGGATTGATTTGGCTTGCATACTAGTTTGTGAGTTTGTATGCCAATTTTGAAGCATTAAAAGTCCCTTGAGTGCAAGATATTTGCTAAAAAGTCCACTGATCTGTTGAATTCATCACAGCAACTCTATTTTGCCCTTGTGTGCTTGGATTTGATCTTTTGTGTGTGCTTAAGTGTTCTCTGTTGCTTAGCTTGACTCCTTGTGCTTAAATAAGCACAAGGGTGCCCAATTGCTCCAAAAATATACACCAAATAAGCCATAAGCCAGGCTCCTCTTGGCTTTAGTAACTGGTGAGTTAACCAAGAACACAAAGCCATTCTGCTAAGTGTTCAAGCCTATCTGTCACGTTTTTGGTTCTTGATTTGGCATAATCTAGCTAAAAAAGGGAGTGTAATTGTGTTTCTAGCAAGGTAACAGTGTCAGTTTTGAGTTGGAAAAGAAAAAAAAAAAAAAAAATAGTAAAAACCATCATAGCATGGACTCGAACCCCCGACCTGTCGTGCAAGAGTGAAAGGGCTTACCATTGATCTATGAGGCTTTTTCTGTTAGCCTCTCAACACGTTAGTTATTTAAGACGTTTCCATTCCTAGCTTATTTAATTAAGCCGTGAGTAAATAAGCTTATTTTAGCTTATTTGTTAAACGTTTTTGCTTGTTTTGATTTTTCCTAGGATTATATTAGGTTTAAAGACTTTTCTAGCTAATTTTCTTATTTTTCCTTTTATTTATTTATTTTCTAGGATTTATTTATTAGACGTATTTTAGAAAATCATTAAAAAATACCAAAAAGATTTTAAATTTTTAGGAAAAATAGTTTTTAGCTTTTTAATATATAATTTGAGGTTTACATTTAGTTTTGGTTTTAAAAACTTTAATTTTTAATTTTATATTATTTTAAGGTTTTTTATAAACTTTAAAGATTTTTATAAAATTATTAAAAAGGGTTTAGGAGCTATAATTTGTGTTTTTCTCTTAGTTATATTAATTAGGATTTTTAGAAATTTTTTATTTCAAATTTTAGTAACTTTTTATTTTTAGCAATATTTTAATATTATTTTAATATTAAAATTTCTAAATTTTATTTTTCTTTCTTTTTCATTTTTCTTAGGTTCTTTATCATTAATTAGGACTATTTCCATTTTTAGAATAATTTTCTAGCTTTTAGATTTATTTTTATAATTATTTTAAGTTTAATTAGTTTTTAATTATTTTAAATCATTTTTAGAGTTTTAAAAATAGTTTTAATAGGTTTTAATTTTTAGAAAATTACTTTTTAGTCTTATAATAATATAAGTTAAGTAATTATTCAACAAAATCATATTTTAGACATTTGAACTAGTTATATTTAATTTTAGGGCTTTAATTAGCTTTTAAAATTAAATATTTAATTAATAAAAGGTTTTAAAATATCTTTGTTGGATTTTTGTCTTTATTTATATTATTATTGACTTGTTTTTAGTCTTTTTAATTATTGATTTTGTTTTTGGTCTTAGTATATAATTTTTAATTTTGGGTAGTTTTTCACGGTTTTACGTTTTCGTCTTTTTCGTCGTAGTTTAATTTTAACGTAACCGTCTTCTCATCCCCATTCTTCTCAATATTAATCTCAAATAAATACAAGTTAATTCACACACATATACCTCCTTGGGAAACGAACTTTTTCTCTCTTTAAGTGATTGGGTCATTTGTGTTGATTTTTCCTAAAATCATCACTCGATACTTACCGCTATTTACGCTCTTTTCCTAAAGAGTAGTAAAACACTACAATCATTTTTGGCGCCGCTGCCGGGGAGGTGTGTTGTGCTTTAATTTGGAAACTTTTGTTTTTGATATTATCCATAATAAGTATTTGTGTTAAGTGGAACTCCCTTAACACGTATTATCGGTTTTCTTGGTTTTTCTTGTACAAATATTATTAATATATTGTATTAAGTATCACAACCAAAATACAATATCTCCAAAAGTGTGAAAACACAACCTTAATTGGGATTTGATCTCCTAATTATTGTATTCGAATCTCAAACAAAAAGAAAAGGCAAAAATAGATAAATACTTTCGTGAAGCTCGATTTTGAAAAATACGAACTATAAGGTGGGTATAAGGCGGGTATTATAAAATATACCCTAAGGAAAAAGGCTCTTAAGTGCTTCGCGCCGCCTCGTTTCCCCGCTTGCTTGTGAGTATTTTGAGATTGAAGGCTAATCGAGGGTTTTGCCGCCCAAAGTATTAATACGTATACTATATTTGCTTGGTTTTCTTTGTGATTAAACCCTCGTGAACAATTTGGTTTTCACCAAAGTTCTAAAGTCATTCGAAGGCGTTCACTCCACGTGATCGTTTTCATTCCTTTGAGGCTTCTTTAATCAAGAGTTTGATTCGAGGAGAGATTTTGTAGATTGTTGTCTACGAAGATACACCAAAATCCAAAAAAATTAAATATCATCAAAAACACAAAAAAATTGAAAATTCACAAAACAACCAAAAAGAATCTTCTTTGCTCACCTCCCATTCTTCGTGAAGTTTATGATCACTCGTAATCAAGCTAAACGAGCTCGTAAACGTCTTCAAAAGCAAGCAAATCAAGGATCGTTGATTGTTGAAGAACCTCCAATTGTTGAACCTATTGTAGAACAAGAAGTCGTCATGGCTAATCGTACTATGATGGAGTTGCTACAAGCACCCACCGAGGGTTTTGGAGAGGCCATTGTTATTCCCGCCATCCTTGCGGAGAATTTCGAGATTAAGACGGGTTTAATGTCTATGCTACAAGCAAACAAGTTTCGAGGTCATGAGAAAGACAACCCGCATTACCACATTAGGAATTTCAACCGTCTCACCGCTACTAGCAAATTCAAGGATGTTCCGCATGACGCCATTAAGATGATGTTGTTTCCATATTCGTTGGATGGACCCGCAAAAATTTGGCTCGAGAAAGAACCGCCAAATTCGATTTTGACATGGGCCGATCTCGTTTCTAAGTTTGTGAACAAGTTTTTTCCACCATCTAAAACAACACACTTAAAAAATGAGATTTCACGATTTGTGCAACGTAATAATGAAAGTTTTTCAATGGCATGGGAACGATTTAAAGAGATGTTACATGAATGTCCTCACCATGATTTTTCGGAATTGCATCAAATTGATACCTTTTATAATGGGCTTAATGATCATGAACGAGATTATTTGAATGCCGCCGCGGGTGGTAATTTTTTGTGCAAGACGACAAATGAGGCTTTACAAATCATTGAAAATCGATCTAAGGTTTATAGCCCTCGTAACACACCGAGTGTTGCCAATATGGGTTCGTCATCTTCGTCACAATCATCTCGTAGCATTAACGCCTTACATGATGAAGCTAATGAGGAAAATCGGTTTTTTGATAGATTTGCTAATCTAATGTCCCATTGGAAGGCTCAAGAAGCTTCCAATTCCGCTTCGGTTAAAGCGGTTGCTAAGAGTTGTTTATCTTGTGGGGGAGCTCATGATCTTTCCGAGTGCATTACCGCGGATGGTAACACTTCGAGTGCTTATGTAGCAACGGGAACTTTCAACCAAAACGGCCAAGGTTCCCGCCAAAATCAAGCTCCACCCAATCAAAATGCTAATAATTATCGAAACAACAACCAAGGTAATTACCAAGGCAACACACGCAATTACAACAAAGGAAATTATCAAAGTGGGAATGGACAAATCTCTAATCAAAACCAAAACCGTGATTTTCAAAACACTACACAAGGTTTTCAAAATGCTCACACGAAAAATTTGCAAGGAGAATTTTTGGATTATGCAAAAGCAAATGATGCTAAATTTGATAATATGCAACGTGAGATGATTAGCTTAAGATCCGAGTTGAAAAACGAGCTTAAAAATGAACTTGCTAATGAACTTAAAACTCATGCAAACAAAATGGAAGGAAATGTCCAACGTCTTCAACAAAACCAACAAAAGATGGAATTAGGACAACATGAGATTAAGCAAGAGTTATTAAAAGCGGATGCTAGGCAATCAAAATTTGAGGACCGAATGGCCAAGATGTTTGAAGCTATCATGTGTAAACCCTCTTCTTCGGGTGGTCTTCCTAGTGATACCATTAACAACCCGAGGGGAGAATTAAAGGTTGTTGCTACACGAAGTGGCAAAACTTTCAAAGAACCAATCTCTCGTCCAAGTACTTCTACGGAGAAGGAAATCGAGAAAGAACCCGAGGTGATGGTCGAAAAGGAGCATATTACAATCCCACGAAGTACCGCTCAAACCACACCTACGGTTGAACCAATACCAATTGTGGAACCCGAGTTTCCAAGGCCGTTGCCTAATGACCAACCCACACCACCTTTACCTTACCCTTCGAGACGAAACAAAGAAAAAGCACAAGAACGGAACAATTATCAATTTGAGCTATTTATGAAAATGTTTCGTGATTTGCATTTTAACATAAGTTTTGCCGATGCTTTAATCATGATGCCTCGATTCGCCGCAAACTTCAAAAGTATGCTAAACAACAAAGAAAAGTTACAACAATCGTCTAGTTGTTCATCGGTTTTTCTAAGCCGCATACCACAAAAAGTCGGTGATCCCGGTAAATTTTTGATTCCGTGTGCTATACAAGATATGGAGGAATGCTACGCCTTGGCCGATCTTGGTGCTAGTATTAATTTAATGCCTCTCGAGATTTTCAAATCGCTTTCGCTTCCGGCTCTTACTCCTTCGAACATGTCTATCGAGATGGCCGATCATTCTACGATTTTAGCATGTGGAGTAGCCGAGGACGTTTTTGTTAAAGTCGGAAAGTTTTACTATCCCGTTGACTTTATCGTTGTAGACATTCCCATCGATCGAAAAGTTCCTCTCATTTTGGGTCGTTCATTTTTGGATACTTCACGAGCACTTATCGATGTTCATGCTCGAAAAATCACCCTTCGTTTCAATGAAGAAGAACTTGTCATCAATGCAACACAAAACTCCAATCTTTCTCATGTATATTCTATTGCAACTTTAAACCATGGTGACTCGACCAATGTCATTTGCAAAGAATTTTCACCAAGAGTTTTAGGGAATGTCGCCAAAAACAATTTACCATTTCCTCCGCCGGTGGAGGTTATGAGTGCTAAACCTACAAAGAAGAAACCATCAATACTTGAATCAAAAAATCCTTCGCCTCATCTCGAACATTCATTCTTGAAAAGTGTTGATAAGTTACCGGTTTCTACGGAAGATTTTTCGGATGATGAATATGTAGACCCCAATGGGGAGGTTTTCTTCGTCGATAAACGTTTTGAGAACTTGCCACCACCAAAACCAAAACGGTTTCAAAATGTGAGAATTTTTAGTGTGACTAACATCGTATTAGAAGCACCGAATATTTTCGACATAATCAAAAAGGGTTTTCATAAGGAGAGTTTAAAAGATAACAAAGGAAAAGATCTTAAATGTGATTTAATTGATTTTTCTACAAATCTAACTCCGTCATCACCACGTGATTTGAGTGCTACAAACTCGTCTACTCCTTTTGACGATGTTTTGTGTGGTTCTAGTATGGGGGAAGCCCCTTATGTTCCCTCATCCTTGTCCACCGAGGACGAGATATTCGATCCCGGAATTTCATATAAAGGGAAATCTCGGTCTTCCACCGATGCAATAAATGGAAACTATATCTATTTGCTTGGTGCGAGTCTACCTCGAGTAGCTCAAACGTTTGTCTTACCAATTGTCTCACCCTTCTACTTCTCATCTATTTTCTTCAAACTCTTTGAGTTTATGGCACATGTTGAAGTGGCGTTAAATTGTTTTTCCCATGAAAACGAGAACGCCATCTTCGACCCCGGTATTTTGCATCATTTAAGGACTTAGTCCTTTTTACCGGTTGCTTTTTGGGCCTTGTTTATCATGTAAGCCCCATCAAAAATTGACCACACCATGATTTTCCCTAAATGTTCACATTTTGAGGGGATCGAGTCGAGCTCATGACTCGGTAATCAAAAACGAGGTGCCTCGTGGGGGAGATCCCATGCTTATCTTTATGCTTATTATTCACTAATAAGGGGACTTGTACCCTTCCAACTCGTTGTCTCGTGGTTGTTTGTGATTGTGATATCTAGATCATCATCATCTACGATTGAAGACTCTCGTGTTCGTTTACGTGAGCCTCCATTGTTCGTTTGAAGAAGTTTTTCACGAATCCATGACATATCCTTTATTGTTCTAACAATTATCTTTTAGCATAATTAATAAACGGCTTTAGATATATTGTTGATCACCCTTTCCATGCTAGATCCTAAGCATTCGATTCTTCGTCTCTAGTATGGGGGTGCTCCACCTTTAGACTCGAAACATTGAGGACAATGTTTACTTCTAGTATGGGGGGGTGAATAGATACTTGCTTTGCTACGCCCTCACGTTTTCCAATTTTCAATGTTTTGTTTTGCCAATAAGGCTAAAAATGGCCAAATTTTAAATTTTTTCTTAGTTTTCATAAGTGTTTTTAAGACACGAATGTATATTTTCCGTTGGGTAGAATAAGAGTTAATTTTTGACTTGATGGGCATTTGGAGCCATTTACATTCCTTAACCCGCTCAATTCAAGTTTTGCTAGACTTTTATATAGGGAACTTTAAAACGCGAAAGTCTTAATTCATTCGGATTAAGAACAAGAACTTTTCGCAAGTTCCTATAATTGATTCTAGAAAGTCACTTATCAAGGGAACTATAAAACGCATTCTCTAAAATTGAAAAAGTCCAAGAAAGTGCAAGATCCTATAGGTGGCTTGAAAACCCAAAACTTTGATTTGATATAGTCTTAATGAAAGCTAATCCAAATTTGGCTTAATTTTGACTTGCATGGCTAAGTATTCACGAGTCTCTTTAATTAGAGGTCTTTATATAGTGAAGAACGAGAAATGATAGAGTTAGACAAGTGATCATGCTAAACGTAGAACATGAAAGTGTTCTTTCAAAAACTCATATGTTTTTATCTGTGGCTTTTTCTTCCCATAAGATCAATGCATTAGGAATAAATCATAATTGCAATAAGTAAGGTCGTACGATTTGAAAGGTTACTTAGCCTCTAGCGCAAGATCGTTTAAAAGTTGCTCGGGGTTGAATAGAGTTCATAGCCAAGGCATAACTTATTGAAGCGGGACGCGAAGATTGGCGATCATCCAAAAAGGCCCTAACAAGGCATGAGGAGCTCTATTTTTGCTAAAGATCCAAGATGATGTGAAGTATTATTATTCCAAAATCAATATGAAGGATCGAGACACACGACGAGAAGCTATTACTCCCCTAAAGAATGGAGAAAGTCTATCCAAAAAGACCCTAACAAGGTATGAGGATAAATATATCCAAGTCCGAAAAGGAGGCGGATCGTTGTATATCAAAATCCAAAGTAAAGATTGAAGAAAAATGATGAAGTCGTGGTCCTATATGAAGAATCTCTCAAAAACGTCAAGTGAAGAAATTCCAATATATGAAGAGAAGACCATAATTTCAAGAACGTCTTCCCAAGATTTGAAGTATGAAGTACATGCCAAATATCGGTCCGAGAAAGGTCTCAAATCGTGAAACGAGTTATGCCAAGATATGAACTTAAGGAGATACACGAGAAGCCGTTTTAAAAGATTTTGTCCTTCGGCTAACTATTGATCAAATCGTGCTACTTTGCTTTCGGACTAATAACTACTCAAATAAGTCAATATGAATCACTTGTGATCCATGACAAATAGATAAAAAATGCTAGTAACCCATTTCCTTTTATAATAACTAGGATTGCGGGGAGAAAAAGTATTACACAATTTGAACGTATGAGTAGTGTTAGCATTGTGACTTGTACCAACAATGATCTTGTTTTTGCACTTAGCATGGAATGTATGACAATCAAGGATGACGAAGTTTACTCTAAGGGACATTAACTTGTTTCTATTCTTTGACCCTAAAAGTCACATTTTAGTGATGAAAATCATACATTATGTCTTTACACATCATCGTAGTATGTTGCAAGTCTTTTACTTTTCAATAAAGGATAATAAAAATTGAACTTTGGTGATGCTTAGATACTTTATTCTAGCATTGCGTGAGGGCACGGCAATGGCTTAGTATGGGGAGTGATGAGATGGCATTTATACATGATCTCATCGTTCTTTTCGGGCTTTAAATGCATTAAAATGTCATAAAATACCATATATATGCTTGTGTTTGTTTACTTGTGTATTTTAGGTATGGATATCGTGAAAAAGACAAAAGATCACAAGATACAAGGAAAAACGAACACGAGAGACGAAGCCGTACAATGAACCAGGCCCTAATCATGGAATTTTCATCAAATACCCTTAAAGACTTGAAGACAAAACAAGATTGATCCTCATTCTATGAAGAAATGACACTTAAAACCCTTGTATATTAATAATTACAAGTTTGGTCCCTTAAGTTTGTCAAAATTGCAAAAAGGTCCTTCAACTTTGAAGAAATGGCAAGATTAGTCCCTCAACAAATTCAAATTGCCAATTATGGTCCCTCATGAAGATTAAGATGTATTGAAGACCTTTGAAGATCAACAAAGTCCAAGAACAGCCCTTGAAATATCACAAAATGTCAAAAATCACCCTTGATAAGCTTTTGTCAAAATGTTGTGCCAAAAGTGTCAAAAGGAGAAAGTTATTATCAAAGGAAGTCACGTTTTAGGGCTGGAAAACATTGAATGCCAAAAATTTCAAAAGAAAAGGACCAAATGTGTCAACTTGGAAAGATTCAAACAGAAAAGTGCGCCTAACATGTTTATTCCCCCAAAATCGGATCAAAGGGGGTTTACTGTACATCTTTTACAACCCAGAATTTACCCTCACTTAACTTGGGTTAAAAACCAATTCCTTTTACCCACGTGTAATTCACACGCACCAAAACCAAACCCACACCTAAAAACCTTCATCCCACGCGTGTGGTCCCCACCCCCAAATTCCTCTTTAACCAATCAACGCATTCCTTAGTCTCCAAGCTTATGACGTGGCCATAATCAACGTTAGAGATGCATTGCTTCATCACAACGCAAAAATGGACAGTGGAGATCAAGTTTGGACACCTATTCACCAAAAACGTCCAAGGGCATTTTAGAGACTTTCTAGTATTAGGGTTTGTATTTCTAGGGTTCTAGATCATTCAGTAGAGTAGTATAAAAGGCAATGAGCATGTTCATTGATCCTTTGTTCCAGTTTTAAGCATAAATTCTTGTAATCCCTTTTTTATGAAATAAAAGTTTGGTATTTGAAAATTCAATTGTAATTCCTTTTTAGTTTATAAAAAGTTGTGTGTTGGGTTTATGCTTGATTCTGAGTTCCAAGTTTATGTTCGTTAAGTGATTTTGAGGTTTCAAAATATTTCAAAGGTTTTCTGAAATTTGAAGGAATTTTGGAGAAATCTGTTCCAGGGAGTTTGATGTTAAGAAGTGTTATTTGTTAGTGATATTAGGTTATTAAAACGTGTTAAGTAGTTCTGAAAAGTTTTTGGAAGGTTTTAAAAAGAAGGAAACAAGAATCAGAAATATACATAGTTTATGCTTGTATTTTTTTTTGTTCTTTTTGATTTGATTTGAGCAGGTGAGAAGGCTGTTGATCTTTGTGTTCTGCATGCACCCGGGTGCATAAGGAGGTGGTTAAGCAACCACAAGGACCCTTGGATGTAAGGGTCCTTAGGTAAATTACTTTTACTCTTGAAAAATTTCAGAAAAAGCAAGTTGTATAATCCTGCATGATTTTGGTGCTTAAGTGTGATATAGCTGTTTGATTTGTGCTCTTTGATGTTAGTATGCATGTTAGAATAACATTGAATCAGTTTTGCTAAGTTTATGATGGTTTTGGTTTGATAAAAGTTGAAAACAGAATCTAATAGGGTGTTTGGCTACAAGGTTTAGCAGGGCACTTTGATTTGATTTGTATTCAAAAACGTGTGAAAGTGATTAGTAATAGTTGAGATAGGTTTTAAGTTAGTTGTGTTCTAATTTGGTCAAGTTTTAAACAAGTTTGAGAGTTTTTAAAGAAAAAGAGTTAGCATAAATCTGTTATCCACCTTTTGCTTGAATTTTCATGAAAATTGTGCTTAGTTCTTGTTAATCTGTGAAGATATAGGAAGAGTTAAGGATTGATTTGGCTTGCATACTAGTTTGTGAGTTTGTATGCCAATTTTGAAGCATTAAAAGTCCCTTGAGTGCAAGATATTTGCTAAAAAGTCCACTGATCTGTTGAATTCATCACAGCAACTCTATTTTGCCCTTGTGTGCTTGGATTTGATCTTTTGTGTGTGCTTAAGTGTTCTCTGTTGCTTAGCTTGACTCCTTGTGCTTAAATAAGCACAAGGGTGCCCAATTGCTCCAAAAATATACACCAAATAAGCCATAAGCCAGGCTCCTCTTGGCTTTAGTAACTGGTGAGTTAACCAAGAACACAAAGCCATTCTGCTAAGTGTTCAAGCCTATCTGTCACGTTTTTGGTTCTTGATTTGGCATAATCTAGCTAAAAAAGGGAGTGTAATTGTGTTTCTAGCAAGGTAACAGTGTCAGTTTTGAGTTGGAAAAGAAAAAAAAAAAAAAAAAAAAAAATAGTAAAAACCATCATAGCATGGACTCGAACCCCCGACCTGTCGTGCAGGAGTGAAAGGGCTTAC
Source organism: Glebionis coronaria (assembly GCA_025667525.1). Lineage (NCBI taxonomy): Eukaryota > Viridiplantae > Streptophyta > Magnoliopsida > Asterales > Asteraceae > Glebionis > Glebionis coronaria. The sequence continues at coordinate 483,939,091 of CM046875.1, read as the reverse complement.
CATTGATCTATGAGGCTTTTTCTGTTAGCCTCTCAACACGTTAGTTATTTAAGACGTTTCCATTCCTAGCTTATTTAATTAAGCCGTGAGTAAATAAGCTTATTTTAGCTTATTTGTTAAACGTTTTTGCTTGTTTTGATTTTTCCTAGGATTATATTAGGTTTAAAGACTTTTCTAGCTAATTTTCTTATTTTTCCTTTTATTTATTTATTTTCTAGGATTTATTTATTAGACGTATTTTAGAAAATCATTAAAAAATACCAAAAAGATTTTAAATTTTTAGGAAAAATAGTTTTTAGCTTTTTAATATATAATTTGAGGTTTACATTTAGTTTTGGTTTTAAAAACTTTAATTTTTAATTTTATATTATTTTAAGGTTTTTTATAAACTTTAAAGATTTTTATAAAATTATTAAAAAGGGTTTAGGAGCTATAATTTGTGTTTTTCTCTTAGTTATATTAATTAGGATTTTTAGAAATTTTTTATTTCAAATTTTAGTAACTTTTTATTTTTAGCAATATTTTAATATTATTTTAATATTAAAATTTCTAAATTTTATTTTTCTTTCTTTTTCATTTTTCTTAGGTTCTTTATCATTAATTAGGACTATTTCCATTTTTAGAATAATTTTCTAGCTTTTAGATTTATTTTTATAATTATTTTAAGTTTAATTAGTTTTTAATTATTTTAAATCATTTTTAGAGTTTTAAAAATAGTTTTAATAGGTTTTAATTTTTAGAAAATTACTTTTTAGTCTTATAATAATATAAGTTAAGTGATTATTCAACAAAATCATATTTTAGACATTTGAACTAGTTATATTTAATTTTAGGGCTTTAATTAGCTTTTAAAATTAAATATTTAATTAATAAAAGGTTTTAAAATATCTTTGTTGGATTTTTGTCTTTATTTATATTATTATTGACTTGTTTTTAGTCTTTTTAATTATTGATTTTGTTTTTGGTCTTAGTATATAATTTTTAATTTTGGGTAGTTTTTCACGGTTTTACGTTTTCGTCTTTTTCGTCGTAGTTTAATTTTAACGTAACCGTCTTCTCATCCCCATTCTTCTCAATATTAATCTCAAATAAATAGAAGTTAATTCACACACATATACCTCCTTGGGAAACGAACTTTTTCTCTCTTTAAGTGATTGGGTCATTTGTGTTGATTTTTCCTAAAATCATCACTCGATACTTACCGCTATTTACGCTCTTTTCCTAAAGAGTAGTAAAACACTACAATCAGTTTGTAGAACCAAAAAGTATATCATCTACATAGACCTGAGCCACCAATATGTCGTTGCCGTAGTGCTTGATAAACAACGTTGGATCAATGGTTCCTTTGCTGAAGTGATTTTGGAGAAGAAATGATGATAATTCGTCGTACCATGGCTTGGATGTTCGGTGTTGATGAAATCTTTAGGTTGACATACGTAGACATCTTCTTTTAACGGCCCATGCAAAAGCCGTCTTCACGTCCATTTGATACACAGTGAACGATTTGTGAGCAGCGTATGCCAAGAAAATCCTAATAGCTTCCATTCGAGCAACCGGGGCGAAGGATTCTGCGAAATCAATTCCCTCCTTCTGTTTATAACCTCTCACAACTAACCGAGTCTTGTTCCTAATGACCGTTTGCTCTTCGTCCATCTTATTTTTGAATAACCATTTCAGGGTAAGGGGGTTGTTAAACACATAACTATTCAAGTTTTTAGTGCTAATATCCCTTCATTTTTGGTATAATAAATAGCAAAACGTGTATTTTTAGTGCATTTATCGTTTATATGTGTTATTTATTATTGTAGGTATGAATATTAAAGAAAAGGAGCAAAAACGAAGAAAAAGACCAAAAACGAGCACGGGAAATGGAAAGAGCACGAGAAATCGAGTTTGACGGTACACTCATGTTTTATTGGGCCGGCTTGACACCATTTAAATAGGTCGGAACGACCCATTAATATACAACAAACAATACCACATGGCCTAAAAACACAAGACACAAAAGCCCAGCAAAATAAAGAAAGAAGGCCCACGTGAATAATGGACGCAGCAAAGGGCCCAGATGGGTGCTTAATAATCACGCAGACATCAACAAATGAGGAGATATATAGCTGCTTAAACAATACGCTGACTTCTAATTTACTTTTCTAGTCTTCATTTTTTTAGTAGTAGTATAGGTATGAAATCATTCCATTTTTTATAACTACTCACTTTTAATTCATTTTTTCTTCCCCTACGTAGCTTAGGTAGGAATATTTCATATCTTATCCTTACTTCTAATTTACTTTCCATATTTATTTTGAGATCTATTCACGCAGCTTTCCATTTTACTCACTTCATTATTCTCCCCGGCGTATTTTATGATAGAATAGGTAATTATTTTCCTCGTCTTATTTTTAATTTTCTACATTCCATATTTAAAACAAATCCTCAATTTTTTTATACTGTCCTTGCGTTTATTATTAGATAGATAAGGATTTCTTTTTTTTATTTCCCTGCATTTGATTGTTACTAGTTGATTTGTGTCTTGATTTGATTAGTGTTAGCAGCTTGTTATCCGCTAGTAGAATTACAATATTCATTCTGTTTGAACTAGTGTTCGGATCTAGGAAATTCTTACCGATTTTGTAGTGTAGAAGTTATAAGGATATTTAAGTTTGATTTTGTTGTCGTTTTAAATTCATTTTGATAGATAAAAGTTAGTTTCATAATGATATCCAATAAATTCGGTAGTTTAGAAAAAGGGATTAGTAAGTTGAAACTTAAGTCTGTTCCATTGTGTTTCCATTTAATAAGTTTAGCAAAAGTCCAATTTCAGTCCCTAATTTTGTATGCTTTTATTACAGTTTCAGTCCGTAGATCAGTTAGTCAGTTAATGATCGTTAGTCTTTTTAGGCTTGTTGGACTGTCATCTCCTTTTGGGCTTTACATCTCATTTTAGAACGTATTGTTGTTGCTATTTCAAGTAGTAGAATGAGCTTAAATTTTTACTTGTATTTTTTTAGAATAGATTTAGTTTAGTAATAATAAGTATAATCATAATATAATATAATATTAGTATAGTTTAAAATTTTCATTTTGCGTGCCTAGTAGTATAAATACCAAAAATACGTTCTTTAACCAAAAACAAATTAAGTCTTAACGATAAACCGTGATATCAATTCGAGACGATTTGAGGAACGATAAATAGAGATTAAAAGAATTGAAAAATTCGGTTATTAAAATGGCGCCGCTGCCGCTTCGCTCGTTACGATTGACGATTTTTCGTGAGACGATTTGGATTTTGGGATCCGTTCAATTTTAAACGTTATTTTTTATGTAAAAAAAAAGAAAAACGAAAATGAAAAACAAAATTATTTTATTATTTTATCTTCTTTTTTCTATTACTATATATATATCATTTCAAAAATCCAAAAATATTTTCTTTCGACTTTATTTTTCTTTTAGCTATATATTATATATGATATATAGTTTTATATAGTATATTATAATCTAATATTTTCTTTTTATCATTTTATTATTTTATTATTATATATATAAAAAAAGTTTCAAAAATATTTTTCTTTATCTTCTATCGTGTTTAATTCTTTTTCTCAATCCCTCTTATTTTTAATTCTTCATGGATTTGTATTGTATAGGGTGTGGGAGACCATCATCTGGTAGTCAATCATGTCATTGGTGTTCATGCGAACGGTGCGGAATGGATATCCCTAATTACGAATTTGGACATTGTTCATTTTACAATTCGATCAATTCATCTTCACCTCTAATGACACTATCTCACCCTCTTCCATATATGACGATCCGTATCCGCAACATGCACCGGGTTTTTCTCAATACCCGTGTTGCAACAATTTTGGGGGCCCTCACGATACTTTTTTTTGTCAACCGATGAATTATTATGAGCCAAATCCGTGCTATAATTCCGGTTTTCATAATTTTGAGCCCCTACATTACACCCTCGATCATCAACCTTCTTTTACAATGAGTGAAGACCAACGAGGCACTATTTTGAATGCACTCCTAAAATTTCAAGACGAATTAGATCGACTTAAAGATAAATTGCAAGAGGAAAGGCGACAAGAGCAAGTATCTAGTCTTAGTGCTTATACCTCTATGCGTCGTGTGATTCCTTATTGTTATGATGATGACGTGGATAATATTTACGATCTCAATCCATCATGTGAGACTACCACTCCTATTCTCGATTCTTCCACTACGGAGACCGATGCCTCTCTCATCATGGGGGATGAGGGTCTTATCACTATTCCTTGTGACGAGACTCTTATTCCAATCCAAAGTGAGCCTACGGTTGCTTCCGATAGTGATAGTGAGTGTGAATCTCTTTCTAGTGATGATTCATTACCTCCCACCGACATCTTGGGAGATGATTCTTTGGCTTTCTCTAATCCTCTTTTTGATCTCGATGATGATTTTACTTCTAGTGATGACGAGTCACTATCCGATGAACACGTTCTGAAGGAAACTTTCAAGATTTATTCGAACCCTTTATTTGATTTTGATGACGCCTACATCTCTAGTGAGGTGAATCCTCTCTTTGAAGAGGGGATTGAGGACATTGATAGCCCCGACTTTCTTGCTATTGATGAGCATTCTTTATTAGCCATGCCACCTCCCATCGTAGAGGAGGTGGAGAGATTTGACCCTACCTTCCGTTTGATTCGGTCTAGAGAGGTGACGCGGGTGGTAGATATTTCTTCTGATATTTCTCATATTATGTTGCCACCCCGTCCTACCACGTGCACGCCCAAGCGGGTGATGTATCACTTTTACTCTCCTCATTTCATACCGGGGAATGAGGATGAGTGTTTTGATCCTGGAGGAGACGTTGATGTTGCTATTTCTTGTGATGTTTTACCGGTTATACCATCGACTCTTGCTTTGAGTTTCTATCAAGTGTCCTCGGGTGACACTTTGATATCTTTTTCTCCCACCCTCCCGCCCTTGGCGAAGACGAGTATTCTAAAGGATCGCCTTTAAACCTATTTCTCGTATGTTATAACAATCCTTCTGCTTTTATTCACTTATACTGTGGATTCTTCTTCTTTATTCTCATCCGGTAATGAGGATAAGATTTTTGACCCTGGCATATCTGTTTTGAGCCAGTGGTGATTCTCTTGCTCCCCCATGGACCATTTAATTCGGGGTCGAGTCAGGCTCGTGACTCGGTTAACAAAAACAAGCGCTTCTCGGGAGGCAACTCGATGATCTATCCTTTTTATCTGTTTTCTAACACAAGTATAGGGGCGCGCTTCTCTCCATGTGTGCTTGTTGGTATTTGTTTTTGTGTGCAGGGTTCCCTATGATCGAGAAGAATTTCAAAGGGTTGATGTTGTTGTTTTCCATCATCTTCTTCCTTTAGTCTCCGATCGATCTTCATGTCTATATCAGGAGAGTACTCAGTTCTCATCTTTTTCTATATATATATATATATCTGATGTTGTTCTCCTTCTTACACTTGGAATTCTAGCATTAGCCTTTTGTGTTCTTAAGTGTAGGGGTAGCACCTTATCACTTTTGAACATTGAGGACAATGTTCGGTTCTAAGTGTAGGGGGTTTATATCAATATGATCATATTCACGCCTACTTGTTTGCCCTCTTGCATCCTATTTTGATCAAATGTGTGTTTGTTTTTATTTTATTTTATTAAAATTTATTGAAAAATGATTAAAATATAATAAAATGTTTTTGACCGTGCGTGATTGACTTGTCCCGTAGGCTAGAACAAAGGGGATTCTGACTCTGCCTGAGTGTTGATCTGGCTGCTCCCTTAACTTTTAGACGGAGATTTTAGGAATTGTGCAAACGAAAATGCTAAACGTGTAGTAGTTGGTTGATATGAGCAAAATCTCATATCAATTAATCAACAAATCACCCTAAAACACATAAAAAATACCTAACTTGTGTGCTATAAAGCAGTATTATGTGGTATGTTTTATGTTTGTGCTTAAATAGGTAACAAGGATACAATTTCAAGCAAACAAGAGGACATCAAGCTCATTTATGATGAAAAGACATGAGAAGGATTAAAGATGACAAGTCATTTGAAGATGAAGGACCTATCTTGACAATATTCAAAAGTTGAGGAACTTAAATGAAAACTTTGGGAAAGTCAAGATTAAAGTCAAAATTGGTCAAACTTCAAGTCAACCAAGTCAAGGGAGTTAAATAGTCAAAAATGCAAGTCAAAGGACCAAATTTGCCATTAGAATGAAGAAAGGAGCTCATTTTGATAATCTGCTAAAGACAAGGGGCTGAAAGTGTCAAATATGCATCAAGTTTGGTATTGATCCGTGTCACATTTCTCTTAGCCAATGAAATTGCAAGAAAAATTGAGTATGGATTGTCAGCTAGAACGCCAGCTCACCTTCATTTAATAAGCCAGGATCTCCAAATAGTACCTCCACTTATTATTCTCCACCAATCAGAGTCCGACATACAATAGTGCTTTTTATCCAAATAAGATAATGATCCGTGTGCTACACGAGGAGTCAACAGAATCATGACACGTGTCATCTCCAATAACGAACTAGCTCAGGAACGATTTTGATCTACAAGGCAATTCACAAAGAACTTTCTACATGAAACTTGCTCAAAATGAAGAGACGAATCCAACTATAAAGCTCAATTAGACTGAAAGTGGATGAATAAGAAAACCCCTTTGGTGTTCTTGGAGTGAAATTTGCAATCCACCAGATTGTGACACCTGGCACATCCTCATTGGCTGAGACACGTCAGACTACCCCAACTCATCATCATCAACTCCTATAAATAGCAGCTATAGTTTCATTTCTCAGTGTGTAGTTAAGTGTGTAAAAAACGCACACTTTAGTTTCCTCTCTCAAATCTGTTCTTTCCTTTAGTTAGTTAACAACTCTTAAGTGTTTGACATACACTTAAGAGTTGGTTAGAATGTTAGTTAAGCAGTTGTAACCACTTTTACTTCATAAATCAATAAAATCACAAAATTATCCATTTCCTATTCTCATCTTCATTTCACTTACTCATACCAGCAATTCTGTTACTGTTTGTGATTTCATTGATCATAACTGATCAATGAAGTGAGTTTGATACGATTTGGAAGCTTGTTATGATCATTTCAACCTTAGCAGTTCAATCCAATACTTGAGTAGCAGTTTGTAGCAGAACTTCTTGATTTGGTTCAGAAAGAGCTTATGGAGGTGATGAATTGGGTTAATGGTGGTTAATTGGAGTTGTTCTTGTAGATTTTAGTTGGCTCAGCGCCATACTACTCCATCAATGGAGGCTTCTAGCTAAAAGGTTTCAAAATTCGCATTTTTGGTTCCACTGAATTGTATTGCATGCTAAATTCATAGTGTAAACATTGTTTGCTAAAATGATGATGTGATTAGATCTGTTTTTGTGTAATTGTGATAGTTTGATAACATTTGAGTACTTTTGTAGCTTGAATTTGCATTTACTTGATTCTAGTTCTATTTTTTATCAGTTAAAAGTTCTTTGAGTGCATTCTATAGTTTAGCTTGTGAACAAGTCTCAATTTATGCCAAATACTCTTTATTTTACTCACTGAACAAGTCTTGATAGGAGTCATAGCTTAATTCACTCTCTTACTGAAATTTGCTTTGTAAAAGTTCTTCACAGCTTTGAAAACTGATATTTGGATCTGTCTAGTTCTTGTGATTCAAGTTTGTTAATCCAGTTGAAATTAGCTTGATTACATTTGGTAACATAGTGATAAGTATAACTCAATTGATCAGATTTTTGCTCAAAATATTCATCAAAAAGGCGAATGGTATAAAAAAGGTTTGGGTCAAGGTCTGTGAACACTTTCATTCAGAAAACTTGCTTAATTCAAATCATCACCATGAATTCATTCCTTAATCATTTTGTTTGAAACCAGTTCTCATTTGTAGTTTAACATCCATAGTTTAAGTTTATTAAAGGAAATTATACAGTTCTCAGTTTTAAGATAGGAATCAGCTTTTTGATAAGCTCTTGATCAAATGCAAGTTTCTGTAAAGAGAGACTAACTAATTTCTTAAATCTCCAATTCTACTTCATAAATCTGCCCATTTTTATTCACAAACCTTAATAGAAACATGTCCTGAGTAGATTTGGCCATTTTCAGCTTTTTCATATTTTTGGTCAAAGTTGGTCAAATAAGCTCTTTTCAGCTTAATTTCATTTTCCAGCTTATTCAATGAATCATTTTCAAAAAGGAAGGACATTCCATACTTCTATTGAGCTGTTTAACAACATTGTTCATTAAAATCAAGATGTGGATGTCTGGATTTTTAGTTTGCTTATTGTTGGCTTATTTGAATAAGCTAGATTAAGTTTTACTGGCTTTTAAGCTGTTTCCTTCTGCATACCTAGCTACTTTTCCATTTTAAGTCATTTGAAACAAACTAGAGTTTAATTGGTTTAGAAATAAGCTCTTACGAGCTTATTAGTAGTTGTGTACCCGTTTTTGTTATAGTCTCCCCATTAATTGCATTCTGGTCCTTCCAATTGTTAATGGTTTTTATTACTGGCTAAACTTCCTTGTTATTAGGTTTTGCAAAATTACAGTCCTTTAAATTTCAGATTTTGTCAATTTCAGTTAGGCAGTTTATGAAGTTTGTTAAAGTTATTTACAAGTTTGTTGGAATTTACATTTTAGGTCCTTTTACTTTCTGAACTTTACATTTCAAGCCTTGTACTTACAATTACGTTACATTTCAAGCACTTTACTTCCATGTTTTTACAATTTGAACTTTTGTAAATATTATTTGGTATTTTCTAAGTGTTTTACGGATACAGAGTTTAATATTTTTCACCCTTTTTACGTGTTGATTGAAATAGACATAGAATATCCAAATACATATCAACCAAGAACAATTATAAACTTGAGATTTTTAGGACTTTCAATTTGTCAAGAATCGAGAGAAAACGAACTTCAATATACTGAATTTCAAATGGCGCCGCTGTCGGTTCTTTGACTTTACGAGAGACTATTGATTGACGGTTTACATTGGCTTTTGGGATCCGTTCACCCAATGAACGTTATTTTTACGTATCATAAATTAAAAACATAAAAAAAATCAAAACTATAAAAACATAAAAACTAAAAAAATAACAAAAATAATTCTTTTCCTAAAGAATTGACCAAAAAAATAAAAAAATTCAAAAAGCAATCTTTTTCCTAAGAGATTGCAACCAAAAATATATATTATTGGATTTCCTCGGTTTTTACGTACATATAATATTTTCATTAAAAACCCAATAAATACAAAAATATTTTCTCTATATTATTATTTGTAGATACGTATACGTATACGAACAACCAATACGCATATCTCCATAAGTATTGCTTTTGCAATACACCGTGTTAGGGAGCGTTCCGGTCCTTGACACGTGTATCGATCAAATTTAATTAAACAAGAATAGATAAATACTTCCAATAGGCAAGAATTCGAAGAATACAAACTACAAAGTGAATAGAAAGGTGATGTGCTATAAAATGTCATCTAGGGTTAATAGGTACTTAAGTGCTTCACGCCACCTAACCCCCCGTTCACTAGTGCGTATTCTAAGAAGGAAGGCTTGATTGGGGGTCTTGCACCCAAGTAGTAATTACATATATTATACTTTCTTGTGGATATTTCATATTGAATCTCGAAGAGGATAATACCTTCTTCTTCAAAGTAGAACGAGAGCTTCTCTCTTACTCCTTGATTTGAGTTGCATGCTCACTCGCGGGCGTGCACAAATACCATTTGGTGTACAACCCCTTCCTCCCAAAAGGAAGAAAAAGAGAAAGAGTAAAACCACCACCAACCATCAAGCCGATCCCGAGAATCGTGCTTTGATCCACACACAACAAGAAGCCATGGCCGGCGTTGACACTCGACCTTTGATGGAGCACTTGCAATCCAATGTGCAAGGATATGCCGATGCTATTAAGATACCCGATATTCCCGCAAACACCTTTGAGCTAAAGACATCTATGATTAACTTGGTTTCAAACACACCATTTTTTGGGAATAAAAATGATAATCCACATGATAACCTTAAGAAGTTTCTTGATCTATGCAACACCATTAAGTACAATGGAGTTCCCCATGATGCCATTAAGTTGATATTGATACAATTTTCACTAGAGGGCAATGCCAAGTATTGGTTAGATACACAACCACCCGAGAGCATTACTACTTGGGATGGTTTCACTAAGAAGTTTTTGAACAAGTTCTTTCCTCTATCTAAGACCACAACTTTGAGGAAATTAATTATTGGCTTTCAACAAAAACCTAGTCAAACCTTTAGTGATGCTTGGGAGGAGTTATTGAGAAAATACCCAAATCATGGATTCGATGAAGTTCACCAAATCAATACTTTCTTTAATGGTATAAGACCTCATCACCAAGATTCACTCAATGCTTCAACGGGTGGAAATATTCTTTCTAAATCCATTCAAGACGCTTGGGATATTATTGAGACCAAATCAACGGTGCAAACCAACACACAATTTGATGAGAAAGTCCATGTGGTGCAAGAGAGTGTTACACCTCAAATGGAAAAGATGATCTCTCAAAACCTTGATACTATGACCAACACACTCATGAAATTTTGTGAACTCTCTTTGAACAAGAATTCCACCAATGATGTGAATGCTATTGCTCTTTCATGTGAGACTTGTGGAGGTCCACATTCTTTCCAACAATATGATAAGATGCAAGGTTATCAAAGTGAATGTTATGCCTACCAAGAAGAACATAAAGAACATTTCAAACCCAACATCAATCAAAACAACCTTTCTTACAAGTCTCAAAACTACCTTGATCCACCCGGATTCCCACCCCATCCACCCACCATTACTCAACCCAATCCCCCTCAATTGTTATAAAGGAACCAAGGGACAAGGTCACAATACCAAGGGAACAACTATAAAGCACCCAACAAATTTCAAAATCAAGCAAATAAATTTCATCCACCCAATCAAGGATTTAACCCACCACCCCCACCCTTCCCAAATCAAGGATACCCTCAAGTTCAAAATCAAGGATATGTGCCTTATGATAATCATGAGTATGTTGAGAGGAGAATTCGTGAAAGTGAAAAAAGAATGCATGAGCAAATTAAACTTACAATGGAGGAGCAAACTAAGAGGCTTATGATGGAATTTAATCAAAGACCACAAGGGGCTTTACCTTCTAACACATAAACAAACCCGAGGGCCAATGTCAATGCTATCACAACAAGAAGTGGAAAAACGACTAATGATCCTTCACCTCCTACGCCTTCTATTGTTAAGCCTACTATGATTCCATCTTGTGATAAGCCTTCTACATCTTCTTCACCACCTCCAAGATCTACTACCTCACCACCAACACCTTCTCAACCTATACCCACTTCTCCTTTACCTTCCACAACTACCAATGAAGAAGCTAACAAAGAGAAATCTTCCACTACAACACCTACTCCACCCACACCTAAACCAAACCTTCCTTACCCTTCAAGATTGAGAAAGGAGAAATTGAAAAACAAGGATGATATACAAGTCTCACACTTTTTGAGGATGTTCAAGCAACTTAACATAAACATCTCCTTTGCGGAAGCTCTTGCTTATATACCAAAATTTGCTAAGATGTTCAAAGATCTCCTCTCCAACAAGGAAAAATTGGTGGATTTGCTTAACACATCCCTTAATGAGAATTGCTCCGCCGTGTTGCTCAAAACTTTACCTACAAAACTTGGAGATCCGGGGCGCTTTTTGATCCCTTGTAATTTCCCGGGGTGGAAAATTGCATGGCATTGGCAGATCTAGGGGCAAGCAAAAATCTCATGCCTTTATCGGTTTGGCAAAAACTCTCTCTTCCCGAGCTCACTCCAACTAGGATGACCCTTGAGTTAGCCAATCGTACCATAGCTTACCCGATAGGTATTGCAGAGGATGTGTTTGTAGGTGTGGATAAGTTTACTTTTCCGTCCGACTTTATAGTGGTTGATTATGACATAGACCCGAGAGTTCCTCTAATTATTGGTAGACCATTTTTGAGGATGGGTCGTACTCTCATAGACGTGGCGGAAGGAGAACTAATTATGAAAGTTGAGGATGAGAAAGTGGTGTTTAAGCTAGGAAAAGTGACTAAGAAGTCTCAAGCTTGTGAAACCATTAACATAGTTGATGTACTTGATGAGGTGTGTGATGAGTATTTCCATGATGCTTGTAAGAGTAATAGTGAAGTCATGCCTCATGTAGAGACCGTTGCCTCAATTGCTCCCTCCTTAACACCTTTTGGAGAGAGTGATTTCCTCTTAGAGGAATTTGAGTCCAACTTCCTTGGTAATGATGATTCTCTCATTAATTGGGAAGAAGACATTCTCACTATCCAAAAGTTGCTCAATGAGGATCCCATTACTTCACCTATCCCAAAAGAAGTTACTAATGATGATCCATCCATAGTGAAACCTTCCATAGAGAGTCCACCTACCCTTGAACTTAAGGACCTTCCCTCCCACCTAGAGTATGCTTTCTTAGAGGGGAAAGACCAATTACCCATGATCTTTGCTAAAGATTTGAAAGAGGACGAGAAAGAAAAACTCATAGAAGTCCTTAAGAAACATAAGCAAGCCATAACATGGAAAATATCCAACATATGGGGAATTGATCCAAATTTTTGTACACACAAAATCCTTATATAGGATGATTACAAACCCGCTATTCAAAGCCAAAGAAGGTTAACCCTAAAATCTATGAGGTCATTAAGAAGGAAATTATCAAACTCCTTGATGCGGGCATGATTTATCCCATTTCCGACTCTCCATGGGTTAGCCCGGTACATTGTGTTCCTAAGAAGGGTGGAATCACCGTAGTGCCCAATGAGAACAATGATCTTATTCTTACTAGACTTGTTACGGGTTGGAGAGTTTGTATTGATTATTGGAAGCTCAATGATGCTACTAGGAAAGATCATTTCCCATTGCCTTTTATGGACCAAATGCTTGAACGCTTAGCGGGAAATGAGTATTATTTCTTTCTAGATGGATTCTCGGGTTATTTTCAAATACCCATTGACCCTAAGGATCAAGAAAAGACCACATTCACTTGTCCCTACGGTACATTTGCTTACAAGAGAATGCCTTTTGGCTTGTGTAATGCATCAAGGACATTTCAAAGGTGTATGATGGCAATTTTCCATGACATGATTGAGCAAACTATGGAAGTTTTCATGGATGATTTCTTGGTTTTTAGAGATTCTTTCACTTCTTGTCTCTCCCATTTAGAACGTATGCTAAAGAGGTGTAAAGAAACACGTCTTGTTCTTAATTGGGAGAAGTGTCATTTCATGGTTAAAGAGGGGATAGTCTTAGGACATAAGATATCCAACAAAGGTTTAGAAGTGGATCGTGCTAAGATAGATGTGATTGCTAAGCTTCCCCCACCTACCACGGTGAAAGGAGTTAGGAGTTTTCTGGGTCATGCGGGGTTCTATAGACGTTTCATACAAGATTTCTCTAAGATAGCAAGACCGATGACCCATCTCTTGGAAAAAGAGGCTCCTTCATTTTCAATCAAGAGTGTTTGGACTCTTTTGAGATACTTGAGGAAAAGTTGACTAAGGCTCCCGTTTTGGTTTCTCCAAATTGGGAATTACCTTTTGAGCTTATGTGTGACGCTAGTGATTATGCCGTGGGGGCCGTGTTAGGACAAAGAATGAATAAGAATTTTCAACCTATACACTATGCTAGTAAAACCATGACGGGTGCACAACTTCATTATACCACCACGGAAAAAGAGTTGCTTGCTATAGTCTATGCTTTTGAGAAATTTAGACCCTATCTTGTACTATCCAAAACCATAGTGTATACGGATCATTCCGCTCTCAAGTACCTCATGACAAAGCAAGATGCTAAGCCTAGACTTTTAAGATGGGTTTTATTGATACAAGAGTTTAAGATAGAGATTCGTGATAAGAAAGGAGCCAAGAATTTAGCGGCGGATCATTTAAGTAGACTTGAGCATCCTTTTCAAGGAGATTTGCCTCATAAGGAAATCAATGAATCCTTTACATTAGAGGAGCTCATGTCTATCTCTTCTCAAGAGGATGCCACCCCTTGGTTTGCGGATATTGCAAACTATCTAGTGGGGGATGTGCTAATAGAGGGTCTCACTTCACAACAAAAGAAGAAATTTCTTAAGGAAGTGAAATATTACTTTTGGGATGACCCTTACCTCTTTAGGCAATGTGCGGACCAAATCATTAGACGGTGTGTAGATGGGCCCGAGGCATTTAAGATCTTAGAGGCTTGTCATAAGGGACCTACGGGTGGACATTTTGGGCCCAACTATACCGCCAAGAAAGTATTTTATTCGGGTTACTATTGGCCTTCTATTTACAAAGATGCTCAAGAGATGGTGAAATTTTGTGATGTATGTCAAAGACAAGGAAAAATTACTCAACGAGATGAGATGCCACAAAACTTCATACAAGAATGTGAGATTTTTGATGTGTGGGGAATTGATTTCATGGGACCTTTTCCGTCTTCTAAGGGAAATAAGTACATACTCGTAGCGGTGGATTATGTGTCAAAGTGGGTTGAGGCCAAAGCCTTACCTACTAATGATGCTCGAGTTATAGTAAAGTTTTTGAAGCAATTATTTGCTAGATTTGGTGTACCTCGGGCCATCATAAGTGATTGTGGTACTCACTTTTGTAATGATAAATTCACAAGAGTTATGAAGAAGTATGGTGTTAATCATAGACTTTCTACCGCGTATCACCCTCAAACCAATGGTCAAACCGAGGTCACAAATCGTGGTTTAAAGAGAATTTTGGAAAGAACGGTGGGAGAGCATCGAGCTTCTTGGTCGGATAAGCTTGATGATGCTTTGTGGGCTTTTATGACGGCTTTTAAGACACCAATTGGTTGTACTCCATATAGGCTTGTCTATGGAAAAGCATGCCACCTTCCATTCGAGTTAGAGCATAAGGCTTCTTGGGCTCTCAAGTGGGATAACTTTGATTTAAACCAAGCCAGATCACATAGAAAGGACCAACTCAATGAAATGGATGAATTGAGAGCTAATGCTTATGAGAACTCATTGCTTTATAAGGAAAAGACTAAGCAATTGCATGATGCTAAGATCAAGAACCGTGAGTTCAAAGTTAGAGAGTCGGTTCTCCTCTTTAACTCAAGGTTGAAACTATTTGCGGGCAAGCTTAAGTCAAGATGGTCCGGTCCATCACTATTGCTCAAGTATTTCCTTATGGAACTATTGAGTTGTCACAACCCGATGGTCCAAATTTCAAAGTGAATGGTCACCGTGTTAAGCACTATTTTGGGGAGGACATTTCCGTGGAAATGGTCCAAGAGATCCCCATTTTCCCCATAAATTAATTCATTGTGGGAAGAGTCGAGCTAGAGACTCCTTAAATAAAGCTTGAATAACTATGTTTAGTGGTTTTAGACTTAGAGTGTTGTAGGTTAGAAATAAGGATGGAGAGTTGATGAGAAGTGTAGGGGAGACCTTCCTTTTGTCTTCATGTTGTTTGTAGGGTTGCTCACTCATCACATGCTTTGGAGCTTATGGAGGAGGCCCTTGTATCTGGTTCACTTTGTTACTGTTGTGATTCTTCATAGACACATTGTGCTTAAAAATGAATTTACTTTAGTTGATCTTTCCTTAGCTTTGGTTAAGCAAAGTCTATTCATTTTCATAAGTGTAGGGGAAATTTATACTTCCATGCTCTTAAACATTGAGGACAATGTTTAGCTTAAGTGTAGGGGGTCTTCTATCGAAGTGACCTTACCTAGACTTTGTCATTGACCTTCATGATAATTTAGAAATTAATTTTTCAAACATTTTTCAAATTTTTGATCTACTTTGGCCACCAAAAATATGCATTCATAATTTTTGCATCAATCATTTTTCATTTGCATAACACATTTGCATTGTATATATTTCTTCTTTTGTTCTTTATGAAAAATTGAAAAAGAAAAAAAATATAATAAGGACATGGTTTAACAAATTTAGACTTCTTTGACATATTAGGCCCGTCATGGATACTTTGACTCAACCTGAGTTTGCTTATCCAAGCATTCTCTAGCTAGTATCCTTAACCATGTAGTCCTTCATTGGTCTATTAGGCTAAGCATCCACCACTCTCATTATTTGAGATTTTAAATTTGTGGAGAATGGGAGATGATAGAGTTGAAGCAAGTATAAAAGGGCTAGATAAACTTCATGATAATTACTTGTGGCTAAACCCTTCTTCTTCTTTACCTCTAATTTCTTCGCATGTATATATTTTACTCCGTAATAAATCATCAAGAACGGTTTTAATTGGTTTGTAGTCTCTTATGTATTTTTGACTAATCATTCATGGTTGGTATAAGTACGTCTTAAGATTCTAAGTTAGAACGTTTTATGTGTATTAGACTTATGTTAATACTTAGTAGGTGTTTTTTCTTTTATTCTTTTCGACTTTCTTTGTGAGGAATAAAGAAAAATAAGAGCGGCTTACAAAAAAATGAGTGGCTAAAAAAAAGAGAAAAAGAAAAAGAAAAAAAAGAAAAAAAAGAAAAAAATAATTATACAAGACTCCCAATAGGGGCAGTTAAGTTTTAATTATAGTAACTATTAGATTCCAATATTACCTGGACGGGTTGTGGGGATTTAATAGTTGCTCCAATCCAATATTACCTTGACGGGTTGCGGGATTGAAGATCCAAAGTCTCAAAAAGGCGGCGGATTTGCGTGAGTTTTATTTTTCTTTCCTTAGCGAGTGTGTAGCTACTTATTAATGCATGACATGATGATTTTACACATAAGGCGAATGACTTATTACTCTTGAAACGGACTTATATTAATTGTGAGCGGTTTTTCAAGTAATGTATGAGAGGATTACTGAGGATTAAAACCGTGCTTCCTTATTTTTGGATTTTACATTTCCTATACTTTACACTTTAAATAATGACAAATTTGCTCTCAAGCAATTTGCTCAAATAATAACCGGTTCCACATTTAATTGTCATGAATAAGTTGATTCACTTTTTACTTGTGAATACAATGATCCTATTTTTAAGCTTGGTATGGAGAAAGTGAAACTTGAGGGTGATAAGTGTCCATGGTACCAAAGCCCTAATTTAAGTCATAGATTTCTTTATGAGTTTTTCCATCAAAACCATTTATGAAAAAGCAAAAATATATAAATAGAATTGCTTTCTTTGCATTCCATTGTACAAAATCAAAATCATGCATCATATAGTGTAGAGTAGTGTAAAAACATTCCATATTGGCCAAGGTGGATTAATTATGAGGAAAATGTAAATATATGCTTTAAAATATAGCATTGCATGAGGTCATGGCAATGTTCAAGTGTAGGGGATTTGATATGAGCAAAATCTCATATCAATTAATCAACAAATCACCCTAAAACACATAGAAAATACATAACTTGTGTGCTATAAAGCAGTATTATGTGGTATGTTTTGTGTTTGTGCTTAAATAGGTAACAAGGATACAATTTCAAGCAAACAAGAGGAAATCTAGCTCATTTATGATGAAAAAACAAGAGAAGGATTAAAGATGACAAGTCATTCGAAGATGAAGGACCTATCTTGACAATATTCAAAAGTTGAGGGACTTAAATGCAAACTTTCGGAAAAGTCAAGCTTAAAGTCAAAATTGGTCAAACTTCAAGTCAACCAAGTCAAGGGAGTCAAATAGTAAAAAATGCAAGTCAAAGGACCAAATTTTCCATTGGAATAAAGAAAGGAGCTCATTTTGATAATCTGCTAAAGACAAGGGGCTGAAAGTGTCAAATATGCATCAAGTTTGGTATTGATCCGTGTCACATTACTTAGCCAATGAAATTGCAAGAAAAATTGAGTATGGATTGCCAGCTAGAACGCCAGCTCACCCTTCATTTAATAAGCCAAGATCTCCAAATAGTACCTCCACTTATTATTCTCCACCAATCAGAGTCCGACATGCAATAATGCCTTTTATCCAAATAAGATAATGATCCGTATGCTACACCATGAGCCACAGAATCATGACACGTTTCATCTCCAACAACGAACTAGCCCAGGAACGATTTTGATCTACAAGGGAATTCACAAAGAACTTTCTACATGAAACTTGCTCAAAATGAAGAGACGAATCCAACTATAAAGCTCAATTAGACTGAAAGTGGATGAATAAGAAAACCCATTTGGTGTTCTTGGAGTGAAATCTGCAATCCACCAGATTGTGACACCTGGCACATCCTCATTGGCTGAGACACGTCAGACTACCCCAACTCATCATCATCAACTCCTATAAATAACAGCTATAGTTTCATTTCTCAGTGTGTAGTTAAGTGTGTAAAAAACTCACACATTAGTTTCCTCTCTCAAATCTGTTCTTTCCTTTAGTTAGTTAACAACTCTTAAGTGTTTGACATACACTTAAGAGTTGGTTAGAATGTTAGTTAAGCAGTTGTAACCACTTTTCCTTCATAAATCAATAAAATCACAAAAATATCCATTTCCTATTCTCATCTTCATTTCACTTACTCATACCTGCAATTCTGTTACTGTCTGTGATTTCATTGATCATAACTGATCAATGAAGTAAGTTTGATACGATTTGGAAGCTTGTTATGATCATTTCAACCTTAGCAGTTCAATCCAGTACCTGAGTAGCAGTATGTAGCAGAACTTGTTGATTTGGTTCAAAAAAAGCTTATGGAGGTGATGAATTGGGTTAATGGTGGTTAATTGGAGTTGTTCTTGTAGATTTTAGTTGGCTCAGCGCCATACTACTCCATCAATGGAGGCTTCTAGCTAAAAGGTTTCAAAATTCTCATTTTTGGTTCCACTAAATTTTATTGCATGCTAAATTCATAGTGTATACATTGTTTGCTGAAATGATGATGTGATTAGATATGTTTTTGTGTAATTGTGATAGTTTGTTAACATTTGAGTACTTTTGTAGCTTGAATTTGCATTTACTTGATTCTAGTTCTGTTTTTCATCAGTTAAAAGTTCTTTGAGTGCATTCTATGGTTTAGCTTGTGAACAAGTCTCAATTTATGCCAAATATTCTTCATTTTACTCACTGAACAAGTATTGATAGGAGTCATAGCTTAATTCACTCTCTTACTGAAATTTGCTTTGTAAAAGTTCTTCACAGCTTTGAAAACTGGTGTTTGGATCTGTCTAGTTCTTGTGATTCAAGTTTGTTAATCCATTTGAAATTAGCGTGATTACATTTGGTAACATAGTGATAACTCAATTGTTCAGATTTTTGGTCAAAATATTGGTAAAAAAGGCAAATGGTATAAAAAAGGTTTGGGTCAAGGTCTGTGAACACTTTCATTCAGAAAACTTGCTTAATTCAAATCATTTCCATGATTCATTTCTTAATCATTTTGTTTGAAACCAATTCTAATTTGTAGTTTAACATCTATAGTTTAAGTATATTAATGGAAATTATACAGTTCTCAGTTTTAAGCTAGGAATCAGCTTTTTGATAAGCTCTTGATCAAATGTAAGTTTCTGTAAAGAGAGACTAACTGATTTCTTAAATCTCCAATTCTACTTCATAAATCTGCTCATTTTTCTTCACAAACCTTAATAGAAACATGTCCTGAGTAGATTTGGCCATTTTCAGCTTTTTCATATTTTTGGTCAAAGTTGGTCAAATAAGCTCTTTTCAGCTTAATTTCATTTTCCAGCTTATTCAGTGAATCATTTTCAAAAAGGAAGGACATTCCATACTCCTATTGAGCTGTTTAACAACATTGTTCATTAAAATCAAGATGTGGATGTCTGGATTTTTAGTTTGCTTATTCTTGGCTTATTTGAATAAGTTAGATTGAGTTTTACTGGCTTTTAAGCTGTTTCCTTCTGTATATCTAGCTACTTTTTTATTTTAAGTCATTTGAAACAAACTAGAGATTAATTGGTTTAGAAATAAGCTCATACGAGCTTATTAGTAGTTGTGTACCCGTTTTTGTTATAGTCTCCCCATTAATTGCATTTTGGTCCTTCCAATTGTTAATGGTTTTTATTACTGGCTAAACTTCCTTGTTATTAGGTTTTGCAAAATTACAGCTCTTTAAGTTTCAGATTTTGTCAATTTCAGTTAGGCAGTTTGTGAAGTTTGTTAAAGTTAGTTACAAGTTTGTTGAAATTTACATTTTAGGTCCTTTTACTTTCTGAACTTTACATTTCAAGCCTCGTACTTTCAATTACTTTACATTTCAAGCACTTTACTTCCATGTTTTTACAATTTTAACTTTTGTAAATATTATTTGGTATTTGCTAAGTGTTTTACGGATACATAGTTTAATATTTTCACCCTTTTTACGTGTTGATTGAAATAGACATAGAATATCCAAATACCTATCAACCAAGAACAATTATAAACTTGAGATTTTTAGGACTTTCAATTTGTCAAGAATCGAGAGAAAACGAACTTCAATATACTCAATTTCAAATGGCGCCGCTGCCGGTTCTTTGACTTTACGAGAGACTATTGATTGACGGTTTTCATTGGCTTTTGGGATCCGTTCACCCCGTGAACGTTATTTTTACGTATCATAAATCAAAAACATAAAAAAAAATCAAAAATATAAAAATATAAAAACAAAAAAAATAACAAAAACAATTCTTTTCCTAAAGAATTGACCAAAAAAATAAAAAATTCAAAAAGCAATCTTTTTCCTAAGAGATTGCAACCAAAAATATATATTATTGGATTTCCTCGGTTTTTACGTACATATAGTATTTTCATTAAAAACCCAATAAATACAAAAATATTTTCTCTATATTATTATATGTAGATACGTATACGTATACGAACAACCAATACGCATATCTCCATAAGTATTGCTTTTGCAATACACCGTGTTAGGGAGCGTTCCGGTCCTTGACACGTGTATCGATCAAATTTAATTAAGCAAGAAT
Source organism: Glebionis coronaria (assembly GCA_025667525.1). Taxonomy (NCBI): domain Eukaryota; kingdom Viridiplantae; phylum Streptophyta; class Magnoliopsida; order Asterales; family Asteraceae; genus Glebionis; species Glebionis coronaria. Next base: position 483,918,144 of record CM046875.1, on the reverse strand, counting down.
AGATAAATACTTAAAATAGGCAAGAATTCGAAGAATACAAACTACAAAGTGAATAGAAAGGCGATGTGCTATAAAATGCCATCTAAGGGTTAATAGGTACTTAAGTGCTTCGCGTCAACTAACCCCCCGTTCACTAGTGCGTATTCTAAGAAGGAAGGATTGATTTGGGGTCTTGCACCCAAGTAGTAATTACATATATTATACTTTCTTGTGGATATTTCATATTGAATCTCGAAGAGGATAATCCCTTCTTCTTCAAAGTCGAACGAGAGCTTCTCTCTCACTCCTTGATTTGAGTTGCATGCTCACACGCGGGCGTGCACAAATACCATTTGGTGTACAACCCCTTCCTCCTAAAAGGAAGAAAAAGAGAAAGAGTAAAACCACTACCGTCCATCAAGCCGATCCCGAGAATCGTGCTTTGATCCACACACAACAAGAAGCCATGGTCGGCGTTGACACTCGACCTTTGATGGAGCACTTGCAATCCAATGTGCAAGGATATGCTGATGCTATTAAGATACCCGATATTCTCGCAAACACCTTTGAGCTAAAGACATCTATGATTAACTTGGTTTCAAACACACCATTTTATGGGAATAAAAATGATAATCCACATGATAACCTTAAGAAGTATCTTGCTCTATGCAACACCATTAAGTACAATGAAGTTTCCCATTATGCCATTAAGTTGATATTGATACAATTTTCACTAGAGGGCAATGCCAAGTATTGGTTAGATACACAACCACCCGAGAGCATTACTACTTGGGATGGTTTCACTAAGAAGTTTTTGAACAAGTTCTTTCCTCCATCTAAGACCACGACTTTGAGGAAATTAATTATTGGCTTTCAACAAAAACCTAGTCAAACCTTTAGTGATGCTTGGGAGGATTTCAAGGACTTATTGAGAAAATGCCCAAATCATGGATTCGATGAAGTTCACCAAATCAATACTTTCTATAATAGATTAAGACCTCATCACCAAGATTCACCCAATGCTTCCGCAGGTGGAAATATTCTTTCTAAATCCATTCAAGACGCTTGGGATATTATTGAGACCAAATCAACGGTGCAAACCAACACACAATTTGATGAGAAATTCCATGTGGTGCAAGAGAGTGGTACACCTAAAATGGAAAAGATGATCTATCAAAAGCTTGATACTATGACCAACACACTCATGAAATTTTGTGAACTCTCTTTGAACAAGAATTCCACCAATGATGTGAATGCTATTGCTCTGTCATGTGAGACTTGTGGAGGTCCACATTCTTTCCAACAATGTTATAAGGTGCAAGGTTATCAAAGTGAATGTTATGCCTACCAAGAAGAACATAAAGAACATTTCAAACCCAAAATCAATCAAAACAACCTTTCTTACAAGTCTCAAAACTACCTTGTTCCACTCAGATTCCCACCCCATCCACCCACCATTACTCAACCCAATCCCCCTTAATTGTTACAAAGGAACCAAGGGACAAGGTCACAATACCAAGGGAACAACTATAAAGCACCCAACAACTTTCAAAATCAAGCAAATAACTTTTATCCACCCAATCAAGGATTTAACCCACCACCCCCACCCTTCCTAAATCAAGGATACCCTCAAGTTCAAAATCAAGGATATGTGCCTTATGATAATCATGAGTATGTTGAGAGGAGAATTCATGAAAGTGAAAAAAGAATGCATGAGCAAATTAAAGTTACAATGGAGGAGCAAACTAAGAGGCTTATGATGGCATTTAATCAAAGACCACAAGGGGCTTTACCTTCTAACACACAAACAAACCCGAGGGCCAATGTCAATGCTATCACAACAAGAAGTGGAAAAACGACTAATGATCCTTCACCTCCTACGCCTTCTATTGTTAAGCCTACTATGATTCCATCTTGTGATAAGCCTTCTACATCTTCTTCACCACCTCCAAGCTCTACTACCTCACCACCAACACCTTCTCAACCTATACCCACTTCTCCTTTACCTTCCACAACTACCAATGAAGAAGCTAACAAAGAGAAATCTTCCACTACAACACCTACTCCACCCACACCTAAACCAAACATTCCTTACCCTTCAAGATTGAGAAAGGAGAAATTGAAAAACAAGGATGATATACAAGTCTCACACTTTTTGAGGATGTTCAAGCAACTTAACATAAACATCTCCTTTGCGGAAGCTCTTGCTCATATACCAAAATTTGCTAAGATGTTCAAAGATCTCCTCTCCAACAAGGAAAAATTGGTGGATTTGCTTAACACATCCCTTAATGAGAATTGCTCCGCCGTGTTGCTCAAAACTTTACCTACAAAACTTAGAGATCCGGGGCGCTTTTTGATCCCTTGTAATTTTCCCGGGGTGGAAAATTGCATGGCATTGGCGGATCTAGGGGCAAGCATAAATCTCATGCCTTTATCGGTTTGGCAAAAACTTGTTGGGTCAAAAAAGTTGATGTGGCAGAAACTCAAAAATGAAGAAAACGTGAAATATTTGTCTAGGCGTTGACAAGAGCATTCCAAGCGTTGACAAGAGTTATTTAGGCGTTGATGGAATCAAGCATTGTCAAGAGCAATCCAAGCATTGTCACATGCAATTCAAGCATTGACAAAACGTAGACAAAAGAAGCTAATGGAAGCTTCTATTTAGATAAACATGCAAAAGATATTCTGCATAAGTTTATTTAAATAGAAGATTTACTTGTTTATTCATTCTTATCTCTTGTAAACCCTAATCCTTACACTATAAAAGGAACCAAGGGTTATAGGTTTTAATTATCTCATTCATTCACAATGTAAACCTAAAGTGTGTATCGCACTAGACGTGGGATTCAATGTATACACGTCTAGTGGATGTTTGTTATTAATATAATGAACATCCCAATTGTTTTAATTCGTGTCTTTGTGCCTAAACACCTTGTCATGATCATTGTTCTTTTCCGCTATGTTATCATATGAACGATGATCATCCTAGATATAATGGTTCATAACCATTGAGTCGAACGATTAATGGGATCATCAATTGGTATCAGAGCCTAAGGCTCTTGATATCTAGGTCCGACGAGGTGTTCGTGTATGGTGAAGAAGAAAAATTCGTATTGAATTTTTCTGGACGTTTTTGTGTGTGCAGCAGTATTCAGAAGGTCATAACTTTTGATCTAACCGTTGGATCGTCACGAAATTTTAGATGTGTGTTCTACATACATAGATCTAAACATCCACCAGAGGGATTGTCGAGTTTTATCCCCAGGCAAAAGTTATTAAGCGTCGAAGTCGGCTGATGGAAGATTTTCAGTTTTCTGCTTTCACATGAAATCATGAACTAGGGTTTCTTCAAACCCTAGATCTACATAAAAAGCAGAATTTTGTGAAGATTGATGGCTGTTAATTCAAGATCTAAGGTTAATTTACAAACCCTAATTAGGGTTTCGGTGCATATATTACTAAACCCTAGATCGTTTCTCATCAGAAAAGATGGTTCAGCAAAAGCGATCACAGCAACTTATGCATTCACACGATTGATTTATTCACATGATGCAAAGGTTTCTATTGGTCCTTTTGATCTATGTTCACACGAGGCATTGATTTCTGATTGGTTGATTCATTACATTCACACGGCCACGGCTTAAACCCTAATTTGTTATAAGTTTGATCCTCTACATGCTAGTTCAACAAATTACCGTGAGTCCCTCATTCTGATTGGTGGAAATCGTTATGTTCACACGGACAAGAAAATGCTATATATGGTTTCTGTTCACACGAGGAGAATGTTTTGATTGGCTAATTAAGTTTGCGTTCACACGACTATTCCATGGTGCTAATCATCTACATGTTATTCACTGTATTCTCGTGAGCCTTCAAATCCTATTGGTTGAAGATCTTGTGTTCACACGGTTTGAAAAATCTTATTGGTTGGATTAGATCGTAAATTCGATTCGTGTGTTCACACGATCAAAGGAGTACAAGCATGACATGAGATCTATACTTGTGTTCACATGGCTATTTTTCAACGCTGATGGGACTTATTTTGACGTTGTCAAAATCTTGGAGCAACGTTGACAAAGTTCTGACGCTGAAAAGAATGAACGCTGACAGGATTTTAGGTTGGCGCTGACGTTTGTTATTTGGGCGCTGACATGAAGGATTTCGACGCTGACAAGGAATAAGTCAACACTGATAGGTTGACAGTGTTGTCCGATATATGTACTTCAACGCTGACACGTATTGTCCGATATTGGACAATACATCTGCCAAAGATATTGGACAGAAGAGATATTGGACAACACATGGAATAGCTGCTGTTTGAGAAAATTGTACGTTTTTAGCACACAAAAAGGAGGAAAATACACACAAAGGTACATGGAATCTCCGTTATAATTTAGAATATCATGATGATATTTATGGCTCGGATATTTTTAAATGGATTAATGATTTTTAAGTAAGTTAGCAATAATTCATGAAGACTTTGTTTAATATTCGAATATGTAATCGGGATAGCCTTGTGAAAGAGTTATTCGTCTTCTAACTTTTACATATGAGGATATTATTTCATTAAGACTTGTCATGAAGAGGTGTTAGCTTAAGGGGAAGAATTCTTATGGGAAGTTTGATGATTGAAGAAGATTTTCGCAAGTTTGTGTTCTATCATATCTTAAAGTGCCTAGACTTTAAAGGTAACTTGTTCGTGCTTACATAGTTGGTGACGAAGACTTGTCATAACACTTGAAGGAGTTACATTATCGTGCTCAGTGTCTCACAAAGGATGAGAATATTGACAAGGGATCGAGGTCTACTTATATCCTCCTCTATAAGTTCTTAGTCACATGGATAGTACAAGACATGGAACATAAGTTTGGGTTATTTTACTTCTACATCAAAGACTACTTTATTTATTTTTCTTCAGGATCATTACACAGAGCCTACATTTGGAGAATTTTCAAGATTGCATACATTGTTTACTTCCTCGTTGATGTGACAAAAAGGGGAAGAAAATACGTGCTACACTTGAGGGGAAGCAATCTGAAGATCATGTACAACTTACAAGAGATATACATAGAGTTTTGCCACTATCAACTAGGGGAAGATTGTTGGGTCAAAAAAGTTGATGTGGCAGAAACTCAAAAATGAAGAAAACGTGAAGTATTTGTCTAGGCGTTGACAAGAGCATTCCAAGCGTTGACAAGAGTTATTTAGGCGTTGATGGAATCAAGCATTGTCAAGAGCAATCCAAGCATTGTCACATGCAATTCAAGCATTGACAAAACGTAGACAAAAGAAGCTAATGGAAGCTTCTATTTAGATAAACATGCAAAAGATATTCTGCATAAGTTTATTTAAATAGAAGATTTACTTGTTTATTCATTCTTATCTCTTGTAAACCCTAATCCTTACACTATAAAAGGAACCAAGGGTTATAGGTTTTAATTATCTCATTCATTCACAATGTAAACCTAAAGTGTGTATCGCACTAGACGTGGGATTCAATGTATACACGTCTAGTGGATGTTTGTTATTAATATAATGAACATCCCAATTGTTTTAATTCGTGTCTTTGTGCCTAAACACCTTGTCATGATCATTGTTCTTTTCCGCTATGTTATCATATGAACGATGATCATCCTAGATATAATGGTTCATAACCATTGAGTCGAACGATTAATGGGATCATCAAAACTCTCTCTTCCCGAGCTCACTCCAACTAGGATGACCCTTGAGTTAGCCAATCGTACCATAGCTTACCCGGTAGGTATTGTGGAGGATGTGTTTGTAGGTGTGGATAAGTTTTACTTTTCCGTCCGACTTTTTAGTGGTTGATTATGACATGGACCCGAGAGTTCCTCTAATTGTTGGTAGACCATTTTTCAGGACGGGTCGTACTCTCATAGACGTGGCGGAGGGAGAACTAATTATGAGAGTTGAGGATGAGAAAGTGGTGTTTAAGCTAGGAAAAGTGACTAAGAAGTCTCAAGCTTGTGAAACCATTAACATAGTTGATGTAATTGATGAGGTGTGTGATGAGTATTTCCATGATGCTTGTAAGAGTAATAGTGAAGTCATGCCTCATGTAGAGACCGTTGCCTCAATTGCTCCCTCCTTAACACCTTTTGGAGAGAGTGATTTCTTCTTAGAGGAATTTGAGTCCAACTTCCTTGGTAATGATGATTCTCCCATTAATTGGGAAGAAGACATTCTCACTATCCAAAAGTTGCTCAATGAGGATCCTGATAGGTGTGTAAACACCCATCCTTTTACCACTTAATTACAATAATAACCAAGCAAAAACGTGTATTTTATGTCGTAAATACGAGGAATTATGCGTGGTTTGTGTTTTTGTTGTGATTTAGGACGAAAATGTGAAAAGGGGAGAAAACATGGGCATTCACGGGCTTTTATCGAAGAAAAAGACAAAAGACGAAGTCAAGAAATCAAGAGTGCAAAAAGAACGGAAGTCCAAGACCAATTCTGAAGATTTATCGAAGAAAAAGTCAAAAGACGGAAGTTTACTAAAAGCCGAAGAACTCAAGTCTAATTTATTGAAGAAATTACAAGACGAGTTTATTAATCCCGAGACAAAGTCAAAAGTCGAAGTATTAAAAAGATTAAGGACTAAAGGATAATTAAAGAAAGAAGAAAGAGGGGAGGAAGCTTCCACAAAGCACCTCCCTAATCCACTATAAATAGGATCCTTAGGCTTTCATTTTTCTTGTTGGCTAACAGTGACAATTAGTTCTTCCATTTTCATTTCCTTGCACTTTAATTACATGTCATTTACTTAATTGTCTTGCACCTTAAATTTATTTTAATTTCAAGTAACTGTTCTTAATTTTATTGCTTTAATCTTTATTTACTTTTGATCAAGTTTACTTTGATCATTCTCCTTCTTCTTTTCTCTTGTTTTTGGTTTGTTTTAAAATCGGATTAAGCAAGCTTTTGCTTAATTTCTTTGCTTATTTGATTAAAGGTTTTGTCTTTTCTTTTCTCTTTAAGTTTTCATACGAAATAAGCCATAAGTTTGACAATCTTATGTGCTTATTTGGTATTTGGCTTAATTGTTTTCAAAGTTTTCTTAAAATTTTTATCTTTGTAAAATCCATTTTATTAAGTTTCGTCTTTTAAATTTTGAAGGTTTTAACTTTTTAGCTTATTGTCTCGTTTTGTTTCCACTTCATTTAAGTTTTTGTATCAACTTATTAGAATTAGCTTATTGTACTTGTACTTATTGCGAATTTGTAATCCATCGGAAAGTAAGGGATTCTACACATTGCGACAGCTCCATTTAGCCACATTCCGATTGTGACAGAATTGGGACGAGGGTTTTGGATTCCGACGGCATTGCGATCTAGAGTATAACCCCCTCATTCCGATCTGGGATTGCGATCGCACATTGCGATCGCATATTCCGATGGCTCTTGAGGTATTTTGAGTCGAAGTGCTGCCCAAATTTGTATAGCAATATTCTGATCTGAGCCACATTCTGATGGGTGTATTCCGATGGAAGTGACATTCCGATAGGTTGCATCTCTCATTATTCCGATAGCCATATTCCGATAGAAACATTGCGATCTGGATTCCGATGGACTTGGTGACAGCTTTCCGATCTGGATTCCGATGGTTTTGGGTTTAGGATTATATTTTGCTTTGTTTTGTTTTTAAGTTACATTTTTAATACTTCGTCAAATTTAATTTTCGCCACGCTTTAATTTTAAGTCATTTAATTAACTTTACTTTTTAAAGTTTTAATATTGCACCCTTTACTTTTAATTAGTCTTAGATTTAATCAAACGCCATTTACTTTAAAGTTTTTGCACATTTTTATTTACTACAACGACACAATCTTTGTTCCCATCAAAAGACAGATGAGTCGCACTTAAACCAGTAATCAATTCGATTAGACCACCACAACGAACTTTAATTTTCATATTAGGTAAAAGCCTCGTATCAAATGGCGCCGCTGCCGGCTCTTTTCGTAAAGATTAACGGTTTTCTGTGAGAGACGCGTTGCTTTTTGGGATCCGTTCATTCGTGAGCGTTATTTTTCTTGCTTAAAAAAATTCAAAAAAAAAAATTTAAAAATTGTTAAAAATCCATAAAAATTAAAAAATTTTCAAAAATCCAAAAAGATTTTATTTTCTTTATAGTGTTTATATATATTCTCTTTGTGTTTGGTATTGTTTTCTTTTGCTTTCGCAGGTGTATGCGTACTAGATCTTCAACTTATCAAGAGCCCGAGACTCGTGAAGATTTAGGTATGGCAGGTGTGAACAACAATAATAATCCACCGCACCTCAACAATAACAACAACAATGTTCTTCCACAGCCCGATCTTCGGACAATGGAGGAGCTTTGTCAACCCACCATGTTTGGACGAGGAGGACCGATTGCGCCGATGCAAATCACGGTTCCGGAGTTTTCGTTGAAGCATCACATGATTCAGCAAGTGCAAACAAATCCATTTCGAGGATTGCCTGATGATGATGCCAACAAACACCTCGACAAATTCATTAATATTACTCAAAGCATGAAGTTGCCCGGTGCTACTATGGATATTCTTCGCCTTCAACTCTTCCCACATACTTTATCACACCACGCCGAGAAATGGTTTGATCGTCTCCCAAAGAATTCCATTCATACTTGGGATGACATGACTCAACGCTTTTTGTTGCGCTACTTTCCACCATCCATGGTCACGAGCCTTCGAAATAAAATCAGCGGTTTCATGCAAGAACCCAATGAATCTCTCTTTGATGCTTGGGAAAGATATAATGTTTTGATCGATCGATGTCCAAACCACAACATGCTCCCCGTGACCTTAATTGATACTTTCTACAACCGTTTGACTTTTCGTGATCGTGATACGATTAATGCAGCCGCCGGTGGCACATTTATGAAAAGAATACCCGAGGAGTGTAGAGAGCTTATTGAGAACATGACTACTCATCACAAAAATTGGGGTTCCTCCGCTTCTTCAAGGAACAACCCGAGAGTCAATGTTTATTCTACTTCAGCAAACCCCGATATGACCAAATTCACCCGCATGATGGCCGAAATGAACAAAAATATCTTGCTCATCGCTTCAAACCAACAACAACAAGTTAAAGCGGTAGCCAATCCTTGTGAGACATGCGGCGGTCCTCACTCATACACTGATTGTCCTTCTACCCAAGGAAATCCGGAAAACGTGTATGCGGCTTATGGTAATTATTCACCGGAAAATTACCAAGCCCGACCTCAAGGGGATCGAAATTTGCTAAGTTACCAGTCCAACAACTACCTTTCACCCGGTTTTTCTCCTCAAAAACCCAATAACAATTACAATAGAAGCAACCAAATCCCACCTCGAGCTTCTAATCCTTATCACCCACCCGCTCAACAAGCCTCACCCATCAATCAAGATGTTGAAGCCTTAATGAGAACCCAAGGAGAGCAAATTAAGAATCTGCAAATCCAAATCATCAATTTGAAAGAGGATATCACCAAGCAAGGGAATGATATTAGATCCGAGCTTCGAAATGATATACAATCCTCCTTCAGCAATCAAACGAATGATTTGAAGAATATGCTGGCTAGTTTCTTACCAACCACTCAACCCTCTACTTCGGGTTCTCTACCTTCAAACACCGTCACCAATCCGAGAGCGAATGTGAGTGCTATTACTACTCGTAGTAGAATTACTTTAGTAGGACCACCTATCCCACCCCAAGTTACTCCATCTACACCTCCTCCACCACCATTTATCCCTACTACTCCCACACCTAGTATTAGTACACCATTACCGTCTCCGCCTCGTCACGAAGAAGTACCCAAGACGAATCCTCCACCAACCCCACCTTCCACCTTTCAACCTTCAACATCTCAACCTTCACCTTCTACACCTCCACCACCCAAACCCAATATTCCTTATCCATCTCGCTTAGACAAGGCCAAAATGCACACCAAGGATGACATTCAAGTGTCAAACTATTTGAAGAAAGTTTCGGAAATGACCATCACTTTTAGCCTTGTTGAAGCTCTTGCACAAATGCCTAAATTTGTTAAGATGTTTAAGGAATTGCTTAGCAAGAAGGAGAAGATGGCCGAGTTTGTTAATACTCGATTGAATGAAAATTGTTCTGCCGTCCTTCTTAAAGAACTTCCGGAAAAACTAGGAGATCCCGGTCGTTTTGTGCTTCCTTGTACTTTTAACCAAACCGACAAATTTACTGCCTTAGCCGATCTCGGGACAAGTATTATTTTGATTCCTTTAAGTGTTTGGAAAAAGTTATCATTGCCCGACCTTACACCCACAAAGATGACTCTTGAGCTAGCCAATCGCACTCTCGCTTACCCCGTTGGTATTGCCGAAGATGTGTTCATTAAAGTTGGCACATTCACTTTTCCGGTCTAGTTCGTCGTTGTTGATTATGAAATGGACCCTCGTATTCCGTTAATACTTGGACGCCCATTTTTGAGAACCAGTAGAGCTTTAATTGATGTTGATAAATGTGAACTCATCTTAAGAGTCGGGGATGCTGCACAAGTTTTTGAAATGGGGAAGCTTACATGCAAATCCTATGGAAGAGAATCAGCGAATATGATTAATGTGCTTGATGATTTTGTCGTCTACAACAATCCTCTATTCGATTCTTGCAATGATAATCCACTGTTTCAAGATGATGTGAATGATTCTCTCTCCAATTTGGAACCTCCACCCATATATGATTCTCCACCGATCTATGATGCTTATGATGATGATTCTAGCTTCGATGGAGATGATTATGATGATTTTACTTCCGAGTATCCCGACATGCCCACTTATGATGATTTTGATGAGGCCGATACTCTTTCGAGTGAGTCTTCTCACGATGAAGATCCTCCGCCAACCATGCTTAATCCTACTTTGGATGATTACTCATTTGAGGAAGACTTTTCTACTTTTCTCAATACTTACTTCCCTCATGAGAGTGATGCACCTCCTTTGGACTTTGATGATTATGGTCTTGATCCTACTTCGGATTTGAAGAAAATTCTTTCAAAGGAGAAGCAACCGGACGACACCAACATCCGCAGCACGTATGTTTTGACACCTCTTTGTCCACCTTCTGAGGACGAGGTTGTGCATTTTCTTAGTGGATCTTCTTCAAATTCTGCTGAGCCTGAGTGCTATTTTCCCCTAAAGGAAAAGGTGTTCGACCCTGGTATTGAAATTTTTAAACCATCTCAGTATCCGTCTGATGAAATAAAAGGAACGATTTTTGGAACTACTGAAGATATGCTTGCACCTCTTCACCCTTGCTACCACCGTGCTCCATCTTTGCTTAAGGGAACCTTGCCTACTCTTATTTGGCTTGCCTTGTTCGCCTTAAGCTTGTGCTATTTGATGGACGAAAACTATGTCTTTGATCCTGGTGGATGTGTTTCAAGCTTCTTCCTATGTTAATCAAGGTCGAGTCAGGCTCACGACTCGGTGAACAAAAATCAAGCGCTTCTTGGGAGGCAACCCAAGTATCTATCTTTCAGCTATCTTTATCCTAAGTGTAGGGGAGACCCGTTGGTGTTTGCTATTTCCTCTCTTCTCATATTCAGGGATTCGAGCGCTCAATGATCCACTCTTGATGATTTTTGATGACCCGTGATCACGTGTTCCCATCTTCCCGGTTCTATCCTAAACTCTTTTCGATTCACTATTTTATATTTTCTCAATAATAAAATAGGAATTTCTTTAGTTGTCTCTTCTTTAGCAAGATTTAATCAGCGTGCACAATGTCCTAAGTGTAGGGGAGTTTACTCCCACATGCTTAAACATTGAGGACAGTGTTTATCTCAAGTGTAGGGGAGACTTCTATCGAAGTTAAGTGGTCTTTTCCTTGTATTTGTCCTCATTTTAACCGGAAAATCAATTTTTCGACATTTTTAAAATTTTTGATCTATTTTGGCCTATTAGTTTTTCCCTTTGTATAGTTATTTTATTTCTTTGCTAGAATAAATTTTTAATAAAGTGGTTTTAATTTTTAAACGTTGTGAATATTTTGACTCAACCCGAGTTTATTTATCTAAGTTTACTCTAGCTAGTATCCTTAACGTGTTTAAGTCAAGTTTTGCTAGGCTTTTATATAGGGAGCTTTAAAATGCGAAAGTCTTAACTCTCACGGGTTAAGAACAAGAACTTTTCGCAAGTTCCTATAATTGATCCTAGAGAGTCGTTTATCAAGGGAACTTTAAAATGCGTTTTCTAAACTTGAAAGAGTCTAAGAATTTGCAAGATCCTATAGGCGACTCGAAAACCCAAAACTTTGATTTAATAGGCTAAGCATCCACGAGTCTCATTTCTTGAGATTTTAAATTGTGGAGAACGAGAGATGATAGAGTCAATTATAAGTTTGGTATTCTTTCTTGAATTTATGTGAGTTAATTATAAGCCTATTCTCCCATCGCTTGCTAATAAATTTATCTGCAATAAATAAGGTTGTACGATTTGAAAAGTTACTTAGCTTCTAGCCCTAGATCGTTTAAAAGTTGCTCGGTAATGATTAGTGTTCATAGCCAAGGCATAACTTATTGAAGCGGGATGCGAAGATTGGCGAGTCCGAAAAGGCCCTAACAAGGCATGATGGCTACATTTTGTTGCTAAAGATCCAAAAGTGATGTGAAGAATTATTTATCAAAAATCAATATGAAGGATCGAGACACACGACGAAAAGCAAAAACTCCCGTAAAGATCATGGAGAAGTCTATCCAAAAAGGCCCTAACAAGGTATGAGGATAAATAGATCCAAGTCCAAAAAGGAGGCGGATCGTGGTATATCAAAGTCCAAAATAAAGATTGGAGAAAAATGAAGAAGTCGTGGTCCAAATATGAAGAATCTATCAAAACTTCAAGTGAAGAAATTCTTATTATGAAGAGAAGACCATTATTTCATGAACGTATCTCAAGATTTAAAGTATGAAGTCGCTGCCAAATATCGTTCCGAGAAAGGTCTCAAATCGTGAAGCGAGTTATGCCAAGATATGAACTTTATGAGGTCCCGAGAAGCAATTTTAAAAGATTTTGTCCTTTAGCTAACTATTGATTAAATCGTCCCACTTTATTTTCAGCCTAAATAACTATCGAAATAAGTCAACAATGCATCCTCGTGATCATTCAAGACAATAATAAAATATAAGAGATACACCTAGGAATAAGGGAGTCTAAGTAAATAATTGGCCCACATGAGTTCGTGTTAGTTTGCTAACTTATAATAACAATGATCTCGTTTTTAAGCTTGGTTTGGAGAATGTGAAAACTTGAGGATGATGATTATTCATGACATTTCCAAAACCCTAAGGTAAGTTTTTGATTTCTTTACTTGTTTTGTTATTTTCTATCTCTTTAATAAAGGCCAATATGGATTGATTGTGATGAAAAGTGTAATCTTGCTTTGTAACTAATTCATTGCATGAGGACATTGCAATGGTCAAGTGTAGAGGATTTGATAGGTGTGTAAACACCCATCCTTTTACCACTTAATTATAATAATAACCAAGCTAAAACGTGTATTTTATGTCGTAAATACGAGGAATTATGCGTGGTTTGTGTTTTTGTTGTGATTTAGGACGAAAATGTGAAAAGGGGAGAAAACACGGGCATTCACGGGCTTTTATCGAAGAAAAAGACAAAAGACGAAGTCAAGAAATCAAGAGTGCAAAAAGAACGAAAGTCCAAGACCAATTTTGAAGATTTATCGAAGAAAAAGTCAAAAGACGGAAGTTTACTAAAAGCCGAAGAACTCAAGTCTAATTTATTGAAGAAATTACAAGACGAGTTTATTAATCCCGAGACAAAGTCAAAAGTCGAAGTATTAAGAAGATTAAGGACTAAAGGATAATTAAAGAAAGAAGAAAGAGGGGAGGAAGCTTCCACTAAGCACCTCCCTAATCCACTATAAATAGGATCCTTAGGCTTTCATTTTTCTTGTTGACTAATAGTGACAATTAGTTCTTCCATTTTCATTTCCTTGCACTTTAATTACATGTCATTTACTTAATTGTCTTGCACCTTAAATTCATTTTAATTTTAAGTAAGTGTTCTTAATTTTGTTGCTTTAATCTTTATTTACTTTTGATCAAGTTTACTTTGATCATTCTTCTTCTTCTTTTCTCTTGTTTTTGGTTTGTTTTAAAATCGGATTAAGCAAGCTTTTGCTTAATTTCTTTGCTTATTTGATTAAAGGTTTTGTCTTTTCTTTTCCCTTTAAGTTTTCATACGAAATAAGCCATAAGTTTGACAATCTTATGTGCTTATTTGGTATTTGGCTTAATTGTTTTCAAAGTTTTCTTAAAAGTTTTATCTTTGTAAAATCCATTTTATTAAGTTTCGTCTTTTAAATTTTGAAAGGTTTTAACTTTTTAGCTTATTGTCTCGTTTTGTTTCTATTTCATTTAAGTTTTTGTATCAACTTATTAGAATTAGCTTATTGCACTTGTACTTATTGCGAATTTGTAATCCATCGGAAAGTAAGGGATTCTACACATTGCGACAGCTCCATTTAGCCACATTCCGATTGTGACAGAATTGGGACGAGGGTTTTGGATTCCGACGACATTGCGATCTAGAGTATAACCCCCTCATTCCGATCTGGGATTGCGATCGCACATTGCGATCGCACATTCCGATGACTCTTGAGGTATTTTGAGTCGAAGTGCTGCCCAAATTTGTATAGCAATATTCCGATCTGAGCCACATTCCGATGGAAGTGACATTCCGATAGGTTGCATCTCTCATTATTCTGATAGCCATATTCCGATAGAAACATTGCGATCTGGATTCCGATGGACTTGGCGACAGCTTTCCGATCTGGATTCCGATGGTTTTGGGTTTAGGATTATATTTTGCTTTGTTTTGTTTTTAAGTTACATTTTTAATACTTCGTCAAATTTAATTTTCGCCACGCTTTAGTTTTAAGTCATTTAATTAACTTTACTTTTAAAAGTTTTAATATTGCACCCTTTACTTTTAATTAGTCTTAGATTTAATCAAACGCCATTTACTTTAAAGTTTTTGCACATTTTTATTTACTACAACGACACAATCTTTGTTCCCACCAAAAGACAGATGAGTCGCACTTAAACTAGTAATCAATTCGATTAGACCACCACAACGAACTTTAATTTTCATATTAGGTAAAACCCTCATATCAGATCCCATTCCTTTACCTAGCCTACAAGAAGTTACTAATGATGATCCATCCATAGTGAAACCTTCCATAGAGAGTCCACCTACCCTTGAACTTAAGGACCTTCCCTCCCACCTAGAGTATGCTTTCTTAGAGGGGAAAGACCAATTACCCGTGATCATTGCTAAAGATTTGAAAGAGGATGAGAAAGAAAAACTCATAGAAGTCCTTAAGAAACATAAGCAAGCCATAGCATCACTAAGCTTTGCTAAAGGACAAGCTGAGAAGAAAGTCGCTACATGGAGTGATCTCTCCTTTGAATCTTCAATCTCTAATTACCGTCGTTGTTTTTCATCTAAGTGTCTTTTATTAGCTTAGCGGTGATTTCAAGATCTTTGATTTCAAAATCTCGCCAATCCTGGTACTTTTCTCCGTGGGGTGTCAAAAGCCCGGGCACTTAACCGATGAGTTAGAGACGTTCCGAGAAGAAAGCCGCTACATGGGAAAGGCCATTTTTGAAACTTAAATCTCGTTATTTTCGGTGAGTCTAATATTCCACTTAGATGATTAGTAACCATAACAAATGTCGATTTGAACGATCAAAACTTTGAAAATGAACACACTTGCCTAGTCTTTTATAATAGTGGGATTGAAAGTTATATTTACATAGGTTATTAGTATAGGTAGTGTTAGCATTTTACCAAAACGTTTGCACAAGGAATCTTAGCTTAGTTGGGAGTAATAAAAAGAGGATGACGATATTTATTCCATGGAGACACCCAGTTTGCGTGTTTTCCGTTCTATGATCCTTATACCTTGAATAAAAAGTCGAACATGACGGGTCACAATGTATTTTTATTTTATTTTATTAATTTCGAATAAAGTAGTTTTTTATTATTTTTGAACTCAATATTTGTGATAATAGTTGCTTGGGGGCAAGCAATGTTTAAGTGTAGGGGTGTTTTAAACACATAATTATTCAAGTTTTTAGTGCTAATATCCCTTCATTTTTGGTATAATAAATAGTAAAACGTGTATTTTTGTGTATTTATCGTTTATGTGTGTTATTTATTATTATAGGTACGAATATTAAAGAAAAGGAGCAAAAACGAAGAAAAAGACAAAAAACGAGCACGAGAAATGGAAAGAGCACGAGAAATCGAGTTTGACGGTGCACTCATGTTTTATTGGGCCGGCCCGACACCATTTAAATGGGTCGGACCGACCCATTAATATACAACAAACAAGACCACATGGCCCAAAAACACAAGACACAAAAGCCCAACAAAATAAAGAAGAAGGCCCACGTGAATAATGGACGCAGCAAAGGGCCCAGATGGGAGCTTAATAATCACGCAAACATCAACAAATGAGGAGATATATAGCTGCTTAAACAATACGCAGACTTCTAATTTACTTTTCTAGTCTTCATTTTTTAGTAGTAGTATAGGTATGAAATCATTCCATTTTTGATAACAACTCACTTTTAATTCATTTTTTCTTCCCCTGGTAGCTTAGGTAGGAATATTTCATATCTTATCCTTACTTCTAATTTACTTTCCATGTTTATTTTGAGATCTATTCACGCAGCTTTCCATTTTACTCACTTTATTATTCTCCCCTGCATATTTTTAGATAGAATAGGTAATTATTTTCCTTGTCTTATTTTAATTTGCTACATTCCATATTTAAAACAAATCCTCAATTTTTTTATACTGTCCCTACATTTAATATTAGATAGATAAGGATTTGCTTTTTTTTATTCCCTGCATTTGATTGTTACTAGTTGATTTGTGTCTTGATTTGATTAGTGTTAGCAGCTTGTTATCCGCTAGTAGAATTACAATATTCATTCTGTTTGAACTAGTGTTCGGATCTAGAAAATTCTTACTGATTTTGTAGTGTAGAAGTTATAAGGATCTTTAAGTTTGATTTTGTTGTCGTTTTAAATTCATTTTGATAGATAAAAGTTAGTTTCATAGTGATATCCAATAAATTCGGTAGTTTAGAAAAAGGGATTAGTAAGTTGAAACTTAAGTCTGTTCCATTGTGTTTCCATTTAATAAGTTTAGCAAAAGTCCAATTTCAGTCCCTAATTTTGTATGCTTTTATTACAGTTTCAGTCCGTAGATCAGTTAGTCAGTTAATGATCGTTAGTCTTTTTAGGCTTGTTGGACTGTCATCTCCTTTTGGGCTTTACATCTCATTTTAGAACGTATTGTTGTTGCTATTTCAAGTAGTAGAATGAGCTTAAATTTTTACTTGTGTTTTACTTGTATTTTTTTAGAATAGATTTAGTTTACTAATAATAAGTATAATCATAATACAATATAATATTAGTATAGTTTAAAATTTTCATTTTGCATGCCTAGTAGTATAAATACCAAAAATACGTTCTTTAACCAAAAACAAATTAAGTCTTAACGATAAACCGTGATATCAATTCGAGACGATTTGAGGAACGATAAATAGAGATTAAAAGAATTGAAAAATTCGGTTATTAGGGGTCAATATTGTCCGGGCGTGGTACTAACTCCCATACATCAAGCCGGATGAACTGATTGAGCTCTTCTTGCATAGACTCAATCCATGATGCGTCGGTAATTGATTCTTTAACACTTGCTGGTTCCATTGTGCTGACAGATAGTGCATAGATACACATATCACCATCGGTACACAGCTGATTTTGTGTCGAGACTGGTCGTGAGAGATTGCCAATCACTTGAACCAAAGGATGATCCTTAGTCCATTTGTGTTTGTGTGGAAGTGTGTGATAAACTTGATGCGAGCTTGACGGATCCACATATTGTGTTGAAGGCTGAGTGGAACTTGTAGCAGCCGCAAATGGGTTAACAAACTCATGTTCGTTTAGCATCGCATTGATTTCAGCAATGATTTCATTCTGAAGATGAACATGATTAGGGATTTGCGGAAAATGCCGTTGAGTCGCATCAATAGTCTGAGAGGTGGTTGGAATGTTTGGAGGCAATATGGTTGAGGTTGACGTAGACGGTGCAAAAACAGATGCCATTGGTGTGGATGCAATTGGAGGTTCTTGAACTACCGTAGCAGGTGCAGCCGAGGCATTTTGAGGAACACCAAATGACGAAGGACCCTCCATATATTCCTCATAAATTGGCCCAAATAAAACTTCCAAGTCACGTTCCGAAGGTGGTAACGAAGAGATTGCTGACTGTGCAAATTGGAGCGCGAGTCCTGAACTAACATGTCCAGAAGTCTGACCTTGAGGTTCGGGATGTGAACTTCTATGTTGAGATGCCATTCCCGAGAGTTCATCAAAGGTAACATTCATAGTCTCCATTACCTTTCTTGTCCTTCGATTATAAATCCTGTAAGTACAAGCAGTTGAAGAATAACCAATAAAAAAGCCAATATCACCTTTAGGTTCAAGTTTATCGATATCTTCACGATCATTCTTCGGATAACATAATGCACCGAAGACATGTAGAAATGAAATATCTGGTTTTCTTCCATTAATGATCTCATAAGGTGTTTTGTTGAATCGGGTGTGAATAATGGAGCGGTTTTGAGTGTAATATGTAGTTGCAATAGCGCCAGCCCAAAGAAATAACGGTGCACTGGAGGAGAGAAGCATCGTCCGAGCAGCTTCAACTAACGTACGATTCCTCCGTTCCACAACTCCATTCTGCTCTGGAGTTCGTACAACCAAAGTTTGATGAGAAATCCCAACTTCGTCAAAATAAGATTTCAGTTGCTGATTGGTGAATTTTGTGCCATTATCCGTTCTTACAATGATGACAAGGGCTTGAAGTAGCACTGATGTTTTCTTCATGAAATTAATAATTACACCAGGGGCTTCATCTTTTGAAGCAAAAAAATGAACCTATGTGTAACGTGAATAATCATCCACAATCACAAGGACATACCACTTTCCATTAATGCTTTTGATTCTCATTGGGCCACACAAATCCATATGTAAGAGGTGTAACCTATTCGTTGAGTTGGGAACAGGTTTACTTTTACCTTGCTCACAAGAAGGACAAAGATGGTCTTTTGTATATTGAACTTTGGAAGACCGGTAACGAGATCATCTTTCGCGAGATGGGTGATGGCATCGAAATTGAGATGAGATAGACTTTGATGCCATAACCATGGCTTTGTTGATGTGGCTAAGGGCATGAGACAAATTGGAGAAGCAACAGACATTTGAAAAAGATCAATGGTGTAGAGGTTGGTGGTACGATTTCCTTTCAACAAATCAATTCCTTCAAGATCTCTTACAAAACATGTATGACTTCTGAAAGCAACCTCCAAGTCTGAATCACAAAATTGCCCAACCGAGAACAGATTGTGTCCCACGCCATCAACAAAAGAGACTCTGGTGATGATTATATTTCCCCAATGAAGATCACCATAGCCTAGAATTGCAGCAACATGATCATTTCCAAATCAAACAGTTCCCATGAATCACCATACAAATTTCTTGAGAAGGCTTTGATTCCCAGTGATATGTTTGGAACAGCCCGAGTCCACGCACCAGAGATAAATTTCAACAGCCTACCAATGATAAGAGAAGAAAATATTTTGGCAACCGATGAAATAGGTTCCTGAAGGGTTAGATGATAATTAAGCCTTATCACATACCGACATTTCACTATCAGTATGAGATCTACTAGTGTCGATAGTTTTGCCACTACAGTCAAAATTTCTACCAGTAGGCAACCATTTAGAGGTGAATCTAGGGCTACTAGGCTTAGCAAGACTTTCTGTGGACCCTACGTGCGTAGTTTTTGGAACATACACCTTAGCCTTAGGAGTGCTATGTTTTTCACTATTGACAGCTTGTCAATTCGAGTGTAACCACCATAATTCAATCCATTCATAGTCAAGCCACAAGCATCATGACTAAAATTAAAGAAGCATTTATTACATTTAGCACAAATAACTTCAGATTTTTCATTCCGAATAGCAAGCTTAAAGTCATTACATTTAGATGAATTAAGATTCTGATTATGATTGAAAAGCGGTAAATTCCTAGGGTGTTCTTCTACTTCCACATTATTGATCTTGGGGCGACTACTTCTAGAGGCAAAAGGGACCCTATCATTCCTTTTATTGCTTGTAGGCTATGGCCTTCTGCTCTTAGTGTAGTTGTTTATTACTGTAAAAGAAGACACGCGTCTATTAGAATTAGCACTTTTTAAATCAATGACTTGTGTTTGAGATATAGTGGTCGGTTTTGTCCTAACGCTTGCGTTACGTTGATTGCAAGGCACAGAGTGAGAACTAACACGAAACATTCCTGGGGCAATCACAGCAGCTTTCGTTCCAGCAACCGTGGGACAAGGTGTTACAGCAGTACAAGTAGGTCCCGAGGTTGCTGGTCTCTGGATCATCGAGTCCAAAATCGAGTTAGGCTCAGAAGTCTTATCTTTTAATAAGGCCTTTAACTTACATTTCTCACAAATTATATCGATAAGTTTCTGATAAACAGACTTACTTTGTTCAACAGCCCGCTTATATGAAGCAACTACCGATTCTAAATCTGCAATCTTAGCCTTACGCTTCTGAACATTCCCATCACTGGCATTCTCTAACCCTGAAGATGCCAAATTCTTTTCCTTAACCCCTCCTAACTGAGCCTGCAACCGTGTGATAGTTTGTTGCATTTCATTGTAGGCTTTATCATACAAAATTTTGTCATATTTGCATTCATCACATTTTTTGACAAATTTATTCCACAGATCGGTAAATTCTTTTTCCTTTGTAATGACAACAGATTCCATTTTCTCTTTCATATGTTCAAGCTCAGTTTGGAGGGTTTCATGATTCCACACAGAGGTATCTAACGCAATGGGGCTACTATCAACATTATCACTTGCTTTAGAGAGACGTTCAAGATCGTTTTCCAAAACTTTGATTTTATCAAGAGATTTATTAGCGTCCTTCGCCAAAGATTTAAAGTCTTCAACAAAGTTGGCTAATTCTTTTAGAAAAGCGTTTTCCAAATTGCTTATCCGAGCATCAACTTGACTAATAATCGGATTAATATCGTTTTGAAGAATTTTCTGGACCTAAATCTGAACTGGTGATATAAAATTTCCTCCAGTGATTTTGGAATTAATAACACGTTTAAGTATGATAAAGTTATCTTTTAGCTCGTTTAGAAATCAGCGTGTGATACTCGGTTTAGTAGGGTCATCAGATAATTCCTCACTTGGTAGCAAAAGCATTTCAGTACTTGTTTTAGACCGAACAAAAACTGTTGTAGGATTAATTTTCGGATAATAAACGGGTGTGACTTCTTTATTAAGCTTTTGCATTCTTAAACGACTCTCTTCGGCCAGTTCAAGAGTTTCTTCCGAATCAGGAACACTAGGAGGATCATGCTCATCAGACAAGAGCACACTACCATTATATAGAGTTTGATTTGTGGCCTGAACTTGCTTAAAATATCCGGGATTAGGAGGAAGAGGACAACCTAAAGCCAATTTGTATCGAGTGTAGTTTATCTCATTCACTTTTGGTGCGAGCATATTTATCGTCTCCATAGTTTGGCCACGTTTTACCAAAAGGTTGTCTAATTCCCTAATCCTATCCCGAGCTTTTCAAAAATCCTCAAGAAGCCCATCTTCTCGAATTTTGAAATCAGGTTTCAGCTTTTTTCGTTCTTATTTTAAATCCAAAATAATAGATCTTTCAGTTGAAATCTGTTTATTAAGAGAGGTGATTTCATCATTCAATTCGCTTATCTTTTTAGCACTACTTAAATGTAAGGCATTTAATTTCTTAGTTGTGCATTTTTCATGATAAACCGATGTAGCATGAGCTTGTTCAAGTTCTTTAATTTTAGCCTGATGAATTTCAAAACTTTTCTCCTGTTCCTTATATCCCGTAAGCTCAGTGGTCAATTTGGCATTAGTTTCTCTAAACTTATTATTAACCACCATAGCATGGTCTACATCCTTAGCAAGTTTATCAAATAAAGATTTATGTGACAACCCAAAACCGAGGTCATTGCTAAATCTTATTTTACGATTATTTTTGAAATTTTTGAATGAGTTTGAACGAAATTTATTTTTGGAGGTTTAAGTTTAAACCGATGTTGGAAGGTCTATATTTAATATTTATTAAGTATAAGGAGTATTAGCAAGCGTGATGTCGATGGATGCCAAATATTTTGCGTTTTATTGTCGGTTGTTCGATTTTTATTATTTTTGAGGTTTTATTTTAAATGACGTGTTAAGTCGAGTCGAGAGTCGATATTATTATTTTTGAGGTACGTTTTAAATTTTTAAAAGTATCATTATGAAACCCGAGCCCCGTAAATATTTTGAAAATTGACTAATAGTTATTTCCCGCTTTTTAGCTAACTATTTATATTTTTTAGCCACAACTTTTACTAAATTGCAACTAGGTCCCTTGAGCACTATATATAAGCCCAAATTTTTACACAACACATCATTTCCCACTCACCAAAATTTTTATTCTCTTTCTTTCTTCCTTGTGTTTTCCGTGACCTTTAAACCCACACAACCCATTCAATTTTCAATTTTAACTCAAGAATTA
Organism: Glebionis coronaria; assembly: GCA_025667525.1. Lineage (NCBI taxonomy): Eukaryota > Viridiplantae > Streptophyta > Magnoliopsida > Asterales > Asteraceae > Glebionis > Glebionis coronaria. The sequence goes on along the minus strand of CM046875.1, from coordinate 483,895,468 downwards.
TGATGATTTAAGCTAAACCAAGCATATACCCATTCTTATAATTGCATAAGGATCATATTGGTGTAAGAATTTCTTACATGCAAGCAACTTTTTTTTTCTTGATATTGGTAGGTAGGAGCTATGATCATGCATGGCATTTTTATGATGATCCATGATGATTCTTGCTAAAATCTTTGTTAAAACTTTATTTTGATCTAAATATTTTTATTTTGATTATGATTTTGATGTCATGGTTGATGTATGATGATATTAGGGTATAGGAATGATTATTTTTGTGGTTGGTTTTTATCAAAAAGTTGATTTTGTACAAGTTTTTAGTAGTCATTTTATAACAGTAAGTAAAGTGTAAAATCAGAAATTTTATGTTTTGAAAATGTCTTAACTTATAGCCTAGGGTTGTAGATAATTTTCTTAGCTTCGATTTGATATAAGGTAGAGCTTCTAGCTCCAAACGAGCGCGAAGTTATGATGTTTTGAATGATCGTGTACCAGGAGACGAGTATCGGCACTACAAGTGGTTGTTGTCGATATTTGGATCGAATCTCGGGGACTCTAAATGGATGTTTTGAAAAATTTAACCTACTGATGAGGTGTTTACTTATTAGGTTTTGTTTACTTTAAAACTCGAGTGTCGGTTTTGTAAACAGAGTCGTTTAAGTAAGTTAAAACGGTTGTATGAAAAATTAACGTAAATCTGTCCGGATTTTGTAGTTTGAAAATGAGTTGGGTAAAGTACTTTAAAAGTAATCTCATTTGATAAACTTGTATGAGGACTTTCTATATATAGTAAGTTAGTTTATCGAGTCGTTTCATAAACGGTTGACGAGTTTAAAAGGGGTAAATAAGCTAGTACATGTAGTATGTACCGGCGGACTTTGTAAAAAGTGTAAAATGGTTAAGTAAATGTGTAGTAAAGTATAATGAAGTTATTTATATCGTTTTCTCTCGAGTTTATTGTGACTTTATTAGTTTGAGTTTGATGTAATATATATGTATGATTTATTTCTCGAGTCATTATTAATGAACACGCCTTATTTGATAGGTAGCGGTTCTCGTGTTTGAAAGGCATCCATTATCGTCGACGATCATCTCGCTAGATCTCTTATACTAAGGTGAGTCTATAGCCTCGCTTTCTACTCCTTTTAATGATTTTAAATACCCGCGAGGGGGATACATGCTATTTGAAAATAAATGAACACAAGTCATGAGTAATTGTTGGACCCGAATGTTGCCTAAAGTTGATTTCATTGTATTGAGTAACTTGTTGCTAAAGACCCTAAATTCATGAGCCGTTAACTATCTTCTGACTTGATGATGTGAGTCGGGAATAGCCTCTTATTCTAATGATAGTACTATTGGGTTGACCACCCTATCTGAGACCAGGGCATTACGTTGAGTAACCCGCTGGGAAGGATAATTTTACGTGAATAAGATTGTGGTATTCTAGCAACTGATACCCTAGAGGGGCAATGGTTTTATTCTAGTCATGCCGGCATTTAGCGTGGGTGACTATTTGGTTAAGGGGTCGGTGTCATGAGCTTAAATACAATGTTTGTTTAATAATACCATTATTATTACTGCCTTAAATATAGATTGTGTGTACGACAATTCTATAAATGATTATGATTGATTTTCTTCTTGTGTTCAAATGTGTTTTGATAAACCTATAGTCTCGCTCAACATTATTGTTGACTCGTTTTATGCATGTATTTCAGGTAATAGGAAGTGATGGAGCATGGAGCTTTGCTGTGGAGGTTGTGGCTTGGCTTTTGGAAGAATGTAGGTCTAAACTGTTTCTACCTTTTAACAATTTACTTTATGTTGATGTACTGTACTAAACTTGTTGGTTGTTGGTCGAGATCCATGGGGACAAAACGCTTTACTCTGGTATTGTGCCAGTACAATTTGGGTTGAAATCTATGTTTTAGACCATTTATGAAAATCTTGTTTATATTTATGTGTAAACGTCTCACTTTTGAGTCGTTCAATATACCTTGCGTGATGATGTTTGTGTCTAGCACCCAATTGTGTATTTCCGCTGCGCAATGTATATTGGGGGTGTTAGAGATTGGTAATCAGAGCTGCAAGTTATAGAGAACTGGGTCGATTTTGAAAATTGTCCTAAACTATAACTTTGGTGTCGAAAGTATTTATTCTTCAAAAGCACACAACTCCTCTGCAACGCTCCGGTAAGATCACTTATAGTTTTGTTTTGCATTGTAGATGTATCCCTCATAACGGAAATGATTTCCCGAGTATTTATTAAGTAAATACTACGATATTGTATTGGAATTATTAAAAGTACGCTGAGTGCTTGTCAGTATCATATTTATTTTTTTGCGAGCATTGCATAAACATCATTTGCATTGTGTTGGATAGCATGGATAACGTATGACATTTGCATGAGCATTGCATACTAATTATCATTTTATTAACGATGACCTTAAGTATCCTTAACCCTTATAATTGTAGAAAATGGCTGGTTTACCTCGTGAGGATGGATGGATTGATTTGACTAATGTAGTGGATGGTGAGGAAGTGGATAAATTTGGTGCTAGTGACGATGAGGAGTCTTTTGAGTTTTTAGATGATGGGATTCCACTTACTGCAGTTGGTCAGACAGAGCCTGAGTTGATACAAGGTAGTTATGTTTCAAGGGTCAATGTTGTGCCACAGACTATTCCAGATTATCAGCGACCTGTTGTTCGTTCTTCGACTCCTACTTGTGATGCTTATATTAGTAGTTTGCCTGGGATTGCATTTGCTAGGGGTGATGTTCCTGTTGAGTCAAGTAGTGCTCGATCTATTCATGATGGTATTCCTAAGGTTTATTGTCCAGGTCCTAGGTCTTATGATGATATTTTCTGGTTTCTCAAGAAGTTTATAGGTCTTTGTTTGAAAGGTATTTGGTTGAGACTCGTATGATTAGGAGGTTTGAGCAGAATGAGAAAAAGTTTGACAGGTTTGTTGGTAGTGTGAGGATATCAGAGTTTGTTAGGGCGAGGGAAATGGATGAGGTTGTTAGATTGAGATCTATGGTGCTGAATTTGAGTGGGCAATTTGAAAGGTTGCGTAGGGAGCAAGAAAGGAATGCTAGGTTGAGTGTGTGGGATTTGCCAATGAGATCTTTTCCTAGTCGAGGTGTTGTGATTCGTGATGTGCCGAATCAGGTTGAAGCTCAAGTGTTGGTGAAGCCAAGTGAAGGAAGTAGTCGTAAAGGGAAGGAAAAAGTGGAGGAAGAATCTGATGATGATGATAGCAGCAATGATGACGAGCCGATGTACAAGAAGCTGCGGGGATTTGATGTTTAGTTCATTTCTGTTGTTTTATTTAGCCTTGTTGTAATAGAACACCTTGTTGTAGTAGAACTTATGTAGACTCGTACTGTAGTTTGTGATGAAAACTTAATGACTTTTAAGTTTGTTGTGTGTTATTTTTCGAATACGTATCACTTGAGTCTTTTTATTTGATTGTATGTTTTGAAATAAGTATCACTTGTGTCTTATTAGTTAGTTGTGTCATTTTTCGAATACGTATCACTTGAGATTTTTTATTTTATTGTATGTTTTTCAAATACGCGTCATTTGGGTTTTATTTAGTTAGTTTTGTTATTATTTAAATATGTATCAACTGAGTCTTATTTATTTATTTTATTATATACTTTTTAAATATGTATCCCTAGTGTTTTGTTTAGTTTGTCATGCACTTTTTGAATCGTTATCATTTTAGTTTTTAAATTAATTCTGTATATATTCGGATAGTATCACTTGTGTCATCTAATCTACGATTGCATCACAAAATTACTAGTACTGCATGGATTTTATGAAATATGTATGATAATTCATGTGACTACAAAATACGTAGTAGATTTTTACATAAAATGTATGAGTGTCATGTTTCAAGATTATTAAATTAATATTTATCTTAAAAACAAAAAGATTATGCATTACAAATAAATAACATATTGTAGTGACATTACTTGTCACAATTTTGTGGAGATTTTCAAAAGCAATCCAAAAATTACCTTCATGACTTATGATTTGTCTTATTAGTTCTTGTTTGGTTAATGATTCATTGTGAATTGTGTTGTTGGTGTATGTAGTATCCATGTTACATCTTGATAGAGAAATCCTTCTTCTTATCTTGATATGAATACTTACTTGTTCTTTTTCTGTTATGGTTACAGGAAGTTGTTGGGAGGCATTTTTCTGACTTTACTAAATTATTGTCTGGTTAGTTTCCTGTAAAAATGCCGCCTAAATTGACGACTGCTACTGTTAATACCATGATTGAACAAGCTATCGCTAGAGCTTTGGAAGCTGAACGTGCTGCGAGGAACCGAGAGGCTGAGAATAGGAATGCTGCTGGTCAGGTTGGAGGGAATGTTGGAAATCAGGTTGGAGGTAATGCTGATGAACAAGCAGAAGGAAATGGTGCAGGACAAGTTGGAGGTAATGCTGCTGTTCAGCAGGTTCAAAAGGAATGTTCTTATGCTAGTTTCATGAAATGTGGACCTACCCAATTTCGTGGTACTAGTGGTGCATTAGAATTAAGGAGGTGGATTGAGAAGATTGAAAGTACTTTTGAAATCAGTGGATGTTCAGAAGCTAGTAAGGTAAAATTTGTTGCAGCTACTTTTCAGGATGATGCGTTGAGTTGGTGGAATAGTCAAGTAGCTACTGTGGGATTGGTTGAAGCTAATGCTAGAACATGGACTGTGACCAAGGGACTGTTGACTGCTAAGTTTTGTCCTGAGGAAGAGGTAGGTCAGTTGGAAGATGAATTGAGGCATTTGGTGCTGAGGAACAATGATATTGTAGCTTATACAAGGAGATTTTCTGATTTATGTTTGTTGTGTCCTGATGCGTTTGCTGATGACTGTAAGAAGATGAAGCAGTATATTAGAGGTTTATCTAGTAATATCAAGGGAGAAACTACTTCGTCGAAACCCAAGTCATTTGATGAAGCTGTTCAAATGGCTCATGCTTTAATGGATGTAAAGCTACAGGATCGAAAGGATAGTATTGCTGAAGGAAATAAGAGAAAGTGGGAAGTTGCACACTCAAGTCAAGGGCGGAATCGAGGTGGTTATCGTAATAACAATAACCAAGGACCGAATAGGAATCATCAATATAATTTGAGGAGGAATGATGGTGTTCGTGCTGCTACAGGAAATCAAGGTAACAAGGTGAATCCGAAGTGTGGTCGATGTAATCTGTATCATGTTGGAAATTGTCCACCTGCTTGCAACAAGTGTGGGAAGGCCGGACATAAGATGGCAGATTGTAGAAACAAGGGTGTAGCCACTGGGGCTAATGCTGTCAAGGTAGTTTATTGTTCTGGATGTGGAGGCCGTTGACATAAGCAAGGAAACTGTCCGAGGGTTGGCATACGACATGGAGGCAATGTTGCTACTGTTGCTGCTGGGATTGCTGCTCCAGCCTATGTCGTGGGAGATGCTGACAAACCTCAAGGGCCGAACGTGGTGACTGGTATGTTCTTACTTGATGCTTGTTATGCTAGTGTGTTATTTGATTCTGGATCTGATAGAAGTTTTGTAGATGTTAGATTCAGTCGGCTATTGGATAGAGAACCAGTGAGATTGAAAACTAATTATAATGTGGAGTTAGCTGATGGTAAGGTTGTAAGCACTAGTTCTATACTGAAAGGTTGTTCCTTGAAGTTAGGTAATTATGTGTTTAGTATTGATTTGATGCCCATAGAATTAGGATCTTTTGACGTGATTGTTGGAATGGATTGGTTAGTTGGTAATGGTGCAGTAATTGTTTGTGGAGAAAGATTAGTTCAGATACCTCTAAGGAATAGGGTACTGACTGTGAAAGGTGATGAATGTACGTCTCGTTTGAGAGTTGTTTCTTGTTTAAAGATGATGAGGTATATAGAAGCAGGTTGTGATGTGTTTCTTGCACAGATAAGTAATGATGGTGTGAATGAAAGGAAATTGGAGGATGTGCCTGTGATTAGAGAGTATCCTCAGGTTTTCCCTGAGGAATTGCCAGGATTATCGTCGCATCAAGAAGTGGAGTTTCGTATCGATTTAGTGCCGGGTGCTGCTCCTGTTGCTCGTGCACCGTATCTTTTAGCTCCATCTGAGATGAAAGAATTATCTGATCAATTGAAGGAATTGATGGATAAGGGATTTATTAGACCAAGTTCGTCGCCGTGGGGTGCGCCTGTTTTGTTTGTTAGGAAGAAAGATGGTTCTTTTAGAATGTGTATTGATTATAGAGAGCTTAACAAATTGACTGTCAAGAATCGGTATCCATTGCCGAGGATTGATGATTTGTTGAATCCTTGCAACTGATCTGGATCTAGTGTATACTCGAAGATCGATTTGAGGTCTGGGTATCATCAACTGAGAGTTAGAGAAGAAGATATTCCTATAACAGCTTTCCATACTCCATATGGACATTTCGAATTTCAAGTGATGCCTTTTGGGTTAACAAATGTGCCTGCTGTATTTATGGATTTGATGAATCGTGTATGTAAGCCGTATTTGGATGAGTTTGTTATCGTATTCATTGATGATATTCTCGTTCACTCCAAGAGTGAAGAGGAACATGAGAAGCATTTGAGAACAATTTTGGAATTGTTGAAGAAGGAGAAGTTGTATGCGAAATTCTCTAAGTGTGAATTTTGGTTGAAATCAGTGTAACTTTTGGGGCACGTGATTGATAGTGAAGGTGTTCATGTGGATCCTGCTAAGATTGAGGCAATTAAGGATTGGTCGGTGCCGAAGACGCCGATTGAAGTTCGCCAATTTCTTGGTTTAGCTGGGTATTATAGAAGGTTTATTGAGAAGTTTTCATTAATTGCTAAGCCGTTGACTAAGCTTACGGAAAAGAATCGAGTGTTTGAATGGGGATTAGAAGAGGAATCTGCATTTAGTATGTTGAAGGATAAGTTGTGTTTTGCGCCTATATTGTCTTTGCCAGAAGGATCTGAGGATTTCGTAGTGTACTGTGACGCGTCTCACAAAGGATTTGTAGCTGTATTGATGCAAAGGGAGAAAGTAATAGCGTATGCGTCGAGACAATTAAGGAAGCATGAAGATAATTACACTACGCATGATTTAGAACTTGGGGCTGTTATTTTTGATTTGAAGTTGTGGAGACACTACTTGTATGGAACCAAGTGTGTGGTTTTCACTGATCATAAGAGTTTGCAATATATTTTGGATCAAAAGGAATTGAATATTAGGCAAAGGAGATGGGTTGAGTTGCTGAGTGATTATGACTGCGAGATTCGTTACCATCCTGGTAAAGCGAATGTGGTAGCTAATGCACTTAGTAGGAAGGAAAGAGATAAGTCTATAAGAGTTAGAGCTTTGACGATGTTGGAAAGTGTTGATTTGACCGAAGCGATATTGAAAGCCCAAGCTAATGGTTTGAAAGAAGAGAACGTTGAAGCAGAAAATTTGGGTAGAATGTTGAAACCATTGTTTGAAGTAAGGTCGAATGGATTGAGGTATTTTAAGAATAGGATTTGGTTACCGTTGTGTCCGTCTGAGAAAGATTCGTTAGGGGTGCGAGATTTGGTGATGAATGAATCTCATAAGTCGAAGTATTCAATACATCTTGGATCGGATAAGATGTATCAAGATCTTAAGAAAGTTTATTGGTGGCCGAATATGAAGGAAGATATAGCACAGTACGTTAATAAGTGTTTAACTTGTGCGAAGGTGAAGGCTGAACATAAGAAACCGTCTGGATTGTTAGTGCAACCTGAGATTCCTGAGTGGAAATGGGAGAATATTACAATGGATTTTGTGACAGGTTTGCCAAGGACTGCAAATGGTAGTGATATGATATGGGTGATAGTAGATAGATTGACTAAGTCTGCTCACTTTTTGCCAATGAAGAAGACATATAGTATGGAGAGGTTAACAACAGTGTATGTGAAGGAGATTGTTTGTCGACATGGTGTGCCTTTGTCAATAATTTCTGATCGTGATAGTAGGTTTACTTCAGAATTTTGGAAGTCTTTGCAGAAAGCGATGGGAACGGAGTTATGTTTAAGTACAACATATCATCCGGAAACTGATGGACAAAGTGAGAGAACGATTCAAACGTTAGAGGATATGCTTCGTGCATGTGTGATTGATTTTGGAAATGGTTGGGATAAGCATTTGCCATTGGTTGAATTTTCGTACAATAACAGTTATCATGCTAGTATTAAAGCCGCTCCATTTGAAGCTTTGTATGGACGTAAGTGTAGATCACCAGTGTGTTGGAGTGAGGTAGGAGAAAGTCAATTGACTGGCCTGAAATGATATTTGAGACGATTGAAAACATTGTGCAAATTAAGAAGCGTTTGTTATCTGCCAGAAGTAGACAAAAGAGTTATGCTGATAACAGAAGGAAACCGTTGGAGTTTGAAGTAGGAGACATGGTTATGCTAAAGGTATCTTCATGGAAAGGAGTAATTCGTTTTGGAAAGAGAGGAAAGTTGAGCCCGAGATATATTGGACCATTTAAGATTATCCAAAGGATTGGATTGGTGGCTTATAAGTTAGAATTGCCTGATGAGCTTAAGGCTATTCATAATACTTTTCATGTGTCTAATTTGAAGAAGTGTTTAGCTGAAAGGGATGTGGTGATTCCATTGGAGGAGATTCAACTTGATGATAAGTTGCATTTTATAGAGGAACCTGTAGAGATAATGGATAGGGAAGTTAAGAAGTTGAAGCATAGTAGAATTCCGATTGTGAAGGTGAGATGGAACTCTAGACGTGGGCCAGAGTTTACGTAGGAACGTGAGGATTTATTTAAGGACAAGTATCCTCATTTTTTTAGGAAGGATTAAGCGCCGCGGACGTCGCTTCTTTTAAGAAGGGGGGATGTGACAACCCAAAACCGAGGTCATTGCTAAATCTTATTTTATGATTATTTTTGAAATTTTTGAATGAGTTTGAACGAAATTTATTTTTGGAGGTTTAAGTTTAAACCGATGTTGGAAGGTCAATATTTAATATTTATTAAGTATAAGGAGTATTAGCAAGCGTGATGTCAATGGATGCCAAATATTTTGCGTTTTATTGTCGGTTGTTCGATTTTTATTATTTTTGAGGTTTTATTTTAAATGACGTGTTAAGTCGAGTCGAGAGTCGATATTATTTTTTTTGAGGTACGTTTTAAAATTTTAAAAGTATCATTATGAAACCCGAGCCCTGTAAATATTTTAAAAATTGACTAATAGTTATTTCCCGCTTTTTAGCTAACTATTTACATTTTTTAGCCAAAACTTTTACTAAATTGCAACTAGGTCCCTTGAGCACTATATATAAGCCAAAATTTTTACACAACACGCCATTTCCTACTCACCAAAAATTTTATTCTCTCTCTCTCTTTCTTCCTTGTGTTTGCCGTGACCTTCAAACCCACACAACCCATTCAATTTTCAATTTTAACTCAAGAATTATGATGATTTAAGCTAAACCAAGCATAGACCCATTCTTATAATTGCATAAGGATCATATTGGTGTAAGAATTTCTTACATGCAAGCAACTTTTTTTTCTTGATGTTGGTAGGTAGGAGCTATGATCATGCATGGCATTTTTATGATGATCCATGGTGATTCTTGCTAAAATATTTGTTAAAACTTCATTTTGATCTAAAGATTTTTATTTTGATTATGATTTTGATGTTATGGTTGATGTATGATGATATTAGGGTATAGGAATGATCATTTTTGTTGTTGGTTTTTATCAAAAAATTGATTTTGTACAAGTTTTTAGTAGTCATTTTATAACAGTAAGTAAAGTGTAAAATCCGAATTTTTATCTTTTGAAAATGGCTTAACTTATAGCATAGGGTTTTAGATAATTTTCTTAGCTTCGATTTGATATAAGGTAGAGCTTCTAGCTCCAAACGAGCGCGAAGTTATGATGTTTTGAATGATCGTGTACCGGGAGACGAGTATCGGCACTACAAGTGGTTGTTGTCGATATTTGGATCGAATCTCGGGGACTCTAAATGGATGTTTTGAAAAATTTAACCTACTGATAATGAGGTTTTTACTTATTAGGTTGAGTTTACTTTAAAACCCGAGTATCGGTTTTGTAAACGGAGTCGTTTAAATAAGTTAAAACGGTTGTATGAAAAATTAACGTAAATCTGTCCGGATTTTGTAGTTTGAAAATGAGTTGGGCAAAGTACTTTAACAGTAATTTCATTTGATAAACTTCTATGAGGACTTTATATATATAGTAAGTTAGTTTATCGAGTCGTTTCATAAACGGTTGACGAGTTTAAAAGGGGTAAATAATCTAGTACATGTAGTATGTACCGGCGGACTTTGTAAAAAGTGTAAAATGGTTAAGTAAATGTGTAGTAAAGTATAATGAAGTTATTTATATCGTTTTTTCTCGAGTTTATCATGACTTTATGAGTTTGAGTTTGATGTTATATATATGTATGATTTATTTCTCGAGTCATTATTAATGAACGCGCCTTATTTGATAGGTAGCGGTTCTCGTGTTTGAAAGGCATCCATTATCGTCGACGATCATCTCGCTAGATCTCTTATACTAAGGTGAGTCTATAGCCTCGCTTTCTACTCGTTTTAATGATTTTAAATACCCGCGAGGGGGATACATGCTATTTGAAAATAAATGAACACAAGTCATGAGTAATTGTTGGACCCGAATGTTGCCTAAAGTTGATTTCATTGTATTGAGTAACTTGTTGCTAAAGACCCTAAATTCATGAGCCGTTAACTATCTTCTGACTTGATGTTGTGAGTCGGGAATAGCCGCTTATTCTAATGATAACACTATTGGGTTGACCACCCTATATGAGAGCAGGGCATTACGTTGAGTAACCCGCTAGGAAGGATAATTTTATGTGAATAAGATTATGGTATTCTAGCAACTGATACCCTAGAGTGGCAATGGTTTTATATTAGTCATGTCGGCATTTGGCGTGGGTGACTATTTGGTTAAGGGGTCGGTGTCATGAGCTTAAATACAATGTTTGTTTAATAATACCATTATTATTACTGCCTTGAATATAGATTGTGTGTACGACAATTCTATAAATGATTATGATTGATTTTCTTCTTGTGTTCAAATGTGATTTGATAAACCTATAGTCTAGCTCAACATTATTGTTGACTCGTTTTATGTATGTATTTCAGGTAATAGGAAGTGATGGAGCATGGAGCTTTGATGTGGAGGTTGTGGCTTGGCTTTTGGAAGAATGTTGGTCTAAACTGTTTCTACCTTTTAATGTTGAACAATTTACTTTATGTTGATGTACTGTACTAAACTTGTTGGTTGTTGGTCGAGATCCATGGGGACAAAACGCTTTACTCTGGTATCATGTCAGTACAATTTGGGTTGAAATCTATGTTTTAGACCATTTATGAAAATCTTGTTTATATTTATGTGTAAACGTCTCACTTTTGAGTCGTTCAATATACCTTGTGTGATGATGCTTGTGTCTAGCACCCAATTGTGTATTCCCGCTGCGCAATGTAAATTGGGGGTGTTAGAATTTATAATACGCATGGGTCGCAACAGGAAGGGTTGTAGGTTGGGCAACTTGATCCACACTAAGGTCCACAGTGGGCTCATTCGAAATAATATTACTATTATTCGTTTGATCCCCGTGTGTCTCAATGTAGGGCTCAAGCATCTCAGTATACTCCTCCTCCTGATTAGACGTAATATATATATCATTATCATCGAAACGTGGGTGTACCTCAGAGGAACCATCGGAATCGTAGACGGGAGCGATGTCATCATGCATTCCCGAGGTAGATGCTTGCTGTAGATTTGCCATCAAGATGTAGTTGGCATTCACTTCTTCTTCCTCGTCATATTCTGATGCAGAAGCCATAAGATCAAATTCCTCAGCTTGAAGTGGAATCCCTGCCTCTTCCTTTTGTGCTTTAAGAAGCTGAGTCTGAAGATAAGCAGCATCCCTCTTCTTTTTAGATGTGCAATCTCGAGCATAGTGACCAAATCCCCTGCAGGTGTTGCACTGAACCTGACGATTGTTGTTTCCATTTCCCGTACCAATATTCTCAGCCCTTGCAGCCACAATATTTCCCATCTGATTACTAACCGCTGGCACACTAATTAACCCATTCTGATTACCCACGTTCGGAGCACTCGGATTCTGACCACGGTTTTGTCCATACTGATTTCCTGCATTCCCAATAGTCTGCCCAGCATTCTGACCATATTGTTGAAACTGTGTCCCCGTGTTCCCAGCAACTACCAATTGGCGATCTTGATTCGCATTCATGAAAGGTTGAGCAATCTGCCTATTTCTAGTGTTCGAGGAGATTCTCTGATTGTTGTTGGTGGGGTTAATGGTAAATTTGAATGCCTTTGCAAGAAGTGCAAGACTAGTATTGATCGCATGAGTAGGATCGATGATGTCATCAAAACAAGCAATGGGTTGTTGTAAGTAGTTCATAGCAGCAGGAAGTTGATATCCATTAGGGGTGAGTTGTTGTTGTTGTTGTGGCATGAAGTTGCTGGGTGAGGGTTGATGGTAGGGTACCATGGTATATCACATAGATGACGGAGAATTTGCCATAAAATCAAATGGATCTTGGGTTTTGGCACCTCTTTCAGCCCTAACTTTGTTAGCTTTATCTTGATTCATCTTTAAATAATCATATACTTGAGTGTAGTCCACGACATGAAGATCCTTGGTTTGATTGACAAGAGTGACGTATCGTGACCATTCAGAAGGAAGATTATCAAGAAATTTGATGTTGGCAGCAATTTGTGCAGGTTCATGTTTGTTTCTTCTAACATGATTCATAGGGTTGAAAACCGATGATAGTAAGGTTTAATTTGTTCCCCTTCAGTAGACGCAAATTTCTCCCATTCACGAAGCAACTTAGTTTCCTTTTCTTGTAAACCTATTTCACCCCTTCATCATTTTCTGGATCCTAAGCCACATTTCATGTGCGGTTTCACAACTATCGACAACAGCATAAACATCTTCAGGAAGTCCCATGAGAATGACTTGAATTGCTTGATCATCAGCGTCGAGTTGTTCGGATTCAGCTTCAGTTAATTCTTCATCCGTTTGCTCATGACTATAGTCAGCCACTGGGTTAACATTCGTAGGGTCCCCAGGCACAAGAATTGTTCTTCTAACATACGGACCTTTTTGAATCGAGTTGACAATCAACTTTCCCAAAGGTTTACATTTTGCATAACAAAGGAGACGACTAGCCCATGCAGTGTAATTCTCCTTGGTAAGCATGGGTGGACGATTCTCAGTACCCGCAACATATATATCTTGTTGAGATGTCATCGTAGAAGTTGTGTGTAAAACAGAATCTCAATTCGAAGAAAGCAAAGTGTTGTAATTAATATCCCTTAAAATGAGCAATTCCAGTAAGAACTAGAGCACGAGAAACCAAAAATTCCAAGGCAAACAAAAACTCACGAATCCATAATTTTTTTTTAAAAAGACGTTTTTGAAAAAAAAAACTTGGAATACTTGTCACCCAATCGCTATGTGATCACAATGTTCTATCACAATGTGATCACAATGTTTTATCGGAAAGTGATCGGAATGTGATCGCAATGTTCTTATCGGAAAGTGATCGGAATGAGCTATCGCAAAGTGATCGGAATGCAGATCGTAATGTGATCGCAATGTGATCGCAATGAGTGATCGGAATATAGATCGCAATGTGATCGCAATACAGATCGCAACCAGTGATTGCAATAAGTGATCGCAAAAGATCGCAACCAGTGATCGCAATGTAGATCGCACCCAGTGATCGCAATAAGTGAATCGCAATGTAGAAACCCTTAGGTTTTTGTGATCAGAATACAGAAGCCCTTATCGCAATATGTGAACACTTCCGAAACTTTAGGTAACAAACTTGAGATTCTGCTAAGAGAAACCGTGATAGTAATCAACCCAACGAACTCAAATCTCTCCAACACCTATGTAGAAGAAATAACAAGAACACCAAAAAAATGAAACTTGGTAAGTATTTGATAAAAAAAACACACGAATTTCAAGAAAAACAAGGACAACACCAAAGAGCTATCCACGAATCCCTTGGCGAATGATACCACTTGTAGGAGTTATACACAGACTTAAACAAATACGAATAACATCATCGATTAAACCAAAAAGAAAGATTAGATTAGATGAAGAATAAAGAGAAAACAAAAGGGTTGTGATTTCCTAGTGAGAGAAAGACATATGTTTCTCTCTCTCTACAATCTATGAAATGGAAAACACACACACACACACACAAATGAGGCGTTTAGTACCTTTTATACTACAATTGTAAGGTATAGAAGGCCTTCCTCATTTGTGTGTTCGGGACTAATTCCCGTTACATACATAACATTATACTAGAACTCTCAACACCATTATATAGCATTTTTCACGAGCTTCGCAACGGTATATTATATGACCATCACTTTAAATACTTCTAACATAATAAGATCTAACTATTTAGACTATTGGGTTTTTGGTTGAATACTAGGAACCATTTAACCAATCTTAAACCTATTTGACCCATTCCTAAACCCATTTGACCCAAACTTCATTTTACACAAAAGAAAAGGGTGACTAGTTTGACTCATCACTCTATTTTTTCTCAACCCGTTCCAACCCATTTGATTATAAAATTGACCAAAATTGACTTATTTTTTGTTGAATGGGTTGAGATTTCCACATCCATGAAGTTTTGCATTAAAAAAATGTACTACCTCCGTCCCATATTAAATTTCGACAATTTTCGATCTTACTTTTTAAATTTTGACTATAAATATTTTTATTTATGTTATATATTACTTGATAAAAATTATACCAATAGAAAACTATTTAAAAACTCTATTTATCCATATATTTTGCACCAAGTATTAAAATACACAAATAAAAATATTTATGGTCAAAGTTATAAAAGAAAGACCAGAAAATTTCAAAGTGGACATTTAATATGGGACGGAGGAAGTATGTTTTTTACTTAAGGACATATCTAAAAACCTTTGCCTTTAAATGTTTATGTCTAAATGTGTCTGTTCTTGCATATGTTGATATTTTGAAATAAAATGTAATAGCAAGGGTTATGAGTATCAATCGGCCAACTAAACTCATAACAATCCTCCATGATTACAATAGTAGTTACATGATTGTTACAACGTGGTCATTAAACGCCCAAGAATCAGTTAGAGATAGTTAGTGGGAATCAGCCCAACATGTTATGCCTGCTTATTAGCTCACTGAAGAGCTCACTTCCAAAGAATACTCGTTCAATGTAGAACATCAAATGAGATGAACAATTAAAAATGAACCATAAGCCCCTAAGAATCGGTTAGAGCTACCGTTACGAGTTAGTGAATCAGCCCGACATGTTATACCTACTTATTAGCTCACTAAAGAGCTCACTCACTAAGAATACTCGTTCAATGTAGAGTACTAAATGAGATGAATCATTAAATATGAACCATAAGCGCTCAAGAATCAGTTAGAACCATCGCTACGAGTTAGTGGGAATCAGCCCAACATGTTTGTTAGTGCAATACTACGATATTTAATCAACACATCCTTGGTTGTTTTGTTAAAGACAAACATGTAACTTATAATACATAACATAAAATGTACAAGTTACTCACAATCATATTTTGTCTCAACATACCTACTTAAACATCTCTTTCTAAAGTAATGTGTATACTTACACATTTATATCTTTGTAAAAATAAAAGATATATAGTTCTTAGTAACATGTTTTGCAAAACCTAGACATATCCTTCAAGAAAATATGATCATAGACTTGGTTTTATGAGTTACTTAACAAAAGATATGCAAAATTAATTGCTGATTTTATGTCAGACCCATGGAACCCGGCGGACCCCCTGGTAAAGTGTCCGTCAGGGTCTATGAGTGCCTGGACTTTGTCTATAAATAGAGATCACATGCTCACTCATTTTCTCACCCCTCCCCATCATATTCTCTCTATCATTATCTCTATCAGATCCTCTATCACACATATCTTATCTTTAACATGTGCATCTTAGATCTATACTTGTTCATCTCTTTGTCTAGTGTCTTTCTTTGTAGATATGAAGATCACTTGGGTCGTATGCAATACTTCCAGGGGATAAAGCTCCATCTCAACACCATGTCTAAGATCTATATTCTCATATTTCTCACTCTTAAGAAACCTCTCCAAGCTTTGATCCTTTATTGCTTAAGTGTGTGGATGTATTAAACGTTACCTATACATCCAACATTGTTGTGTCTATACTTCTACTACTTGTGTAATAGTGTGGTTAGCATTTTAGTCCTCAAAACGCTAGTGTGAAGGGAGCTGTTGTACCCATGTGAAAGAATACGACATCCTAGCTTAGGTGTCAGAAAATATTGTAGGCGGTGTGATAACTAGGATTTTCCCAGCTAAAAATTATCGTTCTAATGTGTCTCTTCGAATTGAAAAACTTGTGTTTAATGTGTGACTCTATTGTTTTTGGTGAAACAAAGATGTGTCGTTGTAGTGTTTAAAATAAAAAGTGCAAAACAATTAAAGTAAAGGTGCTCTTAAAATAAATCTAAGTCTAATTAAAGTAAATGTGCAAAAATTTAAAACGTGACTGAAATTAAAAGGGCACTAAAGTAAATGACGCAAACTTAAATCTAACTAAGGCAAACAATATTAAAGTGAAATTAAATAAAAGGCAGGAAAAATAAAGCTTGAAAATAAAAATCAAAGACAAAAACTAATAAGAACCTGAATACAGCTCATTCGGAATAAACCTTCGTTTAGAACAATCACTCGTCCGGAATGTCACCTTCGGTTGAAATGATTCTCCTTCGCTTGGAATATTGCCAAAATCCTTGATCCGGAACAAATTGATCTGAATATGTCACTTATCCAAAACAATCCTTCGTTCGGAACTTTACTGATTCGGAACTTGTAAAATTTGCCTTGATTCGGAAGTTTTTGGTCACCCTTGATTCGGAAGATTCCGAATGAAGCCCCTTGATTCGGAAGTTTCAGACTTCCGAATGAACACCTCTTGAATCGGAACTTGCCCCTTGATCCGGAAGTTTATTCGGAACTTTTAAG
The DNA here is from genome assembly GCA_025667525.1 of Glebionis coronaria. Taxonomy (NCBI): domain Eukaryota; kingdom Viridiplantae; phylum Streptophyta; class Magnoliopsida; order Asterales; family Asteraceae; genus Glebionis; species Glebionis coronaria. The sequence continues at coordinate 483,878,385 of CM046875.1, read as the reverse complement.
TTCCGAATGAACAGCTCTTGGTTCGGAACTTTGGAAACTTCCGAATGAACGATCACTGATCCGGAACTTTTGGAGTTCCGAATGAACAGTGCTTGATCCGGAACTTTTGAGTTCCGAATGAAGCTTTTCTGGTTCGGAACTTTTGAGTTCCGAATGAATGACTATTGGTTCGGAAGTTATCCTTCGTCCGGAACTTTGAATGTTCCGGATGAACAAGTTTTGCTCGGAACTTTTGCTGATCCCAAATCTTCCGGATGAAACCTTGACTCGGAACTTTGGAGTTCCGAATGAAGCCTTCCCTCCTTTTTGGTTCGGAAGTTTACCTGGAAAGATCAGAAACACAACAAACCTTCCCGAAGAACAAGGGAATTACAAAAACAGCAGATCTAAACAAAGATCAATCAAAATAAACACAAACGATCTAATAAAAATATCAACGCATCAACAGTAATCATAAGCAAGCAATATAAAACACGAAATTTAACAACTTTTACCACAATAATCAACAATCACTTGGATCAAAATAAAAGCATGAACATGAACATAAACATAAACACATAAATCAAAGATTAAGAAAGGTAGATAAGAGATTGACAAGATAAAGTAAAGATTGACAATAATTAAATGAAAACTTACTTGAAATTAAATGAATTTAAGGTGCAAGACAAGGTATTTAAATTTGACAAGAAATTAAATGACAAGGTATTTAAATGGTGGAAGAGCTAATTGTCACACTTAGCCAACAAAATGAAAAGTTAACAACTAATGGCTATTTATAGGGGAGGATTAGGAAGCTTCCTCCCCTCTTTCATTTCTTCTTAATTACAAGCTTAAGTCCCTCATTTTATTAATCTTCATTAATTGCGTCATTAGTCCTTTTCTTCTAATCTTCTTTGAACTTGGACTTAAGGGACTTTTGGCTTCGGGATTTCTTCGAACTCGTCTTTAAATTCTTCAATAAAATAGACTTGAATTCTTCGGCTTTTGATAAACTTCTGTCTTTTGACTTTTTCTTCGATAAATCTTCAGAATTGGTCGTGGACTTCCGTTCTTTTTGCACTCTTGACTTCTTGACTTCGTCTTTCATCCTTTTCTTCAATAAAAGTCCGTAAATGCCCGTGAATGTCCGTGTTTTCTCCACTTTTCACCTTTTCATCCTAAATCACAACAAAAACACAAACCACGCATAATTCCGACATAAAAGACATAAAATACACGTTTTGGTCCGGTTATTATTGTAATTAAGTGGTAGAAAAGATGGGTGTTTACACACCTATCAAATCCCCTACACTTGACCATTGCAATGTCCTCATGCAATGCATTAGTTACAAAGCAAGATTACACTTTTCATCATAATTAATCCACGTTGGCCTTTATTAAAAAGATAGAAAATTAAAGACATACCAAATAAAGAAATCAAAAGCACACCTTGGGTTTTGAAAATGTTATGAATAATCATCATCCTCAAGTTTTCACTTTCTCCAAACCAAGCTTAAAAACGAGATCATTGTTATTATAAGTTAGTAAACTAACACGAACTCATGTGGGCCAATTATTCACTTAGACTCCCTTATTCCTAGGTGTATCTCTTATATTTTATTGTTGTCTTGAATGATCACAAGGATGCATTTTTGACTTATTTCGGTAGTTATTAAGTCTGAAAATAAAGTGAACGATTTAATCAATAGTTAGCTAAAGGACCAAATCATTTAAAACTGCTTCTCGGGACCTCATAAAGTTCATATCTTCGCATAACTCGTTTCGCGATTTGAGACCTTTCTCGGACCGATATTTGGCAGCGACTTCATACTTCAAACCTTGAGAGACGTTCATGAAATAATGGTCTTCTCTTCATAATGGAATTTCTTCACTTGAAGTTTTGAGAGATTCATACTTGGACCACGACTTCTTCATTTTTCTCCAATCTTTATTTTGGACTTTGATATACAACGATCCGCCTCCTTTTATGACTTGGATCTATTTATCCTCATACCTTGTTAGGGTCTTTTCGGATACACTTCTCCATGACTTTTGGGGAGTTTTGCTTTACGTCGTGTGTCTCGATCCTTCATATTGATTTTCGATAAATGATTCTTCACATCACTTTGGATCTTTAGCAACAAAATATAGCCCTCATGCCTTGTTAGGGCCTTTTCGGACTCGCCAATCTTCGCATCCCGCTTCAATAAGTTATGCCTTGGCTATGAACTCTAATCCATACCGAGCAACTTTTAAACGATCTGGGGCTAGAAGCTAAGTAACTTTTCAAATCGTACAACCTTATTTATTAGCAGATAAATTTATTAGCAAGCGATGGGAGAATAGGCTTATAATTAACTCACATAAATTCACGAAAGAATACCGAACTTATAATTGGCTCTATCATCTCTCGTTCTCCACAATTTAAAATCTCAAGGAATGAGACTCGTGGATACTTAGCCTATTAAATCAAAATTTTGGGTTTTCGAGTCGCCTATAGGATCTTGCAAATTCTTATACTTTTTCAAGTTTAGAAATCGCATTTTAAAGTTCCCTTGATAAACGACTCTCTAGGATCAATTATAGGAACTTGCGAAAAGTTCTTGTTCTTAACCCGTGAGAGTTAAGACTTTCGCGTTTTATAGCTCCCTATATAAAAGCCTAGCAAAACTTGACTTAAACACGTTAAGGATACTAGCTAGAGTAAACTCGGATTGAGTCAAAAGATTCACAACGTTTGAAAATTAAAACCACTTATTAAACATTTATTCTAATAAGGAAAGAAAATAACTATACAAAGGGAAAAACTAATAGGCCAAAATAGATCAAAAATTTTGAAAAATGTCGAAAAATTGATTTTCCGGTTAAAATGAGGACAAATACAAGGAAAAGACCACTTAACTTCGATAGAAGTCCCCCCTACACTTAAGATAAACATTTTCCTTAATGTTTAAGCATGTGGGAGTAAACTCCCCTACACTTAGGACATTGTGCACTTTGTTTAAATCTCGCTAAGGAAAAGACAACTAAAGAGATTCCTATTTGAATATTGAGAAAATATAAAATAGTGAATCGTAAAGAGTTTAGGATAGAACCGGGATAAAGTAGAACATGGAATCACGGGTCGTCAAGAATCATCAAGAGTGGATCATTGAAGCTCGAATCCCTGATTAAGAAGTGAGGAGAGGAAATAGCAAACCAAAGGGTCTCCCCTACACTTATGATAAAGAAAGTGAAAAGATAGATGTATGGGTTGCCTCCCAAGAAGCGCTTGGTTTTTGTTAACCGAGTCGTGAGCCTGACTCGACCTTGATCATCAACGGAAGAAGCATGAAACATATCCACCAGGATCAAAGACATAGTTTTCATCCATCAATAAGCACGAGCTTAAGGCGAACAAGGCAAGCCAAAGAAGAAGTGGCAGGGTTCCCTTAAGCAGTGATGGAGCACGCTGGGAGCAAGGGTGAAGTGCCAGCATGTCTTCAAAATGTCCAAAGATTTTTCCTTTTATTTCATCAGGTGGATACTGAGATGGCTTAAAGACTTCAATACCGGGGTCGAACACCTTTTCCTTCAGGGGAAAATAGCACTCAGGCTCAGCCGAGTGTGAAGAAGATCCGCAAAGAAGCACAACCTCGTCCTCAGAAGGAGGACAAAGAGGTGTCAAATCATATGTGCAACGGATATTGGTGTCAACCGGTTTATTCTCCTTTGACAGAATGCTCTTCAGATCCAAAGTAGGATCAAGACGATAATCTTCAAAGTCCAAAGGAGGAGCATCACTCTCATGAGGGAAGTAAGTGTTAAGAAATTCAGAAAAATCTTCCTCAAATGAATTATCGTCCAAAGTAGGATCGAGTGATGGTGGAGGATCTTCATCATGTGAAGAATCGCTCGATAGAGTATCAGCCTCATCGAAATCATCGAAAGTGGGCAGCTCGGGATACTCAGAAGTACAATCAAAATCATCCGAATCTGAGCTAGAATCATTATCATCATAAGCATCGAAGATCGGTGGCGAATCATAAATGGGAGAAGGTTCCAAAGTAGAGTGAGAATCATCCACATTATCTTCAAAGAGTGGATTATCGATGGAAGAATCGAATAGAGGATTGTCATAGACGGTAAAGTCATCGAGCACATTAATCATATTCACTGATTCTCGGCTTCCAAAGGATTTTCCTGTAAGCTTCCCCATTTTAAAAACTTTTGAATCATCCCCGACTCGTAAGATTAACTCACCTTCGACCACATCTACTAAAGCTCGTCCGGTTCTCAAGAATGGCCGACCAAGTATTAAAGGAATACGAGGGTCCATTTCATAATCAACTACGACAAAATCGACCGGGAAAGTAAATGTGCCAACTTTGATAAACACGTCTTCGGCTATACCAACGGGGTAAGCGAGAGTGCGATTTGCAAGTTCGAGAGTCATCTTTGTTGGAATGAGGTCGGGCAATGATAGTGTTTTCCAAACACTCAAAGGCATCAGATTTATACTAGCCCCGAGATCAGCAAGGGCAGTAAATTCTTCAGTTTTGTTGAACACGCAAGGCAACACAAAACGACCGGGATCTCCAAGCTTTTCTGGAAGTTCTCTAAGAATAACTGCTGAGTAGTTTTCATTTAAGCGCGTGTTGGCGAGTTCAATCAGCTTCTCCTTCTTGCTAAGCAATTCCTTGAATGCTTTGACAAATTTCGGCATGTGGCAAAGTGCTTCAACAAGGCTAATGTTGATGGTCATTTTAGATAGCATATCCACATATTTTGATACTTGACAGTCATTCTTGGTTAGATCATTGGTCTTGCCTATGCGAGAAGGGTATGGAATTCTGGGTTGATAGGGAGACGGGGAAGGTGTAGTTGGTGAAGGTTGTGATGTTGAAGGGTCCTTCCTAGAGACATCGTCATGATGAGGCGGAGACGGTAATGGTGTACTAATACTAGGTGTAGGAGGAGTAGGGATACATGGTGGTGGAGGAGGTGTAGATGATGGTGGTGGGATAGGTGGATCGACAATGTTAATTCCACTACGCGTAGTTATAGCACTCACATTAGCTCGCGGATTAGTGACGGTGTTTGAAGGTAGAGAACCCGAAGAAGAAGGTTGAGCTTCGGGCAAGAAACTAGCCAACAGATTCTTTAATTCAGTTGTTTGAGTGCTGAAGGAGGATTGAATGTTATCGCGAACCTCGGTTCGAATGTCATTTCCTTGCTTCAAGATATCTCCTTTCAAATTGATTATTTGGCTCTGTAGATTCTTGATTTGCTCACCTTGAGTTCTCATGATGGCATCAACATCGGGATTAATGGGTGGGTGTTGTTGGGTGGGTGGTTGATAAGGGTTAGAAGCACGAGGTGGGATTTGGTTGCTTCTATTGTAGTTGTTGGCGGGGTTTTGGTTTTGAGGAGAAAACCCGGGTGAAAGGTAATTGTTGGAACGGTAGCTCAGCAGATTTCTATCCCCTTGTTGTCTAGCTTGGTGATTTTCCGGTGAATAATTACCGTAAGCTGCATACACATTTTCCGGATTTCCTTGTGTCGAAGGACAATCGGTGTATGAGTGAGGACCGCCACATGTTTCATAAGGATTAGCAACCGCGTTAACTTGTTGTTGTTGGTTTGAAGCGAGAAGCGTAATACTTTTGCTCATTTCGGCCATCATGCGGGTGAGTTCGGTCATCTCAGGGTTTGCTGAGGTAGAAGAGACATTGACTCTCGGGTTGGTCCTAGAAGAAGCAGAGGAATCCCAGTTTTTGTGGTGAGTAGTCATGTTCTCAATTAACTCTCTACACTCCTCGGGTCTCATTTTCATGAATGTGCCACCGGCGGCTGCATTAATCGTATCACGATCTCGAAAAGTCAATCCGTTGTAGAAAGTATCGATTAATGTCACAGGGAGCATGTTGTGGTTTGGACAACGGTCGATCAAGACATTATATCTCTCCCAAGCATCAAAAAGAGATTCATCAGGGTCTTGCATGAAACCGCTGATCTGATTGCGAAGGCTTGTGACCATGGATGGTGGAAAGTAGCGCGATAGAAAGCGTTGAGTCATGTCATCCCAGGTGTGAATAGAATTCTTCGGGAGACGATCAAACCATTTCTCGGCATGATGTGATAAAGTATGTGGGAAGATTTGTAGGCGAAGTACATCCATTGTGGCACCAGGCAACTTCATGCTTTGGGTGATTGTAATGAACTTGTCGAGGTGTTTGTTGGCATCATCATCAGGCAATCCTCTAAATGGGTTTGTTTGTACTTGCTGAATCATGTGGTGCTTCAACGAAAACTCAGGAGCGTTGATTTGCATCGGCGCAATCGGTCCTCCTCGTCCAAACATGGTTGGTTGACAAAGTTCCTCCATGGTCCGAAGATCGGGCTGTGGAAGAGCATTGTTGTTATTATTATTATTGTTGAGGTGCGGTGGAATGTTGTTGTTGTTAACACCTGCCATATCTAAATCTTCTTGAGGCTCGGGCTCTTGATAATTAGAAGATCTAGTACGCATACACCTGAAAATGCAAAAGAAAAAGAAACCAAACGCAAAGACAATATATATACACAATAAAGATAAAATCTTTTTGGATTTTTGATATTTTTAATTTTTATGGTTTTTTATCAATTTTTAATTTTTATGATTTTTTGAATTTTTTAGGCAAGAAAAATAACGTTCACAAGTGAGCGGATCCCAAAAAGCAACGTGTCTCTCACAGAAAACTGTTGATCTTTACGAAAAGAGCCGGCAGCGGCGCCATTTGATAACTAGGATTTTCCCAGCTAAAAATTATCGTTCTAATGTGTCTCTTCGAATTGAAAAACTTGTGTTTAATGTATGACTCTATTGTTTTTGGTGAAACAAAGATGTGTCGTTGTAGTGTTTAAAATAAAAAGTGCAAAACAATTAAAGTAAAGGTGCTCTTAAAATAAATCTAAGTCTAATTAAAGTAAATGTGCAAATATTTAAAACGTGACTGAAATTAAAAGGGCACTAAAGTAAATGACGCAAACTTAAATCTAACTAAGGCAAACAATCTTAAAGTGAAATTAAATAAAAGGCAGGAAAAATAAAGCTTGAAAATAAAAATCAAAGACAAAAACTAATAAGAACCTGAATACAGCTCATTCGGAATAAACCTTCGTTTGGAACAATCACTCGTCCGGAATGTCACCTTCGGTTGAAATGATTCTCCTTCGCTTGGAATATTGCCAAAATCCTTGATCCGGAACAAATTGATCTGAATATGTCACTTATCCAAAACAATCCTTCGTTCGGAACTTTACTGATTCGGAACTTGTAAAATTTGCCTTGATTCGGAAGTTTTTGGTCACCCTTGATTCGGAAGATTCCGAATGAAGCCCCTTGATTCGGAAGTTTCAGACTTCCGAATGAACACCTCTTGAATCGGAACTTGCCCCTTGATCCGGAAGTTTATTCGGAACTTTTAAGTTCCGAATGAACAGCTCTTGGTTCGGAACTTTGGAAACTTCCGAATGAACGATCACTGATCCGGAACTTTTGGAGTTCCGAATGAACAGTGCTTGATCCGGAACTTTTGAGTTCCGAATGAAGCTTTTCTGGTTCGGAACTTTTGAGTTCCGAATGAATGACTATTGGTTCGGAAGTTATCCTTCGTCCGGAACTTTGAATGTTCCGGATGAACAAGTTTGGCTCGGAACTTTTGCTGATCCCAAATCTTCCGGATGAAACCTTGACTCGGAACTTTGGAGTTCCGAATGAAGCCTTCCCTCCTTTTTGGTTCGGAAGTTTACCTGGAAAGATCAGAAACACAACAAACCTTCCCGAAGAACAAGGGAATCACAAAAACAGCAGATCTAAACAAAGATCAATCAAAATAAACACAAACGATCTAATAAAAATATCAACGCATCAACAGTAATCATAAGCAAGCAATATAAAACACGAAATTTAACAACTTTTACCACAATAATCAACAATCACTTGGATCAAAATAAAAGCATGAACATGAACATAAACATAAACACATAAATCAAAGATTAAGAAAGGTAGATAAGAGATTGACAAGATAAAGTAAAGATTGACAATAATTAAATGAAAACTTACTTGAAATTAAATGAATTTAAGGTGCAAGACAAGGTATTTAAATTTGACAAGAAATTAAATGACAAGGTATTTAAATGGTGGAAGAGCTAATTGTCACACTTAGCCAACAAAATGAAAAGTTAACAACTAATGGCTATTTATAGGGGAGGATTAGGAAGCTTCCTCCCCTCTTTCATTTCTTCTTAATTACAAGCTTAAGTCCCTCATTTTATTAATCTTCATTAATTGCGTCATTAGTCCTTTTCTTCTAATCTTCTTTGAACTTGGACTTAAGGGACTTTTGGCTTCGGGATTTCTTCGAACTCGTCTTTAAATTCTTCAATAAAATAGACTTGAATTCTTCGGCTTTTGATAAACTTCTGTCTTTTGACTTTTTCTTCGATAAATCTTCAGAATTGGTCGTGGACTTCCGTTCTTTTTGCACTCTTGACTTCTTGACTTCGTCTTTCATCCTTTTCTTCAATAAAAGTCCGTAAATGCCCGTGAATGTCCGTGTTTTCTCCACTTTTCACCTTTTCATCCTAAATCACAACAAAAACACAAACCACGCATAATTCCGACATAAAAGACATAAAATACACGTTTTGGTCCGGTTATTATTGTAATTAAGTGGTAGAAAAGATGGGTGTTTACACACCTATCAAATCCCCTACACTTGACCATTGCAATGTCCTCATGCAATGCATTAGTTACAAAGCAAGATTACACTTTTCATCATAATTAATTCACGTTGGCCTTTATTAAAAAGATAGAAAATTAAAGACATACCAAATAAAGAAATCAAAAGCACACCTTGGGTTTTGAAAATGTTATGAATAATCATCATCCTCAAGTTTTCACTTTCTCCAAACCAAGCTTAAAAACGAGATCATTGTTATTATAAGTTAGTAAACTAACACGAACTCATGTGGGCCAATTATTCACAGAGACTCCCTTATTCCTAGGTGTATCTCTTATATTTTATTGTTGTCTTGAATGATCACAAGGATGCATTTTTGACTTATTTCGGTAGTTATTAAGTCTGAAAATAAAGTGAACGATTTAATCAATAGTTAGCTAAAGGACCAAATCATTTAAAACTGCTTCTCGGGACCTCATAAAGTTCATATCTTCGCATAACTCGTTTCGCGATTTGAGACCTTTCTCGGACCGATATTTGGCAGCGACTTCATACTTCAAACCTTGAGAGACGTTCATGAAATAATGGTCTTCTCTTCATAATGGAATTTCTTCACTTGAAGTTTTGAGAGATTCATACTTGGACCACGACTTCTTCATTTTTCTCCAATCCTTATTTTGGACTTTGATATACAACGATCCGCCTCCTTTTATGACTTGGATCTATTTATCCTCATACCTTGTTAGGGTCTTTTCGGATACACTTCTCCATGACTTTTGGGGAGTTTTGCTTTACGTCGTGTGTCTCGATCCTTCATATTGATTTTCGATAAATGATTCTTCACATCACTTTGGATCTTTAGCAACAAAATATAGCCCTCATGCCTTGTTAGGGCCTTTTCGGACTCGCCAATCTTCGCATCCCGCTTCAATAAGTTATGCCTTGGCTATGAACTCTAATCCATACCGAGCAACTTTTAAACGATCTGGGGCTAGAAGCTAAGTAACTTTTCAAATCGTACGACCTTATTTATTAGCAGATAAATTTATTAGCAAGCGATGGGAGAATAGGCTTATAATTAACTCACATAAATTCACGAAAGAATACCGAACTTATAATTGGCTCTATCATCTCTCGTTCTCCATAGTTTAAAATCTCAAGGAATGAGACTCGTGGATACTTAGCCTATTAAATCAAAATTTTGGGTTTTCGAGTCGCCTATAGGATCTTGCAAATTCTTATACTTTTTCAAGTTTAGAAATCGCATTTTAAAGTTCCCTTGATAAACGACTCTCTAGGATCAATTATAGGAACTTGCGAAAAGTTCTTGTTCTTAACCCGTGAGAGTTAAGACTTTCGCGTTTTATAGCTCCCTATATAAAAGCCTAGCAAAACTTGACTTAAACACGTTAAGGATACTAGCTAGAGTAAACTCGGATTGAGTCAAAAGATTCACAACGTTTGAAAATTAAAACCACTTATTAAACATTTATTCTAATAAGGAAAGAAAATAACTATACAAAGGGAAAAACTAATAGGCCAAAATAGATCAAAAATTTTGAAAAATGTCAAAAAATTGATTTTCCGGTTAAAATGAGGACAAATACAAGGAAAAGACCACTTAACTTCGATAGAAGTCCCCCCTACACTTAAGATAAACATTTTCCTCAATGTTTAAGCATGTGGGAGTAAACTCCCCTACACTTAGGACATTGTGCACTTTGTTTAAATCTCGCTAAGGAAAAGACAACTAAAGAGATTCCTATTTGAATATTGAGAAAATATAAAATAGTGAATCGTAAAGAGTTTAGGATAGAACCGGGATAAAGTAGAACATGGAATCACGGGTCGTCAAGAATCATCAAGAGTGGATCATTGAAGCTCGAATCCCTGATTAAGAAGTGAGGAGAGGAAATAGCAAACCAAAGGGTCTCCCCTACACTTATGATAAAGAAAGTGAAAAGATAGATGTATGGGTTGCCTCCCAAGAAGCGCTTGGTTTTTGTTAACCGAGTCGTGAGCCTGACTCGACCTTGATCATCAACGGAAGAAGCATGAAACATATCCACCAGGATCAAAGACATAGTTTTCATCCATCAATAAGCACGAGCTTAAGGCGAACAAGGCAAGCCAAAGAAGAAGTGGCAGGGTTCCCTTAAGCAGTGATGGAGCACGCTGGGAGCAAGGGTGAAGTGCCAGCATGTCTTCAAAATGTCCAAAGATTTTTCCTTTTATTTCATCAGGTGGATACTGAGATGGCTTAAAGACTTCAATACCGGGGTCGAACACCTTTTCCTTCAGGGGAAAATAGCACTCAGGCTCAGCCGAGTGTGAAGAAGATCCGCAAAGAAGCACAACCTCGTCCTCAGAAGGAGGACAAAGAGGTGTCAAATCATATGTGCAACGGATATTGGTGTCAACCGGTTTATTCTCCTTTGACAGAATGCTCTTCAGATCCAAAGTAGGATCAAGACGATAATCTTTAAAGTCCAAAGGAGGAGCATCACTCTCATGAGGGAAGCAAGTGTTAAGAAATTCAGAAAAATCTTCCTCAAATGAATTATCGTCCAAAGTAGGATCGAGTGATGGTGGAGGATCTTCATCATGTGAAGAATCGCTCGATAGAGTATTAGCCTCATCGAAATCATCGAAAGTGGGCAGCTCGGGATACTCAGAAGTACAATCAAAATCATCTGAATCTGAGCTAGAATCATTATCATCATAAGCATCGAAGATCGGTGGCGAATCATAAATGGGAGAAGGTTCCAAAGTAGAGTGAGAATCATCCACATTATCTTCAAAGAGTGGATTATCGATGGAAGAATCGAATAGAGGATTGTCATAGACGGTAAAGTCATCGAGCACATTAATCATATTCACTGATTCTCGGCTTCCAAAGGATTTTCCTGTAAGCTTCCCCATTTTAAAAACTTTTGAATCATCCCCGACTCGTAAGATTAACTCACCTTCGACCACATCTACTAAAGCTCGTCCGGTTCTCAAGAATGGCCGACCAAGTATTAAAGGAATACGAGGGTCCATTTCATAATCAACTACGACAAAATCGACCGGGAAAGTAAATGTGCCAACTTTGATAAACACGTCTTCGGCTATACCAACGGGGTAAGCGAGAGTGCGATTTGCAAGTTCGAGAGTCATCTTTGTTGGAATGAGGTCGGGCAATGATAGTGTTTTCCAAACACTCAAAGGCATCAGATTTATACTAGCCCCGAGATCAGCAAGGGCAGTAAATTCTTCAGTTTTGTTGAATACGCAAGGCAACACAAAACGACCGGGATCTCCAAGCTTTTCTGGAAGTTCTCTAAGAATAACTGCTGAGCAGTTTTCATTTAAGCGCGTGTTGGCGAGTTCAATCAGCTTCTCCTTCTTGCTAAGCAATTCCTTGAATGCTTTGACAAATTTCGGCATGTGGCAAAGTGCTTCAACAAGGCTAATGTTGATGGTCATTTTAGATAGCATATCCACATATTTCGATACTTGACAGTCATTCTTGGTTAGATCATTGGTCTTGCCTATGCGAGAAGGGTATGGGATTCTGGGTTGATAGGGAGACGGTGAAGGTGTAGTTGGTGAAGGTTGTGATGTTGAAGGGTCCTTCCTAGAGACATCGTCATGATGAGGCGGAGACGGTAATGGTGTACTAATACTAGGTGTAGGAGGAGTAGGGATACATGGTGGTGGAGGAGGTGTAGATGATGGTGGTGGGATAGGTGGATCGACAATGGTAATTCCACTACGCGTAGTTATAGCACTCACATTAGCTCGCGGATTAGTGACGGTGTTTGAAGGTAGAGAACCCGAAGAAGAAGGTTGAGCTTCGGGCAAGAAACTAGCCAACAGATTCTTTAATTCAGTTGTTTGAGTGCTGAAGGAGGATTGAATGTTATCGCGAACCTCGGTTCGAATGTCATTTCCTTGCTTCAAGATATCTCCTTTCAAATTGATTATTTGGCTCTGTAGATTCTTGATTTGCTCACCTTGAGTTCTCATGATGGCATCAACATCGGGATTAATGGGTGGGTGTTGTTGGGTGGGTGGTTGATAAGGGTTAGAAGCACGAGGTGGGATTTGGTTGCTTCTATTGTAGTTGTTGGCGGGGTTTTGGTTTTGAGGAGAAAAACCGGGTGAAAGGTAATTGTTGGAACGGTAGCTCAGCAGATTTCTATCCCCTTGTTGTCTAGCTTGGTGATTTTCCGGTGAATAATTACCGTAAGCTGCATACACATTTTCCGGATTTCCTTGTGTCGAAGGACAATCGGTGTATGAGTGAGGACCGCCACATGTTTCATAAGGATTAGCAACTGCGTTAACTTGTTGTTGTTGGTTTGAAGCGAGAAGCGTAATACTTTTGCTCATTTCGGCCATCATGCGGGTGAGTTCGGTCATCTCAGGGTTTGCTGAGGTAGAAGAGACATTGACTCTCGGGTTGGTCCTAGAAGAAGCAGAGGAATCCCAGTTTTTGTGGTGAGTAGTCATGTTCTCAATTAACTCTCTACACTCCTCGGGTCTCCTTTTCATGAATGTGCCACCGGCGGCTGCATTAATCGTATCACGATCTCGAAAAGTCAATCCGTTGTAGAAAGTATCGATTAATGTCACAGGGAGCATGTTGTGGTTTGGACAACGGTCGATCAAGACATTATATCTCTCCCAAGCATCAAAAAGAGATTCATCAGGGTCTTGCATGAAACCGCTGATCTGATTGCGAAGGCTTGTGACCATGGATGGTGGAAAGTAGCGCGATAGAAAGCGTTGAGTCATGTCATCCCAGGTGTGAATAGAATTCTTCGGGAGACGATCAAACCATTTCTCGGCATGATGTGATAAAGTATGTGGGAAGATTTGTAGGCGAATTACATCCATTGTGGCACCAGGCAACTTCCTGCTTTGGGTGATTGTAATGAACTTGTCGAGGTGTTTGTTGGCATCATCATCAGGCAATCCTCTAAATGGGTTTGTTTGTACTTGCTGAATCATGTGGTGCTTCAACGAAAACTCAGGAGCGTTGATTTGCATCGGCGCAATCGGTCCTCTTCGTCCAAACATGGTTGGTTGACAAAGTTCCTCCATGGTCCGAAGATCGGGCTGTGGAAGAGCATTGTTGTTATTTTTATTATTGTTGAGGTGCGGTGGAATGTTGTTGTTGTTAACACCTGCCATATCTAAATCTTCTTGAGGCTCGGGCTCTTGATAATTAGAAGATCTAGTACGCATACACCTGAAAATGCAAAAGAAAAAGAAACCAAACGCAAAGACAATATATATACACAATAAAGATAAAATCTTTTTGGATTTTTGAGATTTTTAATTTTTATGGTTTTTTATCAATTTTTAATTTTTATGATTTTTTGAATTTTTTAGGCAAGAAAAATAACGTTCACAAGTGAGCGGATCCCAAAAAGCAACGTGTCTCTCACAGAAAACTGTTGATCTTTACGAAAAGAGCCGGCAGCGGCGCCATTTGATAACTAGGATTTTCCCAGCTAAAAATTATCGTTCTAATGTGTCTCTTCGAATTGAAAAACTTGTGTTTAATGTATGACTCTATTGTTTTTGGTGAAACAAAGATGTGTCGTTGTAGTGTTTAAAATAAAAAGTGCAAAACAATTAAAGTAAAGGTGCTCTTAAAATAAATCTAAGTCTAATTAAAGTAAATGTGCAAATATTTAAAACGTGACTGAAATTAAAAGGGCACTAAAGTAAATGACGCAAACTTAAATCTAACTAAGGCAAACAATCTTAAAGTGAAATTAAATAAAAGGCAGGAAATATAAAGCTTGAAAATAAAAATCAAAGACAAAAACTAATAAGAACCTGAATACAGCTCATTCGGAATAAACCTTCGTTTGGAACAATCACTCGTCCGGAATGTCACCTTCGGTTGAAATGATTCTCCTTCGCTTGGAATATTGCCAAAATCCTTGATCCGGAACAAATTGATCTGAATATGTCACTTATCCAAAACAATCCTTCGTTCGGAACTTTACTGATTCGGAACTTGTAAAATTTGCCTTGATTCGGAAGTTTTTGGTCACCCTTGATTCGGAAGATTCCGAATGAAGCCCCTTGATTCGGAAGTTTCAGACTTCCGAATGAACACCTCTTGAATCGGAACTTGCCCCTTGATCCGGAAGTTTATTCGGAACTTTTAAGTTCCGAATGAACAGCTCTTGGTTCGGAACTTTGGAAACTTCCGAATGAACGATCACTGATCCGGAACTTTTGGAGTTCCGAATGAACAGTGCTTGATCCGGAACTTTTGAGTTCCGAATGAAGCTTTTCTGGTTCGGAACTTTATAGTTCCGAATGAATGACTATTGGTTCGGAAGTTATCCTTCGTCCGGAACTTTGAATGTTCCGGATGAACAAGTTTGGCTCGGAACTTTTGCTGATCCCAAATCTTCCGGATGAAACCTTGACTCGGAACTTTGGAGTTCCGAATGAAGCCTTCCCTCCTTTTTGGTTCGGAAGTTTACCTGGAAAGATCAGAAACACAACAAACCTTCCCGAAGAACAAGGGAATCACAAAAACAGCAGATCTAAACAAAGATTAATCAAAATAAACACAAACGATCTAATAAAAATATCAACGCATCAACAGTAATCATAAGCAAGCAATATAAAACACGAAATTTAACAACTTTTACCACAATAATCAACAATCACTTGGATCAAAATAAAAGCATGAACATGAACATAAACATAAACACATAAATCAAAGATTAAGAAAGGTAGATAAGAGATTGACAAGATAAAGTAAAGATTGACAATAATTAAATGAAAACTTACTTGAAATTAAATGAATTTAAGGTGCAAGACAAGGTATTTAAATTTGACAAGAAATTAAATGACAAGGTATTTAAATGGTGGAAGAGCTAATTGTCACACTTAGCCAACAAAATGAAAAGTTAACAACTAATGGCTATTTATAAGGGAGGATTAGGAAGCTTCCTCCCCTCTTTCATTTCTTCTTAATTACAAGCTTAAGTCCCTCCTTTTATTAATCTTCATTAATTGCGTCATTAGTCCTTTTCTTCTAATCTTCTTTAAACTTGGACTTAAGGGACTTTTGGCTTCGGGATTTCTTCGAACTCGTCTTTAAATTCTTCAATAAAATAGACTTGAATTCTTCGGCTTTTGATAAACTTCCGTCTTTTGACTTTTTCTTTGATAAATCTTCAGAATTGGTCGTGGACTTCCGTTCTTTTTGCACTCTTGACTTCTTGACTTCGTCTTTCATCCTTTTCTTCAATAAAAGTCCGTAAATGCCCGTGAATGTCCGTGTTTTCTCCACTTTTCACCTTTTCATCCCAGATCACAACAAAAACACAAACCACGCATAATTCCGACATAAAAGACATAAAATACACGTTTTGGTCCGGTTATTATTGTAATTAAGTGGTAGAAAAGATGGGTGTTTACACACCTATCACGGTGTAAAAGGTGTTGGTCCTATCCTTTGTGCAAGGACCTGGTGTTTAGCTTAGTACCGGATAAAGTGTAAGCGATGTAGAAGGGACTTGTTGTACCCGTGTGAAAGAACATGTTAGCCTCAAAATATTGAGTCAAATAAGAATGTTCGGTAATAGGGTTTTATTGTAATATTTATTAGAACTTGTAATAGTTAGTTAAATAGTCGTGACATTACGGGCTTGATGGCTAGCTTAAAAGGCATCTTTCAAGGTACTAAGCATTTTATTAAATCCTAGCCCATCAAACAATATAGCCCATTATGGTTACATGTAAGCCCGGTTATATAAATCCCTTCCTAGCATGTTAGGAAGGGTTGGTGATTCATTTTCTTAATCTAATTTTCACATAGTTATAATCTATCTCTCTACTTTCTCTATCTACTTTCTCTCTCTCTAGAATTCATCTATTTTTCCTCTTTATTTCTTATAATCAAGCATGATGAAGTGAATAATTATAGGAACAACATTTGGTATCAATAGCCACGGGGTAGATTAGTTATTGTCACACACTTGAACTTGCTTTGCAAAATAAAGTTGGAAGTTTTTCATATGAAACACCTTTGGAAGTAAAATTATCTGAGTCATGTCGATTATTAAATGAAAAAAGTCTTGACATCACGGATTTGAAATCAGTTACAAGAAAAAGACATAGCAATTGAAGAGTTGAAGAAACTCGTTGCTAAGATGGGTGGGAAAATTATGGAACCTAGAGTTGTGAAACCCGTTGCTAGACAACCCAATGCGTACAAGGTGACTAAACCCTCTGTCTTGGGAAAACCCTCAGCTTTCTCAAATTCTTCATTTACAACATCTGGGTTTGGCCCCAGGACAGATGGGAAGGATAGGTTACGACATATTCGTCCCAAAACGGTTATTCAAGCACAAAGCACAAATGTGATCAAACCAGGGATGTATAGATTGGCCACTAAACCCACACAAAACAAAGATAGTCAATCGCCTCAGACTTCTAGAAACACTAATAGACGTGTGTCTTTTACTATAGGAGTAGTCCCCACTGCTAGTGTTAGCCAGCCTCAGCTTAAGAGCACTCAACTGAATGATAAGGTCGGGAAACACAAGAGTCAAGGGAAGATGAAGAAAGTAGAAGACCACACAAGGAATTTTAATGTTTCTAAGAATAAAACGTCTTTAATCGCATGTAGTGACGATTTTAATGATTTGACTGCTTTGAATGCTTTGAATGTTAAGTTTGTTTATGTGAAATGTGGAAAATTTGTTGTTAATGCTAATCATTCTATGTGTGCTATGAATAATGTCAAAGGCGTAGATACTATACCTAAGAAGCAAATTGCGATACCTATTAGTGCTAGTAAACCCAAACGCAAAGTGAACCATTATGATGCAACCCCGCCTAAGAAAAGTACTGCATCAGACTCCACTACTCAGAACACTAGAAGCCGAATTAGGGAATTATATGAGTCTGTTATCAAGTCTTGGAAATGGTGTTTTGCTAATCAATGTCCTCCAGGATATAAATGGGTGCCTAGGGTTAGAACAGAAAATGTGACAACGAGCGTTAGTGTGCCTTTAAGTGTTGAATCTAGGGAAACTAATGTTTCAGAAATCACAACTAACATGGAATCAAATTTAGCAAATGCTCCATCGTGTTCTAATTCTTCTGCAGGTGATCGAAATAATTCTCTTCATACTGGACTCCGGGTGCACCAATCATATGACCGGGAATCTCAAGCTTCTAATTAACTTCGTGGAGAAGTTCCTGGGTACGGTCCGATTCAAAAATGATCAATTTGCACCGATCCTAGGATATGGAGATTTGGTTCAGGGGAATATAACGATCAAAAGGGTATACTATGTCGAAGGGCTCAATCACAATCTTTTCTCGGTTGGTCAATTCTGTGATGCAGATTTGGATGTTGCTTTCAGAAAGAAGACATGTTTTGTTCATGATTATGATGGGAATGATTTACTCACTGGTTCACGGGGTACAGATCTTTACACAATTTCACTTCAAGACACAACTTCTACAACTCCAATTTGCTTCATAGCTAAAGCTTCAACGACTCAGGCATGGTTATGGCATCAACGTCTATCTCATCTCAATTTTGATACCATCAACTTGCTTTCCAAGAAAGATATTGTGAGAGGCCTTCCAACTTGAAGTTCATCAAAGATCATCTTTGTTCTTCTTGTGAGCTTTGTAAAGCTAAACGGAGTAGTTTCAAGACAAAGACTACACCAAGCTCAAAGGGACGGTTAGATCTTCTTCAAATAGATTTGTGTGGTCCCATGCGTGTTCAAAGTATCAATGGGCATAAATACATTATGGTAATTGTCGATGACTACTTAAGGTACACATGGACACACTTCTTGAGGTCCAAGGATGAAACACCCGAAGTTCTCATCAACTTCCTTAAGCAGATACAACGTGGTCTTCAAGCTCAAGTAAGAATAGTTCGTACCGCAGGAGTATTGCGAATAAAATTAGCTACATCACTATGCCGCTGACAAAGGGATTTCAACCGCTGACAAGAGTAAATCAAGCGCTGACAGAATGAGCACTGACAAGAGATATTCAAGCGTTGACAAGAGATCCCAGCTATGATACAATACTTAGTCAACACGTTTTGATATGTTAGGAAGATATGTATTGTATCTTGTACTTTCTATGTTTTTCTCGATATGTCTTCCTAGAATAGTTGACAAGTTTGCTTATTATACAAGACTCCTTATGTTATAAAAGGAGGTCTTATGGTTTAGGTTTAAGATACGTTTTCATACACTTTCATTGTACTCAAAATTTTAATCAATCGAAGTGAAAGTTTAGTTTATATTGTGTTTAACATTGTTCTTTGTTCTAAGTGTTAAATTCCGCATAACACTTAGATTGTTGTTAACACAATGTTCTCTACGTATTACTTTTGATTTATCTCGATAATACAAAGATAATCGATCTAAGTATGGGATCAACAAGTGGTATCAGAGCTTGTTGAGGAACTTTGATCAAAAGAACCCTAAAAACCCTAAATTGCTGAAAACCCTAATTTCATTCAATCATCATATCCACCTCAGTCGTATCACAATCTTAAAATCACAACCTCAAGATTTCAATACTTGATCCTGATAACTTTGAACTCTAGAAATTCAACTTTGAGCAATATTTGAAAGTTGATAACTATGTTCTCTAGGAAGTTATTGAGTATGGCAATCAATTCAATAAGGAAGCAAAGATTCAAGCTGATATTGAAACACGAAGGACAGCTGGACAAACTGGTGATGATCTCAATGTGAAGCCTGAAGATGGAAGAGTTGTGTCTGCTGCTGAAGTGGCAGATAGAAGGAATGACATGAAAGCCTTAAGCACACTCAAACTTGCTCTTGGTCCTAAGGAGCAACATAAATTCAGGAAGTATGAGTCTGCTAAGGAGCTTTGGGAAGCTCTTGAAGTCATTTAGGGTGGTAATGAGGAACCCTCAAGCAAAGGAAGAAGTAGTTGATGATTGAATATACTGTCTTCAAATCTCGCCCCAATGAGAAGATAAGTGAGGTAAGAAGTCGTCTACAAGACATCACTAGCAAGTTGGCATTCATGGGAACAGAACTTGAAGAGCAAGATATCCCAGCTATTTTTCTTGGAGGTCTTGGTGATGCATGGGAGATTCATGCAAAATCTATCATTGCTACCAAGGCTTACAGGAATGCCTCATTTGATGATATTTATAATCAATTGAGGACTATGGAACCGGAAGCCATTCTCAAACAAGGAGGAAGTTCAAGATCTGGAAGTGTGGCTTTCATCTCTTACAATGACTCACAAACCACTAACAATGCTTCACATGTCAGTGGATTGGAGGTTCATCCAGTTATTAGGTCAACATATGTCAGTGGCTCAACTGTCACAACCCACCATGACGGAATATGGGGCGCGACGTATGGATATCATCACAACAATAGCGTGTCTATAGAGATAACTAAATGAATTGAAAATATCATAAATGATGACACAATGTCATGAAGATATCACAAACAATGCAGGCGTCTAGGTAAGTAGGTAACAGGTCTACCTCTTACCAAAGACATACAATTAACAAATAATAAACATATAGGTGTCTACAAAGTATCACTTATTCAAACATAAGTAAAGACTAAGAGGAAAGGGGGTTCCTCCAATGCAATCCTAAGCCTCCCAGCTAGCCACTCCTATTCTCACGCTTAACCACATTATCACCTGAACGAGACACTAAAACACGTCAACATAAAGTTGGTGAGAGTCATAGGTTTAGACTCCAACCCCAAATAAGTTATAAGCTGTGAATAACAACCATCAATAAAAGAACATATGGACAATGTGTTACAATTATGCATTAACAACTATCATTCAAGATTAACCATACAATCACAATTCCAAGGCACCAAGCCTTACCAATAACCACAATTTCCAAGGCTCCCAGCCTTACCAATAACCATGGTCCCATAGGCGTCCATACACCTATGAACCAATCCCAAGGCCCCGCCTTGTCAACATCCCCTTGGTACCAAGTCAAACCACAATAACAATCAAGAATCGCATAGCAGTTAGTCACATAAGTGTACACACAAGTCCATCACAAACCATAAAAACATTCACAACATTATTTACAAAACCATACAGTGTCTCTTCCATACCATCTGGAAGTCAAATCATTTATAGCTCATAAAAACATGGGACTATGAATTACATTTCCAGGGACATACCCCTTTTCTTTTTCTTTCTTGCATCCCAAAACCGACTATACCCCTTTAATTTCGTTTTTTTCTTTTTATTATTAATAATTGTATTAATAATATTACCTTAATTTTCCTTAATTTATTTCAGCTCTTAAAGCCTCCAAAACCTCAAAACCCTAAAACTAGTCAAATTTACGCGTATACCGTAAAAGACGTAAAAATATACAGTTTTATAAAAACTCTTGAAATATGAAATAAACTAATTAACTAAGTCTTAAATGACTTAAAACCATCCCAAAAAATACTCCCGTGACTAAATACCTCTTCCGAGACCCCTGAATGCAAAACCATAAACCGTAAAAATACGATTTTCTATAATACATATACGTATACGTAAAACCACTAAATAACACCATCTCATTTCATAGTCACTACCATGTGGGCTCATGAACATGAAATAACCGTTCCTCGATTTACTTATGAGTACCATATACCCATAAACGATATCCAAACCTCACTCCAAACACACAAAATAAACACATAAGCACATAAAAGCACATATTTGCACAAAACACCTTAAACTATAGTCTAAGTGACGAACCCCAAAAAACATGGTTGTCACATCACTCCCTCCTAATAGAAATCTCGTCTTGAGATTTACTCCTTAGGATCAAACAAACAAACAACAAATCACATGAGGATACTTGTTCTAAATGAACTCCTCTTATTTCCATGTGTACTTAAGTTCAAGTCTCAAAATACCACATATACAAACCAACAATATTTAAATTCATTCCTAAACTCTTGACCTCACAGCTAATAAATCTCACAAATGACCATTTGATAAAACAAAGACTCTTATTAACACAAATCCCGAATAACCGAACATGCAAATATGCATTCTCAAACAACATTTACCAATCTTAATACATGAAATATATCATGTATACCACTCAATTCTCCCAGGTAATTCTATACTCATAAGCTACTTGTCCGACCTACAAAACTCTACATCAACTTTTCCATTTTACCAAAACATACCACCCGTTACTATGGGTAAAACTTCCTACATAACTTTGTCACTAAAATTTAGTGGTTTCATCCTTTTCAATAACATATCTTGTTTCTCTCATCCTTTCCCAAAAACACCATTTCCACATTAGTAGTCTCTTTCACGGATTTTAGTCCACCATAAGGAAAACTCACCCTATCCTTCCATATAGTGCCTCAAATGGCATTCATCGACTTCTAGTATTATAACTATCATTATATGAAAACTCAGACATCACTAACGAGTTTCCCACATCCCTCTAAACCAGTCACCCAAGCTCTCAACACGACTCTTATACTTGTAGCAATTTCTCACTTCGTCCATCCTTCCAAGTAGCTGGATATACTCATATCCAATCATGTTCATCAACTCCCTTTAGTCCATACAACCAAACTACTTAAAAATTCCAATTTCGTTACACAAGTGACCTATGACGGTGTTTCGCATATTCATTAGTTCATCATAACAAGGCTCTTCCAATCCAAATCAGCTTATGATCTATACATATCACCAAAAGGACAGTTATCTCAGTTAGTCTATCAACTGTCATCCAAGTCCATGCTACAACTACTTCCATTAAATTTGGATAGCTTATTAGTATCACCTATACACTTCCTTCTCACTTTTCTCCATGAAAGATTTTTTTTTTGATACTCAACACTTTCTTTATACTTACACAATGTCTTACCTCCAAGGTCATAGTGCTCCTCATCTTGTCTCAGTTAGTCCAAGCCCTTCGTCCCTCATGACACATCACATCTATAACTCCTCATCCGATCAATTATCGATACTAAGCCTTCCAATCAAACAGTATAGGTCAATGCCATTTCCTTTCCACACTACAACAATATTAGCAGGCTTAGCGCCTTAGTCTACTCATTAGGCTATACCAAAATTTTACTTTCGGTTCCTATCTCGACCTATTTCATTTATGATCCGCATCTATCCAGACTTCCTTCTTTTTCCTCAGCTCATGGCATACAGTACGATGCTATGCTTCCCGTCTTTCAAGTCATCTATACGTCAAAATTATCCAAGTAGCTTGACTTGTTTTCCTCGCGACCAGTTCTCCTACTCCATCCTAATAGGGATAGACTAGAGTTTTATGTGATCCCATGCGGATCACAATCTCATCTTATACCTATATTAGTTTCCATTTGTCTAAACTAAGCCATATTTTAAATTCTTATTCAAATCTCATACTTCTATTTTGATTGCACCTAACATGAGGTACTTTCAATCATCATCTTCTAGGAATACTTGGTCCTTTCCTTCCATGGTTCTACCTAATTCCTACACTATCCCATCCAACCGAAATTCCATACTTCATTCATCAAATCTATGGAAATTGTTAGTGCATTGGATAATGCATAATTGTCTCTTCCAAAGATCTTTCATAACACCTTCACAAAACCGACTCTCTAATCACTTCTCCACGAACTTATTCAGCTCAGCTTCACTACTCATCCCTCAATATTGATTGCCAAAAAATTCTATCTGCTAGTAACTCGACTCCCCTTGTTATTTCCACGAGTTCTTAATCCCCCATGTTATGTATTCACTTCATCACGATCCACTGGTTCAGCTCTTTGTAGCTCCACTCTGGTAATCGATCTGTCCTTCTTCGTCACGAACCATACGAAGATTCCCATCATAGTGCTTGTCACCTTTCCAGTCCTTGCAACTTCTATGACTCCTTTGAAATCTCTTGCATCCTTCTAGCAACCGACACGTATTCCTTTCAGCTCCTTGCTTCACGATGTATCTCTTCACGCACTCCTTCTCGTCTCTATGATGTTACCTAGGAACTTCACACTACCCAGTAGCTTCTAACTTCAACTCATCTACCATAATATTTCAAAAGGTACTTCAACCGCTCAATGGCTCACTCTTCCTTACTTGTTGTACTTCACCATTAATCAGCCTCCTACCAATCATTCTTTCACATCCATGTTTTCCTTCACGTGTCTACTACTACCTTGCCTCCATAACTATACCAATTCCCTTGCGTGTTATTTGCCCCATCTTTCCATTAGTAGAAACTTTCTACTCTACCCTCCATTCTAATATCTAACCATAAGTAATACTACCCAAACTCTATTCTCCCATCCTAACGTTTCCACAACCGCATAACTAAATCAACCATGACGTGTACCAAAAGAATTTCAAACGGTCGCGTCCCATAATAAATATAGGGTAAACCAAAATATTAACCATAACGAACCCTAGCCAAAACAACTGAAAACCAAAGAATGTAATCTAAAAGATTCAATGGAGTGTGCCAACAACGAAAAATTAGACTCGCCACGATTAGTATTACCAAATTTCAATATCTTAGAAAATTTTAAATTTTCATCTCAATTAGTTACTTCACATTAGGACCATATTTTAACAACAATAAATGAAATCATAGTCATATTTTACCATCTTTGTTACCATCAAAGGGCATAACTCAGTTAGTGTACTAAAACTCACTTTAAATATCATCTCCTTTAACAATAAACTCATCTTTTATCTTAATTATTTTATCAAAGGTATCCACTAGTTAGTATAGTATAACATTATTCTAACCATTATCTTGTTTACTCACATTAAACTCATTTCACTTGTTATTATGAAACCAATACGTGTTTATAAAATATTGTGTTTTTATTCACTTTATTATATATTATAAATATTTTATATAATCCATTTAGGCTTGTTATAACGAACTATTACACGTTTACAAGGTGTGGTGTTATTATTATCATTATTATAATAAAATCTTCCTTTTTACTATTTCCGTCTGTTTAAATACTTCTAAAATTTTAACTCCACTTTTAAGAAAATTATCGTAAAATTTATTTATGCTTTATATGTACTATCACATGTTACCTAGAAAACTAATCCATTCATTGTCAATATATTTTTTAACTTATTACCAATAAACTTAAAGAAAAGATATGTAAGTCAGGATATCATACCGTACACTTACAAAGTATTTTCAAAAGCATTTTCCTTTAATTAGCTAGACTCCTTTGCAAGAAAATTTGGTAGTTCTCATCAATTCAAATACATACCCAAATGTATACACACTTCAAAACATTCAAAACGTCGTTGGAACTCCATCAAACTCCAGCACTAATAAACTATTTAAACACGAGAGAACACTAGGTACGTTCAAGTTTTAATAACTATTGAACGACCGTATATCATAACATAACATCTAGTAGTATATATATCTCCGCATATATATATACCTATTAAATCTCCCAAAACATACTCGTTATCATACATGTCAAGTCAATCGATCGCGTCATACACTCGTTTTTCCATACGAGTAATCACCATCTCACCATCTCACCATGCCACAACAATGCATAAAACCCATCACCAAAACCAACCCATATCGTGTGACCCCATAATCACATAACACGACTATAACCCAAAACATATAACACAAAAACCATAGCCATATCACAGGCAACCATTACATAAACCCGTATTGTACAAATACCCAAAATACAGATCTCATCATATACAAGCATGTACTAACCCCTTTTTCATGCAACCATACTTGGAAGTCCATCGGTGTTGTGGCACGTATATAATTATGTAGGCCTCTATAATTATATATGTCCCCTTTCACCCATGTACTCCCTCCTATGACGACACTTATAAAAAATTAGTACTACACGGAACACATATATCTACCACATATATACCACATAAAATACACTCTATATATATACCGTATAGGTAAAATAAGAACATCTCATACGTCAACCCTAACTTCATTCATAACTCGAGGCTCAATCGCCAAATCAAATCAATAACAATAAAATATCCAACATTAAAAAAATGACCATAACCGTTCAGGCGGAAATTCGAATCTACTACTAGTCGTAGACTCAACATCGGTACTATCCTAATATTACCTAGCGCACCTCTTCTTCTACGCGACATGGGTAACACTAAATAGATTCCTACACTTCCGGTTCATACGTCGCATCAATAGAAAATAAATGAATGTACTTACATATATTATATCTCAATAAGTAAGTATGAAAATAAATAAATATCCAAAACAAAATTAACACTTAAACACTCCATATACTATAATGCACACATACCCCTATGACACCTACATGCATGGACCCTTAAGCTATAGACTAGGCTACTAGATTAGGCAACCTAATTCTCTATAACCATTGTCTCTGATACCATTCTGTCACACCCCACCATGACGGAATATGGGGCGCGACGTATAGATATCATCACAACAATAGCGTGTCTATAGAGATAACTAAATGAATTGAAAATATCATAAATGATGACACAATGTCATGAAGATATCACAAACAATGCAGGCGTCTAGGTAAGTAGGTAACAGGTCTACCTCTTACCAAAGACATACAATTAAAAAATAACAAACATATAGATGTCTACAAAGTATTACTTATTCAAACATAAGTAAAGACTAAGAGGAAAGGGGGTTCCTCCAATGCAATCCTAAGCCTCCCAGCTAGCCACTCCTATTCTCACGCTTAACCACATTATCACCTGAAAGAGACACTAAAACACGTCAACATAAAGTTGGTGAGAGTCATAGGTTTAGACTCCAACCCCAAATGAGTTATTAGCTGTGAATAACAACCATCAATAAAAGAACATATGGACAATGTGTTACAATTATGCATTAACAACTATCATTCAAGATTAACCATACAATCACAATTTCAAGGCACCAAGCCTTACCAATAACCACAATTTCCAAGGCTCCCATCCTTACCAATAACCATGGTCCCATAGGCGCCCATACACCTATGAACCAATCCCAAGGCCCCGCCTTGTCAACATCCCCTTGGTACCAAGTCAAACCACAATAACAATCAACAATCGCATAGCAGTTAGTCACATAAGTGTACACACAAGTCCATCACAAACCATAAAAACATTCACAACATTATTTACAAAACCATACGGTGTCTCTTCCATCCCATCTGGAAGTCAATTCATTTATAGCTCATAAAAACATGGGACTATGAAACTCACCTGAACAAGCTTCTCCAAGTACCCGCACTTTAGCAAAATCTAAACACACAAACGTATACAATCAAGACATGAACCACATACCAAAATGGTTCATCAATCTATGATGGATATCTAACCTTTTCCTAAAACTTAACCCCATTTATATGCCGTATGCATCTCATGACACCCCTCTATAAAGCCCTTAACTTAGTTTAGTTCATAACTCGCCCCGTTAACATTTAACCCAAAATAGTCCCATTTTTTATACTTTAAACTATGGGTCGAACACCCCCTTAACCAAATCAATTTCCTCTATAAAGAAATCCTATGCCCTAACATGTATTAGCTAACTCTACCCTTTGGCCGCAACCTTGAAGACACTGTTAAGGCCTCCATATATATATATATATATATATATATATATATATATATATATATATATATATATATATATATATATATATATATATATATATATATATATATATATATATATATATATATATATATATATATATATATATATATATATATATATATATATATATATATATATATATATATATATATATATATATATATATATATATATATATATATATATATATATATATATATATATATATATATATATATATATATATATATATATATATATATATATATATATATATATATATATATATATATATATATATATATACTTTTACCTATCCATAATTTACTGATTTTGAACATATGAAAAGTTTGTTATGATCAGAGGGTCTTACCCTAACCCATTTGTTTAGTCCTCCTCCAGATCTTTTATTTAATATATAATCTAAGTCTCATGTTCGTTTGAACGTTCCAATATAACCCTAAGTACCCCAAACAATTCAAAACATAAAAAGAAAACAGGCTGACCCAAAAGCTGTTTTGACACCCAACTGATGTAACCTGTTTTTGACCCACTTCCAGACCTCCAATTTAGTTCTCGTTTCTTTCATTTGAAAGCCAACTCAATTACCTTTCCAGAGACATAAGATTCGAAAATTAAAATTTGTAAAACTCTAGATATGATCAAAACAATGACCCAACCAGTTTTTAAAAACGAATTTAACATAATTAACCAAATTAATTACCCTCATCATGTTTAATCATTAACCCTAATTATTATAATCATGTCTATATCATTATGATAACAATAAATTACAGATTTTCTAATAAACACTAACCTAGATCCATCATATAATGATTAAGAAAGAATTAAAAACAATTTAATTAAAAGGGTTTGAAGAGTTTACCTTAGATTTTTGGAAAACAAGATTTTTGATGAAGAACCCTAATTTTTTCCATGGATTTCGAATCACTCATGATCTCCAGGGATTTTATGATGTGTTTTTATTAATAAAAAGTTTTTGTATATTTTCCTAACAAGTCCTTGGCCCAATACAAAAGCCCGGTTCCCTTTTTTTTCCCTTTTTTCCCTTTTCTTTTTCTTTCTTGCATCCCAAAACCGACTATACCCCTTTAATTTCGTTTTTTTCTTTTTATTATTAATAATTGTATTAATAATATTACCTTAATTTTCCTTAATTTATTTCAGCTCTTAAAGCCTCCAAAACCTCAAAACCGCAAAACTAGTCAAATTTACGCGTATACCGTAAAAGACGTAAAAATATAGAGTATTATAAAAACTCTTGAAATATGAAATAAACTAACTAACTAAGTCCTAAATGACTTAAAACCATCCCAAAAAATACTCCCGTGACTAAATACCTCTTCTGAGACCCCTAAATGCAAAACCCTAAACCGTAAAAATACGATTTTCTATAATACATATACGTATACGTAAAATCACTAAATAACACCATCTCATTTCATAGTCACTACCATGTGGGCTCATGAACATGAACTAACCGTTCCTCGATTTACTTATGAGTACCATATACCCATAAACGATATCCAAACCTCACTCCAAACACACAAAATAAACACATAAGCACATAAAAGCACATATTTGCACAAAACACCTTAAACTATAGTCTAAGTGACGAACCCTAAAAACCATGGTTGTCACATCAACTTCAGCCGCTGACATCTACAATTTTGGTTCCCCAAGTCTCAAACCAGCTGGTATTGACTTGGATACTGTATGTGCATATATTGATGCCTTGCCCAATGGTTCTCTAGTCACTTATGAGGATCTTGAGCAAATCAGTGATGCTGATCTTGAAGAGATGGACATCAAGTGGAGTACATAAGAGCCAACAGATGGAACAAAAGGTTTGGAAGAAGAATGACTTTTAATGGAAAGGAGACTGTTGGATTTGATAAATCCAAGGTTGAGTGCTATAACTGCCTTAGGATGGGACACTTCATGAGGGAATGCACATCTCCACGAAGAACTGATGCTGGAAAGAACTCAAGCCAAATAATCAAGGTTGAAGATGATGGATCAAAGGCTATGGTGGCCATGCATGGGATTGATGAACTTAGATGGGACTGGAGTTTCATGGCTGATGAAGTGGAACATAATTAAGCTTTGATAGCTAATAAGGAGGAAGAGCAAGTGCAATATGCTCTCATGGTCAATTCTTCATCTTCATCAGACATTGAGGTATATGATGATGCCTTTTGTAGTAAGGGTTGTAGGTTAAACACTGAAAAACTTAACAAAGAAGTTTTAAAATATAAATCAGATGTTTTTGATGTAGAAATCAGACTTGATAATTATAAAAGGGGACTTGATCAATCTGATGGGATGGTTGAGGAGTATAAGAAAATGGAATTTGACCTAAAAGATCAAATTAATGTCAGATCTAGGTTTGGTATGAAAATGCCTCAACTAGCTTTTGTCAGACCTTTTGTTAAACCAAGTAATAGGTATTTAAAGCCTAAGGGACAAGGGTCTAAAGCTTCATCCAGTTTAACATGGAGACCTAAACAAGACCAAAACCCTAATTCAAATGGAATTTATATGACTTGAAACAGATTTAAGTATCTTGAAAAGGTCATTACCAAACTAATCGGGGTAAATTGGGTGTTTAGGCCACACAGGGATGAACAGGGGGTTGTTACAAGGAATAAATCAATACTAGTTGAACAACCAGATGAATCCAAGTCTGCAAAGGCTTGGCTTCCCAAAGAAATCTAATTTGTTTTCTTCATGTGCAGGGTATTCACAAGCAGGTAAATGATTTTGGATATTAGGACAGTGGATGCTCAAGGCACATGACTGGGAAGGAAGATTTCTCTCTTATTAAAGATGGTGATAAGGTGTATTTTGGTGGTAGTTATGGCAACATTTCTGGCAAAGGCACTCTCATCACCAACAACTTAAGGTTTGAGGAAGTCTTCATGGTAAAAGAACTTGATTACAATATGTTTAGTGTGTCACAAGTATGTGACACCAAGAATAAGGTTCTTTTCACTGATACGGAGTGCTTAGTTTTAAGTAAAGACTTTGAGATTCGTGCTGACAAGTTCATAGAGTTTAGAACACCTAGACATAAAGATGTGTATAATGTGAATCTAAATGGTATTAAAATGAATAACAACTTGTCTTGTCTTTATGCTAAGGCCTCAGTGGATGAAAGTAAATTATGGCGCAGAAGGTTAGGGCACATTAACTTCAAAAACATGAATAGACTTGTGACACATGATCTTGTAAGAGGAT
Organism: Glebionis coronaria; assembly: GCA_025667525.1. Taxonomy (NCBI): domain Eukaryota; kingdom Viridiplantae; phylum Streptophyta; class Magnoliopsida; order Asterales; family Asteraceae; genus Glebionis; species Glebionis coronaria. The sequence goes on along the minus strand of CM046875.1, from coordinate 483,847,800 downwards.
TTCCCTAAAAAGCATCCCACAATGATCATAATTGTGTTGCATGCCTTAAAGGAAAGAAACATAAGGCCTCTTTTAAGTCTAAGCTTGTTCATACTAGTTCTAAGCCACTTCACTTATTACACATGGATTTATTTGGCCCAACCAATATAGAAAGTCTTAATGGTAAATCCTATTGTTTTTATTGTCACTGATGATTATTCTAGGTTTACTTGGACCTTTTTTTGGCATTAAAGAGTGATACTGCTAAGACTTTGATTATTTTCATTACACAGATTGAAAAGAAGACAGGTAATGAGGTTAAAATTCTTAGAAGTAACAATGGTGGTGAGTTTAGGAACAGCCTTCTAGATACCTTTTGTTTCAATAAAGGAATCTCTAGGGAGTTTAGCATAGCTAGAACTACACAACAGAATGGTGTAGCTGAAAGAAGGAATAGAACTCTCATTGAAGCAGCTAGAACTATGTTAGCAGATGCAAATTTACCCATTGCTTTTTGGACCGAGGTTGTGAACACTGCTTGCTATGTTCAGAATAGGGTCTTGGTTAATAAGTTTCATAATAAGACTCCCTGTAAGTTACTTTGGAATAGGAAGCCTAATATAGACTTCTTCAGGCCTTTTGGATGTCATGTAGTAATTTTGAATACTAGTGATAACCTAGGTAAGTTTCATTCTAATGGTGATGATGGACTTTTTATGGGTTATTCCACAAATAGCAAGGGGTATAGGGTTTATAACAAGAAGTCTAGCATTCTAACAAAAAACATTCATGTTGACTTCTTGGAGAGTAAACCAAGTGATCATGAGTCTGGACCTAATTGGCTATTTGATTTAGAGCCATTATCAAGGTCCATGAATTATACGCCTCTGACTAATCCAATTGTCTTGGAAGCACCTATTGTTGAAATTGCAGGTATACAGGTTGATAAAGAAGAAGGATCACATACAGTTGAGCCAACTCCCATATTTGAGTATGTCACCATACCTATATGTACTGATGAGTTTATACAGGCATCTGATGCTGCTGGAAAGGAGGAAGAAACGCAACAAGAAAAACCAGTTGATGAATCAATGCATGCATATTCATCTGCTGACCAAGCCAAGTCAGACGCTGACACGTGGGATTCAGCCACTGACAATCTATTTGGAAATTTATTCTCTTCCTCCAACAGAAATATTTTTGAACATATTGAAGACCCCATACCCAATGAAGATGTCAGTGGCCCAGTTCCAGCCGCTGACAACATATCTCCAAGTTGAAGTGGGCATGGGAGTATCAATGAAGATAACATTGGCAACATGGAGTCCACTGTTCATGACAACTCACTATTTGGGGGAGGAATACATACAAAGGTGGCCAAAGATCATCCTCCCTCCAAAATAATTGGTGATAATCAGACTATTGTTCAAACAAGCAGAACTAAGAAGACTCAAGGTGGATTCATTGCCAATATTCACAAGAAGGAAGATACTCCTTTTGTTCAAGAATGTTTTTTGCCTGTTTTCTCTCTCAGTTAGAACCAAAGAAAATTTTTGATGCTCTCAAAGAAGAAAGCTGGGTTGAAGCAATGCAAGATGAGCTTCATCAGTTTTCCATTCAAGATGTTTGGGAGCTAGTAGACTGTCCAAGGTATGTCAGGCCTATTGGGACAAGATGGGTTCTAAGAAACAAGAAGGATGAGAGGGGCATTGTTGTTAGAAATAAGGCAAGATTGGTTGCTCAGGGATACACATAGGAAGAGGGTATTGATTATAAAAAGGTTTTTGCACCTGTTGCTAGAATTGAGGCAATAAGGATTTTCCTAGCCTATGCTTCCTACATGGGTTTCAAAGTCTACCAAATGGACGTGAAGAGTGCATTTTTGTATGGCACAATCAAAGAAGAAGTCTATGTCATCAGCTCCTGGTTTTGAAGATTCTGAGCATCCAGATAAAGTTTATAGAGTGAAGAAGGCTATGTATGGCCTTCATCAGGCCCCTAAAGCATGGTATGGGATACTTTCCACCTACTTGGTGGATAATGGCTTCAAGAGGGGTACCATAGACTAGACATTATTTATAAAGATGGAAGGGAAGGATTTTCTTCTTGTTCAGGTTTATGTTGATGACATCATATTTAGTTCATCTAACCAAAGAATGAGTGATGAATTATCCAAACTTATGATATATAAGTTTAAGGTGAGTGCTATGGGAGAGATGACCTTCTTTCTTGATCTACAAGTTCAGCAGAAAGAGGATGGTATTTTCATCTCTCGAGATAAGTATGTGGCAGAAATCTTGAAGAAATTTGGTTTTTTACCACATGAAAAATGAGCTAGCACTCCCATGGACAGGGAACACCCATGGGGAAAGATTGGAGAAGGTTAGGAGGTTGATGTCAGGTGCTATAGATCAATGATTGGATCATTGATGTATCTTACAGCTTCAAGACCTGATATCATGTTTGCAGTATGTGCATGTGCACGTCATTAAGTCACACCCAAAGAGGTCACCTTCATGCAGTTAAAAGGATCTCTAGATACCTTAGATGTTTTCCTACCTTGGGATTGTGGTATTCTATAGAGTCTCCTTTGGAACTTATTGGCTATTTAGATAGTAATTATAGAGGAGATAATCATGATAGAAAATCCACAACTCGTCGATGCCAATTTATTGGGAGCAGGCTTATATCTTGGCAATGCAAGAAGCAAATTGTGGTAGTCAATTCAACAACTGAGGTTGAGTATGTAGCAGCGACTGCATGTTGTGGTCAAGTGCTATGGATTCAAAATCAGCTTTTGGATTATGGGTACAATTTTATGCATACTAAGATTTTTGTAGATAATAACAGTACTCTATGCATTATTAAAAATCTTGTACATCATTCTAAAACTAAACACATAGAAATAAGACATCATTTTATAAGGCATTGTTTTGAAAAAGATTTGATACATCTAGATAGAGTGGACATTAAAGATAATGTGGTTGATTTATTAACTAAACCTTTTGATGTTGGGAGGTTCCAGTACTTGGTAACAAGTATTGGGATGATCAATCCATAAAATATGTGTTTTTGGTATTATTATATAATATGTACAGAATATGCATTGTTATTATCTCATGTAAAGGTATTAGGTTTTCCACTATATTTTTTAACGCTGACAAAGGCATTTTCTCCGCTAACAAATGGATTTTGGCCGATGATAGAAAATGTTAGTTTTTATGGTTTTTGATCTAATCATTCAGGCATTTTTAAGCATTATGCAATATGATACAGAGTTGCTTATGGATTTCATATCTTGAAGAATTTTTATTTATGATGGTTGAAATGTTTACATTTCTATCTTGAAATAAAAATTTATCATAATTATTTCTTTGCAATCTGTGTAAGTTTAAGGGGAGGTTTAGGAAACCTTTAGGTGTTTGGGTACTTATAGAGTGCTCTTATAATAATTCTAGATTGTGTCCACTGGTGAGTAGGAGTTAGGAATAATGAAGGCTTTTCTTTTCAAGAATTGTTGGATTTCCTAAATCTTGAGGTACTAGCATGCAAAGTTGATATACTGTGCATGTTGCCAAGACTTTTTTACTTAGAATTGGGATTGGTTGGTGTAAATAAAAATGGGCTTACCTGGGAAGCTACAAAGGGTTGATATGAGATTTCTTCACTCTTAAGAACTTCGGTTAGCAAGGGACACTTGAGGAAAATTTGTTAGGTCAAAAAAGTTGATGTGCAGAAACTCAAAACGAAGAAAACATGAAGGCATTTGTTCAACGTTGACACATTGTGTCTAGACGTTGACAAGTGTTAACGAAACGCTGACAGAAGTCAAACGCTGTTGGAAATATCTATTTAGGTTAAATACTCAGAATATTATTTATTAATATTCTGTATTAGTTTATTTAAATAGAAGATACACATGTTTATTTGATATTATCTCTTGTAAAACCTTAATCCTTACACTATAAAAGGAACCAAGGGTTATTAGGCTTTTCATAACTTTCATTCACAATGTAAACCTAAAGCGTGTGTTGCACTAGATGTGGGATTAATGTATACACGTCTAGTGATTGTTTGTTATTAATATAATGAACAATCCACTAGAGTAATTCATGTGTTTTGTGCCTAAACACCCTGTTTTATAGTTATTGTTCTTTTCTGCTTTGATTGTTAATCATATGAACAATGATTATGCCTAGTAGCTAAAAGATCGAGGAAACCAAGGTTTCCATAGTTGGTATCAGAGCCTCATGGCTCGTAATGCTAGGACCAACAAGGTGTTCGTATTTTGAGAAGAAAAGAAAAATCCGTCTAGGGTTTTTCTGGATGATTTTGTGTGCACAGCAGTATTCAGGGAGGCATAACTTTTTATTGAACCGTTGGATCGCCACGAAAATTTTTGTGTATGTTCTACACACATATACATATATATTCACCGGAGGGATTGTTAAGATCTATCCCCAAGAAAAAGTTATTAGGCGTCGATATTCACAGCAGAGAATGTAACTTGTCTAATTTTCTATTTTGATATTCAAGAAAACCTAGGGTTTCTTCCAAACCCTATATCATTTTAAAATAGAAAAGAAGGATAAATGTGTGTGTTAAAACACATGATAGCATAAGATTTCGATCCTAGTTCATTGCTATCAAACCCTAATTAGGGTTTCGGATTGAAAAACTGAGGTACTGTTCTAGGGATTCATGGCTGTTGTTCTTCATTGTTGTGGTGATACGTGGTGTTACACTGAATATGGGTACTATAGTTGTGCACGTGTTGGGCTGTCAAAAACCCTAGATCGTTATATTCTAAAACAATAGCAGCTAATGAAGAAATCGAATATTATATATATGGTCAGTTATGTAGAATTCTGTTTGCATATGGACCATCACTGATTTATTATAGTCAAAGAGAAAAGAAGATACTGATATCACGAAAAAGAGATATTGGCTATAAACAAAAGAAAAGATATTGGTTGTGATAAAAAGGTGGAAAAGTGAATCACGAAGAAATGAGTATACACACATATATTTCCTTTCTTAACAAGATACATGTTTCTGTTTTGCATGGGATATATTTGGCTGTGATTTTTGGGAATATTGAATCATGCAAAGGCAGTTATGGTTCACGTTTGGGAAGGAAGAATTATTCAGAGTATGGCTGATTTTTAGGGTATCAATATATTTTCCATATATTTGATTATCTAATTATCAGGAAGCTATATTTTTTTATCTTTTGTGATTTACGATAGTTACATGGGCCGGATGGGCTTAAGACATGCGTAATATTGTTCTTCCTAGAAGTTACAAGGATTTTTGTCTAAAGCTTATATTATACAAGTCATTGACTTATATTTTAGCAATAGATGTTGTTAGCCACTGACAAGTTTTGATTCAAAGCTGAGAGGAATAAGTTAAGCGCTGATGGGAAGCGCTAACAAGAGTTGTCCGATATATGTTGTTGCAAGCGCTGATAAGTATTGTCCGATATTGGACGATACATCTGTTAAAGAAGTTGGACAAAGGAGGATATTGGACGACAAAGTAATTACTGATGTTTGGAAAATTGGTAAGATTTTGGCACACAAAACGAGGAATTTACACATGAAGGTACATGGGATCTCCATTTTTATACAGAATATCAATTTGATATTTATGGCTCGGATATTTTTTTTTTAAAGGAATCAATGATTTTAACAAAAGTTAGCAACAATTCATGAAGAATTTGATTGATATTAGATTATGTAATCGGGGTAGCCTTGTGAAAGAGTTATCCATATGGGCTTTTACATACGAAGATATTGGTTCAGTAAGACTCGTCATTAAGAGGTGTTGGCATAAGGGGAAGAATTCTTATGGTAAGTTTGATGTTAGAAGAAGATTTTCGCGAGTTTATGTTCTATCATATCTTAAAGTTGTGACCTCCCAGCCACTGAATTTTAAGATAACTTGTTTGTGCTTACATTGTTACTGATGAAGTGATACAAGATCTAGGAATATGTGATTTTTCTTATGGTACTCTATGCACATATTTTCTATCACTTGAAGGAGTTACATTATCGTGCTCAGTGTATCACAAAGGATGAGGATTTTTGTATAATTATGACGCTTCGTCACATGGAGAGTACAAGATATGGAACACAGGTTTGGGTTATTCTACTTCTACATCAAGAATATTATAGTTATTTTTCTTCAAAATTATTACACATAGCCTACATTTAGAGAATCTTTGATTGCGTACAATGTTTCCTTCCATATTGATGTGACAAAAAGGGGAAGATGTGCATGCTACACTTGAGGGGAAGCAATTTGAAGATGATGTACCACTTACAAGACATACACAAAGAGTTTTGCCGACATAAACTAGGGAAAGATTGTTGGGTCAAAAAGTTAATGTTGCAGAAACTCAAAACGAAGAAAACATGAAGGCATTTGTTCAACGTTGACACACTGTGTCTAGACGTTGACAAGTGTTAACGAAACGCTGACAGAAGTCAAACGCTGTTGGAAGAATCTATTTAGGTTAAATATTCAGAATATTATTTATTAATATTCTGTATTAGTTTATTTAAATAGAAGATACACATGTTTATTTGATATTATCTCTTGTAAATCCTTAATCCTTACACTATAAAAGGAACCAAGGGTTATTAGGTTTTTCATAACTTTCATTCACAATGTAAACCTAAAACGTGTGTTGCACTAGACGTGGGATTAATGTATACACATCTAGTGATTGTTTTTTATTAATATAATCAACAATCCATTAGAGTAATTCATGTATTTTGTGCCTAAACACCTTGTTTCATAGTTATTGTCTTTTCCGCTTTGATTTTTAATCATATGAACAATGATTATTCCTAGTAGCTAAAAGATCGAGGAAACCAAGGTTTCCACACAATTATGTCTATCTTGCTTATGCCAGTGTGCGTGATTGGACAGTGCTTGCAAAACTGCAGTCATTTTTAGAGTAAGAGTTATCTTCATTAGGGTTTGTTAAGGTCTTTTTATTTTATTACTTTTTCTTTTTGGCCGTTGACACATAGTGGTTCATCCGCTGACAAGCACATTTTCAAACGCTGACATGGCAAATTTAAACGCTGGCAAAATATAGTCGTTGCCCGCTGACACTATTATTTTGACCGTTGAAGAACACTCGAACCCACCTAGTTGTTACTTTTGCGATATTTTGGGCCGTAAGTTGATGGGATTTGGTAAATTCTTTAATGTCTAAGTGATAAGTTATTATTTTTCAAGATTTTCATCATTATATTTTGAATAACTTACGTCTTATTTCAACCAATAGTATCCTAGTTTCCATCCTATAAATACGGCTCATACTATGTTACACAGGGTAACTTGCTTGATTATCTTATCTTTTCTCCAAAACCTTCCATTATCCCTTTCATACTTTCTAACCTTTCATAAACAAGTTTTCATGGATCCTCTATTTAAACTTGTTGGTGCTACTTTAGGCTTTAGGGATCAACACAACATGATCGCCTATCTTGAGGCTGATGACACACATCATCCTCAACACACAGGAATGATTGAGTATCTATTGGCGTCTAACTTAAGGCATGCTTTGACTCATGCTCCACTCATTCCTATCACACACATCAAACAATTTTGGAACACTTTAAGTTCTGAAACAGTTGATGGAGTGATTACATTGTCAGTGACTGTCCATGGGGTAAAATGGGTGGTCACTGATGTGGAAACCTTGGTTTCCGGATCTTTTAAGCAACTAGGAATGATCATTGTTCATATGATTTAAACAATCAAAGCAGAATTAGAACAACAACCATTAACAAGGTGTTTAGGCACAAAACATGAATTAAAACACATGGATTGCTAATTATATTAATAATCAACAATCACTAGACGTGTATACATTGAATCCCACGTCTAGTCGACACACACTTTAGGTTTACATTGTGAATGAATTGAATGATTAAAACCTATGACCCTTGGTTCCTTTTATAGTGTAAGGATTAGGGTTTACAAGAGATCAAATCAAATAAACAACTAAATATTCTATTTCTATAGATATATACTGAATATATTATTTAGAATATATCCAATATATTCTGTAAATAGAATTCTCCATCAAATCCATCAGCGTTGACTTTTGTTGACTGCGTTTGACTTTTGTTGACTTCTGTCAACGCCTACATTGCTCTTGTCAACTCTTGTATTACTCTTGTCAACGCTTGAGTAAATGTTCTTCGATTTTGAGTTTCTGCCACATCAACTTTTTGACCCAACAATCTTCCCCTAGTTGATAGTGGCAAAACTCTATGTGTATCTCTTGTAAGTTGTACATGATCTTCAAATTGCTTCCCCTCAAGTGTAGCACCGTATTTCTTCCCCTTTTTGTCACATCAACATGAAAGTAAACAATGTTGCAATGTTGAAGATTCTCCATATGTAGGCTCTGTGTAATGATCTTGAAGAAAAATAAATAAAGTATTCTTGATGTAGAAGTAGAATAACCCAACCTTGTGTTCCATGTCTTGTATTATCCACGTGATGAAAAACTTATACAAATGACTAAATATAAGTAGACCTCGATCCCTTGTCAATATTCTCATCCTTTGTGAGACACTGAGCACGATAATGTAACTCCTTCAAGTGTTATGACAAGTCTTCATCACCAACCATGTAAAGCACGAACAAGTTATCTTCAAACCAATGGTATCCCTCCATAATTTAAAGATATGATAAAACACAAACACGCGAAAATCTTCTTCAATCATCAAACTTACCATAAGAATTCTTCCCCTTAAGCTAACACCTCTTCATGACAAGCCAATATCTTCATATGTAAAAGCTGTTAACGAATAACTCTTTCACAAGGCTATCCCGATTACATACTCCAATAAATTACTTCATGAATGGTTGCTAACTCGCCTTAAAATCATTAATTCCTTTCAAAAATATCCGAGCCATAAATATCATCATGATATTCTAAATTAAAACGGAGATTCCATGTACCTTTGTGTGTAAATACTCCTTTTTGTGTGCTTAAAACGTCCAATTTTCTCAAACAGCAGCAATCAGTGTGTTATCCGAGATCATCCTCTGTCCAATATCCTTCCAAGTGTATTGTCCGATATCGGACAGTACTTATCAGCGTTTGAATAAACATTTCTCGGACAACACTTGTCAACGCTACCTGTCAGCGTTAACTTTATTCACGTCAGCGTCAAACTTCCTTCTGTCAGCGTCCATTCAGCCCTTGTCAGCGTCAATATTCTGCTGACGTCATCTAGGGCTTGTATTCCAGAAGAACAGTAACATATCCCTTTTTACGCCAATAAGCACCATGTAAATAAATAAGAATCAATCTCACGTCACTTTGCTTGAACAGTTACTGTATCTTGAATCCATGCGTGAACCATATTAATAACCAATCACAGCGTTGTGAACATACTTTTCCATCCTAATCGTAGCATGGTTACTGTGTAACACTTGTTGATCCCAAACTTAGATCGATTAGCTTTGTGTATACGAGATTAGATCAAGTATAACACGTAGAGAAACCTTTGTTATATGCTTTGTGAATCTAAGTATTATGCGGAATTTAATACTTAAACAAGAACACAAGATGTAAACAAAACTTTCACTTTGATTATGAATGTCGAACTTGCTTACAATGAAAGATGTTTACGAATGAAAACTTAATGAAAACTTGATGCTAAACATTAACCTAAAGGCCTTCTTTTATAGACTAAGAAGCCTTGTACAATAAGCTACGTATCAACTATTCTAGGTAAAGATAAACATAGAAAATACATTATCGTTTCTATCCTTACTAGAAGTATTCTAGAACATAATAAACGTGTAGCTCACATCTTCCATCAGTGCTTGTCTTCAATCTGTCAACGCTTGACTTTAACTTGTCAACGCTTAAGCTGTCAGCGCTCACTTTGCTCTTGTCAACGCTTGAGTTGTTCTTGTCAGCGTTCAAGTGATCTGGCCTTAATTTATTCCCAACAATCCTCCCCTAAACTTGATATCCACTCTTATGATCAAGTTTCTGAATAATCATTAAGAACTTGGAGGAGTCTGACAAACCTTATCATATTGGTAATAAATAAATCTGATTAAATTCTTTGCCACGTCACTTGTATAATCTATCTCCAACTGGGTGTCCTTCATCTTTTCCAAAACAGCCTTGGATATGAAATACTGAGCATCTACAAGTAGATACTCAGCAAACTTTGTAGAACTCAAATGGTATACACCAGCAGCTGAATATAACCTCCATTGAAGACCACTGAGGTCATCTTCAAGATCCTTCCATATTTCAGGATCTTCCTCATTTGTCCCACACATTCTTTTGAATGTGGTCCAAAGTTTTATTCCATTAGCTGAAGTTGGTGCTTCAGCCTCATACTTGGTCTCCAACAACCTCCAAAGGTCCACCAAGTCTCCTCTATCACAACTTGCAAATAAAGATATGAGAGTGGTAAAAGTGTGTACCTCCTTGCCATATCTTCCAATCTTCCAGAATCCACATTCATCCTCATCATAACTCACAATTGGATTCCTGGAATCTAGTGGTAACACATGCACCATATCTGAAGCTTCTAATGGGGAGAGCTTGAGGCTCTTTCTAATAACTGCTTCACTTGGATATAGTTGATTCATATCTTTTGGAAACTCAAGTGTAAATCCCTTTTTCACTGGCCTGGGAACTATCATAGCTTTCTTGATTTCCATCTCTTCTGCAAGTTGCTCCTTTCTTTCATCTGAAAGAAGTCTGAAAGTGTTTTCTTCCTGCACTTTCACCCAAATAGGATAAGCCCTATGTTCCAACTCATCAAATGTCAAAGCCTTCAGCTTATGATGTGTCCATCCAACTCCATGACATCTGAGCAACATAAAGTAGAGCTTCCTTCTATCCCTTTTCAACTCAGAGAGAATGTTGCTTGCCTTGTGCTTCAAAATCACCTTACAATCCTTCTGAACTCTAAGAAGAATCTCCAAACCCCATATTTGATCTGAAATGGTCAAGTCTGGATTATCCATACAGCTTTCTTCCCAAGAATTGTACATCTGAACCACCTCTGGCATATCATAGTCAATCTGCAACTTTAAATCTCTCAACTTTTCCCTAGCAAGCTCATCACCATACTCAAGTCTTTCTGGTTCAATAATCATCACACTTGAATCTGAGCTAGCTCCATCACTTTCTTCTTCAGAAGTCACAACAAATGGTGACTTTTCCTTTTCACCTTGTTCCATCATTTGCTCAGCCAATCTTCTATCAAATTCAACCTGGGCTGCATTCTTTGGAACAATCTCTTCTACCAATATACCCTTACCCTTACCTGATGGTGCAATGGTTGGTAAGGTAGATGGTAATACCTGAGTAGGAACATCCTTGATGATAGATGATGACTGGAATACATCACCTCCATATGCAGATCTGTCAACGCCCAAATTTCCTCTATCAGCGCCCAAAATACCTCTATCAGCGTCCAAACTTGTCTTGTCAACGCTCAAATATTTTCCCTCAGCGCCTTGTGTAACCTCTCTCAACATATCTGTAAATGATAAATTTAAATTCTCATTGGAGGAAAGTTTTCACACGGTCCAGAGAGTCACACGTTTGGAAGTTATGTGTTCACATGGTTGACAAATATTCTATTCATACGATTCTAGCCTTTCTATTGGTGGAAGATATTATGCGTTCACACGGCCAAAGGAGAAAGATTTGTTTTTAAATTGGTTGGAGAGATCAAGGACGTATCAAAACCTGTTTGTTCCTTCAAAGTAGTAAGAGCTTCAGCAACATCCATTGATTGACCATGTTGACTGCTCTTATCACTCAGATTTCTTTGATCTTCCTCCCCTTTGGAAGACTCCTCCATACCTCTCCTAGCATGATCACTCTCCAAAACAACAATCCTCTCCCTCAATTCCTTGAGTTCAAGGCCTTGTGAGCTGACAATTTGTACTAAGTCTGCATTTTGCTTTTGCAAGCGAATGCAGACTGCCGTCAATTCCAAAAGAGTCATTGGTTCCAGACTGCCCTCCTCTGAAATGGGGATTTGACCTCCCAAGTCAGGTTCATTGGGCATGGATGAGGACTTAATTATGGTGGGACTGCCTTGGCCAGCTTCTAAGCCAGAACCAATAGTCCCAGCCTCATCCAGGTCACCAGCCACACTTGTGGTGGTGGTTCTCTCTGCTTCATGGCTAGGACCACCAGAGGAGAACTCTCTAGTAGTCCTTTGGCGTTTGATCAACCAATTTTGGTCGTGTGAACACAAAGATTCTCAACCAATCAGAAACTTTGCTTCATGTGAACAAAATCAATGATCTAACGTCACTTGCTTTGTCCAATCGCAATTCAAAGGCCGTGTAAGCTCAATTCTTTTCTACTTGGGACCTTAAAACAAACAGACCATTTTTAGCTTTGATCATGCGAGTAGCCAAAACCTACGTCTACATCATACCAAGTTCACCTTGAAACGTGCGTATCACAACACCTTCACTTCGATCTGCTGCACTTTTAACAAACAAACAGCAATCCATCATTGCAACTGATCATAGAACTTTTACCAGATCTAGGGTTTAGAACTTTGAGCACCGAAACCCTAATTAGGGTTTGTAAATAAACCTTAGATCAAGTGTTACCTTGAATCATAACAGCCACAAACTGTAATTCTTCCTGCTTTTAAGTAGATCTAGGGTTTGAGGAACCCTAGTTCATGATTTTATGTAAAAGCAGAAAACTGAAAATCAACCATCAGCCAACTTCGACGCTTAATAACTTTTGCCTGGGGATAAAACTCGACAATCCCTCCGGTGGATGTTTAGATCTATGTATGTAGAACACACATATAAAATTTCATGACGATCCAACGGTTCAATCAAAAGTTATGACCTTATGAATACTGTTGCGCACACAAAAACGTCCAGAAAAACCCTAGACGGATTTTTCTTCTTTTCACCATATACGAACACCTTGTTGGTCCTAGCATCACGAGCCACGAGGCTCTGATACCAATTGTGGAAACCTTGGTTTCCGGATCTTTTAAGCAACTAGGAATGATCATTGTTCATATGATTTAAACAATCAAAGCGGAATTAGAACAACAACCATTAACAAGGTGTTTAGGCACAAAACATGAATTAAAACACATGGATTGCTAATTATATTAATAATCAACAATCACTAGACGTGTATACATTGAATCCCACGTCTAGTCGACACACACTTTAGGTTTACATTGTGAATGAATTGAATGAATAAAACCTATGACCCTTGGTTCCTTTTATAGTGTAAGGATTAGGGTTTACAAGAGATCAAATCAAATAAACAACTAAATATTCTATTTCTATAGATATATACTGAATATATTATTTAGAATATATCCAATATATTCTATAAATAGAATTCTCCATCAAATCCATCAGCGTTGACTTTTGTTGACTGCGTTTGACTTTTGTTGACTTCTGTCAACGCCTACATTGCTCTTGTCAACTCTTGTATTACTCTTGTCAACGCTTGAGTAAATGTTCTTCGATTTTGAGTTTCTGCCACATCAACTTTTTGACCCAACAACTGAAGCACTAATTCGTCAAGCCTTGAGGCTTGAGGATGCTGATGGTGTGACTACCCTTCCTCAAGAACAGTTAGAAGAAGGTATTCGAGGCTTGGGTTATGAATTTCCCCCTGAGGGCAAAATTAATAAATTTTCTAAACAACAATTTCCCCCAGCCTGGAAGTTTTTTATACATGTCCTCTTGTAGTTTCTTAGTCCTGATTGTACTTTTTTCAATGAAATCAATCATTCTTTTGGTTGTATTCTTGTTTGTTTGTCCACTTGGCAAAAATATAATTTTTCCCATATGATTTTTGAGGGCATGTTGAAAAACAAGGGTAACAAGATGACTCTTGCTTACCCTATATTTTTACAAATGGTTTTTGAGCACCAAGGTTACTGTTGTAGGGATCATGATAATTTTTACAAGATCACTACTCAAAAATTCAAAAAATTTATGTCCATGAATACTAGACCTTTCAGACCTCTACCTTTGACACCTCCCATGTTGGTTGTTATTGAGGCAGCCAACAACCCTCAACCCTAACAAGAACTTGAACCTGAACCAGCACCACAACCACCTTCACCTCACCAAGATGACCCTATGCATGTTGACCCTTTAGCCGCTGACACTCGCGTTTCAGCCGCTAACACACCCGTTTCACCCGCTGTCACCTCACCACCCCCAACACATGTTCATCAATCCACTTCCTCATCTGAACCCATTGACTTTCGCCTGGAGAAGAGGTAAAGGACTACTGGAGCCGTTTCTAGTGGTCCTAGCCATGAAGCTGGGAGACTTTTGACTGATGAATCCATTTTGAGGAGTCAAATCCCCATTTTAGAGGAGGGCAGTCTGCAACCATTATCTATTTTGGAATTGACGGCCATCTGTATTGGCTTGCAAAAGTCCAATGTGGAACTTGTATAGACTATCACTAGTCAAGGCCTTGACCTCAATTAATTGAGGGAGCGGATAGTTGTTTTGGAAGCTGCTGGCTCAAGAAGAAGGAGAGCTATGGTTTTGTCCTCTGAAGATGATTCTTACAAAGGGGAGGATGAACCTACTGAGCCATTCAATATAAGTGATAAGGGGTCCCATGAAGGTTCGTATGGGACTAAGGAGGTAGCTGAAGCATTGACACGGATGAAGGAACAAGATACTCCGTTTTTTATCACTCCCATGAAGCAGACTTTCACTGAGATGATGATACAAGCTAGTGGATTATCAGCCACTAACAATGGCAACTTGAATGCTGACAAGCCTATTTTAGACGCTGACAGGATTCCAAGTATGACTGGTGTATCCCAACCACCACTCATGATTCAGGAGCCTTCCACTCAAGTACAATCTTCTACTTTGCCCTCTATTGATCCATTGGATAAGGGTAAAGCTGTGTTAGTAGTAGAAGATGTCCCAAAGGATGCAGCCCAGACAAAGTTTGATGAAATGCTTGCTCATCAATTGCAAGAACAAGAAAAGAAAGGGCTTAAGAAAGGTAGTATTGAAGCACAGATTCTTCATCAAAATCTGAAGGTGATGAGAAGGATGAATCTGGTGATGAAGAAGAAGAGAGTGATCATGGTTCTAATGTGATTTTAGAAGAACCAGAAAGATTGGAGTATGGTGAGGATGAGCTGGCAAAAGAGAGGCTCAACTAATTAAAGAAGAGTGTTGATTTTGAAATACCTGCTATCTGTGATTTGTATTTTAGGTATGAAAGAGAGATGTTGGAAAACCCTGATGTCTCTTTATCTGGAAAAATTTAGGGTATGGAAATAATGATGAGAGTTCAAGGTGATTGTCAGGTTATTTTGAAGAATAGGGTAGTTAATGTGTTGAGGGAAAACAAAACTGCAAGAAGGGAATTATATAATATGCTTTTGAGATGTCATCAAACAGGATTGACATATGCAAAGTTGAGGAAGCTGTCATTTGACCAGTCATAGTGTTTTGCTTATCCAATATAGGATTATGTGTGTAATGCAAACACATATAGGTTGTTGTCTGCTAAGAGGCAAGAGGAAATTGAGGAGGAGTTGAAATTAAAGAAGGCTTCTATTGTGCTAAGACCAGCAAAGAAGGGATTCAAGCTTAAATTTCCAAATCTTGATCAGTTGAATCCACATAAGGTTGTTTTGAAAAAGAACATGGTGCTTTCTCCTTTGGAAGCATCTGATATGACTACTATTGTGCCTCTTGATTTTAAGAATCCAATCATTAAGTATGAGGAGGATTCTATTGGTTTTTGGGTGATTACCAGGGCTGGAGGAAAGGTACATACTTTTACTTCATTCATTTCTTTGTTTGCCAACATGGATAGAGAAGATGTAGAAACTCTTTGGAGTTTGCTGAAGGAGAGGTATGAGGCAGAAGCTCCTTCCTCCTTGAATGGAATAAAAATCTGGACAACATTTCAAAGAATGTTTGCCCATGATGTTGAAGATCCAGTTTGGATAAATCTGGATGATTTGAGTATCTTGAAGTGGAATTTGTATTCAGCTGTTGGTGTGTTTCATTTGAGTACTACAAGGTTTGCAGAGTTCTTGTTGATAGATGTGAATTATCCACTATCACAAGATTTGTTGAAGAAGTTGATCACCACCAGACTTGAAGTTGACTACACCAGTGATGTTAGCATGGACTTTATGAGATTCATATATTCTCAGATTCAAGAGTAGGTTTTTGTTTGTAAGAATCCTATTTGTATTTTCTTTTATTCAGAAACTTGAACATTAGTATAAGTATCAAGTTTAGGGGAGGATTGTTGGGAATAAAATTAGCTACATCACTATGCCGCTGACAAAGGGATTTCAACCGCTGACAAGAGTAAATCGAGCGCTGACAGAATGAGCACTGACAAGAGATATTCAAGCGATGACAAGAGAAGTCCCAACTACGACAGAATACTTAGTCAACACGTTTTGATATGTTAGGAAGATATGTATTGTATCTTGTATTTTCTATGTTTATCTTGATGTATCTTCCTAGAATAGTTGACAAGTTTGTTTATTGTACAAGACTCCTTATGTTATAAAAGGAGGTCTTAGAGTTTAGGTTTAAGATGCGTTTTCATACACTTTCATTGTACTCAAAAGTTTAATCAATGAAAGTGAAAGTTTGGTTTATATTGTGTTTAACATTGTTCTTTGTTCTAAGTGTTAAATTCCGCATAACAGTTAGATTGTTGTTAGCACAAAGTTTCTTTACGTATTACTCTTGATTTATCTCTATAATACAAAGCTAATCGATCTAAGATTAGGGTCAACACGGAGGAACATAATTTTTGAATTCAAATCTGCATAAATATTTTGAAGAAGAAGGGATTGAACATGAAACATCTATTGCTCAAACACCCGAACAAAACGGCGTTGTTTAAAGACGCAACCGTACTTTAGTAGAGGCTGCTCGAACATTTTTATCCGCTTCAAAACTTCCACTAATCTTTTGGGTCGAAGTCGTATCAACCGCATGCTACACCCAAAACCGTTTCTTAATTATTCCAAGACACGAAAAGACACCATATCACATAATTCATGATCGCAAACCTTCACTCAAATACCTTCACATTTTCGGATGTACGTGTTACGTAATACGAGATGGTGAAAATCTGGATAAGATGAAAGAGAAAGGTGATGCATGTATTTTAGTAGGATATGTAACTCAGACTAAGGGATACAGAGTTTACAACAAGAGAACAAAATTAATAGTCGAGACTATTCATATTCGATTTAATGAATTGCAAGAAATGGCACTTGAACAAAACAGTTTAAGTCCAGATCCATAAAGACAAAAGATTTATGTGCACAACCGCACGGAACTCGGAACTCAAGACCACAGCAATGAACCGTCAAGTTCAAAGGTGGTTCAAGGAAATGTTCCTAGAGCAGATATGACAGTCGACACGAAAATTGAAGAGTTGGATTGTTATATGGACCAATGTTTGATGAATATTTCACGGGGGAGAAACATGTTGTATCAAAGTCTTCCGCTGTCACTCATGATAAGAATGATGATACCGATGATCGTCAACAAAATGATACGACTTCATCTACTTCAACACGGGTGCTGCAGATTTACCTCCTCAGAATATCACTTCAACAATCGATCCTACAACATCCACAACTACTGTCATTGCTCCAGAGAACACAAAACAAGCAGACCATGCATTATCTGACAATGACGATTTTCACAACCCATTTGGTACATCGATACACGAAACTGAAGAGTCTTCTACTCGACATGTAGATCCGTCAAATATGCATACGTTCTACCAACGACATCCATCAACACATCATTAGACCCGAGATCACCCTTTGGTTCAAGTAATTGGAAACCCTTCACAGCCCGTTCGTACAGGACGACAACTAGAAACCGATGGCGATGTTTGTATGTTCGCACTCGCCGTGAGTATAGCTGAACCGAAAAATATCAAAGAAGCCATGGTTGATCATGCTTGGATTGAATCGATGCAAGATAAACTTCTTCAATTTGAAAGACTCAAAGTCTGGGAACTTGTTGACAGACCATACGATCTTATTCTGCTAAATCTTTGTTGGATCTGGAAAAACAAGATGGATGAAGAAAACACAATCATCAAGAACAATGTTCGGCTAGTGGCTAAGGGGTATGACCAGAAAGAGGGTATTGATTTTGAAGAATCATTTTCACCAGTAGCTCATATGGAAGCGGTCAGGATTTACCTTGCTTATACTGCACATAAGGGATTCACTGTTTATCAAATGGACGTAAAGACGACATTTCTTAACGGTCCTTTGAAGGAAGAAGTATATATCACGCAGCCGGAAGGATTCATCAATCCACATTATCCTGACAAGGTGTATCGTCTCCACAAAGCACTATATGGACTTAAGCAAGCTCCAAGGGCGTGGTACGATGAGCTCTCGAAATTTCTGGTATCCAAAGGTTTCTCAAAAGGTTCCATTGATCTTACCTTGTTCATTTATAAAAATGGGGATGACATTTTGGTTGTGCAGATTTATTTTGATGACATTATTTTCGGGTCTACAAACCTAAAACTTTCAAAATTGTTTGAAAAAGTAATGCGCATAAAATTTGAAATGTCTATGATGGGCGAACTAAAATTCTTTCTAGGAATTCAAGTTCACCAATCCCCACATGGTATCTTTATAAACCAAGCTAAGTATTGTCAAGAGATAATCAAAAAGCATGGTATGACCTCATGTGACCCGGTTAAGACATCATTATCCACAACATCCCTAGATGCTGACTTGGAGGGAAATGTCATAGATGAAACGAAATATCGTTCCATGATCGGCTCCCTCATGTACTTTACAGCAAGCAGACCAGATATTTCACATGCTACATGCCATTGTGCACGATATCAAGCTAGAACTACTAAAAAGCACCTCAAGGAGGTTAAGCGGATCTTTCGGTACCTCAAGAATACCATTCATTTGGGACTCTGGTATCCGAAGGAAACCGGTTTTTTTCTAACGGCCTATTCAGATTCTGATCATGCAGGGTGTCTTGATACTCGAAAAAGTACTTCTGGTGGTGCACAATTTCTAGGACAAGATAAGCTCGTGGGATGGTCTTCCAAGAAGCAGGATTGCACGTTACTTTCATCAACCGAAGCGGAGTATGTGTCTCTATCTGCGTGTTGTGCTCAAGTTCTTTGGATGAGAACACAACTCACGGATTATGGCTTCCACTTTGATAAAGTACCTATGTATTATGACTCAAAGTCGGCTATAGCCATCTCCTGCAATCCGGTATAGCATTCCCGCGCGAAGCACATTGATGTCAGATATTACTTCATAAAGGAACAAGTTGAACGCGGTATTGTTGAACTATACTTTGTTGGAATGGATTACCAATTAGCCGACTTGTTTACAAAAGCTCTGTCAAAAGATAGGTTTGAGTACCTCGTTAGGCAAATTGGTATGAGATGTTTGACTCCAGCAGAACTGGAGATTCTGGCAAAGTTTCCTGCTTGATTCATCTATCAAACATCTACTTGAAAATATCATTCGAAAATCAAAATACAAAAATATAAAACATATAAAAACAAAACACAAAATTAAAAATGTTTGAAAATCCAAAAATATTCTTCTCGACATGCCTTTCAGTATCAATAATATGGACGTGTCTAGAAATGTCGCTCAATAATGACACGGGTGTGTACATAAAGCTAGAATGAAAGTTGTAAATATTTTTTCAAGACATGTCATTTCTAATTTTAATAAAGGAAAATGTCTACTTTGGACAATTTTTCCAACAACGGGTAGAGCAATCTATCATGGGTTGAGCTTGTCACAAAACATTCAACGTTTTGAGCTCAACACAATGGCTTGTAATCACTTTCAGATTGCAACCCGGAACAATATTCATGGGGGAGTGTACGATTTAGTGCGCTTACCCTCAACAAAAGAAGAGAAATCTTCTTACACTTGAGTGGATTTGTCAAGACATTCAAAATCTATAAACTCAAGTTTATGCTTTAGAAAAACCTCTTCGCCAAAAAGAAATGGAGTTATCAAAAAGCGTTGAACACAATTTTTTCAAGAATTTTTCAATGATTATTCAAAATCTTTCAAAAATTGTGTGTTCAACAACTCCTACCCTCAAAAAAAGAAATGTGGATCATATCCTCACAATGACAATTCAATTGGATCAATTTTTGAGGGGGAGCGTTCCAAAAAAAATAATGCTAATTAGACACATTTTTCTCCCGAATACTTTCAAGACTATTTTTAGCAATATATTTTAATCAAATTTGGTATCTCTAATATCAAACGATTTTATATATTTGATTTTATATATTAGAGATAGATAGAAAATGTGATTAAAATGTGATCTAAAGACTCATGCAATTTAACTCTTACCCACATGTGCAAAACACTTTCGATTATCGATGCACATGTGAAGGGGGAGCTTTTCTGAAACGACAAAACTAGCAAGGTGTTCATTGTTTTTCAAACACTTTGTTAGAATTTAAAGTGGTTTATGGTTACGATCAAATGCCTACAACATCTTTAATCCACGACGTTATTGGTGTCAAAAGGGTAGTTAGGTTTAAGTCCTATGATCCAACCAGAACCGAAGGGGATCTTCCCAGGGACAATCCAATAGATTATTAGAAGTCCTTAGGAAAGATGGAGTAGAATGTGAACGTAGCTGAATGCCGACTAAGTACTGATGCTAGCACTGGAACAATCACAACAAGGTGCTAGTAATGATGTCTTGGTAAGCATTGAAAGGGTTAAAAAATGAAAAAGAAATGTAAGGATAAAGGGTGTAAAGAAAGAAGCCCTCCATACAACTTAGGCAGAAATAGGGTCAACACATCATGAAGACAACACATCATGGACCCAGTGATGTAATGCACAACCCTTCCCCAGTTGACTCGGGCTTCTCTCAAAAGAAGTTTATTTTATTGTCATGGAGATCAACACGACTTCTATTAATTTTCTCACTCCGAGTTAGTTGATATTGAATAGGTGGCATCTGCTCCAGCCTCCGGCCACTAAAAGTGCACAAATCGAGTCTAGAGCCAAGAGATAAATCAAATCTAGTTAGGACACACAGAATGACGATGAAGAGAGTCCTACACTATATCCTTGCGATATTTCTAGAACACTCAGAGTGATACTAATTAGTATTCACAATGATGAGTGGAAATCCTTTTAGTGTTAACATCAAACAGCACTGCGGTAGGTCATGTGTAAGATTCTTCATGAATTGAACATATGTAAAACTGAAAAGCAACAGTGGTTTGGTTCTTTATCGATTCAAACTCGTTTCAGGTTTCTACGCAATATCTTTATGGTCTTGCCAGAACATTCAGAGTGATATTCATTAATATTCACAGTAACGAATGGAAATCCTTCTAGCATCAACCTCAAACAGCGCTACGGTAGGTAACTTGCAAGATTCTTTATGGATCAAGCTTGTGTCAACTGGAAAGCAACAATGGTAAGATTCTTTAAGAATCAAACTTGTTCCCGGAATTTGAATTGACGAATTTAATTAAACGGATATCTATCCAATTGATTCACTCTTTATGTTCGTAGTCTTGCTTTGAGATGGTCGAGTAAATAGAACGGATAGTACTGCCGCGAAACCCTGTCAAGGAGATTCTTAATTGAATCTACCTATCATAGGTACGATATTTAATATCGTGTAACGGTCTTCACCGACCGAAGGTAAAACGCTACCGATTTAGGACGAATGTCAAAGCCATTCAGTCCGCATCTATGTTTTGTCTCGAGAAGGTGGCGTTACGGTGTACTCAGCAAAGTCAAAGGTTCAAAACCGCATAATCATGCCCAAAGACATTCAACAATCAAGAAAGCTAAAGACTTCCACAACTCTGATGATCAAAATCTTCCTTATCAATTAATGTAGAGGAATGACCTCTCTTCAAAGGAGATTGTTAGCAAGCTTTCAAGATGGTGCAAAGTATGAGCATGTGGATGAAGACACAAGATCGCATGATGGCAAAGACAAGTCAAGAATGATTTGAAGATCTTAAGATAAAAGACAAAGTTGAAAGACGATGACAAAGGCTCAAAGATCACAGCATGAAGGAACAAGACTACTATTACACGTTCAAGACTCATTTATGAAGAGATTAGTAATCTCCATAAATCTCCAATTGTCGAAGAGGAATGACCTCACAATAGGGTAGATTGTTAGCCTCAAAATTTTGAGTCAAACAAGAATGTTCAGTCATAGGTTTTTATTGTAACATTTATTAGAACGTTGTAATAGTTAGTTAAATAGTTGTGACATTATGGGCTTGATGGCTTGCTTAAAAGGCCTCTTTCAAGGTACTAAGCATTTTATTCAAGCCCGACCCATCAAACAATATAGCCCATTATAGTTACATGTAAGCCCGGCTATATAAAGCCCTTCCTAGCATGTTAGGAAGGGTTGGTGATTGATTTTCTTAATCTAATTTTCACATAGTTATAATATCTCTCTCTACTTTATCTCTCTACTTTCTCTCTCTAGAATTCATCTATTTTTCATCTTTATTTCTTATAATCAACCATGGTGAAGTGAATAATTATAGGAACAACAAAACACGACATCATAGCTTAGGTATCGGAAAATATTGTAAGCTAAGTGTAAAGGTTTCTCCACCGGTGTAAAAGAGATTCTTGATTAGTGAAGTCGAACTACCGAGTAGGTGACTCAGGGAGTAGATGTAGAGCAAGGAAAGAGTTCCATCTTGCAAGTGAATCACTCCTTTACCAGATCCATTAAATTTGTTGTACACACATTATCAAATTGGTTCAAAAGATATCAACTTGACTACTTGGTTTGAGTCTGTGTAAAAAAAAAGGAACTTCGATACTTAACTTTGTGCTTTATATGAAGGTTAAACATTGAAGGGCCAGAAGTGAAGAAATCCAAAGTTACAATACTATTATGCAATAAAGTAAAAATAATAAGAATAGAATATTCTGGATGCACGAATGTGCGGCGCACTATCTCAGTTGTGCGGCACACAAATGCCACCCCAAATGTGCGACGCACATATGAAGTCGTGTGACGCACTTTTCACTCTAGCCAACACTATAAATAGAGGCCATCACCCCTCACTTTTACACACCTCTCTCATTTATCTATATCCGACTCTTATAGCTTCTTAGCAATATTTTGGGTATATTTTCCATTTTGGGAAATATTTGTAATAAGAGTATTATACTCTCGAGTCATTGGAACGTCGTTTCTACATGACACTTGTGTAATCACCGTTCCAATATAACCCAAGTATGATTTATGTTTAATCTTTTTCATTTGATGTTATATACTTGCTTGCTATGCTAGGCTAAGTAATTTGTGACTACATGGGTATGTAAATATGACTAGTGATGATGCTATGATATGATCTTTTAGTAAATTGATTTCAAGCTAATGTCGAAGAACCACGTTACTATCTAAGTTTTATCACCTTGCTTTATCAAACTAGATTTGTTACGATAACTTGGTGTCTGAAAGGGTCAAGTTGTTATAAGGATTTTTTAAAGAACTTGTTTATGATTTTTGAATCTTTGGTTAGAGAGATCTGCTTAGATAATTTGATAAAACATTAAACTTATGGTAACTTTTTTAGGAGAGATCATTTGCTTATAAGACATAAGTCTTGAATCAAGCTATGTAAGTTGTAAAACGTCATTTTGACGAAAAAGGTTTATTACTCTTTACCTACCTTGTCATATCTCGATCATTATTATCATCATCACGAAGTTATATGAGCTATCCCATTAGTAGTCATACTTGTTATCATATTTCAAAAATCATTTTAAAACGTTTATCTTCGATTACTACTTTGGTTGTCAAAACGTAACTAAGTACTTGCGAACGATCTTGGCTTACCACTATAAACTATACTATACACAAAAGGGTATACTTGCCCGTGCTTGTGTATAGGTCCCTTGTTTGGTTAATCCTTGTTATATAAATTTAAGATTTGTGAAACACGCAACAAGGTGCTTGTTTGAGTCCATATAAGGATTTAACAAGTTTGAACACCTTGTTTTCTTTACCTAACATGGTGAATCTCTAAGGTTGGTCATGTGAACCTTATCATCTAATTCACCATTTAAGAAAGTTATCTTCATATCCATCTGATGAATAATCAAATTCTGAATTGATGCCAAAGAAATTGTGAGTCATATGATATTAATATGTGTTACTAGAGAATATGTATCAAATTCATTTGTCTTTGACTTTTATCTAAAAAGCTCTTAATAACCAGTATAGCCTTGAACTTATTAATAGTTCCAAAAAATCCACTTGCAACCAGATGGTAAATCAGCCAACACCTAATTATTGTTGCCCATGATAGAATCCATCTCATCATTTGTTGCTTTTTTCCAGAAATCAAAATCCCTGGACTTCATTGCTTCATCATATGTTTTGAGGTCATGCTTAACTTCTAAGCAATAGGAGGACTATCAATAGCCCTCATCCTTTATTCCTTTAACTATGTATAATTGAAAATCAGGTCTAAAAGATTTTGAAGTCCTATTCCTTTTACTTTTTTAAGTTCAGGTTGCTGAATCACACCCTCTCCATGGATCTTTTCAGGGACCTCTAAAGGATCAATATCATCATCAGTTTATTTGGATTTTGAACCTTAGAACTTAGTCTACGTATAGATGAGAATTTACGCTTATAAGAAATTACGTCCACTGATTCAGTTATATAATTAATTAAACAACCTCATTAGCTACAATAACATGATACTTGAATACCTTAGAACATTCAAGATATCTAATGAAAATAAAATATATACCTTTATAGCCAACTTTTCAGTTTTATTAGGGAGTTTTACAACTGCCATACAACCTCAAACAATTAGATAGTTCATGCTTGGTTTCCTTTTGGTTCAAATTTTACAATGGATAGTTTTGTTCATTTTATTATGAACACTATTTAATAAATAGCAAATTATTAACATAGCTTCATCCTAGAACCCTTCACTCAGTCCAGAGTAAGACAACGTGAAATCAATCAATTCTTTCAGTCATGTTTTTCCTTTTCAAAGATATAATTTTGTTGTGGAGTATATGGAGCAGTTGCTTCCTGGATTATTCCAACAGATTAAGAATATATAGCATTCATATATACACCTCTGTAGGATATTGGGTATCGCACAACTTGGTGATTATAAAATCTAGAGATAGAAAGTAGAGTTGGAAGAAGGTATTTCTGGTGATATAAAATGTATGTGTATATTAAGAAATAAGAAATGACCAATTCCCTCTCCATGGCATGAAGATGGCTTTCTATGGGCCGACTTGTTACCAATATAATACATTTAACCCTTTAGACTACCAACTAGGAAAACAATAAATTACGGGGGGTGACTGAGTCTCTTCGTATTCTTAAGAGTCTCCCGTAAGGGAGGTCACTCCATATTACATTAAATGTAATCGTAGCAATCTATGATAATTACATACCATATGTTATTTACTAATATCATATGTGATTTAACACTAATATATGAAACTAAATGTGATTGCACTAGAAGTACATATCATATGTGATTTAACACGAATATCATGTGATTTAAACATAATCCTAGCAATAAACATAATCCTAATGTCATATTACAATAAACATAATCCTAGCAATCTATGATAATTACATACCATATGTTATTTAATACTAATATCATGTGATTTATCACTAACATATCAAATTACATACATATCATATGTGATTTAACACTAATATCATATGTGATTTAACAATAATATCATATGTGGTTTAACACTAATTTCACATGTGATTTTATTAGTTAAAATTAGTGTTTAGTCACATGTGATTTCTCATGCAAGTTTCAACAACAAAGAAGAAAAAGATAACTTAAAAAAACGAAGAAAAAACAAAGTTTGTCGAAAATTTATCAAAGTGCATATTTATAGAAAGATAATTAAATGCTCGTCGTGATGGTATATTTTTTCACTTAACAACTAACGATTTAAGAAATATTAATGATAAGAAAAGGGTGAAAATAGGTGTTGAGTTTAATATCATCCATTGGGTTAAGATGGAGATAAAAGGTGTGCATTAATTTTGGTATCCAAATAAAGTTTGATATCAAAATGAACTTATTGTGCTATTGATTGATATAGTTGGGGTGTTTAGGTTTCCTTTTTACACAAATTTACTGCTAAAGACATTTTAAAATCACAAAAATATGAAGAAATGTGTTTGAAGCCAATAATCAATTATTTGTGTTATGGTGGCTTCAAAACGCAGAATTAAAAAAGCATGTGGTGACCTTCTTTTTCTAAACGTAGTTTTGCTTCGTCAACCAAATTACAAACACAGTTTTTTTATCAGTTTATTTTATATGCTTTTTTGTCAAATTAATGTTTTTGTCTTGTTAAACTTTATATTTTTATTTCGCACTTTTTATTTCATAATTTTATAATATAAACAAAATTATAAATAAAATAATAAAAATAATCAAATAAAAAACATAAAAATAAAAGGTACAAATCCATTTAAAGTATAATTTTTAATGAGATCTCCTTTGGTGAGTGCAACTCTAAACCAAACATTTAACATGCTGATGAGTGAGTCTTTTCAGTCCATTGAACTCTTCAGCATGTGTGCTTTTCGATGAGCTTGTTGATGGATGTTCAGTGAGTCATTTCGGTCTATTGAATTCTTTTTAGCATGTATGCTCTTCAGTGGGCTTGTTGATAAGATTTTTATGACTATCTTGGCCTATACAAGGGCTAATTATAACTGCATATAATGACTACGTTTAATCTAATTTCTGAAATCACAAAAAATAATTATGAAGAGATTAATAAACCAATTAAAGGGTTGTTTGATATAATCATATGATTTAACACTGAACGATTCTAAACTCTATATAATTTATTGGGTGTGTGTGAACTTGCTTCTGAATGAAAGTGATATGTTTGGTAATTGTTACATATAGTGAGTTGAACAATATACAACTACATATTTAAACTTGTATATGATAATTTTTTATTGTTTTATCTTTAGGAAAAAACACATTATATAATGTTTTAATTTATCTACATACTCATGTTCAAGATCTTTGGTTATCACTTTTGCACGATACTTAAAATCAAAACATTTGCAGCCGAGTTACAAAATGTTGGTGTTTATTCATCCCAACCAGGGTAAGATAATCAAACATATCTACGTACCAAAACAAGGGTTATTGGATATCACTTGGAATCGTGTAATCACATTCCAAAGTAAATTATTTGACCCTAATTCCTGGGTATCACGAATACCTACTTGGGATAAGACCAAATGTAGTTAGTGATTTAGGCACAAATCTCTAACCCTTTCGTTGCTATGTGTTTCTTGTTTTTTGTATCTCTTTATGCAAGTTATGATCACCTATTTATAGGTGGAGTACTCAAACCCTAGTCAATGGTATTAAGAGGATTTAACGGCCCATTAAATCCTCTTAATATGATCCATAATACCAGGTCATAGTGGTTACAAGACCAATTAAACGTTGTCTTTAAAGCACTTGAATTGGTCAAAGACCGTTACAATCATCCATGTTCAGCTCCAGCATTTGTCTTTTCTTCAGTCCCACTGAAGCATCAGCAAACACTGAAGGGTGTTCTCGCTGAAGCCTTTAGTACTGAATAAGACTTGCTAAAGTTTAAACACTGAAGACATGTCTTCAGTGGTGTTACTCCAGAGTTCAACTCACTGAAGAGTTAACTCACTGAAGATCATCAGCAATGTTGAACAAAATGTAACCCACTATAAGAGTTTGGGTGTTCAGGGACTTATGGGTGTACACTCCGTACCTCCTTACCCATTCACCAGTATGAACTGACTACAATTGAACTATATTTCCAACAATCCTCCCCAATATAGTACAATTCCTTTTGTATGAAAATTAACATTACAAAACCAGTGCATACATGAAAATATCCTAAGGATTGAATTTCCATCTTAGTACATCACTTCAAACATTCGAGAATCAGGGTGTTCAAAGAATTGAACCCTTCAACTACTTTGAATACCTGAAGATAAAATACACATAAGTTTTCAAAAACATAACAACTCCTGACACTCCTAGCCATGTGTCCATATCCAAATTCATAAATATTGTAAGAGCCAAGTCCATGCTCCCTGAGACGGCGAAATCTCAACATTTACATAGGTGGTTCCTCTTTAGTTCATGCTTCTACTTCAGCATTTTTTTAAAGACATTAACTATTGAGAAGTTTATAACTTCATCCTCCTTCAGCAGGTACAAGCACATCCTTGGGATGATATACATGTGCTTCAGTCCTTGAATGTTCAGCTTTCCACATTAAACTTAGCTCCCAAGTTTCCTCAGGAGGGAGTTGGGTGTCCTAGCATTCAGTGACTAGAGTGGACTTTTAAACCCATCCGTTCAGCAGACTTTATAACCAAGTCTCTAGCCAATCCCTTCGTCAAGTGATCAGCTAAATTTTGTTGAGACCTCACAAACTCTATTGAAATCACGCCATTCATGATTAACTCACGAATCATACTATGTCTAACACCTAAGTGTCTAGACTTACCATTGTACATTTGGCTATATGCCTTAGCCAATGTAGCTGCACTATTACAACGGATAGATATGGGTGCCATAGGTTTGACCCATAATGAAATCTTAAGAAGCAAGTTTCTCAACCATTCAGCTTCTTTACCAGTAGCTGCTAGAGCCACAAACTCATATTTCATAGTAGAGCTAGTAATGCAAGTTTGCTTCTTGGATACCCAAGAAATTACACCACCACCAAGTAGGAATACCCAGCCACTGGTGGATGAATTATCCTCAGTATTGCTGATCCAACTTGCATCAGTGTAACCTTCTAACACTGAAGGATATCCAGTATATGACAAACAATAATCCATTGTTCCTTTCAAATACTTCAGTACCCTTTGAATTGCTTGCCGATGCTGAGTACTAGGATTACTAGTGTACCTACTCAATTTACCCACAGCAAATGCAATGTCAGGCCTAGTACTTGTCATGGCATACATCAAGCAACCAATCACCCTAGAATACTCAAGCTGGGAGATAGCCTGACCATTGTTAGGCATCAGTTTCTCACTTGTATCCATTGGTATACTCACTGGAGTACAATCAAAGTGATTGAATTTCTTCAGTACCTTCTCAATATAAGGAGACTGAGAAATTACAATACCATCACTTTCATGTTTGATCCTAATGCCAAGGATAACATCTGCCTCCCCCATGTCTTTCATGGAGAACTTTGATGACAAAAATTCCTTTGTCTGATCAACCTTAGCTTGGTCAGTACCAAAGACTAACATGTCATCAACATATAGGCAAATGATGACTCCTTTACCAGATTCATCAAATTTTCTATATACACATTTGTCAAATTGGTTAAGTGAATAACCATTAGACAAAATCACTTCATCAAACTTTTGGTGCCATTGCTTAGGTGCCTGCTTCAGTCCATACAAGGACTTAATCAGTTTACATACCTTGTGCTCATTACCAGGCATGATGAAGCCCTGAGGTTGGTTCATATAAACCTCCTCATCTAAATCACCATTTAAGAATGTTGTCTTCACATCCATCTGATGAATGATCAGATTGTGAATACTTGCTAGAGCAATCAGCATTCTTATGGTACTGATACGTGCTACTGTAGCATAAGTATCAAAATAGTCTATCCCTGACTTTTGTTTAAAGCCCTGAATGACTAACCTTGCCTTTAACTTTTCAACAGTTCCATATACCTTCATTTTCTTTTTGAAAATCCATTTGTTACCAAGTGGATTACAACCTGGAGGTAGATCAACCAACACCCAAATGTTGTTGCCCATGATGGAATCCATCTCATCATTTATTGCTTCTTTCGAGAAAGCAACATCTTGGGACTTCATTGCTTCAACAAATGTTTTGGGATCATCCTCAACATTAAAGAAATAGGAGTATTGGTCAGAGACCTCATCTCTTTTCCCTTCAACTAAATATAGTTGGAACTCAGGCCCAAAATTCCTTGGAGTCCTATGCCTTGTGCTTCTTCTAAACTCAGGCTCAGGTTGCTGAACCACAACCTCATCAGTGACCCTTTCAGGTTCCACTGAAGCACCAATGTCCTCAGCTCTAGTAGGAGTCCTAAGGCTTGGTCTAGGGATGGATGAGAATATATCCTCATTAAAGTTAGCATCCCTTGATTCAATGATTGAGTTTATTAAGACCGAATCATTGGCTTCAATTACATAGAATCTATAAGCCTTGGAATGCTCAGCATATCCAACAAAGATGCATTCAATGCCTCTTTCACCCAAGGTTTTCACCTTTGGATCAGGGAGTCTTACAACTGCCCTATAACCCCAAACCTTGAGATAGTTCAAGTTTGGTTTCCTTTTAGTCCAAAGTTCATAAGGGGTAATTCTGTTCCTTTTGTTGGGAATCCTATTTAGTAAATAGCAAGCTGTTAACATAGCTTCACCCCAAAACCCTTGACTCAATCCTAAATAGGATAACATGGAGTTAACCATTTGTTTCAGTACTCTATTTTTCTTTTCAGATATACCATTTTGCTGAGGGGTATAGGGGGCAGTTGTTTCATGGATAATACCAACATACTGAAAATATTGAGCATCCATGTACTCACCTCCCCTATCAGTCCTAAATCTTTTGATTTGGGCTCCTTGTTGTAATTCAACTTCAGTCTTAAATACTCTAAATTAATCTAATGCTTTATCCTTAGTATGTAACAAGTAAACATAGCAAAACCTAGAAGCATCATAATAAATGTTACCAAGTATTTCTTATTCCCTAATGAGGGAGTAGCATGCAAATCACATAGGTCACTATGTATTAGCTCCAAAACTTTAGTTTCACATCTTACATCCTGAAATGGTTTCTTAGTTATTTTGTTCAGCATGCAAGTCTGACACTTTTCAGTGTCCATGTCAAATCCTGGGATTAACCCATTCTTAGACATATCTTGCATCCTCTTAAAGTGGACATGGCCCAGTCTAGCATGCCATAGTGAAGAATCCTTCAGTTTACGTGGACACTGAGGCTGAACAAATGTTTACACTACCAGCACTAACTAAGTTAATGCTGGTGGTATTTTCACAAACAATATTAAGCCTGAACATTTGATTACTCAAATAACCAAAACCAATAAACACACCATGTTTAGATAAAACAAATTTATTAGATTCAATCACTTGTTTATAACCACAATTATTCAAAACACTACTAGAAACCAACTTCTTCCTAATATTAGGAACATGCAAAACATTAAACAAGGAAACAATCTTTCCAGAACTAAACTTAAGATCTATACAACCACGTCCATGCACTAGAGCTGTTGATTCATTTCCCATGTGAAGAATAGATCCATCATTCAGTGACTCATAAGTCTTGAACCAACATCTATCTTTACACACGTGAACAGTTGCTCCAGAATCAACCCACCACGCAACATCATCATCCTACACAAAATAAGCTTCAGATAGATATGTAACATAATATATCTGGAGAGATTCATTAAACATATTCTGACCTTTCAGTGTTGTGTTGTTTGAACCAATCACTGAACCATTTGTGCATACCAACACCTTTACAATCCCTTTTAAAGTGTCCATGTTTCTCGCACTTCCAACAAGCCACTGATGACTTCTTGTTAGGATTAGCTTTGGTGTTATCTTGATGCTTACATTTTCCCTTGTTGTCATTGTACCTGATGGAGTTGTTATGCTCCACCATATTGACAATTGACGAACCAGCAACACTGTTGCTCTTTGGCTTGTCATAATCTTTCACTCTGCGGGATTCCTCAATGCGCAAATGACTGCCTAACTCAACAAGAGTTAAAAATCTCCTTCTTATGTTTCAAGGTGTGCTTGAAATCTTTCCAAGAAGGAGGACATTTATCTATGACACAAGAGACCTGAATGGTATCATCCATGTGCATATGGTGTTGTGTAAATCTACCAAGATACCAAGAAGTTCATTGTATTGTTCCATGACTGGTCTTGAATCAGTCATTTTGTAATTTGTGAAATCACTCACAAGGAACTTCTTACTTGATGCATCCTCAGCCATATATTTGGCTTCCAAGGAATCCCATAGTTCTTTACCAGATTCAGAATTTTGGTAAATATCAAATAAGGAATCAGACATACCATTGAGAATAATACCACGACAAAGTTTGTAAATAGCGTGAAGCGTAGTGTAGCGGCATTGCCAAGCTTCAAGCTACATAAGCCATAGCGAAGCTATGGCGTTTTCTGAAGCGTGATATATAGCGGCGCAAAATATTTATAAATTAATATTTATATAGCGATTTTACAAATGGAGCAATACTTTAATTCAAATATAAAACAAAATCCGCTAATAGTTACTTAAAGATTTTTCCCCATAGTAAAATTACTGAATCCATGTAAACTAAATAGCCCAAAACTAGTAAATAAGCCCAATCTTGTAAATTTGCAAAAAGATTCAAAAATAAGTGCCACGCTACGCGCTATAGCGTGTTATATCGTGCTTTATTCCGCTTTTTTAGCACGCAACGCCTAGAGATGATGCTTTAGTCTGTTTCGTAACGTAGAGGCCACTCTTCACGCTATAGCACGCTATAAGGCGCTATAGCGCGCTATTTAGAACCTTGATCACGACACACATAGTCTTCATTCTCCCATTTGCTCCTTTTCCTCAGGTCCTCCAAAGTAGCATCATCACCACCATCAGGAATGGGAGTAGTCAGCACATACACCACACTTATGGTAGAAAGAAGAAAGTGCATCTTCTTTTGCCATCTCTTGAAATCCACCCCTTCAAACTTATCCAGCTTGGAAAAGTTAGCCACCATATGCTTCATTGCAGCCGCCATTGATTATCACAAAATAATTTACTTTGATTGTTGGTGTTTATTCGTCCCAGCCAGGGTAAGATAATCAAACCTAGCTATGTACCAAAACAATGGTTACCGGATATCACTTGGAATCGTGTAATCATTTTCCAAAGTAAATTATTCGACCCTAATGCATGGGTATCATGAATACCTACTTGGGATAAGACTAAATGCAGTTAGTGATTTAGGCACAAATCTCTAACCCTTTCGTTGCTATGTGTTTCTTGTTTTCTGTATCTCTTTATGCAAGTTATGATCACCTATTTATAGGTGTAGTACTCAAACCCTAGTCAATGGTATTAAGAGGATTTAACGGCCCATTAACTCCTCTTAATATGCTCCATAATACTAGGTCATGGTGGTTACAAGACCAATTAAACGTGGTCTTTAAAGCACTTGAATTGGTCAAAGACCGTTACAAGCATCCATGTTCAGCTCTAGCATTTGTCTATTCTTCAGTCCCACTGAAGCATCAGCAAACACTGAAGGGTGTTCCCGCTGAAGCCTTCAGTACTGAATAAGACTTGCTAAAGTGTAAACACTGAAGACATGTCTAATAAATGTGAAAACACTTATCCTTTTACCACTTATTTCTAATAATAACAAGACCAAAACGTGTATTTAATGTCGTAAAAGGTGTAATTATGCGTGGTTTGTGTTTTTATTGTGTTTTATGACAAAAATATGAAAAAGGAAGAAAACACGGGCTTTCACGGGCTTTTATCGAAGAAAAAGACAAAAGACGAAGTCAAAAGATCAAAAGTGCAAGAAGAACGGAAGTCAAAGGCCTATTCTAAAGATTCATCGAAGAAAAGTCTAAAGACGAAAGTTTAACGAAGTCGAAGAACCAAGCCTACTAAAAGAAGAAAATTAGAAGACGAGTTCATTTTATCATTCGACTAATCCCGAGACAAAGTCGAGAAAGACGAGTTATTTAAAAGACGAGAAGACAAGAAGAAAGAGAGAATCAACAATACCCTCCCCTTCTCCTATATATAGTCCCCTAATATGTCATTAGGAGAGTGAGTTTTATTTTTAGTTTTCAAGGTAATTAGGTGTAGGTGTTACTTTCTCTCTCTAGAATTTTCTTTCAAGTTGTTTAATCTTTAATCTTTTAATCTTGTAATTTGAATCTTAATCTTCAATTTAATCAAGCTTTTAGTTAATTCTCATTCTACCTTTCTTAATCATAATCTATTGTTTTGTCTCTTTAATCATGTAGTTGATTTAATCTTGTTGATTGTGTGATTGATCTGCTTATTAGATTGTGCTTATTGATTTGGTGTGTTTGGTGTTTTTAGATTATTGTGCTTATTGCTTATTTTTTATGCTTTTCTAGTTTTAAAATAAGTTGATTTGGTAGATTAATATTTTTATAAGAAGTTGATTATAAATATTTTGATTATTTAGTATTTTAAAAGTTTTTGAATTGTGGCTTATTTACTTTTTCTAAAAATCAATTTGGTTAAACTCTTGGTTAAGTGCTTATTAGTTTTTAACTTATTTTTGGTTTTTGCTTATTTGCATTTTTGAAGTTATCCGGGTTTTAAAACCCCTTTATTCCGAACAGTATCATTTTCTAGTATTCTGAATAGTGGAAACCCTAGCATTCCGGTTAAGTACAAGTTACTTATTCCGGATTAGGGTGTGTTTCTGTTTATTCCGGATAAAGGCAAGTATAGGATTCCGGATAACAAGTCTTCATGCATTCCGAATAGCACAGTTTTTCCATATTCCGGATAGGAGTGTTTTTAATTGATTCCGGATAAGCAACTTAATCACAAGTATTCCGGATTTCCTTAGAAACATGTATTCTGGATAAGGGCATTTAGCCATATTCCGGATATAGTCCAATTTCCATATTCCGGATATAGTCCAATTTTTTATATTTCAGATATAGTTTAATTTCCATATTCCGGATATAGTCCAATTTTTAATATTCCGGATAAGCCCTTAAACCATTATCCCGGATTGCTTTATAGTCTAATATTCCGGATAGTGTACAAAGTTTACATTCCGGATAGTAACTAGTTTTAGGATTCCGGAAAACTAGTGTTTTTCATATTCCAGATAGTGTTTGTATTATTTTTCAAACTTTAATTTTTCCCGCCAATTTTACTTATTTTTTTTTCAAATTGATTTGTCTTAGTTATATTTTCAAGTTTGTATTTGTATAAAAGTTTTAAGTTTTAAGTTTACATTTTATCAAGTTTTAATCTTTCGTCAATTATTTTAAAAAAGTCTTAATTTTTAGTTTAATCCTTTCAAGTTTTCAACTTTATTTTAAAATAGATATTCACCTTTAGTTATTTTTACCAAGTAATATTGTGCAGCATTCATTCGGGATAAGCAATCAAGGTTATACATCCTTCTTTTATTTTTATGTTTAATTACTTTAACGTTTATATTTTTAGTAGACATAGATAATCCAAAGCTCCCCCTTTTAGTTACCAAAAATAACAATTCCACCTTAAACCGTGATCAATTCGAATTGAATCGAGTACGAACAACACTTAAACTCCACACACACACAATCTTGTCATATTAAAATGGCGCCGCTGCCGGCTCTTTTCGTAAAGATTAACGGTTTTTTGTAAGAAAAAATGAATTTTGGGATTCATTCTCTTGGGAACGTTATTTTCATAGCATAAAAATTTTCAAAACAATCCTAAAAAATATAAAATTTTCAAAAATCCAAAAAAAATAAAAAAAAGATAAAAAAATCAAAAATCTTGTATCTCATTTTTAGTGTATGCGTACTCGATCTTCGTCTTATCTTGAGCCCGAGACTCGTAGAGACCTAGATATGGCCGGTGTGCATAATAATAACAACCCACGACACCCTGTTGTAAATAATAACAACCATGACCCTCAACCCGACCTTCGTACGATGGAGGAGTTATGCCAACTAACTATGAATGGACGTGGAGGACCGATTGCGCCGATGCAAATCACGGCTCCCGAATTTTCGTTGAAGCATCACATGATCCAACAAGTTCAAAATGCTTGCCCATTTCGCGGATTACCGGATGATGATGCCAACAAACACCTCGATAAATTCATAACCGTCACTCAAAGCATGAAATTGTCTGGTGTTTCCATGGATTTTCTCCGCCTTCATATTTTTCCACACACTTTATCCCACCATGCCGAAAAATAGTTTGATCGTCTTCCTAAAAACTCAATTCATACATGGGACGAGATGACTCAAAAAATTTTGTCAAGATATTTTCCATCATCCATGGTAACTAGTCTTAGGAATCAAATCAGTGGTTTCACTCAAGAACCCGATGAGTCTCTTTCCAATGCTTGGGAACGCTATAATGTCTTGATCGATCGTTGTCCTAACCATAATATGCTCCCCGTCACTCTAATTGATACTTTCTACAATGGTTTAACCTTTCTTGATCGTGATACGATTAATGCTGTCGCCGGTGGTACGTTTATGAAAAAAAGACCCGAGGAGTGTAGAGAGCTAATCGAGAACATGACCACTCATCACAAAAATTGGGATTCATCCGCATCTTCAAGAAATAATCTGAGGGTCAATGTTTCTTCTACTTCATCAAACACTGAGATAGTCGAACTCACCCAACTCACCCGCCAACTATCCGAAATGAACTAAAATTTCTTAACCATGGCTACGAACCAATTTCAACAAGTTAAAGCTGTCAACTTTCTTGTGAGACTTGCGGTGGTCCTCATTCATACACCGTTTGTCCTTCTACTCATGACAATCCGGAAAACGTGTATGCGGCTAACAGTAACTTTTCCACGGGAGGCTATCAAGCACGTCCTCAAGGTGACCGCAATTTGCTAAGTTATCGTTCAAACAATTTTCTTTCACCACCCTGTTTTCCTCCACAAACCAAAACAACCTCAATCGCAACAATAGAAACCAACCTCGAGCTCCTAATCAATACCAAACCCAAAGAAATCCATATCCACCTCAAGAAAATAATCAAGTTTACCAACAACCCACCTATCAACCACCTGCTTACCAAGCTCCCCCTCCCATACAACCCACGGCATTTAATCACGAGGTCGAAACTTACATGAGGACTAATGACGCGCTGGTGAAGATTAGAGCTAAATTATTAACTTAAAAGGTGACATGGCTAAACAAGGGAATGATCTTCGAGCCGAGCTTAGGAATGACATGTGAAACTCTTTAAGCAATCAAACGAATGACTTAAGGGATATGATGGCTAGTTTCTTCCCAAGTAATCAAACCTCTGCTTCGGGTTCTCTTCCGAGTAACACCATTGCAAATCCAAGAGGGGAGATGAAAGCAATCACCACCCGAAGTGGAAAAGGTTATAAGGAACCCGATATTCCTAAACCTACTCTGGTGATTGTGACAAAGGATAACGAGCAACCTTCACCAATTCCTCCACCTTCTACTCCCACCCCTCCTCCATCCAAGGATGTGAGTGAGCACTCCATTCCAAATCGTTCATCTCAACCTGATATACCTTATCCTTCAAGGTTGAGGAAAGAGAAGTTGAAGAACAAGGATGATATTCAAGTTTCAAACTTTCTTAAAATGTTTAAACAATTGAATTTCAACATCTCCTTTGTCGAGGCTCTCGCTCACATGCCTAAATATGCTAATATATTCAAAGATCTTCTAAGTGATAAAGAAAAACTCCTTGATATTGCTCAAACCCAACTTAATGAGAATTGCTTCGCGGTTCTTTTAAGGAAATTACCAATCAAACTTGGTGATCCAGGTCGCTTTCTCATTCCTTGCAACTTTCCCGGGGTAGAGAATTGTATTGCCCTAGCCGATCTAGGTGCTAGTATCAACTTAATGCCATTAAGCGTTTGGAAACAATTATCTCTACCCGAGCTAGTCCCCACACGAATGACATTGGAGTTAGCTAACCGTACGGTTGCTTATCTGGTGGGGATAGCCGAAGATGTCTTCGTCGGTGTCGACAAATTCACCTTTCAGCCGGATTTTGTTGTCGTTGACTACGAGATGGATCCCCGTGTTTCATTAATCGTTGGACGTCCATTCTTGAGGACCGGTCGCACTCTTATTAATGTAGCCGCGGGCGAATTAATCATGAGAGTTGGTGACGACAAAATAGTTTTTAACATGGGTAAACTTTCTAAGCAACCTTATGAACACGAGAGCGTTAATTTCATTGACGTACTTGATGAGGCTTGTGAAGAACATTTCAAAGACGCTTGTAAAAGTGGTTTTTCTTCTCTACCCATTGTTGAGACCGTTGCCTCTATTGCTTCCTCATTGACTCCATTTGAAGAAAGTGACTTTCTTTTAAAAGAATTTGAAGCAACTTTAGGGGATGTGGACTTAAAATATGACGATTGTCCCTCAGATTGGGATGAATACATTCGTACCATTGAGATACTTCTCAATGAGGACCATATTTCTCCACCTTATCCTAAGGAAGTTACAAACGATGATCCGAATTTGACTAATCCTTCCATCGACAATCCTCCGGATTTAGAGCTTAAGGATTTACCGTCTCATCTCGAATACGTTTTCCTAGAAGACAATAAGAAGTTACCCGTCATCATTGCAAAGGACTTAAAAGAGGATGAAAAATATCGACTTATCGATGTGCTCAAAAATCATAAGAAAGCAATTGCTTGGAAAATTTCTGATATCCTCGGAATTGATCCTAACTTTTGTACTCTTAAAATTCTCATGGAAGATAACTTTAAACCCGCAATCCAAAGCCAAATAAGGGTTAATCCAAAAATTCATGACGTAATCAAGAAAGAATTTATCAAACTTCTAGATGATGGAATGATTTACCCTATTTTAGATTCGCCATGGGTTAGTCCCATCCATTGTGTGCCTAAGAAAGGCGGAATAACCGTTGTTCCTAATGAAAACAACGAGTTGATTCCTACTCGACTTGTCACGGGTTGGCGAGTTTTCATAGACTATCGCAAGCTCAATGATGCCACTCGTAAGGATCATTTTCTTCTTCCTTTCATGGATCAAATGCTCAAGCGTTTAGCGGGTAATGACTATTATTGCTTCTTAGACGGTTTCTACGGGTATTTTCAAATTCCTATCGATCCAAAAGACCAAGAGAAAACCACATTCACTTGTCCTTATGGAACATTTGCTTACAAAAGAAATCCTTTCGGCTTATGTAATGCTCCTGGGACTTTCCAAAGGTGTATGATGGCTATATTCCATGACATAGTTGAAGAAACTATGGAAGTCTTTATGGACGATTTCTCGGTCTATGGTGATTCTTTCTCATCTTGCCTTGCCAATTTAGAACGTATGCTTAAACGGTGTGAAGACACTCATCTTGTTCTTAATTGGGAAAAATGCCATTTCATGGTAAAAGAAGGCATTGTTCTCAGTCATAAAATTTCCAAAGGCGGTATCAAAGTCGACCGTGCTAAAGTTGACGTCATTGCTAAGTTTCCTCCACCTACCACCGTCAAAAGAGTTAGAAGTTTTTTAGGTCATGCGGGATTTTATCGTCGTTTTATCCAATATTTCTCTAAGATAGCTCGACCAATGACTCACCTCTTAGAAAAGGATGCTCCTTTCATCTTTTCTCAAGAATGTCTCGATTCTTTCGAACTTCTTAAAGGTAAATTAACTAAGGCATCGGTATTAGTCTCTCCAAATTGGGAGTTACCTTTTGAGCTCATGTGCGATGCTAGTGATTTCACGGTTGGAGCGGTTTTAGGTCAACGAGTGAACAAACATTTCCAACCGATCCATTATGCTAGCAAGACAATGACGGGGGCTCAATTGCATTATACCACTACCGAAAAAGAGCTTTTAGCCGTAGTGTATGCTTTTGAGAAATTATGCCCCTATCTTGTGCTTTCCACCACCATCGTTTACACCGACCATTTCGCCTTGAAATACTTGTTGACCAAGCAAGATGCTAAACCGATACTCCTTCGTTGGGTTTTGCTCCTACAAGAATTTAAAATTGAAATTCGTGATAAAAAGGGAGCGGAAAATCTAGCCGCGGATGATCTTAGTAGACTCGAGGATCCTTATCAAGGTGAACTTCCAAATCAAGAGATTAATGAATCTTTTCCCCTTGAGACCTTAATGTCTATTAATTCCAATCTTCATGATACCCCATGGTTTGCGGACATTGCAAACTATTTGGCGGGTGGTGTTCTTATGGAAGGGTTAACGTCCCAACAAAAGAAAAAATTATTTAAGGATATTAAACACTATTATTGGGACGACCCTTACCTTTTCAAAAAATGTGCGGATCTTGTTATTCGTAGGTGTGTTGATGGGCCGGCAGCTTTACTAATCCTTGAAGCTTGCCATAAAGGACCCACCGGTGGTCACTTTGGTCCTAACAATACCGCGAAGAAAGTTTTCGACTCCGGATTTTATTGGCCCACCATTTATCATGACGCTCATGAAATGGTTAAGCATTGTGATGCTTGCCAAAGACAAGGCAAGATCACACATAAAGATGACATGCCTCAAAATTTCATCCAAGAATGTGAAATCTTTGACGTATGGGGCATCGACTTTATGGGGCCATTTCCATCATCCAAAGGGAACAAGTACATCCTCGTAGCCGTTGACTACGTATCTAAATGGGTTGAAGCAAAGGCTTTACCTACGAACGATGCGAGGGTGGTTGTGAACTTTTTGAAACAATTATTTGCTCGATTCGGTGTTCCTCGTGCTATCATTAGTGATCGCGGGACACATTTTTGCAATGATTAATTTGCACGAGTCATGGCTAAGTATGGTGTCAATCACCGACTTTCCACCGCGTATCATCCACAAACTAATGGTCAAGCCGAGATATCTAACCATGGACTTAAGCGAATCTTAGAGCGTACAGTGGGAGAGCATCGTGCCTCATGGGCCGATAAGTTAGATGATGCTTTGTGGGCTTTCCGTACCGCATATAAGACACATATTGGTTGTACTCCATATCGTCTTGTGTACGAAAAGGCATGCCACCTCCCCATTGAGTTGGAGCATAAGGCTTATTGGGCCTTGAAATAGGCTAATTTTGATATCAACAAAGCCGGTGATTTTAGGAAAATCCAACTCAATGAACTTAATGAACCTAGGAATGAGGCTTATGAGAATTCATTGATCTACAAGGAGAAAACCAAGCTCATTCATGATTCCAAGATTAAGAACCGAGAGTTTCACATAGGTGATCAAGTTTTACTCTTTAACTCTCGGTTGAAAATCTTTTCGGGCAAGCTTAAATCTCGTTGGTCCCGTCCATTCACCGTTGCTAAAATCTTTCCTTATGGCACCATTGAGTTATCGCAACCAAATGAGCCAAACTTTAAAGTGAATGGCCAGCGTGTTAAATTGTACTTTGGTGAGGACGTCTCTCACGAGATGATTCCATCCCTTGCCACGTTTTCCTTGAATTAGTTCTAGGTCGAGTCAGGCTCGTGACTCAGTTAACAAAAATAAGCGCTTCTCGGGAGGCAACCCGATTATCTATCCTTTTTATCCGTTTTCATAATAAGTGTAGGGGGAGCTACATAGGTGTTTGTTGTCTTGTTTCTTATGATGTGCAGGGATTAAAGCTTTCAAAGAGCACTTTTGATGACTTTTGACGACCCGTGATCCCGTGTTCCCGTCATCACGGTTCTATCCTAAACTTTTGTGATTCAATATTTCATATCTTATATGTTGACATTGAAATCACTATAGTCATCTCTTCCTTAGCAAGATTTAAACAAAGTGCACAATGTCCTAAGTGTAGGGGAGTTTACTCTCACATGCTTAAACATTGAGGGCAATGTTTATATCAAGTGTAGGGGGCTTCTATCGAAGTTAAGTGGGCTTTTCCATGAATATGTCCTCATTTTAACCGGAAAAATTAATTTTTCGACATTTTTCAAAAAAAATTATCTATTTTGGCCTAGTAGTATTTTTCATTTATTTTATTTTATGTACCTTCCTTTTGTCATCGCATCGTATGTATATATTTTATTTCTAGAATAAAGTCAAAATTAAATAAAATGGTTTTAATGAGTTTAGATGTCTTTGATATATTAGGCACGTCATGAATCTTTTGACTCAACCCGAGTTTACTTATTTGAGTTTACTCTAGCTAGTATCCGTAACATGTTTAAATCAAGTTTTGCTAGGCTTTTATATAGGGAACTTTAAACGCGAAAGTCTTAACTCTTACGGATTAAGAAAAAGAACTTTTCGCAAAGTCCTATAATTGATCCTAGAAAGTCGTTTATCAAGGGAACTTTAAAATGCAAGTTCTAAACTTGAAAAAGTCTAAGAGTTTGCAAGATCCTATAGATGACTTGAAAACCTAAAACTTTGATTTAATAGGCTAAGCATCCACGAGTCTCATTCCTTGATATTTTAAATTGTGGAGAACGAGAGATGATAGAGTCAATTATAAGTTTGGTATTCTTTCATGAATTTATGTGAGTTAATTATGAGCTTTTTCTCCCATCGCTTGTTAATAAATATATTTGCAATAAGTAAGGTTGTACGATTTGAAAAGTTACTTAGCTTCTATCCCAAGATCGTTTAAAAGTTGATCGGAATTAATTAGAGTTCATAGCCAAGGCATAACTCATTGAAGCGGGATGAGAAGATTGGCGAGTCCGAAAAGGCCCTAACAAGGCATGAGGGCTACATTTTATTGCTAAATACCCAAAGTGATGTGAAGAATCATTTATCAAAAATCAATATGAAGGATCGAGACACACGACGAAAAGCAAATACTCCCCTAATGATCATGGAGAAGTCTATCCGAAAAGACCCTAGCAAGGTATGAGGATAAATAGATCCAAGTCCTAAAAGGAGGCGGATCGTTGTATATCAAAATCCAAAATAAAGATTGGAGAAAAATGAAGAAGTCGTGGTCCAAGTTTGAAGAATCTCTCAAAAACTTCAAGTGAAGAAATTTCTATTATGAAGAGAAGACCATTATTTCAAGAACGTCTCTCATGATTCGAAGTATGAAGTCACTGACAAATATCGGTCCGAGAAAGGTCTCAAATCGTGAAACAAGTTATGCCAAGATATGAACTTTATGAGGTTTCGAGAAGCAGTTTTAAAAGATTTTGTCCTTTAGCTAACTATTGATTAAATCGTCCTACTTTATTTTCAGCCTTAATAAATTATCTAAATAAGTCAACAATGCATCCTCGTGATCATTCAAGACAATAATAAAATATAAGAGATACACCTACGAATAAGGGAGTCTAAGTGAATAATTGGGCCATATGAGTTGGTGTTAGCTTAACTAACTTATAATAACTATGATCTCGTTTTTAAGTTTGGTATGGGGAACGTGAAACTTGAGGGTGATAAATATTCATGACAACCAAAGCCCTAATGTAAGTCTTCGATCTCTTTACTTGTTCTTCCTTCAAGCATTTTGTAATTTTCTATTTTTATTTAGTTTCCTTAAGTGTCTAGTATTTAATAAAGGCGGGTTAATTATGATGAAAAATGTAAATCGTGCTTTGAAATTAATGCATTGCATGAGGGCATTGCAATGGTCAAGTGTAGGGGATTTAATAAGTGTGAAAACACTTATCCTTTTACCACTTATTTCTAATAATAACAAGACCAAAACGTGTATTTAATGTCGTAATAGGCGGAATTATGCGTGGTTTGTGTTTTTATTGTGTTTTAGGACAAAAATATGAAAAAGGAAGAAAACACGGGCTTTCACGGGCTTTTATCAAAGAAAAAGACAAAAGACGAAGTCAAAAGATAAAAAGTGCAAGAAGAACGGAAGTCAAAGGCCTATTCTGAAGATTCATCGAAGAAAAAGTCTAAAGACGAAAGTTTAACGAAGTCGAAGAACCAAGTCTACTAAAAGAAGAAAATTAGAAGACGAGTTCATTTTATCATTCGACTAATCCTGAGACAAAGTCGAGAAAGACGAGGGTTTTAAAAGTTGAGAAGACAAGAAGAAAGAGAGAAGCAACAATACCCTCCCCTTCTCCTATATATAGTCCCCTAATATGTCATTAGGAGAGTGACTTTTATTTTTAGTTTTCAAGGTAATTAGGCGTAGGTGTTACTTTCTATCTCTAGAATTTTCTTTCAAGTTGTTTAATCTTTAATCTTTTAATCTTGTAATTTGAATCTTAAT
The DNA here is from genome assembly GCA_025667525.1 of Glebionis coronaria. NCBI lineage: Eukaryota > Viridiplantae > Streptophyta > Magnoliopsida > Asterales > Asteraceae > Glebionis > Glebionis coronaria. The sequence goes on along the minus strand of CM046875.1, from coordinate 483,803,768 downwards.
CTTCAATTTAATCAAGCTTTTTAGTTAATTCTCATTCTACCTTTCTTAATCATAATCTATTGTTTTGTCTCTTTAATCATGTAGTTGATTTAATCTTGTTGATTGTGTGATTGATTTGGTTATTAGATTGTGCTTATTGATTTGGTGTGTTTGATGTTTTTAGATTATTGTGCTTATTGCTTATTTTTTATGCTTTTCTAGTTTTTAAATAAGTTGATTTGGTAGATTAATATTTTTATAAAAAGTTGATTATAAATATTTTGATTATTTAGTATTTTAAAAGTTTTTGAATTGTGGCTTATTTACTTTTTCTAAAAATCAATTTCGTTAAACTCTTGGTTAAGTGCTTATTAGATTTTAGCTTATTTTTGGTTTCTGCTTATTTGCATTTTTAAAGTTATTCGGGTTTATTCCGAACAGCATCATTTTCTAGTATTCCGAATAGTGGAAACCCTAGCATTCCGGAAAAGTACAAGTTACTTATTCCGGATTAGGGTGTGTTTCTGTTTATTCCGGATAAAGGCAAGTATAGGATTCCGGATAACAAGTCTTCATGCATTCCGAATAGCGCAGTTTTTTCATATTCCGGATAGGAGTGTTTTGAATTGATTCCGGATAAGCACCTTAATCACAAGTATTCCGGATTTCTTTAGAAACACGTATTCCGGATAAGGGCATTTAGCCATATTCCGGATATAGTCCAATTTCCATATTCCGGATATAGTCCAATTTTTAATATTCCGGATATAGTTCAATTTCCATATTCCGGATATAGTCCAATTTTTAATATTCCGGATAAGCCCTTAAACCATTATCCCGGATTACGTTATAGTCTAATATTCCGGATAGTGTACAAAGTTTACATTCCGGATAGTAACTAGTTTTAGGATTCCGGATAACTAGTGTTTTTCATATTCCGGATAGTGCTTGTTTTATTTTTCAAACATTAATTTTTCCCGCCAATTTTACTTATTTTTATTTTCAAATTGATTTGTCTTAGTTTTATTTTCAAGTTTGCATTTTTATAAAAGTTTAAAGTTTTAAGTTTACATTTTATCATGTTTAATCTTTCGTCAATTACTTTAAAAAAAGTATTAATTTTTAGTTTAATCCTTTCAAGTTTTCAACTTTATTTTAAAATAGATATTCACCTTTAGTTATTTTTACTAAGTACTACTGTGCGGCATTCATTCGGGATAAGCAATCAAGGTTAGACATCCTTCTTTTATTTTTATGTTTAATTACTTTAACGTTTATATTTCTAGTAGACATAGATAATCCAAAGCTCCCCCTTTTAGTTACAAAAAATAACAATTCCACCTAAAACCGTGATCAATTCGAATGGAATCGAGTACGAACAACACTTAAACTCCACACACACACACACACAATCTTGTCGTATTAAAATGGCGTCGCGGCCGGCTCTTTTCGTAAAGATTAACGGTTTTTTGTAAGAAAAATTGAATTTTGGGATTCGTTCTCTTGGGAACGTTATTTTCATAGCATAAAAATTTTCAAAAAAATCCTAAAAAATATAAAATTTTCAAAAATCCAAACAAAATAAAAAAAGGTAAAAAAATCAAAAATCTTGTATTTCATATTTAGTGTATGCGTACTCGATCTTCGTCTTATCTTGAGCCCGAGACTCGTAGAGACCTAGATATGGCCGGTGTGCATAATAATAACAACCCACCACACCCCGTTGTGAATAATAACAACCATGAACCTCAACCCGACCTTCGTACGATGGAGGAGTTATGCCAACTAACTATGAATGGACGTGGAGGACCGATTGCGCCGATGCAAATCACGGCTCCCGAATTTTCGTTGAAGCATCACATGATCCAACAAGTTCAAAATGCTTGCCCATTTCGCGGATTACCGGATGATGATGCCAACAAACACCTCGATAAATTCATAACCGTCACTCAAAGCATGAAATTGTCCGGTGTTTCCATGGATTTTCTCTGCCTTCATATTTTTCCACACACTTTATCCCACCATGCCGAAAAATAGTTTGATCGTCTTCCTAAAAACTCAATTCATACATGGGACGAGATGACTCAAAAAAATTTGTCAAGATATTTTCCACCATCCATGGTAACTAGTCTTAGGAATCAAATCAGTGGTTTCTCTCAAGAACCCGATGAGTCTCTTTCCAATGCTTGGGAACGCTATAATGTCTTGATCGATCGTTGTCCTAACCATAATATGCTCCCCGTCACTCTAATTGATACTTTCTACAATGGTTTAACCTTTCTTGATCGTGATACGATTAATGCTGCCGCCGGTGGTACGTTTATGAAAAGAAGACCCGAGGAGTGTAGAGAGCTAATCGAGAACATGACCACTCATCACAAAAATTGGGATTCATCCGCATATTCAAGAATTAATCCGAGGGTCAATGTTTCTTCTACTTCATCAAACACCGAGATAGCCGAACTCACCCAACACACCCGCCAACTATCCAAAATGAACAAAAATTTCTTAACCATGGCTACGAACCAATTTCAACAAGTTAAAGCTGTCAACTTTCTTGTGAGACTTGCGGCGGTCCTCATTCATACACCGATTGTCCTTCTACTCATGACAATCCGGAAAACGTGTATGCGGCTAATAGTAACTTTTCTACGGGAGGCTATCAAGCACGTCCTCAAGGTGACCGCAATTTGCTAAGTTATCGTTCAAACAATTTTCTTTCACCACCGGTTTTCCTCCTCAAAACCAAAACAACCTCAATCGCAACAATAGAAACCAACCTCGAGCTCCTAATCAATACCAAACCCAAAGAAATCCATATCCACCTCAAGGAAATAATCAAGTTTACCAACAACCCACCTATCAACCACCTGCTTACCAAGCTCCCCCTCCCATACAACCCACGGCATTTAATCAAGAGGTCGAAACTTACATGAGGAATAATGACGCGCTGGTGAAGAATCTTTAGAGCTAAATTATTAACTTGAAAGGTGACATGGCTAAACAAGGGAATGATCTTCGAGCCGAGCTTAGGAATGACATGTGAAACTCTTTAAGCAATCAAATGAATGACTTAAGGGATATGATGGCTAGTTTCTTCCCAAGTAATCAAACCTCTGCTTCGGGTTCTCTTCCGAGTAACACCATTGCAAATCCAAAAGGGGAGATGAAAGCAATCACCACCCGAAGTGGAAAAGGTTATAAGGAACCCGAGATTCCTAAACCTACTCTGGTGATTGTGACAAAGTATAACGAGCAACCTTCACCAATTCCTCCACCTTCTACTCCCACCCCTCCTCCACCCAAGTATGTGAGTGAGCAATCCATTCCAAAGCCTTCATCTCAACCTGATATACCTTATCCTTCAAGGTTGAGGAAAAAGAAGTTGAAGAACAAGGATGATATTCAAGTTTTAAACTTTCTTAAAATTTTTAAACAATTGAATTTCAACATCTCCTTTGTCGAGGCTCTCGCTCACATGCCTAAATATGCTAATATGTTCAAAGATCTTCTAAGTGATAAAGAAAAACTCCTTGATATTGCTCAAACCCAACTTAATGAGAATTGCTTCGCGGTTCTTTTAAGGAAATTACCAATCAAACTTGGTGATCCAGGTCGCTTTCTCATTCCTTGCAACTTTCCCGGGGTAGAGAATTGTATGGCCCTAGCCGATCTAGGTGCTAGTATCAACTTAATACCATTAAGCGTTTGAAAACAATTATCTCTACCCGAGCTAGTCCACACACGAATGACATTGGAGTTAGCTAACCGTACGGTTGCTTATCTGGTGGGGATAGCCGAAGATGTCTTCGTCGGTGTCGACAAATTCACCTTTCAGCCGTATTTTGTTGTCGTTGACTACGAGATGGATCCCCGTGTTTCATTAATCGTTGGACGTCTATTCTTAAGGACCGGTCGCACTCTTATTGATGTAGCCTCGGGCGAATTAATCATTAGAGTTGGTGACGACAAAATCGTTTTTAACATGGGTACTTTCTAAGCAACCTTATGAACACGAGAGCGTTAATTTCATTGACGTACTTGATGAGGCTTGTGAAGAACATTTCAAAGACGCTTGTAAAAGTGGTTTTTCTTCTCTACCCATTGTTGAGACCGTTGCCTCTATTGCTCCCTCATTGACTCTATTTGGAGAAAGTGACTTTAAAAGAATTTGAAGCAACTTTAGGGGATGTGGACTTAAAATATGACGATTGTCCCTCCGATTGGGATGAATACATTCGTACCATTGAGAGACTTCTCAATGGGGACTGTGGATTTGCTATTATATGATCCGGTGGTCTAACATGGTGGTAAATGGTGGAAGCCATTGTTTAGTTGAGAGAGAAAGTGGTTGTGTGTAAAATGAAAAAAAGATGTATTGAAAACAAGAATCAAACACAAGCAACACCCCTCCTTGGAAGCCTAGGAGGGGTATATATAGTCACACACGCTACTTAAACTATACAACGTTCCTAGTCTAGTCTAAGCGTGTGTGACTATGATAACTAATGGGAATTCTTAAATGTCGTCACATAAAGTGAATTTCCCAGAATCTTCCCCCATGGGACGACGTGTAGAATTCCTTACAACATTTTTCCTAACAAGTACATAATGATTACGAACAAGAGCTTTCATGAAGCGTCCAATGCTGATGATGTCTTCTGAGGCCTTTGACTTCAAAACGACTCATCTTTAAAGTAACTTGTAGTAGAAATACTGTAACGGCACGAGCTAAGTAACCCTTACACTTCTGGTTAAGGAGAAGCTTCTGAATTAACTTCCCCCTAATTCATGCCACATAAACTTGATGTAGAAGCTTTTAAATAGCTTCCCCCTAAACCGAAAATCCTCGTAAGCAACTTCAAAGCTTTCAATAAAGCTTAGAATGATTAAGCGCACAACGGAATCTAACAAGCAAATCCCATCATATAACATGATAACATTGCTAAGAGGGATTGAAAGTTTGGGGCACACCAAGTAGATCAACAACTTCTCTTCTCACGCTAGAATAATTCTTCTGAATTTTTCTTCCCCCTGAGAAATCAAGTTATGCATACTAGAAAGAATCAAGACATTTCTTCCCCCACACAGTTGAAGAAAGTAAATCAATCCCGAGTATGAAGCTCAAATACTGAAGTAAACACTTTATCCCATTCATGAAGTTAGCATCGTAACACCAGAGTCAATTAAGTCCCGGAAATGCACATATCTTCTTCCGGAGATGCACCAGAGTCAATTAAGTCCCGGGAATGCGTATAGGATAATGATGATGAATAATTGCAACAACCAAACAATTAAACATCGAATCAGTAGTGTACCGTTTAGAGATTGATAACGCCACGAGTTAAAACACTGATTTTCTCTGCGACTATGACAAATTTCATCCCGGAATGTCTTCAAATTAAAAGAAGGTATGAAGTTCATCACGTGTACTCGTTGTGCGTTCAATGTGTCTTCTTCTTCCCCCTTGATGGTTTTGAAACTCGGAACCATCAACAAATCGTATGCACATATACCTGAAATCTCGTGAGAATAATAAATAAGCTGAATTATATAGTTTGTGAGAATCAGCTGTTGATCGAAAATCTCTTCTCATAAACTCTCCATGGCCACCTTTACCAACCCACGTGAAAGCAATTTGAAGTGACCACTGAAAGAATGAACCAGATACATCAAACATGAAGCTGAATAAAAATCCTTCGATCTTGTGACTTAAGCTTGCACTGTTGTTGAATGAAGAACAGTGGAGAAATCTCTAAGTACCCAATGCATCACTGAAGAAGTCTATAGGCATAACACCTCTTGAAATTATCCACGTCGACTAAGCGCGTGACACTGAGTACAACAATCTAACCTCTTTAAGTGATAGTTATCCGAGTCATCAACCAACCACCCCGAACCCGGAAACTAGATAACCAAGTCGTCATTCTAAGATTAAGCACGAGCAAGTTATCTTTGAAGATAAAGTAAATACACGCCTTTGAAAAATCCGTCTTCATCTTCAAATAATTAATACACGATCCAAAAAATTTGTAGTCACTAAAAAATCGCCCATTTTTTCTTGGTCTCGTCTCAAATAAATTTTGTCACTTAGTCTCGTCATTTTGTCACGTTATATCCCAAGTATATCAAAATACACTAAATTTTATTTAAAATGAATAATTCAAAAAAAATCCGTGTAAATTGTGATTTGGATCACACGGCCCATCAAGCCATATACAAACCAAATCATGGCCTTTGTTACGGGTAAAACATGTAGAATTGAGCCCATAAACACGACCCGGTCCATCACACAAGGGTTATAACACCCACAACCCCTAATTTCACTCACATAATTATAACCCTAATCCTCACATCCTCGTTTAATCCGCCCCTACTCTCCTACCAAACTTCATCTCTTCCCAGGCAACCTAGAAACATCCGTCCCATCTCAATAGTCACCAAAAATTAAAACCCTCCTAAATCCCAACTCCCACAAAACCATACGTAGCCACGAAATCAATCAATCTTGTCAATGATCTTATGATCGAATCATTGACCAAGTAATATATGACGTTGACAGAGGCATCAAGATCATCTGATGATCTCGGGTAAGGTGATGGTTTTAACTGCATGTTGGTTTGATGTGACTAAATCGAAACAAAGATTGGTTTTAACATTTTTGTTAAAAACCAGTCTTATTTTCGTACGGTAAATGGGTAAAAACCCAACATAAGATCTATGATGAAAACAGGTTTCGAGAAATAGATCTTAAAGAGATCCTTAATCGAAAAAAAATAAACTGAGATCTTTTTGATTTACTGTTTTGAGACTAGAAGGTGATTAAGTAACGATGGGCATAGGATTAAATAGATGGTGTTGTGGTGATATAAGGTTGGATGTGTTATGTTGGACTCAGTGAGTAAACTGAGTCAACTCGGTAATTACCGAGTTGAGTCGGTTGTGTTGGTTTCGGTCAAGTGTAAATTTAAACTACATGGTCATGTTTTAAACTACATCGGAGTCAAAAAGACATTGCCATCACAGTCTAAGATTTAACCCATCGCAGTCTTAAAAAGTGAACCCATCGCAGTCAAAAGATTTCCATCGCAGTCTTTAAAAAAAAATTCCATCGTAACATGAGTCCATCGCAGTCTAAAACAATTAAGTCCATCGCAGTCTTACCCATCGCAGTCTAAAAAAGAGTCCATCGTATCATGATGTCCCATCGCGATGGTACCCATCGCAATGGTACCCATCGCAATGGTACCATCGCAGTAGTACCATCGCAGTCAACCCATCGCACTCAATGCGATGTACCATGAAGCAGGAATCTTATCCACGAGATGTCCTTGTTCCTGAGAATCCGGGTATGGTAATCTGAATATTTTTCTGGGTAACTTTATCATCATAAACAACAAGATTAACCCAGAAAAAAATGATACCAGATAAAAAAATTAGACCAGAAACAGTAGACGATATGGATACCAGATATGAGACAACTTTTGACCACTTTTGACATGATGACAACTTTTTGATGAAACCAGTGAAACAAAAAGAACCATCTTTGACTGATGACTAGGACAAAAAATTATGAATCTTGGATATAAACACAGGATGAGAAACATGGAAACTGATTGGACAAAAAGTAATAAGACGTGACAAATCTTATAAGTAACAAGACGTGACAAAGAAATAACAAGACGGACCAAAAAAAAAATTATAGACCACCTAAATCGAAAATAAGAACGATCCAAGGATGGAACCGAGGCTCAGATGCCAATTGTGGATTTGCTAAAAGCTAATCTGGTGGTCTAACATGGTGGTAAATGGTGGAAGCCATTGTTGAGTTGAGAGAGAAAGTGGTTGTGTGTAAAATGAAGAAAAGATGTATTGAAAACAAGAATGAAACACAAGCAACACCCCTCCTTGGAAGCCTAGGAGGGGTATATATAGTCACACACGCTACTTAAACTATACAACGTTCCTAGTCTAGTCTAAGCGTGTGTGACTATGATAACTAATGGGAATTCTTAAATTTCGTCACATAAAGTGAATTTCCAACAAGGACCATATTTCTCCACCTTCTCCTAAGGAAGTTACAAACGATGATCCGAATTTGACTAAGCCTTCCATCGACAATCCTCCGGATTTAGAGCTTAAGGATTTACCGTCTCATATCGAATACGTTTTCCTAGAAGACAATAAGAAGTTACCCGTCATCATTGCAAAGGACTTAAAAGAGGATGAAAAATCTCGACTTATCGATGTGCTCAAAAATCATAAGAAAGCAATTGCTTGGAAAATTTGTGATATCCACGGAATTGATCCTAACTTTTGCACTCTTAAAATTCTCATGGAAGATAACTTTAAACCCGCAATCCAAAGCCAAATAAGGGTTAATCCAAAAATTCATGACGTAATCAAGAAAGAAGTTATAAAACTTCTAGATGCTGGAATGATTTACTGAAGAATATGGATAATCTTATGAATCAATAAGGTGGGTTGAAGGTTTCTAGAGAGAGAAAGTGAGAGAGAAATATGGGTTTTATTTATGAAATGAAATATGAAACAACCAACAAACCAACCCCTTTCCATGGTGGAAAGGGGTATTTATATCCAAGCCAATAATGGGCTTGGGCCGACCCATGACAAGCCCATGGGCCGGTTTTTACTTAACTAAATAAGCAAACATTAAATACGAGCTATACAACATTAATAATATTGTGGAGTGACCGATACTTCTAAATATACGTTAAAAACGTATTTCTAACAATCTCCCCCTAAGGGAGGTCACTCCACGTTACACAGTTCTAAGCCTAGCATACTATACTAAGTCTTTGTTCTTCAGCTCGTAGTCTTTTCTTCTTTTCTTTTTGTTGTGAATATGTTGATTTGATCTTTTAGGCTTTGGCTTGAGAGCATTTTTTTCTTTTCTTTTGACCAATCACGTGCGATCTTTGCGTTCTTGTGAATCTTGCCTCCTCGTGACTCCATGTTCCACACACTTATGTCTTTTGTTGAATTCTCGAAAGCTTCAGAGTTTGGTACAGCGGAAGACTTCATTTTGTACTTTCTTGAATTTTGCTGAACTTTGATGCAGAAAAACATAAGCATGTGGGAACGAATTCAGCTGGTACACCGCAACGCCATCGTTGTAGAAATGCTAAATCGGATCCGGTGGTCTAACATGGTGGAAATAGGTGGTGGTAGCCATTGTTGGTTTAGAGAGAGAGGAGAGAGGTTGAAAGTAAAAGTGAAAATGTATTCCAAAATGAAAAAATGACAATCAACACCCCTCCTTGGAAGCTAAGGAGGGGTATATATAGTCACACACACAACCTAAACTTTACAACGAACCTAGTCTAGTCTAAATGCGTGTGACTATGATAACTAATGGGAATTCTTAAATGTCGTCACATAAAGTGAGTTTCCAACAACCTTCCCCCATGGGACGACGTGTAGAATTCCTTAAAATATTCTTCCTAACAAGTATAAAATGATTAAGAACAAGAGCTTTCATGAAGCATCCAATGCTGATGAAGTCTTCAAAACGACTCATCTTTAAAGTAACTTGTAGAAGAAATACTGTAACGGCACGAGCTAAGTAACCCATACACTTCTGGTTAAGGAGAAGCTTCTGAATTAGCTTCCCCCTAACTCATGCCACATAAACTTGATGTAGAAGCTTTTTAAATAGCTTCCCCCTAAATCGACAATCCTCGTAAGCAACTTCAAAGCTTTCAATAAAGCTTAGAATAATTAAGCGCACAGCGGAATCTAACTAGCAAATCCCATCATATAACATGATAACGTTGCAAAGAGGGATTGAAAGTTAGGGGTACACCAAGTAGATCAACAACTTCTCTTCTCACGCTTGAATAATTCTTCTGAATTTTTCTTCCCCCTGAGAGTTCAAGTTATGCATACCAGAAAGAATCAAGACACTTCTTCCCCTACATAGTTGAAGAAGGTAAATCAATCCCAATTATGAAGCTCAAATACTGAAGTGGACACTTTATCCCATTCATGAAGTTGACATCGTAACACCAGAGTCAATTAAGTCCCGGAAATGCACATATCTTCTTCCGGAGATGCACCAGAGTCAATTAAGTCCCGGGAATGCATATAGGATAATGATGATGTTTAATTGCAACAATCAAACAATTAAACCTCGAATCAATAGTGTACCGTTTGGAGATTGATAACGACACGAGTTAAAACACTGATTTTCTCTGCGGCTATGACAAATGTCATCCCGGAATATCTTCAAATCAAAAGAAGGTATGGAGTTCATCACGTGTACTCTTTGTGCGTTCAATGTGTCTTCTTCTTCCCCCTTGATGGTTTCGAAACTCGGAACCATCATTAAATTGTACGCACATGAACCTAAAATATCATGAGAATAATAAATAAGCTGAATTATATATTTTGTGAGAATCAGCTGTTGATCGAAAATCTCTTCTCATAAACTCTCCATGGCCACCTTTACCATCCCACGTGAAAGCAATTTGAAGTGACCACTGAAAGAATGAACCAGATACATCAAACGTGAAGCTGAATAAAAATCCTTCGATCTTGTGACTTAAGCTTGCACTATTGTTGAATGAAGAACGGTGGAGAAATCTCTAAGTACTCAATGCATCACTGAAGAAGTCTATAAGCACAACACCTCTTGAAATTATCCACGTCGACTAAGCGCGTGACACTGAGTACAACAATGTAACCCCTTTAAGTGATAGTTATCCGAGTCATCAACCATCCACCCCGAACCCGGAAACCAGATAACCAAGTCTTCATTCTAAGATTAAGCACGAACAAGTTATCTATTAAAAGATAAAATAAATACACGCCTTCGAAAAATCCGTCTTCAACGTCACGTAAGTAATACCCGATTAAACAAAATATGTAGCCACTAAAAAATGCCCAATTTTTTCTTGGTCTCGTCAAAATAAATTGTCACTTTTGTCTCGTCATTTTTGTCACATTACCTTGTCCCGACACATCGTCATGCCACATTAATATAAGTCCAAATACAGCCATGATCAAAATATTTGTAATAAAATTGTCCAAAATAACAAATTTGTATTTCGGCCCATGGGAAAAGTAGCAAATCCAACAGTGGCCCATAAAGATTGTATAATCCGAATCTAGAATGAAATTATACTCAAAATTTGGCCCATGTTGGTTTCTATACCTAGTCCAAGAGACAATATAAAATACTCCCCAACCCTAATCTTCCTCCACACAATTAACCTAATCTCATCACCTCATTTCATCCGCCCCCGTCTCCTTCACCAAACCTCCGTCTTTCATCCCATCTTTGATCTCACATAAAAAAAATTTAACTCCATCTCATCCTATAATCCCAATTACACAGCCATAAAACATCATCTCTTAAATCATCATCTCTTAATATTAAGCACCATCATAACCTTTACCAAACCAAATCTATAACATGAATTGCATCATCAGTGACAATGACGAATCACAAAAAGTCGACATGAAGAATGCTTTAAGATCATCAATGATCTCGGTAAGGATTGATTGTGGTTTAACTGATATTGTGTTTGGCAAATCGAGATAAAGGAATGGGTAATAACATATTTGTTATTATTGCATCTTTAATTCGAAAATTATAATGACAGATGGATGTTGGTTTTACACACGAAAATGAGAAAGATTATAACAAACAATGTTATGAATCTTCTATTATTTTCGTATATAAAAAATATGGGTAATCCATTCACAGATCTATGATGCATGTATTTTCGATTTCATGTTAGATCTTGACAGATCTACACATGCACAGCGAAATAGTTCTGATATCAATATATATGTTTTAGTTTCGAGTCTTTTTCTGATTTAGATGGGTTAGGTGACGATGGGACTAGGATAGATTTAATTGGTGTTGTGGAGAAAAAAGGATGGCAGTGAGTCAGACTCAGTGAGTTTAACTGAGTCAACTCGGTAATGACCGAGTTGACTCGGTTGAGATGGGTTCGGTTAATGTTAAGTCTAAACAACGTAGTCAAAATTTTCAACCATCGCAGTCATAAACAAAAAAATTTCCATCGCAGTCCATCGCAGTCAAAGACTAGACCCATCGCAGTCAAAGACTAGACCCATCGCAGTCAAAAGTATATAGTCCATCGCAGTCCAAGAAGTCTCATTGCAGTCAAAGCAAAATGGAGTCCATCGCAGTCTAGACCTTGGACCCATTACGATGGAACCCATCGCAATGAGAGTCCATCGTAGTCAAGACCTCGACCCAATACGATGAAACCCATCGTATCAAGGTGACCCATTGCGATGGTTCCATTGTAATGGAGCCATCGTAATGGTACCATCGAAGTCAACCCATCGCACTCAATGCGATGTATCAAGAAGCAGAGTCTTATCCAAAGTCTGTACTTGTTCCTGAAAATCCGGGAATATGAATCTGACAATATTTCTGGGTAACTTCATCATCCTAAACAACAAATTGAGCCCAAAAAACAAATTGATACCAGATACGAAAAATTTAGACCAGAAACAGTGATTATACCAACTTTTGACCACTTTTGACAAAAGGACAACCTTTTTGTTTCACTAGGTTTGACTTTTGACTTGAGAGAATGTTAGGACCATGGCAGTGAGAGGAAATGACGTGACAAGCTATGAACCCAAAACTGATAAAGTATCAATTTAGATAAAGAACTTTGTGACAAAGTTAGTGCAATGTTTCCTTAGAAACTGAAACCATTAACACCAACGTGATAAAAAACTAGACATACGGACCAAAAAGATTATATAACGAGACACACAAAAAAAAATTGACCACCAAATCGAAACAAATACATGATCCAAGGATTGAACCGAGGCTCTGATGCCAAATGTAGAAATGCTAAATCGGATCCGGTGGTGTAACATGGTGGAAATAGGTGGTGGTAGACATTGTTGGTTTAGAGAGAGAGAAGAGAGGTTGAAAGTAAAAGTGAAAATGTATTCCAAAATGAACAAATGACAATCAACACCCCTCCTTGGAAGCTAAGGAGGGGTATATATAGTCACACACACAACCTAAACTTTACAACGAACCTAGTCTAGTCTAAATTTGTGTGACTATGATAACTAATGGGAATTCTTAAATGTCGTCACATAAAGTGAGTTTCCAACAATCGTCTTCGCAGCAACATGATAAGACACGAATGAAATGGCTTAGAACATTTCATTCTAAATCGGTAGCGTTTTACCTCCGGTCGGTGAAGACCGTTGGACGATATTAGATATCGTACCTGTGACGGATAGTTTCAATTAAGTAAATTCCTGATAGGATTTCGCGGGTAAACCCGTTCTCTTTACTCGACGATGACTAAGCTTGACTGCGAACATAAAGAGTGAATCACTTGGATAAATTATCCTTGTGGTTGAAGCCGTCAATTCATGAAACCTGGAACAAGTGAATTTCAATTAAGATTTTCACCATCGTTGCTTTTCAGTTATCACGAGCTTAATTCATAAAGAATCTTGCACGTCACCTACCAAGTGCTGTTTGATGTTAACACTAGAAGGATTTCCACTCGTCACTGTGAACACTAATGAGTGTCACTCTGAGTGTTCTGGCAAGATCATATGATAATGCGTAGAGGCCTGGAACGAGTTTAAGTTCAATTAAGAATTAAACTACTGTTTCTTTCCAGTTTTTCACAAGATTGGTTCTTAAAGAACCGCACGTGTAACCTACCATGAGCTTGTTTGATGTTGGCTCAAGCAGGATTTCCATCTTCATTGTAATACTTGCGTATTACTCAGATGTTCTGGCAATATTACAAGAATACTGCGTAAGACTCATAAAAATCTCTTACTTTTCACAGTGTGTGAGAAAGCAAGGAATAAATGGAAAGTGTCTTAATGAGACTTTTGATGATCTCGTGGCTCTAGACTCGATAGTGCGTTTTGATTTAGTAAGCGATGGCTGGAGAGGAGTGCCACCTTTTCAATATCAGTCTATTCGGAGTGAATAAACCAATAGATAACGTGTTGATCTCCATGTGATTAAAACAAATATCTTTTGAGAGATATTTGAGTTAGCTGGGAAGGGTTGTGCATTGCATCACTGGGTCCATGATGTCTTTCTTCAATATCGAGAATCATTAACAAATGATCTCAATAGCATATGTATTGACCCGGTTTCTGCCTAAAGTTGTAAGGAGGGCTTCTTTCTTTACACCCTTTATCTTTACATTTCTTTTTCATTCTTCAACCCCTTCAGTACTTACCAATACATCATTACTAGCACCTTGTTGTGATTGTTCCAGTGCTAGCATCAGTAATTAGTCGGTACTCTGCTACGTTCACAATCTTTCTCCATCTTTCCTAGGACTTCTAATTCTATCTAGGGAATTGTCCTTGGGAAGATTCCATCGGCTCTGATGAATCATTGGACTAATACCTATTCCTACCACCTTTTTGTCACCACATCCGTCGTGAATAAAGCGTGTTTTGGGAAAGTATAGTCACCATGAAAAATCCTTGAAAATCACTTAAGGTACTTGTGATATTGAAATCAAGAGTTTTGTACCTTAAGTGTTTTGTTCATCAAAAACGCTCCCCCTTAACACGTGCTTTACACATATTAAGTTGGATTATCATTAAGTCTTTTTCATCTTTTAGCCAAGTATCATTTAAGTCTCCTTAATCCCATTTTCTCCCCTTATCCAAAATGTTAACCATTAATATTTGGGATATTGAATGGGTTAACCGGTCTTTGGGTAAAAAATGAAATCAATGTTTGGCCATAGAACATATTAATGCTCCCCCTTAAATTAATAAGGGTTAATTGTAGTGCTTTAGTATGATATATTTTGAAAGATTTAGAATCTCGTGAGAAATTCTTGAAAAATTATCATACCTTAACACTACATCAAGCCATAAAAGCACAATATTCACAAAATTTACATATTCACAATTAAAAACCAATATAGAGTGGACCTGAGATGTACGACCCATTAGATGGATCGTTGCAGTAACTTGTGGTGGACTCCATATGGTCTACCACCAACGAACCTTTCTAAGCTCCTCAGCAATCTACGTTCCCGGAGCTTTTCATCAATCTTCTTGATCACATATGTCGCCATTTTCCGATAACCCGGACGCCAATCCTCAATCATTTCTGGTAATGACCCACTAGAATTAAGATGCTCCAATTTTCCTCTAACGTATATGAGAGTCCCATCACTGTATTTATGAAGCTCACCTACCCTCATAAACTTCATGATCCCACGACTGTTCATGTAGAAAATCCCATACATCGGAACGGTAATGCCGGTATAGGGACATCTTTTGACATGTTGAGGTAGAACTTGATTCATTGGACGGGTCAGGTTAAGCTTCCTTTGGTAGCTTTCAACTCCCAATTGAAGATCTTCAACTCGTTTCTTGATAACAACGCTTCGTGTGAACATACGAAGTGCTGTATTCAAGGCAATGATTTCTTCACAAGTAAGATGGGTAAGTTAATCACGGGTCATCATAAGCAACATGTCTTCGATATCTTCAAGGTGAATGATAGAAAAATCTCCCTGTTGTATTGTGTATTCTCTGTCATCCTCCCTTTTTAGACGAATCTCCGTCACATGCTGATAGCCATTCTTAGCTTCAGTTTTCAGTCCCAAAATACTTGAGATGCGAATATCGAATTTAACGATACTTCCTGAATTGGCTAAGCAGCAACCTCTGTACGCCCTTCGGACTCGCTCGTCCCAATGTGATGCACCTATAACAGCATACATATCATAATTATGATTTACCTTTGGGACCCAGAGTCGGTTTACCTTTTCCTCGATCCAGGGTATTGTCCCCCAATTAGCAGCTTTCAACAAGGTCAGGGAGGTTGCGTACTTGGATGATCCCTTGAGGAGATAATCAAGATCATAGGTGACAAAGAAGTCAAGAGCAATTTGATTATCTTGAGAAGGATCAAGTGGAGGTGGAGCTCTTTCTGACTCATGAAGGCCTGG